>CM067845.1:369438268-370688268 GCA_034509565.1 Triticum monococcum
TCCACTTGCCTCCCGCTCCGGACATGGCTGGAGAAGGTTGAGGTGGGGAGTGCGGACTTGGGCGCTGGAGCTCGAGTGCGCGAAAATGGATAGGCAAAGGAGGAAGAAGGCGTGGGTGAAAAGGTGGATCCTTATCCCCTTATATGGGTGGATGCAACTATGTGTCCCCACCAGCCTGGTAAAAGTTGCTTATCTCCAAGCGCCGTAATCAATGGCGCGGTTGGGTTACCCACGCCCGTATTGATGAGAATCTTGGAATAAGGGGACACGATCTCTGCTTCGACGCGATGTGCCAAGGAAACCGCCTCGCATGACACGCTGAGGTGGGACAATAAAACAATTTGTAAAGTCTTGGCCGTGGTGCGATGTCACACTACGGAATACGTCAGCAGATTAGATTTGTGTAAATATTATTCTCTTTATGGCAATATGTGGAAACTTATTTTGTAGAACTGGACACTATCTTTGTGTTCAAAATCTTCTATGAAGTACTTGGAGGAGGAACCCGCATTGCAATGCCGAAGACAATCTGCGCGCCGGACTCGTCGTCAGTGAAGCCTGGTTCAGGGGCTACTGAGGGAGTCCTGGATTGGGGGGTTTCCGGATGGCCGGACTATACCTTCAGCTGGACTCCTAGACTATGAAGATACAAGATTGAAGACTTCGTCCCGTGTCCGGAAGGGACTTTCCTTGGCATGGAAGGCAAGCTTGGCGATACAGATATGTAGATCTCCTACCATTGTAACCGACTTCGTGTAACCCTAACCCTCTCCAGTGTCTATATAAACCGGAGGGTTTTAGTCCGTAGGACAACATACACAACAACAATCATACCATAGCCTAGCTTCTAGGGTTTAGCCTCTCCGATCTCGTGGTAGATCTACTCTTGTACTACCCATATCATCAATATTAATCAAGCAGGACGTAGGGTTTTACCTCCATCAAGAGGGCCCGAACCTGGGTAAAACTTCGTGTCCCTTGCCTCCTGTTACCATCCGGCCTAGACGCACAGTTCGAGACCCCCTACCCGAGATCCGCCGGTTTTGACACCGACAAGAATACCTTGCTGAAAACCGCTTATCATTTCCTTCTACTCCTCGTTGGCTTCGACACTCTTACTTATTGAAAGGACTACGATAGATCCCTATACTTGTGGGTCATGACTACCCAAAGCGTAAATTGCTACCGCAGTTCAACGAGGAGGCGCCAGAATATATACCACCATCATACAATGTGGCTGACCGACCACCGCGTGGTCGGGACAAAACGGCAGCTCATACCGAACACCAGCCCGCCCCGCCTCATCACTCAGGCAAAGGTAAATTCGCCCACGGCCATACACATGACCTCCGGCAGAACCAGAACAACAAAGTAGGACCAACCAGATCAATCAACGGATCGCGAGGGCGCACCTCGACACGTGACAACGGCCACCTATTCGGACATGACAAACCCAGTCATGCGCAGGCCAAACACCGCAGACGGACTCCATCAGAGCTGCGCCACGATACAACCCGATACAGAGGCCCCGCACACCCGCATTGCTTCACTGATGAGGTCCTGGACTATGAATTCCCTGAAGGATTCAAGCCCGTGAACATAGAATCATACGATGGGACCACGGACCCCATGGTGTGGATTGAAGACTTCATTCTCCACATCCATATGGCACGCGGAGATGACCTTCATGCCATCAAATACCTCCCTCTAAAACTCAAGGGGCCAGCTCGACATTGGCTAAATAGTCTGCATGAAAATTCCATCGGCAGTTGGGAGGACTTGGAAGAGGCTTTCCTTGATAACTTCCAAGGTACATATGTTCGACCTCCGTACGATGATGACTTAAGCCATATAGTCCAGTAGCCCGGAGAGTAATTCTGGATAAGGTTCCTAACTAAAAAGAACCAAATCATTGACTATCCGGATGCTAAAGCTCTAGCAGCTTTCAAACATAACATCCACGACGAATGGCTCGCTTGCCATCTCGGCCAAGATAAGCCAAAATCCATGGCGGCCCACACGACACTAATGACCCGCTTTTGTGCGGGCGAGGATAGTTGGTTGGCCTGTAGCAAAAACAATGCAAGCGACGCCGGCACTCCTGAAGTTAAAAGTAACAAAGACAAGTCTCGACGCAATAGACACAAGCGCCGAAATAGCGGTGACAACACCGAAGGCACAACGGTCAACGCCGGATTCAGTGGCTCTAAGTCTGGTCAGCGGAAGAGGCCGTTCCAAAGGAACAATTCGGGCCCATCCAGCTTGGACCGCATACTTGATCGTCCATGCCATATTCATGGCACCCCCGACAAGCCTCTTAATCATACCAATAGAGACTGTTGGGTTTTCAAACAAGCCGGCAAATTAAACGCCGAGACCAGGGAAAAAGGATCGCAAAGCGAGGACGATGACGAAGAGCCACAGCAGCCGAACACAGGAGGATAGAAGAAGTTTCCCCCTCAGGTCAAAACGGTGAACATGATATATGCCACCCACATCCCCAAGAGGGGGCGCAATCGTGCGCTTGGGAACGTCTACGCGATAGAGCCAGTTGCCCCAAAATTCTACCCATGGTCGTCGTGCCCGATCACTTTCGATCGTTGGGACCACCCGACCAGCATCCGTCACGGGGGCGCGGCCGCACTAGTCTTAGACCCAATAATTGATGGGTTTCACCTGACTCGCGTCCTTATGGACGGTGGTAGCAGCCTCAATCTGCTCTATCAGGATACATCGCGGAAAATGGGCATTAACCCATCAAGGATCAAGCCCACAAGGACTACCTTTAAAGGAGTCATACCAGGTGTAGAGGCCCGCTGTAAGGGCTCAATCACATTAGAGGTTTGCCTTCGGATCTCCGGACAACTTTCAAAGCGAGGAGTTAATCTTTGATATCGTCCCATTCCGCAGCGGCTATCATGCACTGCTCGGACGAACTGCGTTCGCTTGATTCAATGCAATGCCACACTGTGCTTATCTCAAGCTCAAGATGACCGGTCCACGCAGCGTCATAACAGTCAATGGCAATACGGAACGCTCTCTCCGTATAGAAGAGCACACAGCTGCCCTAGCAGCAGAAGTAGAAAGCGGCCTTCTCAAGCAGAACCTTCATTCAGCTGCCAAGCCCGCGGACACCCTTAAGAGGGTCCGAACTACTCTGCAGCAGGAGAGCTTGGCTTGTTAGGAGCTCGACTAGCAATCCGTCCTCCGTCTTAGTCCCGATCAAGTGCTGGCATTCGTGCCGCGCGTACATAACTATGCACTTAAAATTCCATGGGCATTGACGGAGGCAGAGATAACTTGCGACCCATGGCACGGCTCAACCGACATTGGATACACACATGCTTTTACTTTTACTTGTTTTCCTTTCAGGTCTCAATCCCACAGGCCCCATCGGGGGGTCTGGTCATCGGTCCTCTTGTAGGATAAATACACCAAGACGGTGAGAAGTGCGGACATATGGAGAACTATTTAGGTGATTCCGTTAACGATAACTCTACCTATTTTCTAGGACCCATTTGCAGCTCTCCCCTGGTTTTGGCATGTTAAATAGCCTATTTCTTATTGCACTATTTGTATCAATGTGCCTTGACATACTAATTACATTACAATGAAAAAAGTTTGTAGATGGAGCTTTAGGACCCCCAACTTTTTACTTTTATGTCTTTTCTGTTTTCTTTCTTTCTTTTATTTTTCAGATTCCTTGTGGATAACCCCATCAAGTAGCACCCATACACTTTGGTATGTTTGATGTTTGCCATGGGCTTTATAGCACCTTACACTACGACAACAAAAGTCCGAACACTTCCTATAAGTATAGTTCGGCACCCCGAATTTAGCATTATATGCATTGGCTCCGAATCATGTCTTTGGTCAATAGTTGGGTTGCCCGGCTCCTGTGCTTGCTACCCTACGTTCCGCTACATCGGCAAGGGTAGTAAAGGGAGAACTACTGCGATTGTGCCCTGGTCTAAACCGTATGAGCACCTCGGTAGAGAAAGCCCAAAATTGACTGTCATGACGCGGCAAGAGCTGGTCATCTATTCAGAGGTCTCAAATCATTTGGGAATTTTCCGCATTTCGCGAAGGATCGGTACTTCCCAATCAGACGCTGACAGCACTCTGGCTCGTATACTAGGGGTTGCGCCTATGTTTTATTATAAAACTCCTATGGCTAATTGAGGGCATTTAAGCCGCATTGTCTGGTTGCCTGGTTCGCTGCGCTAAACAACTCCTTCAAGGACCATATAATTGGATCAAGATTGTTTAGATTCCATCCCGAACACCTCCATAGTACCTACACGAGGGATGAAGCCGACGACTGGTTAACCCTTAGATTTCACACAACACGGCCACATAGGAGGAAACAATCAAAACATAATAAAAATTATATATTACAAGGCGGATTTGTTCATACAAGGCAAAACATGGATGTATTCATTCGAGAATAACATCCTGGATGCACTGCGTTGCTACAAGTCGAGATCCCTCTAGGACATCCGCAAAATATCGCTCGGGTGTGCGGTGCTCCTTGCCCTCCAGCGGCCCCCTGGCCACCTTGACGGCATCCATCTTCTCCCACCACATCTTGAAATGAGCGAAGGCCATGCGGGCACCCTCGATGCATACAAATCGCTTGACGATGTCTAGCCGCGGACAAGCCTCCACCACCCTCTTCACAAGGCCAAAATAACTACTAGGTATAGCTTCGGCCGGCCATAATCGGATTATGAAATCCTTCATGGCCAGTTCGGCCACCCTATGCAGCTTGACCAACTACTTCAATTGATCGGAAAAGGCCACCGGATGTTCTGGCACAACATACTGTGACCAGAACAGCTTCTCTGAAGAATCCCCATCCTTGCCTCGGAAGAACTCCGCAGCATCAGATACACTGCACGACAGATCCACAAAAGCCCCTGGGCAACTCCGAATCCGGGTTAGTAAAAGCTACTTCCTCTCCACATACTTGCTTTGCATGTTAAATGCCTTACCCGCTGCGATCTTCTTCGCCTCCTGGATCTCCTGGAGAGCGTCCCGGGCCTCATTCCGTGCGGCCTCTGAGCTCTAATGAGCCTTGGTAAGTTCGGCCTCTCGGGCCGACGCCTCGTGCTCCAAAGCTTCACACTTCTTCACCATGTCTTGGAGCTCCTGCTGGACCTCCCCGACCCAAGCCTTGAGCTTCTTACGGGCGGCTTGCTGTTGGACAGCCTTTCCCTCGGGTTTGGCCAGGGCCTTTCTCAGGACCTCGACCTCAGTCGTCGCTTCTGTACAGATCATTGCATTTTGGTCATTGCATACAATTTTCTCCCTTTCGAATATATAACAGGTTATTGCTTACCTTGTTTCTCCTAGAGCTGCCTCTTCGCTTGGCCCAGCTCCTCCTCGGCCTCCGCCAGTTTCTGCTTCAATCCAGAAACTTCGGCAGTATGCGAGGCCGCGGCTAGCAATGGCGCCTGCATTTTAGAAAAATTAAGTTAGTTTCCTGTTAAAACGAATTGATCCTCTGTCCGACTTTTTCTTTCTGAACACCAAACAGTGTCTCAGGGGCTACTGGTCTACACTGGGATTTTCTCCTTGTTCGGCGTCTCTTACCACAAAACTTGCCAACAAGCTGCTGCAGGCTTCGGTTAATCCGCTCTTGGCGGATTGAACCTTTTCAATCACCATGCCCATAAGGGCATGGTGCTCATCCATAACGGAAGCACCTCGTAGCGCCTCCAGCAGGTTATCTGGTGCCCCTGGTTAGACAGGGGACACCAGCGCAACAGGCATCCCCACTTCTTTCGAAGGAGGGTGCGTCCTGGATTCCAGAGCCGCCTCAGTCTCCGGAATTGAGTCTGGTTGAGGGCCGAACTGCGTACGACACTCCCTGCCAGTCTCATTGGGGATTGAGTCCCCTTGGTGTCCAGCGATGAAGATTTCGCCTTCGGGCGCCTCCTGAGCCTCTCCCCCGCCGGAGGTAGTCCTTCGGGACAGCACATCCGCATCCTCCTTGGTCTTGGGGGAGTGTGCGTCCGGTAGGCAGTCGCTGGCCATCGCCTTGGAATCCAACGAGCCTCCTGACGAAGATCGCTGGGAGCTATTATGCGCCAGACTACAATAACATTTTCCAATCATTTCAATACAATGAGGAGGAGAAACTTTATGGGCAGATAAGGTATTCGTACTTACGATGCGGCACGAGGCTTAGCGCGGGGGCGTCTCTCTGGACTATCATCAACGTCCCATGCAGAGTTACCTGCTAGGGAGCTCTTCCCCTTTTTGGGAGCCTCCGCCTCTAGAGTTGTGGCGGCCGCCCTCTTCTTCCTCGCCCCCCCCCCCCCCCGTCAGGGGGAGAGTCGCTCTCCTCCTCCTCGTCCTTGTCCGTGTCATCTTCGGTGGCGGGCAAATGGGCCTTGTCTTCGGACACCGCGTCCGAAGTGCCCTTGCGGCAGGGGCCACTCCGGACCCCCTTGGCCTTTCCTGTGGCCTTCTTCTCTGGTGCCTTGTAAGGCGCCGGCTCCAGCATCTTTGCTAAACGCGGAGTGACCGGCTCCTCGGGCAGGGGAGCCGGACACTGAATCTTTTTCGCCTGCTTCAACCAGTACTGAAAAAGCAATGGTAATGAAAGCATTATACATCACCCTTGAAACAAGCAAGTAAGGGATGTGTCAAAAATAACATACCTCGTTGGGGAGGTTATTTATGTCGTAGCCACAATCTGAATCAGTGGCCGGCGGTATCTCGTTGCCCTTGAAAAGCAACTTCTAGGTTTCGGCTCTGGCAGGGGAGGATCTTCGGGTTGAAGAGCCTCACCAAGGTATGGTGTTTCTTCGGGTTGAAGTCCCATAGAGGATGGCTTCGGCTCTGGCAGGGGAGGATCCGGTGCACCAGCATCACTTGAATTATGTCGACGAGCTTGATATCCCTATCGATCATGCTTTGGATGCGCGTATGCAGCGCAATCAGCTCGTACGATGAACACCAGTTTGTGCTCTTCTCGACCCAAGAGGTGAGCCGCACGGGAGCGTCGGGGTTGAATTTGGCAGCTACGTCCCAGGTGGCATTGCGGGGTTCGGTGATGTAGAACCATAGCTTCTGCTATTCCTTGACAGATTCCACGAATGTGCCTTTTGGCCAAGAAACATTGGTGAGCTTGCTCAACATTGCGCCCCCTCACTCTGCGTGCTGTCCGTCCACCACCTTGGGCTTCACGTTGAAGGTTTTGAGCCATAAACCGAAGTGGGAGTGGATGCAGAGGAAAGCCTCACACACGATGATGAACGTCGAGATATTGAGGAAGGAGTTCGGGGATAAATCGTGGAAATCTATCCCGTAGTGGAACATAATCTCGCGGACGAAGGGGTGGAGTGGAAACCCTAGCCCGCGGAGGAAGTGAGGGATGAACACTACCCTCTTGTTGGTCTTCGGTGTGGGGATGATTTGTCCCCGGGCTAGAAGACGGTGGGCGATTTCCTTCGCCAGGTACCCGGCCGCCCGAAGCTCGGCGACGTTCTCCTCCTTAATGGAGGAGGCCGTCCACTTGCCTTGACCTTCGGATCCGGACATGATTGAGTGCTTTCACGAGACTAGGGGAATGAGAATCTGGGCGCTGGAGCTCAAGGACGGAGAGGCAGGAGTAAAGTGTGGCGGAAGAAGGAGGAATATTATCTACTTATAAGGGCAGTGAATATCGAACGCCCCCATTCGCCTTAAAATTCGCCTGCTCCCAAGGCTGTGTAAACGGCACGGTTGGGTTACCCACACCCGTATTGATGAGAATCCCGTGATAAGGGGACACGATCTCTGCTTTGAGAAGACGTGCCAGTGACAACCGCGTCTCAAAACGTGGGGCAAAAAACGGTTCGAAATTATAAGCGGACACGCGTGACGTCACATTACTAAAGTTGTCAGCGGATGGGACTCGTGTGTTATTATATTCTCTCTGCGGTTGTGTGCGGTGTGTGTTACAGGTCCGGACACAGTCAATTTGTATGAAGACTATTCGGGAGTTCGGAAGGAGGAACCTGCCTTGCAATGCCGAAGACAACACTACACGTCGGATACCTTGTCATTGAAGCCAGGTTCAGGGGCTACTGAGGGAGTCCTAGACTAAGTGGTCCTCGGGCGTCCGGCCTGGTATCTATGGATCGGACTGATGGGCTGTGAAGATATGAAGACCGAAGACTGTACCCGTGTCCGAATGGGACTCTCCTTGGCGTAGAAGGCAAGCTTGGCAAACAACTATGAATATTCCATGTTATGTAGCCGACTCTATGTAACCCTAAATTCCCCCGGTGTCTATATAAACCGGAGGACTTAGTCCGGATAGGGGATACTCAATACCGTAGTCATACAGGCTAGACTTCTAGGGTTTAGCCATTACGATCTCGTGGTATATCAAATCTTGTAATACTCATACCCATCAATATCAATCAAGGAGGACGTAGGGTGTTACCTCCATCAAGAGGGCCCGAACCTGGGTAAAACTTCGTGTCCCCTATCTCCTGTTACAATCAACCTTAGACGCATAGTTCGGGACCCCCTACCCGAGATCTGCCAGTTTTAAAACCGACAAGGGCCTTCACTTTGTTCTTTGGAAGCGTGTGGGTCTTGGGTTCATGATGGTTCCACTTGAGTGGAAGATTGTCCTTCTCCTTCGGCCACAAGGGGTTCCTCAATGGGTTGGATATAGCCAACACTCATTCTTATTATGGCTTGGGGAGGAATTTCATCACCTACATCACAAGTACCACTTTGCTCCACTTGGGAGCCGTTATTCTCATCAAACTCCATGTTACACGTCTCCTCAATGAGTCATGTGGACTTGTTGAGGACACAGTAAGCATGAGAGTTTGTAGCATAACCAACAAATATGCCCTCATGAGCTCTAGCCTAAAATTTAGACAAACGAACACCTTTCTTGAGAATGAAACACTTACAACCGAACACCCGGAAGTACTTGAGGTTAAGCTTGTTGCTGGTAAGTATCTCATATGGAATCTTGTTCAAGCATTTGCAGAGATAGAGCCAATTGAATGCATGACAAGCGGTGTTGATGGCTTCGGCCCAAAAGTTGTATAGAGACTTGAACTCCACCATTATGGTTCTTGTCGCGTCCATCGAAGTGTGGTTCTTCCTCTCCGCTACACCATTTTGTGGAGGGGTGTAAGGTGCAGCATATTGAAGCTTGATCCCCTCATCACTAAGAAACTCATCCAAGGTGTAGTTCTTGAACTCGGTGCCATTGTCACTTCTTATCATCAATATCTTTGCATTGTGTTGACATTGAGCTTCATTTTCTAAGTCGATGACAGTTTGTTGGGTCCCACTCTTCCTCTTGAAGAAATATACCCAAGTGTATCTTGAATAATCATCCACAATCACCAAGCAATACTTTCTACCCCCAAGACTATCAAAGGATGGAGGCCCAAAGAGATCCATGTGAAGGAGCTCCAAGGGCCTCTTCGAGTAGATGATAGTCGTCGGAGGGTGAGCCTTCTCATGTAGCTTTCCTTCGATACAAGCACTGCAAGCACGATCTTTGGCAAAAATAACATTTTTTAGTCCGTGGACATGGTCCCCCTTGAGAAGACTTTGCTAAGATCTCATATTGACGTGGGTGCTACGTCTTGAGCTTGCGTTGGTTTTCCCCGAAGAGGAAGGGATGATGCAGCAGAGTAGCATAAGTATTTCCCTCGGTTTTTGAGAACAAAGGTATCAATCCAGTAGGAGCCCACGCTCAAGTCCCTCGTACCTGCACAAAGCGATAGCTACTCGTAACCAACGCGATTAGGGGTTGTCAAGCCCTTCACGGTCACTTACGAGAGTGAGATCTGATAGATATAATATTTTTGGTATAAAGATGCAAAGTAAAAAGTAAAGGCAAAGTAAAAAAGCAAAGCAAGATTAAAGTGATGGAGATTGATAGGATGAGAATAGACCCGGGGGCCATAGGTTTCACTAGTGGCTTCTCTCAAGAGCATAAGTATTCTACGGTGGGTGAACAAATTACCGTTGAGAAATTGACATAATTGAGCATAGTTATGAGAATATCTAGGCATGATCATGTATATAGGCATCACGTCCGTGACAAGTAGATCGAAACGATTCTGCATCTACTACTCTTACTCCACTCATTGACCGCTATCCAGCATGCATCTAGAGTATTAAGTTAAAAATAGAGTAATGCCTTAAGCAAGATGACATGATGTAGAGAGATAAATTCATGCAATATGAAATAAACCCCATCTTGTTATCCTCGATGGCAATGATACAATATGTGCCTTGCTGCCCCTTCTGTCACTGGGTAAGGACACCGCAAGATCGAACCCAAAGCTAAGCACTTCTCCCATGGCTAGAACTACCAATCTAGTTGGCCAAACCAAACAGATAATTTGAAGAGACTTGCAAATATAACCAATCATACATAAAAGAACTCATAGAAGATTCAAATATTAATCATACATAGACTTGATCATAAACCCACAATTCATCGGTCTCAACAAACACACCGCAAAAAGAAGATTACATCGAATAGATCTCCACAAGAGAGGGGGAGAACTTTGTATTGAGATTCAAAGAGAGAGAATAAGCCATCTAGCTACTAACTATGGACCCGAAGGTCTGAGGTAAACTACTCACACTTCATCGGTGAGGCTATGATGATGTAGAAGCCCTCCGTGATGATGGCCCTCTCCGACGGAGCTCCAGAACAGGCCCCAAGATGGGATATCATGGATACAGAAAGTTGCGGCGGTGGAATTAGGTTTTTGGCTCCTCTTCTGATTGTTTGGGGGTACGTGTGTATATATAGGAGGAAGAAGTACGCCGGAGGAGCAACGAGGGGCCCACGAGGCAGGGGCGTGCCCTAGGGGGGGGGCACCCTCGTGACCGCCTCTTTTGTTCCTTGGAGCAGGGTCCAAGTCTCCTGGATCAAGTTCGGTGATAAAATCACGTTCCCAAAGATTTTATTCCGTTTGGACTCCGTTTGGTATTCTGTTTATCCGAAACACTGAAATAGGCAAAAACAGCAATTCTGGGCTGGGCCTCCGGTTAATAAGTTAGTCCCAAAAATAATAAAAAAGTGGAAAATAAAGCCCATTATAGTCCAAAACAATAGATAATATAGCATGGAGCAATCAAACATTATAGATACGTTGGAGACGTATCAGGCATCCCCAAGCTTAATTCATGCTCGTCCTCGAGTAGGTAAATGATAAAAAGAGAATTTTTGATGCGGAGTGCTACTTGGCATAATTTCAATGCAAATCTTCTTAATTGTGGTATGAATATTCAGATTAGAAAGATTCAAGACAAAAGTTCATATTGACATAAAAAATAATAATACTTCAAGCATACTAACAAAGCAATTATGTCTTCTCAAAATGACATGGCCAAAGAAAGTTATCCCTACAAAATGATATAGTCTGGCTATGCTCCATCTTCACCACATAAAGTATTTAAATCATGCACAACCCCGATGACAAGCCAAGCAATTGTTTCATACTCTAACTTTTTCAAAACTTTTTCAATCTTCACGCAATACATGAGCGTGAGCCATGGATATAGCACTATATGTGGAATAGAATGGTGGTTGTGGAGAAGACAAAAAGGAGAAGATGGTATCACATCAACTAGGCGTATCAACGGGCTATGGAGATGCCCATCAATAGATATCAATGTGAGTGAGTAGGGATTGCCATGCGACGGATGCACTAGAGCTATAAGTATATGAAAGCTCAAAAAGAAATTAGTGGGTGTGCATCCAACTTGCTTGCTCATGAAGACCTAGGGCAATTTTTGAGGAAGCCCATCATTGGAATATACAAGCCAAGGTCTATAATGAAAAATTCCCACTAGTATATGAAAGTGATAACATGAGAGACTCTCTACTATGAAGATCATGGTGCTACTTTGAAGCACAAGTGTGGAAAAAGGATAGTAACATGGTCCCTTCTCTCTTTTTCTATCATCATTTTTTATTTGGGCCTTTTCTCTCTTTTTTATGGCCTCTTTTTTTTATTTGGGCTTCTTTGGCCTTCTCTCTTCGTCCGGAGTCTCATCCTGACTTATGGGGGAATCATAGTCTCCATCATTCTTTCCTCACTGGGACAATGCTCTAATACTGATGATCATCACACTTTTATTTTTCTTATAACTCAACAATTAAAACTCGATACTTAGAACAAAATATGACTCTATGTGAATGCACCCGGCGGTGTACCGGGATATGCAATATGAAAATGATAAATGTGTCATGAACGGAACGGTGGAAAGCTGCATGGCAATATATCTCGGAATGTCTATGGAAATGCCATAATAGGTAGGTATGGTGGCTGTTTTGAGGAAGGTATATGGTAGGTGTGTGATACCGGCAAAAGATGTGCGGTATTAGAGAGGCTAGCAAAGGTGGAAGGGTGAGAGTGTGTATAATCCATGGACTCAACATTAGTCATAATGAACTCATATACTTATTGCAAAAATCTAGAAGTTATCAAAGCAAAGTATTACGCGCATGCTCCTAGGGGGATAGATTGGTAGGAAAAGACCATCGCTCGTCCCCGACCGCCACTCATAAGGAAGACAATCAATAAATAAATCATGCTCCGACTTCATCACATAACGGTTCACCATACGTGCATGCTACGGGAATCACAAACTTTAAAACAAGTATTCTTTAAATTCACAACTACTCAACTAGCATGACTTTAATATTATCACCTCCATATCTCAAAACAATTATCATGCTTCAATCTTTTCTTAGTATTCAACACACTCAAAAGAAAGTTTCACAAATTTTGAATACCAAGCATATTATTATTAAGCAAATTACCATGCTATTAAGAGACTCTCAAAATAATTTAAGTGAAGCATGAGAGATCAATAGTTTCTTTAAAATGAATCCACCACCGTGCTCTAAAAGATCTAAGTGAAGCACATAGAGCAAAATTATAACGCTCAAAAGATATAAGTGAAGCACATAGAGCAAAACTACTACACTCAAAAGATATAAGTGAAGCACATAGAGTATTCTATCAAATTTTAATTCATGTATGGCTCTCTCAAAAGGTGTGTACAGCAAGGATGATTGTGGCATACTAAGACACAAAGACACAAATAATACAAGATGCTCCAAGCAAAACACATATCATGTTGGTGAATAAAAATATAGTTCCAAGTAAATTACCGATGGAAGTGGACGAAAGAGGGGATGCCTTCCGGGGCATCCCCAAGCTTTGACTTCTTGGTGTACTTGGATTATCTTGGGGTTTCCATGGGAATCCCCAAGCTTATTCTCTTGCCACTCCTTGTTCCATGATCCATCAAAAGAATTCACCCAAAACTTGAAAACTTCACAACACAAAACTCAAAATAGAAAACTCGTGAGCTCCGTTAGCGAAAGAAAACAAAAGACCACTTCACGGTACTGTAATTAACTCATTATTTATTTATATTGGTGTTAAACCTACTGTATTAAAACTTCTCTATGGATTATAAACTATTTTACTAGCCATAGATTCATCAAAATAAGCAAACAACACACGAAAAACAGAATCTGTCAAAAACAGAACAGTCTGTAGTAATCTGCAGCTAGCGCAAGATCTGTAACCCCAAAAATTATAAAATAAATTTATGGACGTGAGGAATTTATCTATTAATCATCTGAAAAAATAATTAACTAAATAGCGCTCTTCAAATAAAAATGACAGCAGTTCTCGTGAGTGCTAAAGTTTCTGTTTTTTTACAGCAAGTTCAACAAGACTTTCGCCAAGTCTTCCCAACGGTTCTACTTGGCACAAACACTAATTAAACACAAAAAACACAACCAAAACAGAGGCTAAATAATTTATTTATTACTAAACAGTAGCAAAAGGCAAGGAATAAAAATAAAATTGGGTTGCCTCCCAACAAGCGCTATCGTTTAACGCCCCTAGCTAGGCATAAAAGCGAGGATAGATCTAGGTATTGCCATCTTTGGTTGGAAATCCATAAGTGGCTCTCATGATAGTTTCATATGGTAATTTTATTTTATTTCTTGGAAAGTGTTCCATGCCCTTTTTTAATGGAAATTGAAATCTAATATTCCCTTCCTTCATATCAATTATCGCACCAACCGTTCTAAGGAAAGGTCTACCAAGAATAATAGGGCAAGAAGGATTGCAATCTATATCAAGAACAATGAAATCTACGGGCACATAATTCCTATTTGCAACAATAAGAACATCATCAATCCTTCCGATAGGTTTCTTAATAGTGGAATCCGCAAGATGCAAGTTTAGAGAGCAATCATCAAAGTTACGGAAATCTAGTAAATCACACAAAGTCTTATGAATAGTAGAGACACTAGCACCCAAATCACACAAAGCATAAAACTCATGATCTTTAATTTTAATTTTAATAGTTGGTTCCCACTCATCATAGAGTTTTCTAGGGATAGAAACTTTCAACTCAAGTTTTTCTTCATAAGATTACATCAAGCCATCAACAATATGTTCGGTGAAGGCTTTATTTTGACTATAAGCATGTGGAGAATTTAGCACAGATTGCAACAAGGAAATACAATCAATTAAAGAGCAACTTTCATAATTAAATTCCTTGAAATCCAATATAGTGGGTTTAGCAACATCTAGATTTTTATTTCTTTCAATCCCACTTTCATCAATTTCATCATTAAGATCTAAACACTCCGAATTTTTAGAACGCCTTCTAGGTAAAGGAAGATCATATTCAGTTTCATCAAGATTAATATTGCAAAATAAAGATTTAATAGGAGACACATCAATCACTTTTATATCTTCATCTTGATTTTCATAGGTATTGGAAGAACATGCTTTAATAAAGGCATCTTTGGAAGCAGGCATCCTAGAGGTTCTTTCCTTACACTCATCAATTGAAATTCTCATGGCTTTTAGAGACTCATTGATATCATGCTTAGGTGGAATAGATCTAAGTTTCAAAGAATCAACATCAAGAGCAATTCTATCAACGTTCCTAGCCAAATCATCAATCTTAAGCAATTTTTCTTCAATCATAGCATTAAAATTCTTTTGCGAAGAAATAAATTCTTTAATATTAGATTCAAAATCAGAGGGTATCTTATTATAATTTCCATAAGAGTTATTGTAGGAATTCCCATAATTATTAGAAGGATTACTAGGATAAGGCCTAGGATTAAAATTCCCTCTATAAGCGTTGTTACCAAAATTATTCCTACCAACAAAATTCACATCCATAGATTCATTGTTATTCTAAATCAAAGTAGACAAAGGCATATCATTAGGATCAGAAGAAACACTCTTAGTAGCAAATAATTTCATAAGTTCATCCATCTTTCCACTCAACACATTAATTTCTTCTATCGCATGCACTTTTTTATTAGAAGATCTTTCAGTATGCCATTGAGAATAATTAACCATAATATTATCTAGGAGTTTAGTAGCATCTCCTAAAGTGATTTCCATAAAAGTGCCTCCCGCGGCTGAATCTAAAAGATTTCTAGAAGCAAAATTCAATCCGGCATAAATTTTTTGTATAATCATGAACAAATTCAAACCATGAGTAGGGCAATTACGTATCATTAATTTCATTCTCTCCCAAGCTTGTGCAACATGTTCATGATCAAGTTGTTTAAAGTTCATAATATCATTTCTAAGAGAGATGATCTTAGCAGGAGGAAAATACTTAGAGATAAAAGCATCTTTGCACTTGTTCCATGAATCAATTTAGATATATTATAACTGCGCACTAATCGAGCTCTCTCGGACCATTAGCATCTTGAACTGCTGGATCTGCTACTTTGGCCATTTTGACCGTTGGACGCAATCTGGTCCCCCGTGAGCTCTGTAAGCCATCACCTTAGTCTCAACTGAATTGGGCCGCTCCTCCAGGAACTATTTCGGGAGTTTCCTGCTATTTTGGGCCAGATGGGCTGGATATGAAAACTCGAACATTTCTGTCATGGAGAAGACGAGACGCAGCCCCACCTGCGCCGATCACTGCGTGTGTCGATGTGATTCCTGGCCGATGCACAAGTCGTCTGCTCGGTCGGCGTCTCCACTGAGGGGACTAGACCAGTCGATGTCGGAGGGGAGGTTGTGGGTGATGCATGTGGAGGGGAAGCGGCAACGGACTGTTCGAGTGAAACTGAACCACAAGGATTGAAGGAGGCAATCAATCTTCACTTTTCGGGAGCATTCATCCTGATGCGTGCCACTCGCCCATGGCCATTAAATTAAGTATAGGTGTGTGTTCCTTTTTCCCCGGCCTCTTCCTAGAGCACCCTACCCCCAGGTTATATGTAGCTCCATCCCCAGGATTTCTTCCTTGCCCTACATCTCGGCTCTCTCTGGATCTCTGCTACTTGCCTCCAATACTACTACCGACTGTGTCGCTAGTGTCCTGTGTCCCTAGGCACTCTGACGTCCAAGACGGCCGCCACGCTGGTCCACCGCTCACTTGAGAGGATCTAAGAGGATCGTGGGCTGCAGATCTAGAGAATTATTTTACCGGTCACATCGACACATCTTAGAAAACCTTCGCTGCATTTCTTCAGTTTTCAGGTTCTTCAAGCCGCGCATGGTTTGATCTGGAACACCTGTTATACTTTCTTTCTCATTGTCTTTCTTTTGGTTCTCTATATTGTTTGCAGATGACAAGAAATATCTTAGTAGGATAACGCGTGCAACCACTAATATCTTTCAGAGTTCAGCAAAAAAGCAATATCATGTTGCTGCCGGATGGTGTCTCCAGACCAGTTCAGTGATGTAAATTTCAGAGAATGAATGATGTAATTGTTCTTTTGAGCTCAAAACGACCACTTTTGATTTATATTTTCTTTTTCTCAATTGTAACTTGAACCTGTGTGGTTTCATTAAATTAAATCAGGGAGGAATCCCTTCTTAAAAAGAGCACTGAAAATGAAGTACAGGTGACCACATCATATTTGTCTCAATGATATATATATGGATTAGCATGGGATGCATGCGTACATGTTATGCTGCTTCTGCTCGAATTCACATCATTATGCTTTCTACATGGGAACAATTAGAGAGTGAACCGCTCGAGATCAATGTTATGTTGTAATGATTTTCCTTGTTCTTTTGTAGATTATTCGTTGTATTTTTGCTGTATTTGGCATTGCTACTAGCGTCCCTGCCCTCCCAGACCATCAAGATTTCTGGCCGTCGGATGTTTGTTCCGGGTCGTTGCTGGCCGTCAGATGACTATCTAATCCCGATATTAACCAATGGGCCGGGTGTCCTAGGGAGGCTATTCCAGTGGAAAAATCGGTGGCCTCTGGTTGATTGGGCCAAGCAGTCCGTTTAGCAGTTGGTGAAAGAACAGCCCACCAATTAGATGGCATGCGACGTCGCTTCAGTTCAGGTTAGGTCAAGGACATGGAAGGGGCAGCAATCCCTCCCTTCATTCTCCCTCGCGGCCGCCGACGAATCATCGCGCCTCCATGACGTTGACCAGCCGCCGTCTGTCTTCCTTCTCCAGTTGCAGTAGAGAGGGGCTCGACTCTCAGACCAGTCAGGTGCAACACCATTGCCACATCCGACAGCGCCATGGCCCCGATCTCCACCGATGCGGAGGCGGCGCTTGGAAAATATCCTGTGGATCTTAGGCTTAGGTGCACCTCCTTATCTAGCCATTCATCTATGTATTGCGATTTGTGCAAAAACTTTTTTTGTTTCTTCCAAATAAAAGAACATATGAACTTCAAACTTTGCAGCATAACAAAACATTCTAACTAGAATGTGGGAAAAAAACTTTTCAATTTTTTCGTGCATCATAAGTACTAAAAATAACATTTTTGAATAAAGAAAATATCATTTTGTATATTTATGTCGGTCAAAAAAATCTATAAGTTTTTTCTCTCATTGTAATAACATCGTTCCGCTATCTTGCAATGTTTGAAGTTCATATGTTGTTTTATTTGGAAGCAATAAAAGAGAGAAAATTTCACGCTGTAAGTTAGTTGTCTAGCACGGATCTGAAAGCTATATTGAAAGATATGGATAGAGGGTGTCCATGAGCCTAAGCTCTAAAAATCCGCATCCCGCGTCGCTTGGAGAGGCCATCGGGTTGGTGTTCGGACGGTGGACAGCGCTGCAGGTGGCGGTGTAGGAGCGGTGGGGCAGCAGTGACTCCCATGCCAATGTCGACCAATTCAGCGAATCAATCCTCTACTGGTTCTATCCCTCAAGGGTACGTACAGCTGCTTCAGCAATCAGCATCCTCAAATAATAAAAATAATATGTTCCTTCTTGTCTCCTTGAGGCGGTATCCCGTAGTAAAGTTGATATTGTTTAGTTTAGCATCTGAATTCTCCTAGATCTAGCGGCATGATCGTCAACTACTTGGCTTTCAGACCAGTGCAGCAGGGATGGTCTCCACTTTGTGGCTGCAAGGGGCTTGAGCCTTAACGAATGATAATTGGCAGGGACCTAGGTTTGCCTCTACAAGAACAATTCGACAAGGGAAACGGGGGTACATGCCAACATTTGATGGATTCCGCTGGTACAGATCATTCCCTTCCCTTTATCTTGCATATAATCAGTGTTCTCTGCTGGTTTGGATTTGTCCTTTCCAAGTGCCTAGGATTTAGCATTCCACAACAATCAGAATGTCACCCAGTTGATTGGAATTTTGAGCACAAAATCACAGACGTGTGTTCTTTATAGGAAAATTATTATGTCCAACTACTACAGTGGATCTATCAATATATAATGAGTAATGAAGATGGATCTTTTTATTGAAGAGATTATAATATATATAAGAGGATATTATGTTCACAGAAAAGAGAGGATATGTTTTTGGTATTCTTCTCGGTCATTATAGAATTGCACTATTACGATCAATAGGTCAACTGGTTCATATTTTCCTATAAATTCAACAAAATAAGGTGAAGGCTTTGAATTTACTTCTCTACTTTTTGTGTTATCAAAAATAAAAGATAGTTCTCTACTTTTCGTTAACTGATTTCCTTTATCTCTATGTTAGAACCTCACTTTCTTCTTGCTAACTTATTAGCGACTTGCTCCTCTACACAAGATTCTGAATGACCCACTCTTGTGCAGGTCCTGACATTCACGTTATTTTTTCTACTTATCATCTGATCATCATGATATGGCACAAGTTGCACATCATGAATTAGTTAGACAGAGAAGATAACTTTATTTTTTCTGACTGCCTCTTGAATGTTTCTGATATTGCTTGTAGAAAATTGTAAAATTTGTATCTACATGTCACTAACTCATCTCATTTGTCGGTTTATTCAACGACATCCAGAACAAATGTGTTACCTTTTCATTTCTGCAATAGTAATTTGCAAAATATTTTTTTACCTTGGTAGGTCATGTCTCCCATTTGTTCTCTTCAGCTTTTGAGCATACCAGTTTAGATATTTTAATATTACAAACAGGAATGGGCATGATGATTTAAATTTCATTATAAATCCATATCTTCTTTGAATGCGTGAGTATATATAATGGACACAATGGCACGTTAAATTTCCACTTATTCAAATGATCTAGCTTTCAATACAAGAAGAGACATACTTACTCCCATGTTTGTTGAGATGCTCAGAAACCACACTGAGAGGGCTATTATCATATCTATGTTCAAACATGGAGTCGCTAGAGGTAATAGTTTTGGTTTTCAAATATAATTTATATACCTACAACATACATATGTTGCCAGAAGTATATCTACGCACATGTATCTTGTGTTTACTCAACGCTCACCATAACTGTTGAACTGCAATTCTTTGCCCAAGTAGCTAATGTCACTCCACCATTAAGATATGGAAAATATATCATTACAGACACATATACATGCATGCATATACATAGAGTCTCAACACAGGGAATTCCCACTAATAAATCTGCTTCCCTGCCCTGCGTATCCTGTAGTTGTGGAAAATATGCTCATATGTGACATAAAGCTACCAATGTATGATCTAGGGCATGAGAAATTTCTGTTTGAGTTAGGCATTTGATTTCTAACCTATTGCAAATTGTATCACAAGTAATGCCATCAAGTTTGTTAATGGAGTAAATAATCATATTGATAAGTGATTTTCTTTCGTGAATTCATTAGTCTATTCTATCTTCAATTCAAGGGGAAGTTCTCTATAAATAGCATTACGATTTTGAAATTTGGCATCGTAAGGCTACGCCATGGAAGTAGCCCTGTTAACTTAATTCAACATGACAAGTATTTGTTTATGGCTCCATATAATTACATCAACCCCTAACATTAAAGTGTACAAATGGATGGGCGCAGCAACGCGCGCCATCAAATGATCTAGTACTATTCTTAGGCAAAGACGAAAACCAAGCTTTAGCACGATCTCTAAGCGAAAAAGGAAATAGCTTCAATTTAATGACATCATTATTGACATCTTTTTTCTTTTGCATATCACATAAATCAACGAAGCTATTCAGATGAGTAGCGGCATCTTCACTAGGAAGGCCAGCGAATTGATCTTTCATAACAAGATTCAACAAAGCAGTATTAATTTCACAATATTCAGCATCGGTAAGAGGAGCAATCAGAGTGCTAAGGAAATCATTATTGTCGGTATTGGTGAAGTCACACAATTTAGTAGTATCTTGAGCCATTGCGACAAACAAGCAATCTAACACATGAGCAAACAAAAAGCAAACGGGCAAAAAGAGGCAAATAGAGAGGGAGGATATGGAGAGAGAGGGCGAATAAAACGGCAATGGTGAATTGGGGGGAGAGGAAAACTAGAGGCAAATGGAAAATAATATAGTGCGAGAGATAGGGATTGTGATTGGTACTTGGTATGTTGACTTTTTGCGTAGACTCCCCGGCAACGGCGCCAGAAATCCTTCTTGCTATGTCTTGAGCTTGCGTTGGTTTTCCCCAAAGAGGAAGGGATGATGCAGCAGAGTAGCGTAAGTATTTCCCTCAGTTTTGAGAACCAAGGTATCAATCCAGTAGGAGCCCATGCTCAAGTCCCTCGTACCTGCACAAAGCGATAGCTACTCCCAACCAATGCGATTAGGGGTTGTCAAGCCCTTCACGGTCACTAACGAGAGTGAGATCTGATAGATATAATATTTTCGGTATTTTTGGTATAAAGATGAAAAGTAAAAAAGTAAAGGCAAAGTAAAAAAGCAAAGCAAGATTAAAGTGATGGAGAATGATGTGATGAGAATAGACCCGGGGGCCATACGTTTCACTAGTGGCTTCTCTCAAGAGCATAAGTATTCTATGGTGGGTGAACAAATTACTGTTGAGCAATTGACAGAATTGAGCATAGTTATGAGAATATCTAGGCATGATCATGTATATAGGCATCACGTCTGTGACAAGTAGATCGAAACGATTCTGCATCTACTACTATTACTCCACTCATCGACCGCTATCCAGCATGCATCTATAGTATTAAGTTAGAAACAGAGTAACGCCTTAAGAAAGATGACATGATGTAGAGAGATAAATTCATGCAATATGAAATAAACCCCATCTTGTTATCCTCGATGGCAACGATACAATATGTGCCTTGCTGCCCCTTCTGTCACTGGGTAAGGACACCGCAAGATCGAACCCAAAGCTAAGCACTTCTCCCATGGCAAGAACTACCAATCTAGTTAGCCAAACCAAACGGATAATTTGAAGAGACTTGCAAAGATAACCAATCATACATAAAAGAATTCAGAGAAGATTCAAATATTAATCATAGAGAGACTTGATCATAAACCCACAATCCATCGGTCTCAACAAACACACCACAAAAAGAAGATTAGATCGAATAGATCTCCACAAGAGAGGGGGAGAACTTTGTATTGAGATTCAAAGAGAGAGAAGAAGACATCTAGCTACTAACTATGGACCCGAAGGTCTGAGGTAAACTACTCACACTTCATCAGAGAGGCTATGATGATGTAGAAGCCCTCCGTGATGACGGCCCTCTTCCGGCGGAGCTCCGGAACAGGCCCCAAGATGGGATCTCGTGGATACAGAAAGTTGTGGCAGTGGAATTAGGTTTTTTGGCTCCTCTTCTGACCGTTTGGGGGTACGTGTGTATATATAGGAGGAAGAAGTACGCCGGAGGAGCAACGAGGGGCCCATGAGGCAGGGGGGCGCGCCCCCCACCCTCGTGACCGCCTCTTTTGTTCCTTGGAGCAGGGTCCAAGTCTCCTGGATCACGTTCGGTGAGAAAATCACGTTCCCGAAGATTTTATTCCGTTTGGACTCCATTTGATATTCCGTTTATCCGAAACACTGAAATAGGCAAAAAAACAACAATTCTAAGCTGGGCCTCCGGTTAATAAGTTAGTCCCAAAAATAATATAAAAGTGGAAAATAAAGCCCAATATAGTCCAAAATAGTAGATAATATAGCATGGAGCAATCAAAAATTATAAATACATTGGAGACGTATCAGTGGGCTAAATGGCGATGCCAAAGCCATCCCCCCATCAACTTTAGCCATTAGGCATGTCGCGGTCTTAGTTGGTCGCTCTGAAAAGTTAATCACATAAAGACCGTTATCGACATGCCCAACAAAGAATACTTTAAGAGTCTTGCTCCATAAGAGGGCCACGGTATCAATATCAGAGAAAGTGGCAACACTCATGAGTGCAAGTTGATGAACGGAAAGTAAGTTGTATGCAAGGGACTCAACAAGTATGACTTTCTCGGTCGTGAGATCATGAGAAATGACAACCTTGCCAAGACCCAATACCTTAGAAGATGAGGCATCACCTCATTCGACATTAGTGGGCATAGATGAAACCTTGTGCACGTCCACCACCAAGTCCTTCCTTCCGGTCGTATCATTTGTGGCTCCACTATAGAGCAACCATGATCCCCTACCGGAAGCAAACACCTACAAGAGATCAATGCTTGGTTTTAGGTACCCATTTTGTAATGGGTCCTTTGATGTTAGCAACAAGGGTCTTGGGAACCCAAATAGACCATTCAATGTACTCATAAGAAGAACCAACAAATTTGGCATAAACATGCCCATCACTAGCATGACATAACACATAAGAAGGGTTAAAGTCGACGACTTTGTTGGAAGGAGTGGCAATTCCATTTTTAACACCACCACCCCTCGCATTTTTTTTCTTCTCATTAGAATTACCCTCTCCCTCCTTCACAAACATTTGCTTGAGAGGAGGAGCTTGTTTGGTCTTGTAGTTCTTCTTCCTCTTGTACTTGGGTGCAAACCCAATCCCCTCCTTGCCCACAACTTCCTTTGGATGGCTCAAAGGGTCGTTTAGGTTCTTCTCACCATGTATTCAAGACACAAGGCCTTTCTCAAGTTGCTCCTTCAACTTGGCATTCTCCTCCACAAGATGCACATGCTCACAACACGGGTTAGTAGCATTTGCATTATCATTTAAAACCATATGAGGAAATGTGGCTTTCTCCTTGGTTAGCTTCACTTGGAGTTGATCATGAGACTCTTTGAGGCTAGCATGAGCACTCTTCAAGGCCTTTTGAGCCTTATCAAGTATATCAAACTCCTCCTTGAGTCTAGCATGGTCAACCCCAAGTTTGGCCTTCTCGGAATTGAGCACACGATAAATAACAACAGCATGATCAAGATATTTCTTTAATTTAGCATGACCATCATTGTGTGACTCCTCAAGAGCCAAACGATGTCCACGCTCTTCCTCAAGCGCATTACAGAGATCCAATATCTCATCGGCATAGTCACGACTATGCCCTTCCATCTTAGAGATGGTGCCTTCGTGAGCCTCGATTATGTCATTGGCTTCACCAAGTTGTTCCAAGAGAGCAACGAAGTGCTTCTTGGATTTATCCTTGAGCTTACTCATAAAAGACTCAAAGTCATTTTCCTCCTCCTTCGTCCCCTCACTTTCATCAATGCAATCCTTCAAGGAAGGATTAGTAGTGATGGTAGTTTTGATGTTGGGGGTTACCTTGTTGGTGGCTTTAGCCATGAGGAACTTGGCAGTGATGTTCTCGGTGGGTGAATCAAAGAGGGACACCCATGTAGTTGTTTCAATGGCAACGGAAGCCATGGCAACCGTATCACCATCTTCTCCATCATCATCATCCTCATTGTACTCTTCTTATGCCACCAACCCCTTGGGAGGAGTCTTCTTGGTGAAGTTATTCTTGTTGGGGAAGTACTTGGCCTTGTCTTGTCGAATAAGCTTGCCACCATTTTCCTCCCTCTTCTCGTACGGGCAATCCACAACAAAGTGACCCACATTGCCACAATTATAGCATGTTCTCACACGTTGCTTTCCCTTGGCGCCACTTGAGTTGTTCTTGTTGAAGTTGGGCCTTGTGTTCTTCTTGTTGCCCCAAAATTGCCATGAAGCAAGAGCCATGTGCTCATGATAGGCATATTTGGTGTCTTTGGGGCAACTCTCCTATTCATCCATACTAGCCTTGGCCTTCAAGGCAATGTTGGGCTTTTTTGATCGTTGAGAACGCAACACCTCATTGTCGGCAGTCTTGTCCAAGATCCTCATTGCAAGAAACTCATCCAACACCTCACTTGAGGACAAGGCATGAAAGTCCGGCCTTTGACGAATGCCGGAGGACATGGCCTTATGGTAAGGCATCATGGCCTTGAGAAACTTGCGCTTGATCCAATTGTCATCCGTATCCTTGCTCCCATGATCTCGGAGTGTGACCGCGAGAGTAGTTAATCTCCGGTAAAGCTCTCGAGGTTCTTCATCTTCAATCATTGCAAACTCATCTTGACCTTTGAATGCTTGCGCTTCCCTTGTATATGGAAACAACATGCACCCATGCTTCCTTGTCCATGGTGAAAGGTCAGAGGTGCGCAATATCTTTGGGAGGAATGGCTTCTTGGAGAATGAAGAGAGCAGACTCATTGAATTGATGGTACACGGCTTCTCTAGGAGTGGAGTTGCTTGGATCGTGTGGGTAGAAACCTTTCTCAATAATTCTTCAAAGATTAGTAGAATTATGATTTAAATGACTTTTAAATCGATACACCCAAGAGGCAAAATCCTCATTTTTCACAATCTTAGGAGGAGGACCAACATGATTCATTTGTGTGGAGGGTACCGGTCCTCCATAGGTAATGGGAGGTTCAACATGGGCAAAGATGCCACTCCCATTCTTAACACTCGACAAAGGAACTTGGTCACTACTAGCTTCCCCCTTATTGGAGTTAGCATCCGTCACCTTGTTAGTGGGATTAACCACTCCCAACGGTGCGGTGGATAATTTAAGACCTTCAAGAAACTCCTTAAACATGCCGTTAACCTCGGTCGTCATGGAGGTTTTCAATGTGTCCAAAGTCGCATTAAACTCCTCACGAGAGACCGAGGATCCCCCATCGGCCACAGACAAGGGAGGACTCGCACCGGAGTGCTCCTCCACCTCGTCTGTGGTGTCAACAATACTCTTTGGATGACAAAGTCCTTAATAAAGAGACGAGGCTCTGATACCAATTGAAAGGATCAATATGGTTGAATACACTAGTACACGTCGGTGCTATACAAATGGTTTTTAACCCCTTTCCATGACGACATTTGGAACCATCGCCAAGTGAGTGTGGGTGACAGGGGGGTCCTTCCCACACGACCCAGAAACCGTTGGGGATAGGCCCTCCTAGGACACATGCTGGGGCAAAATGAGCTCGTGTCCGATCAGGCGAGGCATCGAAACCCAATCATTTCCGTTCGTATGTACATCCCCCACGGTGAATCTCAGAAAACATTTCCGTTTGTATGTAGATCACACACAGTCAATCCAAGGAATATGTTTCCTTTCTTATGTACGTCCCACACAGTCAATTCAGGGAAAATGTTTCCGTTCATATGTACATCCCACACAGTCAATCCAGGGAAAACGTTTCTGTTCGTATGTACATCCCACACAGTCAATCCAGGGAAAACGTTTTCGTTCGTATGTACATACCACACAGGTTTATTTATAGGCTCATGTGTGATAGGTGTAACTATCACACACGCTCTACCTTGGCTAACAGTTTTCTTTTATCAACTACATCACACACTACTTGATGAAGAAAACTGTGTGGCATTGGGCTATCCATCACAAGCGCTTTTATTGCTAGAACCGTTTGCAAAGTTCCATGACACATTTAGCAGGTTTATTAGTTTACAATTAATAATTCCAGCATTATGCAAATTCACATTTCATATCGAATTGCTGTTTGCCAATTTCATATCAGGCACATAAATATATTTTAACATCACAATATGACAGCTGCCTGAAAACAACACAATACAACATATAGCTAGTTCAACTTCATAAGAACAATGTTATAACAATATATTCATTTCCCTAATCAAGATCATCCAGGCTCGTCTTATCCACCTCTGCTTTTAGTTCAGTAATACCTGTTTTGCACTGGCTAATTGGGAAACTGCCTCCTCCCTCGCCAACACCATCTTAGCAAAGTCTAATTTAAAAATCTGAGCTCATTCTCCACCTTCCTCTTTTTATCCCGCATATTCAAATATTCTTCAGCGTTGGCAACACTTTCTCTAAGCCTACCTCTGTTCTCTTCCTCATACATGCTCCATAGCTTTGCTAGGCACATCTTCAAAGACTGTGGCCACTCTTGATCAACCCAGTCCAAGTAAGAACACTTCCATTCATCCTATAATATTTAAAACCAGATCAATAACAATTGTAGGGGAAATGGGTTATAACAACATAGAAAATCACCAATACTTATTTTGAAAAACTGAATAAACTGGTTAATTATGACATATCTTCTCAAAAAAATCAATGTGCAAATGAATTAATTGCTACTAAGACAACAACCAAATTCTAAAAGATCAGAAGCTATAATTAACTACAACAATGCTACAAGTTCTTACTCATGTAACTGTAAATAACAAATTGAACATTTTATGATGAAGGTAAATATAACTACATCAGCATAGCGATAGTGTTTGGATGACAACAAATTAATACTAACAGGTGTGTGCATGCACTAATTTAGTAACATAGAACTAATAGCACTAAGGCTGTCCACTATGTATGTGCTACCTCTTGAGTACTGCGTTGGTTTTCCCTTGAAGAGGAAAGGGTGATGCAGTAAAGTAGCGTAAGTATTTCCCTCAGTTTTTGAGAACCAAGGTATTAATCCAGTAGGAGATCACGCTCAAGTTCCACGCACCTACACAAACAAATAAGAACCTCGCAACCAACACGATAAAGGGGTTGTTAATCCCTTCACGGTCACTTACCAGAGTGAGATCTGATAGATATGATAAGATAATATTTTTGGTATTTTTATGATAAAGAGAAATAAAGATGCAAAGTAAAATAAACGGCAATAGAAGTAACTAAGTATTGGAAGATTAATACTCCCTCCGTTCCTAAATGTAAGGTGCATTAGTTTTTCAAAAAGTCCAACCTTGTGCATGTTTGACCAACTTTATAGCAAAATATATAAGGATTTACAACACTAAATATATAAAATATAAAAATATATTTCATGGCGAATCTAGTGATGATGATTTGGTATTCTAGACA
This sequence comes from Triticum monococcum, assembly GCA_034509565.1. Classification (NCBI taxonomy): domain Eukaryota; kingdom Viridiplantae; phylum Streptophyta; class Magnoliopsida; order Poales; family Poaceae; genus Triticum; species Triticum monococcum. The sequence continues at coordinate 369,465,757 of CM067845.1, forward strand.
CTTTTATTTTTCTCTATAAACTTGGTCAAAGTTAGATAAGTTTGACTTTTTGAAAAAATAATACACCTTATATTTAAGAACGGAGGGAGTATGATAAAAGATAGACCCGGGGGCCATAGGCTTCACTAGTGGCTTCTCTCAAGAGCATAAGTATTACGGTGGGTAAACGAATTACTATCGAGCAATTGATAGAATTGAGCATAGTTATGAGAATATCTAGGTATGATCATGTATATAGGCATCATGTCCGAGACAAGTAGACCAAAACGATTCTGCATCTACTACTATTACTCCACACATTGACCGCTATCCAGCATGCATCAAGAGTATTAAGTTCATAAGAAAATAGTAATGCTTTAAGTAAGATGACAGGATGTAGACGGATAAACTCATGCAATATGATATAAACCCCATCTTTTTTATCCTCAATGGCAACAATACAATACGTGTTGGTTCTCTTTCTATCACTGGGATCGGGCACCGCAAGATTGAACCCAAAGCTAAGCACTTCTCCCATTGCAAGAAAGATCAATCTAGTAGGCCAAACCAAACTGATAATTCGAAGAGACTTGCAAAGATAAACCAATCATACCTAAAACAATTCATAGGAGAATCAAATATTCATCATAGATAATCTGGATCATAAACCCACAATTCATCGGATCTCGACAAACACACCGCAAAAGAAGATTACATCGAATAGATCTCCAAGAAGATCGAGGACAACTTTGTATTGAGATCCAAAGAGAGAGAAGAAGCCATCTAGCTAATAGCTATGGACCCGTAAGTCTGAAGTAAACAACTCACACATCACCGGAGAGGCCATGGAGTTGATGTAGAGGCCCTCCGTGATCGAGGCCCCCTCCGGCGGAGCTCTGGAAATGGCCCGAAGATGGGATCACTCGGGTACAGAAGGTTGCGGCGGTGGAATTCAGTTTTCGTGGTGCTCCTGGATGTTTGGGGGGTACGCGGATATGTATAGGAGCAAGAAGTACGTTGGTGGAGCAACGAAGGGCCCACGAGGGTGGAGGGCGCGAACCCCTGCCTCGTGCCTTCCTCCATGGTTTCTTGACGCACACTCCAAGTCTCCTCGATCACATTCATTGAGAAAATCATGTTCCCAAAGGTTTCATTCCGTTTGGATTCTTTTCCTTTTCTTCGAAACCCTAAAATAGGCAAAAGCAACAATTTGGGCTGGGCCTCCGGTTAGTAGGTTAGTCCCAAAAATGATATAAAAGTGTAAAATAAAGCCTATTAACATCCAAAATAGATAATATAATAGCATGGAGCAATCAAAAATTATAGATACGTTGGAGACGTATCAGGATCCCCAAGCTTATTTCTTGCTCGTCCTCGAGTAGGTATATGATAAAAGAAAGAATTTTTGATGTGGAATGCTTTCTAACATATTTCTCAATGTAACTTTTCTTTAATGTGGCATGAATGTTCAGATCCGAAAGATTTAAGATAAAAGTTTAATATTGACATAGAAATAATAATACTTCAACCATACTAACTAAGCAATTATGTCTTCTCAAGATAACATGGCCAAAGAAAGTTATCCCTACAAAATCATATAGTCTGGCTATGCTCTATCTTCACCACACAAAATATTTAAATCATGCACAACCATGATGACAAGCCAAGCAATTGTTTCATACTTTTGATGTTCTCAAACTTTTTCAATCTTCACGCAATATATGAGTGTGAGCCATGGATATAGCACTATATGGTGCAATAGAATGGTGGTTGTGGAGAAGACAAAAAAGGAGAAGATAGTCTCACATCAACTAGGCGTATCAACGGGCTATGGAGATGCCCATCAATAGATATTGATGTGAGTGAGTAGGGATTGCCATGCAACGGATGCACTAGAGCTATAAGTGTATGAAAGCTCAACAAAAGAAACTAAGTGGGTGTGCATCCAACTTGCTTGCTCATGAAGACCTAGGGCAATTTGAGGAAGCCCATCACTGGAATATACAAGAAAAGTTCTATAATGAAAAATTCCCACTAGTATATGAAAGTGATATCATAGGAGACTCTCTATCATGAAGATCATGGTGCTACTTTGAAGCACAAGTGTGGAAAAAGGATAGTAACATTGTCCCTTCTCTCTTTTTCTCTCATTTTATATATTTTTTTCTTTTTTTTCTTTGGGCCTTCTTTTCTTTTCTTTTTGGCCTCTTTTCTCTCTTTTTTCTTTTTTTATTTTTCGTCCGGAGTCTCATCCCAACTTGTGGGGGAATCATAGTCTCCATCATCCTTTCCTCACTGGGACAATGCTCTAATAATGATGATCATCACGCTTTATTTACTTACAACTTAAAAATTACAACTCAATACTTAGAACAAGATATGACTCTATGTGAATGCCTCCGGCAGTGTACCGGGATGTGCAATGATGCATGAGTGACATGTATGAAAATTATGAATGGTGGCTTTGCCACAAATATGATGTCAACTACATGATCATGCAAGCAATATGACAATGATGAAGCGTGTCATAATAGCGGAACGATGGAAATTTGCATGGCAATATATCTCGGAATGGCTGTGGAAATGCCATAATAGGTAGGTATGGTGGCTGTTTTGAGGAAGGTATATGGTGGGTTTATGGTACCGGCGAAAGTTGCGCGATACTAGAGAGGCTAGCAATGGTGGAAGTGTGAGAGTGCGTATAATCCATGGACTCAACATTAGTCATAAAGAACTCACATACTTATTGCAAAAATCTACAAGTTATCAAAGCAAGGTATTACACGCATGCTCCTAGGGGGATAGATTGGTAGGAAAAGACCATCGCTCGTCCCCGACTGCCACTCATAAGGAAGACAATCAATAAATAAATCATGCTCCGACTTCATCACATAACGGTTCACCATACGTGCATGCTACGACAATCACAAACTTTAGCACAAGTATTTCTCAAATTCACAACTACTCAACTAGCATGACTCTAATATCACCATCTCCATATCTCAAAACAATTATCAACTATCAAACTTCTCATAGTATTCAATGCACTTGTATGAAAGTTTTTATTATTGCCATGTTGTTCTAAAGGACTCTCAAAATAATATAAGTGAAGCATGAGAGATCAATTATTTCTATAAAATAAAACCAGCACCGTGATCTAATAGATATAAGTGCAGAACTAGAGCAAAAACTATATAGCTCGAAAGATATAAGTGAAGCACTAGAGTAAAAATTATATAGCTCAAAAGATATAAGTGAAGCACATAGAGTATTCTAATAAATTCCCAATCATGTGAGTCTCTCTCAAAAGGTGTGTATAGAAAGGATGATTGTGGTAAAATAAAAAGCAAAGACTCAAATCATACAAGACGCTCCAAGAAAAACACATATCATGTGGTGAATAAAAATATAGCTCCAAGTAAAGTTACCGATAGACGAAGACGAAAGAGGGGATGCCTTCCGGGGCATCCCCAAGCTTAGGCTTTTTGGTGTCCTTGAATTTTACCTTGGGGTGCCATGGGCATCCCCAAGCTTAGGCTCTTGCCACTCCTTGTTCACAAATCCATCAAATCTTTACCCAAAACATGAAAACTTCACAACACAAAACTCAAAATAGAAAATCTCAGGAGCTCCGTTAGCGAAAGAAAACAAAACACCACTTCAAGGTACTATAATAAACTCATTCTTTATTTATATTGGTATTAAACCTACTGTTTTCCAACTTCTCTATGGTTTATAAACTCTTTTACTAGCCATAGATTCATTGTTATTCTCAATCAAAGTAGACAAAGGAATATCATTAGGATTAGTAGGAGCACTCTTATTAGCAAACAATTTCATAAGTTCATCCATCTCTCCACTCAAAACATTAGTTTCTTCTATCGCATGCACTTTTTTACTAGTAGATCTTTCGGTGTGCCATTGAGAATAGTTAACCATAATATTATCTTGGAGTTCGGTAGCTTCTCCTAAAGTGATTTCCATAAAAGTGCCTCCCGCGGCCGAATCTAAAAGATTTGTAGAAGCAAAATTCAATCCGTCATAAAAATTCTGTATAATCATCCATAAGTTCAAACCATGTGTAGGGCAATTACGTATCATTAATTTCATCCTCTCCCAAGGTTGTGCAACATGTTCATGATCCAGTTGCTTAAAATTCATAATATCGTTTCTAAGAGAGATGATCTTAGTGGGAGGAAAATACTTAGAGATAAAAGCATCTTTGCACTTATTCCATGAATCAATACTATTTTTAGGCAAAGACGAAAACCAAGCTTTAGCACGATCTCTAAGCGAAAAAGGAAATAGCTTCAGTTTAACAATATCATTATCCACATCTTTCTTGTTTTGCATATCATACAAATTGTCGGGACCCTGATCCTAGGTCACACCGATCTAGCATGTAACACATCATATCACTTTGTGGCCTCACGCACGGTATTCCCACGGGTGCCACCTTACCTGGCCCGGGACCGTTTGCGCCTTTTGGCTCACGTATATGATAGTGTCGCTAGCATCCATATGACAAAGAACCCGGGCCGACATGGCTAGTCGTGAACCCAAAGCGGCACTAACCCATGGGGACAGGCATACATGAATCAACCTCGAGCATGTCGGTCAACCGCGTGTGAATCCGGGCTGTAGCACTAGGCTAACAGGACTCCGGTCGTCACCACGTGACATTTCCCCGAAGGGACAGACACAGGAACGAAGTGAAACACATGCCGGCCAGTCAGGTGTTCCGAGCAGTATTGCTGGGCTAGCAGGGCTCCGGTGGACCGGGCTGTAGCGGACTACTATCGCTCAGAAGACACTAGACTACATTTCCCCATATGATGGGCTGCCAAGGATAAACAACCAGATTGTCGGATCCCACACATAGCAATACACGCTACACATACGCATAACATGCAAGTATGTGCTGTACAACATGGCATCACAACATAACGCAAACTCATATAGATAAAGGCTCAGAAGAGCCACATAGCATAAATACAAGCAGGGGTCACATGACCCATCATTCAGAGCATACAAGCAACGGAAGCATTACATGTCTGAGTACAGACAACTACAAAAGAAAAGAGCTGGAAAACCTGACTATCTACAAGACCCTCCCAAGGGTACAAGATCGTAGCTGAGGTAACAAGCTACCCGTCGAAGTCCAAGCGGAACTACTAGTAAGACAGATGTCTCGTCTGCAAAACATAAATAAAGCAAACGTGAGTACAAAGGTACTCAGCAAGACTTACATCAGATCCTATCATATATGCATTAGTATCAAGAAGGTAATGTGGGGTTTAGTTGCAGCAAGCCAGCTTTGACTCAGTGGCTATCCTGTTCTACGACAACGAGAAACTTCTTTGAGATGAGGCAGCGCACACGAGTCCACTAATCACCACATCAATACACCACTAAGGATTCATCCTCGTCTCCCTACGAGGACGCCATCCATAGCACTCACACTTGCCTTGAGCATTTTAGAGTATCCACTTTAAGTTGTCTATGTACCACGTAAGCATCCAAGAAGTCCATAACCGAGGACACGGCTATTCGAATAGATCATGATAACCCTGCAGGGGTGTACTTCATCACACACGCTCTCGCCACTTACCGCCATGTACACGTCATGTACCTCGGCAACCTTCAAGCGGAAGCCTGGCGAGGGTGTCGGCCACGACCTGACTAACCACGCAAGACCCTAGTCCAGGTTTATCGCCTATTCGAGTTCCATCCGCAAGGAGATCCAGCCGAGGTTTCGCTCACGGCCCCAAACGATGTGTACCGGGTTCCCGAGCCCACCATCCGGGTGCCACTCGGTACACCGGGCCACGTGTGCCTAGTCTGTCCCAAGTCCACCCTACCGGGTGCCACTCGGTAGAAAAATAGCACTACCTACAAACACCAGAAACTATTTGCAACTCCTGGACAGAGCTCAAGTCGGTTAATAAGTCGAGAGAGCTTGGAGCGCCCGGAGCCCAATGTGTGGTAGTAGCTAGTCATTGGACAACTTACACAGAACTCAGTTCTTAAGGACGGTCCCAATGAGACAACCCACCATGTACTCCTACATGGCCTCTCACCGCTACCTTTACCAAATCGTGTTCACACGTTTAACTCTCAGCACCAGAACATATCATAACACTCCAATTCATTCCCGATGAACCAGACCTGACACAACTCTAAGCAATAGCAGGCATGGCATGGTAAGAACACAACATGGCTCAATCAACCCCTACACATGCTAGTGGGTTTCAACTATTTACTGTGGCAATGACAGGTCATGCAGAGGAATGGGTTCAACTACCGCAGCATAAAGTAGCAGTTGAATCATGGTTGTCCTAATGCAATAAAAGAGAGCAGGAGCGAGAGAGTGGGGTTGTATCGGAATGAACAAGGGGGGTTGCTTGCCTGGTAGAACAACAAGGAAGGCACTGCTCCTCAGACAGGTACTCTGGAACGGTCTCCGGAGCAGGACCTATCGAGAAGGAACGGTGTCGGCAATCAAACACAAGCATATGCAACATTATGATGCATGAACATGGCATGAAGATGTGATGCTGTTTGAGCTAATGCAACTGGTATTCAACTGCATGAAGTCCATTTGAACCAAAGATTCAAATGCATCTCCAAATAAGCTCTTTATATATGACATAAGTGTGTTTTCACATATACAGCATGTATAGGTTGGTTTGTCATGCATGAAAATGGTACAGATGGATAGATTGAATTTTTCTGATAATTTTTCATATATAAATTATTTAAATCTGAGCTACGGTTGAATTTCTATGAATTTTTGAAGTTTATATCATTTTCTGGAATTTCCTGATTTATTTTAACACCAGAAAATGATATATTGCGTCAGCATGACATCAGCATTGCGTCAGCAGGTCAAAGGAGCTGATTGAGTCAAACCTAACATGTGGGGTCCACACGTCAGTGACTCAGTTAGTTAACCGGGGTTTTATTTGTCTAATTAGGGTTAGTGGGCGCCGGGCCACTGGTCAGTGACTAACTGGGTAACTAACCTAGGTTAATTAGTGTTAATCTAATACTAACTAAATGTCAGGGGGTGGCCCACGCGTCAGTGACACAAGGGGGAGGGTCAACCCTGGTCAGCGGGGTCAAAGCCACCGGCGGCTTGACGCCGGCGAGCCAGACGCGGTGGAGGGCGTCGGAAATGCGTCTCCGGTGACCAAATGGGCCGCGGAGACCATCTCCGAGGAGCTGGTGCTCGCGCGCATCCACTAGTGCCCTCCGTTTCACCGGAGACGGCCTAAGTCGATGGCGGTGACCACTTGGGCGGCGGCCGGAGTTCGGCGGGGAGGGGAGAAGGGGCTACGGTGCATGGCAGGGGCAGCAGGTGAGGGTTTTGGGGTCCTGGCGTTGCACTGAGCACGATGGTGTGCTCGGTTGCGGCTGGCTCAGCCCCTGGCCACGGTGGCGCCATGGCCGGCGGCGAGGTGCTACGGCTTCGGTCGAAACGGCGGCTGCGGTGTTCGAGAAGCAAGGGGAAGAGGGGAAAACGATGATGGAGCTCACAGCAGTCGCAGAGGGCGTCGAAGCGGGCTCGGGGAAGCGTTGGTTGCCGCGAATTTGACGGCGGCGATCCACGGCGGCCGAGGCGAAGACGATGGCAATGGTGGTGCTCCAGGGCTTCCCGCGTCACGTGGCTCGACAGAGAGGTGGACGGCGACGTGGCGGAGCTTCTGAGCTGGTCGGAGAAGCGAGGGGGAGGCGGTGGCTACGGAAATGGCGAACGGCGGCAACGGCAATGCTCGGGCGGTCACGCGGGAGAGAACCAGGGGAGGAGGGAGAGCGAGGGAGAGGGAGAGAGGTCGGGGCGGTGCGTGGCGTCGCGCGGGGCATCCAGACGACGAGGAGGAGAAGCAGGAGGTGGCGGGGAACGTGGCCACGGCCGGCTGTGGCGCGGCCACGCAGCAGCTCCTACTGGCAGGAGCTTGAAGAAGCTCCTGGCAGTTGGGCTGGGCCGGCCTGCTGGGCCGCAGGGCCAGGCCAGGCTGCACAGGTAGGTTTTTCTAATTTTGTTTTTCTTTTCTATTTTCTGACATTTGTTTGATTTAATAGAAATACTAGATCAATTAATTTACTTATGCCAATTTTTGCAGGAGCTAGTAGTATTATTCCAGAGCTCCTCAACAACTAACATAATTTTTGGACATTTATTATATATATAACAAATATATATCCAAAGCAAATAATTATTCATTAAATCCAAATGCCCAAAATAAATATCCATGAGCTCCTAAAAAATATTGGTTTGAATTTTACCTCTCACCAATATTTTCAGAGAGAGACATGAACATTTTCTTGGACCCTTTTGGAGCACTTTTTATCTGGATCTTTTTTAAAAATGATTTCTGAGGGTTCACAACTCCCCATTTCAAATTTAAATGGAGTTTAAACATGATGCAAGCATGAAGGGCTAGCCTAGGTCATACCAGAACTAGGGATGTGACAACTCGCCCCCACTCGAAGAAATCTCGTCCCGAGATTCAGGAGTCGGCGGGAAAAAAGCGGGGTACTCAAGTCGAAGACGATCTTCACGCTCCCAAGTGGCTTCTCTCTCAGAATGATGAGACCACTGAACCTTGAGGAACTTGATGTTATGACGTCGGGTGACACGCTCTGCTTGATCAAGGATGCATACAGGGTACTCTCGATAGGTGAGGTTATCTTGGAGATCAAGCGTTTCATGGTCCACTTCGCGGATGGGATCCGAGAAGCAACGCCTGAGTTGAGAGACGTGGAAGACATCATGAACTCGAGAAAGATGTGGTGGTAGTTCCAACTGGTAGGCAACCTCTCCTCGTTTAGCGAGAATGAGAAAGGGACCAATGTAACGAGGAGCCAACTTGCCCTTGATACCGAATCGATGGGTACCCTTTAGAGGAGTAACCCGAAGATAAGCCTTATTGCCAACTTCATAAGCCACTTCCTTATGACTACGGTCATACTGGCTCTTTTGACGAGATTGGGCTGTTTTCAAATTCTCACGAATGATGCGAACTTGCTCTTCTGCCTCCTGGATCATATCCGGTCCAAAGAATTGCCGTTCACCGGTTTCTAACCAGTTCAAAGGTGTTCGACATCTTCGTCCATACAGAACCTCAAAAGGAGCTTTTTTGAGGCTGGATTGATAGCTATTGTTATAAGCAAACTCGGCAAAAGGAAGACACTTCTCCCAATCCATACCGAATGAGATAACACAAGCTCTAAGCATGTCTTCAAGAATCTGGTTGACCCTTTCCACCTGACCACTTGATTGAGGGTGGAAAGCGGTACTGAAAGAAAGATGGGTGCCCATGGCAGTTTGGAAACTCTCCCAGAAATGAGAAGTGAAAAGACTACCACGGTCTGAATTGATCTCTAGTGGAACACCATGAAGTGACACTATTCGAGAAATATATAAGTCAGCGAGCTGACTAGCAGTGATACTCTCTCGAACAGGTAGGAAGTGAGCCACTTTGGAAAGACGATCAATGACTACGAAGATAGCGTTATTCCCTTTCTTGGTCCTAGGAAAGCCGGTGATGAAGTCCATGCCAACTTTATCCCATTTCCACTCAGGAATATCTAAAGGTTGAAGGGTGCCAGCAAGTCTTTGATGCTCTGCCTTAACGCGACGACAAACGTCACAGTTAGCAATAAACTGAGCAATTTCTCTCTTCATCCTAGTCCACCAGAACCTCTGGCGTAGGTCCTGATACATCTTAGTACTACCGGGATGAATCGTGAGAGGAGATTCATGCGCCTCCTTAAGGATTAATTGTCGAAGATGTTGATTCTTGGGAACCACCAAGCGACTCTCAAAGAAAACAACACCGCGACCATCTATAGCAAAACTACCACCAACTCCCTTCTTAATGTTTCTCTTGATCCGGGAAATTCCCGTATCCTGCTTCTAAGCAGAGGTAATCTGATCCACAAGAGTAGGTTTCGCCACCAAGGTAGAAAGGAATCCGTGAGGAGCAATGTGAAGGTTAAGCTTACATAATTCCTCATGGAGAAGTGGTTGGCCCTGCTGCAACATGAGATTGTTGCAATAGGACTTACGACTTAGCGCATCAGCCATAACATTCCCCTTGCCTGGGGTGTAGGTAATCCCTAAGTCATAATCTGAGATCAGCTCCAACCAACGTCTTTGCCTAAGGTTCAAATCTGGTTGGGTGAAGATATACTTGAGACTGTGGTGATCGGTGTAAATCTCGCAACGTTTACCAAGAAGGTAATGTCGCCAGGTCTTAAGTGCATAGACTACGGCTGCAAGCTCTAGATCATGGGTAGGATAATTCTCCTCATGTGGATTCAACTGTCGAGATGCATAGGCAATCACATGGCGATCTTGCATAAGAATGCAACCTAGTCCCTGTCGTGAGGCGTCGCAGTAGATAACAAAGTCTTTAGTGAAGTCCGGTGGCACAAGTATGGGAGCAGAAGTAAGACGTCTTTTCAGTTCCTGAAAACTGTGTTCACACTGTGGGGACCACTCAAACTTTTTATCTTTCTTGAGAAGTTCCGTTAGAGGTTTGGCCACTTTGGAGAAGTTCTCAACGAAGCGGCGACAATAACTGGCTAGACCAAGGAAACTCCTAACTTGCTTAACTGTTTCAGGCGGAGTCCAATCAAGAACGGCCTGAACTCTTTCGGGATTGACAGCAATGCCCTTACCAGAGATTACGTGGCCGAGATAGGTCACTTCTGGCAACCAAAATTCGCACTTGGAGAACTTGGCGTAAAGGCGGTGTGCTCTGAGTTTTTCTAGCACAAGTCTAAGATGTTCGGCATGCTCTTCCTCGTTCTTCGAGTAAATAAGGATATCATGGAGGTAAACCACGACAAACTTGTCTAGGTACTCCATGAAGATCGAGTTCATCAAGCGAGAGAAAGTAGCTGGAGCGTTGGTTAGACCAAAGGACATGACGGTGTACTCGTACTGACCATAACGAGTGACAAAAGCCGTCTTAGGAATGTCCCCATTTCCGATCTTGATTTGGTGGTAGCCTAACCTCAAATCCATCTTGGAAAAGACTGAGGATCCAGCGAGCTGATCATACAAGTCGTTGATCCTGGGGAGTGGATACTTGTTCTTTATCGTGACCAAATTAATGGGACGATAATCTACAACCATCCGGTCCGTACCATCCTTCTTCTTGACGAAGAGAACGGGGCAAGCCCAGGGAGAAGAACTAGGACGGATGAAACCCTTTTGCAAGGATTCATCGAGTTGTTTCTTAAGCTCAGCTAGTTCTAAGGGTGGCATCTTGTAGGGTCTCCTAGAGATTGGAGCGGTTCCTGGGATAAGATCTATGACAAATTCTACATCTCTGTCAGGTGGAATACCTGGCAGTTCCTCTGGAAAGACATCCGGAAAGTCACGGACTACCGGGATATCTTCGAGGTCTGGAAGAGGGTTGGCATTAAGAGAATAGAGTTGACGCTTTGCAACTCTAGTGGAGACGGTGACTATCTTGCCAGATGGGTGTGTAAGCTGAACAGACCTTGTGTAACAATCAATCTTGGCATGATGAGCTTTCATCCAATCCATACCCAAGATGATGTTAATATCTGTAGACTTGAGGGCTATAAGTGATGCAAGGAATACAAGTCTGTCAACAAGGATTTCATTACCATGGCTTATTCGGGTAGTTTGCCATCTAGACCCTGGAGTTTGGATTTCAAGTGGAGTTGGCATATCACAAAATGACATGTCGTGCAAACGAGCATAGCCTTCAGAGATGAAGGAGTGAGATGCTCCGGTATCGAACAAAACCGAAGCTGGACGGCAATTGACAAGGAGGGTACCAAGAACGACATCCGGATCATCACGAGTGTCTTTAGCTGAGACGTGATGCACACATCCACGTTCAGGGGGAGCTGACTTGACACTACTCATCTTGCGTGATGGCTTATCACGGCCAACAGACTTCTCAGGCTGGGGTGGGGCATAGTTGGTTTGAGAGCAGTCACGTGCATAGTGTCCTGGCTCTCCGCATGTGAAGCAAGTCCCTGAAGTAGGACGTGGGCCCGCCTTGACAAGCGGTCTACCAGTAGGCCTGGGTGGAGCATGTAACTGGACTGGGTGAGGTGCCACATAAGAGGGCCTCGGTGAGTAACCGGGTGGAAGAGCGGAGTTTGGAACCCAAAACCGGCGCTTCTTCCAGGTAGAGCCGGAGGAAGAAACCAAATCACAGGTGTGCTTACGAGACTCCTCGTAAGTGAGCTGAGTTGTCTCCGCATTAATGGTCTTGTTCACAAGAGCCTGGAATGTATTGCAATGGTGCAGGTGGAGATCACGGCGCAACTTGGGGTTGAGACCCTTCCGGAACCTGGCCTGCTTCTTGGTGTCTGTGGACACTTCTTCTATAGCATAGCGGGCGAGGTTCTCAAACTCTCTACTGTAAGCATCTACAGCCATCTTACTCTGGGTGAAACTACAAAACTCTTCTCTCTTGCGATCAATGAGAGCCTGAGGAATGTGATGCTCACGGAAAGCCTCGGTGAAATCTCTCCAGGTGATTATCTGGCTAGCTGAAAGCATAGCCTCGTAGTTCTGCCACCAAATACTGGCAGGACCTTCCAGGTGATAAGCAGCATAGGTGACCTTGTCACTCTCAGCTACGTTCGCAGAACGCATCTTGTGTGTAATACTACGGAGCCAGTCATCTGCATCGAGTGGCTCAATGGAATGATGGAAGGTGGGTGGTTTCAGACCGATGAAGTCATGGATGGACACAACCTCTTTGTGCTGGCGGGAGGTGTTCTCCTCAATACGTGCTAACAAGTGGTTAGACTCTCGCTTGTTCTTCTCCATTTCTAACATGAACTCTGCCAATGAAGACTGGTCAGGAGGATCCTCATCCCTACCATCTCCGTGGTTCCGGATATGAGCAACAGAACTTCGGTTAACCGGCAACATCCTGAAGAGCCAACCAAGGAAACAAGGATGGATTCAGCATCATCATAAGGATGTAGATTATAGTACGGGAAAAATACAATCTCTTGAACTCCTAGGATAAATCCGGCAGCATAACGGCAGCAAACTGCTCAAAATGGAACATTCTGCAAAAGATGGGGTAGCACCATGCTCAACATCATTACTCAAGGTTCTGAGATATTACTAAACAGGCTACACCAGAGGTACTCAAACTGGGATATGACTCTGATCAACCCATCCTAAGAGACTACGGAGTAGTAACACGTGATCCTGATAGACAGAAGAGGAAGCCTAGTTCCTTAACCCCATAGGAAGATAGGATGACTCAGATCAGAAGGCATGAGGTATAAGGAGTAAAAAGAGCCTTACGTTTCCTTCCACAATCAATTCCCTTACATAACTAAAGAATTTCTAGACACAACTTCGACCAGGTTGGCTTGGAAATCCTACAGGCAGTCAGGCTCTGATACCAAGGCTGTCGGGACCCCGATCCTAGGTCACACCGATCTAGCATGTAACACATCATATCACTTTGTGGCCTCACGCACGGTATTCCCACGGGTGCCACCTTACCTGGCCCGGGACCGTTTGCGCCTTTTGGCTCATGTATATGATAGTGTCGCTAGCATCCATATGACAAAGAACCCGGGCCGACATGGCTAGTCGTGAACCCAAAGCGGCACTAACCCATGGGGACAGGCATACATGAATCAACCTCGAGCATGTCGGTCAACCGCGTGTGAATCCGGGCTGTAGCACTAGGCTAACAGGACTCCGGTCGTCACCACGTGACATTTCCCCGAAGGGACAGACACAGGAACGAAGTGAAACACATGCCGGCCAGTCAGGTGTTCTGAGCAGTAGTGCTGGGCTAGCAGGGCTCCGGTGGACCGGGCTGTAGCGGACTACTATCGCTCAGAAGACACTAGACTACATTTCCCCATATGATAGGCTGCCAAGGATAAACAACCAGATTGTCGGATCCCACACATAGCAATACACGCTACACGTACGCATAACATGCAAGTATGTGCTGTACAACATGGCATCACAACATAACGCAAACTCATATAGATAAAGGCTCAGAAGAGCCACATAGCATAAATACAAGCAGGGGTCACATGACCCATCATTCAGAGCATACAAGCAACGGAAGCATTACATGTCTGAGTACAGACAACTACAAAAGAAAAGAGCTGGAAAACCTGACTATCTACAAGACCCTCCCAAGGGTACAAGATCGTAGCTGAGGTAACAAGCTACCCGTCGAAGTCCAAGCGGAACTACTAGTAAGACAGATGTCTCGTCTGCAAAACATAAATAAAGCAAACGTGAGTACAAAGGTACTCAGCAAGACTTACATCAGATCCTATCATATATGCATTAGTATCAAGAAGGTAATGTGGGGTTTAGTTGCAGCAAGCCAGCTTTGACTCAGTGGCTATCCTGTTCTACGACAACGAGAAACTTCTTTGAGATGAGGCAGCGCACACGAGTCCACTAATCACCACATCAATACACCACTAAGGATTCATCCTCGTCTCCCTACGAGGAGGCCATCCATAGCACTCACACTTGTCTTGAGCATTTTAGAGTATCCACTTTAAGTTGTCTATGTACCACGTAAGCATCCAAGAAGTCCATAACCGAGGACACGGCTATTCGAATAGATCATGATAACCCTGCAGGGGTGTACTTCATCACACACGCTCTCGCCACTTACCGCCATGTACACGTCATGTACCTCGGCAACCTTCAAGCGGAAGCCTGGCGAGGGTGTCGGCCACGACCTGACTAACCACGCAAGACCCTAGTCCAGGTTTATCGCCTATTCGGGTTCCATCCGCAAGGAGATCCGGCCGAGGTTTCGCTCACGGCCCCAAACGATGTGTACAGGGTTCCCGAGCCCACCATCCGGGTGCCACTCGGTACACCGGGCCACGTGTGCCTAGTCTGTCCCAAGTCCACCCTGCCGGGTGCCACTCGGTAGAAAAATAGCACTACCTACAAACACCAGAAACTATTTGCAACTCCTGGACAGAGCTCAAGTCGGTTAATAAGTCGAGAGAGCTTGGAGCGCCCGGAGCCCAATGTGTGGTAGTAGCTAGTCATTGGTCAACTTACACAGAACTCAGTTCTTAAGGACGGTCCCAATGAGACAACCCACCATGTACTCCTACATGGCCTCTCACCGCTACCTTTACCAAATCGTGTTCACACGTTTAACTCTCAGCACCAGAACATATCATAACACTCCAATTCATTCCCGATGAATCAGACCTGACACAACTCTAAGCAATAGCAGGCATGGCATGGTAAGAACACAACATGGCTCAATCAACCCCTACACATGCTAGTGGGTTTCAACTATTTACTGTGGCAATGACAGGTCATGCAGAGGAATGGGTTCAACTACCACAGCATAAAGTAGCAGTTGAATCATGGTTGTCCTAATGCAATAAAAGAGAGCAGGAGCGAGAGAGTGGGGTTGTATCGGAATGAACAAGGGGGGTTGCTTGCCTGGTAGAACAACAAGGAAGGCACTGCTCCTCAGACAGGTACTCTGGAACGGTCTCCGGAGCAGGACCTATCGAGAAGGAACGGTGTCGGCAATCAAACACAAGCATATGCAACATTATGATGCATGAACATGGCATGAAGATGTGATGTTGTTTGAGCTAATGCAACTGGTATTCAACTGCATGAAGTCCATTTGAACCAAAGATTCAAATGCATCTCCAAATAAGCTCTTTATATATGACATAAGTGTGTTTTCACATATACAGCATGTATAGGTTGGTTTGTCATGCATGAAAATGGTACAGATGGATAGATTGAATTTTTCTGATAATTTTTCATATATAAATTATTTAAATCTGAGCTACGGTTGAATTTCTATGAATTTTTGAAGTTTATATCATTTTCTGGAATTTCCTGATTTATTTTAACACCAGAAAATGATATATTGCGTCAGCATGACATCAGCATTGCGTCAGCTGGTCAAAGGAGCTGATCGAGTCAAACCTGACATGTGGGGTCCACACGTCAGTGACTCAGTTAGTTAACTGGGGTTTAATTTGTCTAATTAGGGTTAGTGGGCGCCGGGCCACTGGTCAGTGACTAACTGGGTAACTAACCTAGGTTAATTAGTGTTAATCTAATACTAACTAAATGTCAGGGGGTGGCCCACGCGTCAGTGACACAAGGGGGAGGGTCAACCCTGGTCAGCGGGGTCAAAGCCACCGGCGGCTTGACGCCGGCGAGCCAGACGCGGCGGAGGGCGTCGGAAATGCGTCTCTGATGACCAAATGGGCCGCGGAGACCATCTCCGAGGAGCTGGTGCTCGCGCGCATCCACTAGTGCTCTCCGTTTCACCGGAGACGGCCTAAGTCGACGGCGGCGACCACTTGGGCGGCGGCCGGAGTTTGGCGGGGAGGGGAGAAGGGGCTACGGTGCATGGCAGGGGCAGCAGGTGAGGGTTTTGGGGTCCTGGCGTTGCACTGAGCACGATGGTGTGCTCGGTTGCGGCTGGCTCAGCCCCTGGCCACGGTGGCGCCATGGCCGGCGGCGAGGTGCTACGGCTTCGGTCGAAACGGCGGCTGCGGTGTTCGAGAAGCAAGGGGAAGAGGGGAAAACGATGATGGAGCTCACAGCAGTCGCAGAGGGCGTCGAAGCGGGCTCGGGGAAGCATTGGTTGCCGCGAATTTGACGGCGGCGATCCACGGTGGCCGAGGCGAAGACGATGGCAATGGCGGTGCTCCAGGGCTTCCCGCGTCACGTGGCTCGACAGAGAGGTGGACGGCGACGTGGCGGAGCTTCTGAGCTGGTCGGAGAAGCGAGGGGGAGGCGGTGGCTACGGAAATGGCGAACGGCGGCGACGGCAATGCTCGGGCGGTCGCGCGGGAGGGAACCAGGGGAGGAGGGAGAGGGAGAGAGGTCGGGGCGGTGTGTGGCGTCGCGCGGGGCATCCAGACGACGAGGAGGAGAAGCAGGAGGTGGCGGGGAACGTGGCCACGGCCGGCTGTGGCGCGGCCACGCAGCAGCTCCTACTGGCAGGAGCTTGAAGAAGCTCCTGGCAGTTGGGCTGGGCCAGCCTGCTGGGCCGCAGGGCCAGGCCAGGCTGCACAGGTAGGTTTTTCCAATTTTGTTTTTCTTTTCTATTTTCTGACATTTGTTTGATTTAATAGAAATACTAGATCAATTAATTTACTTATGCCAATTTTTGCAGGAGCTAGTGGTATTATTCCAGAGCTCCTCAACAACTAACATAATTTTTGGACATTTATTATATATATAACAAATATATATCCAAAGCAAATAATTATTCATTAAATCCAAATGCCCAAAATAAATATCCATGAGCTCCTAAAAAATATTGGTTTGAATTTTACCTCTCACCAATATTTTCAGAGAGAGACATGAACATTTTCTTGGACCCTTTTGGAGCACTTTTTATCTGGATCATTTTTAAAAATGATTTCTGAGGGTTCACAACTCCCCATTTCAAATTTAAATGGAGTTTAAACATGATGCAAGCATGAAGGGCTAGCCTAGGTCATACCAGAACTAGGGATGTGACACAAATCAACAAAGTTGTTTAGATGGGTAGCGGCATCTTCACTAGGAAGGCTGGAAAACGGATCTTTCATGACAAGATTCAACAAAGCAACATTAATTTCACAAGATTCAGCATCGGTAAGACGAGCAATCGGAGTGCTAATAAAATCATTGTTGTTGTTATTGGTAAAGTCACACAATTTAGTATTATCTTGAGCCATCGTGACAAGCACGCAATCCAACACACAAGTAAACAAGAAACGGACAAAATGCAAATAGAAAAAGGGAAGGGGAACGAAAAGAGAGGGAGATAGGAAAAGAGGGCGAATAAAATGGCAAGCGTGAAGTGGGGGAGAGGAAAACGGGAGGCAAATGGCAAATAATGTAATGCGAGGCATAAGAGTTTGTGATGGGTACTTGGTATGTCTTGACTTGTCGTAGATCTCCCTGGCAACGGCGCCAGAAATCCTTCTTGCTACCTCTTGAGCACTGCGTTGGTCTTCCCTCGAAGAGGAAAGGGTGATGTAGTAAAGTAGCGTAAGTATTTCCCTCAGTTTTTGTGAACCAAGGTATCAATCCAGTCGGAGATCACGCTCAAGTCCCACGCACCTACATAAACAAATAAGAACCTCGCAACCAACACGATAAAGGGGTTGTCAATCCCTTCACGGTCACTTACGAGAGTGAGATCTGATAGATATGATAAGATAATATTTTTGGTATTTTTATGATAAAGATAGATAAAGATGCAAAGTAAAATAAATGGCAATAGAAATAACTAAGTATTGGAAGATTAATATGATAAAAGATAGACCCGGGGCCATAGGTTTCACTAGTGGCTTCTCTCAAGAGCATAAGAATTATGGTGGGTAAACGAATTACTATCGAGCAATTGATAGAATTGAGCATAGTTATGAGAATATCTAGGTATGATCATGTATATAGGCATCACGTCCAAGACAAGTAGACCGAAACGATTCTACATCTACTACTATTACTCCACACATTGACCACTATCCAGCATGCATCTAGAGTATTAAGTTCATAAGAACAGAGTAATGCTTTAAGTAAGATGACGTGATGTAGAGGGATAAACTCATGCAATATGATATGAACCCCATCTTTTTATCCTCGATGGCAACAATACAATACGTGTCGGTTTCCTTTCTATCACTGGGATTGAGCACCGCAAGATTGAACCCAAAGCTAAGCACTTCTCCCATTGCAAGAAAGATCAATATAGTAGGCCAAAACAAACTGATAATTCGAAGAGACTTGCAAAGATAAACCAATCATACATAAAAGAATTCAAAGTAGAATCAAATATTGTTCATAGATAATCTGGATCATAAACCCACAATTCATCGGATCTCGACAAACACACCGCAAAAGAAGATTACATTGAATAGATCTCCAAGAAGATCGAGGAGAACTTTGTATTGAGATCCAAAGAGAGAGAAGAAGCCATATAGATAATAACTATGGACCCATAGGTCTGAAGTAAACTACTCACACATCACCGGAGAAGCCATGGAGTTGAAGTAGAGGCCCTCCGTGATCGATGCCCCCTCCGGTGGAGCTCCGGAAAAGGCCCGAAGATGGGATCTCTCGGGTACAGAAGGTTGCAGTGGTGGAATTAGGTTTCACGAGGGTGGATATATATATAGGAGGAAGAAGTACGTCGGTGGAGCAACAGAGGGCCCACGAGGGTGGAGGGCACACCCAGGGGGTAGGCGCGCCCCCTGCCTCGTGCCTGCCTCTGTTGTTTCTTGACACACACTCCAAGTCTCCTGGATCACATTCGTTGAGAAAATCATGTTCCCGAAGGTTTTTCCGTTTGGACTCCGTTTGATATTCCTTTTCTTTGAAACCCTAAAATAGCCAAAAAACATCAATTTGGGCTGGGCCTCCGGTTAGTAGGTTAGTCTCAAAAATGATATAGAAGTGTAAAATAAAGCCCATTAACATCCAAAATAGATAATATAATAGCATGGAGCAATCAAAAAATATAGATACATTGGAGACGTAACAGTATGCCAAAACTGGTGTAAAGACAACTGTTGCCACATCTCGCACCCGTGCCCTGCACTGGCGAGCCGATGCAGCGGAAAAAACTAGGGACCCAAACTCCAGAGCACCTAGTTGCTCCAATGCCCAGTTCCTTCGTGCCATAAAGATTTAGTATTTTACTGCTTGGCTGCTCAGATGTGTGGACCAAAGTTGGCTGCACAAACTACTGAAGCAATGCCAAATAATTTTCTAATGGCACCACTGATGAGATGGCAACATTTTTAGATACTAGGTACAAGTGGTGCACTGTCTTAGGATGCGTTTGGTTGAAGGTGTGGTATGAATGGGTTGGGACCGTGATAGTGTGTGAATCACATCTAACAAATGATTTATAACAACGAAAGATGGTCTAACCTTCTCTGCACATGCCAGAAACTTCCTCCCAGTGTCCATAGATTCAAATGCAACTAGCTTCATGCATGGAGATTGATGGTGACAACGAGCAGACAGATCTTCAGCCACCCCGCTCCATTCGTTGTAGTTGATGGTCCTAGGGAGCTACAAGAGGGAGGAATGACTCAAATCGATCGCCGGTTAAAAATCCTTCATTCCAAGTCATAGCCCGAGAGAGAGAGAAGTGAGGCATACCTGGGTGGTGAATAAGTCGCCGTTGGAGGAGGAACCGTTGGAGAGGTCTTTGAAGAAGACTATGGCGACCCCGGCGATAGGATACGAGACGGCGAGAGCGAGGAAGCAAGTTAGGAAGCGGCTATAGCTTAGGAAGGAAGGAAGGAAGGAAGGCGGAAACATGTGAAATGTGACTTGTGGTCGGGGAGTAAAGGGGGTGGGGATGGGGGAGGGGGCGGGGGCAGATATTTTGGCGGTAGGCCAAAATTTTGGAAATGTGGAGGGAAACTTTGCGCGCGGTGCCGCTGGACACCATTCACTTTGAACGATTGTGTGCATCACAAACGATTCTTCTGGTTGTAGGAATTGCAACTAGTTTCTGGTGTTTGTAGGATATGTGTTGGCGGTCGTGCGTAGCACTGACCCTAGGGGTGGGCTATGATGCGGTAAATACACTGTGGCCGGGCATGCCGGGCGCCCGTTTGGTGTCTCGGGAACCTTGTACACATCGTTCGGGGCCGTATGTGGAAACCTCGGCCGGACTCCCTGCGGATGGAACCTGGATAGGCGATGAACCTGGACTAGAGACTTGAGTGTTTAGGTAGGCCGTGGCCGAACCCTCATTGGGCTTCCGCTTGAAGGTTGCCGAGTACATGTCGTGTAAACGGCGGTAAGTGTTGAGAGCCTGTATGAAGAAGTACACCCCTCCAGGGTTAACATCATCTATTCGAATAGCCGCGTCCGCGGTAAAGGACTACTTGGTTGCCTATGCAGTTCATAGACAAGTGAAAGTGGATACTCTAAAATGCGCAAGACAAGCCTGGGTGCTATGGATGGCGTTCTCGCATAGGGAGACGGGAGCGGATCCATAGTGGTGTATTGATATCATGAATATGTGGACTCGTGTGCGCCACCTCAAAGAGTTATTTGCAGTAGTAGTTCAGGTTAGCCGCCACTGAGTCAAAGCTGGCTTGCTGCAGTTAAACCCCACCATCCCTTTGTTGATAATGACGCATATGTAGTTAGTTATGATGTAAGTCTTGCTGGGTACATTTGTACTCCCGTTTGCTTAATTTATGTTTTGCAGAGAGACTTCAGTCTCGCTAGTAGTTCCGTGTGGACTTCGACGTTTAGCTTGATACCTAGGGATGGCAATTTTATCCATGGATCTAGATACCCATGGATACCCAACCCGGTTGGGCAAGGGTATGGAGCACATTTCTGCCCATGGGCCCGTGGATATGGATACCCACGAACAGCTGGGTTGGGCATGGTTATAGTTTGTGCTCCATGGATATCCAATGGATACCCGTATGACATGTGGGGTCATATGATAGTGACAGTAGAAAGAGCGAATTAATGGAAAATGGCAAGAAATATGCAACTTGTGCCATGAGCTATATGCTACATAATCAACCTCTGGTATGTCACACTTAAGGACTCATCGTATTACTTGTTACCTACTTATGCATGTTGCTTATGTTGTCATTTGTGAGTGAATGATGATGAGTTGATTTGATATTTGGGAAGGCTTCATGCTGACTTTTCTATGCCCATGGAGCTCCATGGGTATGTGGGTATCCAGCGGGTTTGGGCAGAGGGTAGGAAGATAGGTCATGGGTTGGATTTGGACCAGTTTCACCCGCCCCAAACCCGACCCATTGCCATCCCTATTGATACCTCAGCTATGATCTTGTGCCCTCGGGAAGATATGGTAGATAGTCATGCTTCTCAGCCTTTTTCATTTGTAGATGTCTGTACTCAGACATGTTAAGCTTCCGCATGTGCTTTGACTTGTATGCTCTGAATGTTGGGTCATGAGACCCATGTTTGTAATATCTGGCTCTTCAGAGCCTAATGAATAAATACTTTGAGCCATAGAGTTATGTTGTGATGCCATGTTGTATTTGCACATATCGAGCATATTGTGTGTATGATTGAAATGCTTGGTATGTGTGGGATCCAAGAACCTAGTTGTTTATCCTTGGTAGCCTCTCTTATGGGGAAATGTAGTCTTGTGCTTCCATGAGCCATAGTAGTCCGCTACAGCTCAATTCACCGGAGTCCTGCTAGCCCAGCACTACTGCTCTGAAACACTTGACTCACCATCTTGTGATTCATCGCTCTTGTGTCTATCCCTTCAGGGAAATGTCACGCGGTGACATCCGGAGTCCTGCCTAGCCTGCTACAGCCCGGATTCCCGGAGTCCTGTTAGCCCAGTTGCTACAGCCCGGATTCACACGCTAATGACCGGCATGTTCGATGTTGTTTCATGTATGCATGTCCCCGTAAGTTAGTGCCACTTTGGGTTCACGACTAGTCATGTCGGCCCGGGTTCTCTATCATATGGATGCTAGCAACACTATCATATACGTGAGCCAAAAGGCGCAAACGGTCCTGGGCCAGGTAAGGTGGTACCCGTGGGAATACCGTGCGTGAGGCCACAAAGTGATATGAAGTGTTACATGGTAGATCAGTGTGACTTAGAATCAAGGTCCTGACAGCGTTGGTATTAGAGCCTGACTGCCTGTAGGATTACCAAGCTAAACTGGTCGAAGTTGAGTCTAGAAATGCTTTAGTTATATAAGGGAATTGATTGTGGAAGGGAACGTAAGGCTCTTTTTACTCCTTTACCTTATGCCCTCTGATCTAAGTCAACATCTTCTCTTCTATGGGGATTAAGAACTAGTCTTCTCATCTTTCTATCAGGATCACGTGTTACTAATCCGTAGACTTATAGGGTTGATGGATTCAAGTCTCAATTCAGTTTCTATTACTTTCATATATTCATAGCTGGCCTCAGAACCTTGACATTATGATGTTGAGTGGTCATGCCACTATTTTACAGGATGCCTTAAATATTTTTGAGCATTTACAGCTATAACACCCTCGATGCGACTATATCTCCCACGTGTCGAGGCACGACTTAGAGGCATAATCGCATTGAAGGCAATGTCGCAAGTGAGGTAATCTTCACACAACCCATGTAATATAATAGGGGAAAAAGTTACATAGTTGGCTTACAATCGCCACTTCACACAATTACATGAATAAACATTACATCAATCAAATACACTCAGGGTCCAACTATGGAACCAAAATAAAAGAAGAACCCCAAATGCGACAAAGGTCCCCGATCGACCCCAACTGGGCTCCACTACTGATCAACTAGAACGAAACAACATAAAGGACAAGATCTTCAACGAGCTCCTCCTGAGCTTGGTTGCGTCATCTGCTTGGACTCATCGGCACCTGCAAGCTGGTTTTGGAAGTATCTGTGAGCCACGGGGACTCAGCAATCTCGCACCCTCGCGATCAAGACTATTTAAGCTTATGGGTAAGGTAAAGGTATGAGGTGGAGCTGCAGCAAGCGACTAGCATATATGGTGGCTAACATACGCAACTGAGAGCGGGAAGAGAAGGCAAAGCACGGTCGATAAAAGTATGATCAAGAAGTGATCCTGGACTACCTACGTCAAGCATAACTCCAACAACCGTGTTCACTTCCCGGACTCCGCCGGAAAGAGACCATCACGGTTACACACGCGGTTGATTCATTTTAATTAAGGTCAACTTTAGGTTTTCTACAACCGGATGTTAACAAATTCCCATCTGCCCATAACCGCGGGCACGGCTTTCGAAAGTTCAAATCCCTGCAGGGGTGTCCCAACTTAGCCCACGCAAGCTCTCACGGTCAACGAAGGAATAGACCTCCACCCGAGAAATTCCGATCAGACTCGGTATCCCAGTACAACAAGACATTTCGACAGGGTAAAACTAAACCAGCAACACCGCCCGAATGTGCCGACAAATCCCGATAGGAGCTGCACATAACTCTTTCTCAGGGCACACTCAGATGAGCCAGACGTCGGGTAAGCCAGCCCAGAGTTGCCCCTGGTAGCCTCGGACATCGCTCAGTTGGACCAACACTTAGAGAAGCACTGGCCCGGGGGGGTTAAAATAAGATGACCCTAGAGCCGGCCGACTCAAGGGAAAGAAAAGGCTAGGTGGCAAATGGTAAAACCAATGTTGGGCATTGCTGGAGAAGCTTTACTTAAGGCGAACTGTCAAGGGGTTCCCATTATAGCCCAACCGCGTAAGGGACGCAAAATCCGGGAACATAACACCGATATGACGGAAACTAGGGCGGCAAGAGTGGAACAAAACACCAGGCATAAGGCCGAGCCTTCCACCCTTTACCAAGTATATAGATGCGTTAATTAAATACGATATATAGTGATATCCCAACAAGTAAACATGTTCCAACAAGGAACAACATTTCCATGTTCCAACAAGGAACAACTTCAATCTTCACCTGCAACTACAACGCTATAAGAGGGGCTGAGCAAAGCGGTAACATAGCCAATCAATGGTTTGCTAGGACAATGGTGGGTTAGAGGCTGAACATGGCAATTGGGAGGCTGACAAGCAAGTGGTAGGCATTGTAGCAATGGCATAGCAAAAGAGCGAGCAAACTAGCATAGCAAAGATAGTAGTGATTTCGAGGGTATGATCATCTTGCCTGAAATCCCGCAAGGAAGAAGAACGAGCCCATGAAGAAGACAAACGAACGTAGATGAACGGATCCTCACAACACGACGTTAACGGAACCAACCGGAGGAAGCAATCACCAGAAAAGAAGCACACAACATAGTAAACCACCAACACATGAACGTGGCATGATGCACAAACAATCCGGTTTACAAATGTATGGCATGGCAAAGAGCACAAACAATCCTACAAATTAAGTGGAGATCAATATGCAACGAGTTGCATATTGATGAAACACCACATGGCTTATTTAGTTCACTCTCGGTTAGGTACCCAACAATATTAAATGTTGATTAACATGGCAAGAGGTGAAACATGATGAAACTATCTAATCTAGGCATGTTTAAATGAGGCCGGAACAACAACACAACAAGTCCGGAAAATCCCCATGTGCATAATTTAGGTTAGGTCCTGTTCTGTCCTAAAACATATTTTAGAGTTGTTAGGCAAGAAAAACAATGTCACCATGATAAACTAGGCAAAATTCTACCCCATTTACATATAAAGATTATTAAATTCGGAGCTACGGTTATTTAGTTATGAAATAAATCATATTAGCATGGCATAGAGCAAAATTTAATCAAACAGCATTTTAAGTGTTTTAACATGGCAAGAAAATGGCATATTATTAAACTAGATGAAATTCTAGTCAAGTTTCATATATAAACTATCTTAATCCGATGCACGGTTAATTAGTTATTAAATGCATGAAGTCTAGGGACTAGTCTGCAAAACTGGCATCTCAGGATAATTGACAAAATCGCAGGCAGGGAAAAAAATTGAATCGGGCCGAATCTGGCTGGCCCGACCGCATGGAAAAAAATAGAGGCGGGGCACGGGGTGCGGCTGCTCACCCTGGGCTAAGGCCCAGTCGAAGAGGGGGAGGCCAGGCGAGGCGGGGGCAGCGCGTTGGGCCGGATGGAGCTGGGCCGCGGGGCAGAGGTGGACAGGCAGGCTGGGCCTCAGCGCTGGAGGGAAGGCAGGCCCGACGCAGCGGCTCGGGTCAACGCGGGCGTCCGCATCTCTCGAAGGAAGCAGGGGATGCAGCGCCAGGGACTTGCAGGCGAGGCAGGGAAACTTGGCGACACCAGGCGACTGGGTCTTGGAGCAGCGGGGCGGCGGCCATCCATGGCGTCGGGCAGGGGAGGCCCACGGGCAGCGACGACGGTGACGTGGGTTACTCCGGGGGCGAAGGCGAAGAGAGGACGAGGCGTTGCTACTCTCGTTCCTTAAGAACTGAAACAGCAGCAGGTGTCTGGCGATGCAGAAGACGATGTAGTGGGGTTTCGGCGACGGGGTCGACGGAAGCCGGCCGGAACGGGTGGAACGGAGCACGGGGAGACGCCTGAGTTCAGATCCGGGAAGGGGAGGCGCGGATCAAGGCTCACAGCAGAGGTGCGGTGCAACCTGTTCGAACAAGAGAGAGGGAGCTCGAGGTGAGGTGAGGAAGAAAGTAAATAGAGGGGAATGAGGGGGAGAGGGCCATGTGGGGGCTTGCTCACCGGCGGACCACGGTGGCCGGCGCTCCTGCGGTCCCGCATGGTCGAGGTGCTCTCCGACGGGTTCCTGTAGGCGACGGGGAGAGAGTCAGGCCAGGCATGGGCCAAGGAAAAAAGAGGAGGAAGGGAACGAGACAAGCAGGACAAGGTGCCGGTGGGAGAAGGAGCGCGAGGGCGGAGGTCCTGGTCCTGTGGGCCGCCGGGATGCACCGGGCGTGTGGCGGCGGTGTCGTTGGGTGGATGGAACGAGGGGAGACGGTGGTTGGCCTGGGATGGATCTGGGAGGATCCCGAGGTGGGAAGCGAGTGGGTGGATGGCTGGCGGCGGGGACGAGACTGATGGGACAAACCTCCTAAAGATTAGGGTTGGACTAGTTTATATAGCAGGGGATTAGGTTAGGGGCTACCTAGTCCCTCCGATCATAATCGGACGATCGCGGATAAAATAGCTAGGGAGTCCAAATGAGAAAACGGTGACGTTTTGTAGACGTTTGGGGATGATCCGGATCCAACGGTGACGACAGTCCGGGTCGGGTCCGGGACAACTTTCGGACGCGCACGAGGGGGGCTGCGGGCTGACGAGAGGGGTTAGGTAGGGCCTGGCGATCGGTAGTGATCTGTGTAGACGGTCTCGAGCTGAGAGAAGAGAAGAGAGGGCGGCCCAACGACTATTTCCGGAGACCGAAAACGCCCGACGTTGGACCGGCTATATTGCCGCTATATTTATCCGTTGGGGCGTCAAACGAACTCCGATTGCGACGACACTTGACAGGCGGTCTGTCTACACTATAATAAGACCCCACGTGAAATCTCATCCCATACCGAGAACATTTTCCGGCCACTTATAAAATAATAATTCGGACATGCCGCGGGCGCGTGCAAGTGTGTCTGGGCTCAGAACGGACAACGGAGAGAACGAGGATTCCGGGACGGATGCAAGTTTTGAAAACATGATGATGCAATGCACATGATGACATGATGAAATGCAACCCGCAAGCAAATGACATGGCAACGACAGTGAATAACAGAACGACAGCTGGCACATCGGTCTCGGGGCGTTACAACACTCCACCACTACGAGAGGATCTCGTCCCGAGATCTAGAATGGCACCGGGGAAACAACGGAAGAGAAAGAGAAGAGGTAAAACTAAGTTGCACCTTTGACAAACGAGTGAAACCAACAACCTTGAGAGGTTGAACAAATCGGGAAAAGAATACAACGAAGGTGAATAAAGTCGAAAAATACTCCGTTAGAAAAGAGGGACAACGAGCATTGCGAAACCTTGATGTTGAATGGAAGATATATATGGAAAACACTCCGGTTAAGGAAGGGGATCAAGGGAAAACCAAAATTCGGGCAGCACTCCGGTTGAGAATGGAGTCAAAATTTGATAAGATGAGAGAGCTCAAATGAAAACACGACACTCCGGTTGAGAAAGGGATGCAAGACTTGATAAGGTGAAAAGAACTTGAACAAAGGGGCACAATACTCCGGGTAAGCAAGATAGGGAAGGAATAAGAGTGATAAAATTTGGACAGCACTCCGACTGTAAATGGAAGGAATTGAACTTGACAAGATGAGAGGATACTTGAAAAGAGGACACAACACTCCAATTAAAAGGATAGGCACGACAAGAACACGGTTCTGATAAAACAAGAAGATGGGTTGAAGAGAGCAACATCAGCATGCCTCCGGAACGAAAGAATAAAGATAGATAACTAAAATAGGAGAAATGAGGAGAAAATGCCAACTTCTGCCACAAAAGAGCTTGAAAAGGCATCTTTAGGGCAAGGGTCGAACGGAGTTGTTGTAAAAACAACAATGAAAAGAGTAATCATGATATATGGTCTTATGGAATACAACTCAAATTATGAGGTGACAACCTGCCACTCACGGGAAGAGAATTGGGTTGGAATGAACAAGGAGACGAGAAACTTATTTCACCGAGAGGATAAAAGAAGAACTTGGGTCATACATGAACACCATTATAGCAACAATCCTTAGGGAAGGCTTTAGGTGAAATATAGCCCAAGATAACTCTAATGACGAGATTGATGGATTTAAAATATCCCAATCTTGACAACATGTGAATCATGACAATATGAACTCAAATTATCAAGAATGACATAATACCACCTCCAATGATACAGAAAAAAGAATAATTGCACTCCGGATTGCAATACGAAGAACGCTTGAGTTCCTGTGAAAAGAAACTCGATGAACACTTCGAGAAGGAATTAAATCCTTGATGAACCATCATGTAGAGCCTCCATGAAGAACTCCGGTAATGAAAGAATGATCAAACGAGAAGAAAGAGAAGTTGAAAGCACAACGTGAATCCTTGCGATGATTTAGATGGATCTCCGTGATGATATAATTGAAAGAGGTTGGAACTCCGGGAAAGAAAGATAAAGCGTCTCGAACCAAGAATGTGATATGATGCACCTCCGGAATAAGGAATTAAATCACTTGGATGGAACAAGAGTAAGAATTACATTATGCTTATCCTTCACCAATTTAAATTGATGACAATCAATGGATTTGGCATATTACTTATCCTCGTAGAAAGGATTAAGATAGATATAGCGCAAACTTGAGAAAGTCTTCAATGAACCACCGGTAGGGTAGAAACAACGAATAAATTGATAAGGAAGAGAAATCTTGAACGAACCACCGTAAGAATTAAAATGAACGAAGAAAAGATAAAGGAACACCGGAAGGATTAGCAAATGAACGAAGATGCTTGAGAGAATTTAGATACATGAAAGCGAAGAGATTACGAGCTGATTAAAGATCACTTGAACGAAGCACCGGTAAAATTGAAGAACGAGAGCTGAAAGCTGAGAATGAATAAACCTGACTTGATGGACTCCGGATAACAAACTGAGAAGACTCTTGAATTGCTCCGGATGGGTGAAAGGAATTCTCACAATCGAAAAATAATTATGAGAGGATGGCAACAAGCTAGAATCATGAATCTTGAAGAGAATGGAGCAAGATATGGAGGTAAAATCTTCTTCGTTCTTCAAATGATGAGAATGCCAATGAGAAACACCACCAAGAATTATTTAGACACTCCGGAAGAATCAAAACGAAGAGGTTGAGCCAACGATGAAAAGAATTTGAAAGATCTTGGAGAAAAGCATTTGACTGATGATAATTCATTCTTACGTCAAACTTTAGAAAAATAATTTGAAAAGCTCCGGAAAAATAAGAGGAGTCAGGTAAGATCCTGGGAAAAGACCTGTGGGTTAGGGCCCACTCAAAAGAAACACCGTTGAAATGATTAAGAAGAGAGGTTGCACCGGTAAGATTAAATGACTTGAATGAGATACCAATCTCGAAAGAGCTTGAATGAAAGCAGAGTGGAAAACACGAATCTTCGAGATATCTTCAGCACTCCGGAACAAATGAATAGCGAGAAATTAATTATTTAAGAGGTGCACCGGTATGGAAGGCATTGAAATGAGGAAAGGGGTAAGATCAACAACGCTTGACTTGAAACCACCGGAGAAGAAAGAGAACGAACAATGATGAACTTGAGGTTCCGTTAGAATCTTCATGAGAAACACTGGATATGAACATTGAAGGAAATAGAACGGAGGGACTTCCATCAATAAAATGGATACTTGAATAAGAAATATGGTTCCTCGAAGAAACAAGGGTGGGAGGGAGGGAAAAAACAAAGGCAGCTTGGGACGAATGAAACAAACACCGTTGAGAAGAAGTGATAATTGATCTTGCGGGAGTTGAAATGATCGGATCCACTTGAAGAGAAACACGCCGGTTTAAAAGAAATTGGCATGACAATCTCAACTATCATGAAGGATTAGTATTCACATAGAGGTATGAGAACACCATTTAGGAAAGGTATGGAATCAACACTTGACATTGAAGCAACTCGAATACCACAACTCAAAACAAAAACAAAGGGTTGGCTTGCGAAATAAGCCGGAACAAACATATGACAGAGATTTCGTCCGAAGTTTTCGTGGTGGGACCTACACGGGCTCGATCGTACAGCACCTTCATGTACAAGGCAGTGCACATGACATACGAAGCGTCCCCGAGTCAGCATAGCCAAGGACTCTTTAAGACACAACGAGACCACTGTAAAGTCGACCGTGAATAGGCGAACCACTAGACGTCGAACCCCAATTTCATATCATACATCTGTCGGAAAGATATCCTAAGAGCTACTTGAATTCCCACCTATGAAATTCCCGAAATTTTCCGGTTATGCAATCAGGTGTTGAGGATACAGGGGAAGCATAATATCTCACCCAAACTAGCAAATCCTACATCCAGCTGCATCCATCCTTCAACACATAACCAAGAAACCTTCGGAAACCAACTACCTCAACCTTCGAAAAGCATCCGTTATACAAGTTATGGCGATACTCCCGAACTCCCGCCCCAGTACTGGGTGGCGTCGAGGTTATCTCACCAACGAACTACATAAAAGAGATTTTTGATGTCGCGAACATATCTCAAGTATACCAGAATTGCAATGATAAAATTATGATGACAACACCTCAGAGCTCAACTCCCCGAGACACTTCCACTAAACCCCTGACAGGAGGCACCAAGACAGTATTCTCATCATAAGCCATCGGAACAAAACCAAGATACTCGCGTGATCCTAAAAATTTTTTAGTGAAATTTGAGAAGAGAAGAGTCAAAACTCTACGTCAGGATGCCTTACCAGAGCGATGAGGAGACTGGGAAGTAAAAAGAATTCCTAAACTCTCCGATATATAATTCCTAAAGGACTCAAAACATTTTTCTAGACACAACTCGGCCGCTAAAAACGATCAAGCAATGGGGCTCCTAAGGTCGGGGAAGGCTCTGATTACCAACTTATAACACCCGCGATGCGACTATATCTCCCACGTGTCGAGGCACGACTTAGAGGCATAATCGCATTGAAGGCAATGTCGCAAGTGAGGTAATCTTCACACAACCCATGTAATATAATAGGGGAAAAAGTTACATAGTTGGCTTAGAATCGCCACTTCACACAATTACATGAATAAACATTACATCAATCAAATACACTCAGGGTCCGACTACGGAACCAAAATAAAAGAAGAACCCCAAATGCGACAAAGGTCCCCGATCGACCCCAACTGGGCTCCACTACTGATCAACTAGAACGAAACAACATAAAGGACAAGATCTTCAACGAGCTCCTCCTGAGCTTGGTTGCGTCATCTGCTCGGACTCATCGGCACCTGCAAGCTGGTTTTGGAAGTATCTGTGAGCCACAGGGACTCAGCAATCTCGCACCCTCGTGATCAAGACTATTTAAGCTTATGGGTAAGGTAAAGGTATGAGGTGGAGCTGCAGCAAGCGACTAGCATATATGGTGGCTAACATACGCAAATGAGAGCGGGAAGAGAAGGCAAAGCACGGTCGATAAAAGTATGATCAAGAAGTGATCCTGGACTACCTACGTCAAGCATAACTCCAACAACCGTGTTCACTTCCCGGACTCCGCCGGAAAGAGACCATCACGGTTACACACGTGGTTGATTCATTTTAATTAAGGTCAACTTTAGGTTTTCTACAACCGGACGTTAACAAATTCCCATCTGCCCATAACCGCGGGAACGGCTTTCGAAAGTTCAAATCCCTGCAGGGGTGTCTCAACTTAGCCCACGACAAGCTCTCACGGTCAACGAAGGAATAGACCTCCACCTGAGAAATTCCGATCAGACTCGGTATCCCAGTACAACGAGACATTTCGACAGGGTAAAACTGAACCAGCAACACCGCCCGAATGTGCCGACAAATCCCGATAGGAGCTGCACATATCTCTTTCTCAGGGCACACTCAGATGAGCCAGACGTCGGGTAAGCCAGCCCAGAGTTGCCCCTGGTAGCCTCGGACATCGCTCAGTTGGACCAACACTTAGAGAAGCACTGGCCCGGGGGGTTAAAATAAGATGACCCTTGAGCCGGCCGACTCAAGGGAAAGAAAAGGCTAGGTGGCAAATGGTAAAACCAATGTTGGGCATTGCTGCAGAAGCTTTACTTAAGGCGAACTGTCAAGGGGTTCCCGTTATAGCCCAACCGCGTAAGGGACGCAAAATCCGGGAACATAACACCGATATGACAGAAACTAGGGCGGCAAGAGTGGAACAAAACACCAGGCATAAGGCCGAGCCTTCCACCCTTTACCAAGTATATAGATGCGTTAATTAAATACGATATATAGTGATATCCCAACAAGTAAACATGTTCCAACAAGGAACAACATCTCCATGTTCCAACAAGGAACAACTTCAATCTTCACCTGCAACTACAACGCTATAAGAGGGGCTGAGCAAAGCGGTAACATAGCCAATCAACGGTTTGCTAGGACAATGGTGGGTTAGAGGCTGAACATGGCAATTGGGAGGCTGACAAGCAAGTGGTAGGCATCGTAGCAATGGCATAGCAAAAGAGCGAGCAAACTAGCATAGCAAAGATAGTAGTGATTTCGAGGGTATGATCATCTTGCCTGAAATCCTGCAAGGAAGAAGAACGAGCCCATGAAGAAGACAAACGAACGTAGATGAACGGATCCTCACAACACGACGTTACCGGAACCAACCCGAGGAAGCAATCACCGGAAAAGAAGCACACAACATAGTAAACCACCAACACATGAACATGGCATGATGCACAAACGAGTATGATGCATGTCCGGTTTACAAATGCATGGCATGGCAAAGAGCACAAACGATCCTACAAATTAAGTGGAGATCAATATGCAACGAGTTGCATATTGACGAAACACCACATGGCTTATTTAGTTCACTCTCGGTTAGGTACCCAACAATATTAAATGTTGATTAACATGGCAAGAGGTGAAACATGATGAAACTATCTAATCTAGGCATGTTTAAATGAGGCTGGAACAACAACACAACAAGTCCGGAAAATCCCCATCTGCATAATTTAGGTTAGGTCCTGTTCTGTCCTAAAACATATTTTAGAGTTGTTAGGCATGCAAAACAATGTCACCATGATAAACTAGGCAAAATTCTACCCCATTTACATATAAAGATTATTAAATTCGGAGCTACGGTTATTTAGTTATGAAATAAATCATATTAGCATGGCATAGAGCAAAATTTAATCAAACAGCATTTTAAATGTTTTAACATGGCAAGAAAATGGCATATTATTAAACTAGATGAAATTCTAGTCAAGTTGCATATATAAATTATCTTAATCCGATGCACGGTTAATTAGTTATTAAATGCATGAAGTCTAGGGACTAGTCTGCAAAACTGGCGTCTCAGGATAATTGACAAAATCGCAGGCAGGGAAAAAAAATGAATCGGGCCGAATCTGGCTGGCCCGACCGCATGGAAAAAAAATAGAGGCGGGGCACGGGGTGCGGCTGCTCACCCTGGGCTAAGGCCCAGTCGAAGAGGGGGAGGCCAGGCGAGGCGGGGGCAGCGCGTTGGGCCGGATGGAGCTGGGCCGCGGGGCAGAGGTGGAGAGGCAGGCTGGGCCTCAGCGCTGGAGGGGAGGCAGGCCCGACGCTGCGGCTCGGGTCAACGCGGGCGTCCGCATCTCTCGAAGGAAGCAGGGGATGCAGCGCCAGGGACTTGCAGGCGAGGCAGGGAAACTTGGCGGCGCCAGGCGACTGGGTCTTGGAGCAGCGGGGCGGCGGCCATCCATGGCGTCGGGCAGGGGAGGCCCACGGGCAGCGACGACGGTGACGTGGGTTACTCCGAGGGCGAAGACGAAGAGAGGACGAGGCACTGCTACTCTCGTTCCTTAAGAACTGAAACAACAGCAGGTGTCTGGCGATGCAGAAGACGATGTAGTGGGGTTTCGGCGACGGGGTCGACCGAAGCCGGCCGGAACGGGTGGAATGGAGCACGGGGAGACGCCTGAGTTCAGATCCGGGAAGGGGAGGCGCGGATCAAGGCTCGCAGCAGAGGTGCGGTGCAACTTGTTCGAACAAGAGAGAGGGAGCTCGAGGTGAGGTGAGGAAGAAAGTAAATAGAGGGGAACGAGGGGGAGAGGGCCATGTGGGGGCTTGCTCACCGGTGGACCACGGTGGCCGGCGCTCCTGCGGTCCCGCGTGGTCGAGGTGCTGTCCGACGGGTTCCTGTAGGCGACGGGGAGAGAGTCAGGCCAGGCATGGGCCAAGGAAAAAAAGAGGAGGAAGGGAACGAGACAAGCAGGACACGGTGCCGGTGGGAGAAGGAGCGCGAGGGCGGAGGTCCTGGTCCTGTGGGCCACCGGGATTCACCGGGCGTGTGGCGGCGGTGTGGTTGGGTGGATGGAACGAGGGGAGACGGTGGTTGGCCTGGGATGGATCTGGGAGGATCCCGAGGTGGGAAGCAAGTGGGTGGATGGCTGGCGGCGGGGACGAGACTGATGGGACAAACCTCCTAAAGATTAGGGTTGGACTAGTTTATATAGCAGGGGATTAGGTTAGGGGCTACCTAGTCCCTCCGATCGTAATCGGACGATCGCGGATAAAATAGCTAGGGAGTCCAAATGAGAAAACGGTGACGTTTTGTAGACGTTTGGGGATGATCCGGATCCAACGGTGACGACAGTCCGGGTCGGGTCCGGGACAACTTTCGGACGCGCGCGAGGGGGGCTGCGGGCTGACGAGAGGGGTTAGGTAGGGCCTGGCGATCGGTAGTGATCTGTGTAGACGGTCTCGAGCTGAGAGGAGAGAAGAGAGGGCGGCCCGGCGACTATTTCCGGAGACCGAAAACGCCCGGCGTTAGACCGGCTATATTGCCGCTATATTTATCCGTTGGGGCGTCAAACGAACTCCGATTGCGACGAAACTTGACAGGCGGTCTGTCTACACTATGATAAGACCCCACGTCAAATCTCATCCCATACCGAGAACATTTTCCGGCCACTTATAAAATAATAATTCGGACATGCCGCGGGCGCGTGCAAGTGTGTCTGGGCTCAGAACGGACAACGGAGAGAACAAGGAGGCCGGGACGGATGCAAGTTTTGAAAACATGATGATGCAATGCACATGATGACATGATGAAATGAAACCCACAAGCAAATGACATGGCAACGACGGCGAATAATAGAACGACAGCTGGCACATCGGTCTCGGGGCGTTACAACAGCCATTATGTTGTCCGAGTCATCCTAGGTTTCTAAGTAGTCTGATGCATTTATAAATTCCTTCCTACCGTTCTGAAGTTCCTCTGGGCCAGTTCAACCACACTAATCGGTGAGTTGAGGTACTATATTGCCTCGACATATATGTTGGAGCTATTATTATGACCCTAGGTGTCTTAGGGAGTCTCCTAGTAATCTAGCAATGCTTTGGATCCCTAGTGTGATGATTCTGGCCACCATTCTCGAAAGCATCTCGTGATGTTATTAGTTAGTAGGTATCCTTTTCCTTGGTTATTGACCCAAGATTCGCTTTACTCACTTCTCGTTGATAGTGTTTGCTAGTTCCTTTAGGATATTAGTAATCGTTCTTCCAAATACCATGAACCGCTTATGGCATAAGTTCTTTAAACCAATAGATCACAACCAGAGAGCTCTTAGTGAGTTCTCCATTCTATATTGTGAATCTGCCAGTTCTACCGTTTTACATGGGTTATCTGGAAGAAATGTTGAGCTTTGCTCGACATACTAATCTATGCATCTACAACTCAGAAAGATATATGTTCCTTTGAGTTGTCCCTCTTTAGCTGTTATCTGACCTTCGTCTATCAATTGTTGGTCAAGAGTAGTTGTGCATTGGTGTTATCGATGCCTATTATTCCTGTGATCCGTCAAGCCATTCTATTCCGGAATGACTAGGAGAAACAAACTCCAGTACCTCATCCATATCTAGGATTGGGTCAAAGCAGTTGTATTCCGCAGATCAAAATGCTAAACCAGCTTTTGTTCTATTCTACCTTGGAGTATTACCATCTTATGTCAAGAATGTCATGAGAATTGCACCACCTCTTATGAACTCTTAATTTAGTGATACTTCTTGCCATCATTATTCATTCCTCGGTTCCGTGTTGTTGTGACTGGAATGCCGACAAGTGAACTGTGATGTGTGAAATCAATACTCCTAGCAACTCATTGCTTGGTAGTTAAAGGACAATAACTTCATTCCTGGTGTGTTGGTTATTGAATCACCACTCTAAGATTAAATCGTGCTACCTAGTCCTTATTTCTAGTGCACATTTCGATCGACAAGTTGGGAATTTTTCAAATCCCTTGCTCTTTTGATCATACCGTCTCGCCCTGAAAAGCAAGATTGTTCTCGAGCTTATTAACATATCGGTGGTTTGTGATTTTCTGAATATCTTCTCGAAAGTATCACCAGGTTGTTCCCGGACTATGATGTTGAGCTCGTGATCGAGTTGGTTTCTTGTAAACGACCCTTTCTCCAAGAATCTATGCTGGATACCCTGAGCTAGTTGGTTAAGCTAAATAACAACTTGGAGAGTTTGAGGATAAAAGCTTTGCCTAACTTAGTTCATTATGAAGGGATATCTTTGCGTTTGTGTGTGTGTGTGTTGAAGAAAGATGATATTTTCATTGATTGATCCTCGTGATCAATTGTTGGATCTATTGTCTTATCCAATCCTTGATTTGAGTATGGGCTATCGTCAAATCAAATCAGAACCAATGATGTTCGTAATGTCGTCTTACACGTGGTTGTTTCCTTAAGCATACACCATTATATCTTTTGGGTCTGATCAATGCTATAACCGTGTTCACATAGTTGTGGAATTCCATCTGCACTGGAATTTTGATAAATTATTGTTGGGCCCATCGACAACGTCTTTATCTCCTCCATGATTCATGTTGAACATTAAGCTAGTGTTGGAATCTTTTAAAAGCATTTCTTCATGCTAGATCATGATGCATATGTTTGGATGAAAGGACTTCCTCTAATTCATGTGCATTCGATGCAAGTTGCCGCCATGAATTTGAGAAAGTTTATTTTTTCATCCTATGGAATCATCCCAAGTTACTCATGCACGTGCGAAGTGCTATATGGTTTGATAGGTTGGCCGCCTCCACTCCGTTTGTGTTTCCTAGCACACCAAGCCACTGATTGATTTGCTCAAGGAGAAGAAGTTCCTTCTTAAGAATCATGACTTATCCTAGGACTTCATTATCCTCGATGATGGTTCCCAACCTGAACTTGGTAGTATTTTATTACAAGTCTACTATGTGGTCATGCTTGTCTGGAACAGCGTGTTCACATGTTGTAGCAAAACCCGCTCATGTTTTGGAGTTTGCTATCGTAGTTCGTTCCCTAAGAATCTTGCAACGTCATCTCGTCGATTTGTGTTGCAATCCTTCCTTTTAGACATGATGAGTCTGGAATATCCTGACACCAACTAGATCTGAATCTCAGGCAGATATGATGGTTGGGACGTTTCCCAAGAACTATAATATTGGTCTCTTTGTAACCGCTAAAGTGGATGTCAGGGCCAACACAGCCAGCCGGAAGATCTATTATGTAGTATCCTGATTGATAAAGTTAGCCACCTCCCCATAAGGATTCCGTAGGATTTACTTCCAAAGTTATTCCTTATGGATTCTTGCGCTCCCGAAGTCCGACCTTCTACCTGATGTTCTAGATACCAAACGATATCAATAAATGAGTTATGCTAGCACATCAAGGAGAACATTAGAAGCAGAGTGCTAAATGTCTCTCGGTGGATCATCCAGATTTTGATCCCTTAACCTCACTAAGGTGAAATCTGAGAAAGTGTTACCTTTCTTTACATCTGCATCCTCCACCATTATTCATCATGGTAGTATGTTGTGTTGCCAGGATCCTTGACACGGATATTGGTAAAACTTGTTGAATATGGGAATGCTCAAGTTCTTGAGAGCACACGCAATCACTAGGATTTATCGTCGGCATTAATTGGGATCCGCTCTTAGTTTCCTCGGTTATGCTATAACCTTTCCAATAGTGGTATCTCTCTCTACCGTTGGGTTCTCCCCAGTTACTAGAACCATTCCCGGCATTTGCATTTTGTTCCCAGCTTGCACCACCATTGTGTCATCCTACTATGGACTACCCTTCTCAGTAATTACTGATCAGGATCATCTTCACAAGTGGTCCTACCATGGGTCCCATCCATTTCCGATGATAAGCAAAAGTCATCCTTTGTGTTTCTTCAACAAGGTAATCCACATCATCCATACTAGTCCAAGTATGCCATTGTACCGAACTCCTCCAAACGATCGCTCGAGATTTGCCTTAGGCTGGTATAGAGAGTCTCAATGATCTCTATATCAAAAGTAATTCTTTTTGCCATTTAGGGGAATAAATCTACGAGTCACCTCCTCGTAGGTGCCCTGTTATGGGATCATGGCAGATAACCCCTCGCTACGTTGAGACCCTGCACCATCCTACTCAAGCGTGGAATTGTTGCCTACCAATTCGAACCTTCGCCGTCTGCCTTCCATCACCCCTGATATGTGTTTTGTTGTCTCGGCTCTAGATATGTTTCGACATCTCATTTCATGAGTTGATTATGATTTGCTTGATCTTCATGAAGATCGATCACTGTAGAGTTTCTTTCATTGTCATCGTGTTGGGTAAGTTCTCAAAAGCAAAGACATCAAGATAAATTGGAGCAATGAATCAACATCTTCGAGAAGGGCAGTTTGATCGAGAAGATTGTGTTGGCTTTGTTTCCCATTTGACTTCTTACCTCACGCCTTGAATCTCGGGACGAGATTCTTGTTTTGTGGGGGTGAATTGTCACAGCCCTAGCTTAGCCTCTGCTTGTCCTTGCATGATCATCATCTCATCATGTCTAAATTTCATTTAAATATGAAATGGGGATCCTCAAACTCTAGCACCAAATGAATTCGACTAGGGTCAAAATAAAAATCTTTTTCATTGAACTGAAAATGACCTTTAAAAATGTTCAACATTTCTGGATTGAGGTCGAAGCATCCACCAAAAATGGTTTACATTTTTGCAGGACATATTTGGGCTTTGAATTAATTCAAACATATTTGAATTGGAGATATTTAAATGCCATATATATTTTAGGTGCTCCAAAAATGTTGGAAATTGTTATGGGTCACTAGAATAATTCAGACAGCACCCCTAATTATTTCCAGGATTTTCTAAAATGGTTTAGTATTTTACTAAATCAAAACAAAACAGAATAAATAGAAAACGGAAACAATTTAAATTAGAAAACACACACACACACACACACACACATAGAGAGAGAGAGAGAGTTACTTGGGCCTTACCTGTAGCCGGCCCAGCTAGCTGCCAAGCCAACCAGGGGCAGGGGCGTCTTCCTCCCCGCGCCAGTAGGATGCCACGCGCGTGGTCGCCGCATGCCGGCACGCGCCGAGCCACCTCCTGCTTGCCGCCGACCGCCTGGTGCTGGCTAAGGACACCACGCGCATCACCCCATTCCCCCTGGACCTCTCCCACTCTCCCTAGACCCTTCCCCCTCCTCTGCTCTGTCTCCCGAGCACACCCGAACGCGCCGACGAGCACCGCCACATCCACCGGCCCTCCCTCGCCCATCCAGCATGTACAGAAGAACCGCCGCGGTCCGCTACGTTGTCTCATCCGAGCCCCGAGCGCTCGCGCGCCTTGACACGACCACCCCGACCTTGTCTTCGTTGTTCGGCCGCCGAGATCGCCGGCGACCTCTCGTCCTCATCAGCCCCTCACCGAGCACACCGACTCGCTCGTCATGTTCTACATGAGCTTCTGATCATCCCCCCCCCCTCTCCATTCTCTCTCTTGCACTCCATAGCCGCCACGCCCCTCTCGCCCGACTGCGCCGCCGCCTGCACTCGCCGCCGACACGACTCCGGCGACCATTTGGTCCTGGCATCGTATCCCACACACTCGCTGCCTCGCGTAGCCGCTGTAGGGGTCACGCACATGCTTCCATGGCCAATGCTTCTGCATCACCGCGCTCACCCGAACGCCGGCGCCGCCCCGAGCTCGTTTCTGGCGAGCTCCGTCCGTCCCCGCTGCCACCACATGCCGCGCTGGATGCGGGTGAGCTCCAGCTCCCCGCAGCTGCCCTCGGCTGCTCGTTTGGGCGCCGGGGAAGCGATCCCGACACGCTTCGCCGCGTCTGGACTCGCCGGTGGCTAAATGCCGACGACCGCTGACCCATTGACCGGCGTGGGATGACCCCACTGCCCAGTTATACCTCCCCCTATCTCCCACTGACTTGCGGGCCCCGCCCGACTAATTACTCTAGTTAGCACTAATTAACTAGTTAGGTTAGTTACTACAGTCACTGACTAGTGGGCCTTGCCACGTTAGTTAGGGCTAACTAACTTAGTGCTACCTCTTGAGCTTGCGTTGGATTTCCCTAAAGAGGAAAGGATGATGCAGCAGAGTAGCGTAAGTATTTCCCTCAGTTTTTGAGAACCAAGATATCAATATAGTAGGAGGCCACGCTCAAGTCCCTCGTACCTGCACAAAACGATAGCTACTCGCAACCAACGTGATTAGGGGTTGTCAATCCCTTCACGGTCACTTACGAGAGTGAGATCTGATAGATATAATATTTTTGGTATTTTTGGTATATAGATGCAAAGTGAAAAGTAAAAGGCAAAGTAAAAAAAGCAAAGCAAGATTAAAGTGATGGAGATTGATATGATGAGAATAGACCCGGGGGCCATAGGTTTCACTAGTGGCTTCTCTCAAGAGCATAAGTATTCTACGGTGGGTGAACAAATTACTGTTGAGCAATTGACAGAATTGAGCATAGTTATGAGAATATCTAGGCATGATCATGTATATAGGCATCACATCCGTGACAAGTAGACCGAAACGATTCTGCATCTACTACTATTACTCCACTCATCGACCGCTATCCAGCATGCATCCAGAGTATTAAGTTAAAAACGGAGTAACGCTTTAAGCAAGATGACATGATGTAGAGAGATAAATTCATGCAATGTGAAATAAACCCCATCTTGTTATCCTCGATGGCAACGATGCAATACGTGCCTTGCTGCCCCTTCTGTCACTAGGAAAGGACACCGCAAGATCGAACCCAAAGCTAAGCACTTCTCCCATGGCAAGAACTACCAATCTAGTTGGCCAAACCAAACGGATAATTCAAAGAGACTTGCAAAGATAATCAATCATACATAAAAGAATTCAGAGAATATTCAAATATTATTCATAGATAGACTTGATCATAAACCCACAATTCATCGGTGTCAATAAACACACCGCAAAAAGAAGATTACATCGAATAGATCTCCACAAGAGAGGGGAGAACTTTGTATTGAGATCCAAAAAGAGAGAAGAAGCCATCTAGCCACTAACTATGGACCCTAAGGTCTGAGGTAAACTACTCACACTTCATCGGAGTGGCTATGATGATGTAAAAGCCCTCCGTGATGACGGCCCTCTCCGGCGGAGCTCCGGAACAGGCCCCAAGATGGGATCTCGTGGATACAGAAAGTTGCGGCGGTGGAATTAGGTTTTTGGCTCCTGTTCTGATCGTTTGGGGGTACGTAGGTATATATAGGAGGAAGGAGTAAGTCGGTGGAGCACCGAGGGGCCCACGAGGCAGGGGGCGCCCCCCCCCCCCACCCTCGTGACCACCTCTTTGACTCCTTGGAGTAGGGTCCAAGTCTCCTGGACCACGTTAAGTGAGAAAATCATGTTTCTGTTTGGACTCCGTTTGATATTCTGTTTCTCCGAAATACTGAAATAGGCAAAAAAAGAGCAATTCTGGGCTGGGCCTCCGGTTAATAGGTTAGTCCCAAAATTAATATAAAATTGGAAAATAAAGCCCAATATAGTCCAAAACAGTAGATAATATAGCATGGAGCAATCAAACATTATAGATATAGCATGGAGCAATCAAAAATTATAGATACGTTGGAGACGTACCAGGCATCCCCAAGCTTAATTCCTGCTCGTCCTCGAGTAGGTAAATGATAAAAGGAGAATTTTTGATGCGGAGTGCTACTTGGCATAATTTCAATGCAAACCTTCTTAATTGTGATATGAATATTCAGATTCGAAAGATTCAAGACAAAAGTTTCTATTGACATAAAAATAATAATACTTCAAGCATACTAACAAAGCAATTATGTCTTCTCAAAATAACATGGCCAAAGAAAGTTATCCCTACAAAATCATATAGTCTGGCTATGCTATATCTTCACCACAAAAAGTATTTAAATCATGCACAACCCCGATGACAAGCCAAGCAATTGTTTCATACTCTAACTTTTTCAAAACTTTTTCAATCTTCACGCAATACATGAGCATGAGCCATGGATATAGCACTATAGGTGGAATAGGATGGTGGTTGTGGAGAAGACAAAAAGGAGAAGATAGTCTCACATCAACTAGGCGTATCAACGGGCTATGGAGATGCCCATCAATAGATATCAATGTGAGTGAGTAGGGATTGCCATGCAACGGACGCACTAGAGCTATAAGTATATGAAAGCTCAAAAAAGAAACTAAGTGGGTGTGCGTCCAACTTGCTTGCTCATGAAGACCTAGGGAAATTTGAGGAAGCCCATCATTGGAATATACAAGCCAAGTTCTATAATGTAAAATTCCCACTAGTATATGAAAGTGATAACATGAGTGTCGGCGTTCTGGGAACGGGGGTCCCCAGACTTGCCTGCCTGCGGCCTGCGGCATGGCTCAAAGGAGGCCCAGCATGGCCCATCTTCATCAACACAAGACTCAAGACCCTCGTGAGGGGCCAAGCCTCGCGGGGCGGACGACACGGCGCATCCTCAGGCGCAGCCTCCTCAGGCTGGCTCGCGAGGAGGCGGAGAAATCAAGGTGGGGTACCTCGCGAGGTGCCCATGACGCAAGCCATGACGACTCAGGGTGCCAGGTGGGCGCCAGCGCGCGCAGCGTCCTTCTTTCCTCTTTGGTGCAAAGGGGGCAAGCGCAGCCGCGGAGTACCGAGGCATCAGGCAAAGGTTGCCATTTCGGTGCAACGAGACCAAGACCAGGCGGACTACGAGACGGAGGTAACCATGGAGCCCAGCACGGCGTCACCGCAGAGCCTTTCGCAGGCGAAGACCAACTTTAGTCAGGATAAGTGTACTTGCTGTCCCCCTTCAAATTGGCGCGCCATTGTTGGCTCCCTTCCCGCTCGATATTTGGGAAGAGGACCAGGGCCTCTAGAAATAGGACCAGCCACTGGCATAGCAAGGGGTTCGTTGGTCCGGCTAACAAGCAGAGAGAGTGAGTGAGAGAGAGAGAGAGAAGGGTGACTGAACTCTTCCTAGCAATTCATCGCCCTAGCCAAGAACAGACCCTCGTGAGGCTGTTCTTCCTTGTATCATTCATCATCATCAGCCCCAAGAGGCAATCCACCCACCACACACTGGATTAGGGTATTACACCACAATGGTGGCCCGAACCAGTATAAACCTTGTGTCTCTCGTGCAGTTCTTTTAGTAGTTTAGATCTTTGTGAGACGGGGATGTAGAAGGCATGATCTCCGCGTGCACCCCAGTGTTCGAACCTTAACGGTCTACCGGAACCCGTGATCCGACATTTGGCGCGCCAGGTAGGGGTGCGCCGGAATCCGTCTTCCACCGCTCCATCCTCCTCCGGCCGCCGCGTCCATGTACGGCGCCAGTCAAGCTCGCGTCGCCCCGGCGGCCCTCGCCGGTGGGCGTTCTCGTTGTCCCCCGTCACCCGCCGTCAACACCGCCACCGACCCGGCGGGGAACGAGCGGCAAGCACCCCCCCCCCAGCATCTGCCTACGCGACGGAGTAGCTGCACCGCAACGTCGACGCCTCCGGTCGTTGCGGCCCTTCTGGGCGGCTCGCAGGCGCCGCCCACGAGTCGCCACGTCAAGCCTTTTGCCCGCCGGGTTAGCGCCGTTTCCGCACGGCAGGGGGCTCCCCCGGACTGGGCGGCGCGCGAGGCCGGTCTGACCTTCAGCTCGGAGGACCACCCCACCAACCTGGTCGGCTCGGGCGCGCTCCCCCTGTTGTGCACCCCCAACATCTGCCAGGTGGCCGTCACCAGAACCCTCGTTGACAGCGGCGCGGGCCTCAGCGTGCTTTCGATCGAGACATTCAACCTCCTCTGCATACCCCGGGAGCGGCTACGACCCAGCCGATCTTTCTCGGGCGTCGGGGGCGGATCATCCGACTCCCTGGGACAGATCCGGCTCCCGGTAACCTTCGGCACCTACGACAACTTCCGCACGGAGATGGTCGACTTTGACATCGCCCCCATCGGCTTCCCTTACAACGCCATCCTCGGCTACCCAGCGCTGGCTCAGTTCATGTCCGCCACACACCCGGCGTACAACCTTATGAAGATACCCGGGAGCAGCGGTACCCTCGCCGTGCACGGGGACACCGGGGACGCCCTGCAAGTACTCAAGCTCGCCTTCAATACGGCGGCATCGGCACGGCCCGTCAACGCGGAGACCCCTGAGCCCAAGGGGGCTGCGCCCGCCAAGAAGAAGCAGCTGTTCACCCAGGACAAGGCAGAAACCAAGCAGATACCCGTCGACGAGGATGAGTCCTCCAGTGCCACTTTCACCATAGGCGCCAACCTTGAGCCTGAGC
Source organism: Triticum monococcum (assembly GCA_034509565.1). Lineage (NCBI taxonomy): Eukaryota > Viridiplantae > Streptophyta > Magnoliopsida > Poales > Poaceae > Triticum > Triticum monococcum. The sequence goes on from CM067845.1 coordinate 369,510,481, forward strand.
AGGAGGAGGCCTTGGTCAAGTTCCTGCGCGCGAATAAGAAGGTATTTGCTTGGGAGCCCAATCAGCTGGTGGGGATCCCCAGGAGTGTCATCGAGCATCACCTCAACGTGTGCCCAAATGTGCGCCCCATGAAGCAGAAGGCCAGGCGGCAGTCCGTGGAGAAGCAGGCCTTCATTGTCCAAGAGACCCGCAAGCTAGAAGCCGCTGGGCTCATTCGCGAGGTCCGATACCCGGATTGGTTGGCCAACCCTGTCATTGTGCCCAAGAAAGGGGGGAAGGAACGCATGTGTGTCAACTTCACCAACCTCAACAAAGCATGCCCGCAAGATCCGTTTCCGCTCCCCCGCATCGACCAGATCGTCGATTCCACTGCGGAGTGCGACCTGCTATGCTTCTAGGATGCCTTCTCCAGGTATCACCAGATCAAGATGGCGGTAGAAGACGTTGAGAAGACCGCCTTCTTAACCCCGTGCGGGGTATACTGCTATACATGCATGCCGTTCGGACTGCATAACACAGGGGCAAGCTTTCAGCGACTGATGCACATCACCTTGGGCCCGCAACTCGGAAAGAATGTCGAAGCCTATGTTGACGACATTGTAGTAAAATCTCGGGAGGCCAAGACCCTGATACAAGACCTGGAGGAGACCTTCGCGAGCCTCGACGCAGTAAACCTGCGGCTCAACCCGGAGAAATGTGTGTTTGGCGTCCCCTCGGGCAAGCTTTTGGGATTCCTCGTGTCCCATCATGGCATTGAGGCCAACCCCGAGAAGGTCAAGGCGGTCGAGGACATGAGTCTGCCAAAGACCCTCAAAGAAATGCAGAAGCTCACTGGGCGCGTGACCGCGCTACGGTGCTTCATCTCCAAATTAGGGGAGCGAGCGCTGCCTTTCTTTCAGCTGATGAAGAAAAAGGGGCCCTTTGAATGGACTGAAGAGGCAGACAAGGCGTTTCAAGATCTCAAGAGGTACCTGACCAGTCACCCAGTCATGGTGGCTCCGCGCCCTCAAGAGCCCCTGCTGCTTTACCTCGCTGCCACTCCCTACTCTGCTAGCGCAGCCCTGGTGGCGGTTAGGGAGGAACGCCAAGTCAAGACCGCAGCGGCAGCCCGAGGCAAGACAAAACGGGAACAAGGAAAGCCTGCAGAAGCCACAACCGCAGTTGAGGAGGGTCAGCTGCCGAAGTATGCACCGGAGGCAGGAGAGGCTGCACGCCCGGATGGTCCACCTCCCGAGGCCACGTCATCTCGTGAGGCGCCCTTACCTCCCGAGGGTGCCGCGACCCCAGATACTCTCAGCCTGGTTGAACATCCCGTCTACTTTGTTAGCACGGTGTTACGGGACGCGAGGGCACGGTACCCAATGCCTCAGAAGCTCCTCCTCGCGCTACTGGTAGCCTCGCGCAAGCTGCAACACTACTTCCAGGCTCACCCCATCAAAGTCGTCTCATCGTATCCCCTGGAGAGAGTGCTCAAGAGCCCTAACTCAGCCGGAAGGGTCGCCGAGTGGAACATGGAGCTGCAGGCATTTCAGCTCGAGTTCAGCACAACCAGGGTCATCAAAGGAGCAGCGTTGGCGGATTTCATAGCGGAATGGGCGGAGGCACCAGGCCTCAGGGACCACGAGGATCGGTCCCTCTCTCCAGGGAGTGAGGCGCCGGAAGGCTGGGTCATGTACTTCGATGGGGCGTTCTCCAAACACGGCGCGAGCGCTGGTGCGGTGCTGATATCACCCACTCCGGATAAGCACTACTATGCCATTCAGCTCGGTTTCCAGCAGGGAGAAAAGGTCTCCAACAACATTGCAGAATATGAGGGACTGATAGCCGGGTTGAAGGCCGCAGTAGCCCTGGGAGTGAAACGCCTCACCGTCAAGGGCGACTCGCAGCTCCTAGTCAACCTCTCCAACAAGGTGTACGAGCCGAAGGACGAGCATATGGAGGCCTACCTAGCAGAGGTCCGCAAGATGGAAAAGCAGTTCTGGGGGCTGGAGCTGAAGCACGTGCCCCATGGCACCAATCAGGAAGCTGACGACATAGCCGGACGGGCATCCAGGCGGTTGCCGTAGGAATCCGGCGTCTTCGAAGAGCGGCTCTTCAAACCTTCAGCACAGCCGATGTTATCAAACACCGCTCAGTCTCGAGATCTTCATCAACACAAGACTCAAGACCCTCGCGAGGGGCCAAGCCTCGCGGGGCGGACGACACGGCACATCCCCAGGCGCAGCCTCCTCAGGCTGGCTCGCGAGGAGGCGGAGGAATCAAGGCGGGGTACCTCGCGAGGTGCCCATGACGCAAGCCATGACGATCGAGGGTGCCAGGCGGGCGCCAGCGCGCGCAGCGTCCTTCTTTCCTCTTTGGTGCAAAGCGGGCAAGCGCAGCCGCGGAGTACTGAGGCATCAGGAAAAGGTTGCCATTTCGGTGCAACGAGACCAGGACCAAGCGGACTACGAGATGGAGGTCACCATGGAGCCCAGCACGGCGTCACCGCAGGGTATTTCGCAGGCGAAGACCAACTTTAGTCAGGATAAGTGTACTAGATGTTCCCCTTCGAATTGGCCAATTATTGGCGCCCTTCCCACTCAATATTTGGGAAGAGGCCCAGGGCCTTTGCCTATAAATAGGACCGGTCACCCACGTAGCAAGGGGTTCGGTTGGCGGAGTTGGTTCGTCCGGTTCGCAAGTAGAGAGAGAGAGGGGGGGTGACTGAACTCCTCCTAGCAGTTCATCCCCCCACCCAAGAACAGACCCTCGCGAGGCTGTTCTTCCTTGTATCGTTCATCATCATCAGCCCCAAGAGCCAATCCACCCACCACACACTGGAGTAGGGTATTACACCACAACGGTGGCCCGAAGCAGTATAAATCTTTCAGTCCCTTGTGCAGTTCCTTTAGTAGTTTAGATCTTTGTGAGACGGGAGGTAGAAGGTGTGATTTCCACGTGCACCCCAGTGTTCGAACCTTAAGGGTCTGCCGGAACCCGTGAATCTGACAGTCGCCAGAAGGAAGGATGTCTCGTCTCATCTTTAAAGACGGTACTACTGTTGGGGGAGCTTTGGCTGTCGGCCAAACTCTCCGGCTAGGCGGGTTCATCATGACCGCCTGTTCGGCTGCCACGTCGACGATGAATTCTTGGGTCATCGAAAACAGCCTCCACATCAAATCGGCACTCGCCGAACAGATGGCTCCAATGGAGCTCTCCTCCTTAAACAAGCTCTTGGATCGCATCACCGCCTTTGGAGTCGCTACGGACTATGATCGGGTTGAGCTTAAACCCGATCAAAGGGAGATAAACTCTCCACCGGTCACCCATCATATTGCAGTGGTGGAGGAACAATGCGGTGACCTTTCCTCTATCCTGAGGACCAAATATGTCCAGATTCCCGAGCTCTCCGAGCCAGACGCCCATTCGCGGGAGGACAACACCCAATCCCTGAACTTAGAGTCATGCAGCGGGCCAGGATTATCGGGTCACACCCTGGAACCGGAACTTTCAAAATTGGAAATTCCTCGGCCCCTGTATCCCAGATCAGGTGAGGGTTCGGATTCAATTCCACCCACCCACCCAAACATAAGCGATCTTTCCCACATCAGGGAAGAGCCTCAGGAAACAGTACATCACTATTGGGCCAGATTCCTCCTTGCGATGAACAAGGTTAAGGACTATCGCGAGGAAGACGCAATCCTATTTTTCTGCAATAATTGCACGGACAAGGGAATCCTTAACACCATAAATCGCTGTGAGATAACATGCTTCGCTGACTTGGCATCCATAGTACGAAAGTACTGTGCGATGGAAAGTGCCTGGAAAACCGAAGTAAACTTTGGGATAATCCGGCCCTGAATAGAAACCCAGTCCGAAACAAAAGGGTGCATTATCACAATACACCCGGGTCAACTACCAAAAAGCAAAAACCCTCTACAGGGTATGGAACCGTACTGGAAGGATGGCTCAACGGACCCTACAAAATTCATAGTACAGGGGATACAATACCAACGCACAGCCGTAGAGCATGTTGGATACTCTGGCAGGTGGCCAAAAGTGGTGAGGATCTTCTTATCCCACATACCACGTAGCACCATCTAGTGGATAACAATACGGTGTTAACAGTGTTCGAGACCTTCACGTCAAATAACAGGCGCAAGCGCACACTCTGCAGCATGGCCGAAATCTGCCACGTAGCAGCAACAAATCCATGGAGTGACACGGCTATTACCTTCAATGCCAGTGATGAACCCAAATTCCGAACTGCCCGAGCACTAGCCGCACTGGTCCTCAGTCTAATCATGGACGGCTTTCGACTCACCAAAGTACTCATGGACGGCGGCAGTGGACTAAACCTCATCTATGAGGAAACCCTTCAAAAGATGGAAATAGACTGGAACCGCATCGAGCAAAGTAGCACAACCTTTAGAGGAATTATCCCCAGTCAGGAAGCGCGCTGTGCTGGGAAAATCACACTAGATGTGGTATTCGGCACGCTGAATAATTATCGGTCTGAAGAAATTACATTCCAAGTGGCCCCGTTCAGCAGTGGTTATCACGCTCTTTTAGGACAGGAGGCATTCACAATCTTCCAAGCTGTACCCCATTACGGGTACATGAGGCTCAAAATGCCCGCGCCCAATGGAATCATCACTCTCGCCAGCGATCTGGACACAGCACTCCGTGCCGAAAACAAAACAGTCGCATTGGCCCTCGAGGCACTATCCCAAGCCCTCTCGCCTGAGGAATTAACTACGCTACACTACACAGTGGACAGGGACGACGTGATACTCAACAAGAGATCCAAGTCCACCTCTTTTAAACTAGCGGTTGAAATAGTCAAATTCCAAGTCCGCCCAACGAACCCTACAAAAACAGCCTCCATCGGGGCACAGCTAAGCCCCAATGTGGACGCCGCACTACGAGAGTTCCTGCGCGAGAACTGGGACATATTCGCCTGGCATCCCTCAGACATGCTAGGAATCCCACGCAGGCTGGCCGAGCATAGCCTCAATCCTAAAGGGATTCAAGCCGGTCAAGCAAGCTCTTCGGTGTTTCTCTGAACCTAAGAGACAGGCCATGGGAGAGGAACTAGCCAAGTTATTAGAGGCCGGATTCATCAAAGAAATAAAACACCCAGACTGGCTAGCAAACCTGGTGATGGTACCAAAGAAGGACAAATCCTGGCGCCTTTGTGTTGACTTCAAAGACCTCAATAAAGCTTGCCCAAAGGATCCCTTCCCCCTCCCACGCATCGATCAAATCATTGATGCTACTGCAGGACATGAGTCATTGTGTTTCCGCGATGCATACTCCGGTTACCACCTAATCAAGATGGTGGAGTCCGACTAAGCCGCAACGTCATTCATCACACCATACGGACCCTTCTGTTTTAACACAATGCCTTTTGGGCTCAAAAATGCTGGCGCAACATATCAGCGCATGATTCAGACATGTCTGGAGAAACAAATCGGCAAAACAGTAGAGGCATACGTAGACGATGTGGTCGTCAAAACCAAACACGTCGACTCTTTGATATACGACTTGAGGCTCACATTCGACAACCTCCGAACATATGACATCAAGATCAATCCGGAAAATGCATTTTCGGCATACCAGCCGGAAAGCTCCTAGGATTCATTGTCTATAGTAGAGGTATTGAAGCTAATCCGGCCAAGTCCGAGCGTTGTCAAGTTGGCTACCCCAACAGACCTCAAACAAATCTAGAAGCTAACTGGATGTGTGGCGGCTCTAAGCCGCTTTATATCCCACTTGGGAGAAAAGGCTTTACCCCTTTATCGCCTCCTTCGGCGCACCGAACACTTCGAGTGGACGGACACAGCCACAGCCGGATTGGAAGAAATAAAGGCCATTCTGGCAACCAACCCGATCCTAGCCGCACCAAACATCGGTGAACCAATGATGTTGTACATTGCGGCAAATCATCAAGTTGTAAGCGCGGTGCTCATTGTCGAACGGGAAGCGGACGGACACAAATTCCCTCTTCGAAAGCTGGTATACTATGTATCCACTGTCCTCACTCCATGCAAATCACGGTACCCACATTACCAAAAAATAGCATATGCGGTATTCATGGCATCGCGGAAACTACGACACTACTTTCAAGAGTGTTCGATTAAAGTAGCCTTGGAAGTGCCACTTAATGATATTATCAACAACCGCGACGCTATGGGCCGGATTGCCAAATGCGCCATTGAGCTCCTCCCATTCGACATAACATACAAACCTCGCCGAGCCATTAAATCGCAAGTACTGCCGACTTCGTCGCCGAATGGACGGAGGACGAACTCCCTAACGAGTACGGCGCATACTCCAATTGGATCATGCACTTTGACGGTTCTAAAATGCTGGCCGGTCTAGGGGCTGGCGTCGTCCTGACGTCCCCAACCGGAGATACCGTTCGGTACATACTGCAAATATTGTATACAGATTCCAACAATGCAGCCAAATACGAAGCTTTGTTGCATGGTCTTCGGATGGCAGTCTCCATGGGCATTCAACGCCTGGAGGTGCGTGGGGATTCAAACCTCGCAATATCCCAAATAAACGGAGATTTCGATGCCAAGGATCCAAAAATGGCGGCCTATCGAAATGCCGTCCTAAAAATATCAGCTCGGTTCGAGGGACTCAAATTTCACCATGTGGCTCAGGAATACAATCAGGCGGCGGATATCCTCGCCCGCATCAGCGCAAAACGCGACGCGGTCCCCCCCCCCCCCCAACATATTTCTGGAGAGGCTCTTCAAGCCATCCGTAGCATGGGAAGGGGACACCGGTAACAACAGTCCGGACCCGGCCAAAATACCCGATACCGAACTCTCTGACACAATCGGAGGCTCTGCCACCGAAATAACACCTTCAGCCCACGAAATAATGGCCATTCTTGCCCCGTGGACAGAACCATTCCTGGCCTACCTAACTAGACAGGAACTTCTGGAGGACCAATATGAGGCACGCTGCATAGTGCGGCGATCCAAGGCCTACAGGGTCCATGAGGGAGAATTGTACAAGAAAAGCACTACCGGAGTCCTTCAAAGGTGCATCACCAAAGAGGAAGGGCGGAATCTTTTGGAAGAATTCACGCCGGACTCGGCGGTCATCACGCCGCAGCCCGGGCTCTTGTAAGCAAGGCCTTCCATACATGATTCTATTAGCGAACGGCCCGGGCAGATGCATAGGACTTGGTCCAACATTGCGCCGGTTGCCAGCTCTTTGCAAATCCAAGCCACATGCCACCCACCGCCCTCCAAACAATCCCCATTACATGGCCCTTTGCGGTCTGGGGGCTTGACATGGTTGGACCCCTTAAAGGGGGAACCCACAAGAAAAAATACTTATTGATCATGGTGGATAAATTCACCGAATGGATAGAGGCCAAACCGGTTAAAACAGCTGAATCCAGACCGGTGATAGATTTCATATCCGGGGTTGTATACCATTATGGCGTCCCCCACAGCATCATCACTAATAATGGCACGAACTTCATGGCCGACGAGGTAAAACTCTGGTGCAGCAAAATGGGCATCAAGCTCGATTATGCCTCGGTCTATCACCCACAAACCAATGGTCAAGTAGAGCGAGCAAACGGTCTTATAATGAGCGGCATTAAACCTAGATTAGTGCGTTACTTAACGGAGTCTAACACGCACTGGGTAGAGGAGCTCGACTCCGTACTCTAGGGGCTGCGGTCCACACCGAATCGTAGTACCGGATATACACCCTTCTTTATGTTGTACGGCGCAAAGGCAGTCTTGCCCTGTGACATAATTCATGACTCACCTAGAGTGCGCATGTACAAAGAAAGAGAAGCCGAGCTCGATCGGTAGGACAGTCTGGACACCTTGGAGGAGGAGCGCGACATAGCCAAAGCCCGTTCCACATTTTACCAGCAACAGGCTCGCAGATACCAAAGCAGAGAAGTATGGGCCAAAACTTATAATGTTGGTGAACTAGTTCTACGCCTGCCGGATAAGAAAAAGAACAAGCTTGAGCCCAAATGGGAAGGTCCCTTCATTATTGACTAAGTTCTGACCGGACTCTATGTTAGTGCCCTCCCTTTGTCCATTTTTTCACAAATACATTATATGTCTTGTTTTCCTTTCTTTCTTTATTTTCTTATTTCTCTAGGCCTTCAAGGGTCACCTTGTGCCCTGTTTGCAAACTACAGATGCGCTAGCCGCACTCTTCATACCTGGGGGCTTCCTTCAAAGTAGCTTAAATTATTCATCCGGGCTTCATGCCCAACACATGTATTCTACTTCCGCATGTACCTTTTTTCACCATTATATGCATCGATATGACTTGTGTTTTGGCCAAGCTGGGTTGCGTGGCTCTTGTATTTATGCCCTACGTTCCCGTTAATTCACCTAGGGCATAAGGGGAGCACCTCTGCGATTGTTACTGCCAGGTCAGCCGGATGTGTACCTCAGACTGGATGAAGCCGAAAGCTAGCGTTCTTAAGGGAATATTCGGTTGGTGATCAAAAGATGATTTTTATTTATTGTCCATATCTACCCCCAGATGCGTTTTCTGCATTTCTTATCGCAGTCCGGACATGCACTTTAGGGCATGCTTACCCAGGGAAAGGAACCCTTAACGGAACCATTCTCCCTGGAAGATGTTTCTTATAACCCATGTAATATAACATAACTAGTTGGGCACTTGTCTGATAAAGCACTAATGACCCCCTACGCCTGGTCTCCACGCATACCCCGGTTCTTATATAATTGAGCGGGTATTCGGATTCACTCCGGACTATCGGGCCTGGAGGTTGAAGCGTAAAGGTCCGCAATGACAAATGATCTACAATTCGGCTAGAAGGCATTATACATGTCACTTTAATTATATAGTCATGCAGACTGACTAAACTCCTCTTCTATACCATCCAACAGGCGGTCTCGCTTACAATCCTGTTGGGAATACTTTGCGGCTAATTCTACTTTCCCATAAACTAAGCTAACGGGGATCTCATTTCCGTCGGGCCCCCAGGTCCAACCTCGGCCATGTGATTTGGGTCTGCCTTGGTATACCGAGTCTTCACCATGGCCCAGGCCTCTCTGGCACCCTGTCGGCTGGCCGGTATCTTCCATAATCGGAGGCATCACCGTGCTCCCTTGAGCTTCTCCATAAGCTCTGCAACGCCCTCTGGCAAGGAGACAGATGGCCACAAAGCCTGGGCAACACCTTGCATCACCTGCCGAACTTGTTCGTGCAGATATGACAGCTCGAACAGAAGATCACCCGCAGACCTGGGAATTTCCTCCGCGGGACGACCCGTCAGCATACCTACAGACATAACGTTGTTAGTTGACTTCTTCGCCGAACTCCTCTAGCAGGATTCGTTCAAGCACTTACTAAAAATGCTGCGCCAAAGCCGCTTATTCTCCTTCTCGGAGTCCGCAAGCTGGCCCCGAACATCTTTTAGTTCAACGCTCAGCTTAACATTGGCATCTTGGAGACTGTTTTTCTCTAGCATAACCTTACTTAGCACGTGTTTGCCAGCCTCTAGCTGTCGCATAACATGCTAGTCCCCCAGACTTTCTCCGGACTCATCTGCAAAATCAATTGTTAGATCTGCAGACACGCCGCACACTATATGGTAACCACCATTCTTTAAAGTAAATGTTACCAGCCGGAGGCTTTTTCTGTTCCTGCAATGCGGCAAGAGCGGCCCCCAGTTGGGTCTTGCATTCCTCCAGCTCCTGGGACAGCCTAGTATTCTTCTCTGTAAGAACCTGCACATTATAGATGATCCTTAAATCAGTTCTGCTAACTATTTCAAGTCTCAAGGGCTACTGATACATATAAATCGTCAGATTTACTTACCCGTACATCCTTTACATACTGATCCGTGGCTCTGACTAGACCATCTTGAGCAGCACGGAGGTACGCCGCTCCAGAATTGAAGGCATTGAACGCCTCTGGTGAGAAACAAGCGTCGCGGAGTACGGCCCGGCGGCGCCTATGATTCATGTCGCTTTCCACTTCTGAGTTTGTAGCAGACAATCTATCCGCATCCTCTATCGGGGGATTATCCGGCGCCTGCCCCATATCGCCTTCCGCCCTTATGTCCGGTCCTGGCGCCCGACTGGTGGAAGCTTGATTGGCAGCATTGCCGGACATATTCCGGTGAGCGTTCTTTCTATTAAAGAAACGCAGGCGTCATTACATTTTGAGAAAGATGACAACCATGGAGCAGGGTTTTTCCTATACCTTTGTGCCGGCGTCTCCGTCCTGACCGCCTTCCTTTTTGGCCTACCCGGCCTCGGCACCTCTTGTTGGCGAGTTGCCGCGGATTCAGCAGGGCATCCCGACTGCCTTCCCTGTAAAAGATGCCATGTGTATATGGTGGGTGAAGAGCCTAAAAGGGGATCCTAGTTTTGGAGTTGGGACTTTTGGATTTTTCTTACCTGTGATGCAAGGAGCAGTCCGGGATAGTCGGCTGTAATGGCCGCCGGGGCATCGTCGCAGCTTAACTGATAGAGCTGCCGGTCTATCAGTTCGACGGAGATAACCGGATCTTCTTCGAGTCCCGAATCGATGGCCCGGTCAGGGTCCTCTGGTTGTGGAGAAGGGCAGCTGACCTCCTTTATGGCTTTTCGCAGTTCCTGTCGCAAGGTGGCAAGGTGAATACTTATGACTAAGAATGCGAGAAAAATGGGAGCAGTGAAATATAACTTACCCAGCTTGGAGGATTGTACATAGAGAATCCATCCCGTGGCTTGATGCGGGTGAACTCCTCTTCCTCGCCCTTGAACAGTTCATACAGAATCTTCGCTAGAGCGGCAGCATTGTCCGGACCCTTACGCCCGCAGCGGGTGGCGTCATCGGCCCCGTTATAACACCACAAGGGTTGCCCACGATATTGGAGTGGCTGTACTCCCCGCATTATGCAAATCGACATAACTTCGATTATTGTCAATCCGAATCAAGCAAGTGCTTTGATCCGGTTCATCAGACAGAGGACTTCTCCGTTGTCTTCTGCCTGGGGGCTCCGTGGGAACCAACTTCGGTGCTTCTTCAGAGGAGCATTGTTGAACTCGGGTAGACCCCGCCGAACAGGGTCCGGAAGGGGGACGTCCTCCATATAAAACCATTCCGAAGGCCAGTCTTCGGATGGCTTCTTCGGGGTACCAGACAGGTATTCGGTATCAGTGATGCGCCATATTTCGGCTCCGCCCACTTGATAAAGTGATTCGCTCTATGTGTGAGGGACAAGGCAGAATAGCCTTTTCCACAGCTCGAAGTGAGCCTCGCAGCCCAGGAACAACTCGCAGAGAGCAACATAGCCGGTGATGTGTAGGATGGAGGCAGGGGTGAGATTGTGTAGCTGAAGGCCGTAGAACTCCAGGAGCCCATGGAGGAACGGATGAATTGGAAATCCAAGTCCCCTTAGTAAGTAAGGAACATGGCAAACCCGTTCCCCCATGGAGGGACAGGGAAAGTTCTCCGCTTGCTCCCCACCATTGTAGGTGGCGAGCCCGGCTCGAACGGGCACCATGTACATCGGAGGGAGAAATCCCTTAGTCTGTAGCTCGACTAATCGACTGTGTGGGACTGAACACCTCTCCCAATCACCGGGCTTAGGGCTATGGGGGCGGGAGGAGGAGCTGCGGAGGTCGGCCATGCTGGAATGGATCTTTCCGAAGCATGCTCTGATGAATTCTCGCTGGGGGAGGATGATATGGATTGGATCTAAGAATCCCCATCCCTTTAATAGACAATTTATTTATCTCGCTAGGGGGCGAATGTAAAAACGCCCTGGCGCCTCGTATTCATTCAACGCGTGGGAGATAGCCCTTATTGGGCACAAAAGCCAAGAGGTTCAACATTTATGGAGCCGGACACTGCTTACGAACACTTGAAAGTTGGAGAAGAACCCGCCTTGCAATGCCGAAGACAACACTGTGCGCCGGACTCATCGTCAATGAAGCCTAGTTTGGGGGCTAGTGAGGGAGTCCTGGATTAGGGGGTCTCCAGATAGCCGGACTATATCCTTTGGTCGGACTGTTAGACTATGAAGATACAAGATTGAAGACTTCTTCTCGTGTCCGGATGGGACTCTACTTGGCGTGGAAGGCAAGCTAGGCAATACGGATATGTATATCTCCTCCTTTGTAACCGACCTTGTGTAACCCTAGCCCTCTCCGGTGTCTATATAAATCGGAGGGTTTTAGTCTGTAGGACAACATACAATCATACCATAGGCTAGATTCTAGGGTTTAGCCTCTCTGATCTCGTGGTAGATCTACTCTTGTACTACCCATATCATCAATATTAATCAAGCAGGACGTAGGGTTTTACCTCCATCAAGAAGGCCCGAACCTAGGTAAAACATTGTGTCCCCTGCCTCCTGTTACCATCTGCCTTAGACGAATAGTTCGGGACCCCCTACCCGAGATCCACCGGTTTTTACACCGACAGGTGTGAAGAGCACATATGTGTGTGACGTCTACCTACAGATAGACGGTGGGTGTGAGAGCACTCGGGAGAGTCGTGACTCGTGAGGCTGCGTGTGTGCGTGAGAGAGAGGGGGCACGTACCAATGCCATGCATGTTTCCATAAATCATTATCCGACAAACATTCGCCACAAGCCGTTTCCTGACGAACGCCGTAAGAACCGTTAGATAAGCATCTGACAGTGTCAGTTTTGCCATGTCATTTAACAGAACAGCCACTCCTCCTACACAGAAATCTTCCACGCGAGTGTTAGCAACTGACGTATGCTCCTCCCTCCATTCCAAAATGCAATGCATATAGCTTTATTGAAAATTCGAACGTCACAAACTTTTACCAAGTTTTTGTGTACCAAAATGCACATATGGAATACCCAGTATATATCATTTCATTCATCTTCAAGAGGTAACTATAAAGATGGGGAGGAGTCTACAAAGAAAGACCGTCGTATCACCTGCAACAATTTCAACCATCCTTTGGTGTCGAGGAATATCATAGGAACTCTATATGATATGATTTTTATAGGATTTTTTTCTTTAGAGCCAATTGGTTCATAGGAATAGATTCATATACTCCACATTTCAAAGGAAATAAACATGACATCATTTTTATAGCTTTAGAGCCACTTGGTTCATATGAATGGATTCCTATACTCCCATAATTTCAATGGAAAATAAACATTAGCGTATATTCAATAGAAAAGTTCCTATGATGTGAACCAAATGACATCTCTTTTCTAATCCCTCCTCATAGGAATTGAGATACATGTCATCTCTAGATTCAATACAAAAGTTCCTACGATGTGAAGCAAATGGCATCTCTTTTCCAATCCCTACTCATAGGAATTGAGATACATGTCATCTCTTTCCCTACAACTTCCATGTATACATCTTCTATTCCTAAATAGCTAGTACAACCCACTAGTAGCTTTTTCCCTAGACATGCAACTACGGCACAAGAACATGTCATGCATGCAAGTCATAAATCACATTGTTTTTCTACTCTATGCATGCAAGCACCACATCATCAATTCGTGCATGTTACTCATAAATTATTTCTTGCTTTAAATTTTGTATTGACAATGTATGTGCTGGTCACTTGCACACATATGTAGTTCACATTCACATTTTTGTTAGAAATGACATTCTTTTAACTGCAATTTATTTTTTCTCTTTGTACTCCCTCCATCTAAGTGTGTAAGTCATCCTCCAAAAACCAAATAATCCCAAAACACTTAGGAATGGTACATTGACTCCCTCCTCGTTTCTTGTTTCGTGACATATCAACCAATAAGAGATGTGGGCCGTGCATGCTTTCAATGGCTTGAGACTTTCAAACATGACATGCATTGGTTAATTCATTGCATGGAATGTTGTTAACTAGCAAAAAAACCTAAGATGACTTATACATCTAGACGGAGGGAGTATTACATTTGTTTCATTTTAAGCATACATTCACTTCCCATTAGTTATAGATGTTTTTGGATGATTGCATTATCTATACCCGTATATAGTGTGCGAATAACTTTGAAAGATGGTCGTTGGATGAAGCTAATCCGACAGTGCAGAGATGGCAAATCCGAGCACTACTGGCCGTTGGATATCATCAACATTCCATCAGATTTTGCCACACATACAATCTAGAAGACTCCATGGTTGAACTTTAGCATATTGCACAAACCTCAAAACACAAGCACTTCTCCTTTGTTCTAGAATCTTTAGTGTTGTAATTGCCCAAACTTTCTTTAAATGAATTGCCATTATTTGTTTTTTTACTTTATGCTTTACAATGCACAATCCCATGAATCTTAACCTTTTTATAAAACTAATTGATTTTGAATGATATGAACTATAAGAACTAAACGAACATCTACATCATGCATATATGACTCAAAGCTTTACATGCTATAGTGTGTATTTATTCATAATTTGGTTTCCAAATATCATGCGTTCAATGCATGTCTACCTTACTAGTTTTGAGTAGAGTAGAAAATTCCAAACGACCGCGGGTATATCAAAATGCAGGGCCCATGCATCATTACCTTTCGGTTGAACCTACGTCCACAATTTTTTGTATGTATATCTCCATTGGTCCCCGAACCCAAAATGCTTCCTTGTTCCCATAAAACCAAGCAGCCCACACATATTAAGGCATCGACTCGAACCCAATCCCTCTCCCGTTTACTACGACATGGCCCCACATGCCATAGTACTCCTACAAACCCTACTGCCGCACGCATCATCGGTTCTCTTCATGAGGACGAGGGAGAAGCGGATTTGTAGTGGAGGCGCTTTTAAAAAAAGATTTGTAGTGGAGGCCCCTATCCTAGGGTGCCCTAGTTAGCTGCCGTGCGCATCATTGGTTTTCTCTTTTCTTTATGCTCTTGCGCCCTAGAGTGAAATGATGGTTGCTTCGTCTATCCAACTTAATGCGGGAAAAGTGGGGCTTTGTGATTTGACCCCTCATCGCTCATTTACTAGTACTGCAACATTACGACAGGGGTGCCTCCAAGTCCAACCGCTGCTACGAATTGTAATTTGGTGCATTGCACGTGGAACAAGATGGTGGATGAGCCACATGTAGGCTAAAGGGGTCCTGTTAAGTGTGTCAGCATTTCGTGTGTGGACTGACCCTGCTTTAGTTACTATGCCAACACGACAGGAGGATTCTACCACTTGGTTTTTCTCCTTGGTGAATCCCTACTATATTGATCTGAAAAGATATGTACTATACTACCCTCTCCCTCTCGGTTTATAGGGCATGCAGGTAGTTCTAGGTCATCCATTTGACTAACTAAATATGAGTTACTATGTCACAAAAAGTATATCATTGGATTCTTAAGCGGATGTAGTTTCTAAACATATACTGTTCATCACATATATAGCCAGTCAAATTCTCAACCTAGAACGACGTGCATGCCCTGTAAACCGATACGGAGGAAGTAGTAAAAATGAGGTGATTTTACCGAGCGATGGGCGGGGGAGCATGGCCTGTCATGCAGTCCCACATGTCATGATGTACCAAGGCGATGTGTGTGTCCCTCTTGAGGCAGAACAATGGCATAAGCAATACTATGTGGTTTTCTTGAAGGATATGATGGTGAAGCGATGTGTGAAATAATGGTTGCTTTGTCCGTCTGGAAAGCTGCGGCATTGTGATTTGATGTCTCATTGCTCATTACTACTACTGGGGTGGTACGACTAGGGTGCGTCTCCCTCCTGTTCTGCACTGTTATTTGGTGCATGACACGTCGACCCGGTTGCTATATGTCCCACATGTCGGTGAGAGGAAGTACATAATTCATGAAAGCGAACATCAATGGAGGAGTACAAGACACGGCTTGGTTTTTGCTGCTTCACGCAATCCATCGATACAAACTTGGACTAAAAAACGCGAGGTGGGTCTTTTCCCACGCGGCGGGCAGGGGAGTTTGGCATACTCTGTTCGAGGCAAGGACGCATGAAGGGAAACAAGCAAATAAAGGTTGAGCAACTTAGTTTTGGGAAAATCTGATTTTACGGAGTATGTACCCACTATGGAGGTAGTACTACTTACTACTCCCTCCTTTCCGGTTTATAGGGCTCATCTAAAAAAATTCGTTTTTCCGTTTTATAAGTCTCAATTCTACTAGTAGTAGTAGTACCATCACATGTTGGATTTCGAGGTGCGTTAAATCACCCGATGCAAGCAGTGTCAAGAGAAAACTCACCAATGCATGTAGAAGTTCATGGAAATTTAGTGGTCATGCATGCATTCGTGCTAATTAATGCCTCGGTAAACATAACTTGTTGAGAAAAACGAGCATACTAATTACTTGTGCAAAGTACGAAATTAATTCCACCACTCACCATCTACCTTGGTTGGAGAGATTTTGAAATTGAGCCATAAACTGGAAAGGAGGGAGTAGTAACATAGCCTAGGGTAGCTTGCTGCACCATGGACTCCAAGGAAATTGATGTAGTAGTACTACTCCTATATACCACTGTACTACTAAAAGACATACTCTCTCTGTTCCTAAATATAAGTCTTTTTAGAGATTCCACTATGGACTAGTCCCTCCTTTCCTATTTATAAGGCTCAAATATCAAATCTCATCAACCAAGGCATTTTGTGAGTGGAGGAATGTATCTCGTAGTTTACAAAACTACCCCAATTAAAATCACGCGTTAATTTGGATTAATTGCAGTGCATGCATGCTTGGCCACTAGATGAGTAGGAACATTACATGCATTGGTGTGTTCCTCTTTAATTCTTGCATGCAAATACTTAATGCGCATTGGAAACTAAAAATGAGATGGAGATGGGCCCACTAAATTGGAAAAACAAAAAAGTTGAAATCAGCCTTATAAACCGGAAAGGAGGGAGTACATTCAAAGCAAAATGAGTGAATCTACACTAAAATATGT
The DNA here is from genome assembly GCA_034509565.1 of Triticum monococcum. Classification (NCBI taxonomy): domain Eukaryota; kingdom Viridiplantae; phylum Streptophyta; class Magnoliopsida; order Poales; family Poaceae; genus Triticum; species Triticum monococcum. Next base: position 369,527,347 of record CM067845.1, read on the forward strand.
CTATATACATCCGTATGTAGTTTGTAGTGGAATCTTTAAAAAGATTTATATTTAGGAATAGAGGAAGTATATTCCAAACAATATGATAATATCTCTAACCAAGGTAGGGACGAGGAGTAAACGGAGGCAGTAGTAAAATTTTCTCCTCGTCCCGCGAGCCACCGCGCGCGTGGGCGAGGGAGCGGGCGTAAGGCATACTAGTAAGCAAGCTTCAATTTGTCCTACAAGCCACCGCACCTGTGGGCAGGGAGACGGCGTACTAAGCAAGCTTCTCCTTGTTCTGTGAGTTGACAAGACACATCAAAAGTATTACGTACAGAGCATCTCAAGTGTATAGAGCCTTGCCTCTAAGGTAGGCCCCACATGGTTTGCCCCTTTTTTAACATAACACGTCAAAACCAGCGGATCTCGAGTAGGGGGTCCCGAACTATGCATCTAAGGCGGATGGTAACAGGAGGCAGGGGACACGATGTTTTACCCAGGTTCGCGCCCTCTTGATGGAGGTAAAACCCTACGTCCTGCTTGATTTATTCTTGATGATATGAGTATTACAAGAGTTGATCTACCACGAGATTAGAGAGGCTAAACCCTAGAAGCTAGCCTATGGTATGATTGTATGTTGTCCTACGGACTAAAACCCTCCGATTTATATAGACACCGGAGGGGGCTAGGGTTACACAAGGTTGGTTACAAAGGAGGAGATATACATATCCGTATTGCCTAGCTTGCCTTCCACGCCAAGTAGAGTCCCATCCGGACATGAGACAAAGTCTTCAATCTTGTATCTTCATAGTCCAATAGTCCGGCCAAAGGATATAGTCTGGCTGTCTGGAGACCCCCTAATCCAGGACTCCCTCAGTAGCCCCTGAGCCAGGCTTCAATGAAGATGAGTCCGGCGCGCAGTGTTGTCTTTGGCATTGCAAGGCGTGTTCTTCTCCAACTTTCGAATGTTTGTAAAGCAGTGTTCAGTCCCATAAATGTTTGGACCTCTTGGCTTCTGTGCCCAATAAGGGCTATCTCCCACGCGTCGAATGAATACGAGGCATCAGGGCGTTTTTACATTCGCCCCCTAGCTAGATAAATAAATTGTCTCTTAAAGGGATGGGGATCCTTAGATCCAATCCATACCATCCTCCCCTAGCGAGAATCCATCAGAGCGCGTTTCGGAAAGATCCATTCCAGCATGGCCGACCTCCGCAGCTCCTCGTCCCGCCCCTGTAGCCCTAGCCCCGGTGACTGGGAGAGGTGTTCAGTCCCGCACAGTCGATTAGTCGAACTGCAGACTAAGGGATTCCTCCCTCCAGCGTATATGGTGCCCGTTCGAGCCAGGCTTGCCACCTACAATGGTGGGGAGCAGGCGGAGAGCCTTCCCTGTCCCTCTATGGGGGAACGGGTCTGCCTTGTTCCCTATTTATTAAGGGGACTCGGATTTCTAATTCATCCGTTCCTCCACGGGCTCCTAGAGTTCTACGGCCTCCAATTACACAATTTCACCCCTGCCACCATTCTACATATCGCCGGCTATGTTGCTCTCTGCGAGTTGTTCCTGGGCTGCGAAGCTCAGTTCGAGCTGTGGAAAAGGCTATTTTGCCTCGTCCCTCGCACACAGAGGGGGTCACTTTATCAAGTGGATGGAGCCAAAATATGCGGCATCGCCGGTACCGGATACCTGTCCGGTGCCCCGAAGAAGTCGTCCGAAGACTGGCCTTCAAAATGGTTTTATATGGAGGACGTTCCCCTTCCGGACCCTGTTCGGCGGGGTCTTCCTGAGTTCAAAAATGCTCCTCTGAAGAAACGCCGAAGTTGGCACCCACGGAGCCCCCAGGTGGAAGACAATGGAGAAGTCCTCTATCTGATGAACCAGATTAAAGCACTGGCTCAATCAGGATTAATAGTAATTGAAGTTATGTCGATTTGCATAATGCGGGGAGTGCAACCACTTCAATATCGTGGGCACCCCTTGTGGTGTTTTAACGGGGCGGATAATGCCACCCGCTGCGGGCGTAAGGGCCCAGACAATGCCGCCGCTTTAGCAAAAATTCTGTCTGAATTGTTCAAGGGAGAGGAAGAGGAGTTCACCCACATCAAGCCATGGGATGGATTCTCCTTGTACAATCCTCCAAGATGGATAAGTTATATCTCCTTACTCCCATTTTTCCCGCATTCATTGTCGTAAGTATTCACCTTGCCACTTTGTGGCAGGAACTACGAAAAGCCATAAAGGAGGTCAGCAGCCCTTCTCCACAACCAGAGGACCCTGACTGGGCCCTCGACTCCGGACTTGAAGAAGATCCGGTTATATTCGTGGAGCTGATAGACCGACAGTTCTATCAGTTAAGCTGCGATGATGCCATGGAGGCCATCACGACCGACTATCCCAGACTACTCCCTGCATCGCACGTAAGAAAAACCAAAAATCCCAACTCCAAAAACTAGGATCCCCTTTTAGACACTTCACCCACCATATACATATGGCATTTTTACAGGGAAGGCATTCGGGATGCCCTGCCGAACGCGCATCAACTCACCAACAAGAGGCACCGAGGCCGGGCAGGCCAGAAAGGAAGGCGGTCAGGACTGAGACGCCAGCGCAAAGGTATGACAAAAACCCCGCTCCGTGGTTGTCGTCTTTCTCGAAATGTAATGACACCCGTGTACCTTTAACAGAAAAAACGCTCGCCGGAATATGTCCGGCGATGTTACTAATCACGCTTCCACCAGTCGGGCGCCAGGACTGGACATAGAGGCGGAAGCCGATATGGGGCGGGCACCGGATAATCCCCCTACAAAGGATGCGGATAGATTATCCGCTACAAACTCAGAAGTGGAAAGCACCATGAACCATAGGCGCCGTCGGGCCGTACTTCGTGACGCTTGTTTCTCACCAGAGGCATTTGATGCCTTTAATTCTGGATAGGAGTACCTCCGAGCTGCTCAAGATGGTCTAGCCAGAGCCATGGATCAGTATGTAAAGGATGTACGGGTAAGTAAATCTGACGATTTATATGTATAAGTAGCCCCTGAGACTTGAAACAGTTAGCGGAACTAATTTAAGGATCATCTTTATTGTGCAGGTTCTTACAGAGAAGAATACTAGGCTGTCACAGGAGCGAGAGGAATGCAAGACCCAATTGTGGGCCGTTGTTGCTGCATTGCAGGAACCAAAAAAGTCACCCACTGATAACATTTACTTTAAAGAATGATGGTTACCATATAGTGTGCGGCGTGGCTACAGATCTAACAATAGATGTTGCAGATGAATCCGGAGAAACTCCGGCGGACCAGCATGTCGTGCGACAGCTAGAGGCTGGCAAACGCGTGCTGACTGTGGTTAGGCGAGAGAAAAACAATCTGCAAGACACCAATATCATGCTGAGCATGGAACTAAAATACGTTCGAGCCAAGCTTGCAGACTCCGAGAAGGAGAATAAGCGGCTTCAGCGCGGCATTTTCAGTAAGTGCTTGAACGAATCCTTTTAAAGGAGTTCGGCGAAGAAGCCGACTAACAGCGTTATGTCTGTAGGTATGCTGACGGGTCATCCTGCGGAGGAAATGCCCGGGTCTGCAGGTGATCTTCTATCTGAGCTCTCACATCTGCACGAACAAGTTCGGCAGGTGATACAAGGTGTTGCCCAGGCCTTGTGGCCATCCGCCTCCCTGCCAGAAGGTGTTGCAGAGCTTATGGAGAAGCTCAAGGGAGCACGGCGGCGCTTTCGATTATGGAAGATATCGGCCTGCCGACAAGGTGCCAGAGAAGCCTGGGCCATGGTGAAGACGCGGTATACCAAGGCTGACCGAAATCACATGGCCGAGGTCGGACCTGTGGGGCCCGACGAAAAAGAGATCCCCGTTAGCTTAGTTTATGGGCAATTAGAATTAGCCACGAAGTATTCCCAATAGGATTGTAGGCTAGACCGCCTGTTGGATGGTATAGAAGAGGAATTTAGTCAGTCTGCATGACTATGTAATTAAAATGACATGTATAATGCCTTCTAGCCGGATTGTAGATCATTTGTCTTGGCGGGCCTTTTCGCTTCAACCTTGGGACCCGATAGTCCGGAGTGTATCCGAATACCCGCTCAGTTATATAAGAACTGGCGTATGCGTGGAGACCAGGCGTAGGGGTCATTAGTGCTTGAACAGACAAGTGCCCAACTAGTTATGTTATATTACATGGGTAGTAAGAAACATCTTCCAGGGAGAATAGTTCCATTAAGAGTTCCTTTCCCTGGGTAAGCATGCCCTAAAGTGCATGTCTGGACTACGATAGGAAATGCAGGAAAAACATCTGGGGGCAGATGTGCACAATAAATAAAAATCATCTTTTGTTCACCGACCAAATATTCCCTTAAGAACGCTAGCTTTCAGCTTCACCCAGTCTGAGGTACACATCCGGCTGACCCGGCAGTAACAATCGCAGAGGTGCTCCCCTTATGCCCTAGCTGAATTAACGGGGACGTAGGGCATAAATACAAGAGCCAGGCAACCCAGCTTGGCCAAAACTTAAGTCATATCGATGCATATAATGGCGAAAAAGGTACATGCAGAAGCATAACACATGTGCGGGGCCTGAGGCCCAGATAAATAATTAAGCTTCTATGAAAGAAGCCCCCAGGTATGATGAGCGCGGCTAGCGCATCTATAATGTGCAAGTGAGGCACAAGTTGGCCCTTGAAGGCCTAGAGAAAGAATAAAAGAAAGGAAGAAAGAAAAACAAGACAGATAATGTATATGCAAAAAATGGACAGAGGGAGGGGACGAACATAGAGTCCGGCGTTAGGCGTAGAATCTTCAAAGCCTGGCCATGTTCCATGGGTTCGGCTCGAGTCGACTAGTCAATGCATCCCGCAGTCGGTACACTCCACCGGTCAGAACTTGGTCAATAATAAAGGGACCTTCCCATTTGGGCTTGAGCTTGTTCTTTTTCTTATCCGGCAGGCGTAGAACTAGTTCTCCAACGTTATAAATTTGGGCCCGTACTTCTCTGCTTTGGTATCTGCGAGCCTATTGCTGATAAAATCTGGAACGGGCTTTGGCTACGTCGCACTCCTCCTCCAGGGTGTCCAGACTGCCCTGCCGATCGAGCTCGGCTTCTCTTTCTTCGTACATGCGCACCCGAGGTGAGTCATGAATTATGTCATAGGGCAAGACTGCCTCTGCGCCGTACACCATAAAGAAGGGTGTATATCTGGTACTACGATTCGGCGTGGTCCACAGCCCCCAGAGTACGGAGTCAAGCTCCTCTACCCAGTGCGTGTTAGACTCCATTAAGGAACGCACTAATCTGGGTTTAATGCCTCTCATTATAAGACCGTTTGCTCGCTCAACATGGCCATTGGTTTGTGGGTGATAGACTGAAGCATAATCGAGCTTGATGCCCATTTTGCTGCACTAGAGTTTTACCTCATCGGCGGTGAAGTTCGTGCTGTTATCAGTGATGATGCTGTGGGGGACGGCATAACAGTGTACGACCTCGGATATGAAGTCTATCACTGGTCCGGATTCGGCTGTTTTAACAGGTTTGGCCTCTATCCATTTGGTGAATTTATCCACCATGACCAGTAAGTATTTTTTCTTGTGGGTTCCCCCTTTAAGGGGTCCAACCATGTCAAGCCCCCAGACCGCGAAGGGCCACGTAATGGGGATTGTTTGGATGGCTGTGGTGGCATGTGGCTTTGATTTGCAAAGAGCTGGCAACCGGCGCAACGTTGGACCAAGTCCTGTGCATCTGCCCGGGCCGTTGGCCAATAGAATCTTGTATGGAAGGCCTTGCTTACAAGAGCCCGGGCTGCCGCGTGGTGACCGCTGAGTCCGGCGTGGATTTTTGCCAGAAGGTTCCGCCCTTCCTCTTCGGAGATGCACCTTTGAAGGACTCCGGTAGTGCTTTTTTATACAATTCTCCCTCATGGACCCTGTAGGCCTTAGATCACCGCACTATGCAGCGTGCCTCATTTTTGGTCCTCCAGAAGTTCCTGCCTAGTTAGGTAGGCCAGGAATGGTTCTGTCCACGGGGCTATGATGCCCATTATTACGTGGGCTGAAGGTGTTATTTCGGTGGCAGAGCCTCCGATTGTGTCAGAGTGTTCGGTATTCGAACCGAGCTGACATTTTTTGGAAGGCGGTTCGGTAGGCTGCCATTTTTGGATCCCTTACGTCAAAGTCCCCATTTATTTGGGATAATGCAAGGTTTGAATCCCCACGCACCTCCAGGCATTGAATGCCCATGGAGACTGCCATCCGAAGACCATGCAACAGAGCTTCGTATTCGGCTGCGTTGTTGGAGTTTGTATACAATATTTGCAGTACGTACGGAATGGTATCTCCGGTTGGGGACGTTAGGACGATGCCAGCCCCTAGACCAGCTAGCATTTTAGAACCGTTGAAGTGCATGATCCAATTGGAGTATGCGCTGTACTCTTTAGGGAGTTCGGCCTCTGTCCATTGGGCGACAATTTCGGCCTATACTTGCGACTTAATGGCTCGTCGAGGTTTGTATGTTATGTCGAACGGGAGGAGCTCAATGGTCCATTTAGCAATCCGGCCCGTAGCGTCGCGGTTGTTTATAATATCATTAAGTGGCACTTCCAAGGCTACTATAATCGAACACTCTTGAAAGTAGTGTCGCAGCTTCCGGGATGCCATGAATACCGCATAGGCTATCTTTTGATAATGTGGGTACCGTGATTTGCATGGAGTGAGGACAGTGGATACATAGTATACCGGCTTTTGAATAGGGAATTTATGTCCGTCAGCTTCTCGTTCGACAACAAGCACTGCGCTTACAACTTGATGAGTTGCCGCAATGTACAACAGCATTGGTTCGCCGATGTTTGGCGCGGCCAGGATTGGGTTGGTTGCCAAAATGGCCTTTATTTCTTCCAATCCAGCTGTGGCAGCGTCCGTCCACTCGAAGTGTTCGGTGCGCCGAAGGAGTCGATAAAGGGGTAAATCCTTTTCTCCTAAGCGGGAGATAAAGCGGCTTAGAGCCGACATGCATCCAGTTAACTTCTGGATTTTCTTGAGGTCTGTTGGGGTAGCCAACTGCGACAAAGCTCGGATTTTGGCCGGATTAGCTTCAATACCTCTACTGGAGACGATGAAACCCAGGAGCTTTCCGGCTGGAACGCCGAAAACGCATTTTTCCGGATTGAGCTTGATGTCGTATGTTCGGAGGTTGTCGAATCTGAGCCTCAAGTCGTCTATCAAAGAGTCGACGTGTTTGGTTTTGACGACCAGATCGTCTATGTATGCCTCTACTGTTTTGCAGATTTGTTTCTCTAGACAAGTCTGAATCATGCGTTGATATGCTGCGCCGGTGTTTTTGAGCCCAAAAGGCATTGTGTTGAAACAGAAGGGACCGTATGGTGTGATGAATGCTGTTGCGGCTTGGTCGGACTCCGCCATCTTGATTTGGTGGTAACTAGAGTATGCATCGAGGAAACACAATGACTCGTGTCCTATGATAGCATCGATAATTTGATCGATGCGGGGGAGGGGGAAGGGATCCTTTGGGCAAGCTTTATTGAGGTCCTCGAAATCGACACAAAGATGCCAGGACTTATCCTTCTTTGGTACCATCACCAGGTTTGCTAGCCAGTCCGGGTGTTTTATTTCTCTCATGAATCCGGCCTCCAATAACTTGGCTAGTTCCTCTCCCATGGCCTGTCTCTTAGGTTCGGAGAAACGCCGAAGAGCTTGCTTGACCGGCTTGAATCCCTTTAGGATATTGAGGCTATGCTCAGCCAGCCTGCGTGGGATTCCTGGCATGTCTGAGGGATGCCAGGCGAATATGTCCCAATTCTCGCGCGGGAACTCTCGTAGTGCGGCGTCCACGGCGGGGTTTAACTATGCCCCGATGGAGGCTGTTTTTGTAGGGTCCGTTGGGTGGACTTGGAATTTGACTATTTCATACGCTGGTTTAAAAGAGGTGGACCTGGATCTCTTATCGAGTATAACGTTGTCCCTGTCCACTGTGGAGCATAGCATGGTTAATTCCTCAGCCGAGAGGGCTTCGGATAATGCCTCGAGGGCCAGTGCGGCTGTTTTGTTTTTGGCACGGAGTGTTGTGTCCGGATCACTGGCGAGAGTGATGATTCCGTTGGGCCCGGGCATTTTGAGCTTCATGTACCCATAATGGGGTACGGATTGGAAGATCGTGAACGCCTCACGTCCTAAAAGGGCGTGGTATCCACTGCTGAATGGGGCCACTTGAAATGTAATTTCTTCGGACCTATAGTTCTCTGGTGTACCGAATACCACATCTAGTGTGATTGTCCCAGCGCATCGTGCCTCCCGACTGGGTATGATTCCCCTGAAGGTTGTGCTACTTTGCTCAATGTGGTTCCAGTCTATTTCCATTTTTTGTAGAGTTTCCTCATAAATGAGGTTTAATCCGCTGCCGCCGTCCATGAGTACTTTGGTGAGTCGAAAGCCATCCACAATTGGACTGAGGACCAGTGCAGCTGGTGCTCGGGCTGTTCGGAATTTAGGTACGTCACTGGCACCGAAGGTAATAGCCGTGTCACTCCATGGATTTATTGCTGCTACGTGGCAGATTTAGGCCATGCTGCGGAGTGTTCGCTTGCGCCTATTATTTTACGCGAAGGTCTCAAAGACTGCTAACACCGTATTGTTATCTACGGGATGGTGCTCTGTGGCGTTTGGGATAAGAAGATCCTCACCACTTTTGGCCACCTGCCGAAGTATCCAACATGCTCTAAGGTTGTGCGTTGGTATTGTATCCGCTGTACTATGAATTTTGCAGGGTCCGTTAAGCCATCCCTCCAGTACGGTTCCATGCTCTGTAGAGGGTTTTTGTTTCTTTGCAACTAGCTCGGCTGTCTTATGATAGTGCACCCTTTTACTTCGGACTGGGTGTATATTTGGGGCCGGATTATCCCAAAATTTCGTTCCGGTTTTCCAGGCGCTTTCCATTGCACAGTACTTTCGTACTATGGATGCCAAGTCAGCGAAGCGTGATATGTCACGGCGAATTAAGGCGTTAAGGATTCCCTTGTCCGTGCAATTATTGCAGAAAAGTGAGACTACATCTTCCTCGCGACAGTCCTTAACCTTGTTCAACACAAGGAGGAATCTGGCCCAATAATGATGTACTGTTTCATGGGGCTCTTGCCTGATGTGGGAAAGATCGTTTATGTCTGGGTGGGTGGGTGGATTTGAGTCCGAACCCCTACCCGATCTGAGACCCAGGGGCCGAGGAGTTTCCAATCTTGGAAGTTTTGGTTCCAGAGTGTTGCCCGATAAGTCTGGCCCGCTGCCTGGTTCTAGGTTCAGGGTTTGGGTGATGTCCTCCCGTAAGCAGGTATCCGGCTCAGAGAGCTCAAGAATCCGGACATAGTTAGTCCTCAAAATAGAGGAAGAGTTGCCGCATTGTTCCTTCACCACCGCAACATGATGGGTGACCGATGGAGAGTTAATCTCCCTTTGATCGGGTTTAAGCCCAATCCGATCATAGTCCGTAGCGACTCCCAAGGCGGCGAGGCGATCCAAGAGTTCGTTTAGGGAAGAGAGCTCCATTGGATCCATCTGCTCGGCGAATTCTGAGCCGGCGTGGAGGCTGTTTTTGATGACCCGAGAAGTCATCGTCGGTGCAGCGGCCGAACAGGCAGTCATGACGAAACTGCCTAGCCAGAGAGTTTGGCTGACAGCCAGAGCTCCCCCGGCGGCAATGTTGCTTTTAACAATGAGATGAGGCATCCCTTACAGCGACGTCACAGAGGAACTCTCAATGAAAGCACCAATGTCGGTGTCAAAACCGGCGGATCTCGGGTAGGGTGTCCCGAACTGTGCGTCTAAGGCGGATGGTAACAGGAGGCAGGGGACATGATGTTTTACCCAGGTTCAGGCCCTCTTGATGGAGGTAAAACCCTACGTCCTGCTTGATTTATTCTTGATGATATGAGTATTACAAGAGTTGATCTACCACGAGATCGGAGAGGCTAAACCCTAGAAGCTAGCCTATGGTATGATTATATGTTGTCCTACGGACTAAAACCCTCCGGTTTATATAGACACCGGAGGGGGCTAGGGTTACACAAGGTCGGTTACAAAGGAGGAGATATACATATCCGTATTACCTAGCTTGCCTTCCATGCCAAGTAGAGTCCCATCCGGACACGAGACGAAGTCTTCAATCTTGTATCTTCATAGTCCAACAGTCCGTCCAAAGGATATAATCCGGCTGTCCGGATACCCCCTAATCCAGGACTCCCTCAGTAGCCCCTGAACCAGGCTTCAATGACAATGAGTCCGACGCGCAGTGTTGTATTCGGCATTGCAAGGCGGGTTCCTCCTCCGAATACACCACGGAAAAATCTGAATACAAGGATTGTGTCCGACCCTGCAAAATAAGTTCCACATACCACCATAGAGAGAATAATATTTCCACCAATCTAATCTGCTGACATGTTTTGGCAACATGACATTATGTCATGCCCCAGTGATTATTCGAACTGTTTCCTTTAACTAGCCCCGCACATAACGTGAGGCAGTTTCCTGACACGTCTTGTCAACGCAGAGATCGTGTCCCCCTTATTACGGGATTCTCATCAATACAGGCATGGGTAACCCAACCGTGCCATCGATTATGGCGCTTGGGGGATAAGCGAGTTTTACTGGGCTAGTGGGGGCACATAGTTTCGGCCGCCCTTATAAAGGGACAAGGTTTAACCTTTTTCTACCCACGCCTTCTTCCTCATTGCTCATCCGTTCTTGCGCACTTGAGATCCAACACCCAAGTCCACATCCTTCCCCTCAACCTTCTCCAAACATGTCCGGAGTGGGAGGCAAATGGATGGCTTCCTCCGTTACGGAGGGACACATCAAGAAGCTGCGCGGAGCCGGATACTTAGCCGCGAATATCACGCATTGGCTGCCCGCTGTGGGGCAGATCGTCCCTACCCCGGAACCTCACGAGAGGGTAGTTTTCCTCCACCACTTCCTCCACAGACTGGGGTTTCCCCTCCATCCATTCGTCCGCGGTCTCTTGTTCTACTACGGGCTAGACTTCCATGATCTGGCCCCGAACTTCATCCTCAACATTTCGGCGTTCATCGTCGTGTGTGAGGCTTTCCTCCGCATCCGGCCCCACTTCGGCCTGTGGCTAAAGACCTTCAATATCAAGCCGAAGGTGGTGGGGGGCCAACAAGCAGAATGCGGCGGAGCCATGGTGGGAAAGATGCCCAATGTTAGATGGCTTGAAGGCTCCTTCGTGGAGACCATAAAGGGATGGCAATCGGCGTGGTTCTACATCACCGAGCCACGCGACACCACCTGGGTGGCGGCCCCCGAGTTTCGATCCGGAATACCACGCATCTCACGTCCTAGAAAGAGAAGGGCATGTACTGGGGTTCATCGGTGGAGCTGGATGGACTCCAGAAGTGTATCCGGAATATGGCAAGCAAAAAGCTCAAGCTTGTCAACATAGTCCAGGTCATGCTCATCCGACGAATCCTCCCGTGTTAACAACGGGACTTCAATTTGTGGGAGTTCGACCAGGCCCAGCACCAGACTCTGAGCAAGCTCTTCGACACGATGCATAAGGACGTCTGGAGGGTGCTGTTCAAGGGCACCGAGGTCCCTCCCTCTCTCACCAAGGACCGCGGGCTAAGCGCGAAGCGCCCAGTGCATTCGGTGAGTTCTATACATCCGGTAGGATATTTTATTTCCCGTAGCTTAATCATGTGCGGGGTCTGAGCTCCATGCCTTTGACAGGACTGGGTGGAGATGTCGGGGCAGATTAACTGTTCGGCCCCTCTGCCCGAAGACACTGCGGACGCTCTCCTGACGGAGATGCTTACTCCGGCTCCTTACAAGGTGCCGGAGAAGACCAAGAAGGCCAAGGGAACCCGAAAGAGTTGCCGACGCCAGGTGTTATCGGACTCATCTTCTGATAAATCTGCGACTCACTCCTCCCCCGAAGACGAGGAGGAAGATGAAGATGCTCCCGCTCCAGTCGGGGGAGACAAGAAAAGGAAAGCCGCCCCAACCAGGGGGGCCGAAGGGTCCAAGAAGGGAAGTACTCTCCTTCCGGACTACTCCACCACCGCCGCCGAAGGCGAAGACGAGTGGCTGCTCAGGGCTAAGCCCCTGGCGAAGTCGTGAGTATTTGGATGCCAGAGTAATTCATAGCATACCTTTGTCGCACTGATTCTCCTAACGCCGAATTATGATTATGTAGACCGCCACGAGCCCATATTGATGTATCGTCGGACGGCTCCCTGGGCTCGTCGGATATGGATAGCGATCCACTTTCGACCGCCACCTCCCCTTGCCCTATAGAAAACGCCGAGGTATTGTCTCAAGAGGCACCGGGTCGAGGGGAGACAGTCCCGGAGGTGCTTCGAGGCGACCTTCCGGATTCCGGGAGCAGAGGGAGCAAGGCTCATGATGGCTCCGAGTTCGGCCCTCAGCCGAACACCGCACCGGAACCTCCAGTGGTTCCAGACTCAGGCAGGCGGCCTCCTTCCAAAAGGGGCAAGACGCCTGTGCCGGTGACCTCTGTCCATCCAGAGGCACCGGACAATCTGCTGGGAGTGCTTCGCAGCGCTTCCATCGACGAAGAGCACCGCACTATTATGAGTGCGGTGATCCAGAAGGTTTAGTCCACCAAGAGCAGACTGACTGAAGCCTGTGCCAGCCTTCTGACAGGCTTTGAGGTAAGTATTTGAAATATAGGAAAAATATTACCACATAGACAGTAGCCCCTGATGCTCTGGTTGGTGTTCACAAAGAAAAGCCGAACAGAGGATCCAACAATATCGCAGGAGTCTAATATAAGTATGTCTATATGCGTATGCAGGCTTCGCTGCTGACCTCTGCCGCACTGACTGCGGAGGTCGCCGCACTGAAGCAGGACCTTAAAGGGTCCAAGGAAGAGCTCGGCCTTGCCAGGAGGCAGCTCGAGGAGAACAAAGGTAAGTAGTACCTAGTCTATGGATATATATAAAAATAATGCAATTGCAAAATGACAGGATCATCATAAACTTGCTAGGGGCCACAACCGAGGTGGCGACCCTAAAGCAAGCGCTATCCGAGGCCAAAAACAAAGCGGCCAAGGAGCGCACCGAGCGGGAAAAGCATGAGGCATGGGTGGGCGAGGTGCAGCAAGAGCTCCACGCTCTCGTGACAAAGCACGAGGCGTTGGAGCTTGACTTGAAGACGCGAGAGTCCGAGCTTGCCACAGCCCTTGAGAGTGCAAAGAGTGCCAAGGCCAAAGCCCAAAAGGCCCTCCAGGATATTGATGCGGTGAAGAAGATAGCGGCGGGTAAGGCATTCTATATGCAAAGCAAGCATGTGAAAGTAAATTACTTGTTACTTACCCGAATCTGGAGCTCGCCAGGAGCATTCACAGATTTTCTCCGCGGCGTGTCGGATGCCGCACAGTTTTACCATGCCGAGGAGGGAAGCTCAAGGGAGAAGCTATTCTGGTCTCAGTATACTGGGACCGAACACCCGATGCCTATGAGCGACCAGCTGAAGCAACTGGTCGAGCTCCACAAGGCGGCCAAACAGGCCATAAAGGGCTTTATAGTCCGGATGTGGCCTGGCGACGCCCTTCCCAACAGCTACTTTGGCCTGGTGAGGCGGCTTGTGGATGCCTGCCCATGGCTGGAAGTCATTAAACGGTCCGTCTGCATCGAAGGTGCTCGCCGGGCTTTCGCTCGTGTGAAGGTGCAATGGGCCAAGATGGACACCGTGAAGCTGGTGAAGGAAGGGCCGTCGCAGGGCAAGGAGCATCGCCACCCGGAGATGTACTATGAGGGTGTCCTGAAGGGTGCCCGTCTTGTAGCAGACGAGTGTGCAAAAGATGTAATATTTGAATGAACTTCCTCGTGTGATCCTGTATTATGAAAACTTGTTCATATGCGCTATGCAACGCTTGTCTGAATTTAAAATATTACCTTATGTTCGGCTGTTTATCAAATCTGAGAGATGGCTAGTCGTCGGCTTCTGCCCCCACGCCACGAGTGCTGGGGTGTTCGGGATAAACCTGAGCACTCTTGTTCCCATTGTTGGGTCCTTTGAGGGAGGTGCTCAGCACAATGAACAAGGCAATCAGACTATAATGCGTTATCACTCTCACTTAGCCATAGAATTCTATAATTTTAAATTTTGGTGAAGCCCTTAGTATTCGGAAGGCCAAATTCGGGGCGCGATACACGCCTTAAGCCGGACAGGGTCGGCTCCTCGCTCTAAGCGGCATAAGTCTTTAGGGACTTGAAACCTCTCGAACAGCGACCAGTCTCTCGCCTTATCATGACAGTCAGTTTTAGCTTTCTCTACTGAGGTGCTTAGCCCAGCAGAACCGGGGCACAATCGCAGTAGTTCTCCCAGTGCTACCTTAGCCTATATAGTGGAACATAAGGTACCAAAACATGGGAGCCGGGCAAACCCAACTATTGACCCAAGACATGATTCGGAGCTGATGCATATAATGCTATAAGTTCAGGGTGCCGCACTATCGAAAGTGTTCGGACTTCTCACGCCGTATTATGGGGTATGCTTAAGCCCCTAGCATATTGGCCGTACCAGAGTGTACGGGTGCTAGATGTCGTGAATGAACATATATATAAAAAGGAAGAATGCAATAATAGTCTTAATGCTATGCATTGTTTATTCAGAAAGGTGCGTTAAAGCAGAATATTACAAGTGGTGCGATAAGAAAAAAGTGGGACTGTTTAACATGTCCCTTCCAAGGGCAAGCTGAGGAATGGTATTAAAGCAAATATTTCACTCGTTACCGTAATCCACCTAGGAGTTCCGTGGTGTGGCGTAGCTTTCTGCCTCCTTGGTTGCTGCATCATGTGTTCGGCAATCATGCTGCCGGACAGGGTTTCCAGAGATTAAAGTCCTGAAAGAGAAAAATAACAAAGCGGGAAGCCCCTAGTGCGGTTTAGGCCACGACTTGGAGCGTGCCGCAGTCGTGCCCCCTCCCCTCCTGTGCCCATGGTATTTTTAATGCGTAATTATGTATGCGTGGCACGGATTTCATCGCTTGGCTGGGACTAGGGTGGGGGCCGCATTGCTATGCGAGCTCAGGACGTGCCAGGCAGTCCTGTTGCCGATTACTCCGGGCGCGCTTGAAGGTGTACGGGTCCTTAATCGCCGAACTAGTGGATTGCCTTAAGAGGCTGCTTTGCGCTTCTGTTGCGAGGGCCGCAGTGTGCTCCTCCGTGCGGAGAGAGCGCTCTGTGTTTCCATTGACTGTGATGACCCCCCGAGGTCCTGGCATCTTGAGCTTGAGATATGCATAATGCGGTACCGCATTGAATCTTGCAAATGCGGTTCGCCCGAGCAGTGCATGGTAGCCACTGCGGAACGGGACTATGTCGAAGATTAACTCTTCACTTCGAAAGTTATCCGGAGATCCGAAGACCACTTCCAGTGTTACTTAGCCTGTGCAATGGGCCTCTACACCTGGTATGACGCCTTTAAAGGTTGTTTTTGTGGGTTTGATCCTTGAGGGATCGATACCCATTTTGCGCACTGTGTCCTGATAAAGCAGGTTCAGGCTGCTGCCGCCATCCATAAGGACTCGAGTGAGGTGAAATACGTCAATGATTGGGTCTAGGACCAATGCGACAAATCCGCCATGATGGATACTAGTGGGGTGGTCCCCAAAGTCGAAGGTGATCGGACAGGAAGACCATGGGTTGAATTTTGGGGCGACTGGCTCCAACGCATATACGTCCCTGAGCGCACGCTTCCGTTCCCTCTTGGGGATGTGGGTTGCGTATATCATGTTCACCATCCGCACTTGAGGGGGGAAGCTCTTGTATCCTCCGGTGTTCGGCTGCCGGGGCTCCTCCTCGTCATCGCTATGTGACCCCTTATCTTTATTTTCGGCATTTAACTTGCCGGCCTGCTTGAACACCCAACAATCCCTGTTGGTGTGGTTGGCTGGCTTGTCGGGGGTGCCGTGTATTTGACACGAGCAATCGAGTATATGGTCCAAACTGGAGGGGCCCAGAGTGCTTCTTTTGAATGGCTTTTTCCGCTGACCGGCTTTAGAGCCTTTGAATCCGGCATTGACTGTCGTATCCTCGGTATTGTCACTTTTAATGCGGCGCTTATGCTTGTTGCGATGTGACCTGCCATTGCCGTCCTTGATATCCGAAGTACCATGGTTCTTTGATATGTTATTACTGCGAGCTAGCCAGCTGTCTTCTCCTGCACAAAACCGGGTCATGAGTGTCGTGAGGGCTGCCATAGATTTCTGCTTTTCCTGACCAAGGTGCCGGGCTAGCCACTCGTCGCGGATGTTGTGCTTGAAAGCTGCTAGGGCCTCTACATCCGGACAGTCAACGATTTGATTTTTCTTTGTCAGGAACCGTGTCCAGAATTGCCTGGCCGATTCTTCTGGCTGCTGAATTATGTGGCTCAAGTCATCGGCATCTGCTGGTCGCACATAAGTGCCCTGAAAGTTGTCGAGGAATGCGGCTTCCAGATCTTCCCAATAGCCAATGGACTCTGCTGGCAAGCTGTTGAGCCAATGCCGAGCTGGTCCTTTGAGCTTGAGTGGGAGGTATTTAATGGCGTGTAGATCATCACTGCGGGCCATGTGGATATGCAGGAGGAAATCCTTGATCCATAACGCAGGATCTGCTGTGCCGTCCTATGATTCAATATTTACGGGTTTGAAACCCTCTGGGGTTTGATGATCCATTACTTCGTCTGTGAAGCATAGGGGGTGTGCGTCGCCTCTGTACTGGGCTATGTCGCGACGCAGGTCAAATGAGTCTTGCCCACTATGTTCGGCCCGGCCGGACTTACTTTTACTGTATCCGGCGTGACAATTATCATCTCACATAGTGGCACGCCCTCGTGATCCGTAGATCAATCTTGCATGTTTTGCTTTGTCCTCCAATACGTCTCGTAGGTCTGGCGTATTTCCCCATGCCTTCTTGTTTGCATGGCGTCGGGGTGCGGGCTGAGCTTTTGGCTGGAATGTTTCTCTGCCGCGGCCATGAGGTGGCCGATCAGCCGCGTCATACGCCGGGGATGTAGGTTTTGGTGCTTCCTCCTCCAGTCGGGGTAGCAACCTGCACTTTGGGTAACTCTTGGAGGGGCGTTCGAGTTTATATTCCTCGGCCGCCAGGACTTCAGTCCATCTGTCGGCTAGCAAATCTTGATCATCTTGAAGCTGCTGCTGCTTTTTCTTAAGGCTATTTGCCGTGGCTATAAGCCGGCGCTTGAAGCACTCTTGTTCGACGGGATCCTCGGGCACGACGAATTCGTCATCGTCGAGGCATGCCTCCTCTTCGGAGGGAGGCATGTAATTATCATCCTCCGCCTCTCCATCTGCTGCTCTCTCAGGAGGGCTGGCTCCTCCATCCTCCTGCTCTAAATCTTGTTGGAGGGGATTGTTGTTGTCTTCGGCACTGTCCGGAGTGCTATTATCTCCGGTGCCGGTATCACCACTTTTGCCTTGGAGGGACTTAGAGCGGCACCGCTGATGCCGGCGCTTGGGTTGCTTCTTGGAGGGGTCATCCTCCGTTGTCTCATCGCCATTGCCTTCTTTGGGTGTGTCCACCATGTATATATCGTATGATGAGGTGGATGTCCAGTGCCCTGTGGGCAATGGTTCCTCTTCGACTCCCGCATCGTCGTCCATACCGTCGATGTCTTCGGAGTCGAAGTCGAGCATGTCGGTTAAGTCATCAATAGTGGCTACTAAGTGGGTGGTGGGTGGGCGACGAATTTCTTCGTCATCCGCATCCCAATCATGTCGGGCGTAGTTAGGCCAGGCCTCTCCTGACAAGGAGAGAGACCTTAATGAGTTCAGTATGTCGCCAAAGGGCGAGTGCTGAAAAATATTCACGGAGGTAAACTCCATGATCGACGCCCAATCGGATTCGACAGGAACGGGCATAGGCAGTTCGGAGTCCGTGGCCGGAGAAGGATCCGGCAGTTTGGCAACACGGCTCTCGTGAAGGGTAAGGTCGCCGCTGAGGATACGGCCTCCGTGACGGGGTCCATCCACCCGTCCATGGATGGCGCAACTAGCTCCGAATTGAGGCTCGGAGCGGCTGCCTGTGCGATCTCCTGAATACGGTCCGATGGTCGAGCTAAATCATACTCATCATGACCACGCGGCGCACAAGGCAGGGGCTCGAATCCATCGAAGATCAAGTCTCCACAGATATCGGCCGTGTACTTTAAGCTTCCAAACCTGACCTGGTGGCCAGGGGCGTAACTTTCGATCTGCTCTAGATGGCCAAGCGAGTTGGCCCACAGTGTGAAGCCGCCGAACACAAAGATCTGTCCGGTGAGAAAAGTACATCTTGATGTTCCGTGCAATGCACGAGCATCTTGCTAGTCCATGAAAACAACACATGGCAAAATTTCACGGTGAACGAGGGATTTGAATCTGCTAGCAGGGGCTGTTTGGATCTTGCCCGGGGTAGCCAAAATATTGGCGACCCTTTTGTCCACCGGTGCCTTTGCCACCGATGAACGAGGAACGGCTCGGGTGCTCATGCATCCTCCAGCGCGCATGTTGGAGACGAGCTGGCATGATCTGTGCATTTTTTGTCCCACCATGCCGCCCGAGCCGGCCGCAGACCGACCGGCGACCCGCAAATTACGCCATCCAACCATAGTCGCACACGTTCTGACAACAACTCAACCAACCGGACGAAATTCATGCAAACACGGCAATATTTCATATAAACTATGACAAAATTCATACAAAATATCGGATTTTCATACAAACATGATGGATTTCATTACATTTAAATCAACTAAGCGGTGCTACTTCTGGACAGCACAGGTATATAATATCTGGCCTAAATGGTCACCCGCCGATCCATTTGTGTTCCTCATGTCCGGCAGCACGATCACCGGAGTGCCGGGAGCCCCGGAGGTATATGCTTCAGCGCAAAGGACGGCTTGCTTCCCCACTGCCCAACTGATATGGTTGGCTAATGCCCAAGATGATGGTGTAAGGGGGCTTCTCTGCTTCCGTGGAGCCCATACGGGGTCGACGAAGGTCCTGGCAACAAAAGGATCCGGCAAGACACCTGCTGTGTACGCCGGCGTCGCCTCCCCCATGGCCTTCATGGGACCCAAGCCGTGGCGGCCTCCCGTATTCTACTTCTCCTCAATGATGGTTGCGGACATGGAGGCGCTGGCCACCGACTCGTCACTCTCCGCGCACCCGGCTTCTGTCTCTGCTTGCATATCGCGGTCGCCGGCATGGGAGTCTCGGCCATAGAAACAGGAGATGCGGTCGCAGACACGGGAGGCGCGGAACGAGGCGGCGGCGTGGACGGCAGCGACGACTCCCGTACGTTGCTCCTCGTCGAGGGGCCTAGAGCGGCGAGTTGCTGAACCGTGCGTCGGCTTGGGGCAGCAACTGGCTCCGTTAGGCGGGGGGATGGAGGTGGATCAGCGAGCCATTGTAAGAGAGGACAAAATGGTGAAGGAGGAGATAGGGGAGCGGCGGAGGTGTGCGATTCTTGGCCGGTGTTTGGCCTCATTTAAATAGGAGATTAAATAGACAGCGGGTGGGAGGAGCTCGGCCGGCATTGCATTTATTGCCGGTCCGGTCATGAACGAACGTGTGTCCAGAGTGGGTTTCTCGGCTTCCACACGAGTTTCATGGAGGCGTTTGAATGCGACAAGGAGGCATGTTCAGCCAAGCGTGCAGCGAGTGGCACCCTCGACTTTGACGTACGACACACCACCGTTCTTCAACTAACGTGTGGGCTCTTTGGGTACATGGCCTGCATGTTAGTGAACCAACGCAGGCAGCGCACGACAAAGGATTTGGTGGGCCAGGGCAGTCAGAAGCAGGCATTTCATAAACCGATGATTGTTCATTGAGTGTGACGTCATCTATTTCATGTAGATAAGCCTACTATATAATGTAAGAGAATTTTAAAATTTTCATATATACGTTGATAGCCCGTTCGATACGTTGTGATTCATAAAGACTACTGCAAACATCAATGTTCTGCTTATCACAGATAAGATTGATTAATACCCGTACAAGCCATGTGCTTAACAAAGGGTGCATGCATGTATAGCTTGAGCGTGTGTCTTGCATCGTGTGTTGTGTGCATGCAGGCATGCGAGTGTTGCGTGCGTGCATGTGTACGTTTCAGTGTTGCATACATGTATGCGTACGTGCGTGTATTCGTGAGTGCATGTGTACGTGTCAGTGTTGCACGCCTGCATGCATGCGTGTGTTCGTTATGTGTACGTGTCAGTGTTGCATGCCTGCATGCATGCGTGTGTTTGTGCGAGTGTTGCGTGCACGCATGTGTACATGCGGGCTGAGGCTACACGTTAGTCGACTGGCTTTTTCATCTCTGGTCAGTAGATTTTTCAGCAATTGGATACGAAATCAAGGGCCTACAGTTTATCTTCAACCTCCACCCCCCTGAGCCGCTAGCCACCACAGGCCGAACCGCCGGCCGCCACCACCTGCAGCCGGCCCGCGCCACCATGCCACCCCGCCCGTCCCGAAACCACTCCCCACCGCCGGTCTGCCGCCGCCCCGGCCATCCCTCTAGGCCCCCCGCGCCGAGCTTTTTCTCCAGCGATCCCCACGCCAGCGCCCAATCACCGCGCCCCCACCGCCAGCGACTGCCAACCAGAGGTCTCACGACTTCGAATCCCCACCGAGCACTAATTTATTACCATTTCTGTCCTTCATATATGCGCTCACAGGTGGGCCCTATGGTAATGTGCGCTGCAGAATGTGGACCATTTGACTGGTCAATTGATCGTGTCATTAACAAATTACAGAGTTGTATGGTGAGCCGGTAACCGTATAATCACCCTAAAATGTATTTTATTAGCACATTATAGGCTCAAACTACCATTTCTTTTTTTCATATACGGGCTGACAGGTAGGCCCCATGGTTACGTGCCCCGATGGTGCAACACTAGTTGCGCCACGTGGAACGTTTGATTGGTCAATTGATTGTGTCATCAACAAAATACGGAGTTGTACGGGTGAGCCAGTGACTGTATAATCACGGCATGTATTTTTTAACATGGTACATACACAAGCGCTCATATATACGCGCAAGCACTCACCGCTATAAGCGCACACACGCAAACCCTACCCCTATGAGCACCTTCGAGAGAGTGAGCCAGCATATGATCTTGAGATTTTATGAAGTCACCATAGGTGCCTCACGATCAAGTGGAACGTCTCCTCCCACTGAATGCACATCACCGGAAAATACTGAAATTAAACCCGGATAAATGTGAGCACTAGGACTTTAACCCTGGTGGGCTCTAGAAACCACTGTCCTCCTAACCATCCAACCACATGTTGGTTAGCACCACAAAATGTATGTGGTGACCGTGATGAGCTTATTCTGAAGTCCAGTGAACATATCGTGCTTTTGATTCAAATACAATGACTGTAAGTGTCTTCAACAAAATACGGAGCACGCATCAAATACAATGTCTGTCAGTGTCATCAACAAAATACGGACACGTATCGTGAGCTAAATACCGTATGATCACAACGGGAATGTATATGGTGACTGTAAGCATATTCTGAAGTCCAGTGACCGTATAGTGCTTTCGCTTGAAATACAGTGACCGTCACGCGTGAATGTGTCATGGGCATGCATACTTTTAGAGGGCCGAGAGATAGTTTGTGTGCGTACATGAAAGTGGTGTAGAAAGAGGGGGTGTCCAGTGGAGTCAAGGAGAGATATGCCCTTTGTTTCTCTTTCCCGTGACTAATATTTTAGGAGAAAATATAAACATTCACAATGCAGAACAAATATTTTTGGATGCACCATGCAATTAACTTCCATGTATAACATTGTACTATTGTATATGCTTATTTTCTTAGTGGCCGATTGCGTGTGTGGTGTGGTGGGCACATCATTTCTAGTTGGGGTGGGCACATCATTTCTAGTTGTGGTGGGTCAGCATGAGGACTCATGGGTCGGTTCCATCCTGCGCCACATAGGTTGGACCGAGACGCATTATGCGAAGACCCATGTGGAGGACTCGGAGTACAACACGAAGCTACCAGAGTCATGGAGGACTCTATCCCCACTGGTGATAAGCCGACTATATACGATGTGTAACCCTAGGCCCCGAGTATGTTATAGAAGCCTAGGGGCTAGTTCGTCGATAGTATACACACACGCACAATGCCTGGTACTCATGTGTACTTTGTACACACCCCTATCACTAATATACAATACCAGGAGTAGGCTTTTTCCTCAACTGCAAGGGTCCGAACTTGGGTAAAACTTTGCCTCGTATTACCATCCAGCCTAACAGTCACGGATATCCTCCCGAATGATTTGATGGAATCATATCTGCCAACTACTAAGAGAGAGGTGTGTCTAGGGGGCATTGTTTGCGAGAGAGGCCTAAAGATAATGTGCATGCCGGAGACACGTAGGCACATATATGTGCATTTAGAGGGCTAGTAGAGACCGTGCGTGTGTATATATGCATGTGAGGGAAATAGTGTTTTCCAACTAACATTAGTGAAAAGAGTGGTACATAGTAGTCAAAGAGAGAGAGAGAGAGAGATAGAGAGATTGTAACACCCATCACAAGCTCTCATGATCAACGAAGGATATTCCTTCTCTCGGAAAGACCCGATCAGTCTCGGAATCTTGGTTACAAGACATTTCGATAATGGTAATACAAGACCAGCAAGACCGCCCGATGTGCCGACAAATCCCGATAGAGGTCGCACATATCTCGTTCTCAGGGCACACCGGATGGGAAAGACGTCGGGTTGGCTCAGACCTTGGTTGCCCCGGAGGCACCGGACATCGC
Organism: Triticum monococcum; assembly: GCA_034509565.1. Lineage (NCBI taxonomy): Eukaryota > Viridiplantae > Streptophyta > Magnoliopsida > Poales > Poaceae > Triticum > Triticum monococcum. Next base: position 369,550,141 of record CM067845.1, read on the forward strand.
CTAGTTCGGACCAACACTCAGAGGAGCACTTGCCCGGGGGAGGGGGGTTAAAATAAAGATTGCCCTCGGGTTAGCTGCTCCCAAGGGAAAAAGGCTTAGGTTCTTAGGCAAATGTAAAACCAAGGTTGGGCCTTGCTGGAGGAGTTTGATTCAAAGCAAACTGTCAAGGGGGCCCCATAGCCCCAACCGTGTAAGGAAAGCAAAATCAAGGAACATAACACTGGTATGACGGAAACGAGGGCGGCAAGAGTGGAACAAAACACCGAGCAAAAGGCCAAGCCTTCCACCCTTTGCCAAGTATATAGATGCATTAATTAAATAGATATTTTAATATCCCAACATATCCATGTTCCAACATGGAATAACCTGCAATGCACCTGCAACTAGCAATGCTATAAGAGGGGTTGAGCAAAAGCGGTAACTTAGCTAAACAACGGTTTGCTAGGAAAGTGGGTTAGAGGCTTGACATGGCAATATGGGAGGGATGATAAACAAGTGGTAGGTAGCGCGACATAGCGATAGAACGAACAACTAGCAAGCAAAGATAGAAGTGATATCGAGGGTAATGATCATCTTGCCTGAAATCCCGCTAGGAAGAAGACCAAAATCCATGAAGTAGACAAACGGACGTCGTGGAACAAATCCTCACAACTCTGGAACAAAACCGAAGCTACCGAGAGAAGCAACCCAGAAAGAAGAACGCAACATGGTAAACACACAAGCAGGAACATGGCATGATGCACAACCAAGGATGATGCATGTATGGTTTAAAAATGCATGGCATGGCAATATGCACAAACAAAACTACAAGTTAAGTGGAGCTCAATATGCGACGAGATGCATATTGACAAAACACCACATTCAATTATTTAGTTCTCTCCCGTTTAATCTACTCAACAATATTAAATGTTGTTTAACATGCCAAGAGGTGAGGCATAAGTAAACTAACTAGTTGGGCAAGTTTAAATGAGGCCGGAAATAACAAACAACAATTCCGGAAAATCCAAATATGCATATCATGAATTTGTTACTCTTCTGCCCTAAACCATATTTTGGAGTTGTTGAACATGCAAGATGAGGGCACCATGTTAAACTAGTCATTTTTACCCCATCTACATATAAAGTTTATTTAAAATGGAGATATGGTTATTTAGTTATGAATAAATCATTTTAATATGGCATATGAGCAAATTTAATCAAACTAAATTTTTAACATGGATGAAAGATGCAGATTATGAAAGTAGGAAAAAATCTAAGCATTTTACATATTTAAATTTTTTACATATGATGCACGGTTGTGAATTTATTATATGCATGAACATGGAGGGGAAATTTGTAAATATGTAGTTTTTGGGATAAAAGGCAAAATTTGCACGGCACGGAAGAAATATGCATGGGCCGAATCTGGATGGCCTAGCAGTGCATAGGAGAGGGTCTGGGCGTGTCCTCACCCATGGGCCAAACCCAACTTGGTGGAAGCAGCAGGCTTGGCAGGCCGCGAAGGGGTGCTGGGCCTTGGGAAGGCAAGGACGCAGATCCGGTAGGTCGGCTCCATTCCCGGCATTGTCCGGTGGATCTGGCGAGGTGGTGGCTGTGCTCCTTCAGGCAGCCTCCATGGTGGAGCTGCGTTGAAGAAAGAGAGAAAGATGCTCTCTGAGAGAGAGAAATAGAAGCACGTGAAAAAGAGGGAGAAGGGGTAGCGACGCTCATCTGCGGGTCCGCCGGTGGCATGGCTGACTGGACGGAGGTGGGGATGAGGCTGCAGGCGCTCCAGTTGGTGGATCGAGAGGAGTGGCTGGTTGGTTCGGGGGCAAAGTCGAGGAGGGGAAGGTTGTCACATCCCTAGCTTCTGGTAATGCTCTAGGCTAGCTTCATGTATGCATCATGTCTATATTTCTGAAAGTTGAATTGGGGAAAGCTGAAAGCCCTAGAAATCAATTTAAAAAATGATCAACATTAAAAATTGCTTCAAATAACCCAAGAAAATGTTCCTGTTAAGCTATAAAAATATTGGCAGGAGGTAAAATCCAAACCAATATTTTTGGAGTCACAGAAATATTTATTTTGGCCATTTGAGTTAATCCAACAATTATTTGCATTGGATTTATATATGTGATATATTAACTATATGTCCAATAATTCTGATAATTGTTGAGGGGCTTTGGAATAATCCATTTAGTCCCTGCAAAAATTGTCAGAAGCAGAAAAATTGGTTTGGTTCAAAAACCAAATTAAAACAAATGTCAGAAATAGAAAACAGAAACAAAAATAAAAGAAAGAGAGAGAGGACTACCTGGCCACCTACCTGTAGCAGCAGCCCACCTGGAGGGCCAGCCCACCAAGGGCAGCGATGTCTTCTTCCTCCTGCCAGGAGGAGAAGCAGCTGCGTGCGGCGCGCACAGCCTCCCGTGGCCACCTCCTGCCTCCCTGCTGGCCTCCCCGGCGCCTCAGAGACGCCACGCAGCCCCTGGATCACTCCCTCACTCCCCCATCTCTCTGGTGTCACTCTCCCCGTTCCTCTCACCTCCTCTGCTCCCCTCTCACGCGCACCACCGAGCGGAGCTCGTCGCCACCGTCGCGGTTCAGCATGGCCACTACCCCCTCTCTCCTCCCCGACGTGCCCCAGGGGTCCGCCTCATCGCCTTCGTCCTCCTCGCCGAGTCACGCAACGCCGGGTGCCCTGGAACGCCGCCATCGCCATCGTCACCATCCTCTGCCCCGAAAATTGCCGCCCGTCGATTCGCCGTCTCCGCCGCCTCCCCGAGCACCCTGAGTTGCTCTACGACCTCGCTGTGAGCCCCAGCTGCTTCTCCTATGATCACCCCCTCCGTTTCCATCCCCTAGCTCCATTTCCCATCACGGCCAAAAGCTTCTCGCCGTCGGCCATGGTGTAGCCGTGGCCATAGCCGTGCACGCTCACAACGGAGCGCCTCACCGTGCTCAGAAAGCCCCCAGGAGGCCAACGCAGCCGCTAGCCGGCCCCCTAGTGCATCGCAGCCTCGTGTCCACATGTTCCCGAACTCCGGCCGCTGCAAAAGTTGCCGCCGCCGTTGATTTAGTCAACCCCGGCGCGAGATGTTGCCATGGCTGGATGCGCGAGTCTCCCAGCTCGCCGTAGCCGCAAACCACGAGCGAAACGATGCTCTGTAGCTCCGTCCCGAGCATCTCCGGCGAGCCACCGCCGTGCTTTTGGTCGCCGGCGTCGACCGCTGACGTGGTCGCTTAATTAAGACTAATCACCACTAATCCCTCCCTAACAGACGCTGACAGACGGGCCCCACATGTTAATTAACCACAGGGTTATACCCTGTTTAATTTAAGCTAATGACCGTGGCCCCACCGGTCAGTTTGACCTGGCCACGTCACACATTGACCGACCCCACCCGTCAGTGTTGACTTTGCTGACGCGGCAGTTGACTGGTCCCACATGTCATCCACCCAAACTAGCCCTGTTACACTGACCCGTGAGTCCCAGCCGTCAGGTTTGACTCTAGGCGGCCGTGTTGACCAGCTGACGTCATAGTGATGCAGTGCTGACGCAGTAACTCCTTTTTCTGGATTTATTCTTATTTAGAAAATTCCAGAAAATGTCTAAAACTTCTAAAAATCATAGAAATTCAACCGTAACTCCAAATGAAATAAATTATATATGAAAAATTATCAGAAAAATTCAAGGAATCCATCTGTACCATTTCCATGCATGTTTGAACAATGTTTGTCCTCTGTTTTGGACAAAACAAATAAAGGGCACTTAAATAATCATATATGGGGTTGGAATTTGAATCTTGTACTCAAACCAACTTCATTTAAATCATAGCTAGATGCATTAGCTCAAATCACAGCATATTGCCATGTCATGAACATGCATCATATTGTTGCATTGCATTGATTGTGTCCTTCTCTGTTTGCCGGTAACCGTCCCCTCTCAGTCGACGATGTTTCCAATGATGTGATCGATGACACCGATGAAGAGCTATATTATCTTCAGAAGTGCCAGGCAAGCAAAACCCCCTTGTTCATTCCGATACAATCCCACTCTCTCGCTCCTGCTCTCTTTTACTGCATTAAGGACAACGCCGTTTCAACTGTTACATGTTGCGGTAGCTGAACCCCTTTCCTCTGCATGACCTGTCATTGCCACAGTAAATAGATGAAACCCACTAGCATGAGTAGGAGTTGTTTGAGCCCTGATGTGCCTACTCATTCATGTTGTTGTCATGCCTGCTACTGCTTAGAGTTGGGTCAGGTCTGATTCATCAGGGATGAATTGGAATGGTGTTGAACATGTCCTACTGTGATTGAGATAAGTGTGTGAACACGATTTGGTAAAGGTAGCGGTGAGAGGCCATGTAGGAGTACATGGTGGGCTGTCTCATTGCAGCCGTCCTCAGGAACTGAGTTCTGTGTTTGTGATCCATGAACAGTTACTACCACACATTGGGCTCCGGGCGCTCCAAGCTCTCTCGACTTATTAATCAACTCGATCTCTGTCCAGGAGTTGCAATTAGTTTCTGGTGTTTGTAGGTAGTGTTAGTAGTCTACCAAGTGGCACCCGGTACAGGTGGGCTTGGGACAGACTAGGCACAGTGGCCCGGTGTACCAAGTGGCACCCGGATGGTGGGCTTGGGAACCCTGTACACATCGTTTGGGGCCATGAGCGACACCCCGGCCGGATCTCCTTGCGGATGGAACCCGAATAGGCGATAAACCTGGACTATAGACTTGTTGGTTAGTCAGGTCGTGGCCGACTCCCTCGCCAGGCTTCCGCTTGAAGGTTCCCGAGTTACACAACGTGTACATGGTGGTAAGTGGCGAGAGCGTGTGTGAAGAAGTACACCCCTGCAGGGTTATCATTACCTATTCGAATAGCCGGATTCCTCGGATATGGAAACTTGGACCCCTCGCATAGTTCATAGACAAGTGAAAGTGGATACTCTAAAATGCGCAAGATAAGCGTGAGTGCTATGGATGGCCTTCTCGTAGGGAGACGGAAGCGGATCCATAGTGGAGTATTGATATGGTGGATATGTGGACTCGTGTGCGCCACCTCAAAAGAGTTACTTGCAGTCGTACTTCAGGTTAGCCACTGAGTCAAAGCTGGCTTGCTGCAGTTAAACTCCACCACCCCCCTTTGTTGATACTGATGCATATGTAGTTAGTTCTGATGTAAGTCTTGCTGGGTACATTTGTACTCACGTTTGCTTATTTTATGTTTTGCAGAGAGACTTCAGTCTCGCTATTAGTTGCACGTGGACTTCGACGTTTAGCTTGTTACCTCAGCTACGATCTTGTGCCCTCGGCAGGATCTGGTAGATAGTCAGGCTTCTCAGCCTTCTTCATTTGTAGTTGTCTGTACTCAGACAAGTTAAGCTTCCGCATGTGCTTGTTGCTTGTGTGCTCTGTATGTTGGGTCATGAGACCCATGTTTGTAATATCTGGCTCTTCGGAGCCTAATGAATTAATACTTGAGTCGTAGAGTCTTGTTGTGATGCCATGTTGTATTTACACATATCGAGCATATTGTGTGTATGATTGAAATGCTTGGTATGTGTAGGATCCGACAACCTAGTTGTTTATCCTTCGCAGCCTTTCTTATGGGGAAATGTAGTCTAGTGTTCCTCGAGCCATAGTAGTCCGCTATAGCCCGGTTCACCGGAGTCCTGCTAGCCCAGCACTACTGTTCAGGACACTTGACTGGCCGGCATGTGTTTCACTTCGTCCCTATGTCTGTCCCTTCGGGGAAATGTCACGCGGTGATTTCCGGAGTCCTGCCTAGCCTTCTACAGCCCGGGATCCCCGGAGTCCTGTTAGCCCAGTGCTACAGCCCGGAATCACTCGTTGATGACCGACATGTTCGATGTGATTCATGTATGCCTGTCTTCATAGGTTTGTGCCGCTTTGGGTTCACGACTAGCCATGTCGGCCCGGGTTCTTTGTCATATGGATGCTAGCGACACTATCATATACGTGAGCCAAAAGGCGCAAACGGTCCCGGGCCAGGTAAGGTGGCACCCGTGGGAATACCGTGCGTGAGGCCACAAAGTGATATGATGTGTTACATGCTATATCGGTGTGACCTAGGATCGGGGTCCTGACAAAGGTGGTGGCTGCTGATTTGGAGTGGGGGAGATCCCGAGGAAGAGGCGGCAGCAGAGGGATTCGGGGGATGGGACAGCTCCCCTAGATTTTAGGGTTGCTCTATTTATATAGTAACTACGCTAGGTTTAGGGGGGTATTTGGTCCCTCCGATTTTTAATCGGACGGTTGAGAATAAATAGCTTAGGAGAGTCCAATAATAAACTGATGATGATTTAGGGATGTTTGGGGATGATCCAGATCCAATGGTCATGACTGCCCGAGTTGGGTCCGGAAAGTTCCGGACACACACACAAAGGGGGTTAGGCGGACAAGGTCAAGAGGGAAGTGAAAACCCGATTGGTCTGGAACGGTCAATGAAGCTAAAGCGGTCCGAGGGAAGGTGATGAAGGCAAAGGGAGAAACGGAACGACGAGCGAATGCAAGTTTTAAAAACAAAGATGGCAACGAGTGCGGATGGAATGCAAATGATGACATGATGAAATGCAACAAACAAATAAAACAAACGGTTGACACACAAAATATGGAAGGAAATTGGGAAGGCATCTGGAGCGTCGGTCTTGGGGCGTCACAACCCTCCTCCACTTACAAGAGATCTCGCCCCGAGATCTAAGGATGGCACCGGAGAGAAGCGGAAGAGGAAGAGTTTAAACAAGTTGCTTCTTCTACAAACGAGTGAAACCAATGAACCTTGAGAGGTTAAACAATTTTGAGAAAAGAATAGAACGGAGAAGAACGAAGTTGAAGACACTCCGTTGGAAAAGAGGAACAAGGAACATTACGAGAACCTTGTAGGTTGAAAGACATAAGAAAAAGGTTACAATGGACACGAAGTACAGGCAAGCACTCCGGTTGAAACAAGATGTACAAGGAACGATAAAGATCAATTATGAGAACACTCCGGTTGGAAATGGAAGGCATAGAATATGAACTTGGCAAAATGAAAGCACTTGGATGAGACTCCCGTTAGAAGAGGAATGATAGACACAACACTCCGGTTAAAAGAAGATAGAGAAGGAATAAGAATGATATAATTTGGACAACACTTCGACTGGAAATGGAAGGAATTAGAATCCTGAACTTGGGAAGATTGGATGATACTTGATGAAATCAACAACACACTGCCTCCAAAATAGTTAAAAGAATGGCACAAGGGGTAAGAAAGATTTCAGACAGCACTCCGGTAGAGAAGGGAGGCAAAACTTGATAAGATGAGAGAACTTAAATGGAGGACACAACACTCCGGTTGAATGGATAAGCAAAGGAAAGAACATGATCTTGATAAAACGAGATGATTGGTCGAAGAGAGCAACATCACAATGCCTCCGGAGGAAGAATATAAGATAGATCATTGGAATAAAAGAATGGAGAAGAAAATGCCAACTTCTGCCACAAATGAGCTTGGAAGCACCCTTCCAAGAAGGTTATAACGGAGTTGTTGGAAAACCAACAATGAAACGAATAAGCTTGTAGTGGGAATATGCAAAACTTCTCAAAATTAAGGCGAAATTATGCCACTACGGAAAACAAGTAATATAATTGATAACACCAACGAGATGAAAAACTTCTTCCACCAGGATGATAGAGAGATAACTTGGATCATTGAGAAGCATCACAATAGCAACATTCCTTAGGGAAGGCTTTAGATGAAATCTATACTAAGATACTCCAATGAAGTAATTAATGGATTTAATTATCTCATTCCTGACAACTTGTGAATCATGAAACATGAAGGAAATTGTCAAGAGTGACATAACACCACCTCAAAAGATAATGTAGGAAGAATTGCACTTCGGATGCAAGATGAAGAATGCTTAAACTCCTCAAGACAAAACATGTGCTGATCACCCTATTTATTTTAGAGTATAGCTTGGTGGTGTCGGATGTGGGGTTCCGGCAAACCCTTAATGTTCGAACACTGGGGTGCGCACGAAGTCTTCCTCCCACCGATCTACACCCTAGCAAGCTAAAATCTCGCGGACGAACTCGACGAACTCGCAACACAGAAAGACACAAGATTTATACTGGTTCGGGCCACCATTGTGGGGTAATACCCTACTCCAGTGTGGTGGTGGTGGATTGCCTCTTGGGCTGATGATGAACAATACAATGGGAACAACAGCGCCCTAAGGTTGAGGTGTTCTTGTGCCCGGCTAACTTGTGTGGTTCTAGATGGTCTAATTGGTCCTCCCATGGTCCGCCCATGGTCCGCCCTGCCTATAGTGGTGGCTAGTCCTACTTATAGAGGCCCTGGTCCTCTTCCCAAATATTGAGTGGGAAGGGAGCCAACAACGGCGGGCTAATTTGAAGGGGGACAGCTAGTACAAGCCATCCTGACAAAAGTGGTCTTCGCCTGCCAAAGGCTCTGGTGGTGACGCCATCTTGGGCTCCACGATGACCTCCGTCTTGCCGTCCTTCTCGTCTCGGTCTTGTTGTACCGATATGGCAACCCTTGCCTGATGCCTCGGTACTCCTCGCCTGCGCTGGCCTCCTTAGCACGAAAGAGGAAACAAGGACACTGCGCGCGCTGGCACCCGCCTGGTGTCATTTGTCATGGCTCACATCACAAGAGCCTCGTGAGGTTTGACTCGCCTTGTTATCTCCGCCCCTCATGAGCCTGCCCGACTAGGCCACTCCAGAGGAGGTCTTGTGTCATCTGCCTTGCGAAGCTTGGACCCTCACGAGGGTCTTGGATGTGTAACGCCCCGAGACCGATGTGTCGGGTGTCTTCCTGTTATTCGCTGTTGTTGCCATGTCATTTTCTTGTGTGGCGCATCTTGTCATGTCATCATGTGCATTGCATCATCATGTCTTAAAACTTGCATTCGTCCAGGTTCTCCGAGTTCTCTCCGTTGTCCGTTCTGAGCCCAACCACACTTGCATGCGCCCGCGGCATGTCCGAAATAATATTTTATAAGTGGTCGGAAGATGTTCTCGGAATGATATGAGAGTTGACGTGTGGTCTTATTATAGTGTAGATAGACCGCCTGTCAAGTTTCATCGCATTCGGAGATCGTTTGATGCCCCAACGGATAACTATAGCGGCAGTATAGCCGGTCTAACATCGGACGTTTTCGGTCTCTAGAAACAGTCGCCGGGCCTCTCTCTCTTCTCTTCTCTCAGCTCGAGACCGTCTATATAGTCTACCTCTCACCGCCAGGCCCTACCTAACCTCTCTCGTCAGTCCGCGGACCTCCTCCCGCGCGCCTCCGAAATCTGTCCCGGGCCCGACCCGGGCAGTCGTTACCACTGTGTACGGATCATCCCCAAACGTCTACAAAACATCTCCATTTTGTTTATTAGACTTCCTAACCTATTTTTCTCAACCGCTCGATTTTGATCGAAGGATCCAGATTAGCCCCTAGCCAAACACCCATATGCTATAAATATATAGTCCAACCCTAAATTTGAGGAGAGATGTCCCATCCTCCCAGCCGCCGCCGCCATTCCACCAAATCCCCCTCGGGATCTCCCCTGCCCGATTCACCCAGTCAAGCCTCCACCTTCCCCTGATCCAAAATCCCTTCGGGCTTCTCTGCGTCGATCCCTGAGCTCCATAGCCACCTCCACCCGCCCTCATCCGCGAGCACCCGAGGCTCCTGCCTCCTCCTCGTCGCCTCACACCTCACCCCGGCGTTCCCGACCGCCTCGTCAGCCCCGAGGTTGTAGACGGTCATGAACTCGTTCCCCGTGCTTGTCCCTACGATGCCCGAGAGAGGAGTTTCCCCTCGGCCCCGGTTCCTGCAGCTCCTCCGGGCCTTCCGTCTGCTGTAGCCGTGCTCTGACGACCGGAGCCCATGACCAGGTCGGCCCCGTCGCGCCACCTCTCCGTTCCCTTCCTTCATATGGTTCCTTCCTACTCCTCTTGCGTTTCGCCCCTCTTTGTGTTTTCCTCACAGAAGCACCACGCCATGGCCGCGCCCTTCGAAGCTTGGAGCTCCAAGTCCGCCAGCCCGCCTCCGCGTTGATCCAGCAGGGAACGGGCACACCGGCGACCTCCTGTGACGGGATCCTGGTCTGCCTCCCTCTGCCCGTCCCTCTCCTTCTCGTTTTTCCTTCCTCCCTCACCGCTGCTTCTCTGATCTTGTTCCCCTGCCATGTCCTTGCAGCTCCTCCGCCGCCCTGCTCCGTTCGTCGCCGTCTCTACAAGATCCGGCGAGGCCCTGCGTTCCCAGCCTCGTCCCCGCCTCCAGGCCGCCGCTGCGTCCCCTGCTTCTTGTCGTGCCGGCCTCTGCTTCCTCTTCATCAACCAGGAGCTCTGCTCGTCCCGCGCGCCTGGACACCGAGCAGCTGCGCTCGTTCTCGAGAGTGTTGACCAAGGCCCAGCCGCCCCCTCTCCACCAGCAAGCCAGATCTGGCCCGAGTTGAGACACCCACTGAAACCCACCTGTGTGCAGCGCTCGCAGTAGCTGGCCCAGTCGAGTTAGATTTGGCCCGATATGTTTTTTTTCCTGTCCCAGCAAATTTAGCTATTTTCCAAAGACAACAGTTTTGTAGAAAAGCCCCTGTTCTTCACGCATTTAATAACTCACCAGCCTTGCATCGGTTTAAAATAAGTTATATATGAAACTTGCTTAGAATTTTGTCTAGATTCATAATATCCAACTTTCATCCATGTTTAAAATGCTGTTTCTGTTTTTTTGTCCATATGCCATGCTAAAATGCTTTAAATCATAACTAAATAATCGTAACTCAGAATTTATTAAACTTTATATGCAAATGGGGTAGAATTTTGCCTAGTTTAACATGGTGGCATCATCTTGCATGTTTAATAACTATAAAATATGGTTTAGGGCAGAACAGTACCAAACCATAAAATATGCACATGAGGTTTTTCTGGAATTGTTGTTTGTTATTTCCGGCCTCATTTAAACTTGCCTAGATAGATAGTTTCTTTATGCTTCATCTTTTGCCATGCCATGCTTCTTTAAACCGGACATGCCTCATACTTGTTGTGCATCATGCCATGTTGTTGTGTTGGTTGTTTACTATGTTGTGTGCTTATTTCCGGTGTTGCTTCTTCGGGTTGGTTCCGGTAACGTCGTGATTGTGAGGACCCGTTCGACTACGTCCGTTTGTCTTCTCCACGGACCCGTTCTTCTTCCTTGCGGGATCTCAGGCAAGATGACCATACCCTCAAAATCACTTCTATCTTTGCTTGCTAGTTGCTCGCTCTTTTGCTATGCCTATGCTGCAATACCTACCACTTGCTTATCATGCCTCCCATATTGTTGAACCAAGCCTCTAACCCACCTTGTCCTAGCAAACCGTTGTTTGGCTATGTTACCGCTTTGCTCAGCCCCTCTAATAGCGTTGTTAGTTGTAGGTGAAGATTGAAGTTTGTTCCTTGTTGGAACATGGAGATGTTGTTCCTTGTTGGAACATGTTTACTTGTTGGGATATCACAATATCTCTTATTTAATTAATGCATCTATATACTTGGTAAAGGGTGGAAGGCTCGGCCTTATGCCTAGTGTTTTGTTCCACTCTTGCCACCCTAGTTTCCGTCATATCGGTGTTATGTTCCCGGATTTTGCGTTCCTTATGCAGTTGGGTTATAATGGGAACCCCTTGACAGTTGGCCTTGAATAAAACTCCTCCAGCAATGCCCAACATTGGTTTTACCATTCGCCACCTAGCCTTTTCTTTCCCTTGGGTTCTGCAGACTCAAGGGTCATCATTATTTTAACCCCCCGGGGCCAGTGCTCCTTTGAGTGTTGGTCCAAACTAGAGCCCTGTGCAGCGCCCCCTCGAGGAAACTCAAGGTTTGGTTTTAGTTGTATGGAGAGCTCATCTGAGTGTGCCCTGAGAACGAGATATGTGCAGCTCCTATCGGGATTTGTCGGCACATTCGGGCGGTGTTGCTGTACTTGTTTTACCATTGTCGAGATGTCTTGTAACCTGGATGTCGAGTCTGATCGGAATGTCTTGGGAGAAGGAATATCCTTCGTTGACCATGAGAGCTTGTGATGGGCTAAGTTGGGACACCCCTGCAGGGATTTGAACTTTCGAAAGCCATGCCCGCGGTTATGGGCAGATGGGAATTTGTTAACGTTCGGTTGTAGAAAACCTGAAGTTGACCTTAATTAAAATGCATCAACCGCGTGTGTAACCGTGGTGGTCTCTTCTCGGCGGAGTCCAAGAAGTGAACACGGTATTGGAGTTATGTTTGACGTAGGTTGTTTTAGGATCACTTCTTGATCATAGTTTCTCGACCGTGATTTTGCCTTCTCTTCTCGCTCTCTTTTGTGTATATTAGCCACCATATATGCTAGTCGCTTGTTGTAGCTCCACCTCATACCTTTTACCCTTCCTATAAGCTTAAATAGTCTTGATCGCAAGGGTGTGAGATTGCTGAGTCCCTGTGACTCACAGATACTTCCAAAACCAGTTTGTAGGTGCCGTTGAACCGTGCAGATGACGCAACCAAGCTCAAGGAGGAGCTCGATGAAGATCTTGTCCGTTGTGTTGCTTCGTTCTAGTTGATCAGTAGTGGAGCCCAGTTGGGGTCGATCGGGGATCTGTGTAGCATTTGGGGTAGTCTTCTTTTATTTTGGTTCCGTAGTCGGACCTTGTGTGTATCCGGATGATGTAACGCTTTAGTCATGTATTGTGTGACGTGGCGATTGTAAGCCAACTATGTATCTTTTTCCCTTATGTATTACATGGGTTGTGTGAAGATTAGCTCACTTGCAACATTTCTTTCAATGCGGTTATGCCTCTAAGTCGTGCTTCGACACGTGGGAGATATAGCTGCATCGAGGGCATTACAGGATGCCTTGTTGATGAAGATGGGTCGTACGGCCTGCTGGCTTAGCCACGTAGTGGGCCGCAGGCAGGCATGTTTGGGGACCCCCGTTCCCAGAACGCTGACAGTAGCCCCTGGGCCCATGGTGCGCTCGGGCTTGGCTTCGCGGCGAAGCCAAGGGCCAAGTACGGAGCACCGCGGGCCCCCGAAATCCTATAGCCTCGGTTGACGTGTGGCGGTCGATTGGACGTGGGCGTCTCCGCTTCCCCACGCTGCCTCGGCAACTGCACGACTTGACAAGTCCCTGCGACATGCAAGGGAAACCATCATTACATGCGATCATGAGAGGTGTCGGTTGGCCTTCTCTTGCTATAAATGGGGAGGGGGGCTGAGCCCCCGTTGCCCATCTCTTCCTTGCTCGCTTGCTTCTTCCTCCTTGCTCCACTGCTAGCCTCTTCTTCCTTGCTTCGTTGCTAGCACCAATGGCACCCATTAGAAGGTTCTCCACCGAAGAAAAGGGGAAGGCCCCCCTAGATGTCCCGGAGCAACTTCCGCCAAAAAAGAGCTTGATATACCGCGGTGACGAAGTGGCGATGCAGGTGGTGACGAGGCCTTGGTGCGAGTGGCCTCCCCCAGGGTATCCGCTACCCCTGTATGCCCAAGCCGAGGACTCAGGAAGGTGGAGCGACGAGCAGCGCCGCCGGCGACGCGCGCCGTCGCCCCAGGAATCCACGCCGCGGACTCCTCACGCGAGCTGGTGCTGTGGGCGCCGATGCCCCCAAGCTCTTGGATCCGCTTCCCACGGTTCTTCTCCGACGTGATGCCACCGAGGGGGCCTCTCGAGCTCTGGTTGCAGCACGCCGACTGCGGCGCTCCGGCGACTAGAGCGGAGATCGAAGCGGTCCCCGCCGGCAAGATCTTCATGACTCGCTGTTAGGGCGAGATCGCGCGGGTCTGCCACGCGCGGGGCACCCTAGCGATCCACCTTGAGTACGACGGCATCTTCACGCTCTTATTCAAGGTCTTAAATGCCAAGGGCCACCGCCTGGAGTGCTGCTACAGAGAGGAGCGCGAGGCTGATGCGCGCTCCGCTCGCGACCACTCCAGCAGCAGCAGCCCTTGGGAGTCCAGCAGCTCTCCTGAGCTCTACGAGACTCCGGAGACAAGCGACGACAACTACGTGCCCCGAGCTCTCGCCGCGCTCAGAGCAGTGCTGCCGCGTCCGGCCGTCGCTGATCTAGATGGGGTTGGTGCCGGCCTCCCGTGGCCCACTGTTGATGATGGCGTCTGCCATAGGAGGGTGTAGATTGGGTCCTTCTTAGTCTTAGCTTTTGTTTCCTGCGAAGAATCATGAAGCACCCCGTGGGGGCATGTAAGGGTCTGTAATGTCTTTTGTGCTTATCTTCCCTGTTATGAAGATTTGTTGAACGCGTGTATCGTTAAGGCTTGGTCCCCCTATCTTTCCTCGCGATAGCTTGTTGCTCTACGCCGACAAGTCCCGGTCCCTAGGCAGGCTACAGCCGTCGCTTGTATGCCAGGTCGCGTGCCGTGGTCAAGGCCAAGAGGTGTGCGGCCCGAGGTCCAGTAAGAGCCCCTGAGGCGCGATGCTCAGGAGGTCCCCTTTAGCGCTCAAGCGGCCATGGTAAGGGAAGAAAGGGAGTTGGCGTGGCAGCAACGGGATTGCGGCAAGGCGTGGGTGTCCATAAGGCTCAGACATTTAGCCGATCCAAGGGCGAGACTTATCCTATGAACTTCATGGCGATTCCTGACGTTGCGCTGGGGTTGCATGCCAACTTGTGTGGCATAGCCAGGCCGGCCCATACGAGTTTCCCTCTTCTCATGCTCTCCTTAGTGCTCTGCGTCCTCAGGTCCCGGCCCTCGAGTGAGCTCAGCCGCCGCTGGTATGCCAGGTCGCGATGCCGTGGTCAAGGCCAGGGTGAGGGCTGGAGAGCCAGTAAGAGCTCCTGAGACGCGATGCTCAGGAGCCCCCCTTTTAACGTGCAAGCGAAGTGCACGAGAGAAAAGGAGACTCACGGTGCTGCCTGCTATCCTCCCCGCGGGGTACCTGTGAATAGGCACAAGAAGAACATGGTTTGTTGTTATAGCCGTCAGCCTGCTGCTGGTTGGTCTGGATGAAGTGAAGGCACTGAGGGCCTGGTGAGGTGACGTGCGCGGGGCGTGACGCTAGCCAGAGCTCGACCGCTCAAATTTATCGACGTGGCAGGGACGGACCCATGCACCAGCGTTGTGCCTGTGAGGAGGCCCCGTGGGAGGCGATAATCGAGCAGGTGATAACGGTAGGCAGGTTAAGCAGGGAAGGCAAATCAGCTTGGGTAAATGCAGGAAGATACATGCCACTAGGTCCGGCCCGAGTGGCTTGGGGATGATGCAGCCCGAGGGGCACCCCCAGCAAGGTAAGCTAAAGACATAAGAAAAAGGGATACATGCCGTAGGGACAGACCCACGTGGCCTGGGAATAATGCAGCCCAAGGGGCGGTCCCAGCTTAATGAGCTTGGAAGACGTCACCTGGTTCTGTAGACGAAGCAGAGTTCGTGCAGCTGAAGGCGTGCGTCGAAGAAAGGACTCCTCATGAGCCACTAGAGCCCTGAGCCTCGGGAGGCTCTTGGGGCTCAGGAGGCTCCTTGAAGACCGTCTCCATTCCCTCCAGGACGACATGGTACCTGGCTTCTTGAGCCGCCAGGTCACGCCGTATGGCGTGCTGATAGGTCGATGCCACACTCAGCAAGCCGAACGGCATGTGAACGTAGCTGTGTGGCGGGCCCTCGCAACGGCCCACACACGAAGGCCAGAAGCGCTCCTGAGACGTGGCCCTATTGAGCCCTGGGACATCGATGCAGACACGCAGCCCAGCACCCTCGCCTAGGTGGTGAGCCGTGCCTTGTGAGCGGCTATCGCCGCGCATGGCTCTTGTGTCTTGTAGTTCCTGTGTGGTCTTGGCGATGAACTCCTGAGTGGTGGGCACCCCTTGCCCTATGTTCTCCTAAGGAAAACATGTCGTGTAGCATGCGTCCAAGTGGTGCCCAAGCGCCTCCCTCATGAGGTTGGCAAGGCCCGAGGCCCTCCAGAAGAGAGCCCCCGAGCCCTGTCGGAGGAGGGCGCTGGGCGCGCCTTCCTATGCGATGGAGGGAGGCGCCCCTGGGACGGACGCTGATCCTGATGAGGCTCCTGCCACGACGCCATCCTCCTGAGGTCCTGCGCGGCGCAGCTGCTTCTTATTGGGGATAGCCTCTGGAGGGCCCTCACTTTTGCCATCAGGGTCGTCGATTGCTGCGGCTTGGAAGGCCTGCTCAAGGGAGCACACCGCATCCCTTTCTTCACATGGGACCATGATGACCCTGCCACTTCCGGGCATCTTAAGGACGTTGTAGCCGTGGTGGGTGACCGCCATGAACTTGGCCAGGGCCGGATACCCAAGGATGGCGTTGTACGACAGGTGGATGTGCGCGGCGTCAAAGTCGATGACATCGGTGCGGTAGTTGTCGCGCGTGCCGAAGGTGACAGGCAGGCGGACCTGCCCTATCGGTGTGGTGGAGCCGTCGACGGATTCCTGAGAAAGGTTTGGTAGGCTAGAGCTGCTCATATGGCACTTGGAGGTTGTCGAATGTGTCGACGGACAGGACGTTGAGCCCTGCACCGCCGTCGATGAGGGTCTTGGTAACCTGCACATTGCTGATGACTAGGGAACACAACATCGGGAGGACGCCGGCGGTGGCCACGCACTTGAGCTGATCTGCCGAGTTGAAAGTGATGGCGCACTGGGACCACTTGAGCGGGCGCGCGGCCTCAAGCTTGGGGAGCACCGCGTTCACCTCGTGAGTGAACCGTTTGAAGATGGGCTGAGAGGCTGGGGCCTGGGTGCTGCCCAAGATGCAGGCGATTGCACGTGACTCCTGTAAGCCCCCAGCCCCTCGTCCTGATGATGGTCGTCGTTCCTTCTTGGTGGCAGCAGCAGGCGAAGACCGACGTTGCCTTGGGGGCGATCCTCACGAGGTTGGTCCCTCCAGGGCCCCTCGCGAGGATGGTCCTGCCAGCGGTCCTCACGAGGCCTGTCGCGCCATTCCTAATGCGGGCCACAGTCGTCCCAGCGTCCGCCTCCTCGTCCTCCTCCGCGGCCATAGCCCCGGTCGCTGTGCTCGGGGCGTTGACCGTAGCATCCCACGCGTAGGGCTCGGAGCTCTTGGAAGTCGTTGGTGTTGTGGGTGTTCAGGTTGTGGAAGACGCAGAACGGTCGGATGTTCTTGGATGACTCGGGCTGATCTCTGCCCCATTTGGTGTCGGGCTCCGCAGCTAGCACTGCCGCTTCCTTGCGCTTCACGTCCTTGGCCTTGGCTTTCTTCTCTTCTGTGCCCACGGCTGGCAGCTCAAGGAGAGAGAGGCGCCCCTCCTCAGCTCTTCCGCACTTGGTCACCAGGTTGAACAGCTCCTGAGACGTGCAGAGCTCCTTGTGGATAACGAGCTCTTCCTTCATCTTGACGTCATGGACGCCGTCGGAGAACGCGGAGATGATGGCCTCATCCGTGACCTTGGGGATCTTGAGGCGGGTGTTGTTGAAGCGCTGGATGTACTTCTGGAGGGTCTCCCCTGGTTGTTGCTTGATGCGGCGTAGGTCGCCCGCAGCCGACAGGCGGTCGTGAGTGCCCTGGATGTTGGCGACGAAGCGGTTGCGCATCTCGTCCCAGGAGGAGATCGAGCCGTGCTGCAGGTTCAAGAGCCAGGAGCGGGCCCCATCCTTGAGAGCTATGGGAAACCAGTTTGCCATGACTTTCTTGTCGCCCTTGGCTGCTTCGATGCTCAGCTCGTAGAGCTGCAAGAACTCCGCGGGGTCAGCGGTGCCGTCGTAGCGAGGAAGCAGATCCGGCTTGAACTTGCCTGGCCAGGCAACGCTGCATAGCTCGGGAGTTAAGGCACGACAGCCGACCGTAGTTATTGGGGCCCGCTTCGGAGTTGGAGCTTGGTCTTGATGAGGTCCGCGTGGCGCCACCACGGGCGGCGCGCGGTCTTGACGAGGCGGTGCAGGGAGCGCGGGTGCAGCTCCTCGCAGCCGAGGGATTTCTTCGTAGCTTCTCTCTTCGTGCGCGGGCACCAGGCATGGCGGATCACACCGCGGGATCGCGCCCTTGGTGCCAAGGCACCGTATTTGGGCTGGGGTGGTGGAGGCGTGCCTCGGGCCTCGTCACCCGTGGCCAGCTGAGCGTGAGGCAGAGAGACGGATAGCGCTAGGGAGCCCCCTGCGGTGCGGACGAGCTCGGCGACGTGGTTGAGCCACTCCTCGTAGAGGTCGTCGACTGGGCGGTAGCGCAGGAGTTCGTTTGCAGCGAGGAGTGCGGCCCGCGCCTCCATGGGAGCGTGGCGCGCATGGGACGAAGAACCAGCCGGGGTCGGCGATGGAGTGGCGATGCATCCGTCCTGCCGTACCGAAGGATGTAGCGAAGACGCTTGCTACTCATTCCCCACCGGGCCGGTGGCAGCGTTGGCGGCGGGAGACGGTGAACAACGAGGTGGCCCGCCAATGGGGGTCGTCTGAGCAACGCGGGCGGTGAGGGCAGCCCGACACTCAGCTCGAGCACGGCGAGCGTCCGCCATGGAGACGATGGAGCGACGAAGCGACGAACTGATGGAAGGGAAGCTGCGGTGCACCCCTACCTGGCATGCCAAATGTCAGATGTGGGGTTCCGGCAAACCCTTAAGGTTCGAACACTAGGGTGCGCGCGAAGTATTTTCCTCCCACCGATCTATGCCCTAGCTCGCTAAGATCTCACGAACGAACTCGACGAACTTGCAACACAGAAAGACAGAAGATTTATACTGGTTCGGGCCACCGTTGTGGTGTAGTACCCTACTCCAATGTGGTGGTGGTGGATTGCCTATTGGGCTGATGATGAACAATACAATGGGATGAACAGCCTCCTGAGGTTGAGGTGTTCTTGTGCCTGGCTAACTTGTGTGGTTCTAGATGGTCTAATTGGTCCTCCCATGGTTCGCCCATGATCCGCCCTGCCTATGGAGGTGGCTAGTCCTACTTATAGAGGCACTGGTCCTCTTTCCCAAATATTGAGTGGAAAGGGAGCCAACAACGGTAGGCTAATTTGAAGGGGGACAGCTAGTACAAGCCATCCTGACAAAAGTGGTCTTCGCCTACCAAAGGCTTTGGTGGTGACACCGTCTTGGGCTCCACGATGACCTCCGTCTTGCCGTCCTTCTGGTCCTGGTCTTGTTGCATCAATATGGCAACCTTTGCCTGATGCCTCGGTACACCTCGCCTGCGCTGCACCAAAGAGGAAACAAGGACGTTCTGCGCGCTAGCGCCCGCCTGGTGTCGATCGTCATG
The DNA here is from genome assembly GCA_034509565.1 of Triticum monococcum. Lineage (NCBI taxonomy): Eukaryota > Viridiplantae > Streptophyta > Magnoliopsida > Poales > Poaceae > Triticum > Triticum monococcum. Next base: position 369,569,335 of record CM067845.1, read on the forward strand.
GCTCACGTCACCAGAGCCTCGTGAGGTTTGCCTCGCCTTGTTATCTCCGCTCCTCGTGAGCCTGCCCGACTCGGCCACTCCATAGGAGGTCTTGTGCCGTCTGCCTCGCGAGGCTTGGCCCCTCACGAGGGTCTTGGATGCCTTGTTGATTAAGATGGGCCGTACGGCCTACTGGCTTAGCCACGCAGCGGGCTGTAGGCAGGCAAGTCTGGGGACCCCCGTTCCCAGAACGCCGACAGGCGGATTCTAGCTTTGTGAGAAATCTTGAAGAACAATTCAAGAATGAAAGGAATCCTTGACGGACCACCATGTTGAGCCTTTGTGAAGAACTCCGGTAATAAAAGGATGATAAAAGGAAGAGAAGTTGAAAAACACAAGGTGAAGCCTTGCGATGATTTAGATGGAGCTTCGCAATGGGATAATGCGGAAAACTTGGAACTTCGGAAAAGAAAAATTGAAGCATCTCAAACCGAGAATTTTACATGATGAACAACTCTGGAAAGAAGAAATTAGATCACTTGGATGAAACAATAATAAGAATTACATTATGCGTATCGTTCAGCAATTTAGATTGATGACAAGCAACAGATTTGGCATACTACTTATTCTCATAGAAAGGATTAAGAGAGATATAGCGCAAACTTGGGAATGTCTTCAACGAACCACCTGTAGGATTGAAACGACGAAGAAGTTAATATGAGAACATAGGAAGAGGAATCTTGAACAAACCGCCGTAAGAATTAAAAACAAACAAAGAAAAGAGAGTGACACACCGGAAGAATTAGAAAATGAATGAAGATACTTGAGAGAATTTAGATACAAGTGAACGAAGAGATCACGAGCTGATTAGAGAATACGTGAATGATGCCACGGTAAGATTTGGAGAATGAGAGCTGAAAGCTGGAATGAATAATTCTGAGATGATGGACTCCGGCGAATCAAACTGAAAAGACTCCAGAATTGCTCCGGATGGGTGAAAAGAATTCTCACAATCTAAAACACTTATGAGAGGATGGCATCAAGCTTGGACTACGCATCTTCAAGAGAACGGAGCAAGATTTAAGAGAAAATCTTCTTTAGTCTTCAAATGCAGAGAATGACGATGAGAAACACCACCACAAATTGTTGAGATACTCCGGGAAAATGAAAAAGAAAGAGGTTGAGCCAACAATGAAAGATAATTTGAAATTGATGTTGGAAAACATCTGACTGATGAAATTCATTCTTATGTCAAACTTCGAAAAGAATTTAGGAATAGCTCCGAAAAAATTGGAAGAGTCAGGTAAGATCCTAGGAAAAGACATGTGGGTTAGGGCCCACTCAAAAGATACACCGTTGAACAATTTAAAAGAAAGATTGCGCCGGTTGAATTAAATGGCTCAAAAGAGATAACTCCAACAAAATAGCTTGAACGGATTAGGAATGAAAACACGAATCTCCCGAGATATCTTCAGTACTCCAGAACAAAAGAATGGCAAGAAGTGGATGATTAAGGGGTACACCGGCATGAGAAAACATTTGAAACGAGGAAAGGATATGATCAACAAAGCTTGAATTTAATTCACCGGAGAAGAAAAAGAATGGAAAATGATGAACTTGAAGCTTCCTGAGAATCGCCTAATAAGAACATTGAAATAAAAGAATGAAGAGACTTCACATGAGTAAAAGGATACTTGATTAAGAAATTTGAGTCCTTGAAGAAAAAGGGTGGGAGGGCGGGAAAACAAAGGCAGCTTGGGGCAGATGGAGTGGATACCATTGAGAAAACTTAGAATTGATCTCGCGAATGGGAAAAATGATAGGACTAGCCTGCAAAGAATAACGCCGGTTGGAAAAGAATTGACATGACAATCTCGATGACTGAAAAGATTAGCACTCTCATAGAAATGTGAGAACACTATTTATTAAAGCTATGGAATCCACATTTGACTTCGAAGCAACTCGAATACCACAATACAAAACAAAACAAAGGATTGGCTTGCAGAATAAGCCGGAAACAAACATATGATAGATCCCATATCGTATCATGTGTCTGTTGGAAAGATATCCTACGTGATACTTGAATTCCCACCTAAGAACTCCCGAAACTTTCTGGTTATGCAATCTAGTGTTGGGGATATAGGGAGGCACAATATATATCACACAACTAACAAGCCCTATGCTCCAACTGTATCCATCCGTCAACTCATAACCAAGAAACCTTCGGAAATCGTGTACCTCAACATTCGAAAAGCATCTGTTATACAAGTTATGGCAATACACACGAACTCCCTCCACAGTACTAGGTGGCGTCGAGGTTATGTTACCACTGGCTGCATAAAAGAGATTTTCGATGTCGGTGAACTCAGGTATTCTAGAACTGCAATGATAAAATTGTGATGACAACACCTCGGAGCTCAACTCCCCGAGACACTGCCACAACCCCTAAATGTCAAGAGGCACGAAGAACAATGTTCTCGTCACAAGAATATCGGAACGATCCAAAGATACCCACATGATCCTAAATTTTTTTGATGAAATTGGAGGAGAGGAAAGTCAAAACATCTACGTCAGGAGGCCTCACCAGAGCGACGAAGGGACCGAGGAGTAAAAAGAATCCTACTCTCCATTATATATAATCCTAAGACTCAAAACATTTTTGATCTAGACTCAACAACGTCAGCGATTCGATCAAGCAAGGGGCTCCTAAATCGGGGCTGGCTCTGATACCAACTTGTAACACCCATCACAAGCTCTCACGATCAACGGAGGATATTCCTTCTCCCGGAAAGACCCGATTAGTCTCAGAATCCCGATTACAAGACATTTCGACAATGGTAAAACTAGACCAGCAAGACCGCCTGATGTGCCGACAAGTCCCGATAGGAGTGGCACGTATCTCGTTCTCAGGGCACACCGAATGGGCAAGACATCGGGTTGGCTGACACCCTAGTTGCGTAGGGGGCGCCGGACATCGCTCAGTTCGGACCAACACTCAGTGGAGCACTGGCCCGGGGGGTTAAAACAAAGATGACCCTCGTCTTAGCTGCTCCCAAGGGAAAAAAGGCTTAGGTTGTTAGGAAAATGTAAAACCAAGGTTGAGCCTTGCTGGAGGAGTTTTATTCAAACCGAACTGTCAAGGGGGTCCCATAACCCCAACCGCGTAAGGAACGCAAAATCAAGGAACATAACACCGGTATGACGGAAACTAGGGCGGCAAGTGTGGAACAAAACACCGAGCAAAAGGCCAAGCCTTCCACCCTTTGCCAAGTATATAGATGCATTAATTAAATAAGAGATATTGTGATATCCCAACATATCCATGTTCCAACATGGAACAACCTGCAAGGCACCTGCAACTAGCAACGCTATAAGAGGAGCTGAGCAAAAGCGGTAACTTAGCCAAACAACGGTTTGCTAGGAAAGTGGTTTAGAGGCTTGACATGGAAATATGGGAGGCATGATAAACAAGTGGTAGGTAGCACGACATAGCGATAGAACGGACAACTAGCAAGCAAGGATAGAAGTGATATCGAGGGTAATGATCATGTTGCATGAAATCCCGCTAGGAAGAAGACCGAAATCCATGAAGAAGACAAACAGACGTAGTCGAACGAATCCTCACAACTCCGGAACAAAACCAAAGCTAACGAGAGAAGCAACCCGGAAAGAAACACGCAACATGGTAAACACACAAGCATAAACATGGCATGATGCACAACCAAGGATGATGCATTTCTGGTTTAAAAATGCACAGCATGGCAATGTGCACAAATAAAACTACAAGTTAAGTGGAGCTCAATGTGCAACGAGATGCATATTGACAAAACACCACATTCAATTATTTAGTTCTCTCCCGTTTAATCTACTCAACAATATTAAATGTTGGTTAACATGGCAAGAGGTGAGGCATAAGTAAACTAACTATTTAGGCAAGTTTAAATGAGGCCGGAAATAACAAACAACAATTCCGGAAAATCCCCATATGCATATTATGAATTTGGTACTGTTCTGCCCTAAACCATATTTTAGAATTGTTAAACTAGGCATTTTTCTACCATAACAAACAACAATTCCAGAAAATCCCCATATGCAAGCTGAGTCCACCATCTTAAACTAGGGATTTTTCTACCCCATCTACATATAAAGTTTATTTAAAATGGAGCTACTATTATTTAGTTGTGAATAAATCATTTTAACATGGCATATGAGCATATTTAATCAAACAACATTTTTAACATGGACGAAAGATGCAGATTATGAAAGTAGGCAAAATTCTAAGCATTTTACATATTTAAAGTTTTTACATATGATGCATGGTTGTGAATTTATTATATGCATGAACATGGAGGGGTAATATGTAAATATGCGTTTTTTGGGATAAAAGGCAAAATTCGCAGGGCACGAAAGAAATATGCATGTGCTGAATCTGGCTGGCCCAGCAGTGCACAGGAGAGGGGCTGGGCGCGTCTTCACCCATGGGCCAAACCCAGCTCGGTGGAAGCAACAGGCTTGGCAGGCCATCAAGGGGTGCTAGGCCTTGGGGAGGCAAGGACGCAGATCCGGCAGGTCGGCTCCATTCCTGGCAGTATCTGGCGGATCTGGCGAGGTGGTGGCCGTGCTCCTTCAGGCAGCCTCCATGGCGACGCTGCGTTGAAGACAGTGAGAAAGATGCTCTGTGAGAGAGAGAAAGAGAAGCATGGGAAAAAGAGGGAGAAGGGGTGGCAACGCTCATCTGCGGGTCCGCCGGCGGCATGGCTAACCAGACAGAGGCGGGGAGGAGGCTGCAAGCACTGCAGTTGGTGGATCAAGAGGAGTGGCTGGTTGGTTCGATGGCAAAATTGAGGAGGGGAAGGTGGTGGCTGCTGATTTGGAGCGGGGGAGATCCCTGGGAAGAGGCGGCGGCAGAGGGATTCTGGGGATGGGACAACTCCCCTAGATTTTAGGGTTGCTCTATTTATATAGTAAGTAGGCTAGGTTTAGAGGGGTATTTCGTCCCTCCGATTTTTCATCGGACGGTCACGAACAAATAGCTTAGGAGAGTCCAACGAGAAACCGATGATGATTTAGGGATGTTTGGGGATGATCCGGATCCAATGGTCATGACTGCCTGAGTTGGGCCCGGGAAGTTTCAGACACGCACGCAAAGGGGGTTAGGTAGTCACAGTGAAGAGGGAAGCGAAAACCCGATTGGTCTGGAATGCTCAATGAAGGCAAAGCGGTCCAAGGGAAGGTGATGAAGGAAAAGGGAGAAACGGCAACGACGAGCGAATGTAAGTTTACAAAACAAAGATGGCAACGAGTGCCGATGCAATGCAAATGATGACATGATGAAATGCAATAAACAAATAAAACACACGGCTGACACGCAAAACATGGAAGGCATCTGGAGCGTCGGTCTCAGGGCGTCACAGAGATATAGAGAGAGTGTGTGCATGAGACACCCCGACACCTCGAGAGAGATTGTGAGCATGTGTGAAAGAGAAATGCCGATGTAAATAAATTGTGTGCACTTATGCGTTAGATAGAGAGATATATAGCGCGTTTGTGAGAACGGGCCGAGGCATAGTGCATCTACGTGTAAAAGGCGGTTCTAGCATTAAATTAAAATATAAATGGCATTATTATTTTTGGATGACATCATGAATTTTGCAATTTGTGTATGAACGAAAATCAGTCTATCAGACACCCATACTCTATTGAATTCTAGCATGTGCATGTGTTTATTTCATATTATCGATCCATAGAGTGTGAGCGGTTTGAAATACAGGCAATGCATTGCTTTTGCAATTCATACATAAACATTAATCAGTGCACTCCATGTTGTTAGTGTGAGGCACTTTATACATTTGTCACTTACATGGATACATTCCAGATTGCTAGCTACGAAATAGAATACATGTTGAATTCAACATAAAGGGGGTTTCGAAGATTAGAATTCATAGGAAGTGCATTCATCTATTTGAACCCGAGATAATGGCATTTGTAAATCAGATCTAAAAGGGGGCATCAATCTTTGTTGTGCGTTTGAACATGCTATATATTCATACGCATGTCTAACTATTTTTTTGCAACCAAGGAGATTATATTTGGAACCATGCATGAACCGAGGTAAGTTGCATATTTTTTAATATATACTCGTGTACAATGTATATTCAAATGTACCCCTCAATTCCAAAATAATCGTAGTTTTAGGATTTTCAAGAGTGAAGATTTGTGAAGTTTGACAAATCCTGAAAGTTCAATTCAAGAGAACCAAAAACATTAATGCTTCTGCTCCATAATATTGAACGACGTGCCAAATAAGCCTCTGGTTACCCGAAACCGCGCGAGACTAATATTTGGTGGTAGGAAATTATTGTCCTGACTCTGGCCCGTGTAGCCTAGCGGCCTGATGTCCAAAGGTCTAAACCGGGGTAGGTCTGTAACTTCACCAAGACGCCAGTCTCAACCGCCTCCGAGAAGCATTCATATGCCGTGGGAGCCTAAACACCCATGCGCTCGGCCGAAATCTATCCCGCCCACCATTTGGGACACCTGAGATTACTATCCTACCCCCAACTTGCAATATGTGTGAAATTTTAGATGGGGGCAAAAAATTAAATTTCCCCAAATTTCAAACAAGCGCGTCCCAAACCGAAACATTGTTCCCCCTTAGTTCCCCCTCCCTCCGTTTCCCCATTCATACTCCGTGGGCGCCAAAACACCCTCTCCAACAGCCGCAAAACCCCAGCCTCCTTCGTCCTCCACCAATTGCACCCAATCCACCGCCGCCCTCCTCCATCACACCGGAGCAGGTACCCTGACGTCGTCGTCCAACACAACCACAACCGCAACACCCTCAAGGACTTAGCAACTGAAGCCAAGGCAGAGCTGCCTCCACGATGTCGACGTCGACGTGCGCCGTACCAGAACCACTTTGACCACGTCATCATGCGCCTCACTGCTGCCGCTCCACTGTCACAACCGTCCACCGCACTAGAGTTGTTCCCGCAATGCCTTCGTTCGCCGCCTCGAATCTAGTTCCCCGCCGCCGACCGACAGCCACCGCACCACACTCAACAACTTGTCCATGGGTTCGTCCAAGGCTCCACCGTCCTCCACAACTTCTCGTTTCCAGCAAACCACAAGAAGATCATTGGAAAAACAGAAGGAGGACCCAACACTGCCAGCAGAAAGAGGTACTCCTCTTCCTTTATTCGTGCAAATCTTACGTCCCTGCTCACACCATATTCATCCCAAGAAAGAAACTAGTTGACCGCTTCTTCTGCATCTTCTTCGTGATACTAAATGCACAAATTTCCTCCCATTTACTATTTCACCTTTCCTAGATGTCAGTAGCCCGCCTGGATTTCAATTCAGGGTCTGTCGAATCACAATTAGAAGAAGCAGCACCCGCTTAGGCGCGTAGATCACCTAGTCCGCCTGTTCGCCGGGGAAGCGGCACATCGGTGTCTATCATAGGGGTGTGGGCTGCAGGAGCATCTTGCACCTAATCTGGAGGTCGGCGGGGCTTTAAGGGATGGCCGGGGGGCGGTGCCAAGCACGGCGGTGCGGTGAGGTCGAGGGGAGGGCGGAGGCAGGGGACTAGGCCTATGGTCGTTGGCGTTTTGAGGAAGATCGTAACACTGACTGGCTGGAGGTAGATGAAGGTGATCTGCCCATTCTTTGTACATCGGACGGTGCATAAAAAATGGACTGACCTATTTGTTTTCAGTCGACTGTTATTTTCATAGGACCACACCTTGTGGTGTGCTGGAGGAGCATCTGCATTTCCCAACCATCCATGTGCTCATATTTCAAAATCCTAGAATCTGGTAATTTCGTGTGCCATGCATGTTGTAGAGCTATCATATGTCTCCCGTCATTTATTTCTCACTGACATGCTATCTGCTACCTTTACACTGTACTACTTGTGCACACACTTCATCCATACTCACACTATTGTTTTTTTATGCATGGGTATTCCAGACTCAGACACAGTGTTGATGAATACAAAAAAGAAAAGACAGAAGTCACTCCAGTGTAATTCAAAGATAAGCACTAAGCGTTTCAGCGCTCCAAAGGGTGCAGGGTCAGGAGATGGAGACGGTACATGTAGCTCTGCAGTTGATGATCTCAATTTCCACACACAACCATCCCATGTGCTTGCTTTAACTTCACGATGTCAAATGTGGTTGCATGTTGCATATGGTGTCTAGCTTGTATTGCTTCCAATTTGGTTAAATTGCATCTACTTACTTTACACATTATACCTTTGATAATGACATGCCTTCCTGTTTTTGATACATACTACATATGTCTATTAACCATGTTCGTACATCAAACTAATGCTCTTTTGTATCCCTCATCAATCACTTATGATGAGACAATCACCCCAGTGGGTTACCGTGAGATGCGCTACTCGTTTAAAGAGTGCAGTGTCATCCTCCCCACATGATTCCCAAGAAACGGCAAGGCTAAATGAAGATGGTCAACATAGCTCTCTAGTTGATGACTGGAGTTCCCCACACCACCATCGCAGGTGCTTCCTCTTACTTGGCAGTGTGATATGTGGTTGCATGTTGCATATGGTGTCTGCCTTGTAATGCTTCTAATTAGGGTAAATTGCATCTGCTTATTTAACACATTATACCTGTGAATATGACATGCCTTCCTGTTTTTGGTACATACCACGTCTTTCTATTAACCATGTTCTTACATCAAACTACTTTTCTTGTGTATCCCTCATCAATCACTTTTGACGAGACACCTTCAAGTTGACAATGTAATATTGGTTGCATCTTGCATATCATTTCAAACATGTATTGCCTCTAATTTGTTGAAGTGCCACTTATAATGAGACAAATCTAACTTGGTAGAGTGATTTTGGTTGGATCTTTCATATGGTGTCTAGATTGCATTGCTTCCAATTTGTTGAAATGCCTTCTGCTTAGCTTTTTTTGTACATACTCCATCCTCCTACAATGTGGTTGCCATATATAAAAGTTGTGTTCGTCAGTATCATGCATCAACGAATTTGGAAGTGCGAATTTCATTCCTTTTTCTTGTGTGTTTACTTGACAATGCAAAATCTAAAAGGACGAAGGCACAGAATGATGGTGGTCCTCTGGAGCAACCGAAACATATGATCTCTGCAGATTCTCCTGCTACTACTACTGCAGTGCAAGTTCCAAATCTCATCCCCCTTACTCCACAACCCCACACTACAAAAAAAGACACATCCATGACATTTTGTGCCGAACGAAATTTTTTTCTGTCATACATATGACACTTCTATGATGATAATTGTGACAAAACCCGGTATCATCATAGATGTGGTGGGCTCCTACTTCTATGACAAAAAATCATGAAAGAAAATGGGCTTTTCGTCCTGGGCGGGCCGGAGACGCAGCTGCATGACATTCTTTGGGCCGTCCATGACGGAAAAAACTATGGTAGAAGCGAGGGGGAGGAAAATTTCGGGGAGTTCCCGGTTACGGTGGGAGGTTGGGGGCCGAGCGATGCGTGTTTCTCTCGTACATGTACGCGCGTGTGTGCGAGGCGTTGGCTCTAACTGAACCCGAGCGAGGCGTTGGGCTCTAACTGAACCCGAGCGATTGCACTGCAGGCTACGCGTTACTGAACCCGAGCGATCGATCGATGGCTGTTAACTAAACCCGATCGAGCGATTCCTTCGCTACTGCTGCTAACTGAAGCCAATCGATGCTGCCTCTGGATGAACAATGAGCGTTGCGGAGGGGGGGTTTGGATCAACAGTTCCCGGTGGGGGTGGATGAACGGGACCCCGTGGTGTTGCCTCTGGATGAACAGGACCCCAATCGATCGAGCCGGTTGGGGCTGGATGAACAGGACCCCCGTGGAGGGCTGGATGAAGAGGACCACCCCGTGGAGGGCAGGATGAACAGTAGACGGTGGAGGGGCAGGATGAACAGTAGACGGTGGAGGGGCGGGATGAACAGTAGCCCGTGGAGGGGTGGTTGAACAGGAGCCCGTGGAGAGGGCTGGTTGAACAGTAGCCGGTGGAGTAGCGCGCGGTGGAGGCTGGATGAACAGGAGCCCGTGGATGAACAGTCGCAGGTGGAGGCTAGAGGAGGTCGACGGTGGATGAACATTAGCTCGTGGAGGCTGGAGGGGGTCGACGGTGGAGATGAACAGTATCCCGTGGAGTCGCATTTTGCGGTACGCCACACCCCTCCCGATGAACAGGACCCCGTTTCGACCGTAGGAGGTCCGTTTCGTCCATTTTGCGGTACGCCACACCCCTCCCGATGAATAGGACCCCCATTTCGACCGTAGGAGGTCCGTTTCCTCCGTTTTGCGGTACGCCAGACCCCTCCCGATCAACAGGATCCCGTTTCGAATGTGGCCGATCGAACACAAGGCCATTTCCTCCGTTCTGCAGTACGCCAGGCCTCGTTTCCATCGCATGTTCCGTCCAAGCCCTCCTGATGAACATGACGCATTCCGTTGCCTCCCCATGAACACGACGCATTCCGTTGTCTCCCCATGAAAACGACGACGATGCTGTTTCTCCGTTCTGACCCAGCCATGTACATGAGCCCTGGCCGTACGTATGAGCAAGTAGGCGTTCGAGACCCCGCCCGTATGTACACATACGTGGCCGTATTTTCTTTCTCGCACCCTGGCCGCTGTACTTACGTGTAAATGCTACATGCACGCCTCTACTACGACACATGCGCGCCTCTACATCGACCAGTATGTATGTACACGTTCGCGACCAGAATGACAACGCTACGTATGCTTCGACCAGGTGGGTCCCGATTGTCAGGCACTTCCTTGCCTGCGAAGATGTAGCTGGTGGGTCCCAGCAGTCAGGGGGTGAATCGTTTTTTTTTTGCTCGGACGCACTTCCTTGCGTGCGAAGATGTAGCTAGTGGGTCCCAGCAGTCAGGGGGAAACATTTTTTTCACGAAATATAGTGGCCCATCCGATGGGTCCCAGCAGTCAGGGGGAAACATTTTTTTCACGAAATATAGTGGCCCATCTGGTGGGTCCCAACTGTCAGGTGGAGGAATCATTATTTTCCGTGTAATAAGGAGGCACTTCCTTGCTGCGGCCGTGGACCCAGCTGTCAGCCTCTCTACATACAGTCCACGTCCGATGGAAGTCGTTCCTTGACCATGTTGACCACGCCGCACCGAGAGCACCAGGGCGGTGGACGACGGCGAGGCCTAGGAAGGGGACGACACGGAGGCAGGGAAGACTCGGCAGTTGTTTCCCACGCGAAGGGGAGTATGAATGTACGAGGGTTTACTGGTTCGTCTGCCATCGCCGAAGAATAACAGCAGGTGTGGGTGAGTAGAGTGATGGCTAGGCCAGCGATGGGAGTATGGTCGGGCGGTGAGGCCTGCGCGGCAGCACAGCCGGCCGCGAGGAGGAGGGAGCAGGCAGTCCCGCCGGCGCTTGTTTGAGCGGCTAGAGCAGGAAGAGCAGAGATTGAAGAAGCACGACGGCCATTGGATGGACATCCAACAGTCAGTGCTTGTGCTTCAACCTTTTTTTAGGAAATCCTCAAATCTGTGGAAAACAGCATACAGCCCATCTGCCATTATTTCTAATAATTTACAGCCCATTTGCTAATTCTTAAGGTTTTTTGGAGCCCATATTCTTTTTGTTAGCATTACAGCCCATATTGTGGCAATGGTTAAAAAATTATATGAAATTTTGCATATTTCGGTGCGGTCTGAACTGTTTTTAATCCCAAAATTTCGACTCACATTCAAACTGATTTAAAAAATAAATGTATATCAATATAAAATCCAACAAATTCTCCATGCATAAAAATTAATGTAATTTAGAATCTTGAAATGAAAAAAAGATATTTGAAACTAATTGCCGGTTTGATGTGTTTTAAAAATGTACAGCCCATTGCTCATTACTAATGGGCCATTTTCTCGGCCAGCCGAATGAAAGCTCTCCTCGTCTTTAAAGATTTGCAGCCCAACAGGCCTGACAAAGCGACTTACTTGGCAAATCACAAAAAAACTGGGCTGTGGCCATGGACCCAACTGTCAGCCTCTCCACTTACAGTACTCTTCTGATGGAAGTCGTTCCTTGACCACATTGACCACACCGCGCGGAGAGCACCGCGGCGGTGGACGACGGCGAGGCCTAGGAAGGGCACGACACGGCAGTGGAAGCCCGTGCGGAGAGGACTACGAGGGTTCATTGGTTCGGCTGCGGTGTGAGGCTGCTATCGCCGCAGGGCCTGGCCAGCGATGGGAATAGTAGGGGCGGTGAGGCCTCTGCGGCAGCACAGCCGGCCACGGGAGGCAGGAGCATGCGGCACGACCGGCACTGCTTTGGGCGGCTGGAGCAAGAAGACCAAAGGTTGAAGAAGCACTATGGCCGTTGGATGGACATCATACGGTCACTGCAGCTAGAATCGTTCATATTGACTAAGTTGACAAAGCCCTTTGTCCCCATCAACTTAGTAGGCCCACAAGTCAGCCTCCCAGCAAGGTGGGTCCCAGCTAGCCGGGGGAGTATTCATTTTGTTTGTGCGTAATACGGAGGCACTTCCGGTGGGTCCGAGCTGACAGCGGGGGGAACGTTTTTTTCGCGAAATACGGTGGCCCATCCGGTGGGTCCAGCAATCAGGGGGAAATGATTTTTTTCGCAAAATACTGGTGGCCCGTCCGGTGGGTCCCCGCTGTCATGTGGAGGACTAATTATTTTCCGCGTAATAAGGAGGCACTTCCTTGCGGCTGCCGTGGACCCAGCTGTCAGCCTCTCCATGTATAGTACTCTTCCGATGGAAGTCGGTCGTTGACCACGTTGACCACGCCGCGCCGAGAGCACTAGGGCGGTGGATGACGACGAGGACTAGGAAGGGGACGACTCGGAGCCGGGGAAGACGCAGAAGTGGATGCCCACGCGAAGAGGAGTACGAGGGTTCACTGGTTCGGCTGCGGTGTGAGGCTGCTGTCGCCGTAGAATAACATGGGGTGTGGGTGAGTAGAGGGATGGCCTGGCCAGCGGTGGGAGTAGTAGGGGGCGGTGAGGCCTCCGCAGCATCACAGCCGGCCACGGGAGGCAGGAGCATGCGGCACGACCGGCGCTGGTTTGGGCGGCTGGAGCAAGAAGACCAGAGGTTGAAGAAGCACTACAGCCGTTGGATGAATATCGTACGGTAACAGGATCTAGAATCGTTCATATTGACTAAGTTGACAATGCCCTCCGTCCTCGTCAACTTGGTAGGCCCACAAGTCAGCCTCCCACTATGTTGGGTTCCAGCTGGCAGGGGGAATATTCATTCTTTTGTGCGTAATAAGGAGGCACTTCCTTGCGTGCGAAGATAGCTAGTGGGTCTGACATGTCAGCGGGGGCACTTTATTTCGCGAAATACAGAGGCCCTTCCGGTGGGTCCCAGATGTCAGGTGGAGGAATCATTATTTTGTGCGTAATAAGGAGGCATTTCCTTGTGTGCGGCCGTGGACCCAGCTGTCAACCTCTCCACGCACAGTCTACTTCCGATGGTGTCACTCATTGACCACGTTGACCACACCGCACCGAGCGCATCCAAGGTGGTGGACGACGGCGAGGCCCCGGATAGCAACGAGCCGGAGATGGGAAGACGCGGGAGTAGAGTCGCAGACAGAGAGGTGTACGAGGGTTAACTGGTTCTAGTGCGGTGTGGTTCGGCAGTCGGTGGAGAAGAATAGGAGGGGTGGAGGGGTGGAGGGATGGCCTGGCCAACGGTGGAGTAGCGCTTCAGAGCGAAGCATGCTAAGCAGAGCTGCTAGCAGCAGGAGGTGCGAGGTGGTCCTGGCGGCGCTAGAGGAAGAAGACGAGAGATTGAAGATGGATGCCGGTCATTGGATGTAAATCCAATGGCTAACATGTCAGAATCATTTGTTGACTAAATTGACAACGACTTGCATCGGCTTCGACCTATTGGCCCACATTTCAGCCTCCAAAAATGTGGCATGTATTCAACCCATTTTTCAGAATTTACAGTCTTTTTTTGCGCAGTAGAATTTACAGTCAAATTGATCTTTTTTTTGAATTACAGCCATTAGCTGGGCTGGGTGAACAAATAATGTAGCGTCCATGCGGCCTGTTTATTTTATTTCCTAAAAAATTACAGCCCATTTGCACTTTCTCGAAATACACAATTTTGTTGGGCTGATTCTAATTATAATGTTGGGTTGGGCTAGCAATGTTATCAAAAAATAAAAAGGGGCTGAGCATTTTGTTAAAAATATATTTAAATAATAAGTGATATTATTACATTCATCCTTAAATTTACAGTCTTACCAAGCTTTATATAATAACATATAAAATAATTTTTTTTAGAAAAACAGGGAGCATCTCCCCGGTTCCATTGCTGAGAACGAAACCACAACATATTCTGATACAGCAGCTCAAAGAGCAGTTCGAAAGCGAAGGTAGAAAAGCTACAAACTAGGGGTGGATGAACAAGTTCTCTGAATAACACAAATCACCCGAGCTGTGCCAAAGGTAGAGCGGATAGAGCACTCAAATGACACAAGGAGGGTCCAGCGAAGCCTTCATGGTCTTCAGCCGAGGGGCCGTGTCAGCCTGCGGTGACCAGTAAGCAAGCAGAGACACCGGGCTAGAAGGCATAGCAAGGTGGATGTCCCTCTTTTTCGGCACCAAGTGCCCATCATCTTCATCAGAGATCTTGAGACGAGCCCACGGGTCCAGCCCCAGAGTAGGTCGAGCCTTGTTCAGCCACAAGTGCTCGCCAATGGTTTCTGGAGGGATCCTGTTAGGGTTTCCATGAAGCTCATCAACTTGTCCTTGTCCGATCCGGAGGAGAGAATCACCTAGTTCCTCACCATGTTCCTGATCAACCTCAAGACCTGCGGAATGGAAATCCAGGAGGTGTTACTAAAAATCATAGCATTTCTATATTTCCAGAGGCACCAAAGGACAGCTGAGCTAACAGTGTTTAAAACTGAGCACTTTTTGTTAGCAATCCAGAATTTGGCGACAGATTCGAAGGATGAGCCAATCTGACTAGAGAAATATTCCTCAATGTGGGCCCAGAGATGTTTAGCAACTATACGTTCAAAAAATATGTGAGAACAAGACTCTTGTTCCAAGCAGTAAACACAATCAAGGGGTTTGATGATGTGTCTCTTCCTAAGGTTATCCCTAGTCATCAATTTGTTTTTGGAGAGAAGCCAGAGAAATACATGAATTTTAGGGGGAACTCTCAATTTCCAGACAAGCTTGTATGAGGATCAATATACCTCTGTAAGAGGATCAGGAGTTAGCTAACTTCCTCTCTATTCTAGCCAAACAAGCTTGTATGAGGATCAATCTACCTCTGTAAGAGAGAAGTTTGCCCCTCCACCCAGCAATCCTTTTAATGATTTTATCCAGAAGGGGTTGGATATCCTCTCTCCTCAGTTTATCATAGTGGAGAGGGATACCTAGGTACTTAATGGGGAAGTTACCTTTATTACAGACTAGAATAGAGAGGAAGTCAGCAAACTCCTGATCATCCATGTTGATAGGGATGAGTTCACTTTTAGAGTAGTTGATTCTCATGCCTAAGACTTGTTCAAACCAGGTTAGAACAGTTTTCAGATTGCTAGCATGTGTGGAGTCATTGTCTAAGAAAAGGATGGTATCATCTGCATATTGAAGGCAGATGATGCCACCAGGGCAGACCTCAGGACAGAGCCCTGCAATCAGACTATGATCAGCAGCTTTGCTCAGCATTTTAGTAAGAATGTCCACTACTAAATTAAACAAAAGCAGGGAGATGAGGTCACCTTTCCTAAGGCCTTTACTAGCAAGGAAAAAATCACTTTCACAGTTATTTAACTTGACCCCAACAGACCCCCCCCCCCCGTGAGTAAGTTGCTGGATCCAACTCTCCTCTATGAAAGGCTTGGAAAAGATCTAAGAGATCATTTTTCACCAAGTCCTAAAAATGCTGGTAAAACAAGAAGGGAATCCCATCAGGACCAGGAGCCCCATCAGGATAAGAGCTAAAAATGGTTTCCTTCACCTCTGTCTCTGAAAAAGGGGCTTCTAGCAGCTCATTTTCAGTAGGAGAGACTTTTTCAGAAGTAGAGAAAAAACTGTTTTGTAGAGAGAACCCAGAAGGGTTTTCTTTCTTAAACAGGTCTTTGTAGAAGTCGCTAGCCACTTTCAGCATCTCATCTACCTCAGTAACAAGGCCATTAGGGCCATCAAGGGAGTGAATGAGGGTTTTCCTCCTCCTCTGGTTAGCTACTGCATGGAAGTAAGCAGTATTTCTATCACCCTCCTTAATGTTCCTATCTCTAGACCTTTGTTTGGCTTTGATTTCTTCTTGAAGCCAAATTTTCTTGAGCTCTCCATGGACAAAGTTTAATCTATTAGTCTCAGCCTCAGAGAGGTCAGTGGTTTCTGCCTTAATATCTAGAGAATCAAACTCAAGGAGGAGAAGCCTTTTGTATCTTCTAAGATTAGCTTCCTCATTGGAGTTCCACCCTTTGGTAGTTCTTCTAAATCTCCTGATTTTGATCTGCCAATTTTCTAGGGGGCAGCTGCTCCCAGTAGGCTCATTCCAGATTTTCCTGACTAGCTCGGTAAAATCTTCTCTAAGCAACCACCACTTTTCAAATTTAAAACTATTGCTCTTTGGAGTTTGGTTAAGACCAGAGTCCCAGAGCAAAGGAGTATGGTCACTACCACATCTGGGCAGAGCTCTACAACTAGAACGGGGAAAAACTATATAATTCTGTGTCACAGAAAATTCTGTCAATGGTGGACATAATCCTGGAGCAGCACTTCCAACATATCTACCAGAACTGTGGGGTTTCCTTCTGACAGGGCAATTCTCAACTTTATGGGTAACCATTTTGCAAAGAAAACAACTCTTGGCTTGACACATTTATCCAAATGATGCCCTGGTTCCCCACAATTATAGCAGATCACCTCAGAGTATACCATAAGGCCCGAAGCAGGGGCAGGAGCAGTTTTCTGGATGTCCTATCTCTTCTTTTGCTGATTCTTGCCTTGAGATTTCCCACTAATCTGAGAGTCAGAACCACTAGCAGATTGATCTTGGGCAATTACAGGAGCCTGCCCAGATTGTGCCCCCATTTGGGGCGGAGGTGGGCCTTACCACTGCCCAACTAGCGCTCTCGCCCCCCCATTGTGATAGGGGAAATTCATCGGAGTTACTGGTTCCTTCTCATCCTCCAGCCAGATGTTGTCTCTCAGGAAGCAGAAATAACCACCAGACAGCTCAATTGAAGCAGATTGCAAGCCTAATTTAAATCTTCTACAGGTTTGGGGGAGAGGTAAGGTAGGGGATCCACCTGCTCCGGCTCCGGTGGCGTGCTGGTGGGCAGGAGTCCAGTCAAGCATTCCCATCTCGCTTCACAGCGTGGATCTCCTGAATTCACTTCTCCTTTCGCCCATCGAACAAACGCAATCGGCGGCTCACTGGGGTGGGGCATCCTGTGCTTCTTCGAGAAATCTCCTTCGAAGTAGATCCGCAGGGCTAGATTCAGCAGCTCCCAATCCACATGATCCTTGCACATCCGAGCATACCTGCGCGAGTGAGAGAACAGATTCGGTCCCTCCTTGGCTTCCTCCCTCGCAGCTTCCTCCTCTGCTTCCCTCCATTCGCGCGTGCACTGGGTCCAGCAGAGAGCGTCGTCGCAGATCCGCGTCGCCCGCTCCCTCCATCTCCTCCCTCGAGTCTCCCGCAACACCGCCGGCGCGACGGAGTCGAGCGGCTCGAGCATCCGCGGGAAGGCTTTGTAGACATGTGGGAGATGCATCTTGTGCATCTACCTGTCTTCCAGCCATTCCCCCGTGGATATGGCCGGTGACTCCATGGGGCACGCGAGCGGACTTGCTGAGGGGGGCAGGCGCGCCCGGAATCAGGAGGCGGGGGGTGGCGGCGAGATCTATGGCGGCGGCGAGGGTGGAGGTAGTGGCGGGGCGGGGGCGGGGGTGGAGGTGGTGGCGGGGGCGAAGGGGATTGCGAGAGCGGTCATCTATTTACCAATTATGTGAACTAAACAGTCAACATATAAAATAATTTAAATATATACAATATAGTTAGAAGGGAAACATAAGTTGGACCTGGCGTTCCTATTCTTATATTATATAAAATAGAACAGACCTCTGCGTTTTCTTCAAAAAAATACATAAATTGGGCTGCCAAAAATAAAACCTCGGATGGGAGGTCCATAGGCCAGTCGATACATGACGGCCCTAAGAAAATACAAACAGGCCTATGGACCTCCCATCCGAGGACGTGGGCTACGCATGTTAAAAATGAAAGCCTAGACGGGCAGCCCAAAACCACGTCCAACACTTGCCAAAACTTCGTCCCTCATTTTCTCTATGTTTCGCACACTCGACATTGTGTGGGCATTTTCACTGTGCATCATATGAAGATGTGCTATGCATGAATGTTGATCAGCATGATGTTAACTGGCTGGTAGTTCCATTTTCGACCATGAATAAAACATCCAACATGATGTTAACCCTGTTTGAAAAGGCCGTGTTAATATAAATGCTCTGCCTCTTAGAGTTGTAGCTTCTTATCTGAAACTGAACTTGCAGTTTCTTATCTGAAACTGAAACTTGCAGTTTCTTCTCTGAGAATCACATTGTCTGCACTTTTATACTCCTATGAAACTACATTTTTTAAGTGCTAAAAATAGATATCTAGAATTCATAAAATACTTCATATGCTCAATACTGCAAATCTGAAATTCAAACGACATTCATATCTGAAAGTACTCTCAAAATACACAACACAAAACACAATTCACAGCCTGCAAATACTGACAACCCTAAGCTCCTCCTGACAATTCACAACCTGCCCGACTGTTGGGCTGGGGGGGCAGCCCCCTCCTATTCCTCGGCGGAAGACAGCCGCCCCGTGAGACGATGTGAATGACGAGGGAGACGATGGCAGGGAAGCGTCATCGGGCCAACTGCTTTTCTCCTCTTGCAGTTGGGTTCGGTCGATGAAGACTCCACCGGCTCGCTCTGACAGGACACCCTCACAAACGGCACCCTGTAGATGCTCGATCCTTCAATCTTTGGTGGATGCTCCATCTGGGATCAATACTCCCACCACCGCTCCCTCATGATCGGATTCGGTGAATCTGTTTGCTCCATGGCCCAGAGGAGCAGCTCTATGTACTCCGGCGCGACTCCCTTCGGGAGTATCGCCGCCTTTTCCTCTGTTGCAGATATTTGGCCATGGATGTTGTCGTCGCTGCTAGTTGGTCCTTGTTGTCAAACCAAGACTATATCTCCAACATCCTAGCTAGGTTCACAAAGTCGCCGTCTGCGATCCTCTCGTATCGGTTGTACTCCTCCGTCGATCTACTTCTCCACAGCACCTTCACTCACCGGCGGTGGTTTTTGAATGGAAGAGGAGAGGAGCAGCGCTGGTTTTGGATTAGAACAGGAGAGGAGCGATGCTGGTTTTGGATTAGAACGGGAGAGGAGCGACGCTGGTTTTGGACTGGAACAGGAGAGGAGGGGTGGTGGTTTTGAAATGGAAGAGGAGAGGAGCGGCACTGCATTTAGATTGGAAAAGGAGAGGAGCGGCGGTGGTTTAAGAGGAGAAGAGCGGAAGAGCGGCGCTGGTCTTGGAAGTATTTTTTTGTTGTTTCGCGTATTTTGGGTCAAAGTTTGACCACGTACTGTATTTGACAAGCAAAATGTGAATGCATGTCACCAAATTGATTTTGATTTTGATCCAGTCAGAGCGCGCCGGCCCTCTCGTCCAATCCTAAATCGCTGCCGCACGCTCCTCTCCCTCTTCTACATTGCAAAAGCACCTCCTCTCCTCTCCATCATCTCCATTCCAAATCCACCGTCTTGCCTCTCGCTCTTCTCTATTGCAAGACCACTGTCTCTCCTCCGTTTTCTAGACGCTTTGCTCCATGGCGCGGGCGCAATCCATGGATACAAAATTAGTATACTGTATACTATTTAAAAGTCGAGGGCGGGGCTTTTCCTGCGCGGTAGGCGGCGGGGCAGTTCCGCCTAGTCGGTTTGATAGAGACGCGAGAAGACGAGGGAGTAGGCTGCTGCAAACGTAGGGTTGTGTGATTTGACAGCGAGTTACTGCTGGATGGGTGGGGCCCCGTGATTTGACTTGCCATTATCATTTTAACTACGGCGCTATGACTGGTGTGAGTCTCCCAGATTCCTGACCACCTCCATATAGGTGCCTCTCCTGATGCTCCACCATGTAGTAGAGGTTGGCTCTTGCATGAGAGCCCACTTCTCCACTTTTTCCTTGCCTTTCTTTCCTCCACATATGCAAAAATGCCATGTAAAGCGCACTATTGTACTTACTTTTACTTGCTCCTACAGGTGCTTAAGCTTGCCACATAAGCATAAAGTCTGATGTGGCAAGTTAATCAAGAAGAGAGAGACTAGTTTGGTGACCCAAGGAAGAAACGGTGCTAAGCGCGTGTACCTAGGTGAAAAGACAATTTTGAGTCTATAGCTAATTAAATGAAGCAAACTTAGCAACACCATTTCATTGGAAGAGGTCACTCCTTGGCAAATGCAATAAATACACGCGCTTAGCACCGTTTCTTCCTTGAGTACGAAGAAAGAGATAGAGAGGAGTAAAAAATACACTTATAGCCAACCTTGTTGTAGTATGAGTGACTAAGTGCTGACTATGTATGACATGCCAACATCAGATAGCCTAACGCACCATGTTAAATCTCCAAGGGCGCGACCGCGCGAGCGACGCGACGGTCGTGGTAGGCGCGACCATGATACAGGCTACTGGCAGCCCTTGGATCTGAGATCAAACGGTCGCATGCTAAGTTGCTGAAAATTTGCAAAGTAACCCTCCAGGATAGGATATTCACCCATAGGTCTAGAATCATGCCATGCAACCGTTCGATCTCAGATCCAAGGCCTCTCGGAAGCCTGTATCATGGGAGAATGGAAAGCCACTACCATGCCGTTCGCACGCTGGCAATTCGCTCCTACTCGTCCCCGCACGTCCTTCAATACTACGGCGGTTCGCTCCTAGTCGTCCCGTCCATTCACATTACGGTAGTTCCACTAATCCTAACCCTCCTCCCAAATCCATGGCGTCCCAAATCTCCATGATCGGCGGTGAGTACAATGTTAGAACCATCACCGGCGATGAGTTCGACGTCATCTACACCCGTTCTTCTACGATGGTGAAAGGATGCCTTTCTCGCTTCAGATGCATGTTCGAAGATTCAGATGATGAGTGGGTCGCTGGGCTAGATGTTGAGTACACCATAGTCCTGGGACGAGAGAAGGATCTAAAGGACGAAGAGAGGAAGAAGCCCGCCGTGATCCAGGTTTGCGTGCATGACTTATGCTTGGTCTACCACATATGCCATGCCGACATTGAGTGCCAGGATTTTAAGGACTTCCTCGAGAGCAACCTAGTCAAATTCGTTACTGTAGACTTTGGTAACGACAAAGAAGTCCTGGACCGGATAGGCCTCGTTCTAGGTAACACCTTCGACCTCCAGAAGAATCGGCTGGTGTCCTCTCGTAAGCCTTTAATGCTGACCCTGGCAGGAGCCATGGTTCATCCTTCGTACGGTAAACTGGAGAAACCTCATTACACGTTTCATCGTCATGCATGGCAGTGGAATGTACTAGATATAGACCACATCCACTACGCTGCAATGGATGGCTACCTTTGCTTCAATATCTCCAAGGGTTGGATGAAGAGCAACAGCCAAGTGTGCGGTTCAAGCAAAGAAGTATCGGCCAAGAGGAACAGGGACAAGGACGAAGTCAAGGACGTGGACGAGGACTCCAAGTAAGGTGGCAGTGTCATTGCTCATGGTGGTTCTAATGCAGTGTCTACCGGAATAGTTGCAAAGTTTAATTTCAGGTGTGCTTAATTTCATTTGAGGGGTGTGTTGTGCTGAGCCCCTAGCAGAACTATGTTATGTTTCTTCTCGTTACTTTAACTCTTCAGTACGTACATACTAGTATTTCTTACATTTCATCTTTTAGTTGGTATAGTACTACCACTCGTTTCTTCACATTATATACGTACAATATATATGGCCAACATCATATAGCCAGCAGTTTAGTTGTCAAAGAATTTCAGGGTGCTTAGTTTTGTCAAAGAAGTCCAGGATGCTTAGAGGGTGCTTGGATCCAAGGGACTTAATTTTAGTGTGACTAAAAATAGTCTCTTTAAGAGGCTAAAGTTCCAAGCACCCCTGACTAAAGATGGGCTAAAACTAGTCTTGAGACTAAAAAATTTTAGTCAGGGGTACCCCTACTAAAATGTGGATTAGTCCTCTCTCTACTCATTTAACTCCTCTCCTTTAACACAGGCGAGTTTTGGATTGGAGGGTTTGGAGGATAATAAATGCTCATTAACTTGATTTTAGCCTTTTTAGTATTTGGATCCAAGCATGGGTGAGGCTAGCATGTTTCAGTCCCACTACTTTTAATAATGGGACTAAAAAGTATCCAAGCACCCTCTTAGTTTTATTTGAGGGGTGGGTTGTGCTGGACACCACTATTGTGACTAGCCTTTTTAATAGTACTATATGCATAGTTTGGTGACGAGCGCTCTCTATATGTACCACCTTTTTTTTAATTTCAAGTTTTGCTCCATGGCGCAATCCATCGATACTACTGCTGTACAAAAGTATACATTTTTTAAAAGGCTAGAGGGCGGGGCAGTCTAGCTTGGTCGGTTTCACGAGAGGCGAGGGCCTTTGTGATTTGACGGCTCATTACTTCTGGAAGGCGGGGCCTTGTAATTTGACTCCTCGTATAAATGCACCGACGACCTGATCGAGGAGGAGCAAAGAACCGTGCGGTATACTCAAGTTTTCCACTGGAGTAGTACTGCGACGGTGGAGCACGAAACATGGCAGCCCAGCGCCATATGGCAATAAAAAATGTTCTAATTTGCTAGTCATCTCATTTTTAGCATTGTTCTATTCATTCCCTCAAAAAAACATTGTTCTATTCATGCCACGCAGAGAACATGACACGTGCGGCGAAACACCCGAAGCAAAAGATGAAACACAAGAGCAAAAGAAGAAGGAAGATTATCACCCCCAAATGATCTAACTCGCCGTGGAGTCGTAACTGCTTCTTCATCGCCTCCACGACCTCCATCTCCTTGCGCGTCTCCTCCGCCATCTTCATCATTGTGTCCATGACGCGGCATTTCTCGACGCGAGCCTTCATCATCTGTTCCACGGCCATATTACATACCTTGACAGCAGCCGGGTGCTCGATGCGGAGCTTCGCCAACTCTTCCTTCTATTCCATGGTGAGGGCCTGCAACATCTTCATCGAGCAACTACTATTCTCATGCAGATTCTTCCAGCCGGTGTTCTTCTCCTTCAACAGGTCGATCTCGTGGCAGAGCTTCGCATTGTCCTCCCGAAGTCGCAGGATTTCGCCGGTCGCCTTCTTCTCTGAGGTAATGCTCTTCTTCAGCAGCATCACCAAGCCGGCGGTCAATTCCCCCTATTGATTGAGCTCAGCGGGCATGTCGTCGAGGCTCTCCTTCAGCAACTCCATCAAGCCTTGGATGAACTCCTTCTGCTTATTGAGCTGATCGGGCATGCCATCGAGGGATAACGACTCCAGCTCCGCCGGCTCAGCATGTTCGCCTCCGCGGCTAGGGCGCTCCTGGGAGCCATCGCCTGCCCATGAGAGATATTTCGAGGTCTCTGCGTGGCGGCGAGTCCTCTCTTTTTTTCCGCAGCCTTGGTTGCCGCTCCCTTGTTATGAGTAGTTCTCGACCTATAGCTCTGCTCACCGGCCATGGCAACGACAGACGAAGAAGAAGCACTTATGAAGAGGAAAGGCAGAGTGATTTTTGGTTAGGTAGTTCCCCTTTTTATAACCTAAGTACTAGCACTAGTACTAATGCCTGCATAGTGGGAACACGTTCAGGTTTGGTACGTACTACTAGTAGGTGTGAGGAGGCTTTCGAATGTGATGGGAACAAGGTAAAGATTAATTGATGGTTTTGGTTTCGAGGCCCAAAACGGATCTCGATGAGTTTAGCGGAACATAAATTTCAAGTACTACTACACTGCTCAAATGCGTAAATATTATGTTACTGTCAAAAATTGGCACAAAATACGAAGGAGACCAATGGAAGTACTACTAGCAACCCACGATTTAACTACTCGCATGCGCGCAGTGGAGTAATAATGTATTTCTTCCGCCCTCACGTCCACTCAATTTGCATGCGCTGTATTAATTGACCATCAATGAAGTGAACGACTTTACACGCGTCAAATTATCACATGGGGTGGATCTTGGTACAAAATTGCGTCCACCCGTGTACCCGCGTGTGCGTGCGAGGAATGAGTGCGTGCATGGCGTGCGTGCACATCTTCGCTTCGTGCATGGACCGCCGGTATGGCTCAGGGAGGACGAGTACATTCTTCTGGAACTAGCAGCACGTCACTGTGATCAATCCACGCAAGGAGGTCGCGACAACGCCTACCCATGTGCCACGTGGCTTCATGAACTGTAAGAGAGACACTGTGTAGCGTGCTATTGGTATTCTAATTTACGTGTTTTGCACATACTCGAAGTACTAGTAAGGTACACGTGCATTGCACGCATCCGATTTTGCAACCAAATTATGAATAAATACCACACTATAGCATATAAGCTCTGAGTCATATATGCCTGATGTAGCCCTTTGTTTAATTCTTATAGTTCATCTCATTCAAAATCAATTAGTTTTTATAAAAAAGCTAAGAACGCGGGAATAGGAAAAACATGGGATTATAGTGGAATGTCGTCTTGAGTCCTACAGGATTGTACGAGTGTTTGATTGTGCATAGAAAAAACACAGAATTCTTTCAAAGAGGTTTGACTGGATGGGATGTTTCCTATGAAATCTAGTGCAAATGAATCATATGGAAAAATTCCTATGGTTTACAATCCTACGAATCAAACAACCAAGATAGGAAAATTCCTAATGATTAGAATCCTCCAAAATTCCTTTGAGAATCCTTTGAATCAAATAAGCCCTTAATCTATTTTATGATTCATGGAATTGTGCGTTGTAAATCATAAAGTAAAAACAAATGATGGAAATTCAACTAGAAAAAGTTTGGGCAGTTATGATACGGAAGATTCTAGAACAAAAGAGAACCACTGTTGTTTTGAGGTTTGTGCATTATGCTTAAGTTCAACCATGGAGTCTGCTAGATTGTACATGTGGCAAAATCCGGTGGGAGCTAGAAGATGGTGCGAGGGGCCGAGTGGAGGGAGACTATGAAGGAATGCACAAGTGCGAGATCGATATTTAGAGAGAGAGGGCGAACACGTGCGCTGATGCGCAGTGGCGGAGCCATGAAAAATAAATGAGCTAAGGGGCCAAGCATTGCTAATCCTTTACGAGGAGGGTCAATTCATGAACTTAAACCATTTTTAGCAGCAATTGTCTAATGATCACATTCATATTATCCTTGATATATAGTGATGTTAGGGGGGAGGGGGCAGGGCCCTTACTGCCCCATGTCTTCGCCATTGTGCACGCGTCTGAGAGATGAAGCGGAAGGCATGGATGATGAGAGGAGGACGTTGGATACATAATTAATGTGGGTGTATTAGCTATATATGTTAATCCTATATAGAGAGGTATAGATTGATCGATGTGGACGTGGGAAAGAGGGTGAGACCTCACTGGATATATCGATTGATCGGTTTGTGTGGAAAACTATGAAAAACCTAGCTATATACACACATACATAGAGGAACATCGATCGTTGCGCATGCACGCGTGAGAGATAAAGAATGCCCGATATGATGGAGAGGGGGATGTGTGTTGGTGTGTGCCTTCATGGGAGACCGACCTGAAGAAAAAGATTGCATGCGTGCGATGGATAATGCCGACTGGTAGTGTGTGTGCATGCATGCACGAGAGAACACTACTAGGAAAAGGGCTACTAATGGCGCACCAGTTTTGCCTACTAATGGCACATCACTGGTGCGCCATTAGTATCACGCCACTAGTATTTTTTACTAATGGCGCACCACTGGTGCGCCATTAGTATCTGGTATACTAATGGCGGTGCGCCATTAGTATAGGCCACTGGTGCACCATTAGTATAGGCCATAGTGCGCCATTAGTATTTTTGAATTTTGAAGGCGGGAAAATAGTAGTGGCGCACCGTCTAACCCCCACCATGCGCCATTGCTATTTTTGAATTTTTGAATTTGGATCTAGATCGTGATTTTTTTGCCCATTTTTTGCTCGTTTTTTTGCTCATTTTTTGGCACGATATTATTTCAAATTTTGTTCCTGTTTTTGGATCTTGTACGTTCTTTTGTCGTGTTCTTTTGCCAGAGAGGAGTTCGCCGGAGAGGAGGAGGAGGAGGTCACCGGAGAGGCACTCGCCTACATCACCGGAGAGGAGGAGGAGGTCGCCGGAGATGAGTTCACCGAAGCATCGGAGAGGAGGAAGGAGAAACCATGAGGGAATGGGAGGAGAGGAGGGAGGATGAGCTCACCGGAGAGGAGGGAGGAGGAGCTCACCGGAGAGGAGGGAGGAGAAACCGTGAGGGGGGAGGAGAGGAGGGAGGAGGAGGTCGCCGGAGAGGAGGAGAAGGTCGCCGGAGAGGAGGAGGAGGTCGCTGGAGAGGAGGAGGAGGAGGTGGTCGCCGGAGAGGAGGAGGGTAGTATGGTGGAGGAGAGAAGGGAAG
Organism: Triticum monococcum; assembly: GCA_034509565.1. Classification (NCBI taxonomy): domain Eukaryota; kingdom Viridiplantae; phylum Streptophyta; class Magnoliopsida; order Poales; family Poaceae; genus Triticum; species Triticum monococcum. Next base: position 369,596,008 of record CM067845.1, read on the forward strand.
ATGGAGTGGAGGAGATGGAGTGGAGGAGAGGTGGAGTGGAGGAGAAGAATGAAGAGATAAGGAGGAGAGGACCACGCCCAGCCATATATACGGCATAGTAATGGCGCACCGTGGGCAGGTGCGCCATTACTAACTTTTTTTATTTTTTTTGATTTATTTTGAATTTTGAAGGCGGGAAGATACTAATGGCACACCATGGGCAGGTGCGCTATTAGTAACTTTGTATTATTATTTTTTTGACTTATTTTGAATTTTGAAGGCAGGAAGATACTAATGGCGCACCATGGGCACGTGCGCCATTAGTATTTTTTTGACTTATTTTGAATTTTGAAGGCGGGAAGATACTAATGGCGCACCATGGGCAGGTGCGCCATTAGTAAGTTTGAATTTTTTTGAATTTTTTTGCCTCTCTGGATCTTAAAAGCCCCGTATCTTTTTTCTGCTAGGTTTTTGAGGATTTTGAAAATGTTTAATGGGGTACACCCCCCCCCTCCCGGTTAAATTCAGATGTAACTTTTCGAGTAGATGATTTTTCATATAAAAAACTTTTTCATCCGAGTTCGTACGCAAAAGTTATGCCCATTTTTACAAATTCTTGAGAGATTTTGCAAAAAAGTCGAAAATTCATGTTTGTAAATTTTGCTAACAACTAGACCACATATCACATGGGAATCTTATTTTCTTTTCTTTTTTGACATTTCTATCATTTTCTTTTATTTTTTTTAAACTGAAAAGACGGTCCACCGAGGGGTGCATTCGGGCAAATGTTTGGGCCAAGTTACTAATGGCGCACCGTGGCATGTTCAACTAGTAATGGCGCACCACTCCCACGATGCGCCATTAGTAGTTTTGAAAAAATTAAAAAAAATACTAATGGTGCACCGTGGATGTGGTGCGCCATTACTAGTAATGGCGCACCACTCCCACGGTGCGCCATTAGTAGTTTTGAAAAGATTAAAAAAAATTACTAATGGCGCACCGTGGATGTGGTGCACCATTAGTATTTGCACACTAATGGCGCACCAACACATGGTGCGCCATTAGTATATAGTAATGGCGCACCACATGTTTGGTGCGCCATTAGTGTCAATTCCATCTATAGCCCTTTTCCTAGTAGTGGAAGGTTAGTGGTACAATTATAAAGAGAAGACTACTGTGTGGGTGTAAAAGAATAGCTGAATATGTGAGGTCACAATCAATGTAAAGTTGAATTCAAATATTAGAATAAGAGATCCTGATGTTTGAAACCCATGCATGCATGAATATAACGGAGATCTGCGCGGGGTGGTTTGGAAACAAGCATGTTGTAATGTATACACATTGAACAAGGTCAGACTGATTTGAATTAGAGATACCGATGGCAGACATCATTTGGCCACGTCGCATCCGTGCATGGACACACTATTCTAATTGGAGATGATGGGCGGCTTTTGCATCACATATCTATATCTATACCCCTATATATATTATATTTTTTTATATTGTGTGCGGGTAACTTTAACTTTGAAAGATGGTCGTTGGATGAGGCGAATCCGATGGTCCAAAGATGGCAAATTTGAGCACTATTGGCCGTTGGATATCATCTAGATTCCACCAGATTTCGCCACATGTATAATCTAGAAGACTCCATGGTTGAACTTAAGCATAATGCACAAACATCAAAACACAAGCACTTCTTATTTGTTCTAGAATCTTCCGTATCAGAATTGCCCAAATGTTTTTCTACATGATTTTCATTATTTGTTTTTACTTTATGTCTTACGACGCACAATTCCGTGAATCTTAAAATAGATTAGCTTTTTTATAAAAACTAGATGATTTTGAATAAAATGAACTATAAGAATTAAACGAACATCTACATCATGCATATATGACTCAAATCTTGCATGCTATAATGTGGTATTTATTCATAATTTGGTTGCCAAATCTCATGTGTGCAATGCATGTGTACCTTACTCTAGTCTAAATGGTGCTTGTGTGTGTGTTGTGCGTGTTGAGATGCAAATTGTCTTTTTTTGGGTACACGTTAAGCTTGTTCTTCCGAAATTTCAAGCCGCGCCTTGTTATGCCGAAAATTCAAGCTAGCGTGTGCTGGGAAACTCTCGCCTCTTCAACCCGCGCCTTGTTAGCCCGAAATATTTAAGATATATCTTTGTCTTGTTGTGCTCCGACAACTTCCTCCATCTCAACCCGCGCCTTGCTATTCCGAAATTACAACGCGCGTGAAAACTCCCACCTCCTGTGAAATCCCGACACGCAAAATGCCCGTGGTACCCCTGAACCGAAAGAACCGCCTCAAATCGGTGGGGTTACTTTCATAACTTAACCCACATTTCGGACAAGCGCGTCTCTAAGCCATGGTTCCCCACTGCCATCCCATCCGCCCACCCATTCGTACACCGAGGCCGCGAAAACCCGCGACGAAACCCCACACCCTGCTCCGTCCGCCACCCAGCCGGAGCCTCTTCCCCGACAACGTCATCCACAACAACACCTCGACGTCCCTCATCCACCGTACCAGATGAGGATCCGTCGTCGATCTCATCGTCCCGCCGGTTCCGCCACCCCGTCCTCCACGTCCAAGGAGCTACCCCGATGTTCCCCTCGTCTTTCACGCCACCTCCATTCCCACACCGGCGTCTTCACCTACGCCACCGGAAGAGCATCATCATCACCGTTTCCTCGGATGAAGCTGCGGCCTAATCGGCGCCACCAAAGAGGTTGTACACTAATCGCTGCATTTTCTTCTTGATTCGATCTCACGGTGCTACCGGCGCTCGGTCCCGAGCCGACATAGCGTGGCTCCATCCATGGCGGCGTCGCCGGCCACTTCCTCCATGGCGTCGCTCCCTCGGCGGCAACGTCCACATCAGTAGGACCTACTGTTGCTTTAGCTCTCGCTCGCGCTGCTGCTCTGCTCTTGCTCTCGGTCCCCTGCCTGGTCTGCTCTTGCTATTTCTCTTGCTCGCGCTGCTGCTCTCGCTCTTGCTCTTGCTTGCGATGCTGCTCCGATTTAGCTACACTTCACTCCGATGCCGCCGGGGTGAAGGAAGAACCAGCCGCAGCGGGGAGGGGGGCTCGCCGGAGAGGTACCCCACTATCTATCTTAGGGTTCGGGATGGGGGCGGTGGTTGCCGGCGGTGGCGGGGCGGTGGCGGGGCGGTGGCGTGGGGATCGCCGGAGAAAAAGCTCGGCATGGGAGGCCTAGAGGGATGGCCGGGGCGGCGGCGGACCGGCGGTGGGGAGTGTTTTCAGGGCAGGCGGGGCGGCGCACCACCGGCCGCGGGTGGCGGGGGGCTGCTGTTTGGCCGGCTCAGTGGGTGGAGGTTGAAGATGAATCGCAGGCCCTTGATTTCGTATCCAACGGCTGCAAAAATCGACTGACCAGAGATGAAAAAGTCAGTCGACCGACGTGTAGCCTCACCTTGCTAGTGCGTTCAGTTTCGACAGCAAAATTCAGTTTTGACAGTTAAGTTCAGTTTCGACAGTTAAAATCAGTTTCGACAGTTAAGTTCAGAGATGGGAGGCTGATGTATTTTACATCTAGCACTTTGTGTTTATGTATTTTACGTCATGTATTGGAGATGTTATTAGAATTCCACTCAGGTTAACATTGTTCATTGTCTCTCTTGTCCTGCTTCAGCCCCGGCGTCGTACAACTCACCGGAGCTGCTCCAACGACGAAACCCTCCATCACAGTGGAGCAGTACCTCGGGCTCCATCTCCAAACGCCTAAGATGTTCTTCCCCTCCTCCGACAGCCAAGTCAGTCGAAGCATCCTCACCGGCCAACCCAATCACGCTGAGATCGACATGGCTTCGCCAAAGAGGTTGTACACTTGTTGCATCTCTTTTTTACTCTACATGTTATATATATTGTCCACTGAGCACTCGTAGTAACGGGAAATACGATTATTTTATCCTACTATATGACAAGCAGTGAGGTATCAGGAAACTTAGCTATCCGTGATGGACTCTCTTGAACGCCATCATTATTTATCTCTACGCGTTTGAGCTATGCATTTGTCGATGGGCCTGGGAGTTGAGCTAGTATGGCAGTGGCCTGGGTCCAAACTAATAGAAGTAGCACAAAAAAATTTAGTGTAGGATTTTCCTTGCTCAAGCCTGCCTACTAGAATCGCCAGTGCTTGAAAGGAAAAGTGAATGAAAAACATCGGAATTGGAAAGTTTCCTATGGTACTACTTCTCATGAATTTGGTGCAAAGGAATGGAGCAAAGGAAAACTGTAGGATTTGTTCCTTTAGTGTCTCCTTGAAAGAAAAACCGTAGGAATTCTAATTTCCACTTCTCCTCCTTTTCATATTCCTATTAATCAAGCACAAGACTAAGAGATAGTAGCATAATAGCATTATAACCGTACATTTTCTTGTGGTTTGACTTAATTTCATCATGCTTTTTTGCATCTTGTGATCTTCCAATTGTTGTGAATCAAACACCCAGATTGGCAGAAATCCTGTGTTTTTAAATTCTCTGTTTTGCACGTACATTCCTATCCTATTCCTGTCTATTTCCTATCCCTGCATTGTTAGAATCCTCAAATTCAAATAAGCCCTTACTCAATTACTTTTGTTACAGATATGTGTCAAAGAAAACCTTGTGTGGTTTGTCCTGCTCCTGCGGCGTTGTGTTCCACCCTAGCTCAGCTGCTCCAACAACGGAAGGGTCACCACAGTAGGGATCCGCTCTCCAGACTGTCTTTCGCCGCCTCAGATCTTCTTCCCCGCCACCGGCAGCCACGACAACTGCATTACCATCATCAACTGAGCAGATGACCTTGAGGACTACACGGGTCCGCAAGAGAGGTCGCACTCTTTCGTGTCTGCTTACGTTATGTGTCGCTTAATATGATGACATGCTACATTATCATCGTGTTCACCTATTAGACTCTGAGTCGGGTCCAAACTAATGCTAAAACTTGAGTTTTTAAATGGTTGTGGGGTACATATTGAGGCAGCAATCAGTACTATCTGTCTACTATCTGGTTAATCTCCGGTGTCTACTATGAGTTTCATGTTGGGTGCAAACAAACATTAAAGGAGCCATTATCTGTATTTTTTAACTAAAGCTATTATTTGCCTGCTATCATTGGTTTTGGGTCCATCCACAGTTTGCTACCATCACTCTGGATTTGTGCATGCACTCCTTACATAATCTCACTATGTTTTATTCCTATGCATGCCAGTTACTGTACACAATGGAACTGATCATGTAGAGCAAAAGAGACGAGCCTTGCATGGCAATAAAATTTCATGCAGACATCGTTCCATGGTGGGCGCAAAGGCAGCCCCCTCCACCCATTTCGGATCGTAATCAAGAGGAAGATAACTGTTATGAGGGGGATTCAGAAGGAGAAGACCACTCCTATTTACCCCATGAGGTCTTCCCTCTAACTTGGCATGCTGATGTTGGTAATATCATGCATATGGTGCCTTGCATTGCTTACTGTATACATTAAAGATGTCATCTGCTTAGTTTACACATGCTTTGTGTCAATGCCATCTGTTTAGTTTCTTTATCGTATATGTGAATCATGCAATGCCATCTTGTCTAGCCAGGCATTATATATGTGAATTTTGCAATGCCACCCTGGTTAGCCAGTCATCTTATATGTGAATTATATCATGCCATCATTTTTTATTACGTGTTAAATTTGTCAACAATTTTAGTACATTCAATTACTCTTCCTATGCATCAGCCATTTGGCACGGTCATGGAAAAATCTAGAGTGGAAACAAGGTCTTCAGAGCAGACAATGCTATCTGACGAAGCGCATGTCTTGCTGGTTACCGATAGCTCCTCTGAGGAGGATTCAGAGACAGATGACCAGTCATATCCCCCCCCCCCCGAGGTGCATGCGCTAACTTGGCAGGGTTATGTTGCTCATATCGTGCGTATGGTATCTTGCATTACTATGTCATTTGCTTAGTTTAGACATGCTTTGTGTGAATGCCACCTGTTTAGTGTCTAATTACCATATATGGGAATTATGCAATGCCATCTTGTTGCAAGACATTATATATGTGAATTATGCAATGTTATCTTGTTGCAAGGCATTATGTATGTGAATTATGCAATGCCATGCTGTTTAGGCAAGCGTCATATATGTGAATTATATCATGCCGTCCTTTTTTTGTATTTCTCATTGCTTTTGTCGACAATGTTTGTATACTCAACTGCTCTTCCTGTGCATCAGCCATTTGAATTGGTGATGGAGAAATCTGGAGTGAAAACAAGGTCTTCAGAGCATACAATGCTACCTGCTGAAGCAGATATCTTGCTGGTTACAGATAGCTCTTCAGAGGAGGATTCAGAAGCAGATGACCAGTCCTATTATCCCCCTGAGGTGTATGCTCAAACTTGGCAGGGTTATATTACTCATATAATGCATATGTTGTATTGCAATGCTTAGTTTTTACATCATATACACAATATTGAATGCCATCTCCTTAGTTGACACATCATATATGCGATTGCCCTCTGCTCACTTCCTTAGTATATAAATCATATATTTGAATTATGTCATGCCATGATGTTTACATAGACAGCATGTATCTGAATTATGGCATGCCAACCCATTTTCTAAAGACATAATATAGTTATATCATCTCATCCTATTTACATAGTCATCATATTTAAATTATGTCATTCTATCCGTGAATTATATCATGCCATCATGTTTCCATCGATGGCATGTTTGTGATTTATGGCATGCCAACCACTTTAATAGACACATCGTATAGTAATATCATGTCATCCTGTTTACATAGCCATCATATTTCGAAGTATGTCATTCTATCATGTTTAGTTAGCCATCATACATGTGAAATTGTGTCATGCTATCATGTTTAATTAGCCATCATATATGTGAAATTATGTCCTGCTATTCTGTTTGCTTAGACAACATAAATGTGAATTATTTCATGCCCTGTTTTCTTCCCTACTATCCATTGCACCTGTCTATCTTACAATGTCTGTACATTCAATTACTTTTCTTGTTTATCAACCATTTCAATTGGAGGAGTGATGGCAGTATCTGTGGGAGTAAAAACACGGACTTCGGAAAAGATTGTGCTACCTGTTGATGCAGATAGAACCACGGTTGTACTTGCCCAAGAACCAGCCGGACCACACATAACCCACACTCATGCAGATTGTACCCCTACCCAGTTGGACAGAGAACCAGCTACACCCCTTCTAACCCCAACCCCAGCAGATAGACACCCAGTTCCCGTTGACACAGCACCGTCTCTGAAGGAAATATGCCCTAGAGGAAATAATAAAGTTATTATTTATTTCCTTATATCATGATAAATGTTTATTATTCATGCTAGAATTGTATTAACCGGCAACATAATACATGTGTGAATACATAGACAAACAGAGTGTCACTAGTATGCCTCTACTTGACTAGCTCGTTAATCAAAGATGGTTATGTTTCCTAACCATGGACAAAGAGTTGTCATTTGATTAACGGGATCACATCATTAGTTGAATGATCTGATTGAAATGACCCATTCCATTAGCTTAGCACCCGATCATTTAGTATGTTGCTATTGCTTTCTTCATGACTTATACATGTTCCTATGACTATGAGATTATGTAACTCCCGTGTGCCGGAGGAACACTTTGTGTGCTACCAAATGTCACAACGTAACTGGGTGATTATAAAGGTACTCTACAGGTGTCTCCAAAGGTACATGTTGGGTTGACGTATTTCGAGATTAGGATTTGTCACTCCGATCGTCGGAGAGGTATCTCTGGGCCCTCTCGGTAATGCACATCACTTAAGCCTTGCAAGCATTGCAGCTAATGAGTTAGTTACGAGATGATGTATTACAGAACGAGTAAAGAGAATTGCTGGTAACGAGATTGAACTAGGTATTGGATACTGACGATCGAATCTCGGGCAAGTAACATACCGATGACAAAGGGAACAACGTATGTTGTTATGCGGTCTGACCGATAAAGATCTTCGTAGAATATGTAGGAGCCAATATGGGCATCCAGGTCCCGCTATTGGTTATTGACCGGAGACGTGTCTCGGTCATGTCTACATTGTTCTCGAACCGTAGGGTCCGCACGCTTAAGGTTTCGATGACAGTTATATTATGAGTTTATGAGTTTTGATGTACCGAAGGAGTTCGGAGTCCCGTATGAGATCGGGGACATGACGAGGAGTCTCGAAATGGTCGAGATATAAAAATCGATATATTGGACGACTATATTCGGACATCGGAAAGGCTCCGAGTGATTCGAGTATTTTTCGGAGTACCGGAGAGTTACGGGAATACGGGGGAAAAGTATTGGGCCTTATTGGGCCATACGGGAAAGAGAGAGGGGCTGACTAGGGCAGGTCGCGCCCCCCCCCCCCCAAGGCCTAGTCCGAATTGGACTAGGGGGAGGGGTTGCGCCCCCTCCTTCCTTCCCTTCTCCTTTCCCCTTCCTTGTCTCCTAATCCTACTACATGGAAGGACTCCTAGTTGGACTAGGAAAGGGGGAATCCTACTCCCGGTGGGAGTAGGACTCCCTAGGGCGCGCCATAGAGAGGGCCGGCCCTCCCCTCCTCCACTCCTTTATATACGGGGGCAGGGGGCACCCCATAGACACACAAGTTGATCATCGTGATCGTTCCTTAGCCGTGTGCGGTGCCCCCTTCCACCATATTCCACCTCGGTCATATTATTGTAGTGCTTAGGCGAAGCCCTGCGACGGTAGAACATCAAGATCGTCACCACGCCATTGTGCTGACGGAACTCATCCCCGAAGCTTTGCTGGATCGGAGCCCGAGGAGCGTCATCGAGCTGTACATGTGCTAAGAACTCGGAGGTGCCGGAGTAATGGTGCTTGGATCGGTCGGATCGGGAAGACGTACGACTACTTCCTCTACGTTGCATCAACGCTTCCGCTTCGGTCTACGAGGGTACGTAGACAACACTCTCCCTTCTCGTTGCTATGCATCACCATGATCTTGCGTGTGCGTAGGAAATTTTTTGAAATTACTACGTTACCCAACAGTCTCCACCACAAAGAACCCAAACACGAGCAGTTAGTAAGGCAACTGCAGTGCCCAAATCACGAGGACTACCACTCCGAACCCGAAGTCAACGCTTAAAGCAGAAGAAGAATTGTTCTCAGGTCAGGTTCCGTAGCTATGGTTCATACTACTTTGCTCTTGCATCACTGTATTTACTGATACCAACTAATTTCAAATTTGAAGAATGCAATTGAAACTCCAATGGTGCAACAGGTATGTTTTAAACCTGTTTCTTCAACGTGTTTGGCTGTTTGCTGTTGTAACTTGCTCTATGTTGATTTCAGTTTCAATTGAATAAACAGTTATGTTCTCATGCCATGCACATTACAAGTGTTGTTATTGCTGTGTAGTTTCCCACACTCATATTCTGTCTATGCTGCTTTGTCTTAAACAGATATGATTCGAACTGTATCTATCTTGATTTGGCAACATAAACTAGAATGATATAGACCATACAGTGACCATACTACATAGATATATGTTTGTTTCATGTTGTTATCCTGTCCACCTTACTACTGAACTGGTTTACCAAAATGAGTTTCATATACTACATTGTAAACCTGAGATGTGTTTGTTTGTTTCTTTTTTAGAACGCGGATAAAATATTGGAGAAGAGTACCCTGTTATGCAATGGTAAAGGAAGTAATGCAGATAAGGTTCAAGATAGTGAGACATCCCTGTTGGTCTCTAAGAAAGCTGATAAAAACTATATTGAAGACACTGAGACAACCCCAAAGTCCTGTCTTGATGCAGTGTTCGAGTTACTGGCTACCACTGCTGGCACCAGCTCTTCGAACTCATTACCTGAATCAGTTCGGCTTCTTGAGTCTCAACTTCAAGTTGAAAGACATCGATCAGATGTTATGCGACAGGAAGCCGAAGGACTGAGGAAGTCCCTGCATTTAGATGCATACTTTCTGGTGCAACAGCAAGCGCTGGAGGACTTAAGCGCCAAACAAGAGAAACTTAATAAGCTTGCTAAGCATCTTGCCAGCATTATGGGTACCCACGATATTGTTTCTTGAGCTCTTCTGAAGTGGTTTCAGTTCTGGACTTATTTTGCTATGGCGTTTATATGCTGCTGTGTTCCCTATATTTGCACTGGTGGCGAACTTCGATGCCCAGTGGATGTAATATGTGTAATAGCCGTGATAGCCTAGTGTAAGTTGCTTGCTTATTTATTTCCTTGTTGTCTTGTTTATTTGTTTTCTTGTAGTCAGTGCAGTTCTTTTTCTGCGGTTTGCTAGTGGCTGCAATAACCTATTTTTTAAAACTAGGCCACAATAACCATGGGCTAATATTTACTATAGTGACACTAGGCCTCCTACGGGCCGTAGAAATAGTGGGCCTTCTACGGGCCGTAGAAACAATGGGCCTTCTACGGGCCGTATCATCAATGGGCCTTCTACGGGTCGTATCATCAATGGGCCTTATACGGGTCGTATGATCGATTGGCCAAACATGGGCCAAACATACCGCATTTTGGCCATAAACGGGCTAAAGTTGGAATCATCCGTTCATGGGCCGACCATAATGGGCCATCGTTAATAGGCCGTATTTGATGATGCTATGAAAACGGCCCAATGTATTAATGGACCACAAATGGGCCGACTGTAACCACGGGCTGAATTTGGCCCACAAGCAGAAAATGACAGTAACGGGCCGTAAGTAAACGAATGCTGGAAATGAGCCCAAGAATAAATGGGCTCTGAGAAGGCCGAAAGATAACATGGGCTGGAGCCGACCAACGGAATAACGGGCCATTAATGGGTATAAAGTGATACACTGTTCATTACGGGCCAGATTCACCACGGGCCGTTAATGGGTGTAAAGTGATACACTGTTCATTACGGGCCAGTTTCAGCATGGGCCGCTAATGGGCCAAGAGTTACAAAGGGCCTCATATGGGCCGAAAGACGTCATGGGCTATACATGGGCCAGAAGTGAAAATGGGCTGGAATCATATTGGACGGCCTAGATGACGCTACTGGACCTAATTCGGATAGGGCGTAACGGGCCTTGGGTTAGCGGGCTGTAAATGGGCTATATGCGAACAGGTCGTTAACAGGCTTTCCATGGGCCGGGCCGGCAGCTTTTGACAAAGTCCAATGGGCCGGCCTTTTCACAGGAATGGGCCACTGTTGGGCCGTGCCACGTGTCGACGTATCATAGGCGCCTTCTGTCCAGTGAGTGGATGACATCTGTCCCAACGATGAGCCGACACGTGTTTCCTCTAGCCAATGATGATTTTACACGTGGAAAATCCCCATTGGTCGGGGCTGTTAACGGGTTATCTGATCCAAAACCCGACCCGGTAGCTTAACGGCGTTCCGTTACAGTGGATGCCACGTGTCGGTCACCCTTGACGAAAGCACTTCTGTGACGCGCGATTTATCGTCATGGAAGTGGACACTTTCGTGATGATAATTTTGGTAATGTCATGGAACACTTCTACGACAGCACATGTATGACTATCTTGATTCTGTCATAAATTTATCATGGATGTACATGCATGACAAAAAACGCGACCTACTATGACAAACATGTATCATCACGGAAGTGTATATTTTTTGTAGTGTCAGGTGCTTGCTCTAACATGTCGGTGTGATATCTGGTTACATGTCGCATATGGTGCCTAGCTTGTATTGCTCCTAATTTGTTAAATCGCATCTCCTTAGCTTAAGCATTGTACATGTGAATATGACACGCCTTCCTGTTTTCGGTACATACTACATCTGCCTATCACACCATGTTCTTACATCAAACTACTATTCTTTTGTATCCCGCATCTATCGCTTATGATGAGACAGTTATGCCCGTGGGTTAGTATGAGACGTGCTACTCTTATAAAGAGTGCAGTTTCATCCTCTCCACATGATTCTCAAGAAACAGCAAGCCTAAATGAAGATACTGAACATACCTCTGTACTTGAAGACCGCACTTCCCCTACACCACCATCGCAGGTTCTTGCTCTAACTTCGTAGTGTGATATGTGGTTGCATGTTGCATACGGTGTCTAGCTTGTAATGCTTCTAATTAGGGAAAATTGCATCTGCTTAGTTTACACATTATACCTGTGAATATGACATGTCTTCCTATTTTTGGTACACACTACATCTATGTGTTAACCATGTTCTTACATGAAACTACCTCTCTTCTGTATCCTGCATCAATCACTTACGGTGCGACACCTTTTAATTTGGTCAAATACATTTGTTAGGCCACCCTTTTAATTTGTCAGAGTGATATTGGTTTCATCTTTCATATGGTTTCTAGCTTGCATTGCTTCTAACTAGTTCAAACACCTTGTGCTTAGTTTACACTTTATACATCATACATGTCAATATGTCATGCCGTCCTATTTTTCATACATATTCCATCCTCCTATCATGTGGCTGCCTTACATAAAGTAGTGTTCATAAGTATCATGCATCAATGAGTTCTGAAGAGCAAATTTTATTCCTTTTTCTTGTGGGTTTGACTTGACAAGGCAAAATCAAAAAAGAGGAAGGAAAAGAGTAAGGAAGGCGATGATGGTGGTCTTGTGCAGCAATGTAAATGAAGCATCTATACGGATTCTCCTTGTACTTCTAGTGCATTACAAGTTCCAAGTCTCCGCTCCCCTACTCCACCATCTAAGGTGCTTGCTCTAACTTGGCAGTGTGATATCTGGTTGCATGTCGCATATGGTGTCTAGCTTGTATTGCTCCTAATTAGCGTAAACTGCATCTGCTTAGCTTACACATGATACGTGTGAATATGACACGCTTTCCTGTTTTTGGTACATACTATATCTGTCTATCACACCATGTTCTTACATGAAACTACTCTTCTTGTGTATCCTGCATCAGTCATATATGATGGGACACCTTTAAGTTGGCAGTGTGATATTGGTTTGCGTCTTCAATATAATTTCTAGCATGTAGTGCTTCTAGTTTGATGAACGCCACCTATGACAAGATAGTTTTAACTTGGCAGAGTAATATTGATTGCACCTTCCATATGTTGTCTATCTTGCAGTGCTTCTAATTTGTTGAGGTGCCTTCTTCTTAGTTACCACATCATAGGTGTGAATATGTCAGGCCATCCAGTTTTTCTTACATATTCCATCCTCGTATCATGACTTTGCCTTTCATCAGAGTAGTGTTCGTCAGTATCATGCATGAATGAGTTCTGAAGAGCGAATTTTATTCCTTTTTCTTGTCAGTTTGACCTCGCAATGCAAAATCAATAAAGCGGAAGGAAATTGGTAAGACATTGGATGATGGTGGTCCTTTCGAGCAACTAAAATAGAGGGTCTCTACAAATTCTACTCTGCCATCCTCCCAACAAGATTCACAATACAATGCAAGGCTAGACAATCAACGTAGTTGTGTAGATGATGAGCGCATCTCCCCTACTCCACCATCATAGGTGCTTGCCCTAACTTGGCACTATTATATGTGGTCGCATGTTGCGTATGATGTCTAGCTTGTATTGCTTCTAAATTTGTTGAATTACATATGCTTACTTTACACATAATGGTTGTGAATATGACACGGGTTCCTGTTTTTAGAACATAGTATATCTGATCACACCATGTTCTTACATCGGACTACTGTTCTTGCATATCCCGCATTGGTCACTTATGATAAGGCACCTTTAAGTCGCCACTGTGATATTGGTTGTGTCTTGCATATGATTTCTAGCATGTACTGCTTCTAATTTGTTGAAAGACCAGATAGTTTGAACTTGGCAGAGTGATATTGGTTGCACCTTTCATATGGTGTCTAGCTTGCAGTGCTTCTAATTTATTGAAATGTCTTCTGCTTAGTTACCACATCATAGGTGTGAATATGTCATGCCGTCCTGTTTTTGTACATATTCCATCCTCGTATCATGTGTTTGCCTTTCATCCGAGTAGTGTTCGTCAGTATCATGCATGAATGAGTTCCAAAGAGCGAATTTTATTCCTTTTTCTTATCGGTTTGACCTCACAATGCAAAATCAATACAATTGAAGAAAATTAGTCCGGCAGTGGATGATGGTGGTCCTTCGGAGCAACTCAAACAAAGGGTCTCTACAGATTCTACTCCGCCATCCTCCCAACAAGATTCGCAAGACAACACAAGGCTAGATAGTCAATGTAGCTGTGTAGATGATGAGCACATCTCCCCTACTCCATCATCACAGGTGCTTGCTCTAACTTGATACTATTATATGTGGTTGCATGTTGCGTATGATGTCTAGCTTGTATTGCTTCTAACTTTGTTGAATTGCATCTGCTTACTTTACACATAATGCATGTGAATATGACACATGTTCCTGTTTCTAGAACATACGTGTGGATGATGAGCACATCTCCCCTACTCCACCATCACAGGTAATTGCTCTAACTTGGAACTGTTATATGTTGTTGCGTGTTCCATATGACGTCTAGTTTGTATTGCTTCCGATTTTGTTGAATTGCATCTACGTAGCTTACAACTTATACCTGCAACGATCACTTACCCATAAGACACATTTAACTTGGGAGTGTGATGTAGGTTGCATCTTGCATTGTCTTATAGCTTGTACTGCTTCTAATTTCTTGAAATGGCACTTATGACGAGACACTTTTTACCTGATAGAGTTATATTGGTTGCATGTTCATATGGTACAACAAAACAGACTTTAAGTAACAAAATCATGTAAGAGATTAAAAAATGTGTGACAAGGGAAATTACTGTCACACAACATTTTGTGTCGAATGGCAGGTAGTAACACATACTATATAAGGCCTCAAAATGTGTTACCGGGATAAATGTGTTACCGGGATATTGTAATAGTAACATATAATTATGTGTTGGTCGAGTGTGTTACATAGATCTTGACGTGGTAACATATGAATATGTGTTACCGAAATGTGTTACGTAGTTCAACAATGGTAGTAACATATAATCATGGTTAATACATAGTGTTACAAGCTCTATTATAGTGGGACTAGAAAAACTAAAATCAACTGCATGCGTAGATCACAAATACCTTGACACATAGGGCCAATGTGTCAACATGATAATACGTTCTTGTTTTGGTAAATAGTGTTTTCATTCTTTAGTAATATGGTATGAAAAACAATACAGTTTGGTTGGTAAATACTAAACTATTTTCGCTATGGTTGCAGTGAATATCATATTAACCATATTTTCACGCAAAATTTAGGATAACTCAACGACCATAAATGTGAAATGCACACTTATGATCGTATGAAACTAAGTATTTGACGTGAATAGTCACAAAGGAGTGGAAGACCAACGTGGAACGAGAGCTTAAATTTGAAGATAGTTTTAAGAATAGGACCGGCAGTTCAACCGGAAAAAAGGGAACCAAGGCCTCGTCCAAGTTTTTAAGGTGTGCCGGTCTTTTAACAAAAAAAACTAATGAATTATCATAAAAAATCATGTGAAACTAGGAATCGGAGCATTGACCATGAGCCGCCGCATGCCCAACGACCCAATACCAACTGGGCTTGCAATTTGTTATCAGGAGGCAGCAAACTAGAAAGAGTCACACAATTTTTTTAAAGAGTGACGACGAGACCCACCAAACACTTCAGCGATGGCATCTGGTCGTGCAAGGCCTTGCTCTCCTCGTGGTGTCACGTGTGATCGTGCCAGAGGACATCACCAGGTCGAGAGAAGGTTGCTTAAAAAACAGATTTGATAGAAGGGATCGAAGGGGAGAGGAGAGCATCAGATCAGGGGGAGCCACCTGTTCAGAGAAGGAAGGGAATGTCAAGCGCCCTCCACCAGACAAGGCACAGCCATGCTGTATGGTGATCTGCGTGAGGCCCCGCTACCCTTCTGCCATCAATTCTGCTATAGTGCATCCCCAAGGCTACTTGGCTACTCCCTCCGTTACAAAATAGATGATTCAACTTTGTACTAATGTTAATACAAAGTTGAGTCATCTATTTTGGAACGGAGGGAGTACTATTTTTCTCGGGCACCTCAACCTCTGCTGCTCAATCTGCTGCTTTTCTTTGAGCGTCTCTGTTGTAGTGCGTCCCCATGGCTCCTCTGCTACTGGCCATTGCATCAACAGTTCAGATGCATGCATTTTTGTCATGCTCATGGTGACCATCAAAAACTTGATCAAACTAAGAAGGAATAAAAAAACTACCACTCACGGCGTTAAGGATTAACATAAATATTTCTTTTAGGTATCAACTGCAGGCAAGTGAACCAACATTCACTCAACAGGCAAATGGTACATCAGAGTACTAACAAAAAACCCAGTCAAAACAAAATCAAGAGGCATAATACCAGCTCAGGACTATACTAGGGGTCTAGCTATATCTGCAGATCACCTTGCATATCATCAATAGTTAGGCACCCGATCAGAGCGGCAAGATGGCTAGCAACCAGCTGCAAGTGTAAGCAATAGGCAAAACAGCTAGCACCTAGCTGCAAGTGCAAGCAACAGAAGTAACACGTGCAATGGCTGGTTCACAACAACAAAGGAAATATTGAATCAGGTTTTGACAGCAAACAAGCATCCCACATAAATCAAAACGCCAATTTCAAACAGACATAAACTAAGTTTACAAGATGGTAAATCTAACATAATACTTCTTCGACAAAAGTGTATCTATTTCCAATGACAATTTGTCATACATGAAGCTTAACTTTAGTAACAATTTTCTGAATTTTTCCAAGCTTCATGTTTGAAGTGCAAAAACTATGCAAACATATAAAAGCCCGCTAAAAGAACACATTGCTTCATCCATCAGTTTAGAACAATCCTTGTAATCTTCACTTTCAAAATTTCCTGAAAAAGAAGATTTACTGAAGTGCACGAGAAAAAGTTCATAACAAATCAAAAGGAATCAAGTTAAAATCAATGCATATAGGGATACTTAGGCCTTGTACAATGCAGGTGCTTAGGCGGATGCTTCAACCAAAAAAAACGGGTTGTTTTTCAAGATCGCTAAGCACATGTGCATAAGAGGAGGGAAGGAAGCAAAGTCTTGCTTCTGGTGCTAGCCGGTGCTTGACCTTTAGTAAAACCGCAATAATGCTAAACATACAAAGAGTTACACGCAATTACACGCTGACTAGGATTTTTTCATCTACTAACCAATCATAAACTTGCCCCCCTGATTTTCAGGGGGGTGGGCCGTCTCCCCACCTATTGACCAATCAAATTAACCCTCTTTGTAAAACCTTGTTACTCGTTTGTACGTGTAGCATTACTCGTAAAACCGTAGTAAGCCTTGCTCTGCGTTAATTAAAGTAGTTTAAGCACCTGTAGGAAGCACTCACCATTGCGGGGCAAAAATATTTTAAGATGCCATGCTACTCTCGCTCTTTGAGATTACTTTAGGACAATAAGGATGAATTACTAACAATTATCACAATCCACAATGGCAGCATCAACGGAAAATAGGACGAGAAACTGAAAAGCAATAAAGAAAAAAAATGGGTTTATATGTTGAGTGGAAGACCTCATTCCTTCGAATTTTCTGAAGGGTGTAAGCTCAGCCAACAATCTGCAAGAACATAAAATGGTTATTAAGGTCCTGCAAACTCAGCTTTGACTTTAGCTAAAACTACAGTGTATATATAATCATGAAAATGTTGCTCAAACAGAGAAATACCTTTATATGATGTATCATCACTGTTCTTCATCGATCAAAGCATTATCATTAGCACCGACAATTGTTCCCTCAATATTGGATCTTACCCAATGTTGATATTTCCTTTTCTTTTTAAACATATCTGTGAGGTGAGAAACATGGAATGGCTCAGCTTCTACGTCTCGTGTGCACTCATCAGTTCCAGTGTCACATCTATCTCTAGGTAGTTTATTCTGCATCACCACTCACCAACCTGGGTTCAGTTCGTCTTCTAGGTAAAACACTTGATCGGCTCCTATTCCAAACCTCATGTTCCGGGAGTTTGATGCGATGTGTTTATACTTGGAATCAATGGCCTTCCAAGCCTCTGAATCAGCTAAATGATGCAATGCTCCAACCTTTGTGCGTTCTTGGTCATGCCATCTTAAAGTTGTAGCTGTATCTTTGTGCATGAAAAGCCTCTTAAGCCTTGGCTTAATTGGAAAGTACCGTAACAGCTTCCTTGGGATTGCCTTCCTTCTTTCCTTCTTATAGTCAAAGTAGTTTTATATGGTATGTTCTTCCACCTTGAAGTTCCACACACTTAAAAAAAATCATCACTCGCTTTCTCTTTTTGATAAAGCTGGCAGTTATTTTCACAAGAATGAATTCTCACATAACTAAACCCAAGCTTTCCAACGATCTTATTCGCGTCATAAAATGTACTAGGTAAGTTCTTACCATTAGAATTGCTTTCTGCAGAACTGCTAGCAAATCATTTAAAGATTTATTGCTCCACTTGTTAGTGGCTTTTATGTGGAAGAGAATAACAACAAGAGAAAGTATGGATAGTTCACAGCCTGGCCATAAAGGTTGATCTGCATCTCTCAAAAGGTCATAGAAAGCTTGGGATTCAGGGTTTGGTCCTGGTTTAGATGGATTTTGGGTTTCAGGCTCTATCATTGGAGGTCCACAGAAAACATCTTCCACTAACTGACGCATATTAGATTTTGTTCCTTCAAACTGTGATCGTGACCTTTTGTTACTTCTCATGTGTGTTGGAGTTTCACCTTGTTTGTTAGCAGAGATGAATGATGTTGTTTCCCCATGGCAACCCCAAACAGTATATCCAAGTGATCATACACGTCCTCCCGCTTCCGTAACGATCCATTGACACATATGACGCATGGGCAAAGGATCTTGGCATCAGAACTTTTCCCGATGTGTGCAAAGTCAAGAAAACCAGCTACACCAGCCAAGTATTCCTCACTTGGTCTAGGAGAAAGCAATAGCTCCTTTATAGATTATAAATCCGTCGATACACTATAACAAAAAGAAATGTAGTTACTGCACTGAGTGACAAGGACAAAAGTAACATAAACATGTCTTCCTATAATTCCTTAAACAGACTTGGTCTTTATTGCAACAACAGAAGATAGATGGGTCGGATGGTCTAGCAGTAGTAGTTTACTTCTACAAGGGTCCTATTTGGAACTTAAAAGAGAAGCACATCAGCAAGCCATGAAGCTGCCACTCTCAAACCTGTTCTGGCTCCAGTTACAAGGGTCTCAATACGTTGGAGAAGCCGGTTCAATGTCCAGTTTTTAAAGCCATATTACTAATAAACACTCCAATCAATAGATAAACAAATTGTAAAAAAATACTACAAAGTAACCAGCAACTACAAGTATACTAGCAAATAGCAAGCATAGTATCCAGATATATGCAACTAGCAAAGAGCAACTCCAATCGGACAATCAAGACAATGTGAACAGCAGCAGCACTTATCATATACACTAATAATCTCTAATTCCTTTCCCTAATATCTCTAATTCTAGTAGTTCACAAACTTCACAAGTTGACATATGACATAAAGATGCTTCTGTAGAATAGTAGAATTGGTAAATAGAGAGAAGAGGAGAGAGTTCATATTACCAGCGTCCTGGTCAGGACTAGAGGGAGGCGACCGCCGGTCGTCCTGTCTGGAGTGTGGAGAGGAGGGAGGCAACCGGAGGGACGGCTGGAGTAGCTGGATGCTGGAGACCAGGCGGTGGCGATGGCGTCCCCTGGACGGCTGGGGTTGCTAGACCAGCACGCAGTAGTGCTGGCGCGTTCGTACGGGGAGGCCCCAGCCCGCCGGTCCTGGGCTCCTGGTGGAGCGGGGTGGCGTCGCCGCACCAGGGAAGGGCGGCGGCGGAAGGGGCAGTTGCGCCCAATGTTGGAAGCGGCGGCGGCGGAAGGGGGATAGTTGATGGATTTCCACCGATTCAGGACAAACCCCTACCTTATTCACATGGAAAAAATATGCGGCCACTTAAAATGACGGGCTTTTCTGGAGACACCGGTTGAACGGCTTTTACAAGAACACCTGGTTCAACCGTCTTTTTTTTCTCGATTGCGTGGATGGTCGATGGAGCTAACCAACTACCAAGATCATCCATTCTGATTTTTCCTAGTCCAACCGCCGGTTGGGTCCTTAAAAAAACTATTATCCAATGTAATGGTGGGGTGATTGCGATGTCCCATACTCGTGACGGCTACGTATCTTTCTATTCCTGGACTCGGTTGACTGATGTAAAGTTCATCGATTAACATCCTGGCCAGAATTACAATGTTATTCTTTAACCAACATCGAGATCACATATTTCCTTTTATTGGTGTGTCTACAAGTAGAGTCAGATTTATAAACCATGAGTTTAGCAGGTATCCCCTCATTTATTCTCTGTCTTTATGGAGGTGAAAGGAACGAAGAGACTAGATTGATGTGACAACCTCTCAGATATGTCCTTACAACACATTCAACGGTCAATTGTAGCTGACACATATCGTCGTCGCCACTTTGTAGCACCACCGCATGCACTACCATCATCGATCAAAAGTCGTCAGCCTCACTGGTCACACCATGCTCCCTGTCCAGTTGTAACTGCCTAGCATTATCGGTCGTAGCTTTCTCCCACACAGACATATAGCTTCCATGGGCAATCGTGTGGGATGACGCGATTTTGGTCGAGACAACCAATCAAGAGTGAGACCGGTCGGTCGAATTGCATGATTTTTCTTCAAAGAACCATTGAGGTTGCAGGTGTAATTTTCCGATATGACTGTAAATACGCTCGGTTTTTTAGACTATGCATGCAGCTGGTATCCCCTTCCTTATTCTCTATCGCCATGGAGGTGGAAGGAAGGAGGAGACTAAATTGATGTGCCAGCCTTTCGGATATGTCGTTACAACACCGTCGGCGGTAGGTCACAACTGACGCAAATCGTCATCACCACTTTTGTAGTACCACCCCATGCGCTCTCAGCATCGATCAAAAGTCATCGGCCTCGTTGGTCACAACATGGTCCCGAGCTTCGTCGTGTGGGATGACGCGGTCTTGGTCGACACGACCTATGAAGAATGAGATCGATCGATCGAATTACAATGTTTTTTCTTTAAAGAACCATCGAGGTCGCAGGTTTCCTTTTTCGGTAGGACTGCAAGTACTCTCGGTTTTTTGAACCGTGCGTGCAGCTGGTATCCCCTCCCTTATTCTCTATCGCCATGGAGGTGGAAGGAAGGAGGACACTATATTGATATTCCAGCCTCTTGGATATGTCGTTGCAACACCGTCGGCGGTAGGTCGCAACTGACGCATATCGTCATCGCCACTTTTGTAGTACCACCCCATGCGCTCTCAGCACCGATTAGGAGTCGTTGGCCTCGTTGATCACAACATACTCCCAGGTTGGTCGTAGCTTCTAGCATTGTCGGTCGTCGCTTTCCCCCACACTGGCCGTCGCTTCCATTGGCAGTCGTGTGGGAATGACACAATCTTGGTTGAGGCGACTGATCATGAATGATATAGGTTGGTCGAGTTATAATGTTTTTCTTTAACCAACCATTGAGGTCGCAAGTTTCCTTTTTCTGGTACGACTGAAAGTACGGTCGGTTTTTTGAACCGTGGGAATAGCTGAGATACCCTCGTCATAAGCTCCGTCACCATGGAGGTGGAACAAAGGAGTAGACTAGATTAATGTGTCAGCCTCTAAGATATATCGTTACAACACCGTCGACGGTCAGTCGCAGCTAACGCATATCATCATTATTGTTGTTCATAACAACACCATCACGTTCATCGTCCAAGGTCGGTTGCAGCTTCAAGCTCGATATTTTTTTTATATCAACTACTCCCTTCGTTCCTAAATGTAAGTCTTTGTAGAGATTCTACTAGATGGACTACATACGGAGCAAAATGAATGTACCCACACCTAAAATGCATCTATATATATCCGTATATAGTTTATAGCGGAATCTCTACAAAGACTTATATTTAGGAACGGAGGGAGTAGTTAGTAGAGAGAAAACATATTATAGGTTACTTAGCACATGTTACGTAAATCAATTTTATAAAGCCATCACTATTTAGATATATTTAATTTCCCTTTCAATCAATAATAAAAAAACTATTTTCCCATGCCAAAAACACTTTTTGGAAAATTTCCATGCCAAACAAATTAATATATGTAACAATGTCCCGGTTCTTTCAAAACAATTTTCCTCCAGTTCTCCTTGATAAAAATATATATATATATAGAAATTTCCCTCCAGTCATCAACCATGCCGCTTACTTTTCCCTCCACTCCAATTACTTTGGCGCTTACTTTTCCCTCCAATTAGCTAGAAAACGCTAGATAAATTGGGTCTCAAATCAGCCCAGTCGCCCACCGTCCGGCGGCTACCTCGCCGCACTCCAACGCCCAGCACGCCGCCCCTTTAGCGGCCAGCGCGGCCGCCACCTGCACCCCCCCTCCCACCCCCACCCCAACTCCCGTACGATCTGCCTCGGCGCCGCTTCATCGATCTGCCTCGGTGCCGTTTGGATCGTTGCGGCGACGGCTTCGTCGGTCTTCAGCTCCGGCACCTGCATCCTGAAGGAGTGCGATCTCGTGGCTGGTATGGATCTGAACGCCGACCCCTTTCCTAATCTGACTGCTACGAATCACTGTACCGATGCCAATCGCTCGCCCCCCTCAACAATTCGTATCAGAGTGTGTACTGTAGATGCCTAATGGCCGCAGCTAATTGCATAATTAGCCCATACGTAGACAAATAATTAAACAATCACTGATGTACAGAAGCCCATAAACCATGTACGGTTGTGTCTGACTATAGTTTTGCGATGTGCCAATGCCTAATCCACCAATCAGGTCGATCCATTGATATATGTGCGTGTTATACAATTCTGCTAGATCGATCCATCGACTATTGTTTAAAATCGATCAGACTTCTTGAGAAATATGACAGCTTAAACTTCAAGCTTTTTAGAGTTGTCATTTTTTTCTATGCCAATTATTTCTCCCTGTACCAATATAACAGACCAATTGCTTCAACTTCAAGCTGCAACATTCTTGTGGAGAATTATCATTTTTTTCTGTACCAATTATTTCTCCCTGTACCGATGCAATATTTTTAGAGTTCCCTTGATTGAAGGATTACTTTTCTTAATCTCAAACTGAGATGGATGATGCTTGGCTGGCTCTATCCATTGACTATTGTTTAAATTTGACCAGATTTCTTGAGAAATATGACAGACCATAAACTTCAAGCTTTTTAGAGTTGTCATTTTTTCTGTACCAATTATTTCTTTCTGTACCAATATGACAGACCAATTGCTTAAACTTCAAGCTGCAACATTCTTGTGGAGAATTGTCATTTTTTTTCTGTACCAATTATTTCTCCCTCTACCGATGCAAGCTTTTTAGAGTTCCCTTGATTGAAGATTGCTTTTCTTAATCTCAAACTGAGATGGATGATGCTTGGTTGGCTCATTCGGTTCCTTCGTCATTTTGGGATGGCACATGAGGCAACATGCTGCTGCTCTCCTATCACTTAGTGCTTAACAGAATCTTGGCCGTCGGTCGAATAATGCCCAGTTTGCATAATCTGTACACTTTTCAACTTAAACCTGTCCTGAGTCCATATGTCGACAATGTTATATCCAAGTGTGGGTGTGGCTGGACCCATGGTCTTGTACCTCCTCTCTCTGGTTTGAGTTATGATAAGCTGATAGCGCATTGACGTGCTACTGTACTTCTCTACCCTCTCGATTCACATGTTTCTTTTGGTAGGTTTCATCGGTTCTGGGAACCAAATTGCCGAGGGGACTTCCACAACTTGTACTGCTTGATTTCCCTATCCGAGACTACAATCTTGTCCTAGGTGGATTCTCCTTTTGCCTTCCCTCATTTATCTGCTACAACTCATGTCTATTGGAAAATTAAATTGTCCCTGTTATGTCATTAGTTAATTTGTCTTTACTTGTAATGGTTTAATTGATATTTATATATATATCTAGGATGGCGACGGACATGTTGACCATATACCTGCACTATGAAGTTACAAATCAGGAAGCCAAAATGTTACAAAGATCCATGATGAGGCGTGATGTCTCGTATTATGACTTAATCTTGATGATCGAGGAAGTTGGCTTTCAGGCAATTGACTTTCTGTACTATGCGAAAAAACCCTGTCTAGGCAGCTCCTACTTAGTTCACATTTATGATCAAGGTCTTGTGTTGAAAATGTTGTCCGACCCTGAGATTGTGAAAGCTGTCCATCTGTATGTGTCTAAGGAGAAGGTTGACGATCATATTGCTCCGCCTAGTAAGCAAATTCATATTGCTCCATCTAACCATCCGAATGAGAGTGTTCTCTTACAACACGGTGGTGTCTCTGCTGAAGGGGCAGGGCAACTTACTATGGGAATGCTGCAAAGTATCCCTCTTGAACCATGCTTATTACATATCTGTATCTACTGTTGTAATTATTGGAATAAAAGATGTATGGTCGTTCTGCAGGACCATGATGTCAACCAATTACAAATTCAACAGAATTCATCATCATCACAAGACCATGTTATTGATTCTGTGCCAGAGGTAATTTTTGTGTGCTTTTGAGTTTTGAAGTTGTAGCTTTCTGTAGCGTCAAGGTATGAATATCATTCCATCTAATATTATTGTATCCTGGTAGGTGAGGGAAACCAGGGATCTTACGGGTGAATCTGTTTCAAGAACGAACCAGCAGGGGACTAGAACTGAACACCCACACCCAGCTCGCTCAAAAAGAAAGCGTACTTCTTCCATCAAGGTAAAGATTCACCAAGGAGCATGGTTTACTGCACCCAAATTCCCAACCCAAACCACATTATCATGTCTGCTTGAAAAATGGATTTTGTTACAAATTTTGCCCAATCTACTGTATGCAAGTAAAGGATAAATTTAACCAAGCATGAGCAAGCGAGGTGATCTTGGGCATTAGACTTCATTGCCGGGTCCAGTTTATTTAGTTTTCTAGGGCACCTTACTGGGCTGACATTAAAAATATCCCATATTGTTCATGCAAATTATATTATCATGTCGTTGAATGCTAATATTGATCATAATATAAGCTGCTTCCAAAGTAGTTTTAAAGACTTCAACATATCCCAACAAGCGGAATGTTGCGTATGGTACTATTCGGAGTACTAATCCAAGAACTAAGGTTGGTGGTATTGAGTTAGGTGCTGAATTTGCCCTTGTGCGCATAGATCAACCTATTCTTGATAATGAGGAGCTGGTAAGGGAAGTTTCTAATTGCAAGACAATTGGTGAGGCTTTCACTTCAGGATACTTAATTGCCTGGTCTTCAGCTTTTGTAAGTTAAAATCATCTCTTCCACATTTTGAAATCATATTTGTGTACATTTAATCACACATATCTAATGTGCAATTTTCTTTTATAGATTCGAGAGAAGGATAGTTGAATTGCAGCTGAATTCTTGGATCAAGAAGCAAATAAAATTGGAAGATTTTAGCTACCAATAGTTGTAGTTTACATTGATAGATTTATAAATGTAATATCATCAACATGATATTTTTCTCCGTCGAATTGATGCAAATGTAATATTCTCCATAGTTGTGTTTTCTTTGCTCAAAATGATATGACTGATATCTTTATTGTAATGCATATGTATCATACACTTGTATATTCATAATAAATATCTTCATATGAGTTTCTATATGTGTTGTGCTTCAGTTTCAATATCATTTTGATGCTGCCAAGCATAATAATAAAATGATTTAACTATTTACGCAATTGCATCAATTTTATTAAATAAATTTATATTCCACAAAATGGGTATTGAATTTTGTGGTTACTAATAAAAAAACAAATACATTAATTATGTTACATATTGATATAGCAGTGTTACTAATGGTGTTACTATAGCTACAAAATTTGTTACTAGAGTAGTTGACTACTATAGTTATACTATTACAATATTTGGATATTATGTTACTAGTTGTGTTCTGGTGCTAAAGAAATGCGTTACCTGTTGTGTTACTATAGCTACAAAAACATGTTACCACCGATGTTCTACGTCTATTAAAACATGTTACTAACGGTGTTACTATAATTACAAATATGTGTTACCGGGATGTTCGGTAACACATAACACACATGTTACTGTAATGTAATTGTAACACATTTTTTAACATATGGTAACAATTATTATGTGTGACAAATTAAGACCACCTAGTAACACGGCCTAATGGAACACATTTCAAACTGTGTTACTACATGGCCTAGTAACACACTTTTGGGCCTCTAGTAACACAAGATGGTATTACGAAAGGTCTGTCCTCTTGTTGCCTAGCTTTCATTTCTTCTAATTTTGTTGAAATGCCTTCTACTTACTGTTTTTCATACATATTCCATCCTCCTATCGTACGTCTGAATATGCAATGCTGTCTTTTTTGTATATATTCCATCCTCCTATCCTGTGCTTGCCTTACATCAAAGTAGTGTTCATCTGTATCATGCATCAACTAATTATGCAGAGCTAATTTTATTCATCTTCTTTTGGTTTTGACTTCATAAGGCAATTTTAGAAAATAGGAAG
Source organism: Triticum monococcum (assembly GCA_034509565.1). NCBI lineage: Eukaryota > Viridiplantae > Streptophyta > Magnoliopsida > Poales > Poaceae > Triticum > Triticum monococcum. Next base: position 369,622,557 of record CM067845.1, read on the forward strand.
GAAAAGAGTAAGTTAGGGGATGTTGGTGGTCCTTCGGACGGACGCAAACAGAGACTATCTAGATTTGCCACTTCTACTGCTAATGAAGTTGAAGCCCCAAGTCTACATGATGAGTTCATCTCCCGTACTCCACCATCGCAGGTGCTTCCTCTAAGTTGATAGTGTGATAATTGGTTTCATGTTGCATATGTTGTCTAGCCTGCATTTCTTCTATTTTGATTAAATTGCACATGCTGAGTATATATGTTATACATGTGCATATGACATGCCTTTCTGTGTCTAGAATACACTTCATCTATTAATCATACCATGTTCTTACATCAAAGTACTGCTGTTGTGTATCCCGCATCAGTCACTCATGATTGGATGCTTTTAGCATGGCAGTTTGATAGTGGTTGCATCTTGCATTGATTTCTACATTGTACTGCTTCTAATATTTTGAAATGCCACTTATGACAAGACATTTTTAACTTGGCAGAGTGATATTGGTTGCATCTTTCATATGGTGTCTAGCTTGCATTACTTATATTTTCTTGAAAATCCTTCTGCTTAGTTTACACATCGTAGCTATGAATATGTCATGCCGTCCTATTTTTCTTACATATTCCATCCTCATACGGTTGTCTTACATCAAAGTATAGCTTGTCTGTATCATGCATCAATGAGTTCTGAAGAGCGATTTTATTCTTTTGTGTTGTGGGTACGACTTGACATGGAAAAGTCAAAAAAGAGCAAGGAAAAGAATATAGTAGTGTCGGGGATATACCCCGCGGCGTAACCCGACCGGAAGTATAACCCGACCGGACTTGGCGCTTCATCATATCCCGCCCGAGGACTGGCGATTCATGAGTCTGTCGATTCACTAGTCTGACGATTTATGAGCCTGGCGACTCAGGAATGACCCGGACGACGGGTCAGATAAAGGACTAGTCCCAAGGCCCAAAAGGCCGGTTCATGTTATGGGGGGGGGGGCGGTTTAAGAGGAAAGCATAAGGAGTATTCCCTTACAAAGGAAGCAAGACTAGAACTCCACTTGTAATAGAGTAATCCTAATCCAACTAGGACTAGTCATGTAAACCGCCCCTTCAACATATATAAGGAGGGCCAGGGCTCCCCAAAGAGAGGAGGCAAGGAAGAGAAAATAATCTCTAGGTCTAGACACAACTAAGGAGGAGAGTCGGTTTATGCAGCGACTCCCTCATGAGCATAATGAGACCTAGCCACAAACAACATGTAGGGCTATTCCAGATGATGGTTCCCGGGGCCCGAAGCTGTCTAAATCCTTGTCTTGTGTGATGATCCGCTTTGCGTCTTCCGTCTCGATCAACCCCTCTCAAGCTACCACATAGATGCGTTAGCCTCACGACTAAGTCCTCACACTAGGACATCTGCCATGACAAATCCACGACAGTTGGCGCCCACCGTGGGGCTCGCGCATGATGGTGATGAGTTCTTGGAGGGAGCTCTTTAGGGATTGAGAAGCTTGCGATCAGTCGGATGAAGAAGAGCCCGCACGGAACAATCGCGTGGGGCAGCCCAGTATGGGACAACCTTGGACAAAGCCGACGAATTCATCGTCTTTGTGATCAGAATTATGGTTAATTTCGGAGCTCGCATTATAAGCTTAGGGTTGCATCTATTGAGCCGTCTCGAAAATTACCAAAGACTGACGAGTTACATCGCCACGGCCTAAAACAGTCAACGGGTTGTTCCATGACGTGAATCACACAGGTGAAATCTGCAGAAGCTAGCATCAACGGATTCTACTATCCGAGTTAACAAGTCTGAAGCAACCAAACCAAGTCGACATCATCAAGAGAAAGACCAAAAACTGGTATGGATACCTGCAAGGAAAGTCACGTGCGCGGCCGACGACAGTTTTTGGGAAGGGATGAGGTCAGAGCTCTGTTTCCTTTTCTGTCTCTAAGTCGCTGCCGCACTCCACCTCGCTTGAGTCTCCACCGCAGCTGAGTGGCCGTCGGTGCCGCCGCCAAACCACCTCCGCCTTTGTTTCAAGTAACCATCGCTGCGCCAGAGCCAATGCCCCCCTGCACAACTTGCCTTCGCAGCATCCGAGCTGTCGTGGCCTGCCTGAGCCCTCGCCGAGCCACCTATTTAAAACGGCTATCAATATACGGCCGCGTTAAGTCGCCGTCGCTCCTTGCTGGGTCACTGGAGCTCCTCTGCCACTTGTGAGCTGCCACCACGGACTCGACTCAGCTCCAAGTCACCTCCGCCTTGGTCCTCCCGCTCCAACTCCGAGCCACCTCAATGAGCCGCTGCCGGGTTGTCCATCTACCGCGGCCGCTCCCCACGCTGGTTTCCCGTACTGCCCCGCGCGGCTCTAGCTCACGCCCGGTCTTCTCCGATTCCGAGCTCACTGCTCCGAGTCACCTATAGCCTGAGCTGCGGGTCGCCCCGCTTGTACTATGACATGTCGCCTCGCCAGCGGCGGTCTGCACTGCGTTGACCGCCTCGCCGGCGCTCCAGCATCTCTGATGTGGCCGGCTTGCAGGCCGCTGCCTTTTCCTCATTGACCCTCCATGGACGTTTCCTGCCTTGGCCGGTTTGGCGCGATCGTGATATCCAATCTGCCATACTGCGTCATTCGCCAGCGAGTCCGCGTTACCAGGTTGTGATGTATCTCTCTTGTGCGCGCGTGGCTCCGCTCCGGTTCTACTGCGCTTAGTTTTGCCTCTATTACAGGTTGCCGTGGCCCTGAGCCGTCGTTTCCGAGCTCGGCATTGACTCCATGACTGTGGCTCCGCCTAGTCTCACGCCATTTCCCAGCTGCTTCCACTACTACTTAAACTAGTCCCATCGTGGCCACGCACGTGCGTGCTTGGGCCGCCCATTCCTCAACTCTGCTCCGCATGAGCCGGCCTCGGTCATCTCCGCCTACTGTCGTGGGCCATCCAACTCTGAGCCGCCAAGTCACCTCCGTAGAGTCACCAGGACCCTTTGCTGTCTCCGCCCGTCTACTGACTCGCCGCCGGCGCCTGCCTCAAACCGCTGCATCGGGTCGCTGACCGCCAAGTCATCTTGCCTTCTGTTACCGCTTTGCCGCGCGGTGAGCCGCCAGCGCCCTGTTGAGCCGCCTGACACCTCACGCATCCACCGCCATCTCACCCTAGTGGTGAGCCGACGCGCCACCGCGGCCTTGAGCCGCCACATCAAGCCGCCACATCGGCCGGCCTTGAGTCGACACTTGCTGACCGCGCCTTTTGCCAGCCACGCCTGTCTTCCACCCGCTGTTGCGGCAGATTGAGCCGCCCCAGCCTCACATCAAGCCGCCTGCCGATGCCCCTGAGCCGCCCCACGCCATGTTATTCATGACAAAGATGTTGTACGGCGGATATGGAGAGCGCACCAGCATAACTCTGCACTGGCGTTCGTCAGTGTCATGTTTCTCGATGGATACACGTGCAAGTCGCCATCCCCGATGTTTGGTTTACATCCCTCCGCGCCTGCAGCCGAGTCACCCGTCCGCGTGGCTTACCACGCCTGCAATTTACCCTGCTTCACCGTGGTGATCATCAACTCCATGGTGGATAAATTCCGGTTTAAACATATCAGGTGAAATCCATCCAGCGTATTTTCATATTACATAATAATCTCTTTAAAAGAGCAATTACTCTGGCTTGCGATATTTTTTGGGTGTAGGGCAAATGTTCATTGCAAGAGCGATGGTCATATAAAGGATATCATGCATCTGACCCACCATAATGATCTATGAATATATGTGCAAGCCATGGCCTCTGCGGCCCTGTTTACATCAACACAACGACACGATTGACCCGCCCGTTCGTGCAGCTTACAACGCCGCTGCCGACTCTCTCTTCTGCGTCGGCTTACAAACGCCGCGGCCGACTCGCCCGTCTGCACCGGATTATAATACCACAGCCGACTCACCCGCGTGCACCGGATGATTCAATGGATAGGACACATAAGTCGTTGCCACCATGTTTTGGTTAAACAACCAGCTGGGATGAACCGCTGGCCAGATTACTGACAGAAATCATACGGAGTCATTTATAACCCGCCACAATCGACCTCAAGTTTCCGTGGATTCATATTGCGTTATCAACGCCAAGGATATACAATGAGTGTTGCAAAGGTCATTTATTCGCCACCTTGCTTCCAGCTTCAACATATGACAATAGTCCGTTGTTCAGCTATATGCCGGTTTATATCATGGTCAAGCATGGAGAGTCTCAAGACAACTCCTCGAGTCATCTTAAGACTCGGGGGCTACGATGACATGACTCAGCAAATCTTGCCAGTTTCAGCAAATTTAAGAACCCTAGGACGATGGAGGGAAAGATAACCCGGTCCCGGAGGCTACTACTATATTGATGAAAATTTAAAGGCCGTCAGAAAATGTCCGGCTTAAAAAGTATATGACAATTACAAAATCCCGGCTCAATGAAGGAATTCCGGGTCATCAGAAGGATTCCGGTTCAAAATCCGGTTCAAGAGACATCTCTCTCCCATAAAGCGTTGAAGCTCTCATATATCCAGTTTAAAATCCGGCTGAAGCGAAGTTAGTCTCACTGATGCTCTCAAATGTCCGGTTTACAATCCGGTTCAAGGGAAAGATGTCTCCCACAAAGCTTTGAAGCTCTCAATATCCGGTTTAACATCCGGTTCATGAAGAAGTTATCTCTTGCAAAAAATTAAAAATTTCCAAAGAGAACTTGCTGCCACGATGCGCGGTTCAAATATGGGCATCCTGCCTTATTGGTTATCATATTATTGATCATATGGGGGCTTCCTGCTCATTGAGCATAGCTATGAATACCCTCTTGATCCGGATATCAAGCCAATATTATCAATATTATCATAAGAGCATAGCTCTGGTTACTTCGGTAATCCGGCTATCAAGCCAATATTATCTTAAGGGGCCAAAGAGAGTCTGCTGTACATCACAGTTCAAACATGGGTATCCCTTGAGCACAGCTCACAATATCACTTGGGGGCTCTGTTCGAACCATAGTCACACCTCTTGATAGGCTTAAAGCCACCAGGGAAATCACTTGGGGGCTCTGGTCGTATCCGAACCATAGCTTATACCCTCTTGATCGGCATAAGGGCACCAGGGAAATCACTCGGGGGCTTGGTCGTATCCGAACCATAGCTACACTTGTTGATAGGCATAAGGACACCAGGGAAATCACTTGGGGGCTATGGGTTCGAACCATAGTTACACCTCTTGATAGGCATAAGGGCACCAGGGAAATCACTTGGGGGCTTGGTCATATTCGAACCATAGCTACACCTCTTGATCGACGCAATGCTACAATTATGACTACTTGGGGGCTCTGGTCATATCCGAACCATAGCTTAAACCCTCTTGATCATACATATACATCATCATATATTGCATCATACATTGCATCATCATTACATCATCATAGCATGTATCATATGTGCATGGATATACTGGCTTATATGGCAGGAATCGGTTTTCAAACCAAGTTATATTATTCAAATCTGTAATAGCCAACATGGCTGGATTTTTATTATGGTTATCAATAACCAATGTTATGATTGAGGTTTTCAAAGTCGCTTCAGCGCAATGGCTATTATTTTATCAGTGGATATAATTTATTCTACAATGGAAGGAATAGTCCAGAGTCGCTATAGGCTTACGACCCAGCACTTGGGGGCTACATTATTCATGTTGAGATTACATCAAAATATGCATGTCCCATGTCACTACTAGCATGCACCATGGCACTTGGGGGCTAATGTAAAGTAATTTTTTGCTCACCTTATTGAAGACCTGACTCATCACATCATAATGAGCCGGCCCTTGGGGGCTACCAATTGCTCCTGTCAACAATTCAAGGTACACAAATCTTAATCCATTGTATTGAAAGGTCTGCTACTCAGTTGGTACAACACAAAGCTCTTAACCTTGTGGATGAGGGTTCAAGCCCCATGATGGTGGTTACACCATATGAGGTTATTTTCAATGAAGTATATATAACGTCCCAGCTCAATATTATCTTATTGAGCCGGCCCTTGGGGGCTACATGTTGCTGTTCAATTCTACACAATCATATTTATAAAGTCCCTGCTCATTATTGCATAATAACGAGACCCTTGGGGGCTACACTGGTTGAAGTTTCTTAAGCATCAGGCAATTACAAGTCCCAGGTTGCTGCAAGCATGACAACCCGGCACTTGGGGGCTACATATATGGAGTATTCAATTTATATGATTGAGATGAACAAACCAGATTTCTTCAAGGTTGCAACACTTATTGGAGCAAGTCTTAAGTTATCACTATGTTCTCCTCTTAAGACTTGGGGGCTATAGATATTATGCATATAAAGGAGGAACGTCTTCAAATTATCAGTTTTGAGCAAATCAGGAAGATCAATTACAAGACCCGGTGTCAACAACAATTATGACCCGGTGCCATCAATATTTATAAACCGACAATTTTGGCAGTGATAAACCGGCAAGTTCTACATTTTCAAACCGGCTGATATCAGTTGAATATTTGAAGACCAATATTTTTGTCAAATCAGAGCATTGAAGGACGATTCAAATGGATTCTTTATTTGCAAAATATCTTCTGCAAGCAAATTGATTATGAAGCTGGTCTATTGACTCCGATTTTTCAGAAGGAAGAAATGACAAGGACTTAAGGATGATCAAGTGCTGGTTTATAAGAATATTTAAACCGGAGCACAACTGTGACGCCCCCGATTTAATCGTACACTAATCATACACGCAAACGTGTATGATCAAGATCAGGGACTCACGGGAAGATATCACAACACAACTCTACAAATAAAAATAAGTCATACAAGCATCATATTACAAGCCAGGGGCCTCGAAGGCTCGAATACAAGAGCTCGATCATAGACGAGTCAGCGGAAGCAACAATATCTGAGTACAGACATAAGTTAAACAAGTTTGCCTTAAGAAGGCTAGCACAAACTGGGATACAGATCGAAAGAGGCGCAGGCCTCCTGCCTGGGATCCTCCTAAACTACTCCTGGTCGTCGTCAGCGGGCAGCACGTAGTAGTAGGCACCTCCGGTGTAGTGGGAGTCGTCATCGACGGTGGCGTCTGGCTCCTGGGCTCCAACATCTGGTTGCGACAACCAGGTAGAAGGGATAGAGGGAAAAGAAGGAGAAAGCAACCGTGAGTACTCATCCAAAGTACTCGCAAGCAAGGAGCTACACTACATATGTATGCATTGGTATCAACTGGAATAAGGCTATTATAAGTGGACTGAACTGCAGAAAGCCGGAATAAGAGGGGGATAGCTAGTCCTTTCGAAGACTACGCTTCTGGCAGCCTCCGTCTTGCAGCATGTAGAAGAGAGTAGACTGAAATCCTCCAAGTAGCATCGCATAGCATAATCCTAACCGGTGATCCTCCCCTCGTCGCCCTGTGAGAGAGCGATCACCGGTTGTATCTGGTACTTGGAAGGGTGTGTTTTATTAAGTATCCGGTTCTAGTTGTCATAAGGTCAAAGTACAACTCCGGGTCGTCCTTTTACCGAGGGACACGGCTATTCGAATAGATAAACTTCCCTGCAGGGGTGCACCACATACCCCAACACGCTCGATCCCATTTGGCCGGACACACTTTTCTGGGTCATGCCCGGCCTCGGAAGATCAACACGTCACAGCCCTACCTAGGCACAACAGAGAGGTCAGCACGCCGGTCTAAATCCTATGGCGCAGGGGTCTGGGCCCATCGCCCTTTGCACACCTGCACGTTGCGTACGCGGCCGGAAGCAGATCTAGCCCCCTTAATACAAGCGCGAGATTACGATCTAATGCGGCGCGTGCCACTCAGTCGCTGACGTCACGAAGGCTTCGGCTGATACCACGACGCCGGGATACCCATAACTACTCCCGCGTAGATGGTTAGTGCGTATAGACCAAATGGCCAGACTCAGATCAAATACCCAGATCTCGTTAAGCGTGTTAAGTGTCCGCGAACGCCGAACAGGGCCAGGCCCACCTCTCTCCTAGGTGGTCTGAACCTGCCCTGTCGCTCCGCCACAAAGTAACAGTTGGGGGTCGTCGGGAACCCAGGCCCACCACTACCTGGGTGGAACCACCTGCCCCTTCAGCCCCCATCTCCGAACAGTACCACAGGTAATGTAACAGTGTAAAGTATATAACATATGCCCGTGATCACCTCCCGAAGTGATCACGACCCAGTAGTATAGCATGGCAGACGGACAAGAGTGTAGGGCCACTGATGGAACACTAGCATCCTATACTAGGCATGTAGGATTGCAGGTAAAGGTAACAACAGTAATAACAAGGACAGGCTATGCATTAGGATAGGAATAACGGAAAGCAGTATCATGCTACACTACACTAATGCAAGCAGTATAGAAGAGAGTAGGCGATATCTGGTGATCAAGGGGAGGGCTTGCCTGGTTGCTCTGGCAAGAGAGAGGGGTCGTCAACTCTGTAGTCGTACTGGGTAGCAGCGGCGTCGGTCTCGGTGTCTATCGAGAGAAGAGGGGGGAGAAACAATAAATATTTAAGCAAGCATATGCATAGTGATGCATGACATGACAAGTAACGGCGTTAGAGGTGCCCTAACGCGGTAATAGGTGATACCGGTGAAGGGGATGACATCCGGGAAAATATCCCCGGTGTTTTGCGTTTTCGGGAAGAGGAGCCGGAGGGGGAAAGTTGCGAGTTCGATAGGTTAGGGATGCGTGGCGGACGAACGGACTGCGTATCCGGGTTCGTCTCGTCGTTCTGAGCAACTTTCATGTACAAAGTTTTTCGATCCGAGCTACGGTTTATTTTCTATTAATTTTAAAAGATTTAAATCATTTTTAGAATTAACAGAATTAATTTAGTTAGAAAAGGCAATTATGACATCAGCATGATGTCAGCAGTCAGCTAGTCAGTTGACATAGTCAAACTGACGCATGGGTCCCACTGTCATTGTCTAACTAACTAACTGTTTAGTTAGATTAATTTGCAGGTTAATTAGGTTTAATAGTTAGTTAACAGAATTAATTAAGTTAACTAATTAAGTTAATTAATTAATTATTTTATTTATTTAATGTTAATCTTTAATTATTTTTAGTTTTTTTTAATTAAACGTTCTGGGCCATGGGCCCCACATGTCATTGGCCATAGGGCCAAAATGGGTTCGGGCGCAACCCGAACTGGCGTAGCGGGCGCCCGTCCGCTGATTCTGGCGCGGCCAACGGGGGGAGGGGGAGGGGCACGGCGAGCCGGGGCGCATGTTCGCCGGCGGGTGGCGACGGCGCAGATCGGTGCGGAACTGCGTCCGCAGGGCGGCGCGTGGTGGAGTGGGAGCAGGGGCGACGGAGGCGAGGCCCAGGCGGCGCGGCCACGGGCGCGGTGGTGTGGGCGCGGCCGAGGCCACACAGCGCGGCGGAGGGAGCTGTGGGTGTGTACGGCATGGGCGCGGGCAGACGTGGTCTGCGCGCGGCGAGTGCGAGAGAGCACGCGGAGGAGGAGCGGGGCCGTGGTGAGCGGAACCACGACGTGGCGGAGCGCGAGCGCACGGCAGTGGTCGCGGGGAACAGGGGAAGGAGGGGGGGTGCCTCACAAGGAGTTGCAGGGCACAGGGCAGTGGGGCGCGTGGCGGAGGTCGGAGACGACTCGCGACGGGGAGGCAGTCCGGCGACGGCAAGGTCTTCGGGCGACGGTGGTGACGCGCAGCGACGACGTCGGTGAAGGAGGCCCCGGGCTCGTTGCCCCTTCCCGATCCAGACTGGGTCGGGGAAGAGGAGCAAGAGGGGAGGCGCGCCGGAGACGGGTGTCGGGGAGGAGGCCTGGCGACGGCGACCGACGGGGTCGTGCGGCCCCGATCCAGATCGGGGGGGTGGGGGGGGGGGGGGCGAGTGGGGAGTGGGGGGTGAGTGGGGCGACGGGGTGGGGTTAGGGTTTCGGGGGCGTGGGTTATGGGAGGGGGGGTGTGGCCAGCTGGGCCTTTGCCCAGTTGGGCCGGTGGTGGCCTGGCCGGCTGGGCCATCTGGCCCAGTGGGGGAGGGGTCCTTTTTTTATATTTATTTATTTTTTTGTTGCTTGTTTTCTGTTTTTTTATCTTTTCTTTATTTATTTTCTTTTCTGTTTTGATTCATTTTAAGTATTTAGGTCTTTTATAAAGGCATGGATCCCACACCATAAATTCCTAGGCATTTATTTGCACACCCCGAACATTTTTGTTTTAAATTTGGAAAAGTTTTATCCCCTGGTTGATTTTGAATTTGAATTTGAATCAGTTTCGAACTAACACGAGATTAGGAACAGTAACCGAGGTGACGTGGCATCATTAGCAGAGGTTCACTGTAGCTTAATTATCCGGGCGTTACAAATCTCCTCCACTACAAGAAATCTCGTCCCGAGATTTAGGAGGTAGAAGGAAAGAGTGCGGGGTATTCATCACGCAGACGATCCTCGCGTTCCCAGGTGGCTTCGTCTTCAGAGTGATTCGACCACTGGACTTTGAGGAACTTGATCGCCTTCTGACGTGTGCGGCGTTCAGCTTGGTCGAGAATGCGGACCGGATGCTCTTTATAGGAGAGGTCCTATTGCAATTCGAGCACTTCATGATCCACAGCTCGGATTGGGTCCTTGAAGCAACGGCGGAGTTGTGACACATGGAACACATCGTGAACCTGAGAAAGGTTCGGCGGAAGCTCCAGTTGATATGCCACCTTTCCACGCCTTTCGAGGATAGTGAATGGACCGATAAAGCGAGGAGCTAGCTTTCCCTTGATCCCGAAGCGGTGAGCACCCTTCATTGGTGTAACTTGAAGATAAGCCTTTTCGCCAGGTTGATAGACCATGTCTTGGTGATGACGGTCATACTGACTTTTCTGACGTGACTGAGCAGTCTTGAGATTCTCGCGAATAATGCGAACTTGTTCTTCGGCCTGTTGGATAATATCCGGACCGAAGAGTGGACGTTCCCCAGTTTCTGACCAGTTCAGAGGGGTACGGCACTTTCGTCCATATAACACTTCGAAGGGGGACATCTTCAGACTAGCTTGATAGCTATTATTATAAGAGAACTCGCCATATGGAAGAGATTCCTCCCATTTCTTGCCGAATGAGATTACACAAGCTCGAAGCATGTCTTCGAGAACTTGGTTGACACGTTCAACCTGTCCTTGTGACTGAGGATGAAACGCAGTACTGAATGACAGATGAGTTCCCATAGCTTCTTGGAAACTCGCCCAAAACCTTGAAGTGAATAAGCTGCCACGGTCTGAACTGATAACCAGGGGGATACCGTGGAGTGAAACAATTCTGGCCATGTAGAGAGTAGCAAGCTGACTAGCAGTGATTGTCTCTTTGACCGCCAGAAAATGGGCAACTTTGGAAAGCCGGTCAATGACGACAAGAATAGCATCATTACCTTTCTGAGATTTGGGAAATCCAGTGACGAAGTCCATTTCAACATGGTCCCATTTCCATTCAGGAATAGAGATAGGTTGCAGAGTTCCAGCAGGCCTTTGATGCTCTGCCTTGATTCGGCGACAAACGTCACATTCAGCAACATAACGAGCAATGTCCTGCTTCATATTAGACCACCAGAATCTTTGACGAATATCCTGGTACATCTTGGTACTACCAGGATGGATGGACAGAGGCGTATCATGGGCTTCTTGCATAACCCCTTTAGTTTTATCCAGGTTTTTCTTCGAACAAGGTACCACTAGGCGGCCTTTGAAATACAAGGCGCCATCGTCAGCAACAGTGAAGAATGAGGGCTTTCTTTTTTTGAGGTCGCGCTTAATCTTGAGGACTTCATCGTCACATTTCTGTATCCATTTGATGGTGTCCACAAGATCTGGTTTCGCAACCAGGGTATTGAGAGAACCCTTGGAAACAACATGGAGGTTCCGTTTGGGGAAATCTTCGGGAGGGGGAGCGAGTGATCCCGGAGGAACAATATGGAGGTTCAGCCTTCTAAATTCTTCAACAAGCGATGGGTGAACTTTGTGAACCTGGAGGTGGTTACAGTAATACTTGCGGCTCAAGGCATCAGCCATTACATTAGCCTTGCCGGGGGTATAGGATATACCCACGTCAAAGTCTGCAACAGTCTCCATCCATCTTTGCTGACGTAGGTTCAAATCTGGCTGAGTAAACAGATACTTCAGACTTTGATGGTCGGTGAAGATCTCGCAACGATTACCGAGAAGGTAATGTCGCCACTGCTTCAGTGCATGAATGACAGCAGCAAGCTCGAGGTCGTGAACTGGGTAGTTTTCTTCGTGAGGGCGCAGTTGACGAGAGGCATAAGCAATCACTCTGCGCGCTTGCATTAGGACACAGCCTAATCCTTGACGGGAAGCGTCGCAGTAAATGACGAAGTCCTTCTTAGTATCAGGTGGAGCAAGTACGGGGGCAGAAGTCAACTTGTCTTTGAGCGCCTGGAAACTATCCTGACACTTGTCTGTCCAGTCAAACTTGACACCCTTATGTAACAGATTAGTCAGAGGCCTGGCAATCTTGGAGAAGTTCTCGACAAATCGACGGCAATAGCTGGCGAGACCGAGAAAACTTCGGACTTGCTTGACGTTCTTCGGGGGAGTCCAATCGAGAATAGCCTGAACTCGTTCAGGGTTGACGGCAATACCATCCTTGGAGATGACATGCCCAAGATAGGTTACTTCGGGGAGCCAGAATTCACACTTGGAATACTTAGCATACAGTTGATGCTCTCAAAGTTTTTCCAGCACAAGACGAAGATGTTCAGCATGCTCCTCCAAGTTCTTGGAAAATACAAGGATATCGTCCAAATAAACCACGACGAACTTGTCGAGGTAATCCATGAATATATAATTCATCAGACGAGAGAAGGTGGCTGGGGCATTCGTTAAGCCGAATGACATGACGGTGTACTCGTATGATCCATACCGAGTAACGAAGGCGGTTTTTGGAATGTCCTCTTCACGAACACGGATCTGGTGGTAACCCAACCTCAAGTCGAGTTTGGAGAACACTGATGAGCCAGCCAGCTGATCATAAAGATCATTGATCCGAGGAAGTGGGTATTTATTCTGAATGGTAGCTTGGTTTATAGGACGGTAGTCTTGGACTAATCGGTTTGTCCCATCCTTCTTCTTAACAAAGAGAGAAGGTGCTCCCCAAGGAGAGCAACTTGGACGAATGAAACCTTTGACAAGAGATTTGTCGATTTCCTCCTTAAGCTCAATGAGTTCATGCGGCGGCATCTTGTAGGGTCGTTTAGCTATAGGGGTAGTGTCGGGTTTCAAGTCGATGATGAATTCGACAGCCCTAGCAGGAGGAATCCCTGGAAGTTCTTCTGGGAAGACATCTTGGAATTCACGAACGACGGGAATGTTTTCAATGCCCTCGAGTGGTGCAGTGTTCAACGCATTCAAGGCGTAAAGTCGTGCCTCGGCGTTTTGAACTAGATGAGCTTGGTAAGCTATTATTTCGTCAGAAGGGTGTAGCAGATGGACGACCTTAGTGGCGCAAACTATAGAAGCAGTATGCGCTTTCAACCAATCCATTCCCAGAATGAGGTCGATGTTAGAAGACTTCAGGATAATGGGAGAGGCATAGAATACCAGCCCTTCGATTTCCACGGGGACATCGATGCCAACCAGTGAGGTTTGACATTGTCCCACGGGGGTTTTTACCAATACCGAAGTGTTCATCTCCTCACATTTTACGTCATGCTTGTATGCAAAATCTTCTGACATGAATGAATGCGATGCTCCTGAATCGAATAAAACAGATGCAGGTGCTGAGTTTACGAGGAGTGTACCCATCATGGTTGCAGGCTGGTCTTGGGCTTCATTCAGATCAACATGGTTGGCATGAACGCGACCATAAGACTTGGCATTGTTGTTGCGGGGCTGGTTGTTTCCACGGCCAGTTGCTGGAAGGGCCAGTTGATTCTGTTTCTGGTTGCATTCCCTAGCACGGTGACCCGGTTGTCCACACCTGAAGCACAAACCATTCTCGGGAGTAGGAACAGGAGCTTGGGGTGGTGGAGCTGGAAGCCTTGGCTGCCTAGTTGGAGCCGTAGGCAGACGAGGTGCAGCATAGGACTGCCTTGGGGCAGGTGCATTCGGCTGGTACATGCTGTTGGGAATCCATATCTTGCGCTTCTGCGAGGACGGGCCCGAAGATGAGCCCGTGTCACGGCTGCGCCTGTGAGAGCTCTGGTATTCCTGCAGACCAGTTTCGACATTGATGGCTTTGTTCACCAGAGTGGCGAAATCAACAAAGTCATGCACTAGAAGTGCGAGCTTAATGTCAGCTTGAAGGCCATCCCGGAACTTCTCCTGTCTGCGTGCATCAGTTGCAATGTCCTCTTCAGCGTAGCGGGACAAGCCCAGAAACTCCCGCTGATAAGCTTCCACCGTTTTGTTGCCTTGGGTGAGGTTGCGGAACTCACGCTTCTTCCGGTCCATGACTCCCTGAGGAATGAAGCGAGCACGGAAGGCAGCTTGGAAGTCTGGCCAGGTGATGATTGTCCCAGCTGGCAGGGTACGCCTGTGGCTGTCCCACCATTGAGCTGCGGGTCCTTTCAGGAAGAACGAAGCAAATGTGACATAGTTGGCAGGGGCTACATCAGCAGACTCCATCTCATAGGTGATGTCACGGAGCCAGTCATCAGCATCCAGAGGCTGAGTTGAGCTGCGGTACACAGTTGGGTTCAGGCGCATGAAATCCTGCAGAGTCACTTGGGTTGGCTGCTGGTTCATATTGGGGCGAGGGAACTGAGCCATAATATTCTCCATGAACTGACGATTCAGCTCAAACTGTTGCATCATCCCAGCCATGTACTCAGGCGGTGGTGGGGGGTTGCCACCACGACCACGACCACTTGGTCTAACCATCCTGCTAATATTTAACAGGGGTAGTTCAGCATTTAGCAATTTTGCAAAGACAAGAATCATTCATGAAGAAACATGCACAATGAAAGCAGCCCGATAGATAATACATAGTAGTCGGCATATCTTACAAAAGAGACCATGCATAGAGTTCGTTATACAGAGTTCGGTACAAAGTCTAAGACATCATAGGCGGCACACAGGCTCGCGACGAATGCATCTAATACTAACAAGCAAGTCTACATCAGTCCCACGCGGTACTGTGGAGGTAGCTGTAGCCTGAAAGCTGGTAGTGTGGCAGCGGGTACACCACGTCGGCAACCTGGGGTCCGCGGGGGCTCTGGTGCTGAACCCGACGCCCAGGTGGCAGAAGAGGGCCAAGTGCGGGAGAGTAGCCTCCCACCTCTGGCCAACCGACACCCTGAGGCATCACAGTCCTGGCGGGGTAGATAGCAGAACGCGGCAGCTCCCCAGATCCAACAAAGGGGTGTAACATCATCAAAGCACGGTAGAGGTGCTGACGAGTGGTGTACAACTCGTGGCGAAGAGCTCGGTTAGCTCGATCCAGACCATCAGCATGCAGAACAAAGTTCTGATGGTGGAAGGGCTCGCGGGTGACAGTGGAGTAGGCAGCAGTGTAGTAACCCTCCGCACCAATATCAGATGCGATAGCAATGTGCCTGAAGGGGGAGGTGTCCAACTCCCGGTACTCCCTACGAAGGCGTGTCAGAGCAGCATAGGCAGCATCGTGAACTGCCATATCGATGGTCACTCCAACACCATAAGCGGTGTGCAGCACAGTAGTGGAGTCATACTCCCGGGAGTAGAGGTGGACAGTGGCACGGTACTGCTCCTGGTTAAAGTCCTGGTACTCCTCGGTGACGGTGTACTCGGGGTGCCAGCGATAACCCAGATAGGTCATCATCTCAGCTAGCACGGCAGGTGATCCCGAGGCACCAATGGCCGTCGTGTGGCACACGACCTGCCTCGTGGGTTCCATCTGAAAACAAAGATGTTTCAAAGGAGTCAATTGCCAGTGTGGAAATTGTTCAAAATACTATACTAAGGATTAACTATGGC
Source organism: Triticum monococcum (assembly GCA_034509565.1). Lineage (NCBI taxonomy): Eukaryota > Viridiplantae > Streptophyta > Magnoliopsida > Poales > Poaceae > Triticum > Triticum monococcum. Next base: position 369,638,491 of record CM067845.1, read on the forward strand.
TTTATCCAACTTTGGGGTGAACGTCGTAACGAGATCCTAGTGTCAGAGTTAGTAAATTTGTTTAACCCGAGTAGAAGAGAGTTAAGAGTCCCAGAGCAAAGGTCGAGGAGTAAAAGATCCTAGTACCACCCGATGGCGACGCGGGCCCGTAAGGCACACAGCCAAGTTAGTAAAAAGTTTTGTAATGTCTAAACTCGACTTCGGCCAAGGAGTGTGGAAGGGGGATTCCTACAGGTAGTCGGCTCTGATACCAACTTGTGACGCCCCCGATTTAATCGTACACTAATCATACACGCAAACGTGTACGATCAAGATCAGGGACTCACGGGAAGATATCACAACACAACTCTACAAATAAAAATAAGTCATACAAGCATCATATTACAAGCCAGGGGCCTCGAAGGCTCGAATACAAGAGCTCGATCATAGACGAGTCAGCGGAAGCAACAATATCTGAGTACAGACATAAGTTAAACAAGTTTGCCTCAAGAAGGCTAGCACAAACTGGGATACAGATCGAAAGAGGCACAGGCCTCCTGCCTGGGATCCTCCTAAACTACTCCTGGTCGTCGTCAGCGGGCAGCACGTAGTAGTAGGCACCTCTGGTGTAGTGGGAGTCGTCATCGACGGTGGCGTCTGGCTCCTGGGCTCCAACATCTGGTTGCGACAACCAGGTAGAAGGGATAGAGGGAAAAGAAGGAGAAAGCAACCGTGAGTACTCATCCAAAGTACTCGCAAGCAAGGAGCTACACTACATATGTATGCATTGGTATCAACTGGAATAAGGCTATTATAAGTGGACTGAACTGCAGAAAGCCGGAATAAGAGGGGGATAGCTAGTCCTTTCGAAGACTACGCTTCTGGCAGCCTCCGTCTTGCAGCATGTAGAAGAGAGTAGACTGAAATCCTCCAAGTAGCATCGCATAGCATAATCCTAACCGGTGATCCTCCCCTCGTCGCCCTGTGAGAGAGCGATCACCGGTTGTATCTGGTACTTGGAAGGGTGTGTTTTATTAAGTATCCGGTTCTAGTTGTCATAAGGTCAAAGTACAACTCCGGGTCGTCCTTTTACCGAGGGACACGGCTATTCGAATAGATAAACTTCCCTGCAGGGGTGCACCACATACCCCAACACGCTCGATCCCATTTGGCCGGACACACTTTTCTGGGTCATGCCCGGCCTCGGAAGATCAACACGTCGCAGCCCTACCTAGGCACAATAGAGAGGTCAGCACGCCGGTCTAAATCCTATGGCGCAGGGGTCTGGGCCCATCGCCCTTTGCACACCTGCACGTTGCGTACGCGGCCGGAAGCAGATCTAGCCCCCTTAATACAAGCGCGAGATTACGATCTAATGTGGCGCGCGCCACTCAGTCGCTGACGTCACGAAGGCTTCGGCTGATACCACGACGCCGGGATACCCATAACTACTCCCGCGTAGATGGTTAGTGCGTATAGACCAAATGGCCAGACTCAGATCAAATACCCAGATCTCGTTAAGCGTGTTAAGTGTCCGCGAACGCCGAACAGGGCCAGGCCCACCTCTCTCCTAGGTGGTCTGAACCTGCCCTGTCGCTCCGCCACAAAGTAACAGTCGGGGGCCGTCGGGAACCCAGGCCCACCACTACCTGGGTGGAACCACCTGCCCCTTCAGCCCCCATCTCCGAACAGTACCACAGGTAATGTAACAGTGTAAAGTATATAACATATGCCCGTGATCACCTCCCGAAGTGATCACGACCCAGTAGTATAGCATGGCAGACGGACAAGAGTGTAGGGCCACTGATGGAACACTAGCATCCTATACTAGGCATGTAGGATTGCAGGTAAAGGTAACAACAGTAATAACAAGGACAGGCTATGCATCAGGATAGGAATAACGGAAAGCAGTATCATGCTACACTACACTAATGCAAGCAGTATAGAAAAGAGTAGGCGATATCTGGTGATCAAGGGGAGGGCTTGCCTGGTTGCTCTGGCAAGGGAGAGGGGTCGTCAACTCCGTAGTCGTACTGGGTAGCAGCGGCGTCGGTCTCGGTGTCTATCGAGAGAAGAGGGGGGAGAAACAATAAATATTTAAGCAAGCATATGCATAGTGATGCATGACATGACAAGTAACGGTGTTAGAGGTGCCCTAACGCGGTAATAGGTGATACCGGTGAAGGGGATGACATCCGGGAAAATATCCCCGGTGTTTTGCGTTTTCGGGCAGAGGAGCCGGAGGGGGAAAGTTGCGAGTTCGATAGGTTAGGGATGCGTGGCGGACGAACGGACTGCGTATCCGGGTTCGTCTCGTCGTTCTGAGCAACTTTCATGTACAAAGTTTTTCGATCCGAGCTACGGTTTATTTTCTATTAATTTTAAAAGATTTAAATCATTTTTAGAATTAACAGAATTAATTTAGTTAGAAAAGGCAATTATGACATCAGCATGATGTCAGGGTGATGTCAGCAGTCAGCTAGTCAGTTGACATAGTCAAACTGACGCATGGGTCCCACTGTCATTGTCTAACTAACTAACTGTTTAGTTAGATTAATTTGCAGGTTAATTAGGTTTAATAGTTAGTTAACAGAATTAATTAAGTTAACTAATTAAGTTAATTAATTATTTATTTTATTTATTTAATGTTAATCTTTAATTATTTTTAGTTTTTTTAATTAAACGTTCCGGGCCATGGGCCCCACATGTCATTGGCCATAGGGCCAAAATGGGTTCGGGCGCAACCCGAACTGGCGTAGCGGGCGCCCGTCCGCTGATTCTGGCGCGGCCAACGGGGGGGAGGGGGAGGGGCACGGCGAGCCGGGGCGCATGTTCGCCGGCGGGTGGCGACGGCGCAGATCGGTGCGGAACTGCGTCCGCAGGGCGGCGCGTGGTGGAGTGGGAGCAGGGGCGACGGAGGCGAGGCCCAGGCGGCGCGGCCACGGGCGCGGTGGTGTGGGCGCGGCCGAGGCCACACAGCGCGGCGGAGGGAGCTGTGGGTGTGTACGGCATGGGCGCGGGCAGACGTGGTCTGCGCGCGGCGAGTGCGAGAGAGCACGCGGAGGAGGAGCGGGGCCGTGGTGAGCGGAACCACGGCGTGGCGGAGCGCGAGCGCACGGCAGTGGTCGCGGGGAACAGGGGAAGGAGGGGGGTGCCTCACAAGGAGTTGCAGGGCACAGGGCAGTGGGGCGCGTGGCGGAGGTCGGAGACGACTCGCGACGGGGAGGCAGTCCGGCGACGGCGAGGTCTTCGGGCGACGGTGGTGACGCGCAGCGACGACGTCGGTGAAGGAGGCCCCGGGCTCGTTGCCCCTTCCCGATCCAGACTGGGTCGGGGAAGAGGAGCAAGAGGGGAGGCGCGCCGGAGACGGGTGTCGGGGAGGAGGCCTGGCGACGGCGACCGACGGGGTCGTGCGGCCCCGATCCAGATCGGGGGGTGGGGGTGGGGGGGGGGGCGAGTGGGGAGTGGGGGGTGAGTGGGGCGACGGGGTGGGGTTAGGGTTTCGGGGGCGTGGGTTATGGGAGGGGGGGTGTGGCCGGCTGGGCCTTTGCCCAGTTGGGCCGGTGGTGGCCTGGCCGGCTGGGCCGTCTGGCCCAGTGGGGGGGGGTCCTTTTTTTATATTTATTTTTTTTGTTGCTTGTTTTCTGTTTTTTTATCTTTTCTTTATTTATTTTCTTTTCTGTTTTGATTCATTTTAAGTATTTAGGTCTTTTATAAAGGCATGGATCCCACACCATAAATTCCTAGGCATTTATTTGCACACCCCGAACATTTTTGTTTTAAATTTGGAAAAGTTTTATCCCCTGGTTGATTTTGAATTTGAATTTGAATCAGTTTCGAACTAACACGAGATTAGGAACAGTAACCGAGGTGACGTGGCATCATTAGCAGAGGTTCACTGTAGCTTAATTATCCGGGCGTTACAACAACCCGCCAAATTTGTTCTTGTGTTTATGTTGCAGATCAGTTTAACATGGATAAATCCAAATTAAACTTGGGGATAATGTCGGGGATATACCCCGCGGCGTAACCCGACCGGACTTGGCGCTTCATCATAACCCGCCCGAGGACTGGCGATTCATGAGTCTGTCGGTTCACTGGTGTGACGATTTACGAGCCTGGCGACTCAGGAATGACCCCGACGACGGGTCAGATAAAGGACTAGTCCCAAGGCCCAGAAGGCCGGTTCATGTTATGGGGGCCGGTTTAAGAGGAAAGCATAAGGAGTATTTCCTTATAATGGAAGCAAGACTAGGACTCCACTTGTAATAGAGTAATCCTAATCCAACTAGGACTAGTCATGTAAACCGCCCCTTCAACATATATAAGGAGGGGCAGGGCTCCCCAAAGAGAGGAGGCAAGGAAGAGAAAATAATTCTAGGGCTAGACACAACTAAGGAGGAGAGCCAGTTTATGCGGCAACTCCCTCATGAGAATAATGAGACCTAGCCACAAACATCATGTAGGGCTATTCCGGATGATGGTTCCCGGGGCCCGAAGCTGTCTAAATCCTTGTCTTGTGTGATGATCCGCTTTGCGTCTTCCGTCTCGATCAACCCGTCTCAAGCTACCACATAGATGCGTTGGCCTCACGACTAACTCCTCACACTAGGACATCTGCCGTGACAAATCCACGACAAGTAGGGAATGGTGTTACTTGTCGGGTGAAACAGAAAAGGATCTGCCCTCGAGATTCTGCTGGTACTTATAGTGTAGTAGAAGGTCCAAGTCCACCGGCTAAATCTACAAACATAGTATCACCTGCTCCACCAGCTGCATCATTCGCTTCAACGGTACCAGCATCTCAACGAATTACTTGTTCGTTTGCTCCAGAACCAGCCAGTTCCCAAGTTGCCTTCACACCTAACACTACTTTCGAAGCTTGCTGACACAACAGGACTTGGCAAGATCTGATGAACCTCATGAGCATCAATACCAAGACGGTACCTGACCGAGTTAAGTTGCGGTTTCATGCTCCATTATATGTACTCTGACAGTTTGATGTGCACCAACACTTCCCATATTCGGTGTTGAACTAGCACCAGGGCGCAAGCGGAAACAGACATAAGGGATGATGCTTGACAGATTAACAAAATCTAAGGGAGGAAGAATGGATATCCATTTTGAGGTAGGTTTAAAAAGGCCACATGATGCTACATAGTCAGCCAAGTTAGTATCAGAGCCAGCCATTTCCGTTAGGTGTCATGCATGTATCCTCCCAACGTGGATCCAGTACAGGAATGAGAAAGACAATACCCAGTTTAACACCTTCCTTGACCATTTATCCGTAAGTAATGTTATTCATCGCAATTTGTAATATTGTCTTGCTCCGTGCCATACTTTCTAGCTTCCTCCTAATAAGACCCACATTCTTTTTTCAACAGATGAGGTTCAAGTTGGATCTGAAAGATGATCCAACTAAACAAGCATGCTCATGTTTTTCAGTCTGCTCTGCGACAATATCGGTACCACCTTAGAAAATCTCACTTTGAAGGCAAGGCTAACAATGAAATCGCCCAAACATCTCCAGTGGAATATATTACAGATGAAGACTGGACAGCCCTTGTTAAACACTGGTTTGATCCAAACTATGAGGTAGGGTATATATATTTGATCAGACCACATATTGAAATTGTATTTATGTATGTGCCAAACAAGTGTATCTTCTTTTAGGCTAACTGTTTGAAGAACAAGGCCAACCGTTCTAAAGTGAAATTCCAACAAACGACATGATCTCGTAGCTATATTGCACACTGCGAGGCTCTTGTAAATAGCTGCTAGTTCCTTCTTTTTTCTGTGCCATATTATCGTATCTATATTGACTTGTTCCAAATACAGAGGAAAACCCGTGCAGACAATAAAGAACCTGAACCGAATGCAGTGCAAATCTTCAAGGATTGCCACACCAGCAAGATGAAGGGCATGAGCACACCAGTTCAAGCCGCTATCGTAAGTCCTTATTCCTCCTACCTTTGAACTGATTGGTACTATGATGTGTTCATTTAACTGCTTGGTTTGCAGCCAATGTCAGTTACTCTATTCACTTTTATACATAGTTGTCTTAACGTATAATTTCACCTTACATGGTTTAAAAGAGATGAAGGATATTCTTTTGGTCTTGATCTGTAATCTAGTTGTGATGTTCACGTGCGCACACAATGATACAATAGCCCGTTTGTTTTATATCTGTTTGCCCATGATATGAATGATGTCATACTATGTTCATCCTACTTTAAACCATGTCTCTTTATCCTTAGATGTCAATGAATGTGAGGAAATAGACAATACAGTAGGCATGCTACATGGACATATGTTCCGAAAGTGATTTTATTATGTAGTTGGCACTACAATACATGCTAATGTATTACAATAGTTCACCAACATAAGTTATGTATAAATGTGAGTGAACATAAGTTATGTATAAATGTGAAACCTAATTTGTTTGTTTTTGTCTCATTAGTAACCTATCTGGTACACTAATCTGCAAGTTCAAACTTTCAGCAAGCTATGGAACAAATGATTGAACAACCACAACCACATGAAGGTGACGAAGCTACCATCGGCACAATGTCACCTCTTGCTGTAGTGCATCAATATCTCTCCACTAATAGTGCAAAAAGCACCTTCCTGCGTAATTCTAGGTTGGTTGTCAAGGTAACGTCGTCCAAATTGCCTACTGAACAAAATCTTCCGGCTAGATAGAGTGATATATCTGTGCTCCAAACACAAGTCCAATCCCTAATGGACGTTGTTTCGGAAACAAGAATAGTGGTTGACAAATGTCGTGAAGATATGAATGGTTTTGAAACCAGACTATCAGACATTTGCTTCGTTGTTCAAGAGCAATGGCGGAAAAAGGGGAATGTTGTGCTGCTCCATCAGATTCTACAGCCTGAAACATTATCACTCAGGTCAAATGATATGTGCTTCTATACATCTGATGGTGCTTTTATCTGCAAGGACTGTAAAACTTATGCCAACAGGCCCTTTGTTGTATGGTTGGAATTTATTTTGTTGTGATATAACATTTGTGATGCTGCCAAAGGCTACAGTAATTACGATGCTATTTTTGTATAGTGTAGGTTTATCTTAGTAATGTATTTGGCCGAAATCTTCGTAGGAGCCCAACATGCCAACATTCGTCGGGCCCATACCAATTGGGCTAAAGACTATTATGGGACGAAATTTGCATGTAGCCCACTAAAAATAGCTGGGCCTAAATCAGCATAAGCTTTCATATTTTTCTGGTAGGCCTGTGCCCATAGTGGGCCTTTAAAAGGCCTAAACATAATTTGAGCCCTCAGTGATAATAGGCCATTTATAGGTGTAAATATCTCGAGCCCATAAAAACATGGGCGTTTAATAGGCCGAAAGTGAAATTGGGCCCTGATTGTGCCAAATAACCCACTGGTCTTAGCAGGCCAAAATGGTGGCCCATTTACAATGCGGATTGTCCATAGGCCGAAATTCAGACGGGTCGTAAATGCGTCGACCTATTACACGAGCCTTTAACAGGCCAGAAGTTCGGTCGGGCTTGACTAGTGTCATTTTTATATGAGCCGTTAGTAGGCCCAGTGTGAAGTTGGGCCACATATGGCCCATGGATTTCGTCCGATATTAACAGGCCGAAAGTCACAACAGGCTGAAAGTGGCCCAAATTTATAGTGGGCCTCTAACAGGCCGAATGTCAGACATGGCTGAATATGACCCATATCCCTTCATGGTCATTTATGGGCCGAAAGTTTCAATGGCCTATAAATGGTCCAAAATGAAGCAGGACCTTTAACCGGCCGGAAACACACTGGGCCATAATTCGGCCCAAATACTTAGCGGACTATGAGCGGGCCAGAAGTGACCATGTGCCGCGATGATGATAAGTTTAGGACGGGCCGTTGACGGGCCGATTTGACTCTAGCTCCACGGGCCTTAACTGAGAATGTTGGGCCTTTAGCTGGGCCGGCCAATTATGGTCTGCAAAATCTTATGGGCCTTTAGCTGGGCTGGCCCATTATGGTCCGCTAAATCTTGTGGGCCTTTAGTTGGGCTGGCCCATTTAATCTTTATGGGCCACTTTTGGGCCGATCCACGTGTCAACATATCATAGGCGCATCTCGCCCATTGGATGAGTGACACCCATGCCAACGCGAAGCCGACACATGGTTCCTTCAGCGAATGAGAATTTTACACGTGGAAAATCGGCATTGGTCATGGCTATTAGCAGGTTATCGGATCCAAAACTAGAACCGATAGCTTAACGGCGACCCTTTATGGTGGATGCCACATGTCAGTCACCCTTGACGAAAGCACTTCTATGACGCGCGATTTATCATCATGGAAGTGGACACTTCCGTGATGATAATATTGGCAATGTCATTGAACACTTCTACGATAGTATAGGTATGACTATCTTGATTCTTTCATAAAATTGTCATGGATATACATACATGACAGAAAACATGACCTACTGTGACAAACACATATCATCACGGAAGCGTATATTTTTGTAGTGCTAGTGATTCTGAGAGGGAACAATGCATGTTTGATGACGAACGGGAGATAGCTTCCCCTTACGGCTTCAAATTTTTTCTACGTTTAACATGCACTAATACAACTGTCATGTGAAAATTTGAAAAATTCAGGGGTCATTTGACCTTTTAAAGGCATTTAAATGATTTTCTATCCATTTATTGACCGTAATTCAAATTTGAACTACATCTACATGCAACAGCTAACCATAACGGTTTGAAAAATCATATTTGCGTACTTGTGTGCGAGTTAATTCCATGTGCAGTAAATTAGAAGGAATTTTCAAACATATTGGTCTCACGGCATGGACACATGTACATGCATGGAGTGACATGGCATTTAAATTCCAAAAAATTAAAAAAATGATCAGAAAAACATGAAACCTTACTTGATGTAATGTCATGCCACCGAGGTGATGTGGTAAAAAATTGGCCTGTTTGACGAAAGTTTGGACACACACCCCTCACAACCCGGAGCAACTCACTAGAAGGCTAGTTGTTCCGAGAGGGAACAATGCATGTTTGGTGACGAACGGGAGATAGCTTCCCCTTACGACCTTCAAATTTTTTCTACGTTTAACATGCACTAATACAACTGTCATGTGAAAATTTGGAAAATTTCAGGGGTCATTTGACCTTTTAAAGACATTTAAGTGATTTTCTAGCCATTTAATGACCATAATTCAAATTTGAATTACATCTACATGCAACGGCTAACCATAACGGTTTGAAAAATCATATTTTTGTGTACTTGTGCGCGAGTTAAAAAATCTTCAGACGATGTAAATATCTGGTGTTAAAAAATGTAAAGATCTAGCATTACAACTGTTCGAGATATGCCCTAGAGGCAATCATGTGATGATGATATTTCCATATGTATTCATGAGTCCTTTGTATTGTCCTTGAACATCACCAATGATATGTATCAATAAGTATGTGACTTGTTTCTGGAACTATGTATTGTATGATGATTGTTCTAGTGGTCCCTAGTTGATAAGGTTATGCGGACACATATCCTTGACTAGTATACGACTCGGTTGATGACTATGTTTCACAAGTCATGCGCATGGAGATGTTAAAACAATAGTATGGACTCGGGGATGGAGATCACCGAGTCAGACAGACCCACTTTGAGATGCAGCAAGATATAGTCATCTGTTAGTCTCATGTACAATGTCTATGACCATGTCCTAGACCTGAGGTCCTCACATGTTCTCGGGATGAGGATCGGCTCACTTAGGGTCTATCAAATGCTACTCCATAACTGGGTAGTTATAAAGGTAGCCTTCATGTGAGTCGTGAGACATGCCGCGAGATATGGTTGAGCAAGATGGGATTTGCCCCTCCTATTTGGAGAGATATTCTCTGGGCCCTCTCGAGTGATCAAGTTCGGAAAGCATGGCCATGCGACTTGGGTTAATTGTTAACCCAGTCCGGGAATATGTATCACGATTTCGAGAAGAGAGGTCGAGCTATCACAAGGGTGACAAGTACTCGCCTTGAGCTCGATAACAAATATCGTGAGGCAAAAGGAATGTTGCATATGGCACACTGTCGAGGTTCATCAAACGACTTTACGCATACATGGGAGTTGGCACGTTCTGCTAGGAACTGCTACCAACTATCGACTCTGGTCGTGTCCATGTGTACGTGAACCTATAGGGTCGCACACTTAAGGGGATGCAGCCCATTCGGATTGGATCCGAGTGGAAAATGGATGTGGACTCCTAGTGGGCTCAAGTGTTGAGCCCACCTCGGAGGTCTACATAAAGGGGAGTGGGCGCACCACTTAGGGTTAATCCTTTCGAACCCTGGTTAGCCACCGCCACTCCCCACGCCCATGCCGCGTGACCGGACCTTGCAGTCGCCGCTCGACACTGCCCCCCATACGTGTGGATACCTTGGAGGCATCGCATCTGCGGTGCTTGCACAAACCATTTGAGGGAACCACTAGGTGCCTTTCATGGGAGATCGCCATTCGTGGGTCTTTGTTGTTCGCGGGAGATCGGCAACATGAGGAGGAGACGGGCCGAGAGATCGACTACACGCATCACCAACTCTACTGCTGCTACGGTGACTGAGCGTTTAGTGGTAAACCAGATCTCATAATCTATTTCCAACAGCATGATCTTGGGTGCACGGTAGAAAATTTTATTTGGCGCTAGCGTAGCATACCGCGTGTTCCAATAGTGGTATCAGAGCCTCCGCTGTGTGGTGATTGATACGTCTCCAACGTATCTATAATTTTTGATTGTTCCATGCTATTATATTATCCATGTTGGATGTTTTATATGCATTTATATGCTATTTTATATGATTTTTGGGACTAACCTATTAACCTAGAGCCCAGTGCCAGTTTCTGTTTTTTCCTTGTTTTTGAGTTTTACAGAAAAGGAATACCAAACGGAGTCCAATTGATGTGCCAATTTTTGATGATTTTTATGGACCAAAATAAGCCCTCGAAGTAAATGAGTTGGGCCAGAAGAGTCCCGAGCCATCCACAAGGGTGGAGGGCGCGCCCTACCCCTGGGGCTCGCCCCCCTATATCGTGGATGAATCAAAGACCCCCCTTGACATGAGACCGACGCCAAAAATTCCTAGAAATACAGAAACCCCCGAAAAGAAACCTAGATCAGGAGTTCCACCACCGCAAGCCTCTATAGCAACGAAAAACCAATCAGGACCCTGTTCTGGCACCCTACCGGAGGGGGTATTCATCACCGGTGGCCATCTTCATCATCCTGGCGCTCTCCATGATGAGGAGGGAGTAGTTCACCGTCGGGGCTGAGGGTATGTACAAGTAGCTATGTGTTTGTTCTCTCTCTCTCTCATGTTCTTGATATGGCACGATCTTGATGTACCGCGAGCTTTGCTATTATAGTTAGATCTTATGATGTTTCTCCCCCTCTATCTCTTGTAATGGATTGAGTTTTCCCTTTGAAGTTATCTTATCAGATTGAGTCTTTAAGGATTTGAGAACACTTGATGTATGTCTTGCATGTGCTTATCTGTGGTGACAATGGGATATTCACGTGATCCACTTGATGTATGTTTTGGTGATCAACTTGCGAGTTCTGTGACCTAGTGAACTTATGCATAGGGGTTGGCACACGTTTTCATCTTGACTCTCTAGTAGAAACTTTGGGGCACTCTTTGAAGTTCTTTGTGTTGGTTAAATAGATGAATCTGAGATTGTGTGATGCATATCGTATAACCATACCCGTAGATACTTGAGGTGACAATGGAGTATCTAGGTGACATTAGGGTTTTGGTTGATTTGTGTCTTAAGGTGTTATTTTACTATGAACTCTAGGGTTGTTTGTGACACTTATAGGAATAGCCCATTGGATTGATCAGAAAGAATAACTTTGAGGTGGTTTCGCACCCTACAATAATGTATCCATTTGTTCTCCGCTATTAGTGACTTTGGAGTGACTCTTTATTGCATGTTGAGATTGTTATATGATCCAATTATGTTATTATTGTTGAGAGAACTTGCACTAGTGAAAGTATGAACCCTAGGCCTTGTTTCAATGCATTGCAATACCGTTTTCGCTCACTTTTATCATTAGTTACCTTGCTGTTTTTATAATATCATATTACAAAAACCTATATCTACCATCCATATTGCACTTGTATCACCATCTCTTCGCCGAACTAATGCACCTATACAATTTACCATTGTATTGGGTGTGTTGGATACACAAGAGACTCTTTGCGATTTGGTTGCAGGGTTGTTTGAGAGAGACCAACTTCATCCTACTCCTCCCACGGATTGATAAACCTTAGGCCATCCACTTGAGGGAAATTTGCTAATTTCCTACAAACCTCCGCGCTTGGAGGTCCAACAATGTTTACAAGAACAAGGTTGTGTAGTAAATGAGGGAGTCCTGGATTAGGGGGTCTCCGGACAGCCGGACTATATCCTTTGGCCGGACTGTTGGACTATGAAGATACAAGGTTGAAGACTTCGTCCCGTGTCGGGATGGGACTCTACTTGGCGTGGAAGGCAAGCTAGGCAATACGGATATGGATATCTCCTCCTTTGTAACCGACCTTGTGTAACCCTAGCCTCCTCCGATGTCTATATAAACCGGAGGGTTTTAGTCCGTAGGACAACATACAATCATACCATAGGCTAGCTTCTAGGGTTTAGCCTCTCTGATCTCGTGGTAGATCTACTCTTGTAATACTCATATCATCAAGAACAATCAAGCAGGACGTAGGTTTTACCTCTATCAAGAGGGCCCAAACCTGGGTAAAACATCATGTCCCCTGCCTCCTGTTACCATCCGCCTTAGACGCATAGTTTGGGACCCCCTACCCGAGATCCGCCAGTTTGGACACCGACATTGGTGCTTTCATTGAGAGTTCCACTTTGTCGTCATCATAAGTAAGATGGCTCGCCTTGTTGTCAAGGACAACATCACCTCTGGGGGAGCCCTGGCTATAGGCCAAACTCTCTGACTAGGCGGCTTCGTCATGACCGCCCGCTCGGCCGCTGCGCCGACGGTGACCTCTCGGGTCATCGAAAATAGCCTCCACATCGGCTCAAAATTCACCGAGCAGATGGATCCAATGGACCTCTCCTCTTTGAGCGAGCTCTTGGATCGCATTGCCGCTCTGGGAGTCGCTACGGACTACGATCAGATCGGGCTTAAACCCGACCAAAGGGAGATTAACTCTCCGCCGGTCACCCAGCAAATAGCGGTGGTGGAGGAGCAATGTGGCAATTCTCCCTTTATCCTGAGGATGAACTATCACTACAAAAAAAAGACACATCCGTGACATTTTGGGCCGAACAATTTTTTTTCTGTCATACATATGACACTTCTATGACGATAATTGTGACAAAACCCGGTATCATCATAGATGTGGTGGGCTCCTACTTCTATGACAAAAAATCATGACAGAAAATGGGCTTTTCGTCCTGGGCCGGCCGGAGACGCAGCTGCATGACATTCTTTGGGCCGTCCATGACGGAAAAAACCATGGTAGAAGCGAGGGGGAGGAAACTTTCGGGGAGTTCCAGGTTATGGTGGGAGGTCGGGGGCCGAGCGATGCGCGTTCCTCTCGTGCACGTACGCGCGTGTGTGCAAGGCGTTGGCTCTAACTGAACCTGAGCGAGGCGTTGGGCTCTAACTGAACCCGAGCGATTGCACTGTAGGCTACGCGTTACTGAACCCGAGTGATCGATCGATGGCTGTTAACTGAACCCGATCGAGCGATTCCTTCGCTACTGCTGCTAACTGAAGCCGATCGATGCTGCCTCTAGGATGAACATTGAGCGTTGCGGGGGGTTTGGATGAACAGTGAGCGGTGGCGTTGCCTCTGGATGAACATGACCCCATGGTGTGGTGGAGGGCTGGATGAACAGTAGACGGTGGAGGGATGCCCGTGGAGGGGTGGTTGAACAGGACCCCGTGGTGTGGAGGGCTGGATGAACAGTAGACGATGGAGGGGTGCCCGTGGAGGGGTGGTTGAACAGTAGCCGGTGGAGTAGCGCGCGGTGCAGGCTGGAAGAACAGGAGCCCGTGGAGGCTGGAGGAGGTCGACGATAGCCCGTGGAGGCTGGAGGAGGTCGACGGTGGAGATGAACAGTATCCCGTGGAGTCCCGTTTTGTGGTGTGCCACGCCCCTCCCGATGAACAGGACCCCAGTTTCGACCGTAGCGCTCCAACACAAGTCTGTTTCGTCCGTTTTGTGGTACGCCACACCCCTCCCGATCAACAGAACCCCCGTTTCGACCGTAGGAGGTCCGTTTCCTCCGTTTTGCGGTATGCCGGACCCCTCCCGATCAACAGGACCCCGTTCCGAACGTAGGAGGTCCGTTTCCTCCGTTGTGCGCTATGCCAGGCCTCGTTTCCATCGCCTGTTCCGTCCGAGCCCTCCTGATGAACATGACCATGCATTCCGTTCCGACCCAGCCGGTTGGCTCCCACGCGTTCCGTTGCCTCCCGATGAACATGACGCATTCCGTTGCCTCCCCATGAACACGACGCATTCCGTTGCCTCCCCATGAACACGACGATGACGTTGTTTCTCCGTTCTGACCCAGCCATGTACACGAGCCCTGGCCGTACATATGCGCAAGTAGGCGTTCGAGACCCCGCCCATATGTACACATACGTGGACGTATTTTCTTTCTTGCACCCTGGACGATGTACGTACGTGTACATGCTACGTGCGCGCCTCTACTACGACACGTACGCGCCTCTACTACGACACGTGTGCGCCTCTACATCCACCAGTATATATGTACGTACACGTTCGTGACCAGAATGACAACGCTACGTACGCTTCAACCAGGTGGGTCCCGACTGTCAGGCACTTCCTTGCCTGCGAAGATGTAGCTGGTGGGTCCCAGCAGTTAGGGGGGCGAATCATTTTTTTGCCCGGACGCACTTCCTTGCGTGCGAAGATGTAGCTGGTGGGTCCCAACAGTCAGGGGGGAATGTTTTTTTCACGAAATACAGTGGCCCGTCCGGTGGGTCCCAGCTGTCAGGTGGAGGAATCATTATTTTTTGCATAATAAGGAGGCACTTCCTTGCTGCGGCCGTGGACCCAGCTGTCAGCCTCTCCACGTACAGTCCACGTCTGATGGAAGTCGTTCCTTGACCACATTGACCACGTCGCGTCGAGAGCACCAGGGCGGTGGACGACGGCAAGGCCTAGGAAGGGGACGACGGGGAGCCGGGGAAGACGCGGCAGTGGAAGCCCGCGCGGAGAGGAGTACGAGGGTTCACTGGTTCGGCTGTGGTGTGAGGCTGCCGTCGCCGCAGGGCCTGGCCAGCGGTGGAAATAGTAGGGGCGGTGAGGCCTCCGCGGCAGCACAGCCGGCCACGGGAGACAGGAGCATGCGGCACGACCAGCGCTGCTTTGGGCGGCTGGAGCAAGAAGACCAGAGGTTGAAGAAGCACTACGACCGTTGGATGGACATCGTACGGTCACTGGAGCTAGAATCGTTCATATTGACTAAAGTTGACAAAGGCCCCCGTCCCAGTCAACTTAGTAGGCCCACAAGTCAGCCTCCCACGATGGTGGGTCCCAGCTACCAGGGGGAGTATTCATTTTTTTTGTGCGTAATAAGGAGGCGCTTCCGGTGGGTCCGAGCTGACAGCGCGGGGAACGTTTTTTCACGAAATACGCTGGCCCGTCCAGTGGGTCCCAGCAGTCAGGGGGGAAACATTTTTTTTCACGAAATAAGGTGGCCCGTCCGGTGGGTCCCTGCTGTCAGGTGGAGGAAAAATTATTTTGCGCGTAATAAGGAGGCACTTCCTTGCGGCCGCCTGGACCCAGTATCAGCCTCTCCACGTAGAGTACTCTTCCGATGGAAGTCGGTCATTGACCACGTTGACCATGCCGCACCGAGAGCACCAGGGTGGTGGCCTGGACGACGGCGAGGCCTAGGAAGGGGACGACGCGGAGCCGGGGAAGACGCAGTAGTGGAATCCCGCACGGAGAGGAGTACGAGGGTTCACTGGTTCGACTGCGGTGTGAGGCTGCCGTCGCCACAGAATAACAAGGGGTGTGGGGGAGTAGAGGGATGGCCTGGCCAGCGGTGGGAGTACTACGGGGAGGTGAGGCATCCGCGACATCACAGTCGGCCACGGGAGGCAGGAGCACGCGACACGACCGACACTGCTTTGGGCGACTGGAGCAAGAAGACCAGAGGTTGAAGAAGCACTACGGCCGTTGGATGGACATCGTATGATCACTGCAGCTAGAATCGTTTATATTGACTAAGTTGACAAAGCCCTTGGTACGCGTCAACTTAGTAGGCCCACATCTCAGATTTGGCAGAGAACATATAGCCCATTTGCGATTTGTAAGAATGTACAACCCATTTTTTAATTCTAATGGAATTTACCACAGCCCATTTACAGTTTGTTAAAAGTACAACACAACTTCTAGCTAGGACAACGATTAGTAATTTGAAACAACTGCTCAAAACAGAATTAAAAAAAAATCCCACATTTTGATGGGATCCGAAATTTCTAGTTAGGTCAAATATAATTTCAAAATAAAGTTGTATTACGTTAAAATCCAATGAAATATTGCGCGTGCAACAAGTAATGAAATTAAAATTTTCAAATTCCAAAAATAATATATTTTTCAAACTAATTATGTGTTTGGTGTATAGTAACTGTCTAGTTATTATAATTACATCCCATTTATTATTTCTTAAAGTCCATTTTCTTGTTAAGCCTAATGCATAGCTCCTAGGAAAGTTTGCAGCCCAGCGGGGTGGAGAATAACAAGCTGACCCGGATATTGTGTACAACTGTCGGCCCAGTTGCATTGCTGATGTTGAAAAAAAGGCATTTGTAGTACAGTACAAACTAACATGGTTACTCAGCCCACATTCAGCGACGCCGGAAAGTCCCAAACAAGGCTTCTGTACAACCTTTTGAAGTCACTGAGCTCAATTAATAACTTAAGAAAAAAGTTAGATTACAGTGGAACCTAATTATAAGTTGTGACGAGCAAATAAATAATTCAATGGGTCCCACTTGTGCGTCTGCACGTGTGTGTGCGTGTGTGTGTGTGTGTGAGAGAGAGAGATAGAGGGAGACCCATCGGTCAATGCTCGTAAATACATCTTTCAGCCATATGCATTGCTGATGCTTAGTAAAAACTTATATAGTTGACACAATCATATAGAACATCATAGCACACTGAACTTGCATACAAAAATTTCACGCAGGCGGCACAATCAGGATGGAAGCAGTGGATCGCTACGGGAAGGGCTATGTTGAAATCAACAAAGTCGTACATAACGGTTCATCGTCTTTATCAATGACGGGGAAATATCATGAATGTTGTGCAAAGAAAACAGATAGACAACACAATAAGTTCTGCTAGCACATTAAGTTGACGTACAATCCTTTCTAAAAAAAGTTCAGGTACAAAATTAGAACAGGTAACAATCAAATGTACTGGCATATCAGTGCTTCACACCCATAGCTCGGATTTAACTAGTACTCCCTCCATCCGGGAAAAGTTGTCCATAGGGCAGTGTATTTGTTTTTTTTGCAAAAAAACCCACAGAGTTTTAAACACGTCACAAAGAAGTCCATCTCCTTCCTTCCTCCTCCCCCGTCGCCCGCGCCTTGCAGCCATCACCGGCTACCCACTTGCGCTGCCGCCCGCCTGGATCTGCGCCGTGACCAACACCAGAACCGTGGCCGAGCCCGCGACCAACAACAGCGCCGCCGCCCGCTTGCACCTGTTCCACGGCTTACCACCTGCACCGCCCGCCGTGAAGGCGACCTGCGCCGGCGCCCTCCTCGAGCTACGCCGCCGGCCCCGTTGAAGGTCACCGCCCACGTTCGCCCACCTTCGCCGCCCACCTGCGCCTCCGATTTCGCCCGCTTCGGCCGCCGGCGCCATGGACAATTCCGGCCACTCCCGCCTCTCATGCTGCTACTGGTGGACGATGCCGGCGCCGTGGACCTTTGATGCTGCTTTTGCCTTTTCCCCTGCCTCGCCTCTGCTGCCACTCCCGCCTGTGCTGGTGAGTCTGCCCCACCCGCCTCTGCTCTGCTACTGTTCAATTTGTTGCAGTGAGTCTGAATTTGCTGTTCTCAGTACAAGCGGAGAAAATTCAGTCAGGGGATACAAAGCTAGAGAAATAATCCAGGACAAAGGTTGTACACTGCTGCTAAATGATGAACAGATTATAGTGAAAATTTAGTTTGATGCCATCAAATTCATTGAGTAATACTCTTGGCATTCTTGGAGTTCTGCTAGTTTTTGGAAGTTTTCTTGCTACAGTTAACTGAAAATGTTCAGTGTTCCAATACTGTAGAGAAACTACAGTGCCTATAATTCAGTTATGACTCCTTTACTAAAACTGTAGTGTTTGCTAAAACTGAGATGTAAACTAAAGGAGTTTGTGATTTGCAGAAGCTGTAGCATACTCCAACAAGTGATAGATGCACTCAAAAGTTCACTGGAAAAATGCAGAGGATACTCACTTGTTACTGAAAGTTTTCTGGAGTGATAAATGCACGCAAAAGAAGTTCAGTTAACTGTTACTGTTGCTATATGAATTCCAACCAGGTCAATTTGTTGTCAATTACTCTGTAATACTCAACCAGGTTTATGCAAAATGAAGATCAACCATGTTTATTTGGATTTATTTGAATCATTTGAATTTATTTGCTTTATTTGGATTTATACACCATTTGTCCAATTGCAAACATACCTAAAGTTTCCAATTGTCCAATTTCAGTCATTCATTTTACAAAGAGCTAATCATAGCCATGACTCTTCCCTAAATATTCCTGTAGAATCAATTTAAGCAGCACAAAACTGAAAACTGAAAACTGCCAAAACCCCTTAACTAAGAGTTGATAAAAACATGTCCCTAAAATTGGAATTATTTGAATTAGCTAGGCTTATTCTTCTTCATATACAGAAAAAGATGAATATTGTTCGTCTACTAGTTACTTCAAATTTAGAACTGAGTAAACACTTGTAAATCTAGAGTGGTTTTAAACTTAGAGTGCACCAAGTAATAATATCCTTTGCCAGGCTACACACCATCTACTTGGAGTAGACAGCAAGATTCATAGAGACATGCATGCTTCAATAGACTTGTGAATGCTAGCAAAGTGATAAGTAAAAACTTGGATGTTCTCAGAAATATAGCACCAGAGGACATTAAGTGAACTGGCCTGTATGCTAAAGGCAAGGAAATGCCACCTTCTTTTCTTCTTCGAGAAGTCGATGAACTGGCCTGTATGCTGCAGCTACACATAGGTTCTGCAGAAAATGCACCAAAAGAGTTGCACACAAGTGAAGTAAGTGGAAAGCAACATTTAATCTCCACTTCTCTTCTTTTGGTAGTGAAATTCAATCTGAATTTTGTAAGCACAAAAAATGCACCAATACTGAACATTTATTCCCACCTCCACCACCATCTTGTCAGTTTCGCCAGTGTGTGTATGGAGTAGTTTTGACGGCAGTATAATTGAGCATCATGTAAACATTATGAGAATGATTAAGGGTTCAGCAATCAGATTATAATTATGACCAGAACAGAGGAACAAATATCATGGTTAGTTTTATGTAAAAAAATCAGAAATGGAGTTACTCACTTGAATTTACTATAGTTACTCACTTGAACTTACTGTAGTAGTGGCCAAAATTCAGAAAAGTTACTAAACAACAGAAGTAGTGGCCAAAATTCAAAGTACTAAAAAGATTCTACACTAAATATACACTGTTATCCATGTTCTGTATCCAAGACATTTTTTTATCTGTTTGCATGCATAGGTCCCACCTATCAGGAAGGATGGGCACGTACACGAACAGGTACGACTCATCAGTCTACCCGCATAGCCTTTTCGTTTAGTCTCCCTAGATGTCTAATCAATTGCTTGCACACCACTTCTCCCATTTACTTCTCCATCGGGAACCGATTCTCCTCGGCTTCTTCACCTCCCCTTCGTCTTCATTTGCATCCAAACCCCATTGTGTTCACATTGTTTTAACCTCTTTAAATAATCATCTACTACTTCAGTTAGACTAGCCATCTAATCCTAATTCTCCAAACCATAGCCCTCCGTTCCAGTGGTTCCAAATGGCGGAAGAGATCGAGATGCAGGTTTTTAGTGTCCAACATGTCCTCATCGAAGGCTCGATGCGCATAGTTGCCACCGTCACCGTCCACCCAAGGGTTGTTCGGTAGTGGATCAACAATGTATCCAACTCCCTCAAAAAGGTTGAGACGAGGGTCATCGGTCTCGACGCAGAGTACACGGAGCGTGCCCCTAGGAAGATCCAGTGCACCGCCGTCCTTCAGCTGTGCCACGAAGATGATGTTTTGATGTACCACATCATACACTCGCCCTCCATACCACGTGAGCTTCATGATTTCTTGTCTCGGGAGGACGTATACTTCTGTGGAGCAGCAATCGAAGGGGACAAACAGAAGCTGAAGCCGTACAACCTTGATTTGAAAAGCATCGCTGACCTACAAACCAGAATCAAAATTCCTGTAGAAGATTGTGATAAATAGACACCATCCCTATTTGACGTAGCAAATTTTGTGCTCGGTACAAATCTTCAGAAGGGTGATGAGACGGTGGCATTAAGGCCGTCTAGATGGGAGAATTATCCCTTGATGTACGAGCAGATAAAATATGCTGCCCTCGATGCCCGTGTGAGTTTCGAGATAGCTGCAAGGTCCAAAGAGCTTGTTGCGAAGCCGTCTCCCACAGAGATTGAGAACAACAACAAGAAGAAGAAGACGAAGAAGAAGAAGAAGACGAAGAAGAAGAAGAAGACGAAGAAGAAGAAGAAGAAGAAGAAGAAGAAGAAGAAGAAGAAGAAGAAGAAGAAAAGGTAGGTGCAGTAAGGTGCTGAAGCTCAGTCTCGACGGCCCTGAGAGGGAAATGTAACTCCTGTGCCAGGGCTTGTGGTGCTCCCGCAGCACAAACTCGTGCCAAACTCGAGATTTGTTTCTTTACTATACATGCACGCAACGATTTAATGGACATTGTAATCTCAACATGTGATGGGGAGCTCTAAATTTGAATTTGAAACTTATAAAATGAAAATATTCAAAACAAATAAACTGGGAGAGAGGGAGTATATCGTAGGATGTGTCCCATACAAAATAAGTCCCCTGGTTTGTCACCGCGAAGATGCGGTTAGAAAGGAGCACAACATCTTCCTACTCGTACGGCAACAAATCGGCCGCAGACAGCATGGTCCGCCTTTGACCGCCACGTGCAAGGTTCGTGCTATCTTATTCAATCTCACCGTGGTTCCATCATACCAATTCATGCGGTGGCCCGTTGTATGGCTGATCCCAATGTTGGACAAAGGTTCTACGGGAACGGTGTCACCGTTGTAAATGTTGTGCAAATTGATGTTGGTACCCTCCTATACATACCCTCCTATACATATGCAAGCCAATCTCCACTCGCACCGAGCCTAACCTGTGAAACAGTGGGTAGGGGGAGAATTAGGAAATGGACACGGAAGTAGTCTTTAGAATGCATTTACTACGTGATCAAACCCATCTTACCTGCTCATCGGAGGAAATCTGAATGCCCCTCAACGTCGGCATCTCAAGGGGCGTCAACTTGCAACTATGGCCACGCCACGCTGGAGAGACCCCCAAGGAAACATCCTCGTGCATTCCACGGAACATCAAGATGCATTTGTATGAGTAGTTTATCTTGTGAGAGAAAAGGATGAACGAGGGAAGGCCTCTAGAGATAGAGATGGACACTACTACTACCAATGTGCTGGCCCGTGCGTTGCAATGGATCCAAAGTAGTAGAATAATACTTGTTCACAAGCTTGAAATATAAACACTCTAGTTTTGATATACATGTGTCAGCAGACATGACAGCTTGTCCATGGAAGTTGAATCACGACGACCATCACGTTTCTTGTTTCTACCACTCCCACACCCACATGCGATTCCCACAACGCCGCTCCAACCCACGGCACGACGTCCCCCGATGTGGACCTGGATCCTCTGACGTGGCTATTGCTACCTCTTAAGCACTGCATTCAATTTCCCCGAAGAGGAGAGGATGATGCAGCAAAGTAGCGTAAGTATTTCCCTTAGTTTTTGAGAACCAAGGTATCAATCCAGTAGGAGGCTACGCGCGAGTCCCTCATACCTACACAAAAACAATAGCTCAACGCAACCAACGCGCTTAGGGGTTGTCAATCCCTTCACGGTCACTTACGAAAGTGAGATCTGATAGAGATGATAAATAATATTTTTGGTATTTTTGGTATAGAGATGCAAAGTGAAAAGTAAAAGTCAAAGTAAAAAGCAAAGCAATAATAAAGTGATGGAGATTGATATGATGAGAAACAGACCCGGGGGCCATAGGTTTCACTAGTGGCTTCTCTCAAGAGCATAAGTATTCTACAGTGGGTGAACAAATTACTGTTGAGCAATTGCCAGAATTGAGCATAGTTATGAGAATATCTAGGTATGATCATGTATATAGGCATCACGTCCGAGACAAGTAGACCGACTCCTACCTGCATCTACTACTATTACTCCACTCATCGACCGCTATCCAGCATGCATCTAGAGTATTAAGTTAAAAACAGAGTAACGCCTTAAGCAAGATGACATGATGTAGAGGGATAGTTTCATGCAATATGATAAAAACCCCATCTTGTTATCCTCGATGGCAACAATACAATATGTGCCTTTCTGCCCCTTCTGTCACTGGGAAAGAACAACGCAAGATCGAACCCAAAGCTAAGCACTTCTCCCATGGCAAGAAAAACCAATCTAGTAGGCCAAACCAAACTGATAATTCGAAGAGACTTGCAAAGATAACCAATCATACATAAAAGAATTCAGAGAAGATTCAAATATTATTGATAGATAGACTGGATCATAAACCCACAATTCATCGGTCTCAACAAACACACCGCAAAAAGAAGATTACATCGAATAGATCTCCATGAGAGAGGGGGAGAACATTGTACTGAGATCCAAAAAGAGAGAAGAAGCCATCTAGATACTAACTATGGACCCGTACGTCTGAAGTGAACTACTCACACTTCATTGGAGGGGCTTGGATGATGATGTAGAAGCCCTCCGTGATCGATGCCCCCTCCGGCGGAGCTCCGGAACAGGCCCCAAGATGGGATTTCGTGGATACAGAAAGTTGCAGCGGTGGAATTAGGTTTTTGGCTCCGTGTCTGATCGTTTGGGGGTACGTGGGTATATATAGGAGGAAGAAGTACGTCGGTGGAGCAACAGGGGGGCCACGAGGGTGGAGGGCGCGCCTAGGGGGGCAGGCGCGCCCCCCTACCTTGTGGCCTCCTGTTAGTTGGCTTGACGTAGGGTCCAAGTCTCCTGAGTTGTATTCGGTGAGAAAATCACATTCCCGAAGGTTTCATTCCGTTTGGACTCCGTTTGATATTGCTTTTCTTCAAAACCCTAAAACAGGCAAAAAACAACAATTCTGGGCTGGGCCTCCGGTTAATAGGTTAGTCCCAAAAATAATATAAATGTGGATAATAAAGCCCAATAATGTCCAAAATAGTAGATAATATAGCATGGAGCAATCAAAAATTATAGATACGTTGGAGATGTATCAAGCATCTCCAAGCTTAATTCCTACTCGTCTCGGAGTAGGTAAATGATAAAAACAGAATTTTTGATGCGGAGTGCTACTTGGCATAATTTTAATGTAATTCTTCTTAATTGTGGTATGAATATTCAGATTCAAAAGATTCAAGACAAAAGTTCATATTGACATAAAAATGATAATACTTCAAGCATACTAACTAAGCAATTATGTCTTCTTAAAATAACATGGCCAAGGAAAGTTCATCCCTACAAAATCATATGGTTTAGTCATGTTTCATGTTCGTCACACAAGAATGCTATCATCATGCACAACCCCGATGACAAGCCAAGCAATTGTTTCATACTTTAGTAATCTCAAACCTATAAACTTTCACACAATATATGAGCGCGAGCCATGGACATAGCACTATAGGTGGAATAGAACATAATGAGGGGTTATGTGGAGAAGACAAAAAGGGGAAGTCTCACATCAACGAGGCTAATCAATGGGCTATGGAGATGCCCACCGATTGATGTTAATGCAAGGAGTAGGGATTTCCATGCAACGGATGCACTAGAGCTATAAATGTATGAAAGCTCAACAAAAGAAACTAGTGAGTGTGCATCCAACTTGCTTGCTCGCGAAGACCTAGGGCACTTGAGGAGTCCCATTGTTGGAATATACAAGCCAAGTTCTATAATGAAAAATTCCCACTAGTATATGAAAGTGACAACATGAGAGACTCTCTACTATGAAGATCATGGTGCTACTTTGAAGCACAAGTGTGGTAAAAGGATAGTAACATTGTCCCTCTCTCTTTTTCTCTCATTTTTTGGGCCTTCTCTTTATTTATGGCCTTTCTCTTTTTTATGTTCCTCACTTGGGACAATGCTCTAGAAAATGATGATCATCACACTTCTATTTATTTACAACTCAATGGTTACAACTCGATACTAGAACAAAGATGACTCTATATGAATGCCTCTGGCGGTGTACCGGGATATGCAATGAACCAAGAGTGACATGTATGAAAGAATTATGAACGGTGGCTTTGCCACAAATACTATGTCAACTACATGATCATGCTAAGCAATATGATAATGATGAATGTGTCATGATGAACGGAATGATGGAAAGTTGCATGGCAATATATCTCGGAATGGCTATGGAAATGCCATAATAGGTAGGTATGGTAGCTGTTTTGAGGAAGATATAAGGAGGTTTATGTGTGAAAGAGCATATCATATCACGGGGTTTGGATGCATCGACGAAGTTTGCGCCAACTCTCAATGTGAGAAAGGGCAATGCACGGTACCGAAGAGGCTAGCAAGGATGGAAGGGTGAGAGTGTGTATACTCCATGGACTCAACATTAGTCATAAAGAACTCACATACTTATTGCAAAAATCTACAAGTCATCAAAAACCTCGGTACTACGCGCATGCTCCTAGGGGGATAGATTGGTAGGAAAATACCATCGCTTGTCCCCGACCGCCACTCATAAGGAAGACAATCAAATAACACCTCATGTTTCAAATTTGTTGCATAAAGTTTACCATACGTGCATGCTACGGGACTTGCAAACCTCAACACAAGTATTTATCAATTTCTCAACTACTCAACTAGCATGATTTTGATATTATTACCTCCATATCTCAAAACAATCATCAAGCATCAAACTTCTCTTAGTATTGAACACACTCATAAGAATGTTTTATTATTAATCTTGCATACCAAGCATATTAGGATTTTAAGCAAATTACCATGCTATTAAGACTCTCAAAATAATCTAAGTGAAGCATGAGAGATCAGTAGTTTCTATAAAACAAATCCACCACCGTGCTCTAAAAGATATAAGTGAAGCGCTAGAGAAAAATTATAAAACTCAAAAGATATAAGTGAAGCACTAGAGTAAAACTATAGAGCTCAAAAGATATAAGTGAAGCTCATAGAGTATTATATAAAATTCCAAATTATGTATGACTCTCTCAAAAGGTGTGTACAGCAAGGATGATTGTGGTAGACTAACAAACAAAGACTCAAATCATAAAAGACGCTCCAAGCAAAACACATATCATGTGGTGAATAAAAATATAGCTCCAAGTAAAGTTACCGATAGAAGTAGACGAAAGTGGGGATGCCTTCCGGGGCATCCCCAAGCTTTGGCTTTTAGGTGTCCTTAGATTATCTTGGAGGTTCCATGGGCATCCCCAAGCTTAGGCTCTTTCCACTCCTTGTTCCATAATCCATCAAATCTTTACCCAAAACTTGAAAACTTCACAACACAAAACTTAAAGTAGAAAATCTCGTGAGCTCCGTTAGCAAAAGAAAACAAAAGACCACTTCAAGGTTCTGTAATGAACTCATTCTTTATTTATATGGGTGTTATACCTACTGTATTCCAACTTCTATATGGTTTATAAACTATTTTACTAGCCATAGATTCATCAAAATAAGCAAACAACACACGAAAAACAGAATCTGTCAAAAACAGAACAGTCTGTAGTAATCTGTATCTAGCACAAGATCTGGAACCCTAAAAATTCTAAAATAAATTGCTGGACGTGAGTAATTTATCTGTTAATCATTTGCAAAAATAATAAACTAAATAGCACTCTCCAAATAAAAATGACAGCAGTTCTCGTGAGCGCTAAAGTTTCTGTTTTTTACAGCAAGTTCAACAAGACTTTCCCCAAGTCTTCCCAACGGTTCTACTTGGCACAAACACTAATTAAACACAAAAAACACAACCAAAAGAGAGGCTAAATAATTTATTTATTACTAATCAGGAGCAAAAAGCAAGGAATAAAAATAAAACTGGGTTGCCTCCCAACAAGCGCTATCGTTTAACGCCCCTAGCTAGGCATAACAAGCAAGAATAGATCTAGGTATTGCCATCTTTGGTAGGCAATCCATAAGTGGCTCTCATGATAGATTCATATGGTAATTTTATTTTCTTTCTAGGGAAGTTTTCCATGCCCTTCTCTAATGTAAATTGAAATCTAATATTCCCTTCCTTCATATCAATAATTGCACCAACCGTTCTAAGGAAAGGTCTACCGAGAATAATAGGGCAAGAAGGATTGCAATCTATATCAAGAACGATAAAATCTACTGGCACATAATTCCTATTTGCAACAATAAGAACATCATTAATTCTTCCCATCGGTTTCTCAATATTGGAATTCGCAAGATGCAAGTTTAGAGAGCAATCATCAAAATCACGGAAATCTAGCAAATCACACAAAGTTTTGGGAAAAGTAGAGACACTAGCACCCAAATCACACAAAGCATAAAACTCATAATCTTTAATTTTAATTTTAATAGTAGGTTCCCACTCATCATAAAGTTTTCTAGGGATAGGAACTTTCAACTCAAGTTTTTCTTCATAAGATTGCATCAAGGCATCAACGATATGTTCGGTAAAGGCTTTATTTTGACTATAAGCATGAGAAGAATTTAGCACGGATTGCAACAAGGAAATACAATCAATCAAAGATCAATTTTCATAATTAAATTCCTTGAAATCCAATATAGTGGGTTTAGCATCATCTAGGGTTTTATTTCTTTTAATCCCACTTTTATCAATTTCACCATCAAGATCTAAATACTCCAAATTTTTAGAACACCTCCTAGGTAAAGGTGGATCATATTCAGTCCCATCATTATCAAGATTAATATTGAAAAACAAAGATTTAATAGGGACACATCAATAACTTTTAGATCTTCATCTTGATTTTCATAGGAATCTGGTTTAGCGGCCATATTATTGACTAAGGTAGCTTTTATATCCGAAATTTCAGCAGTTAATTTTTCAAGACGAGCAATTTGGGATCTTATACTATCAAATTCTTTAGACATATCATCGAGCTCTTTATTCATATAACTCATAAAACCTTTTTGTTCCTTAAGCTCATTTCTAAAGAAATTATTATGCTCAAATTGCAAAACATAAACTTCCTGACGTTGTTTTCGATCTCCTCTAACCTTTTAAAGTGAAGATCACCGAATCTAGGAAGAGCCATCATGACAAACAAGCAATCCAACACACGAGCAAACAAAAGGCAAATGGGCAAAAAGAGGCAAATAGAGAAAGGGGAGGATAGAGAGAGAGAGAGGGCGAATAAAATGGCAAGGGTGAAGTGGGGGAGAGGAAAATGAGAGGCAAATGGCAAATAATGTACCGCGGGAGATAGGGATTGTGATGGATGCTTGGTATGTTGACTTTTGCGCAGACTCCCCGGCAACTGCGCCAGAAATTCTTCTTGCTACCTCTTGAGCACTGCGTTGGATTTCCCCAAAGAGGAGAGGATGATGCAGCAAAGTAGCGTAAGTATTTCCCTCAGTTTTTGAGAACCAAGGTATCAATCCAGTAGGAGGCTACGCGCGAGTCCCTCGTACTTACACAAAAACAATAGCTCAACGCAACCAACACGCTTAGGGGTTGTCAATCCCTTCACGGTCACTTACGAAAGTGAGATCTGATAGAGATGATAAATAATATTTTTGGTTTTTTTGGTATAGAGATGCAAAGTGAAAAGTAAATGGCAAAGTAAAAAGCAAAGCAATAATAAAGTGATGGAGATTGATATGATGAGAAAGAGACCCGGGGGCCATAGGTTTCACTAGTGGCTTCTCTCAAGAGCATAAGTATTCTACAGTGGGTGAACAAATTACTGTTGAGCAATAGATAGAATTGAGCATAGTTATGAGAATATCTAGGTATGATCATGTATATAGGCATCACGTCCGAGACAAGTAGACCGACTCCTACCTGCATCTACTACTATTACTCCAGTCATCGACCACTATCCAGCATGCATCTAGAGTATTAAGTTAAAAACAGAGTATTGCCTTAAGCAAGATGACATGATGTAGAGGGATAGTTTCATGCAACATGATAAAAACCCCATCTTGTTATCCTCGATGGCAACAATACAATATGTGCCTTGCTGCCCCTTCTGTCACTGGGAAAGGACCCAAAGCTAAGCACTTCTCCCATGGCAAGAAAAACCAATCTAGTAGGCCAAACCAAACTGATAATTCGAAGAGACTTGCAAAGATAACCAATCATACATAAAAGAATTCAGAGAAGATTCAAATATTATTCATAGATAGACTGGATCATAAACCCACAATTCATCGGTCTCAACAAACACACCGCAAAAAGAAGATTACATCGAATAGATCTCCACGAGAGAGGGGGAGAACATTGTATTGAGATCCAAAAAGAGAGAAGAAGCCATCTAGCTACTAACTATGGACCCGTAGGTCTGAAGTAAACTACTCACACTTCATCGGAGGGGCTTGGATGATGATGTAGAATCCCTCCGTGATCGATGCCCCCTCCAGCAGAGCTTCGGAATAGGCCCCAAGATGGGATCTCGTGGATACAGAAAGTTGTGGCGGTGGAATTAGGTTTTTGGCTTCGTGTCTAATCGTTTGGGGTCCGTGGGTATATATAGGAGGAAGAAGTACGTCGGTGGAGCAACAGGGGGCCCACGAGGGTGGAGGGCGCGCTTGGGGGGGGGGGGGCAGGCGCGCCCCCTACCTCGTGGCCTCCTGTTAATTGGCTTGACGTAGGGTCCAAGTCTCCTGAGTTGTATTCGGTGAGAAAATCACGTTCCCGAAGGTTTCATTCTGTTTGGACTCCGTTTGATATTCCTTTTCTTCGAAACCCTAAAACAGGCAAAAAACAACAATTTTGGGCGGGGCCTCCGGTTAATAGGTTAGTCCCAAAAATAATATAAAAGTGGATAATAAAGCCCAGTAATGTCCAAAACAGTAGATAATATAGCATGGAGCAATAAAAAATTATTGATACATTGGAGACGTATCAGCTATCACTGCCTTGCCCTGCCTTTCCTTTGCTGACAGGTGGGACCCACGCTTATGGGTCCCACATGTCAGTGACAGATTGGTAGGATTGTTCGCGTCAGGGGATCCGCATCCCCCTGACGTGCCCCTCACACCTTTCGGCCCCACCACTCCTCTGCCTTTGTGTGCATGACATGTGGGCCAGCTGAACTACGGCGACCATCAACTTTCTACCACAGACACACCCGATTGGACACGGTTTGCCTGCTCCACTACTGTGCTCCGATCCACACTCCCGCACCATCGAATTTTCATCCAGTGGCTGTGAAACATTTCGTCCCGGGCATCAATCCTCAGCTAGAGTACTTATGTACTCCCTCCGGTCCTTTTTACTCTGCACATTGGATTTGCCGAAAGTCAAACTTTGCTAAGTTTGACCAAATTTATATTAGAAATTATTAGCATCTATAATATCTAATAAATATAATATGAAAATATATTCCAAGATGAATCTAATGATATTGGTGTTGTTATGTGAATGTCTATAATTTTTTACATAAACTTGGTAAAAGTTGGATGAGATTGACTTCGGACAAACCTAATATGCAGAGTAAAAAGGACCGGAGGGAGTACTACAAGTAGGACCCGCCGGTGTGGCCATCTACGCCTCGACGCCCAGCTGTGGCACCCTCGCCACGACCACGCCACCACCGGCCGGTTCATCTCGAACGAGTGAGTCGCGAACCACGCCACCACCATGAGAATGACATGTGGGCCAGCCGCTTTTAAGGTCCGCATGTCATTGACTCATAGGTCGGGCACCATGCCATGGAAGTTCGGTCCTGTGGGCCCCGAGAGGGAAATGTAACTCCTGCGGCAGGCCTTGTGGTGCTCCCACAGTACGAGCTCGTGCCAAAACTGGAATTTGTTTCTTACTACTACCAACTAGTACTAGTAAGGTACACGTGCATTGCACGCATGAGATTCTGGTGGTTTGTGCATTATGCTTCTACATGTGGAGCTTTCTGTATTCTAACATGTGGAGTGTTTGGTTCAAGCCACACCTTAGGCAGGCCACACTAAGGCCCCACATGACATACACACAAAAAATGTGGCAAGATTCCCTTAGGCTTGCCAACTTGTTTCTCTCGTTTTGAAGAACTAATAACTTTGCCTAAGCTTAGTTGTGGCAAAGTTAGGGTCTGTTTGATTCAAAGGATTTTCATAGGATCTTTGAAGGATTAGAATCCTTAGGAATTTTTCCTATGTTGGTCATTTGATTCGTAGGATTGAATCATGTAGAATATTTTCCTAAGGATTCATTTGTACTACGTTTCACAGGAATTCTAACATGCACTCCAACCTCTTGAAAGAAATCCTTTGTTTTTCATGTGACACAATCAAACGAACTCAAATCCTATAGGGATCCAATGAACATGCCATTCCAATCCTACTTTTCTCCTATTCCTGTGTTTCTGCAATCCTATGAATCAAAGAGACCCTTACTCATGAATTAAGTTCAACCATGGAGTCTTCTAGATTATACATGTGGCAGAATCTGGTGGATGATATCCAACGGCCAGTAGTGCTCGGATTTACCATCTTTGTACCATCGGATTGGCTTCATCCAACGACCAACTTTCAAAGTTTTTCACACACTATATAGGGGGTATAGATATAGATGTGCCGGTCCGTTGCAATGGATCCAAAGTATATATATCTATTTAGTGGAGTGCACTCTAATCACATTATTTATTTATTTTTCTCTAACCTTACGTAGCCATGCAACCAAGCCACATAAGCCTCATGGGTGCCCCCACATCATATTATTCATACTACGTCGATTGAAAAAAAGATAAATCACCCAAAACAAGATCTTCCCGTTTTTGTTCCTACGATGTTGTGCCGTTCACGTACCTACTAGTTGTATAGTGGTAGTACTAGTAATATAGTATTAGGAGTACAAACTTGGTACTAGTAGGAGTAGTACTAGTACGGAATGCTCCTACTCTATCAACGAGCCCCGTCTGACACCAAATTTCTTGGCTTCCGTGCTACAGCTAGATCTTCCCCTCGTTTTTGTTTTCCAACCCGGCGGCGGGCGGGGTGTCGG
Organism: Triticum monococcum; assembly: GCA_034509565.1. NCBI lineage: Eukaryota > Viridiplantae > Streptophyta > Magnoliopsida > Poales > Poaceae > Triticum > Triticum monococcum. The sequence continues at coordinate 369,669,995 of CM067845.1, forward strand.
TTTGCTCAACGGCGGTACCACATGAAAGTGAAAATGCTAGGCAACACGCCTTCTCTAAGCTATGTGTCGTGCCAGACGGGCCATGTTGTACTCCCGATTCCAGGGCGTGTGGGGGTGCGACGCGAACGCGGCAGGACTTTTCCTTTTACCAGCAATGTGCCTGTGCGTTGCGACGGATCCAAAGTAGTAGAATAGTAGTATTTGTTCACAAACTTGAAAGAAATCACTATTGTTTTGATATACTCCTAATATATTACTCCCTCCGTAGCTAAATATTTGTATTTTTTGAGATTTCAAATGGACTATCACATACGGATTATATAGACATATTCTAGTGTTTCCAGCAAGATGCCTGCTGTAACGCCCTTGATGCGGCTATATCTCCTACGTGTCGAAGCATGACTTAGAGGCATAACCGCATTGAAAGCAATGTCGTAAGTAAGGTAATCTTCACAACATCCCATGTAAATAGATAATAGGGGAAAAAGGTACATAGTTGGCTTACACTCGCCATGTCACACAAATACATGAATAACATTACAATCATCCAATACACTCATGGTCCAACTACGGTACCAAAATAAAAGATCAACCCCAACATGCGACACGGTCCCGATCGCCCCAACTGGGCACCACTGCTGATCATCAGGGAAAGACACATAGTAACGGCGTGAGTCTTCGTCGAACTCCCACTTGAGCTCAAGCGCATCATATGGAATGGAATCATCGGTCCCTGCATCTGGTTTTGGAAGTATCTGTGAGTCACGGGGACTCAGCAATCTCACACCCTCGCGATCAAGACTATTTAAGATTATAGGTAAGGTAAAAGTTATTAGGTGGAGCTGCAGCAAGCGACTAGCATATATGGTGGCTAACATACGCAAATGAGAGCGAGAAGAGAAGGCAAAAGCACGGTCAAACAGCTATGATCAAGAAGTGATCCTAGAACAACCTACGTTAAACATTACTCCAACACCGTGTTCACTTCTCGGACTCCGCCGGAAAGAGACCATCACGGTTACACATGCGGTTGATGTATTTTAATTAAGGTCAACTTCAGGTTTTCTACAACCGGACATTAACAAATTCCCATCTTCCCATAACCGCGGGCACGGCTTTCGAAAGTTCAAATCCCTGCAGGGGTGACCCAACGTAGCCCATCACAAGCTCTCACGGTGAATGAAGGATATTCCTTCTAGCGGGAAGACCCGATGAGGCTCGGAATCCCGGTTACAAGACATCCTCGACAATGGTAAAACAAGTCCAGCAACACCACCTGAATGTGCCGACAAATCCCGATAGGAGCTGCACATATCTCGTTCTCAGGGCACACTCAGATGAGACTAGCTACGAGTAAAACCAACCCTCAAGTTTCCCCGAGGTGGCCCCGCAGGCAGCTCAGTTTGGACCAACACTCAGAGGAGCACTGGCCCAGGGGGGGGGGGTAAAATAAAGATGACCCTTGAGTCTGCAGAACCCAAGGGAAAGAAAAGGCTAGGTGGTGAATGGTAAAACCAATGTTGGGCATTGCTGGAGGAGTTTTATTCAAGGCGAACTGTCAAGGGGTTCCCATTATAACCCAACCGCGTAAGGAACGCAAAATCCAGGAACATAACACCGATATGACGGAAACTAGGGCGGCAAGAGTGGAACAAAACACCAGGCATAAGGTCGAGCCTTCCACCCTTTACCAAGTATATAGATGCATTAATTAAATAAGAGATATTGTGATATCCCAACAAGTAAACATGTTCCAACAAGGAACAACATATCCATGTACCAACAAGGTACAAACTTCATCTTCACCTGCAACTAACAACGCTATAAGAGGGGCTGAGCAAAATGGTAACATAGCCAAACAACGGTTTGCTAGGACAAGGTGGGTTAGAGGCTTGGTTCATCAATATGGGAGGCATGATAAGGAAGTGGTAGGTATCACAGCATAGGCATAGCAAAATAGCGAGCATCTAGCAAGCAAAGATAGAAGTGATTTCGAGGGTATGGTCATCTTGCCTGAGATCTCGCAAGGAAGAAGAACGAGTCCATGAAGAAGAGAAACGGACATAGTCGAACGGGTCCTCACAAAAGCGACATTACCGGAAACAACCCGAAGAAGCAACACCGGAAAGAAGCACACAACATAGTAAACAACCAACACAAGAACATGGTATGATATGCGGGATGCGGTATGCGATGCATATGCATGATTTGCAAAGGAATGATTGAACCCGGCCTCAACTTGGAAATCCAAGAGTGCCACTTGAAAGGTGAGGTGATTTCGGTTGAAATCGATATAAAGATCACCAGAATCGGATGCACGGTTTGGAAATGGCAAGCAAAACAAGTATGGCACCGGCTTGCGATAATCAGCATGTAGCCATCTAAATGCATCAAGATAAATATGCTACAACACTCAAACATGACAACAAAATACATGGCAGGGATCCACTCATGATGCTTGACAAAAGATGAACACTGAGCTATGGCCAACTCATCCATTAACAGGTTCAAACAAGCATGGCAAAAGTGCAAATGATAGCAGGTTTCGGACTTAGTGAAATTAACACAAGTCTGGAATTTATCATCACGAAGCACACTTTGGAGCATAAAAACTACATGCTACAGGAACTTAACATGGCAAAGCAAGGCACGACATGAAGCTACTCAAAGCACTTAACAAAATTCCCTTAGTGACCTTGAGCCAAAAGGGATCAGAAAATACAATTGCAAGCATGTGAACCATGGCAAAAACATAATTAGATTACAGACTTAGTGAAAAACTGGAGCATGCAAATCTGTTAACGGGTAGGCATGTTTACGAGCTCGATGCACTCACTACAGAGCATGGCATGACAATTAAGAATACACCCATCAAGAATACATATCATAGAAGCTAGACATGGCAAGAACAACAACATAGCATGCACGGATCAATGACAACATCCTCGGCAAAATCGCTAACAAGTCAACAATCTGCCAGGATTCACGAAATAGCAAAAGCAGAGCTCGATTGACTCAAGTTAGGTTGCTCCATAAATGCAAACAAAGACATGGATGGATAGAGCACCACAATGTTAACAAAACATCCTTACTGATCATCCCCAAAAGAGGCACGGATCACTAGGAAACAACATGAACATATGGCATAATGACAAAATCAGCTCAAGGACTTAGTGAAATTCTAAGTCCCTGAAATCAGCATTACCGAATACGCTACTTTGCAAGCTTGTGCTAGTCACCACACATGTCACAAAAATACATGTTAAGCACCTCTGTAAATATGGCATGGCATATAACAAAATTCATGTAGAGCTCAGGAGCATATCATGCACACATTAATCATGGCAAAAAATGACAAATAGCTATTTGATGAAATAGATCTGACAATTTAACCACATAGCCCTCTTCCAACAGCATTTCGGGCATCTAGATGAGCTCAAATGAAAATGATGCAATGAGATGAAATGATGTACTCTCTGAGGCGAACATTTTGATATGCTACACGCGCAAATCGTAGCTACAGATGCGGAGTTACGATGCGATGAACAATGCTAAAAATATGGAAAAAACTGGGGACTTAGAGAGAGGCAAAAGTCAACCCTAGGGTTTACTGTAGCACCGGATCCAGATCAGGCACGGACTTCGAGGCGGCGGCGGGTCTCGCCGGATCTCCGCCGGAGACTTGACCGGAGCAGGCCGGGGTGGGCGGAGCCGGCCGGATTCGGGCGGCGCCGGCGAGAGGAGGCGGCGGGGCGACGAGGGGAACTCCGGGCGGCGCGCGACAGTCGGCGGTAAGGCGAGTCGACGGCTGCCAGCGTCGAGGCGGAGCGAGGCGGCGCGGCGAACAGTGCGGCGGCGGGGCGGAGTCGGCTGGGCGGCGCGCGGGCGAGCCGGGGAAGCGGGCGGCGGCGGGCGGGCGCGGAGCGGGCTGCAGGGGCCGGCGCTGGGCCTGGTGGGCCGGCGCGGTCGGGCGGCGATGTGGGGCTCCCGCGGGACAAGTGGCGAGCGGTGGTTGGACGGGGGGAGCGGGGCGGACGTGTCCGGCGTGGTCGGACGCGTCCGGCGGCTGGAGGTGGAAGAAGACTAGGTTTTGGGTTGAAATGACCCGGGATTTGGAGTGGGAGGACCTATTTATACATAGGAGGAGCTAGGAGGCTCCAAATTGAGCACGGTATGCGGCCACGCGATTGTGATCGAACGACCGAGACTATGGAGAGGGTTTAGGCGGCTTTTGGGCCACTTTGGAGAGGTGTTGGGCTGCAATACACACGAGGCCTTTTCGGTCCCTCGGTTAACCGTTGGAGTATCAAATGAAGTCCAAATGACACGAAACTTGACAGGCGGTCTACCGGTAGTAAACCAAGACCGCTTGGCAAGTCTCGGTCCAATCCGGAAATGTTTAACCCCCACACACGAAAAGAGGTAGAAAGGGCCACCGGAGGAGATAGGAGCGCCGGAATGGAAAACGGACAATGGGGAAAATGCTCGGATGCATGAGATGAACACGTATGCAAATGCAATGCACATGATGACATGATATGCAATGCATGACACGCAAGCAAAGGCAACGCAACAACAGCGAATAACTGGAGGACACCTGGCACATCGGTCTCGGGGCGTCACAACACCCCACCACTACAAGAGGATCTCGTCCCGAGATCTAGAATGGCACCGGAGGGAAAAGGAAGAGGAAGATAAGAGGTAAAACTAAGTTGCTTCTTTGACAAACGAGTGAAACCAAAGAACCTTGCGAGGTTGAACAAATTTGAGACAAAATACAATGAAGGTGAACAAGGTCGAAAACACTCCTTTAGAAAAGAGGAACAAAGAACATTGCGAAAAACCTTGAGGTTGAAGGCAAGATAAATATTGAAACCACTTTGGTTAAAAACAAGATAGAGAAGGAATAAGACTGATATAATTTGGACAACACTTCGACTATAAATGGAAGAAATTGAACATGATCTTGACAAACCGAGATGAGGAGTGAAAAGAGCAACATCAATAGACCTCCAGGAGAAAGAATAGAATAAATATAATTGAGACAAAAGAATGTAGAAGACAATGCAAACTTCTGCTACAAAAGAGCTTGAAAAGGCACCTTTAGGAGAAGGGTTGAACGAAGTTATTGGAAAGCCAACAACGAAAAGAATAAGCTTGATATGGTCTTATGGAGTACATCTCAAATTATGAGGTGACAACCTGCCACTCATGGAAAAGATTTGATTGGATTTATAAGAACAAGGAGACGAGAAACTTATTTCACCGAGAGGATAAATGAAGAACTTGGGTCATTATAAGCACCATAGATAGCAACAATCCTTCGAGAAGGCTGTAGGAGAAATATAACCCAAGATAACTCCAATGAAGAGATTGATGGATTTAAGATACCTCATTCTTGACAACATGTGAATCATGAAACATGAACTCAAGTTATGAAGAATGACATAGCACCACCTCAAATGATACGGTATAAGGAATTGCACTCCGGATTGCAAGAAGAAGAAAGCTTGAACTCCTCTGAAAATAATCCTGATGAACGTTTCGAGAACGGATTAAGTCCTTGATGAACTATCATGTAGAACCTCCATGAAGAACTCCATTAAACAAAAGAATGATCAAACGGAAAGAAAGAGAATTTTAAAACACAAGGTGAATCCTTGTACCGATTTAAATGAATCTCCGTGGTGAAATAATTGAAAAAGGTTGGAACTCTGGGAAAAAGAGAAAATGAAACAAATGAAATCAGGAATTTGATGAGCCTCTAGAATAGGGAATTAAGTTTACTTGATGAAACAAGAATAAGAATTACATTATGCTCATCCTTCGCCAATTAAATTGATGACAAACAATGGATTTGGCATATTACTTATTCTCGTAGAAAGGATTAAGAGAGATATAAGTCAAACTTGAGAAGGTATTCAAAGAACCACCGGTAGAATGAAACAACGAAAGAATTAATATGATAAACGAAGGAAGACAAAAATCTTGGAAGAACCACCGTAAGAATTAAAATGACCGAGGAAAAGATAAAGAACACCGGGAAGGGTTTGCAACTGAACGAAGAAGCTTGATTAGAGAAATAAATGAATGATGCACCGGTAAGATTTGGAGAGCGAGAGCTAAAAGCTGAAATGAATAATATTTGAAAAGATGGCCTTCGGAGGAAAGAAATGGAAAACAACTCATGAAATGCTCCAGATGGGTGAAAAGAATTCCCACAATCGAAAATAATTATAAGAGGATGGAAACAAGCTAGAATCACGAATCTTGAAGAGAATGGAGCAAGATTGAGAGAAAAATCTTCTTCGGTCTTCAAAATCTGAGAATGACGACGAGAAACACCATCATGAATTGTTTAATCACTCAGGAATAAAGAAGAATGGAAGGATTGAACCAATGATGAAAAGAATTTGAAAGATCTTGGAGAGAGGCACTTGACTGATGAAAATTCACGTCAAACTTCGAAAAAAATTAGAATAGCACCGGGAAAAATTAGAAGAGTCAGGTAAGATCCTGGAAAATGACCTGTGGGTTAGGGCCCACTCAAAAGAAACACCGTAGAACGATTTAAAAGAGAGAATGCACCGGCAAGATTAAATGGCTAGAATGAGATAACAACCTCGAAAGAGCTTGAAAGGATTACGAAAGTAGAGCGGAAACACGAATCTTCGAGATATCTTGAACACTCCGGAACAATTGAATGGCAAGCGGGGAAGATTAAGAGGTGCACCATCATAAGTAAGCATTGAAATGAGGAAAATATATGATCAACAAAGCTTGACTTGAATCCACTGGAGAAGAAAACGAGTGAAGAGTGACGAACTTGAAGCTCCGTTAGAATCTTCATGAGAATCACCGGGTAAGAACATGAAGGAAAAGAATGGAGAGACTTCACAAGAATAAAGGATACTTGATTAAGAAATCTGAGTCCTTGAAGAAAAAGGGTGGGTGGGAGGGAAAAACAAAGGCAACTTGGAGACGGATGAAACAAACACCGTTGAGAAGAACTGATCATTGATCTTGCAGAAGTTGAAATGATCGGATCCACTTGAAGAGAAGCACACCAGTTAAAAATGATTGACATGACAAACTCGATTACCATGAAGGATTAGTATTCACATGCGAACACCGCTTAGGAAAGGTATGGAATCAACATTTGACTTCGAAGCAACTCAAATACCACAAATCAAAGCAAAACAAAAGACTGGCTTGCAGAATAAGCCGGAACAAACATATGATAGAGATTTCATCCAAAGTTTTCGTGGTGGGGCCTACACGGGCTCGATCGTACAGCACCATCATGTGCAAGGCAGTGCACATGACATACGAAGCGTCCCCGAGTCGGCATAGCCAAGGACTCTTTAAGACACAACGAGACCACTGTAAAACCAACCATGAATAGGCGGACCACTAGACGTCGAACCCCAATTTCATATCATACATCTGTTGGAAAGATATCCTAGGACCTACTTGAATTCCCACTTATAAACTCCCGAAACTTTCCAGTTATGCAATCAGGTGTTGGGGATACAGGGGAAGCATAATATCTCACCCAAAACTAGCAAATCCTACATCCCGCTGTATCCATCCTTCAACACATAACCAAGAAACCTTCGAAAATCATTTACCTCAACATTTGAAAAGCATCCGTTATACGAGTTATGGCAATACTCCCGAACTCCCGCCCCAGTACTGGGTGGCGTCGAGGTTATCTCACCAACAACTTCATAAAAGAGATTTTTGATGTCGGCGAAACTAATCTCAGGTATTCCAAAACTGTAACGATAAATTGTGACGACAACACCTCGGAGCTCAACTCCCCGGGACACTGCCACAACCCCTAAATGTCAGGAGGCACCAAGAACAATGTTCTCGTCACAAAACCATCGGAACGATTCCAAGATACCCGCGTGATCCTAATTTTTTAGTGAAATTTGAGAAGAGAAGAGTTAAAACTCTACGTCAGGATGCCTTACCAGAGCGATGAAGGGACTGGGGAGTAAAAAGAATTCCTAAACTCTCCGATATATATAATCCTAAATGACTCAAAAAAATTTTCTAGACTCAACAACGCCAGCTATTCGATCAGTGTTGGGGATATCACTACTGGGAGTAAACCGGCCTATCTGGGCCGGGTTAACTTCATCAGTAGCTAACTATGTTAAAACCCAAGAAGGCAGATGAGGGCTCAAGGCCCATAATCGGTTCAAGGCCTATAGCCGTAAACCGGTGTTGGTATGTAACTTGTATTGTAAGTTAGGAATAAGTAGAGACCAAACCAGACACATCTATGAGCCGGTATTGGGACTCTGTGAACCGACGGGTGTCACCCGTGTATATAAGGGGACGGCCCGGCGGCGGTTCAAGGAGGACAGACAACAACTTGAGACTTAGGCAAAGCTTGTTTGCTCCCTAGTCATCGAAACCCCATCAATTCCATCACAACTAGACGTAGGCTTTTACCTTCATCGAAGGGGCCGAACTAGTATAAACTCTCTTGCGTCCCTGTGTCCGCTTTAATCCCTTCAAGCTAACCCGTCGCGATGGCTCGATGACTAAGTCCTTTCTCTAGGACATCTGCCGTGACAAAACCACGACAGTTGGCGCCCACCATGGGGCTATCGCACGATGGTTTCAGGTTCTTGGAGGGCCGCTTCGAAGGACTCGAGGGCTACGTTGTAGGCTGGATGACTAAGAGTCGTCGCGGCAAGCTCTACATCGACGATGCAGGCTGGGGCCCCAAGGCCGGCTCAGTCGAGTATGGGTACCGGGTCCCCTTTGGTGGCATTCACGTTTTCATCGGCAAGATCGGTGAACTAGGCCCTGAGCCGGACATCTGCACTGACCTCGTCGAGACGGCTCATCATGCGCGATCCGCCCGGGTTAAACCGGCCATGAAGCGTGCCTTCGTGGGCGTCATCCATGGAGGAAGTTATGAGGATGGATCGGAATCTCGCGGCGAGACCGTCGTTTGTTCCGATGACGATTCATCAACCGAAGAAACCGAATCTCTATATCAGCTACAAGATGGCCGGATTGGGGGCTGTTCCGATGGCGACAGTATTCCGGACCCCTCTGATCTGCCCAACCGAGTTGGAATATTCATGGCCGGCACACAGGCAGTGCTTCATTCTTCGACCGCTGCGCCAATGACCTCCGGTTCAGTAGCAGTGACGGTAGCCGGGGCAGGAGGCTCTGTACGCCCGCCGGCTCAAGTTCTATCAGATCTATTTGATGCATTGGCTGTGCTCATGGCAGAAGCTAACCCAGCGGATCAGGACGCCCACATCACGGAGATAGCAAAGGTGAAGGAATAGATCGCCCAGGCCAAGGCAGACCTGGCAGCTGAGGATGCCAGGATGACCGCAGAGCGGGCCGCTCTAGATGCACAAGCCTATAGGCTCATGTTGGACCAGAACGCGTCGCATGAAGTCATGAAGAGGAAGTACCGATCCCGTTTGCCTTCGGTTTTCGAGGCCACAGACCTTTTCAACACCCGAGGAGCTGGAACCAGTAATCTGCTGGAGGTAAACCGGGCGGAGGCTCCCGCGACTGGTGCGCCGGTTCAGCCCCGCCGGATGGATCTGCCTCGCCAAAACACTATTATACCTCAGGCTGTTTCGACACCTCCGGGTCACTACTCCAACCCGATGGACAATCTCGTTGCCGCTGCTGCACGGCTGGAGGCCATTCCAATTGAAGGTGACTCACCGCAGGCAGTAGAGATGCGACGGGTCAAGGAGCTTCTGTGGACAACTTTGGTCCAATAGGAAGCATACTCGTACAGCCGCGACCGGATTCACTCGACGGCTCGTCCAAGCCGGAGCTATAGCAGGCATATGGATGAACCGGCAACGTCAAGTAATGAACGACGTGGAGCACCCCGCGGCAACAACCCGGCGGGTGGTGCTGATAACGCTCAGGAAGTGGTGGACCGGGCCCGAGCACGCAGGGAGGCCGAGTTAGTCGCACAGTATCAGGCTCGGCAGCTGACGCCGGTTCGTCCAACTATCTCGATCGAACCTGGTGTTACTTCTAGTTCTTTGGGGGTGCCTTGCCTTGTCCCCGCTTTACGCAATGTACGCCTGCCCAAGGATTTCAAAGGCCCACACAAGGTACCAAATTACACGGCGAATCAACCTCCAGAGACATGGGTGGAGAGCTATGAGATGGCCATGGAGATGCTTGATGTGGATGACGCGGCGTGTGCGAAATACTTCACCATGATGCTTGAAGGAACGGCCTGTACTTGGTTAAAAAGCTTGCCGGCTAATTTTGTCAGTTCATGGGCCCGGTTTATCAGCAATTTCAAGGATACATGTAAACAACCTATGTCGATAGTGGACTTAGCTGCCTGCGTCCAGGAGGAAGGAGAGTCAACGACTCATTGGGTGCACCAGGTATCACAGGTGTTGCATTCATCAAACCGCATCAACGCCGACACCGTAGTCTTAACCCTAGAAGGCAACTGCTGGTTTGGGCCCCTGAAGCTGAAGTTGGGACGGATGAAGCGCCATTGCACTGACATGGGAACCCTCATGGCTGCTTTGGTAAAGTATACTGATTCTGATAGTACCAAGGATCCCGAATCTGATGATGACAAGGCAGGGAAGCGAAAGAGGAACAACAACTCCAAAGGTCAGCAGCATCACTTGGCAGGCAATGGCGGCGGAGGCAAGCGTAAAGCAGATGGTAACATGGACTTTGTTGCCAATACCAACGCGCAGGACAAGGGCTAGCGACACAGGGGTAAACCGCCAAATCGCAGTGGGGCACTCAACCCTAACCCGGACCGCCTAAATTATCTACTGAGCCAACCTTGTCCAAGACATGGGACGAAGGAGGCGCCAGCAAACCACCTTTGGAAGGATTGCTTCATTATGCAGGAGTTCAAGAATTATAATGCCTCCCGGTATGATCACGGCTCCGGCGGTGGCTCAGGATCCGGGCCGGGTTACGGTGGAGGAAATTCCGGTTCAGGATTTAATGGTAATCCGGGCGGACATAATAATCAAAATAATCAGAACAACCAGGGTAGTTACAACCAACAGCAGCAGCAGTCAGGTTACCAGAGCAACCCAAAGCAGTTGAGTAGTGGGCAGTACCATGTCTTCACCACTAGCTTGGACAAGCGAGACCGGAAGGTTCAAAGGCGGGCAGTCAACTCTGTTGAACCGGCCGTGCCCCGTTATCTACGCTGGTCTGAACAGCCAATCATATGGAGCAGAGAGGATCACCCTCCCTAGGTTGATAATCCGGGTCAGTTGGCTTTGGTGGTAGCGCCTCAGGTGGGAGGTTACAAGTTCACCAAGGTGCTCATGGATGGAGGGAGTAGCATTAATATTTTGTACTATGAGACCTTCCGTCGTATGGGACTAACAGATAAAAATCTCAAACCATCTAATACGGTGTTCCACGGTGTGGTACCTGGCAAATCAGCATATCCTGTTGGTAAGATAGCTCTGGAAGTGGCCTTTGGAGATGATCATGATTCCAGGTCGGAGACATTGATGTTTGAAGTGGTGAAAATCCAAAGTCCATATCACGCCCTGTTTGGGCGACCGGCCTACGCCAAGTTTATGGCATGACCCTATTATGTGTATTTGCAGCTCAAGATGCCGGGTCACAAGGGGACAATAACGGTTCACGGAAGCCGTAAAATCGCTTTGGAGTGCGAGGAAGGAGATGCGGCCTACGCAGAGTCGGTTTGTGCCACCGAGGAGCTGAAGTATTATAAGGACAATGTTGATCCGGTGGACATGACTCCATTAAAGAAGCCAACTACGGAGCATGATCCGGCCCTGAAGTTCAAATCGGCAGCTGAAACTAAGCTTGTTGATTTCGTGCCTGGTGATTCGTCCAAGCAGTTCAGCATCAGTGCCAACTTGGATCCGAAATAGGAAGGCGCGCTCATCGAGTACATCCGTGAGAATCGGGAATTTTTTGCATGGAAGCCCTCTGACATGCCAGGTGTACCGAGGCAACTCGCTGAGCACACCCTTAATGTGGATCCTAAATACAAACCGGTGAAACAATTCCTCCGCCAGTTTAACGAAGAAAGACGCAAGGCGATTGGAGAAGAGGTAGCCAGGCTCTTAGCAGCTGGCTTTATTGTTCAAGTTTTTCACCCTGAGTGGCTTGCCAATCCGGTGCTAGTCCTTAAGAAAAATGGCACCTGGCGCATGTGTGTGGATTACACAGATCTTAATAAGGCTTGTCCAGCAGATCCTTTTGCCCTCCCCCGTATTGATCAAATTATTGATGCTACGGAGGGTTGCGAGCGTTTAAGTTTTTTGGATGCATATTCTGGCTATCATCAGATCAAAATGGCAGTTAAGGACCAGGAGAAGACGGCATTCATAACTCCCTTTGGAGCCTTCTGCTATGTGTCTATGCCCTTTGGGCTCAAGAGTGCCCAGACAACTTATCAACGGTGTGTACAAAATTGTCTTCACAAGCAGATTGGCTGTAATGCACATGCTTACGTGGATGATATTGTAGTTAAGTCTAGGGAGAAGGAGACTCTGGTTGACTATTTGAAGGAAACCTTTGATAACCTAAGGACGTACAAGATGATGCTTAATCCGGCCAAGTGTGTCTTTGGTGTACCGGCAGGCAAGTTATTGGGTTTTCTGGTGTCCAACAGGGGAATTGAGGCCAATCCGGAGAAGATCACAGCCATCACCTCCCTGGCTAAACCGAAGTGTATCAATGATGTTCAACGCCTGGCAGGCCGGATTGCCGCGTTGAGCCGGTTTATCAGCCGCCTTGGTGAGAAGGCAATCCCTTTGTATCAAATGTTGAAGAAGACGGATCAGTTCGTCTGGAGTTCCGCTGCTGATGAAGTATTTGGGGACTTAAAGCAGCAATTGGCCAATCCGCCTGTGCTCGCCGCTCCCATTGATAAGGAGCCGTTACTGCTGTATGTATCTGCTAATGCTCGTGCGGTCAGCGTGGCTATTGTGGTGGAGCGAAAGGAGGCAGGTAAGGAGCATCCGGTTCAACGTCCGGTCTATTATATCAGTGAGGTACTCATTGAGTCCAAGCAAAGGTATCCGCATTGGCAGAAGCTGGTATATGGAGTTTTTATGGCAAGCCGGAAGCTCAAACAATACTTCCAAGGGCACCCCATTATGGTGGTCAGTTCTGCTCACTTGGGGGATATCATCCAGAACCGGGAAGTGACTGGCCGGATTGCCAAGTGGGCCATAGAGCTTGGGCCGCACGGTTTGAAGTATGTGCCTCGGACGGCGGTTAAGTCTCAAGCACTTGTTGATTTCATCAATGATTGGACAGAACTGCAAGCACCTAAAGAAAAGCCGGATCACACATATTGGACAATCCATTTTGACGGATCCAGGCAATTGGAAGGCTCGGGGGCTGGAGTCGTATTAACTTCCCCACGAGGTGATACGTTTTGTTACGTTCTCTGCTTAATGTTCCCTTGTACTAACAATGCAGCTGAGTATGAAGCCTTGATCCATGGTCTCCGGATGGCTAAGGAGATGAATCTAAGTCGAGTTAAGTGCTTCGGCGACTCGGACCTCGTGGCTCAGCAAGTGTCTGGCACTTGGGACTCCAAGGACCCACTCATGGAAGCATATCATCGTGAGGTGGATATTGTTGCAGGTCACTTTAAAGGCTATCAGGTGGACCACGTGGACCGGCGGAAGAATGAAGCAGCAGATGCTTTAAGCCGGCTGGGATCTCAGTGCAAACAGGTCCCGCCTAATGTTTTTCTGGATGTGCTGCACAACCCGTCGGTCAAGATCCCTGGTGAAGCGGATTTGGCTATTCCTGATCTGGAGGCTCAATTGGTGGCAGCTCTTCATGTTATTCCGGATTGGACGCTTCCTTACCTGGCGTACAAGAACCGGGGCGAGTTACCAGATGATGAGACTCTGGCCCGACAGATAATCCGGCGATCCAAGTCCATGACTATTATCAACGGCTAGTTGCATCATTGCAGTGTGTCAGGGGCGTTTCAACGCTGTGTGTCTCTTGAAGAAGGCCGTGAAATTTTGCGTGAGATCCACGAAGGAGATTGTGGTCACCACGCTGGTTCAAAATCTTTGGTGGCTAAAGCGTTTCGCCATGGCTTCTATTGGTTAACTGCTCATGCTGATGCGGAGGATCTGGTCAGACGATGTGACGGTTGCCAAAAGTTTTCAAGACGTGCTCATGTGCCGGCTCAAGAATTGAGAATGATTCCAATTACTTGGCCGTTTGCGACTTGGGGGCTGGATATGGTTGGGCCTTTCAAAAGGTCCAAAGATAAGAAGACCCACCTCCTGGTGGCGGTTGATAAGTTTACAAAGTGGGTAAAGGCAGAACCTGTTAGCAAGTGTGATGCGGCCACGGTGGTTCAGTTCATTAAAAAATTGATTTTCCAGTTTGGCTTTCCACACAGTATCATCACAGATAATGGTACCAATTTTTCCAAAGGTGCCATGAAGGAGTTCTGTGAACGGGAGCACATCCGGCTCGACGTTTCATCGGTGGCACACCCATAGTCCAATGGTCAAGCAGAAAGGGCTAATTAAGAGATCTTGAGAGGCATCAAGCCCCGGCTTATGGTTCCTTTGCAGAGAACACCGGGTTGTTGGGTAGAAGAGTTAACATCTGTGTTATGGAGTATCAATACTACACCCAACAGATCAACAGGATACACACCGTTCTTCATGGTCTATGGAGCGGAGGCGGTTCTGAAGGAAATATGCCCTAGAGGCAATAATAAAGTTATTATTTATTTCCTTATATCATGATAAATGTTTATTATTCATGCTAGAATTGTATTAACCGGAAACATAATACATGTGTGAATACATAGACAAATAGAGTGTCACTAGTATGCCTCTACTTGACTAGCTCGTTAATCAAAGATGGTTATGTTTCCTAACCATGGACAAAGAGTTGTTATTTGATTAATGGGATCACATCATTAGGTGAATGATCTGATTGACATGACCCATTCCATTAGCTTAGCACCCGATCGTTTAGTATGTTGCTATTGCTTTCTTCATGACCTATACATGTTCCTATGACTATGAGATTATGCAACTCCCGTTTGCCGGAGGAACACTTTGTGTGCTACCAAACGTCACAACGTAACTGGGTGATTATAAAGGAGCTCTACAGGTGTCTCCAAAGGTAAATATTGGGTTGGCGTATTTCGAGATTAGGATTTGTCACTCCGATTGTCGGAGAGGTATCTCTGGGCCCTCTTGGTAATGCACATCACTTAAGCCTTGCAAGCATTGCAAGGAAATGAGTTAGTTGCGGGATGATGTATTACGGAACGAGTAAAGAGACTTGCCGGTAACGAGATTGAACTAGGTATTGGATACCGACGATCGAATCTCGGGCAAGTAACATACCGATGACAAAGGGAAGAACGTATGTTGTTATGCGGTCTGACCGATAAAAGATCTTCGTAGAATATGTAGGAACCAATATGGGCATTCAGATCCCGCTATTGGTTATTGACCGGAGACGTGTCTCGGTCATGTCTACATTGTTCTTGAACCCGTAGGGTCCGCACGCTTAAGGTTTTGATGACAGGTATATTATGAGTTTATGAGTTTTGATGTACCGAAGGAGTTCGGTGTCCCGGATGAGATCGGGGACATGACGAGGAGTCTCAAAATGGTCGAGACATAAAAATCGATATATTGGATGACTATATTCGGATATCGGAAAGGTTCCGAGTGATTCGAGTATTTTTCGGAGTAAGGAATTCGCCGGGAGAAGTATTGGGCCTTGGGCCATACGGGAAAGAGAGAGGGGCTGCCTAGGGCAGGCCGAGCGCCCCCCCAAGGCCTAGTCCGAATTGGACTAGGGGGAGGGGCTGCGCCCCTTCCTTGTTTCCTACTCCTACTACATGGAAGGACTCCTAGTTGGACTAGGAAAGGGGGAATCCTACTCCCGGTGGGAGTAGGACTCCCCTAGGCGCGCCATAGAGAGGGCCGACCCTCCCCTCCTCCACTCCTTTATATACGGGGGCAGGGGGCACCCCATAGACACACAAGTTGATCTTCGTGATCGTTCCGTAGCCGTGTGCGGTGCCCCCCTCCACGATATTCCACCTTGGTCATATTGTTGCAATGCTTAGGCGAAGCCCTGCGACGGTAGAACGTCAAGATCGTCACCACGCCGTCGTGCTGACGGAACTCATCCCCGAAGCTTTGCTGGATCGGAGCCCGGGGAGCGTCATCGAGCTGTACGTGTGCCAAGAACTCGGAGGTGTCGGAGTAACGGTGCTTGGATCGGTTGGACCGGGAAGACGTACGACTACTTCCTCTACGTTGCGTCAATGCTTCCGCTTCGGTCTATGAGGGTACGTAGACAACACTCTCTCCTCTCGTTGCTATGCATCACCATGATCTTGCGTGAGCGTAGGAATTTTTTTTGAAATTACTACGTTCCCCAACAGTGGTATCAGAGCCTAGGTTTTATGGTTTGATGTTATATGCATGAGTAGAACACAAGTGAGTTGTGGGCGATATAAGTCATACTGCTTACCAGCATGTAATACTTTGGTTCGGCGATATTGTTGGATGAAGCGGCCCGGACCGACATTACACGTACGCTTACGCGAGACTGGTTCTACCGCCGTGCTTTGCACACAGGTGGCTGGCGGGTGTCAGTTTCTCCAACTTTAGTTGAACCGAGTGTGGCTACGCCCGGTCCTTGCGAAGGTTAAAACGGCATCAACTTGACAAACTATCGTTGTGGTTTTGATGCGTAGGTAAGATTGGTTCTTGCTAAAGCCCGTAGCAGCCACGTAAAACTTGCAACAAACAAAGTAGAGGACGTCTAACTTGTTTTTGCAGGGCATGTTGTGATGTGATATGGTCAAGACATGATGCTAAATTTTATTGTATGAGATGATCATGTTCTGTAACCGAGTTATCGGCAACTGGCAGGAGCCATATGGTTGTCGCTTTATTGTATGCAATGCAATCGCGCTGTAATGCTTAACTTTATCACTAAGTGGTAGCGATAGTCGTGGAAGCATAAAATTGGCGAGACGACAATGATGCTACGATGGAGATCAAGGTGTCGCGCCGGTGACGATGGTGATCATGACGGTGCTACGGAGATGGAGATCACAAGCACAAGATGATGATGGCCATATCATATCACTTATATTGATTGCATGTGATGTTTATCTTTTATGCATCTTATCTTGCTTTGATTGACGGTAGCATTATAAGATGATCTCTCACTAAATTATCAAGATAAAAGTGTTCTCCCTGAGTATGCACCATTGCCAAAGTTCGTCGTGCCCAGACACCACGTGATGATCGGGTGTGATAAGCTCTACGTCCATCTACAACGGGTACAAGACAGTTTTGCACACGCAGAATACTCAGGTTAAACTTGACGAGCCTAGCATATCCAGATATGGCCTCGGAACACTAAGATCGAAAGATCGAGCGTGAGTCATATAGTAGATATGATCAACATAGTGATGTTCACCATTGAAAACTACTCCATTTCACGTGATGATCGGTTATGGTTTAGTTGATTTGGATCACGTGATCACTTAGAAGATTAGAGGGATGTCTATCTAAGTGGGAGTTCTTAAGTAATATGATTAATTGAACTTAAATTTATCATGAACTTAGTCCTGGTAGTATTTTGCAAATTATGTTGTAGATCAATAGCTCGCGTTGTTGCTTCCCTTTGTTTATTTTGATATGTTCCTAGAGAAAAATGTGTTGAAAGATGTTAGTAGCAATGATGCGGATTGGATCCGTGATCTGAGGTTTATCCTCATTGCTGCACAGAGGAATTATGTCCTTGATGCACCGCTAGGTGACAGACCTATTGCAGGAGCAGATAACGACGTTATGAATGTTTGGCTAGCTCAATATGATGACTACTTGATAGTTTAGTGCACCATGCTTAACGGCTTAGAATCGGGACTTCAAAGACGTTTTGAACGTCATGGACCATATGAGATGTTCCAGGAGTTGAAGTTAATACTTCAAGCAAATACCCGAGTTGAGAGATATGAAGTCTCCAACAAGTTCTATAGCTAAATGATGGAGGAGAATCGCTCAACTAGTGAGCATGTGCTCAGATTGTCTGGGTACTACAATCGCTTGAATCAAGTGGGAGTTAATCTTCCAGATAAGATAGTGATTGACAGAATTCTCTAGTCACCATCACCAAGTTAGTAGAACTTCGTGATGAACTATAGTATGCAAGGGATGACAAAAACGAATCCCGAGCTTTTCATGATGATGAAATCGATGAAGGTAGAAATCAAGAAAGAGCATCAAGTGTTGATGGTTGACAAGATCACTAGTTTGAAGAAAAGGGCAAAAGGAAGAGGCGGAACTTCAAGAAGAACGGCAAGCAAGTTGCTGCTCAAGTGAAGAAACCCAAGTCTGGTCCTAAGCCTGAGACAAAGTGCTTCTACTGCAAAGGGACTGGTCACTGGAAGCAGAACTGCCCCAAGTATTTGGCGGATAAGAAGGATGGCAAAGTGAACAAAAGTATATTTGATATACATGTTATTGATGTGTACTTTACTAGTGTTTATAGCAACCCCTCAGTATTTGATACTGGATCAGTTGCTAAGAGTAGTAACTCGAAACGGGAGTTGCAGAATGAACAGAGACTAGTTAAGGGTGAAGTGACGATGTGTGTTGGAAGTGGTTCCAAGATTGATATGATCATCATCGCACACTCCCTATACTTTCGTGATTAGTGTTGAACCTAAATAAGTGTTATTTGGTGTTTGCGTTGAGCATGAATATGATTTGATCATGTTTATTGTAATACGGTTATTCATTTAAGTAAAAGAATAAATTGTTGTTCTGTTTACATGAATAAAACCTTATATGGTTACACACCCAATGAAAAATAGTTCATTGGATCTCCGTAGTGATACACATATTCATAATATTGAAACCAAAAGATGCGAAGTTAATAATGATAGTGCAACTTATTTGTGGCACTGCCGTTTAGGTCATATTGGTGTAAAGCGCATGAAGAAACTCCATGCTGATGGGATTTTGGAATCACTTGATTATGAATCACTTGATGCTTGCAAACCATGCCTTATAGGCAAGATGACTAAAGACTCCGTTCTCCGGAACAATGGAGCGAGGAACTGACTTATTGGAAATAATACATACTGATGTATGCGATCCAATGAGTGTTGAAGCTCGCGGCGGGTATCATTATTTTCTGGCCTTCACATATGATTTGAGCAGATATGGGTATATCTGCTTGATGAAACATAAGTCTAAAACATTTGAAAAGTTCAAAGAATTTCAGAGTGAAGTGGAAAATCATCGTAACAAGAAAAATAAGGTTTCTATGATCTGATCGCGGAGACAAATATTTGAGTTACGAGTTTGGTCTTCAATTAAAACAATGTGAAATAGTTTCACTACTCACGCCAACTGGAACACCATAGTGTAATGGTGTGTCTGAATGTCATAACCGTACTTTATTAGATATAGTGCGATCTATGATGTCTCTTACCGATCTACCACTATTGTTTTGGGGTTATGCATTAGAGACAGCTGCATTCACGTTAAATAGGGCACCATCTAAAACCGTTGAGATGACACCATGTGAAACTATGGTTTGGCAAGAAACCTAAGCTGTCGTTTCTTAAAGTTTGGAGTTGCGATGCTTATGTGAAAAAGTTTCATCTCGATAAGCTCAAACTCAAATCGGAGAAATATGTCTTCATAGGATACCCAAAGGAGACAGTTGGGTACACCTTCTATCACAGATCCGAAGGCAAGACATTCGTTGCTAAGAATGGATCCTTTCTAGAGAAGGAGTTTCTCTCGAAAGAAGTGAGTGGGAGGAAAGTAGAACTTCATAAGGTAATTGTATCTTCTCCCTTATTGGAAAGTAGTTCATCACAGAAATCTGTTCCTGTGACTACTACACCAATTAGTGAGGAAGCTAATGATAATGATCATGTAACTTTAGATCAAGTTACTACCGAATCTCGTAGGTTAACCAGAGTGAGATCCGCACCAAAGTGGTACGGTAATCCTGTTCTGGAAGTCATGTTACTAGACCATGACGAACTTGCGAACTATGAGGAAGCGATGATGAGCCCAGATTCCGCGAAATGGTTTGAAGCCATGAAATCTGAGATATGATCCATGTATGAGAACAAAGTATGGACTTTGATGGATTTGCCCGATGATCGGCAAGCCATAGAAAATAAATGGATCTTCAAGAGGAAGACGGACACTGATAGTAGTGTTACTATCTACAAAGCTAGAATTGTCGCAAAAGGTTTTCGACAAGTTCAAGGTGTTGACTACGATGAGATTTTCTCACTCGTATCTATGCTTAAGTCTGTCCGAATCATGTTAGAAATTGCCGCATTTTATGAAATTTGGCAAATGGATAAACAAAACTGCATTCCTTAATGGATTTACTAAAGAAGAGTTGTATACGATGCAACTAGAAGGTTTTGTCGATCCTAAAGGTGTTAACTAAATATGCAAGCTCCAGCGATCCATCTATGGACTGGTGCAAGAATCTCGGAGATGGAATATACGCTTTGATAAGTTGATCAAAGCATATAGTTTTATACAGACTTGCGGTGAAGCCTGTATTTACAAGAAAGTGAGTGGGAGCACTACAACATTTCTGATAAGTATATGTGTATGACATATTGTTGATCGGAAATAATGTAGAATTATTCTGCAAAGCATAAAGGAGTGTTTGAAAGGAGTTTTTCAAAGAAAGACCTCGGTAAAGCTGCTTACATATTGAGTATCAAGATCTATAGAGATAGATCAAGACGCTTGATAGGTTTTTCAATGAGTACATACCTTGACAAGATTTTGAAGTAGTTCAAAATGGAACAGTCAAAGAAAAAGTTTCTTGCCTGTGTTACAAGGTGTGAAGTTGAGTAAGACTCAAAGCCCGACCACGGCAGAAGATAGAAAGAGAATGAAAGTCATTCCCTATGCCTCAGTCATAGGTTCTATAAAGTATGCCATGCTATGTACCAGATCTATTGTATACCATACACTGTGTTAAGAGAGGGACTACAATAGTGATCTAGGAGTAGATCAACGGACAACGGTCAAAATTATCCTCACTGGAATAAGGATATGTTTCTCGATTACGAAGGTGACAAAAGGTTTGTCATAAAGGGTTACGTCGATGCAAGTTTTGACACTGATCCAGATGACTCTAAGTCTCAATCTGGATACATATTGAAAGTGGGAGCAATTAGCTAGAGTAGCTCCATGCAGAGCATTATTGACATAGAAATTTGCAAAATACATGCGGATCTGAATGTGGCAGACCCGTTGACTAAACTTCTCTCACAAGCAAAACATGATCACTTTTTGGGTCTTAATCACATAGCGATGTGAACTAGATTATTGAATCTAGTAAACCCTTTGGGTGTTAGTCACATGGAGATGTGAACCAATCACATAAAGATATGAACTATTGATGTTAAATCACATGACGATGTGATCTAGATTATTGACTCTAGTGCAAGTGGGAGACTGAAGGAAATATGCCCTAGAGGCAATAATAAAGTTATTATTTATTTCCTTATATCATGATAAATGTTTATTATTCATGCTAGAATTGTATTAACCGGAAACATAATACATGTGTGAATACATAGACAAACTTAGAGTCACTAGTATGCCTCTACTTGACTAGCTCGTTAATCAAAGATAGTTATGTTTCCTAACCATGAACAAGGTGTTGTTATTTGATTAACGAGGTCACATCATTAGTTGAATGATCTGATTGACATGACCCATTCCATTAGCTTAGCACCCGATCGTTTAGTATGTTGCTATTGCTTTCTTCATGACTTATACATGTTCCTATGACTATGAGATTATGCAACTCCCGTTTGCCGGAGGAACACTTTGTGTGCTACCAAACGTCACAACGTAACTGGGTGATTATAAAGGAGCTCTACAGGTGTCTCCAAAGGTAAATGTTGGGTTGGCGTATTTCGAGATTAGGATTTGTCACTCCGATTGTCGGAGAGGTATCTCTGGGCCCTCTCGGTAATGCACATCACTTAAGCCTTGCAAGCATTGCAACTAATGAGTTAGTTGCGGGATGATGTATTACGGAATGAGTAAAGAGACTTGCCGGTAACGAGATTGAACTAGGTATTGGATACCGACGATCGAATCTTGGGCAAGTAACATACCATTGACAAAGGGAACAACGTATGTTGTTATGCGGTCTGACCGATAAAAGATCTTCGTAGAATATGTAGGAACCAATATGGGCATCCAGGTCCCGCTATTGGTTATTGATCGGAGACGTGTCTCGGTCATGTCTACATTGTTCTCGAACCCGTAGGGTCCGCACGCTTAAGGTTTCGATGACAGTTATATTATGAGTTTATGAGTTTTGATGTACCGAAGGAGTTTGGAGTCCCGGATGAGATTGGGGACATGACGAGGAGTCTCGAAATGGTCGAGACGTAAAAATCGATATATTGGACGACTATATTCGGATATCGGAAAGGTTCCGAGTGATTCGAGTATTTTTCGGAGTACCTGAGAGTTACGGGAATTCGTCGGGAGAAGTATTGGGCCTTATTGGGCCATACGGGAAAGAGAGAGGGGCTGCCTAGGGCAGGCCGTGCACCCCCCAAGGCCTAGTCCGAATTGGACTAGGGGGAGGGGCTGCGCCCCTTCCTTGTTTCCTACTCCTACTACATGGAAGGACTCCTAGTTGGACTAGGAAAGGGGGAATCCTACTCCCGGTGGGAGTAGGACTCCCATAGGCGCGCCATAGAGAGGGTCGACCCTCCCCTCCTCCACTCCTTTATATACGGGGGCAGGGGGCACCCCATAGACACACAAGTTGATCTTCATGATCGTTCCTTAGCCGTGTGCGGTGCCCCCCTCCACCATATTCCACCTCGGTCATATTGTTGCAGTGCTTAGGCGAATCCCTGCGACGGTAGAACATCAAGATCGTCACCACGCCGTCGTGCTGACGGAACTCATCCCCGAAGCTTTGCTGGATCGGAGCCCGGGGAGCGCCATCGATCTGTACGTGTGCCAAGAACTCGGAGGTGCCGGCGTAACGGTGCTTGAATCGGTCGGATCGGGAAGACGTACAACTATTTCCTCTATGTTGCGTCAACGCTTCCGCTTCGGTCTACGAGGGTACGTAGACAACACTCTCCCCTCTCGTTGCTATGCATCACCATGATCTTGCGTGAGCGTAGGAATTTTTTTGAAATTACTACGTTCCCCAACAGGTTCTCCCTAGTGATATCCGTCATGACTCACCTCGTGTGGCAGCTTATGTTGAAGCGGACAATGAGACAGCACGGCAAGACGCTTTGGACCTGTTGGATGAAGAACGTGACATAGCAGCCGCCCGCTTGGCGATTTACCAACAGGATCTTCGTCGTTATCACAGTCGCCGAGTCAGAACCAGAACCTTTCAGGAAGGAGATTTGGTGCTTCGGCTCATCCAAGATCACACTGATATGCATAAGCTATCCCCACCTTGGGAGGGCCTTTCGTGGTCAGCAAGAATCTGCACAACGGGTCATACTATCTGATCGATATTCGAGAGCATAAAGACTCACGTACATCAGAGGAGGAGACCAACAGGCCGTGGAACATAGCTCATCTTCGGCCTTACTATACCTGAGCCATTGGCTCTACTTATGTACATATTATGACGTTGTATATATTATGATTAAATATAATAAACCGGAACCTCAGCTAAAGCGGGGTATCTGTTTTTGTACATTGTGTGTGGTTACACGGAGTTGTTCTAAAGCGGCCTCTAGTTTACCCCTTGAGTTAGCTTTTCAAAAGCATCATGTTATATCACTTGGGGGCTTGGTCGTGTCCGAACCAATGCAACACCTCTTGATAGGCGAGAGCCACCAGATCACTTGGGGACTTGGTCACGTCTAAACCAGTCACGCCTCTTGATTGGCCTAAGGCCACAGAATCACTTGGGGGCTTGGTCGAACCCGAACCATTGCCATGCCTCTTGATCGGCATAAATGCCACGGTTTCATTTGGGGACCTGGCTGACTTGAACCATAGCTACACCTATCGGGAGCTTGGTCATGTCCGACCATGGTAACACCATCTGATCAGCTCAAATAAGCCTCTTTTTGCAAATGGTTTTATCATTGCCTTTGCTTCACAATTTTCTTTGATAAATATTTTCTTTCTTTTTTGTTGCATTTTTTAAACCGACAAAATTTTAAACCGGTTCACACTGTCAATTGACAGAACACAGTCCATTTTTAATCCGGAGACTATTTGCTCGGTTTGATTTTTTGTTAACATCCTATTACGGAGTAACACGGTGTTTTACAACCCGGCACGGTTTACATGGTAAACCGGCATTATATATATACAGGAGCTGCTATTTCCTCCAAACAGTGTGGGTTTATAAACCTCCGCTTCAAGATTGGCTAAGCCAACTTCATGCCCAACGATGGCAGGTATTATGTATCTCAAAGATTTGATCATATGCTTAAATTTCAGATATTTTGATTTTACATATGCAGACATCATACTCCGCCTGACGGTACAACCGCGGTGGCACTTTAAGATTTTTTATGTTGCAGAAAATACTTTGGACAGTTCATCACCCAAAGGAAACACAAGTTGCAGTGGTTATGCACGAAGGCATATTAAGATCAAGAGTATCAGCTAACCTATTACAAGGCAACACGGTGCCCAAAATAAGATCATTGTTTTTTCAAAGGAGAAG
Source organism: Triticum monococcum (assembly GCA_034509565.1). Classification (NCBI taxonomy): domain Eukaryota; kingdom Viridiplantae; phylum Streptophyta; class Magnoliopsida; order Poales; family Poaceae; genus Triticum; species Triticum monococcum. The sequence goes on from CM067845.1 coordinate 369,694,739, forward strand.
CAGTTTAAACCGGCTTCCGGTTCAAGCTTGGTCACCAGCCTGGCCTGATGGTTGTGGGTCATCCCGCGCCGCTTCAGCTTCAGTTTCTCTACCCAGCGGCTGGAAATCAACAGTTGTCCAGTCGATTCCCATTAATGCTTGAATGACAACTTCATCATGGATCAGCAACGACGGTTCAATATCGGGAGCATAAGTATGCTTACGGATTGGAGGGATAAGATTTTCTGCTTCATGAATTGGTGCAGCTACTCGCTTGTTTTGATTGTCATAATGGGCTTGATAGTGAGGCAAGTCTGCTTCTTCAGCCAGTTGACAAGCTAGCGGACGCACCTCCCGGTTTATTGCTCGCAGATCCGCTTCACCAAACTCTGACCGTCTTCCTTCAAGCTGGGATAGCCCTGAGCCGCTTCAATAGGATCAAAATCCGGCACCCAAGCTTTTGCTCGGATTAAGGCATTGATCGCACCGGTTCGAGCAGCAGATTTCTTCAGCTCTTCAACCCGGGCAGGAAGCAACGGCAGTTTCTACAAAGTTTCCTGAATCAAAGTGGGCGCCGGCTTGTTGTGGGATGCAGCACAGATGATCCGCTGTGCACCAGTGTACAGTTGTTCGATCAACGTATAGGCGGCTTTCAATTTCTTCCGCACATCTGACCCCAAATGACCAATGCGTGTCCCTGAAATATCACAAAGGGTTAACAAACCGGCAGCTCTATAAGACGGCTGAAGCAATCCAGAAATCAAACCAGCTTACCAAAGATAGCAGTGGTCATGGCATGCACATGCCGCTTTATGCTGGCAAGTTCGTCCACCACCGGTTTATGTGCAGCCTCGGCATCTTCTGCTCGTTTGGTTAAAGCGGATTTTTTAGTGGCCCAATCCGCCTGCTCTTTCTTGAAGCCCTCCTTAAGCTGTTCCATGGCGCTTAAAGCGCTAGTTAATTCTTATTTTGCTTTCAAGGTTTCAGCTGGTTGGGACTTCAGATTTTCTTGGAGATCTGCGATTTGGGTCTCTTTTGTCTTCAGCTCAGCCTGCATACAGACAGTTATATGATTCAGCAAGCAGTGCAAGAATTGAAGCACCAACCACATAACAAGTTATGCACTTGGCGCTTGGGGGCTAATGCCTATTTGATCTTCATATTTCACTTGATTATAAAGTCCCAAGCTCAATACAAGTATTCAACTTGGCACTTGGGGGCTAATGGCTATTTGTTCAAATAAGTTCTGATGCGGCGATATTAATTACTTAAGTCCTGGTTTAACTACACTAAGTTGAACCGGCCCTTGGGGGCTACATCAGCGAATTTTGAGGGTTTAAGATTTATATTAGTAAGTCCCGGCTTGAAAGAAGATTACAAACCGGCCCCTGGGGCTAGGTGAGTCAGCAAGAATTGAAGCATACAAGCAGGAAAGAGCATATGGAAGTTACCTCATATTTATCTTTCATCATCTTAACCAGACCAGCTTCATAGTCACAACTGGTATACAGCCGGTTCAGATAGCCAGAATGGATGTCTTGGGCATTCAGAGCAGCGTAAGTCGCCAGATCAACATTCCACTTGCACTTGCCAAAGGCAGCAAATTCTTCCTTGGCAGTATGTTTAAACAAAGCGACCGGATTGCTTGGCTCTGTATGGCCAATGCCAGTAATAACAACTTCATCATCCTTGGCGTCGCCGGTTTGCATTGGGGCCGTCGACTTGGATGGACTAGTGGATTTCTCAATCCGGATGGGGCTTCTGGGCTGGTCAACAAGACTGGAGGTATCAACATGTCTCTCTTCAGTAATAAGATCATCATCTTGTGGTGGTGGATCGTTTGGCACATCCTCACGGATGGCCGCTTCAGGGTTGAGTACTCTGTCCGGTTCAGGAATAGCATCTTCTTCAGCCGCTTTATCTAGGCGAGCCTTCTTGCTTGGCTTAGGCTTGGCCCTGAAAGGAGTAACAAAGGTCAGTACAGTATATGCTACAAAGTAATACACCAGAAGCATTATGATAAGTATGGCTTACCCAAGCACCGTTTTGAGCGGCGGCAGCTGGGTAGATGATGACTCTCCAGATGATGAATGGGAAGTGACCTAATAATCGGAGTCAGACGGATTAAGAGGTTGACGAAAACAACCCATTTTAGGACAAGCGCGGACAGGCAAAATTAGAGACCTCTGAATGACGTTTCCGAACCGGACTATTCGGTAAACCGGCGGAGGTAACTACCTGGCCACTATGCCGGGTTGTGCGGCGAGCTTCGTGCTGTTGGGTCTTCATAAGAAATTTGGTATCCAAGTAAGCAAGAGGATGAGAAAATTTAACATTCCGGTTTGCCTGACGGATTTTTAGTGAAGGCAAAGGATCTGAATCGGAGGAAAGAATAATTACCTCTGCAACATCAACATGACTGGCTTCGGCATCATCTTGACAAATATCATCATCAATAAGGCGCGTGAAAAATAAGCCAAATGAATCAAGTTCTACCTCAAGGTCTGGGTTACCCACATCATCATCAGCGGCCGGATCAGAGGATGCAGTGGTTCTTTTCCTGTGGGTAGTCTTCTTCACAGCTTTAGTCTTTTGCCGGGTTGGTCGTTCCGGTTTATCTGCTTTTTCTGGCTTCTCATGTGGAAGTTTCTTGCTCCAAAATGGATCATTACCCTATTTAAACAGACATTGGTGTTAAACAATGACTATATATACCAATAGCAGGTTCAATAAAAAGAAAGATCAAACTCTTACATTCGGCGGTTTATTGGTGGCACAGAAGGGAAGCAGGCCGGTTTGAGCACAGATGTATTCCGGTTCATTCAGCATTTTATTCACAGCCTCTGTGATTTCTTCGTCGGTAAGCTGGATGTTAGCATGCCGTAGTGGGTCATCAACACTGCCAGTATACTCGCACATCAAACCGGAGCACTGACTAAGGGGCAGTATGCTCCACGATATCCAACAGCGAGCGAGATCAACTCCTGTTAAACCATTGGCCATGAAGGCTCTGAGCTTGGACAGTTGGGAAGCGTATTTTCTTCTCTCCTTGGTAGTCAACCTTTGCGGAAAGGGGTGTGTATTGCTAAGCCACTCCGGACGAAAGCCAGGCAAAGGATTTTCACCAGCAGGGGAGGTGTCTTTGCAATAGAACCATGTTCGATTCCACTCTTTGGGGTGGCTGTGCAGTTTGGTGTGAGGGTATGTGACCTCTTTTCTTTTCTGAATCGCCACACCACCCAATTCTGTGTTGGAACTGTCAGTAAACTCAGTGCGGCAGTTTAATTGGAAGCAGTCTCTGAACAGTTCAACGGTGGGCTCCTCTTGAAAGAATGCCTCACAAAGTACTTGGAAATGACACATATTTGTAACAGAGTTGGGGCCAATGTCTTGTGGGTGGATTTGAAAATTGGCTAAAACATCCCGGAAAAAATTAGAACCAGGCGGCTTAAAGCCCCGGGCTAAGTGATCTACAAAAACGATGACCTCTCCTTCTTGAGGTGTTGGAGGGCATTCTTCGCCAGGGACCCTCCAATGAATGGTATTTTTGCTGCCTAAAGCACCGATCAGGACTAAGTTGTTTAGTTCAATCTCTGTGACGCGAGAAGGAACCCAGTTGCACTCATATACTTGCTTGGCCATGATGAAATCTACAAGATAGGTAATTCCGGTTTAAGAATGCATTGATTAAAGTGCACTGGTATGTACAATGTTAAACCGGAGACAACTCTATCTAAACCGGAGTTTTATGAAGCAACAACATCTGGCGGTTCAACAAGGGGACTAATGGTATATACCAGTTTGGCAATTTTTCTACAAAGTTAAACCGCCGGATCTAAGCATTGAAACAGTTGAGATTGCGGATAGATAAGTGTATAGAAACAGATTTCACAAAATTTCTCTACAGCGGCGGATTTGAAGCAAGTTCAGAAAAGAAGGAAAATATTCAAGGTTCAAAAAAAGAATAGTACCAAATCAATGGGCAGAGATACATGTAAATCTATGGTCTTGAGGCATATAAGTAAAGGCGGATGCTAAGAACTACCGCTACACAGAGCAAAGGTTCACAGGTTCATCTAGGATCTATCATATGTGTATGAAGCAGGCGATGAACACTGAAGAACTTGGAAACCCTAGAACGAATCTACGGAGGAAAAGGTGAAGAACTCATCGGAGCCGAGGAAGAAACAGAAGGTTGCTGCGATGCTATGGTACAATCAGGGTGATGCAGCGGCCAAGGTTGGAGCAGAAGTCGTCGATGGCGGCGGAGCTCCGAAGCTGGACGACGTGGGGAAGACGAAGCAGAAGGGCACGAAGGGGAAAAAGAAATGACCCTTCAGTCCTATTTATAAGGCAAGGGACAGGAGTCAGGCGCGAAAATCAAGGGACCGTGGGTTTGGAAACGAAGTTGTCGCCTTAATTGTCGTAGACCTATTAAACAAAAAAGGGTATCATGGATAAGTTTCTTTATAATAGGTGACGTCACACCGGTTTACAACAACCAGAGAAGATGACATCACGGCGGTTCAACAAACCACACGAAGATGCTAAAGATGAAGATTTTTACTAAAGATTGACATGAACCTGTTCAAATCAATCTGGGGCCTAATGTTGGGGATATCACTACTGGGCGTAAACCGGCCTATCTGGGCCGGGTTAACTTCATCAGTAGTTAACTATGTTAAAACCCAAGAAGGCAGATGTGAAGGAAATATGCCCTAGAGGCAATAATAAAGTTATTATTTATTTCCTTGTATCATGATAAATGTTTATTATTCATGCTAGAATTGTATTAACCGGAAACATAATGCATGTGTGAATACATAGACCAACAGAGTGTCACTAGTATGCCTCTACTAGACTAGCTCGTTAATCAAAGATGGTTATGTTTCCTAGACATGAACAAAGAGTTGTTATTTGATTAACGAGGTCACATCATTAGTTGAATGATCTGATTGACATGACCCATTCCATTAGCTTAGCACCCGATCGTTTAGTATGTTGCTATTGCTATCTTCATGACTTATACATGTTCCTATAACTATGAGATTATGCAACTCCCGTTTACCGAAGGAACACTTTGGGTACTACCAAACGTCACAACGTAACTGGGTGATTATAAAGGAGTACTACAGGTGTCTCCAATGGCAGATGTTGGGTTGGCGTATTTCGAGATTAGGGTTTGTCACTCCGATTGTCGGAGAGGTATCTCTGGGCCCTCTCGGTAATGCACATCACATAAGCCTTGCAAGCACTGCAACTAATAAGTTAGTTGTGAGATGATGTATTACGGAACGAGTAAAGAGACTTGCTGGTAACGAGATTGAACTAGGTATTGGATACCGACGATCGAATCTCGGGCAAGTAACATACCGATGACAAAGGGAACAACGTATGTTGTTATGCGGTCTGACCGATAAAAGATCTTCGTAGAATATGTAGGAGCCAATATGGGCATCCAGGTCCCGCTATTGGTTATTGACCGGAGACGTGTCTCGGTCATGTCTACATTGTTCTCGAACCGTAGGGTCCGCACGCTTAACGTTACGATGACAGTTATTATGAGTTTATGCATTTTGATGTACCGAAGGTTGTTCGGAGTCCCGGATGAGATCACGGACATGATGAGGAGTCTCGAAATGGTCGAGACGTAAAGATTGGTATATTGGAAGCCTATGTTTGGACACGGGAAGTGTTCCGGGTGAAATCGGGATTTTACCGGAATACCGGGAGGGTTACCGGAACCCCCCGGGAGGCTAATGGGCCTATTGGGCTTTAGTGGAAAAGAGAAAAGAGGCAGCCCACAAGCTGGCCGGCGCCCCCCCTTTCCCCTAGTCCTAGTAGGACTAGGAGAAGTGGGCCGCCCCCCCTCTCTTCTCTTTCCCCCTTGAGTCCTAATTGGAATAGGATTGAGGGGGGGAGTCCTACTCCCGGTGGGAGTAGGACTCCTCCTGCGCCCTCTCCCCCTAGCCGGCCGAACCCCCTCCCCCTGGCTTTTATATACGGGGGCAGGGGGCACCCCAAGACACACAAGTTAATCGTTCCTTAGCCGTGTGCGGTGCCCCCTGCCACCAAATTCCACCTCGATCATACCGTTACAGTGCTTAGGCGAAGCCCTGCGTCGGTAGTACATCAAGATCGTCACCACGCCGTCGTGCTGACGGAACTCTTCCTCGACGCTTTGCTGGATCGGAGCCCGAGGAACGTCATCGAGCTGAACGTGTGCTAAGAACTCGGAGGTGCCGGAGTAACGGTGCTTGGATCGGTCGGATCGGGAAGAAGACGTACGACTACTTCCTCTATGTTGTGTGATCGCTTCCGCAGTCGGTCTGCGTTGGTACGTAGACAACACTCTCCCCTCTCGTTGCTGTGCATCACCATGATCTTGCGTGTGCGTAGGAAATTTTTGAAATTACTGCGTTCCCCAACAGTGGCATCCGAGCCTAGGTTTTATGGTTTGATGTTATTTGCACGAGTAGAACACAAGTGAGTTGTGGGCGATACAAGTCATACTGCCTACCAGCATGTCATACTTTGGTTCGGCGGTATTGTTGGTTGAGATGATCCGGACCAACCTTACGCATACTCTTATGCGAGACCGGTTCCCTCGACATGCTTTGCACATAGATGGCTTGCGGAAGACTATCTCTCCAACTTTAGTTGAACCAAGTGTGGCTACGCCCGGTCCTTGAGAAGGTTAAAACGGAGTCTATTTGACGAACTATCGTTGTGGTTTTGATGCGTAGGTGAGATGTGTTCTTACTTAAGCCCGTAGCAGCCACGTAAAACTTGCAACAACAAAGTAGAAGACGTCTAACTTGTTTTTGCAGGGCATGTTGTGATGTGATATGGTCAAGGCATGATGCTGATTTTATTGTATGAGATGATCATGTTTTGTAACCGAGTTATCGGCAACTGGCAGGAGCCATATGGTTGTCGCTTTATTGTATGCAATGCAATCGCGATGTAATGCTTTACTAGATTACTAAACGGTAGTAATAGTCGTGGAAGCATAAGATTGGCGAGACGACAACGTTGCTACGATGGAGATCAAGGTGGCGCGCCGGTGACGATGGTGATCATGACGATGCTTCGGAGATGGAGATCACAAAGCACAAGATGATGATGGCCATATCATATCACTTATATTGATTGCATGTGATGTTTATCCTTTTATGCATCTTATCTTGCTTTGATTGACGGTAGCATTATAAGATGATCTCTCACTAAATTATCAAGGAGTGTTCTCCCTGAGTATGCACCGTTGCAAAAGTTCTTCGTGCTGAGACACCACGTGATGATCGGGTGTGATAGGCTCTACGTTCAAATACAACGGGTGCAAAACAGTTGCACACGCAGAATACTCAGGTTATACTTGACGAGCCAAGCATATACAGATATGGCCTCGGAACACGGAGACCGAAAGGTCGAGCGTGAATCATATGGTAGATATGATCAACATATTGATGTTCACCATTGAAAACTACTCCATCTCACGTGATGATCGGTTATGGTTTAGTTGATTTGGATCACGTAATCACTTAGAGGATTAGAGGGATGTCTATCTAAGTGGGAGTTCTTAAGTAAATTAACTGAACTTAAAAATTATCATGAACTTAGTACCTGATAGTATCTTGCTTGTTTATGTTGTAGATAGATGGCTCGTGCTGTTGTTCCGTTGAATTTTAATGCGTTCCTTGAGAAAGCTAAGTTGAAAGATGATGGTAGCAATTACACGGACTGGGTCCGTAACCTGAGGATTATCCTCATTGCTGCACAGAAGAATTACATCCTGGAAGCACCGCTAAGTGCCAGGCCTGCTGCAAGAGCAACGCCAGAAGTTATGAACGTCTGGCAGAGCAAAGCTGATGACTACTCAATAGTTCAGTGTGCCATGCTTTACGGCCTAGAACCGGGACTTCAACGACGTTTTGAACGTCATGGAGCATATGAGATGTTCCAGGAGTTGAAGTTAATATTTCAAGCAAATGCCTGGATTGAGAGATATGAAGTCTCCAATAAGTTCTATAGCTGCAAGATGGAGGAGAACAGTTCTGTCAGTGAGCATATACTCAAAATGTCTGGGTATAATAATCACCTGATTCAATTGGGAGTTACACTTCCGGATGATTGCGTCATTGACAGAATTCTCCAATCACTGCCACCAAGCTACAAGAGCTTTGTGATGAACTATAATATGCAAGGGATGAACAAGACTATTCCCGAGCTCTTCGCTATGCTGAAAGCTGCGGAGGTAGAAATCAAAAAGGAGCATCAAGTGTTGATGGTTAACAAAACCACTAGTTTCAAGAAAAAGGGCAAAGGGAAGAAGAAAGGGGACTCCAAGAAGAACGGCAAGCAAGTTGCTGCTCAAGAGAAGAAACCCAAGCCTGGACCTAAGCCTGAAACTGAGTGCTTCTACTGCAAACAGACTGGTCACTGGAAGCGGAACTGCCCCAAGTATTTGGCGGATAAGAAGGATGGCAAGGTGAACAAAGGTATATGTGATATACATGTTATTGATGTGTACCTTACTAATGCTCGCAGTAGCACTTGGGTATTTGATACTGGTTCTGTTGCTAATATTTGCAACTCGAAACAGGGACTACAGAATAAGCGGACACTAGCAAAGGACGAGGTGACGATGCGCGTGGGAAACGGTTCCAAAGTCGATGTGATCGCGGTCGGCACGCTACCTCTACATCTACCTTCGGGATTAATATTAGACCTAAATAATTGTTATTTGGTGCCAGCGTTGAGCATGAACATTATATCTGGATCTTGTTTAATGCGAGACGGTTATTCATTTAAATCAGAGAATAATGGTTGTTCTATTTATATGAGTAATATCTTTTATGGTCATGCACCCTTGAAAAGTGGTCTATTCTTATTGGATCTCGATAGTAGGAATACACATATTCATAATGTTGAAACCAAAAGATGCAGAGTTGATAATGATAGTGCAACTTATTTGTGGCACTGCCGTTTAGGTCATATCGGTGTAAAACGCATGAAGAAACTCCATACTGATGGGCTTTTGGAACCACTTGATTATGAATCACTTGGTACTTGCGAACCGTGCCTCATGGGCAAGATGACTAAAACACCGTTCTCCGGTACTATGGAGAGAGCAACATATTTATTGGAAATCATACATACCGATGTATGTGGTCCGATGAATATTGAGGCTCGTGGCGGATATCGTTATTTTCTCACCTTCACAGATGATTTAAGCAGATATGGGTATATCTACTTAATGAAACATAAGTCTGAGACATTTGAAAAGTTCAAGGAATTTCAGAGTGAAGTTGAAAATCATCGTAACAAGAAAATAAAGTTTCTACGATCTGATCGTGGAGGAGAATATTTGAGTTACGAGTTTGGTGTACATTTGAAAAATTGTGGAATAGTTTCGCAACTCACGCCACCCGGAACACCACAACGTAATGGTGTGTCCGAACGTTGTAATCGTACTTTACTAGATATGGTGCGATCTATGATGTCTCTTACTGATTTACCGCTATCATTTTGGGGTTATGCTTTAGAGACGGCCGCATTCACGTTAAATAGGGCACCATCTAAATCCGTTGAGACGACGCCTTATGAACTATGGTTTGGCAAGAAACCAAAGTTGTCGTTTCTTAAAGTTTGGGGCTGCGATGCTTATGTGAAAAAACTTCAACCTGATAAGCTCGAACCCAAATCGGAGAAGTGTGTCTTCATAGGATATCCAAAGGAAACTATTGGATACACCTTCTATCACAGATCCGAAGGCAAGACTTTTGTTGCTAAATTCGGAAACTTTCTTGAGAAGGAGTTTCTCTCGAAAGAAGTGAGTGGGAGGAAAGTAGAACTTGACGAGGTAACTGTACCTACTCCATTGTTGGGAAATAATACATCACAGAAAACTGTTTCTGTGAGACATACACCAATAAGAGAGGAAGTTAATGATGATGATCATGAAACTTTAGATCAAGATACTACTGTACCTCGTAGATCAACCAGAGCAAGATCCGCACCAGAGTGGTACGGTAATCCTGTTCTGGAAGTCATGCTACTAGATCATGATGAACCTACGAACTATGAAGAAGCGATGGTGAGCCCAGATTCCGCAAAGTGGCTTGAAGCCATGAAATCTGAGATGGGATCCATGTATGAGAACAAAGTATGGACTTTGGTTGACTTGCCCGATGATCGGCAAGCAATTGAAAATAAATGGATCTTTAAGAAAAAGACTGACGCTGATGGTAATGTTACTGTCTACAAAGCTCGACTTGTCGCAAAAGGTTTTCGACAAGTTCAAGGAGTTGACTACGATGAGACTTTCTCACCAGTAGCGATGCTTAAGTCTGTCAGAATCATGTTAGCAATTGCCGCATTTTATGATTATGAAATTTGGCAAATGGATGTAAAAACCGCATTCCTGAATGGATTTCTGGAAGAAGAGTTGTATATGATGCAACCAGAAGGTTTTGTCGATCCAAAGGGAGCTAACAAAGTGTGCAAACTCCAGCGATCCATCTATGGACTGGTGTAAGCATCTCGGAGTTGGAATAAACGTTTTGATAGTGTGATCAAAGCATTTGGGTTTATACAGACTTTTGGAGAAGCCTGTATTTACAAGAAAGTGAGTGGGAGCTCTGTAGCATTTCTGATATTATATGTGGATGACATATTACTCATTGGAAATGATATAGAATTTCTGGATAGCATAAAGGGATACTTGAATAAAAGTTTTTCGATGAAAGACCTCGGGAAAGCTGCTTACATATTAGGCATAAAGATCTATAGAGATAGATCAAAACGCTTAATTGGACTTTCACAAAGCACATACCTTGACAAGATTTTGAAGAAGTTCAAAATGGATCAAGCAAAGAAAGGGTTCTTGCCTGTATTGCAAGGTGTGAAGTTGAGCCAGACTCAATGCCCGACCACTGCAGAAGATAGAGAGAATATGAAAGATGTTCCCTATGCTTCAGCCATAGGCTCTATCATGTATGCAATGCTGTGTACCAGACCTGATGTGTGCCTTGCCATAAGTTTAGCAGGGAGGTACCAAAGTAATCCAGGAGTGGATCACTGGACAGCGGTCAAGAACATCCTGAAATACCTGAAAAGGACTAAGGATATGTTTCTCGTATATGGAGGTGACAAAGAGCTCATCGTAAGAGGTTACGTTGATGCAAGCTTTGACACTGATCCGGACGATTCTAAATCGCAAACCGGATACGTGTTTACTTTAAACGGTGGAGCTGTCAGTTGGTGCAGTTCTAAACAAAGCGTCGTAGCGGGATCTACATGTGAAGCAGAGTACATAGCTGCTTCGGAAGCAGCGAACGAAGGAGTCTGGATGAAGGAGTTCATATCCGATCTAGGTGTCATACCTAGTGCATCGGGTCCAATGAAAATCTTCTGTGACAATACTGGTGCAATTGCCTTGGCAAAGGAATCCAGATTTCACAAAAGAACCGAGCACATCAAAAGACGCTTCAACTCCATCCGGGATTTAGTCCAGGTGGGAGACATAGAGATTTGCAAGATACATACGGATCTGAATGTTGCAGACCCGTTAACTAAGCCTCTTCCACGAGCAAAACATGATCAGCACCAAGGCTCCATGGGTGTTAGAATCATTACAGTGTAAACTAGATTATTGACTCTAGTGCAAGTGGGAGACTGAAGGAAATATGCCCTAGAGGCAATAATAAAGTTATTATTTATTTCCTTGTATCATGATAAATGTTTATTATTCATGCTAGAATTGTATTAACCGGAAACATAATGCATGTGTGAATACATAGACCAACAGAGTGTCACTAGTATGCCTCTACTAGACTAGCTCGTTAATCAAAGATGGTTATGTTTCCTAGCCATGAACAAAGAGTTGTTATTTGATTAACGAGGTCACATCATTAGTTGAATGATCTGATTGACATGACCCATTCCATTAGCTTAGCACCCGATCGTTTAGTATGTTGCTATTGCTATCTTCATGACTTATACATGTTCCTATAACTATGAGATTATGCAACTCCCGTTTACCGAAGGAACACTTTGGGTACTACCAAACGTCACAACGTAACTGGGTGATTATAAAGGAGTACTACAGGTGTCTCCAATGGCAGATGTTGGGTTGGCGTATTTCGAGATTAGGGTTTGTCACTCCGATTGTCGGAGAGGTATCTCTGGGCCCTCTCGGTAATGCACATCACATAAGCCTTGCAAGCACTGCAACTAATAAGTTAGTTGTGAGATGATGTATTACGGAACGAGTAAAGAGACTTGCTGGTAACGAGATTGAACTAGGTATTGGATACCGACGATCGAATCTCGGGCAAGTAACATACCGATGACAAAGGGAACAACGTATGTTGTTATGCGGTCTGACCGATAAAAGATCTTCGTAGAATATGTAGGAGCCAATATGGGCATCCAGGTCCCGCTATTGGTTATTGACCGGAGACGTGTCTCGGTCATGTCTACATTGTTCTCGAACCGTAGGGTCCGCACGCTTAACGTTACGATGACAGTTATTATGAGTTTATGCATTTTGATGTACCGAAGGTTGTTCGGAGTCCCGGATGAGATCACGGACATGACGAGGAGTCTCGAAATGGTCGAGACGTAAAGATTGGTATATTGGAAGCCTATGTTTGGACACCGGAAGTGTTCCGGGTGAAATCGGGATTTTACCGGAATACCGGGAGGGTTACCGGAACCCCCCGGGAGGCTAATGGGCCTATTGGGCTTTAGTGGAAAAGAGAAAAGAGGCAGCCCACAAGCTGGCCGGCGCCCCCCCTTTCCCCTAGTCCTAGTAGGACTAGGAGAAGTGGGCCGGCCCCCCCCTCTCTTCTCTTTCCCCCTTGAGTCCTAATTGGAATAGGATTGAGGGGGGGAGTCCTACTCCCGGTGGGAGTAGGACTCCTCCTGCGCCCTCTCCCCCTAGCCGGCCGAACCCCCTCCCCCTGGCCTTTATATACGGGGGCAGGGGGCACCCCAAGACACACAAGTTAATCGTTCCTTAGCCGTGTGCGGTGCCCCCTGCCACCAAATTCCACCTCGATCATACCGTTACAGTGCTTAGGCGAAGCCCTGCGTCGGTAGTACATCAAGATCGTCACCACGCCGTCGTGCTGACGGAACTCTTCCTCGACGCTTTGCTGGATCGGAGCCCGAGGAACGTCATCGAGCTGAACGTGTGCTAAGAACTCGGAGGTGCCGGAGTAACGGTGCTTGGATCGGTCGGATCAGGAAGAAGACGTACGACTACTTCCTCTACGTTGTGTGATCGCTTCCGCAGTCGGTCTGCGTTGGTACGTAGACAACACTCTCCCCTCTCGTTGCTGTGCATCACCATGATCTTGCGTGTGCGTAGGAAATTTTTGAAATTACTGCTTTCCCCAACAAGATGAGGGCTCAAGGCCCATAATCGGTTCAAGGCCTGTAGCCGTAAACCGGCGTTGGTATGTAACTTGTATTGTAAGTTAGGAATAAGTAGAGACCAAACCAGACACATCTATGAGCCGGTATTGGGACTCTGTGAACCGACGGGTGTCACCCATGTATATAAGGGGACGGCCCGGTGGCGGTTCAAGGAGGACAGGCAACAACTCGAGACTTAGGCGAAGCTTGTTTGCTCCCTAGTCATCGAAACCCCATCAATTCCATCACAACTAGACGTAGGCTTTTACCTTCATCGAAGGGGCCGAACTAGTATAAACTCTCTTGCGTCCCTCCGCTTTAACCCCTTCAAGCTAACCCGTCGCGATGGCTCCACGACTAAGTCCTTTCTCTAGGACATCTACCGTGACAAAACCACGCAATCAGGCAGGGGGCACCTAAGGTCGGGGAAGGCTCTGATACCAACTTGTAACGCCCTCGATGCGGCTATATCTCCTACGTGTCGAAGCACGACTTAGAGGCATAGTAGCATTGAAAGCAATGTCACAAGTAAGGTAATCTTCACAACAGCCCATGTAAATAGATAATAGGGGAAAAAGGTACATAGTTGGCTTACACTTGCCACGTCACACAAATACATGAATAACATTACAATCATCCAATACACTCATGGTCTGACTACGGTACCAAAATAAAAGATCAACCCCAACATGCGACATGGTCCCGATCGCCCCAACTGGGCACCACTACTGATCATCAGGGAAAGACACATAGTAACGGCGCGAATCTTTGTCGAACTCCCACTTGAGCTCAAGCGCATCATATGGAATGGAATCATCGGTCCCTGCATCTGGTTTTGGAAGTATCTGTGAGTCACGGGGACTCAACAATCTCACACCCTCGCGATCAAGACTATTTAAGATTATAGGTAAGGTAAAAGTTATTAGGTGGAGCTGCAGCAAGCGACTAGCATATATGGTGGCTAACATACACAAATGAGAGCGAGAAGAGAAGGCAAAAGCACGGTCGAACAACTATGATCAAGAAGTGATCCTAGAACAACCTACGTCAAACATTACTCCAACACCGTGTTTACTTCCCGGACTCCGCCGGAAAGAGACCATCACGGTTACACACGCGGTTGATGTATTTTAATTAAGGTCAACTTCAGGTTTTCTACAACCGGACATTAACAAATTCCCATCTACCCATAACCGCGGGCACGGCTTTCGAAAGTTCAAATCCCTGCAGGGGTGTCCCAACTTAGCCCATCACAAGCTCTCACGGTCAACGAAGGATATCTACTATATCTAAATAGGAGCTCCCCACTACCTTATTTCTTTTGACACGCAAGCTATCCACATAGGAATCCACATGCACCCATACATCTTGGTCTACCAGGGCAGTCTAGCCACATCAATCCACCTCAGCACATCATCAATTCCAAATACCCTTTCCATTCCTTAGATTTAATTTCTCTTTTTCACTGCTTGGTTTTTCTTTTGAGAAAACATCGCTTCGTTTCTTCACCATGGAACACTTCATTTTTCCCCCAAAGGCCCACTGCTCTGGCCTGAACGCACCGCTTCTTCTACTCCACCAGTTTTGTTCCACAACCGATTCCCCATTGTAGGGTCAATATTTACTCCAAGGGATCGTTTTCTTTCTCCACATTCTCTGTCGCTGCCTCCTGCTTCACCCCAATATCCACGGCACCCGTCTCCTTCACCTTCTTGAATCCCCATCAAATCCCACTACTATATTGCAAAAGAAACGGATGGATTTTCCTCTCCCTCATTCATGGGTAACAGATGCAGCTCCCCTTTAAGAAGTACCGCCTGCGCAGCCTACGCACATGCACGGCGAGGGCGTCGTGGCGGAGGACCGGTTGGGAGCCGTAGCGTAGCATCGGGTGTGGCCATGCAGGAAGCTTGGCTGCGCGCCGCCGTAGGCTGCCTCCATGGTCAGGCTTGCCGGGGAGCAGCGACGGGTCAAGCCGAAGGGCTTCGACACTCGCGGTCGCGCGCCGACAATGACGCGCGCTGCTAAGGACGCCATGCAACGTCATGCTGCGATGCCGTGCCGGGATGAGCGGCATCGTGGCCGAGGGCCTCCGTTGCGTGAGCTAGGTCAAGCCGAAGGGCTTCTCCACACGCCGTCGTACACCGACAACGACTCGCGCTGCTCACGACGCCACACGAAACGTCGCGTTGCGATGTAGTGCTGGGACGAGCGGCGTCGTGGCCGAGGACCTCCGCCGCGCGGGTTAGATGCCGCCTCTGTTGTGAGCAGCGGTGTCGCCGGCTGGCCAACCTGAGAGAGCGCTATTGTTTGAAGCCAGATACGAGGACGCTATTGTTGCCGTGTGCGAGGTTCAAGTCGTGTTGTTTGCTGCTCTTGATCGCATCATACCAGGCAGCAGCTTCTTCGGTGAAGAACATCTTCCAGGTGCTGCTTGGAGTAGCACACACTCGATCAAGTCGATTCCTACATGCATAGATGAATGTACAATACACCATTAGTCATTAGATGTTTGATCTTAGTTGCAAAAGAAAGTGCAGCTTCTCCATATACCACCCTCATAACAACTTCCTGCTCACATCTCCCTAGATAATCAACAACCTTGATGGGGCTAATTTGAAGTTTGCAATCTCCACACACATCGCATGTTGATGCCACACGCGCTGCCTGTTGGTAATCATCCCTTCATGCATATGACAAGAAGATTGCCAAACTACGTTAACCGGTTCCTTCTGTGTATGTGTGTGCTGGCTTCCTTTTTGTTATATTCTGCAGGTGCCAATGGTTGCCCTCAATATCTATGGCCTTTGGCAGGAATTGTTGCGTTTGGATCGCTTTCGTCATTTTCTTTGCTGTGTGTCCACCTTCTCAATATGTCAGGTAGCTACTTTCATTGGCTCCTGCTCTTTGGTTTCTTGGTCTATTACAATTGGTCCGGTCATTACTTTTCTGAATTTCATGGTGCCTAACTATATTAATTAACCATGGTATTCAAAATATTCCTTACCTTGCTTTATGTCAAAGCCGTCCCGATCTATATACACTTATACCACTAATAATTTGAACCATTGTCTCTATATGAAAGCTATCATATTGTTGCTTATCATCACCTATATGCAATATCATATTATTGATTCAAATCCTTAACTTATTTTTTATGTGGATGTTACTTAGCAATTCACAAGAAATTTCTGCGGCAACGCGCGGGGCATCAACTAGTTCCTTCTAGCGGGAAGACCCGATCAGGCTCGGAATCCCGGTTACAAGACATCCTCGACAATGGTAAAACAAGTCCAACAACACCGCCCGAATGTGCCGACAAATCCCGATAGGAGCTGCACATATCTCGTTCTCAGGGCACACTCATATGAGACCAGCTATGAGTAAAACCAACCCTCAACTTTCCCCGAGGTGGCCCCGCAGGCAGCTCAGTTTGGACCAACACTTAGAGGAGCACTAGCCCAGGGGGGGGGGGTAAAATAAAGATGACCCTTGAGTCTGCAGAACCCAAGGGAAAGAAAAGGCTAGGTGGCGAATGGTAAAACCAATGGTGGGTATTGCTGGAGGAGTTTTATTCAAGGCGAACTATCAAGGGGTTCCCATTATAACCCAACCGCGTAAGGAATGCAAAATTCGGGAACATAACACCGATATGACGGAAACTAGGGCGGCAAGAGTGGAACAAAACACCAGGCATAAGGTCGAGCCTTCCACCCTTTACCAAGTATATAGATGCATTAATTAAATAAGAGATATTGTGATATCCCAACAAGTAAACATGTTCCAACAAGGAACAACATATCCATGTACCAACAAGGTACAAACTTCATCTTCACCTGCAACTAACAACGCTATAAGAGGGGCTGAGCAAAACGGTAACATAGCCAAACAACGGTTTGCTAGGACAAGGTGGGTTAGAGGCTTGGTTCATCAATATGGGAGGCATGATAAGCAAGTGGTAGGTATCGCAGCATAGGCATAGCAAAAGAGCAAGCATCTAGCAAGCAAAGATAGAAGTGATTTCGAGGGTATGGTCATCTTGCCTGAGATCCCGCAAGGAAGAAGAACGAGTCCATTAAGAAGACAAATGGACGTAGTCGAACGGGTCCTCACAAACGCGACATTACCGAAAACAACCCGAAGAAGCAACACCGGAAAGAAGCACACAACATAGTAAACAACCAACACATGAACATGGTATGATATGCGGGATGCGGTATGCGATGCATATGCATGATTTGCAAAGGAATGATTGAACCTGGCCTCAACTTGGAAATCCAAGAGTGCCACTTGAAAGGTGAGGTGATTTCGGTTGAAATCGATATAAAGATCATCGGAATCGGATGCACGGTTTGGAAATGGCAAGCAAGACAAGTATGGCACCGGCCTGCGATAATCAGCAAGTAGCCATCTAAATGCATCAAGATAAATATGCTACAACACTCAAACATGACAAAAAAAATACATGCCAGGGATCCACTCATGATGCTTGACAAAAGATGAACACTGAGCTATGGCCAACTCATCCATTAACAGGTTCAAACAAGCATGGCAAAAGTGCAAATGATAACAGGTTTCAGACATAGTGAAATTAACACAAGTCTGGAATTTATCATCAGGAAGCACACTTTGGAGCATAAAAACTACATGCTACAGGAACTTAACATGGCAAAGCAAGGCACGACATAAAGCTACTCAAAGCACTTAACAAAAGTCCCTTATGTTGGAAATATACCCTAGAGGCAATAACAAAAGCACTATTATTATATTTCCTTGTTCATGATAATTGTCTTTATTCATGCTATAATTGTGTTATCCGGAAATCGTAATACATGTGTGAATAACAGACACCAACATGTCCCTAGTAAGCCTCTAGTTGACTAGCTCGTTAATCGACAGATAGTCTTGGTTTCCTGGCTATGGACATAGGATGTCATTGATAACGAGATCACATCATTAGGAGAATGATGTGATGGACAAGATCCAAGCCTAAACATAGCATAAAGATCGTATAGTTCGTTTGCTAGAGTTTTGCAATGTCAAGTATCTTTTCCTTAGACCATGAGATCGTGTAACTCCCGGATACCATAGGAGTGCTTTGGGTATACCAAACGTCACAACGTAACTGGGTGACTATAAAGGTATACTACGGGTATCTCCGAAAGTGTCTGTTGGGTTGACACGGATCAAGACTGGGATTTGTCACTCCGTATGACGGAGAGGTATCACTGGGCCCACTCGGTAATGCATCGTCATAATGAGCTCAAAGTGACCAAGTGTCTGTTCACAGGATCATGCATTACGGTACGAGTAAAGTGACTTGCCGGTAACGAGATTGAACGAGGTATTGGGATACCGACGATCGAATCTTGGGCAAGTAATATATCGATTGACAAAGGGAATTGTATATGGGGTTGATTGAATCCTCGACATCGTGGTTCATCCGATGAGATCATCATGGAGCATGTGGGAGCCAACATGGGTATCCAGATCCCGCTGTTGGTTATTGACCGGAGAGTCGTCTCGGTCATGTCTACATGTCTCCCGAACCCGTAGGGTCTACACACTTAAGGTTCGGTGACGCTAGGGTTGTGAAGATATGTATATGCAGTAACCCGAATGTTGTTCGGAGTCCCGGATGAGATCCCGGACATCACGAGGAGTTCCGGAATGGTCCGGAGGTAAAGAATTATATATAGGAAGTGCTGTTTCGGCCATCGGGACAAGTTTCGGGGTTACTGGTATTGTACCGGGACCACCGGAAGGGTCCCGGGGGTCCACCGGGTGGGGCCACCTATCCCGGAGGGCCCCATGGGCTGAAGTGGGAAGGGACCCAGCCCATAGTGGGCTGGGGCACCACCCCCTAAGGGCCCATGTGCCTAGGGTTTAGGGGAAACCCTAAAGGGGGGCGCCCCCTTGCTTGGGGGGCAAGCCCCCCACCCCTTGGCCGCCGCCCCCCTAGGAGATCCATCTCCTAGGGCCGGCGCCCCCCCTAGGCACCCCTATATATAGTGGGGAGAGGAGGGACTTGATGCTACGGCTTTTGGTGCATCCCTCTCTCCCTGTTACGTCTCTCTCTCGCGTAGTATAGGCGAAGCCCTGCTACTGTGACGCCCTGCATCCACCACCACGCCGTCGTGCTGCTGGATCATCATCAACCTCTCCTCCCCCCTTGCTGGATCAAGAAGGAGGAGACGTCTCCCGTCCCGTACGTGTGTTGAACGCGGAGGTGCCGTCCGTTCGGCGCTTGGTCATCGGTGATTTGGATCACGTCGTGTTCGACTACATCATCCCCGTTGTTTGAACGCTTCCGCACGCGATCTACAAAGGTATGTAGATGCATCTGATGACTCGTTGCTAGATGAACTCCTAGATGGATCTTGGTGAAACGAGTAGGAAATTTTTTGTTTTCTGCAATGTTCCCCAACAGTGGCATCATGAGCTAGGTCTATGCGTAGTTCTTCTTGCGCGAGTAGAACATAGTTTGTTGTGGGCGTGGATTTGTCAACTTTCTTGCCGCTACTAGTCTTTTCTTGCTTCAGCGGTATTGTGGGATGAAGCAGCCCGGACCAACCTTACACGTACGCTTACGTGAGACCGGTTCCACCGACTAACATGCACTAGTTGCATAAGGTGGCTGGCGGGTGTCTGTCTCTCCTACTTTAGTTGGAGCGGATTCGATGAACAGGGTCCTTATGAAGGGTAAATAGAAGTTGACAAATCACATTGTGGCTTTCACGTAGGTAAGAAAACGTTCTTGCTTGAATCCTAATTCAGCCACGTAAAACTTGCAACAACAATTAGAGGACGTCTAACTTGTTTTTGCAGCAAGTGGTTTGTGATATGATATGGCCAAAGTTGTGATGAATGATGAATGATCTATATGTGATGTATGAGATGTTCATGCTATTGTAATAGGAATCACGACTTGCATGTCGATGAGTATGACAACCGGCAGGAGCCATAGGAGTTGTCTTTATTCTTTTATATGACATGCGTGTCATTAAGAAACGCCATGTAAATTACTTTACTTTATTGCTAAACGCGTTAGCCATAGTAGTAGAAGTAATAGTTGGCGAGCAACTTCATGAAGACACGATGATGGAGATCATGATGATGGAGATCATGGTGTCAAGACCGGTGACAAGATGATCATGGAGCCCCAAGATGGAGATCAAAGGAGCTATGTGGTATTGGCCATATCATGTCACATTTATTATTTGATTGCATGTGATGTTTATCATGTTTTGCATCTTGTTTACTTAGAACGACGGTAGTAAATAAGATGATCCCTCATAACAATTTCAAGAAGTGTTCTCCCCTAACTGTGCACCGTTGCTAAAGTTCGTCGTTTCGAAGCACCACGTGATGATCGGGTGTGATAGATTCTTACGTTCACATACAACGGGTGTAAGACAGTTTTACACATGCAAAACACTTAGGGTTGACTTGACGAGCCTAGCATGTGTATAGACATGGCCTCGGAACATAGAAGACCGAAAGGTCGAGCATGAGTTGTATAGAAGATACGATCAACATGAAGATGTTCACCGACGTTGACTAGTCCGTCTCACGTGATGATCGGACACGGCCTAGTTAACTTGGATCATGTAATACTTAGATGACTAGAGGGATGTCTAATCTAAGTGGGAGTTCATTATATAATTTGATTAGATGAACTTTATTATCATGAACATTAGTCTAAAATATTTTACAATATGTCTTGTAGATCAAATGGCCCACGTAGTCCTCAACTTCAACGCGTTCCTAGAGAAAACCAAGCTGAAAGACGATGGCAGCAACTATACGGACTGGGTCCGGAACCTGAGGATCATCCTCATAGCTGCCAAGAAAGATTACGTCCTACAAGCACCGCTAGGTGAAGCTCCCGTCCCACAGAACCAAGACGTTATGAACGCTTGGCAGACACGTGTTGACGACTACTCCCTCGTTCAGTGCGGCATGCTTTACAGTTTAGAGCCGGGGCTCCAAAAGCGTTTTGAGAGACATGGAGCATATGAGATGTTCGAAGAGCTGAAAATGGTTTTCCAAGCTCATGCCCGGGTCGAGAGATATGAGGTCTCCGACAAGTTCTTCAGCTGTAAGATGGAGGAAAATAGTTCTGTCAGTGAGCACATACTCACTATGTCTGGATTACATAACCGCTTGACTCAGCTGGGAGTTAATCTCCCAGATGATGCGGTCATTGACAGAATCCTCCAGTCGCTTCCACCAAGCTACAAGAGCTTTGTGATGAACTTCAACATGCAGGGGATGCAAAAGACCATTCCTGAGTTGTTTTCAATGCTGAAATCAGCGGAGGTAGAAGTCAAAAAGGAACATCAAGTGTTGATGGTCAATAAAACCACTAAGTTCAAGAAAGGCAAGGGTAAAAAGAACTTCAAGAAGGACGGCAAGGAAGTTGCCGCGCCCGGCAAGCAAGCTGGCGGGAAGAAGCCAAAGAATGGACCCAAGCCCGAGACTGAGTGCTTTTATTGCAAGGGAAGCGGTCACTGGAAGCGGAACTGCCCCAAATACTTAGCAGACAAGAAGGCCGGCAAAAAAAAGGTATATGTGATATACATGTAATTGATGTGTACCTTACCAGTAATCGTAGTAGCTCTTGGGTATTTGATACCGGTGCAGTTGCTCACATTTGTAACTCACAGCAGGAACTACGGAATAGGCGGAGACTGGCAAAGGACGAGGTGACGATGCGCGTCAGGAATGGTTCCAAAGTCGATGTGATCGCCGTCGGCACGCTACCTCTTCATTTACCTACGGGATTAGTTTTAAACCTCAATAATTGTTATTTAGTACCAGCTTTGAGCATGAACATTGTATCGGGATCTCGTTTAATTCGAGATGGCTACTCATTTAAATCCGAGAATAATGGTTGTTCCATTTATATGAGAGATATGTTTTATGGTCATGCTCCTATGGTGAATGGTTTATTCTTTATGAATCTCGAACGTAATGCTACACATGTTCATAGTGTGAGTACCAAAAGATGTAAGGTTGATAATGATAGTCCCACATACTTGTGGCACTGCCGCCTTGGTCACATAGGTGTCAAACGCATGAAGAAGCTCCATGCAGATGGACTTTTAGAGTCTCTTGATTATGAATCATTTGACACGTGCGAACCATGCCTTATGGGTAAAATGACCAAGACTCCGTTCTCAGGAACAATGGAGCGAGCAACCAACTTATTGGAAATCATACATACTGATGTGTGCGGTCCAATGAGTGTTGAGGCTCGTGGTGGCTATCGTTATGTTCTCACCCTCACTGATGACTTGAGTAGATATGGGTATGTCTACTTGATGAAACACAAGTCTGAAACCTTTGAAAAGTTCAAGGAATTTCAGAATGAGGTTGAGAATCAACGTGACAAGAAAATCAAGTTTCTACGATCAGATCATGGAGGAGAATACTTGAGTCATGAATTTGGCACACACTTAAGAAAATGTGGAATAGTTTCACAACTCACGCCGCCTGGAACACCTCAGCGTAATGGTGTGTCCGAACGTCGTAATCGCACTCTATTAGATATGGTGCGGTCTATGATGTCTCTTACCGATCTACCGCTATCTTTTTGGGGCTATGCTTTAGAGACTGCTGCATTCACTTTAAATAGGGCACCGTCAAAATCCGTTGAGACGACACCGTTTGAATTATGGTTTGGGAAGAAACCTAAGTTGTCGTTTCTGAAAGTTTGGGGATGCGAGGCTTATGTCAAGAAACTTCAACCTGAAAAGCTCAAACCCAAGTCGGAAAAATGCGTCTTCATAGGATACCCAAAAGAAACTATTGGGTATACCTTCTACCTCAGATCCGAAGGCAAGATCTTTGTTGCCAAGAATGGATCCATTCTAGAGAAGGAGTTTCTCTCGAAAGAAGTAAGTGGGAGGAAAGTAGAACTTGATGAAGTGTTACCTCTTGAACCGGAAAATGGCACAACTCAAGAAAATGTTCCTGAGGTGCCAGCACCGACTAGAGAGGAAGTTAATGATAATGATCAAGATACTTCTGATCAAGCTCCTACTGAAATTCGAAGGTCCACAAGGACACGTTCCGCACCAGAATGGTACGGCAACCCTGTCTTGGAAATCATGTTGTTAGACAACGGTGAACCTTCGAACTATGAAGAAGCGACGACGGGCCCGGATTCCGACAAATGGCTAGAAGCCATGAAATCCGAGATAGGATCCATGTATGAAAACGAAGTATGGACTTTGACTAACTTGCCCGTTGAAAGGCAAGCCATAGAAAATAAATGGATCTTTAAGAAGAAGACATACGCGGATGGTAATGTGACCATCTATAAAGCTCGGCTTGTCGCTAAGGGTTATCGACAAGTTCAAGGGGTTGACTACGATGAGACTTTCTCACCGGTAGCGAAGCTAAAGTCCGTCCGAATCATGTTAGCAATTGCCGCGTTTTACGATTATGAAATATGGCAAATGGACGTCAAAACGGCATTCCTTAATGGTTTCCTTAAGGAAGAATTGTATATGATGCAACCGGAAGGCTTTGTCGATCCTAAGAATGCTGACAAGGTGTGCAAGCTCCAACGCTCGATTTATGGGCTGGTGCAAGCATCTCGGAGTTAGAACATTCGCTTTGATGAGATGATCAAAGCGTTTGGGTTTACACAGACTTATGGAGAAGCCTGCGTTTACAAGAAAGTGAGTGGGAGCTCTGTAGCATTTCTCATATTATATGTAGATGACATACTTTTGATGGGAAATGATATAGAACTCTTGGACATCATTAAGGCCTACTTGAATAAGAGTTTTTCAATGAAGGACCTTGGAGAAGCTGCTTATATATTAGGCATCAAAATCTATAGAGATAGATCGAGATGCCTCATAGGTCTTTCACAAAGCACATACCTTGATAAGATATTGAAGAAGTTCAATATGGATCAATCTAAGAAGGGGTTCTTGCCTGTGTTACAAGGTATGAAATTGAGCTCGGCTCAAAGTCCGACCACGGCAGAAGAAATAGAAGAGATGAGTGTCATCCCCTATGCCTCAGCCATAGGTTCTATTATGTATGCCATGCTGTGTACCAGACCTGATGTAAACCTTGCCGTAAGTTTGGTAGGAAGGTACCAAAGTAATCCCGGCAAGGAACACTGGACAGCGGTCAAGAATATCCTGAAGTACCTGAAAAGGACTAAGGAGATGTTTCTCGTTTATGGAGGTGACAAAGAGCTCGTCGTAAAGGGTTACATCGACACTAGCTTCAACACAGATCTGGATGACTCAAAGTCACAAACCGGATACGTGTATATTTTGAATGGTGGGGCAGTAAGCTGGTGCAGTTGCAAGCAGAGCGTCGTGGCGGGATCTACATGTGAAGCGGAGTACATGGCAGCCTCGGAGGCAGCACATGAAGCAATTTGGGTGAAGGAGTTCATCACCGACCTCGGAGTCATACCCAATGCGTCGGGGCCGATCAAGCTCTTCTGTGACAACACTGGAGCTATTGCACTTGCCAAGGAGCCCAGGTTTCACAAGAAGACAAGGCACATAAAGCGTCGCTTCAACTCCATTCGTGAAAATGTTCAAGATGGAGACATAGATATTTGTAAAGTACATACAGACCTGAATGTAGCAGATCCGTTGACTAAACCTCTCCCTAGGGCAAAACATGATCAACACCAGAATTCCATGGGTGTTCGATTCATCACAATGTAACTAGATTATTGACTCTAGTGCAAGTGGGAGACTGTTGGAAATATGCCCTAGAGGCAATAATAAAAGCATTATTATTATATTTCCTTGTTCATGATAATTGTCTTTATTCATGCTATAATTGTGTTATCCGGAAATCGTAATACATGTGTGAATAACAGACACCAACATGTCCCTAGTAAGCCTCTAGTTGACTAGCTCGTTAATCAACATATAGTCTTGGTTTCCTGGCTATGGACATAGGATGTCATTGATAACGAGATCACATCATTAGGAGAATGATGTGATGGACAAGACCCAATCCTAAACATAGCATAAAGATCGTATAGTTCGTTTGCTAGAGTTTTGCAATGTCAAGTATCTTTTCCTTAGACCATGAGATCGTGTAACTCCCGGATACCGTAGGAGTGCTTTGGGTATACCAAACGTCACAACGTAACTGGGTGACTATAAAGGTATACTACGGGTATCTCCGAAAGTGTCTGTTGAGTTGACACGGATCAAGACTGGGATTTGTCACTCCGTATGACGGAGAGGTATCATTGGGCCCACTCGGTAATGCATCATCATAATGAGCTCAAAGTGACCAAGTGTCTGGTCATGGGATCATGCATTACGGTACGATCGAATCTCGGTAAAGTGACTTGCCGGTAACGAGATTGAACGAGGTATTGGGATACCGACGATCGAATCTCGGGCAAGTAATATATCGATTGACAAAGGGAATTGTATACGGGGTTGATTGAATCCTCGACATCGTGGTTCATCTGATGAGATCATCGTGGAGCATGTGGGAGCCAACATGGGTATCCAGATCCCACTGTTGGTTATTGACCGGAGAGTCGTCTCGGTCATGTCTACATGTCTCCCGAACCCGTAGGGTCTACACACTTAAGGTTCGGTGATGCTAGGGTTGTGAAGATATGTATATGCAGTAACCCGAATGTTGTTCGGAGTCCCGGATGAGATCCTGGACGTCACGAGGAGTTCCGGAATGGTCCGGAGGTAAAGAATTATATATAGGAACTGCTGTTTCAGCCATCGGGACAAGTTTCGGGGTTACCGGTATTGTACCGGGACCACCGGAAGGGTCCCAGGGGTCCACCGGGTGGGGCCACCTATCCCGGAGGGCCCCATGGGCTGAAGTGGGAAGGGACCCAGCCCATAGTGGGCTGGGGCGCCACCCCCTAAGGGCCCATGCGCCTAGGGTTTAGGGGAAACCCTAAAGGGGGGCGCCCCCTTGCTTGGGGGGCAAGCCCTCCACCCCTTGGCCGGCGCCCCCCTAGGAGATCCATCTCCTAGGGCCGGCGCCCCCCCTAGGCACCCCTATATATAGTGGGGAGAGGAGGGACTTGATGCTACGGCTTTTGGTGCATCCCTCTCTCCCTGTTACGTCTCTCTCTCGCGTAGTATAGGCGAAGCCCTGCTACTGTGATGCCCTGCATCCACCACCACGCCGTCGTGCTGCTGGATCATCATCAACCACTCCTCCCCCCTTGCTAGATCAAGAAGGAGGAGACGTCTCCCGTCCCGTACGTGTGTTAAACGCGGAGGTGCCGTCCGTTCGGCGCTTGGTCATCGGTGATTTGGATCACGTCGTGTTCGACTACATCATCCCCATTGTTTGAACGCTTTCGCACGCGATCTACAAAGGTATGTAGATGCATCTGATGACTCGTTGCTAGATGAACTCCTAGATGGATCTTGGTGAAACGAGTAGGAAATTTTTTGTTTTCTGCAACGTTCCCCAACACCTTAGTGACCTTGAGCCAAAAGGGATCAGAAAATACAATTGCAAGCATGTGAACATGGCAAAAACATAATCAGATTACAGACTTAGTGAAAAACTGGAGCATGCAAATCTGTTAACGGGTAGGCATGTTTACGAGCTCGATGCACTCACTATAGAGCATGGAATGACAAACTAAGCATACACCCATCAAGAATACATATCATAGAAGCTAGACATCGCAAGAACAACAACATAGCATGCACGGATCAATGACAACATCCTCGGCAAAATCGCTAACAAGTCAACAATGTGCCAGGATTCACGAAATAGCAAAAGTAGAGCTCGATTGACTCAAGTTAGGGGGATCCATAAATGCAAACAAAGACATGGATGGATAGAGCACCAAAATGTTAACAAAACATCCTTACCGATCATCCCCAAAAGAGGCATGGATCACTAGGAAACAACATGAACATATGGCATAATGACAAAATCAGCTCAAGGACTTGGTGAAATTCTAAGTCCCTGAAATCAGCATTACCAAATACGCTACTTTGCAAGCTTGTGCTAGTCACCACACATGTCACAAAAATACATGGTAAGCACCTCTGTAAAGATGGCATGGCATATAACAAAACTCATGTAGTGCTCGGGAGCATATCATGCACACATTAATCATGGCAAAAATGACAAATAGCTATTTGATGAACAGATCTGACAATTTAACCACATAGCCCTCTTCCAACAGCATTTCGGGCATCAAGATGAGCTCAAATGAAAATGATGCAATGAGATGAAATGATGTACTCTCTGAGACGAACATTTTGATATGCTACACGTGCAAATCGGAGCTACGGATGCGGAGTTACGATGCGATGAACAATGCTAAAAATATGGAAAAAACTGGGGACTTAGAGAGAGAGGCAAAAGTCAACCCTAGGGTTTACTGTAGCACCGGATCCAGATTGGGCATGGACTTCGAGGCGGCGGCGGGTCTTGCCGGATCTTCGCCGGAGAAGTGACCGGAGGAGGCCGGTGTGGGTGGAGCCGGCCGGGTCTGGATGGCGCCGACGAGAGGAGGCGGCGGGGCGATGAGGGGAACTCCGGGCGGCGCGTGGTAGTCGGCGGTACGGCGAGTCGGCGGCCGCCGGCATCGAGGCGGAGCGGGGCGGTGCGGCGAACAGTGCGGCGGTGGGGCGGAGCGGGGCGGCGCGGCGAACAGTGCGGCGGCGGGGCGGAGTCGGCTGGGCGGCGCGCGGGCGAGCCGGGGAAGCGTGCGGCGGCAGGCGTGGAGCGGGCTGCGGGGGCCGGCGTGGTCGGGCGGTGATGTGGGGCTCCCGCGGGACACGTGACGAGCGGTGGTTGGACGTGGGAGCAGGGCGGATGTGTCCGGCCTGGTCGGGCGCGTTTGGCAGCTGGAGGTGGAAGGAGACTAGGTTTTGGGTTGAAATGACCCGGGATTTGGAGTGGGAGGACCTATTTATACATAGGAGGAGCTAGGAGGCTCCAAATTGAGCACAGTATTTGGCCACGCGATCGTGATCGAACGACCGAGACTATGGAGAGGGTTTAGGTGGGTTTTGGGCCACTTTGGAGAGGTGTTGGGCTGCAACACACACGAGGCCTTTTCGGTCCTTCGGTTAACCGTTGGAGTATCAAATGAAGTCCAAATGACACGAAACTTGACAGGCGGTCTACCGGTAGTAAACCAAGACTACTTGGCAAGTCTCGGTCCAATCCGGAAATGTTTAACCCCCACACATGAAAAGAGGTAGAAAGGGCCACCGGAGGAGATAGGAGCGCCGGAATGGAAAACGGACAACGGGGAAAATGCTCGGATGCATGAGATGAACACGTATGCAAATGCAATGCACATGATGACATGATATTCAATGCATGACACGCAAGCAAAGGCAACGCAACAATAGCAAATAACTGGAGGACACCTGGCACATCGGTCTCGGGGCGTCACACCTGCGCGTTACACGAAGTTGATGCAAAAGGTAAGCAAAACTTATAAATTGACGGATGGAGTACTAGTTACAGTGATGCATATAATTAAGCAAAGGGATCACACATGTCGTTATTGACTGGAACGAGAATGCAACAACACAATAAGAATTAAGGCCATGATGATGCAATCGCAGTGGTGGTTACAGAAGGCAAGAAGAAAGATGGATCCACGAACATACGACCTCCTCCTCCTCCTCAACTTAGTGCGCCGGGCCACCGACCGGCGGCTAAGGAGTGGCAACGTTTGTGGCGAGGTCGAGGTGCTTCTCAGCAAAGGCATCCAAGGCTTCCAGCCGGTTGAGGAAGGCCAACCCGTAGCATCCTCACTGGCCTTGTAGATATCTATGTACACGATTTCCTCGTACATGTGGATGTGTAGGTCGAAGAATTCTTGCAGGGCGAGGCGCCTCGCGGTGAGCGTGACCTCCAGGTGGACATTCTTCGTGGCGTCGGCGGGCAGTCGCAGGGCCACCAGTGCTTGAAAGAGGTTCCGGCCATGGAGGCCGATTAGGATGGCAGGCAATGAGGAGCCCGGGCGCGCGGGCTGGAGGAGTACGGCGATGTCGTCCATGAGCTTCTTGAGGACGGTGAACTTGTTGCTGGTGGCAACGATCATCTGGTCCAACTGAGAGTCGTAGTTGGCATCGAAGGCGGCCATGCACCAGCCGGTCTCCAACACCGTCTGGAGACGATCCTCGGCGCCATGCCGCAGGCCGGCATCGTGGACCATCTGGCGCAGCCGCTGGCCGCTCACGAGCATCGCCGCCATGGGTCTGGAGTGAGCTCTTTTGCGCTTAGTGAGGTGCTTAGGCAAATGCTTAGGTGCGTACGATGTGGTAGATGCATTGGAATAGAGGGGCGCCTTTATATGAGGGCAATGAGGGCAAACTGCGTTGCATTCACACGTGCAGCCTCTTTTCCTGGACCTCCTCCCATTACTTCCCTCATGCATGAATTGAAGGAGGATGCATTGGCCGTTCAACATATCGAGAACCGCTACTCCCTCCCTCATCTGCATTAAAGCCGTATCGGGAAATGCGCCGCCCGCTGTCAAATCGAATACTCCCTCCGTCTAGGTGAGTATTAAGTCATCTTACGAAAACCAAATAGTAAACACATAGGCGTGGTGCATTAACTCTCACGTTGTTTATTATTTTTGACATAAATAGAGGAATCAACCAAGAAGAGATGTGGGGCTTGTATGCTTTTCATGACTTGAGACTATCAAACATGACATGCAGTGGTCAGTTCGTTGCACAAGAACAAATACAACCCACGTCAGCAGACACGCATCTTATATAGCATCACATCCAATGGCTATAAAAGATGAATGAGACTAAATTATATCTCATCTAGATGAGTTCTAGCAAAACTTTATTAATAATACTTAGTACTCCTGCGCTATGTATCATATATTAGTATCATGTAGTACTTTATTTATTTATGAGGTATCCAGATGGCACCGCACCGCCAAGAAAAGAGGGTAACATCAAAATTATGGACTACTTTTTTGAGTATGTTGGTAAGTTCCGGTCATAGTCACTTGTTGAAATCTCTAAAAAGACAAATACTCCCTCCGTCTGAAAATACTTGTCATCAAAATGGATAAAAGGAAATGTATCTAGACGTATTTTAGTTTTAGATACATCTCTTTTTATCCATTTTGATGACAAGTATTTTCGGACGGAGGGAGTAGAAAACAGAGTTGGTGATGATGGTGTGTGTGCCATCCTACAATATAGGCCGTCGGATTTATATCTAACGGATAGGAAAGAAACTATGGAAATTTTGCAAAAATATACCCACACGTCTCTCCATGTTCGCAAATAAGGCCTTCCCTCGTTCAAACTTTTCTCTCACAAGATAAACTACTCATACAAATGCATCTTGAGGTGTCCATAGAATCGAAGAGAGGGATGATGTGTGTGTGTGTGTGTGTGTGTCCGCGCGATCGATAAAGAGTGCCATAGAATTTGTGTGTGCCCACGTCAAAGATATAGAGTAGCTGGCCCACTGGAACGTGAGATGGGACATGTGCAGTTTGTCTCTGTGGCATGGATACCTACCTGCAGCGCTTGACTATCGGTGTGTGGTGGGGGAAGAGGGAGGCCCAATTAACTATAGAGGTACTGTCGGTGTCAAAACCGGCGGATCTCGGGTAGGGGGTCTTGAACTGTGCGTCTAAGGCGGATGGTAACAGGAGGCAGGGGACACAATGTTTTACCCAAGTTCGGGCCCTCTTGATGGTGGTAAAACCCTACGTCCTGCTTGATTAATATTGATGATATGGGTAGTACAAGAGTAGATCTACCATGAGATCAGAGAGGCTAAACCCTAGAAGCTAGCCTATGGTATGATTGTATGTTGTAGTTGTTGTGTCCTATAGACTAAAACCCTCTAGTTTATATAGACACCGGAGAGGGTTAGGGTTACACAAGGTCGGTTACAAAGGAGGAGATACACATATCCGTATTGCCTAGCTTGCCTTCCACGCCAAGTAGAGTCCCATCCGGACACGAGACGAAGTCTTCAATCCTGTATCTTCATAGTCTAATAGTCCGGCCAATGGAGATAGTCCGGCTGTCCGGAGACCCCCTAATCCAGGACTCCCACAGTAGCCCCTGAACCAGGCTTTCAATGACGATGAGTCCGGCGCACAGTATTGTCTTCGGCATTGCAAGGTGGGTTCCTCCTCCGAATATACCATGAAAGAATTTGAATATAAGGATAGTGTCCGACCCTGCAAAATAAGTTCCACATACCACCGTAGAGAGAATAATATTTCCACAAATCCAATTTGCTGACTTGTTTTGGCAACACGACATTATGTCATGGCCCGGTGATTATTCGAACCGTTTCCTTTAGCTAGCCCCGCACATAACACGAGGCAGTTTTTTGACACGTCTTGTCGAAGCAGAGATCGTGTCCCCTTATCACGGGATTCTCATCAATACGGGTGTGGGTAACCCAACCGTGCCATCGATTACGGTGCTTGGGGGATAAGCGAGTTTTAGCAGGCTAGTGGGGACGCTTAGTTTCGTCCCCCATATAAAGGGATAAGGATTCACCTTTTCATCCACGCCTTCTTCCTCCTTTGCTCATCCGTTTTCGCACACTCGAGCTCTAGCGCCCAAGTCCGCACTTCCCACCTCAACCTTCTCCAACCATGTCCGGAGCGGGAGGCAGGTGGATGGTCTCCTCCGTCACGGAGGTAAACATCAAGAAGCTGAGGAGAGCCGGATACCTGCGCGACGACATCGCGCACCGGCTCCCAGACGAGGGGCAGCTCATCCCCACCCCCGGGCCCCATGAGAGGGTAGTGTTCCTTACCCATTTCCTCCGCGGACTGGGATTCCCTCTCCACCCATTCGTTTGGGGGCTCATGTTCTAATACGGCTGGATTTCCACGATCTGGCCCCGAACTTCATCCTCAACATCTCGGTGTTTATCGTCGTGTGCGAGGCCTTCCTCCGCATCAAGCCCCACTTCGGCTTATGGCTGAAGACCTTCAATGTCAAACTGAAGGTAGTGGGCGGCCGCCAGGTGGAGTGCGGAGGCGCCATGGTGGGCAAGATGCCCAACGTTATATGGCTCGAGGGCTCCTTTGTTGAAACCATAAAGGGGTGGCAATCGGGGTGGTTCTACATCACCGAGCCGCGCGACCCTGCATGGGCAGCGGCCCTTGAGTTCCGATCTGGCATCCCCATGCGACTCACCTCCTAGAAAGAGAAGGGCCTGTCCTGGGGTAGTTCGGAAGAGCTGACGGGACTCCAAACATGTATTGAAAACATGGTGAACAAGAAGCTCAAACTCGTTAACATAGTCCAGGTCATGCTCATCCACCGGATCCTCCCGTGTCAACAACGGGCCTTCAACTTGTGGGAGTTCGACCCGGCGCAACACCAAACTTTAAACAGGCTCTTCGATACGACACACGAGGATGCCTGGAAGGTGCTATTCAAGGGCGCCAAGGTCCCCCCACCCATTACCGAGGATCGCGGATTCAGCGCGAAGTGCCAAGCCAGTGCGGTAAGCTGCTGTACCTCTTACAGGATACTTATTTTTCATAGATTGACTCCATGCGGGATCTAAACTCCCGTACCTTTGACAGGACTGGTAGGAGACGGCCGGACAGGTCGACTGTTCGGCTCCTTTGCCCGAAGGCCCAGCAGATGCTCTTCTGACGAAGATGCTGACTCCGGCTCCTTATACGGTGCCATAGAAGACCAAGAAGGCCAAGGGAACCCGGAAGAGTTCCCGACGCTAGGCGTCATCGAACTCATCGTCCGAGGACTCTACGGCGCAATCCTCCCCCGAAGACAAGGAGGCAGAAGAGGATGGTCCCCCTCCAGACGGGGGAGACAAGAAAAGGAAGGCCGCCCCAACTGGGGAGGCCGAAGGGTCCAAGAAGGGGAAGACTCTCCTTCCGGACAGCTCTACCACCGCCGTCGACGGCGAAGACGAGTGGCTGCCCAGGGCCAAGCCCCTGGGGAAGTCGTAAGTAATCGGATACCAGAGTAACTCATAGTATTCCTTTGTCGCACTACTTCACCTAACGCTGAAATATGATTATGCAGGCCGCCCCGAGCCCGTATTGATGTATCATCGGACGGCTCCCTAGGTTCGTCGGATATGGATAGCGATCCAGTCCCGACCGCCACCTCCCCTCATCCTGCGGATGACGCCGAGGTGCTGTCTCACGAGGCACCGGGTTGAGGGGAGACAGTCCCAGAGGCGCCTCAAGGCGGCCTCCCGGACTCCGGGAGCCGAGGGGACAAGGCCCCTAAGAGCTCCGAGTTCGGCCCTCAGCCAAACACCGCGCCGGAACCTCCAGTGGTTTCGGGCTCGGGCAGGCGGTCTCCTTCTACGAGGGGCGAGACGCCTGTACCGGTGACCTCTGTCCATCCAGAGGTGCCGGACAATCTGCTGGAAGCGCTTCGCAGCGCTTCCATCGACGAGGAGCACTGCACTATCATGAGTGCGGTGATCCAGAAGGTTCAGTCCGCCAAGAGCGGATTGACTGAAGCCTGTGCGAGCCTTCTAACAGGCTTTGAGGTAAGTGTTTGAAATATAGGAAAATATTACCGCATAGACAGTAGCCCCTGATGCTCTGTTCGGTGTTCACAAAGAAAAACCGAACAGAGGATCAAACAATATCGCAGGAGTCTAATATGAGTATGTCAATATGCGTATGCAGGCTTCGCTGCTGGCGTCCGCCGCACTGACCGCGGTGGTCGCCGTACTGAAGCAAGACCTCGAGGGGTCCAAGAAAGAGCTCTGCGTTGCCAAGAGGCAGCTCGAGGAGAACAAGGGTAAGTAATACCCTGTCTATAGATATGTATATATAAAAGAAGACGCGATTGCAAAATGACAGGATCATCGTATATTTGCCAGGGGCCACGACCGAGGTGGCGTCCCTGAAGCAAGCGCTAACTAGGGCCGAAGATAAAGCGGCCAAGGAGCGCACCGAGCGGGAAAAGCAAGAGGCTCGTGTGGGCGAGGTGCAGCAAGAGCTCCAGGCTCTCGTGACAAAGCATGAGGCGTTGGAGCTTGACTCAAAGACGCGAGAGTCTGAGCTTGCTGCGGCCCTCGAGAGTGCAAAGAGTGCCAAGGCCGAGGCCCAAAAGGCCCTCCAGGAGATTGACGCAATGAAGAAAATAGCGGCGGGTAAGGCATTCTATATGCAAAGCAAGCATGTGAAAGTAAATTACCGGTTACTTACCCAAATTCAGAGCTCTCCAGGAACATTCGCAGGTTTGCCCCGCAGCGTGTCGGATGCCACACAATTTTACCAGGCCGAGGAGGGAAGCTCAACGGAGAAGCTGTTCTGGTCTCAGTATACTGAGACCAAACACCCGATGCCTCTGAGCGACCAGCTAAAGCAGCTGGTCGAGGTGCACAAGGTGGCCGAACAGGCCATGAAGGGCCTTATAGTCCGGCTGTGGCCTGGCGACGCCCTTCCGAACAGCTCCTTCGGCCTGGTGAGGCGGCTTGTGGATGCCTGCCCATGGTTGGAGGTCGTCAAGCGGTCCGTCTGCATCGAAGGTGCACACCGGGCTTTCGCCCGTGTGAAGGTGCAGTGGGCCAAGCTAGACACTATGAAGCTAATCAAG
The DNA here is from genome assembly GCA_034509565.1 of Triticum monococcum. Taxonomy (NCBI): domain Eukaryota; kingdom Viridiplantae; phylum Streptophyta; class Magnoliopsida; order Poales; family Poaceae; genus Triticum; species Triticum monococcum. The sequence continues at coordinate 369,729,703 of CM067845.1, forward strand.
GAAGGGCCGCCGCAGGGCAAGGAGCATCGCACCCCCGAAAATTATTATGAGGGTGTGCTAAAGGGTGGCCGTCTTGTAGCGGACGAATCTTCAAAGGATGTAATATTTGAGTAAACTTGCTCGTGTGATCCTGTATGATGAAAACTTGTTTCATATGCGCTATGCAACGCTTGTGTGAATTTAAAATATTACCTTCTGTTTGGCTATTTATCCAATCTGAGAGATGGCTAGTCCTTGGCTTCTGCCCCCATGCCACTAGTGCTGGGTGTTCGGGATAAACCTGAGCACTCTTGTTCCCATGTTTGGGTCTTTCGAGGGAGGTTCTTAGCACAACGAACCACGCAACCGGACTAATAATGCTTTATCACTCTCACTTAGCCATAGAATTCTATAATTTTAAATTTCGGTGAAGCCCCTGGTATTCGGAAGGCCGAATTCGGGGCGTGATACACACCTTTAAGCCGGACAGGGCCGGCCCCTCACTCTAAGCGGCATAAGTCTTTAGGGACTCGAAAACCTCGCCGAACAGCGACCAGTGTCTCGCCTTATCATGACAGTTAGTTTTAGCTTTCTCTACTGAGGTGCTCAGCCCAGCAGAACCGGGGCACGATCGCAGTAGTTCTCCTAGTGCTACCTTAGCCGATAGAGCGGAACATAAGGTACCAAAACATAGGAGCCGGGCAAACCCAACATTTGACCAAAGACATGATTCGGAGCTGATGCATATAATGCTATAAGTTTGGGGTGCCGCACTTGTGAAAGTGTTCGGACTTTTCACACCATATTGTGGGGTACGTAAGCCCCTGGTGTATTGGCCATACCAAAGTGTATGTGTCACAGCCCTAGAATTTGATTGCAACTAGTTTCATAAGCATCCATGCATCATGTCTATATTTGTTTGAAATTTGAAATGGAGATGACAAGCCCTAGCACTAAATGAAATGCAATTAGGATCAAAATAAAAATCTTTTCAATGATCCTGAAATGCCCTTCTAAAATGTTCATCATCTTTGCCTTGGTCCATAACCTCTGCCAAAAATGGTGCTCACTTTTCTAGGACACTTTGGATCTTTGAGTTAAATCTTAAAGTATTTGCATTTGGACATTTAAATGCTATAAATATTTTTAAATGTCCAAATAATCTTGGAAGTATTTTTGGGCTGTTGGAATTAATTTCAGAGGTGCCCATAAATATTTTCAGCATTTTATAAAATGGTTTAGTATTTTACTAAATCAAAACAAAACAGAATAAATAGAAAATAGAAATGGAAGAGAGAGAGAGAGAGAGAGAGAGAGGAAACCTTACCTGTGCAGCCCACCTGGAGCCCAAGTGGCCGGCCCAGCCCACCTGGCGACCTGCCAGTCATCTTCAACCTCTGCCAGTAGGCAGAGGGAGAGACTTCGCACGCGGCCGAGCGCGCCACCTCCTGCTTCGCGCTGGCTAGCCTTCCCCGAGTCCACCTGCACGCCCAGGAGATGAGGGTGGCCCCCTCTCACTTTCCCCTCCTTCCTCTGCTTCGCCCCCTTCCTCTGGACTCTCCTCCTCGCGCCGCCGATGCACACCCGAGACCACCGACGCCGTTCGCCGCGCTCACCGCCACCCCCTCACCTCTCTGACGCGGCCCCGAGCTCCGCCGTGCCTCCCTCGTCCTCCACTTCGTCTCACGCGACCGGAAGAGCCCCTACGCGTTGCCATCGTCGTCATCATCACCGACGGCCACCGGAGATCGCCACCGCCGATTCGACACCTCCGAGCGTCCCCGGGCCCGCTAACCATCCCTACGGCACCGATGTGAGCTCCGCCACCGTTTTCCCCTTATCCCCGTGGCATGTAGCTCGCCATAGCATCACTCTCCGCCGTGCCCACGAGCTTCACGCTGCCGGTGAAGTCGTCACCGTGGCTAGAGCAAGCCCAGCTTGCCACTAAGCACGTCATCGCACTCGTGCTGCTCCCAGGAGCCGAACTAGCCCACCCGTTCGTCCCACCGTGCACCACAACGCCGATTCCAAGCACTCCCGAACTCCGGCCGCCGCACAAGTCGCTGCCGCCGTCGACTTAGCCCACCGGAGCCGCTGCTGCATGCATCCCTTGATGCGGCCGAGCAAGGGCTATGCCCTGGTGGCCTCAGCGTGCCAAACCCCTGCCCGTAGCGCATTTCTGAGCGTCCCCGCCGCGTCTGAGTGCTCGCCGGCATTTAACTCCGGCGGGATGATGTGGCACGTCATTAGGCTAATCACTCGCTAATTAACCTCCCAAGACACTGACAGCGGCCCCGTCCCTTAATTAACCACATGACTTAGATTTAACTTAATCTCAGTGGCCCCACGCGTCAGGGTTGACTGGCTGACGTGGCAATTGACCGGGGCCACCTGTCAGCGACACTAACTGGCCCTGAATCACTGACCAGTGGGTCCCATTGGTTAGGTTTGACCTGGAGGTGCCTAGTTGACCAGCTGACGTCACCCTGACGTCGTGCTGACGCAATAATTATTAACTGGAATTATTTTTATACAGGAAATTCCAGAAAATAGTTAAAACTTCTAAAAATCATAGAAATTCAACCGTAACTCCAAATGAAATAATTTATATATGAAAAATTATCAAAAAAATTCAAGGAATCCATCTGTACCATTTTCATGCATGTTTGAACAATAATTGTCCTCTGTTTTGGACAAAACAAATAAAGGGCATTTAAATAATCATATATGGAGTTGGAATTTGAATCATGTATTAAAGCCAACTTCATTTAAATCATAGCTAGATGCATTAGCTCAAATCACAACATATCGCCATGTCATGATCATGCATCATATTGTGGCATTGCATTGATTGTGTTCTTTCTCAGTTGCCGGTGTTTGTCCCCTCTAGGTAGACGTGTCCCGATGACGAGAACGATGACACTGATGAAGAGCTATAATATCTTCAGAAGTGCCAGGCAAGCAAAACCCCCTTGTTCATTCCGATACAATCCCACTCTCTCGCTCCTGCTCTCTTTTACTGCAATAGGGCAACACCGATTCAACTGTTACATGCTACGGTAGTAGAACCCTTTCCTCTGCATGACCTATCATTGCCACAGTAAATAGATGAAACCCACTAGCATGAGTAGGAGTTGTTTGAGCCCTATTGTGCCTACTCATTCATGCTTGTTTGTCATGCCTGCTACTGCTTAGAGTTGAGTCAGGTCTGATTCATCGGGGATGAATTGGAATGTGGCTAACATGTCCTACTGTTGAGAGCTAAGTGTGTGAACATGATTTGGTAAAGGTAGCGGTGAGAGGCCATGTAGGAGTACATGGTGGGTTGTCTCATTGCAGCCGTCCTCAGGAACTGAGTTCTGTGTTTGTGATCCATGAACAGTTACTACCACACATTGGGTTCCGGTAACTTGGCCCCTCTCGGCTTATTAATCAACTCGATCTCTGTCCAGGAGTTGCAACTAGTTTCTGGTGTTTGTAGGTAGTGTTAGTAGTCTACCAAGTGGCACCCGGTATAGGTGGGCTTGGGACAGACTAGGCACAGTGGCACGGTGTACCAAGTGGCACCCGGATGGTGGGCTTGGGAACCCTGCACACATCGTTTGGGGCCGTGAGCGACACCCCGGCCGGATCTCCTTGCGGATGGAACCCGAATAGGCGATAAACCTGGACTAGAGACTTGTTGGTTAGTCAGGTCGTGTCCGACTCCCTCGCCCGGCTTCCGCTTGAAGGTTGCCGAGGTACATGACGTGTACAGGGCTATAAGTGGCGAGAGCATGTGTGAAGAAGTACACCCCTGCAGGGTTATCATTATCTATTCGAATAGCCGGATTCCTCGGATATGGAAACTTGGACCCCTTGCATAGTTCATAGACAAGTGAAAGTGGATACTCTAAAACTTGCAAGATAAGCGTGAGTGCTATGGATGGCGTTCTCGCATGGAGACGGGAGCGAATCCATAGTGGTGTATTGGTATGGTGAATTTGTGGACTCGTGTGCGGCACCTCAAAAGAGTTACTTGCAGTCGTAGTTCAGGTTAGCCACTGAGTCAAAGCTGGCTTGCTGCAGTTAAACTCCACCACCCCCTTTGTTGATACCGATGCATATGTAGATAGTTCTGATGTAAGTCTTGCTGGGTACATTTGTACTCACGTTTTCCTATTTTATGTTTTTGCAGAGAGACGACAGTCTCGCTAGTAGTTTCGTGTGGACTTCGACGTTTAGCTCGTTACCTCAGCTACGATCTTGTGCCCTCGGCAGGATCTGGTAGATAGTCAGGCTTCTCAGCCTTTTTCATTTGTAGTTGTCTGTACTCAGACATGTTAAGCTTCCGCTTGTGCTTTGACTTGTATGCTCTGAATGTTGGGTCATGGGACCCATGTTTGTAATATCTCGCTCTTCGGAGCCTAATGAATAAATACTTGAGTCGTAGAGTCTTGTTGTGATGCCATGTTGTATGTACTCATATCTGGTATGAGTGGGATCCGACAATCTAGTTGTTTATCCTTGGCAGCCTATCATATGGGGAAATGTAGTCTAGTGCTTTCTGAGCGATAGTAGTCCGCTATAGCCCGGTTCACCGGAGTCCTGCTAGCCCAGCACTACTGCTCAGGACACTTGACTGGCCGACATGTGTTTCTCTTTGTTCCTGTGTCTGTCCCTTTGGGGAAATGTCACGCGGTGACATCCGGAGTCCTGTTAGCCCAGTGCTACAGCCCGGATTCACACGCTGTTGACCGACATGCTCGAGATTGATTCATGTATGCATGTTCCCATGGGTTAGTGCCGCTTTGGGTTCACGACTAGCCATGTCTGCCCGGGTTCTTTGTCATATGGATGCTAGCGACACTATCATATACATGAGCCAAAAGGCACAAACGGTCCCGGGCCAGGTAAGGTGGCACCTGTGGGAATACCGTGCGTGAGGCCGCAAAGTGATATGATATGTTACATGCTAGATCGGTGTGACTTAGGATCAGGGTCCTGATAGTATGGTTGCAAGGCATCATTAATGAACACATACATATAACAAGAATGCAACAAAAGTCGTAATGTTATGCATTGTTTATTCAAAAAGGTGCGTTAAAGCAAAATGATACAGATGGTGCGATTAGCAAAGAGTAGGACTATGTCCCTTCCAAGGGCAAGCTGAGGAATAGTATTAAATCAAATATTTTGCTCATTATTGTAATCCACCTGGGAATTCCGTGGTGTGACGTAGCTTTCTACCTCCTTGGTTGCTGCATCATGTGTTCGGCGATAGTGCTGCCGGACAGGGTTTCCAGAGATTAAGGTCCTGAAAAAGAGAAAAATAACCAAACGGGAAGCCCCTAGTGCGGTTTAAGCCGCGTCTTGGGGCGTGTCGCAGTGTGTCCCCCCTCCCCACCTGTGCCTATGGTATTTTTAATGCGTAATTATGTACGCGTGGCACGAGTTTTGCCGTTCGGCTGGGACTGGGGTGGGGGCCGCATTGCTACGCGAGCTCAAATCGCGCCAGGCGGTCTAGTTGCCGATTGCTCCATGTGCGCTTGAAGGTGTCCGGGTCTTGAAACGCCGAAATGGTGGATTGCCTTGAGAGGCTGATTTGCGCTTCTGCTGTGAGGGCCGTGGTGTGCTCCTCCGTTCGGAGAGAGCGTTCCATGTTTCCATTGACTGTAATAACCCCGCGAGGTCCTGGCATCTTGAGCTTGAGGTATGCATAATGCGGTACCGCATTGAATCTCGCAAATGTGGTTCGCTCGAGCAGTGCATGATAATCACTATGGAACGGGACTATATCAAAGATTAACTCTTCGCTTCAGAAGTTATCCGGGGATCCGAAGACCACTTCCGGTGTAATTGAGCCTGTGCAATGGGCCTCTACGCCTGGAATGACGATTTTAAAGGTCGTTTTTGTGGGTTTGATCCTTGAGGGCTCTATACCCATTTTGCGCATTGTGTCCTGATAAAGCAGGTTCAGGCTGCTGCCGCCATCCATACAGACTCGAGTGATGTGAATCCGTCAATGATTGGGTCCAGAACTAGTGCGGCGAATCCTCCATGACGGATACTAGTGGGATGGTCCCTGCGATCGAAAGTGATCGGATAGGAGGACCATGGGTTGAACTTTGGGGCGACTGGCTCCAACACATATACGTCCCTGAGCGCATGCTTCCGCTCCCTCTTGGGGATGTGGGTTGCGTATATCATGTTCACCGTCTGCACTTGCGGGGGAAACCTCTTCTGTCCTCCGGTGTGTGGCTGCCGGGGCTCCTCCTCGTCATCTCTATGTGGCCCCTTATCCTTGTTTTTGGCAATTAACTTGCCGGCCTGCTTGAACATCCAACAATCCCTGTTGGTGTGATTTGCTGGCTTTTCTGGGGTGCCGTGTATTTGACACGAGCGATCGAGTATACGGTCCAAGCTGGACGGACCGGGCATACTTTGTGTGAATGGCTTTTTCCGCTGACAGGGTTTAGAGCCTTTGAATCCGGCATTGACTGCCGTATCCTCGGTATTACCGCTGTTAATGCAGCGCTTATGTTTGTTGCGACGTGACCTGCTATTGCCGTCCTTGGTATCCAAAGTACCATGGTTCTTTGATATGTTATGTAAAGCCCGGGTAATTAAATAAAGTGAACCTCTGCTAATGATGCCACGCCACCTCGGTTATTGTTGCTAATCTCGCGTTAGTTCAAAACCAATTCAAATTCAAATTCAAAATCAAGCAAACAATAAAAGTTTTCAAATATTAAAACTAAAATGTTCGATTTGTGCCAAATAATGCATAGGTAATTGTTGAGAAACCAAATTTTTATAAAGTGTTTAAGTGCTAAAAAATGATTAAAACGATGGCTTAAGCGATTATATAAATGGCTTTTATAATTTCTAAAATATCAAACTAAATTATTGAGTACCAAACTTTTTGTGGCGGAGGTATATTTACTTATACTAATTTAGAAACTAGTTTTGTATTTTATTTTAACTAAAATAATGTGAAGTTATAAATAAATAGAAAAGTTTTGAAAGAATAAAAGAAAACAAAATGAAAAGTAAAAAAAAGCCAGGCTGCACTGTGCACTTGGCCCAGCCGCGCAACACTGCAGCCCAGCCCAACTCCCCTCCCTCCTCGTCCTCCTGTTCACAGGAGGCACCGTGGACGCCCCTGCGTCGTCCATGGCGCGGAGGCCGCGCCGTGTCGGCCATCCCGCGCCTCTCTGTCATTTCCCCCGTGTGGATAAGACCCCGACACCCCTCCTGGAACCCTAGCCTCCCCAATTCCCCTCTTGCCTCAATCTCTTCTTCCTCGCGCAAGCCGAGTGAGTCCATCGTCATGGCCCCGTCGCCTACCACCGAGCCCTTGCCTTGCCGACATGTCCAGGAGATCCGCCGTCGTCCTCTTCATCTTCCTCACCCACGAGCTCAAGCCCGGAGCCACCGCAGTGGCCGAATCGACACCATCTTCTTCATCGGTCGTTGCCGCAGTTCTTCGTTGATCCGCCACCTCTGTAGCTCCTAAGCCACCAACGGGTCTCCATGTGCCTCCGTGGTGAGCTCCTCATCACTTCCCCTCTTGCTGCGTCTCGACTCCGTGCATACTGTTGCTGCTGCCATGGCCGTCGGAGCTCAGCGCCGCCGCTGTATTAACTGCCGCTGCTGTTGTGCTCCTTTGGCCCAGCCAAGTGCGCCGCCCCGCTAGTGGCATCGCGTAGATGTTGCCCGTGCCCTTGGCGAGCCAGCTGTGTGCCTGTGGCTTCGATCTACATGGAGCCCGGATCTCTGCGTGCACCGCTCGCCCCTCCGCTCATGCCCACCCGTGGCCACACCCGACCTCGAGCGCGCGGCAGGTCCTGCCCGTCCCTGCACCCACACGCGCATACCCTTGGCCACCTGCTGCTGCGTTCCCGTCGCTGCTTGCCGCTGCACTATCGCTGCTGCTGCCTTCGCTTGCTGTTGCCGCTGCTTCGTATTGCTCTTACTGTTGCCTTCTATCGCTTGCCATTGCCCGTGTTCGGCCGCCTAGTGCTCGCCTGCTGCCGCTACTGCTATGACCGGCCATACTCGCAGCTGGTCACCTGCCCACGGCCTTCTGCTCATGCTCGTCGTGCTATGCTTCGGCCATGGACGGTCATACATTCGTGCACACAAGCATCCAATTATCCTGCACATGCGTTGCGTGCTCTTGTGCATGCCTACAACCAGCCAACACTTTGGTTTAGTACTAGGATTAGTTTAGTACTCCCGTATTAGGTAGACTTAGTTGGCCCAATGACATGTGGCCCCCTCTAGTTTATTTTAGTCTAGCTACTTCTGTTAGCACATATGACACTTACATGTGGGTCAGTATTGACTGGTCAACTGTTGTTGACCCAGCTGACTGGACCACCCGTGGCCCCACTGTCATACACATAGGCCAGGGTACCATTGGGTGACAAAATTATTTACTGTTTTATTTCGAATTAAATTAATTCCAGAAATTCCTGAAAATCAATAAAGCTTCGAAAATTAATATAAAATAAACCGTATCTCAAATGAAAAAGTTTATATATGAAAGTTGCTCAGAACAACGAGACGAATCTGGATACGCAGCCCGTTCGTCCGCCACGCATCCCTAGCATAGCGAACACGCAACTTTCCCTCTCCGGTTCATCTGTCCGAAAACGCGAAACACTGGGAATATTTTCCCGGATGTTTCCCCCCTTCGCCGGTATCGCCTATCCCTGCGTTAGGTCACCCCTAGCACAATGTATTGCCGCGACTTGCTTTGTGCTACATTTGATTGCTCTATTATTTATTGTGTTCCCTCTCCATTACTCCTTTCCGGTAGACTCCGAGACCGCTGTCGATGTTCATGTGTTCGACTACATCGGAGATGACCCCTCCTTCTTGCCAGAGCAACCAGGCAAGCCCCCCTTTGGTCAGCAGATATCGCCTACTCTTCTCTATACTGCTTGCATTAGAGTAGTGTAGCATGTTACTGCTTTCCGTTATTCCTATCCTGATGCATAGCCTGTCCTTGCTACTACTGTTGTTACCATTACTTACTATCCTACTGCTTAGTATAGGATGCTAGCATTCCATCAGTGGCCCTACACTCTTGTCCATCTGCCATGCTATACTACTGGGCCGTGATCACTTCGGGAGGTGATCACGGGCATATACTATATACTTTACACAGTTACATTACCTGTGATACTGTTCGGAGATGGGGGCTGAAGGGGTAGGTGGCTCCATCCCGGTAGAGGTGGGCCGGGGTTCCCGACGGCTCCCGACTGTTACTTTGAGGCGGAGCAACATGGCAGGTTGAGACCACCTAGGAGAGAGGTGGGCCTGGCCCTGGTCGCAGTTCGCGGATACTTAACACGTTTAACGAGATCTTGGTATTTGATCTGAGTCTGGCCACTGGCTTATACACACTAACCATCTATGCGGGGACAGTTATGGGCACTCGACGTCGTGGTATCAGCCAAAGCCTTCGTGACGTCAGCGAGTGAGCGCGCCGGGTTGGACCGCGTAACGCAACTTCCTTTGTAATGGAGGTTGCTAGGTCTGCTCTCCGGCCGCGTTCGCAATGTGCAGGTGTGCAAAGGGCGATGGGCCCAGACCCCTGCGCCATAGGATTTAGACCGGTGTGCTGACCTCTCTGTTATGCCTAGGTAGGGCTACGACGTGTTGATCTTCCGAGGCCGGGCATGACCCAGGAAAGTGTGTCCGGCCAAATGGGATCGAGCGTGTTGGGTTATGTGGTGCACCCCTGCAGGGAAGTTAATCTATTCGAATAGCCGTGATCTTCGGTAACAGGACGACTTGGAGTTGTACCTTGACCTTATGACAACTAGAACCGGATACTTAATAAAACACACCCTTCCAAGTGCCATATACAACCGGTGATCGCTCTCTCACAGGGCGACGAGGGGAGGATCATCGGTTAGGATTATGCTATGCAATGCTACTTGGTGAACTTATCATCTACTCTCTTCTTCTGCTGCAAGATGGAGGTGGCCAGAAGCGTAGTCTTCGATAGGACTAGCTATCCCCCCTCTTATTCCGGCATTCTGCTGTTCAGTCCATATATGATACCCTTATTCCAGTTGATACCAATGCATACATATGTAGTATAGCTCCTTGCTTGCGAGTACTTTGGATGAGTACTCATGGTTGCTTTCTCCCTCTTTTCCCCTATCGCTTCTACCTGGTTGTCGCAACCAGATGTTGGAGCCCAGGAGCCAGACGCCACCTTCGACGACGACTCCTACTACACCGGAGGTGCCTACTACTACGTGCTGCCCGCTGACGATGACCAGGAGTAGTTTAGGAGGATCCCAGGCAGGAGGCCTGCGCCTCTTTCGATCTGTATCCCCGTTTGTGCTAGCCTTCTTAAGGAAAACTTGTTTAACTTATGTCTGTACTCAGATATTGTTGCTTCCGCTGACTCTTGTGCCTTCGAGCATTTGTATTCGAGCCTTCGAGGCCCCTAGCTTGTAATATAAAGCTTGTATTATTTTAATTTGTGTCTAGAATTGTGTTGTGATATCTTCCCGTGAGTTCCTGATCTTGGTCGTACACATTTGCGTGCATGTAGTGTACGGTCAAATCGGGGGCGTCACATGTTATTACTGCGAGCCAGCCAGCTATCTTCTCTCGCACAAAAGCGGGTCATGAGTGTCGTGAGGGCCGCCATAGATTTCGGCTTTTCCTGACCAAGGTGCCGGGCTAGCCATTCGTCGCGGATGTTGTGTTTGAAAGCCGCTAGGGCCTCTGCAACCGGACAGTCAACAATTTGATTTTTCTTTGTTAGGAACCAAGTCCAGAATTGCCTGGATGATTCTTTTAGCTGCTGAATTATGTGGCTCAAGTCATCGGCATCTGGTGGCCGCACATAATTGCCCTGAAAGTTGTCGAGGAATGCGGCTTCCAGATCTTCCCAACAGCTGATGGAATCTGCTGGCAAGATGTTAAGCCAATGCCAAGCTAGTCCCTTGAGCTTTAGTGGGAGGTATTTGATGGCGTGTAAGTCATCACTGCGGGCCATGTGGATGTGGAGGAGGAAATCCTTGATCCATACTGCGGGATCTGTTGTGCCGTCGTATGATTCAATATTTACAGGTTTGAAACCTTCTGGGATTTGATGATCCATTTCTTCCTTGAAGCATAAGGGGTGTGTGGCGCCTTTGTATTGGGCTATACCACGACGCAGCTCGAATGGGTCTTGCCCGCTGTGTTCGGCCCGGCCGGATTTAATTTTACTGTATTCGACGTGACGTTTATCGTCTCGCATAGTGGCGCACCCCCGTGATCCATAGATCGATCTTGCATGCTTTGCTTTGTCCTTCAATATGTCTTGCCGGTCTGGCATATCTCCCCATGCCTTTTTATTTGAATGGCCTCGGGGTGCGGGCTGAGTTTTTGGCTGGAATGCCTCTCTATCATGGCCACGAGGTGGCCGATCAGCTGCGTCATACACTTCTTCCTCCAGTCAGGGTAGCAACCTGCATTTTGGGTAACTCTTGGAGGGGCGCTCGAGTTTATACTCCTCGACCGCGAGGACTTCAGTCCATCTGTCAGCTAGCAGATCTTGATCAGCTTGAAGCTGCTGTTGTTTTTTCTTAAGACTATTTGCCATGGCTATAAGCTGGCGTTTGAAGCGCTCTTGTTCGACGGGATCCTCTGGCACGGCGAATTCGTCGTCGCCGAGGCTTGCCTCGTCTTCGGAGGGGGGCATGTAATTATCATCCTCCGTCTCTCCATCTGCCGCTCTCTCAGGAGGGCTGGCTCCTCCATCCTCCTGCTCTAAATCTTGCTGGAGGGATTGTTGTTGTCTTCGGCACTATCCGGAGTGTTATTATCTCCTGTGCCGGTATCACCACTTTTGCTTTGGCAGGACTTAGAGCGGTGCCGCTGACGTCGGCGCTTGGATTGCTTCTTGGAGGGGTCATCCTCCGCTATCTCGTCGCCATTGCCTTCTTTGGGTGTATCCACCATGTATATATCGTATGATGAGGTGGCTGTCCAGTGCCCTGTGGGCAGTGGTTACTCTTCGTCTCCCGCATTGTTGTCCATACCATCGATGTCTTCGGAGTCGAAGTCGAGCATGTCGGTTAAGTCATCAACAATGGCTACTAAGTGGGTGGTGGGTGGGCCGTGAATTTCTTGGTCGTCCGCATCCCAATCCTGCCGGACATAGTTCGGCCAGGATCCTCCTAACAAGGAGAGAGACCTTAATGAGTTCAGTATGTTGCCAAAGGGCGAGTGCTGAAAAATATCCGTGGAGGTAAACACCATGATCGGCGCCCAATCGGATTCGATAGGAACGGGCACAGGCGGTTTGGAGTCCGTGGCCGGAGAAGGATCCGGCAGTTTAACAACACGGCTCTCGTGTAAGGTAAGCTCGATGTTTGGCTCGATCACCGTTGAGGGTGAGGCCTCTGTGGCGGGGTCCATCCACCCGTCCTTGGACGGCGCAACTGGCTCCGAATTGAGGGTCGGAGCGGCTGCCTGTGCGATCTCCTGAACACTGTCCAACGGTAGAGCTAAATCGTACTCATCGTGATCACGTGACGCACAAGGCAGAGGCTCGAATCCGTCGAAGAGCAAGTCTCCACGGATATTGGCCGTGTAGTTTAAGCTTCCAAACCTGACCCGGTGGCCAGGGGCGTAACTTTCAATCTGCTCCAGATGACCAAGCGAATTGGCCCGTAGTGCAAAGCCGCCGAACACGAAGATCTGTCCGGGGAGAAAAGTCTCACCCTGGACTGCATCCCTATCGATGATAGTAGGAGCCATCAAGCCTAACGGCGACGACACCGAGGAACTCTCAATGAAAGCACCAATGTCGGTGTCAAAACCGGTGCATCTTGGGTAGGGGGTCCCGAACTGTGCGTCTAAGGCGGATGGTAACAGGAGGCAGGGGACACAATGTTTTACCTAGGTCCGGGTCCTCTTGATGGAGGTAAAACCCTACGTCCTGCTTGATTAATATTGATGATATGGGTAGTACAAGAGTAGATCTACCACGAGATCGGAGAGGCTAAACCCTAGAAGCTAGCCTATGGTATGATTGTATGTTGTAGTTGTTGTGTCCTACAGACTAAAACCCTCCGGTTTATATAGACACCGGAGAGGGTTAGGGTTACACAAGGTCGATTACAAAGGAGGAGATACACATATCTGTATTGCCTATCTTGCCTTCTGCGCCAAGAGTCCCATCCGGACACGAGATGAAGTCTTCAATCCCGTATCTTCATAGTCTAACAGTCCGGCCAATGGAGATGGTCCGGCTGTCCGAAGAACCCCTAATCCAGGACTCCCACAGGTACAATGGCTGGTATATGTGTGGAGGAGGATAGAGGCCTACCTTATGTATTAAGGAGATCGATCTGCCTCATGTATTAAGGGAGATCGATCGACATCCATGCATATGTGCAAGAGAGGAATAAGGTCGGGAGAGAGATAGAGCTAGAGTGTTGGAGGGGGTGGTAGTGGAGTTGCTTCTAACAAATGGTGGGATAGGCTTTCTAGACAAATGGAGGGCACGCCCGCAATATCAATAAGAGAGGAGATGGCTGCTTGTTGTCTGTGCATGTGCGTGTGAGAGACGGGTCAGGAGGCATGCACGAATGATGAGGGGGGACGATGTGGCTGTGGTAAGCAGACGTAACTACATAGGAAGATCAATCGCCCTTTGTTAGAGAAAGGAGAGACATAACTTGTGAGGTACGTCGATCGATGGGGGGGGGTAGTTAAAGTCGATCTAGGTATATGTTGGGAGATCAATTGGTATACATGCATGTGTGTGTTAGAAGCAAATGAGGCACGAGGAGAAGGATAAAGAGAGAGGGATGCATGTAGGAGGTGGTATGAGAGGCATACTATATTGAGGGGGAGGAGTGTGCGAGTACGAGAAGGATGAAAAGAGTGGTGGGAGTGAGGCATGGATGGTGACAAGAGAAGAGGGGAAGCTTGTGTTTGTGCTAGGCACACCTGGCTAGAGAGGCATATCGATCGATGTGTGCCGTAAAGAAGGAGCTGGGGGGCCTGCACACACCATGGGTGAACGACCTAAAGTGAAAAGACAAATTTGCGCAATGGAGCTAGAGAATGCTGAGGGAGGGTGAGAGGGATGCGGCCATGTGCATGCACAAGAGAAAGTTAGCGCTAGCAACAAAGATAAGAGGGTTGTGTGGGTGTAAAACACGAATAGAGATCATATATACTTCATTATAAAAAGCGAATTCGGATAGTTGAAGAATTTATCATAGTGTTTCGAACCGACGCATGTGTGAATATATATAACGGTGATACACAAGTGTGTGGTTATGAACATGTTATACTACATTTAATATATTTTATCTCTACTCTTATAAAAAACGGAGTTGTTGATGATGGTGTGCCTGCCATCCTACATTATAGGCCGTCCGATTTATATCTGGCGGATAGCGAGGAAACTATGATGGTTGAAGTTGGCAACAATCATGATTGTAGATTCTTATTGAAATAGAGAAACAAATTCAAATTTAGTTCGAATTGCAGCGGTAGTATAGACATTTGGAATGCACTAAAATGTTGGTATGAGTAGGTTACATGCATTATACAGCAAGCGAAAAAATTTAATCGGACGTAACATGGATTCATACTCCCTCCTTCCATCTATATAGGGTGTAATGAGATTTTTAAGACCGCCTTTGACTATTGACAAGATTAATAGTACATGACATGCACAATGTGAAAATTATATCATTGAAAGAACCTTTCAGAGACGAATTTAACGCTTTGTGTAAATTGCATGTCATATATCATTGCTCTAATATTTGGTCAAAGTTAGCATCGAAAAACACATTAGGCCCTATATAGATGGAAGGGGGGAGTAGCTTTGAAGAGCATTTGTATAGTAAAATGGGGCAAGACTCTCTCTTTGTGTGGTGTGAATAGTTTTATTTTTTTCGTTTTATTTGTGGTTGAGGGAAGTGCGAATTGATTTGGTACGTACAAGTGCAATATTACTACACGTTAGGCTTGTCCCTAAAATTCAACCTGCGTCTTGTTATATCCCGAAAATTCAGATATCGTGCTCCCAAAACTGGCACCTTCACAACCCGCGCCTTGCTATCCCGAAATTACAACGCGTGCGAAAACTCCCTCCAGTTGCCAAATCCTGACACGCGAAATCTCCCTTCTAACCCTGAGTCGAAAGGGCCGCTAGTTCAAATCAGTGGGGGGGGGTACTTTTGTAACACACCCTACATTTTGGACAAGCGCGTCCCTATGTCATGCTTCACCCCCTCCCACCGCCCCCTTTTCGCCATTCGAAATCCCAGGCTGCCATAACCTCTCCGTTCCAGCCGCGATACCCCACCCTCCTCCGTCCGCCACGGCACCGCTGCCCAGCCGGACGACGTCATCCACCTCAACAGCTCGACGTCCCTCGTCCACCTCCCCGGATGGGGATCCTTCGTTCATCTCGTCGTCCCGCTGGTTCAGCCGCCCTGTCCTCCACCTCCAAGGAGCTGCTCCAACGATTGCCTCATCTATCACGGCTGCTCCATCCCCACAGCGCCGCCTTAACCTGCTCCTCCGGAACCACAACATCCTCACCGACTCCTCGGATGAAGCCGAGGCCTACTCGGCGCCACCAAAGAGGTTGTACACTCATCACATTGCACCTTCTCCTTAACTCGACCTCCCGGCGTCAACGGTGCTCCATCCCGCACCCCCATGGAGTAGCTACCTTGAAGCCGGTGCCGCGGGCGACATCTCCACGGCGACTCTCCCCCAGTGCGAGGCCCCTTCGGCAGCGGCGTCCATACCAGCCGAATCTGGGCTGCTGCTCCGGCTCTCGCTCGCTCGCTCGCGCTCCTGCTGCGGCTCCGGCTCTTGCTCGATCGCTCGCTCACCTAGCTGCTACTGCTGCTCTCCCCCTCGCTTGTGCTGCTGCTCTGCTCCGATTAAGCCACACTTCAGTCGACTGAATCGACTTTTGGGTCAGTCGATTTTCAGGGGTTGGGGGGGGGGGGGGCTCGCCGGAGTTAAGGAAGAACCACCCGCAGCGGGGATGGGGGCTTGCCGGAGAGGTACCCCACTATCTATCTTAGGGTTCAGGGTAGGGGCGGGTGGCCTAGAAGGCTGGCCGGGGCGGCGGTGGCGAGTTGTTTTGGGGCGGCGAGGTGGCGCTGGGGCCGGCGGTTCAGCCGGTGGTGGCTGGTGGCTCAGGGGGGTGCAGGTTGAAGATGAACTGCAGGCCCTCCCTAAACTACATGTCAAATGCCTCTCTGCTACCATTACGTTCAGTTTCAACAGTAGCATTCAGATTCCACAGTAAATTTCAGTTTCGACAGTTAAGTTCAGAGTCAATAGTTTTTACCTCATCTGTTGTAGTCAGGTGGTTTTTGGTGATGTTAATTTTACATCCATTTTACATCATCTATTGGAGATGCTATTAGAATCCCACTTGAGATTGACGATGTCTGTCTTGTGCTGCTTCAGCCTTGACGTCTTACGACTCACCGGAGCTGCTCCAACGATAGAACAATCCATCACAACAGAGCAGTGCCCTGGACGCCGTCTACAAATTCCCCAGATCTTCCTCCACACCTCCGACAGTCACCTCTGCCTCAACTGCTTCAGCGACCAACCCAATGATGCTGAGGTCGACACGGCTACGACAAAGAGGTTGTACACTTGTTGCATCACTTATTACTATACATTCACGTTGATCCATTAGGGCTATTTTGGTTCAACGGAAAAACGTCGATCCACTGGTTGTTACCATCACTCTAAATTTCTGCATGCTCTCCTTACATAATCTCACCATATTTTTTTCGTATGCATGTCAGATATTGTACACAGTCATGCTGAACATGTAGAGAAAAAAAAAGAAGAGTTTTGCGCGGCAATACAATGTCATGCCGACATCGCTCCATGGTGGGTTCAATGGCAAGCCGTCCCCACCCCTCTCCAGATTGTAATCCAGAGGAAGATATCTGTTCTGAGGCGGATTCAAATGCCCCTAACCACTCCTATTTACCCCCCAAGGTGTTTGCTCTACCTTGGCATGATGATGTTAGCCATATTATGCATATGTTGCCTTGCAGTGCCTACTTTTGACATCATATATGTCATCTGCTTAGTTTAGACATGTTCTGTAATGCCACATGTTTAGTTTCTATATCATATATGGGAATTATGCAGTCTCATGTCTTTTAGCCAGCCATAATATATGTGAAATGTGCAATGCCATCCTGTTTAACCAGGCATCATATATTTGAATGATATCTTACCCATCCTTTTCTTCATTACATTTCCATTTGTCGACAATATTTGTACATTAAACTAATCTTCCTGTGAATCAGCCATTTGGGTGGGAGATGGAAAAATCTGGAGTGAAAACAAGGCCTTCAGAGCAGACAGTGCTACCTGTCAAAGCAGATCTCTTGTTGGGTCCCGATAGCTCCTCAGAGATGGATTCAGAGACATATGACCAGTCCTATTCCCCCACTGAGGTGTATGCTGTAACTTGGCATGGTTATACTGCTCATATCATGCATACGGTGTCTTGCATTGCATAGTTTAGACATCATATACACAATATTCAACACCATGTTCTTAGTTCAGATATCATATCGAATGCCCTCTGTTTAGCATATTTTTTTTGAATTAAATGATGCGATCTTGATTACTTAGATAACATGTAGGTGAATTATGTCATGCGATCCTGTTTAGTTATTCATCATATCTTTGAATTATGTTATGCTATGCTATCCAGTTTAGATAGACATCATATATGTGAAATTATGTCATGCTATCCATTTTAGTTAAACCATATACATGTCAACTATTTCATGCCCGCTTTTTTCCACACTATCTATCGCATCTGTCTCTCATACAATGTCTGTACATTCAACTACGTTTCCTGTTTATCAGCCATTTGAATTGGAGCGGGTGATGCCAGTATCTAGCAGACTAAAAACACGGTCTTCAAATAAAACAGTGCTACCTCTTGGTGGAGATAGCACCCCGGTTGTACATGCACAAGAACCAGCCCTACCACACATAACCCAAACTCTCGCAGATTGTACCCCTACTGCGATGGACAGAGAACCAGCTTCACCCAATCTAACCCCAGCCGACAGTAACCCAGTTCCTGTTAACACAGCACCATCTCCACCACAGAGCTCCCAAACAAGAGCAGTTAGTAAGGCAGCTCTAGTGCCCAAAGGGCCAGTACTATCATGGCGAACCCCAACTCCACCAGATAGTACGCCTATTCCTGTGGAGGAAGCACAACCATCTAGTCGTAGTTTAGCATCTATCGCATTTGATGTTGTTCAATCGTATGTGCGTATCTTCCCATCTTGGAAATATTACACTAAAGATGAAGGAAAATGCCAGTTGCAGGTGTTTGTCCAGGAGTTATGTGTAAGTAACGTTATTCATGGCAATTACTTTGCTTCGTCCCATACATCCTACCTCCATGATGGTTATGATACAGCAAATTTTCCCATTTTTCTCTATAGAGAAGGACCAATTTGGAAACTCAGGATGAGGTAACCTGTGCTAATACCTCTCCTATCTTCAAAAATGCTTGGTGGCAGTATCAGAATTACCTGAAGAAAACGTACTTCACCGGCAAATAAAATTATCAAATTCCCTTATGTTCTCTTGAGACACATTTACTGGACGATGACTGGGAACGCATTGTTCTGTACTGGTCCCGAACCAAGAATGTGGTAAGGTCTATGAGCTCATTTTCTATTTTAAGTATTATATTCTTGCGTCTTACTATACTTTGTTCATGTAGAACAAGTGCCTAAACCTGAAGAACAACTGTTCTAATTTAAGATTCCATTGCTATCATAGTTCAAAAAAGCTCTAGGCGTTAATTGTGCGTTTTGCCACCGCCTTGCACTTTACTGACCAAAGCACATGCTTATGCGCAGTTATGCACAGATTATGCATAGTTATGCGCAATGCGTTTTGCCAATGCCTATAGCCTAGGCGCGCTTAAGCGCTCGCTTAGGCACGCCTTTTTTAACTATGATTGCTTTGCTCTTGTATCACTATATTTACTCATACAAACTTATTTTTAAATTGAAGGATCCAATCGAGACTCCAATGGCACAACAGGTATGTTCACGCATGTTTCTTTAACAGGTTTGCTCTTATCAATAGCTCCGTTGATTTCAATTTCAATTGTGTACACAGTTGACTTTCATATCATGCACATTACTAGCATCACAACAGAGCCAATAGTGTTGTTGTACATGTAGACCAGCGGTACCCATCTGAAATCTTGTTGTGCCGTGTAGTTTCCCACAGTTTGTATTCTTTCACTGCTGCTTTGTCTTGAACTGATATGATTTGAACCGTGTCTCTATTTTGATTTGGCAAGAAAATGCAGTGACCATAGGACATAGATATATGTTTGTTTGATGCTTTTATTATGTACTAGTACTTGGCAATAGAAGACTTGGTAGTTTAATCCTGTCCACCTTACTGATGAATTGGTTCACCGAAATGAGTTTCATATACTAGTACATGCTAAACTTGTTATGTGTCTGCTTGTTTCTTCTTTTAGAATGCTGACAGAATATTGGGGAAGAGTGCCTTATTAAGCAATGGTAAAGGAAGTAATGTAGATAAGGTTCAGGATAGTGACACATCCTTGTTGGTCTCCAACAAAGCTGATAAAACAGCTAAGGAAGACTATCTTGAAGACAGCGAGACAACCCCAAAGTCCTGTCTTGGTTTAGTGTTCGAGTTACTGGCCACTACCACTTGCACAAGCAATTCAAACTCACTGTCTGAATCAGTTCGGTTTCTTGAGTCTCAACTACAAGCTGAAAGACATCGATCAGTTGTGCTACGACAAGAAGCGGAAGGACTGCAGAAGTCCCTGGAGCATTCAGATGCATACTTTCTGGTGCAACAGCAAGCGTTGGAGTATTTTAGCGCCAAACAGGACAAAGCTAATCAGCTTGCTAAGCTTATTGCCAGCATGGTGGATACCCAGGATAA
Organism: Triticum monococcum; assembly: GCA_034509565.1. Taxonomy (NCBI): domain Eukaryota; kingdom Viridiplantae; phylum Streptophyta; class Magnoliopsida; order Poales; family Poaceae; genus Triticum; species Triticum monococcum. Next base: position 369,749,671 of record CM067845.1, read on the forward strand.
CATTTCTTGAGATCTTCTGAAGTTGTTTCAGTTATGCTCTTGTTTTGTTGCCGCGTTTATTTAAACTGGTGGCCAATTTTGACGGCCAGTGTATGTAATGTGCTGCTTTGTTCCCTATATTTGCATTGGTGGCGAACTTTGATGCCCAGTGGATGTAATATGTGTAATAGCGGTAATAGGCTAGCCTTAATTGCTTGCTTATTTATTTCCTTATTGTCTTGTTTAGTTGTTTGCTTGTAGTCACTGTAGTTATTTTTCTGTTTTTTTCTAGTGGCCACAATAGCCTATTTTTGGTAACCAGGCCAAAATAATCATGGGCCTTCTACGGGCCGTATGATCCATGGGCCTTCGTCCGGCCGTAGGATCCATCGGCCTTTTATACGGGCCTTAGGGTCCATGGGCCTTCTATGGGCCGTAGGGTCCATGGGCCTTCTACGGGTCATACGATCCATGGGCCTTCTATGGGCCGTACTATCCATGGGCCTCATACGGGCCGTAGGATCCATGGGCCTTCTACGGGGCGTATCATCATTTTGCCAATCATGGGCCGTACTATTCGTGGACCATAACGGGCCGTTAATAGGCCATATTTGATAACTATATGAAAATAGCCCAACGGGTTTTTAACATGAAAACGGCCCAACGTATTAACGGTCCGCAAACGGGTCGACTGTAACGACGGGCTGAATTTGGCCCACAAGCAGAAAAGATAGTAACGGGCCGTATGTAACCGAATGTTGCAAATGAGCCCAAGAATCAATGGGCCCTGAGAAGGCCAAAAGATAACTTGGGCTGGAAATGGCCCAATGGAATAACGGGTTGTTAATGGTTATAAAGTGATACACTGTTCATTACGGGCCAGTTTCACCATGGGCCGTTAATGGGCCAAGATTTACAAAGGTCCTCATTTGGGCCGAAAGAAGTCATGGGCCACACATGGGTCAAAAGTTAAACGGGCTGAATCATATTGGACGACCCAGATGACGCTACTGGGCCTAATTCGGAAAGGGCGTAACGGGCCTTGGGTTAGCGGGCTGTAAATGGGCTATATGCGAACATGCCATTAACAGGCTTTCCGTGGGCCGACCCCCACCTTTTGACCAAGTCAAACGGGCCGGCCTTTTCACAGGAATGGGCCTCTGTTTGGCCATGCCATGTGTCGCTGTATCATAGGCGCCTTTGGTCCAATGAGCGGATGACATCTGTCCCAACGGTGAGCCGACACGTGTTTCCTCCAGCCAATGATGATTTTACATGTGGAAAATCCCCATTGGTCGGGGCTGTTAACGGGTTATCGGATCCAAAACCCGACCCGAGAGCTTAATGGCGTTCCGTTACGGTGGATGCCACGTGTCAGTCACCCTTGACGAAAGCACTTCTGTGACGCGCGATTTATCATCATGGAAGTGGACACTTCCATGATGATAATTTTGGTAATGTCATGGAACACTTTTACGGCAGCACAGGTATGACTATCTTGATTCTGTCATAAATTTATCATGGATGTACATGCATGACAAAAAACGCGACCTGCTGTGAAAAGCATGTATCATCACGGAAGTGTATTTTTTTGTAGTGTATGTCCGGATTCCCGAGCTCTCCGAACAGGATATGCGCTCGCGGGAGGATGCCGCCCTAACCCTGAATCCAGAATCAGGCCACATACCGAACCCGTAGGGCAATATCCCGGAGCCCGAACTTCCAAGATCGGAAACTCCCCTGCCCCGGGATCACAGATCGGGTCAAGGTCCGGATTTCAATCCACCCACCCACCCAGATACAAACTATCTTTCCCACATTAGGCAAGCGCCCCAAGAGACAGTACATCACTATTGGGCCAGATTCCTCCTTGTAATGAACAAGGTCAAGGACTGTCGCAAGGAAGATGAAATTTCATTCTTTCGCAACAATTGCACGGACAAGGGAGTCCTCAACGCCATAAGTCGCCGTGACATAGCACACTTCGCTGATTTGGCGGACATTGTACGGAAATACTGTGCGATGGAGAGTGCCTGGAAAACCCAAACGCAATTTTGGGATAATCTGGCTCTCACAAAACCCCCAGTACGAACTAAAAGGGCGGACTCTTATAAGTCTCCCGGCCCAATTACAAAGAAGCAAAAGCCCATTACAGGGCATGGAACCGTATTGGAGGGATGGCTCAACGGGCCCTGCAAAATTCATAGTACAGCGGATACCATATCAACACACAGCCTTAGAGCATGTTGGGTACTCCGGCAGGTTGCCAAAAGCGGTGAGGATCTCCTCACCCAAAATACCTCAGAGCAGCTCCCCATGGATAACAACATAGTACTAATAGTCTTCGAGACCTTTGCCTCAAATAATAGGCGTAAGCGAGCACCCCGCGGCCTCGCCGAAGTCTGCCACGTGGCAACAATAAATCCATGGAGCGACACGGCTATCACCTTCAACGCCAGTGACGAACCTAAATTCCGAACAGCCCGAGCACCAGCCGCTCTGTTCCTCAGTCCAATTGTGGACGGCTTTCGCCTCACTAAGGTGCTCATGGATGGCGGCAGCGGATTAAACCTCATCTATGAGGAAACTCTCCAAAAGATGGACATAGACAAAAACCGTATTGAGCAAATCAGTACGACCTTCCGAGGAATCATCCCTAGTCAGGAGGCACGTTGCGCTGGGAAAATCACACTTGATGTGGTATTCTGCACTCCGGAGAATTACAGGTCCGAAGAAATTACATTCCATGTGGCCCCGTTTAGTAGCGGATACCACGCCCTTTTAGGGCGGGAGGCATTCACAATTTTTCAAGCCATACCCCATTACGGGTACATGAAGCTCAAAATGCACCGAACACTTCGAGTGGATGGATGCAGCCACGGCCGGACTAGAAGAAATCAAAGCCATCCTGGCCGCCAACCCAATCCTAGCCACACCAACTGTTGGCGAACCAATGCTATTATATATAGCGACAACTCACCAAGTTGTAAGCGCAGTGCTCGTCGTCGAACGGGAGACGGACGGACATAAATTCCTGCTTCAAAAGTCCGTATATTATGTATCCACCGTCCTCACTCCATGCAAATCACGGTACCCACATTACCAAAAGATAACATACGTGGTGTTTATGGCATTCCGGAAATTATGACACTACTTTCAAGTGTGTTCGATCACGGTGGCATCCGAAGTACCACTTAATGACATAATAAACAACCGTGATGCCACGGGCCGGATTGCCAAATGGGCTATTGAGCTCCTCCCATTCTACATAACATATAAGCCACGACGAGCCATTAAGTCACAAGTACTAGCCGACTTCGTAGCCGAATGGACAGAAGCCGAACTCCCTAAAGGTTATGGCGCATACTCCAATTGGATTATGCACTTCAACGGCTCTAAAATGCTGGCTGGTCTAGGGGCTGGCGTCGTCCTGACGTCCCCCACCGGAGACACGGTGCAATACGTGCTCCTAATACTATATATGGACTCCAATAACGCAGCTGAATAAGAGGCCCTACTACACGGCCTCCGGATGGCGGTCTCCATGGGCATCCAACTCCTACAGGTGCGTGGGGACTGGAACCTCGCAATATCCCAAAAAAATGGAGACTTCGATGCCAAGGATCCAAAAATGGCGGCATATCGCAATGCCGTCCTCAAAATGTCAGCTCAATTCGAGGGGCTGGAATTCCACCATGTGGCTCGGGAAACCAACCAGGCAACGGACATCCTAGCTCGTATCGGCGCTAAATGTGACCCTGTCCCACCAAACATCTTCCTAGAAAGACTGTTTAAACCATCCATGGTATGGGAAGGGGACACCGGCAAAATTAGTCCGGACCCGGCCACAACCCCAGATACCGAATACTCTGACATAATCGGAGGCTCAGCCATCGAAATAACACCTTCAGCCCACGTGATAATGGCCATCATCGCCCCGTGGACAGAACCATTCCTGGCCTACCTAACTAGACAATAATTACCTGAGGACCAAAATGAGGCTCTCTGCATAGTGCGGCAATCTAAAGCCTACAAGGTCCATGAGGGAGAGCTTTATAAGAAAAGCACAACCGGAGTCCTTCAAAGGTGCATCTCCAAGGAGGAAGGGCGGAAGCTGTTGGCGGAAATCCATGCCGGACTCGGCGGCCACCACGCAGCAGCCCGGGCCCTTGTAAGCAAGGCCTTCCATACAGGTTTTTATTGGCCGACGGCCCGAGCAGATGCACAACATCTAGTTCAACATTGTGTTGGTTGCTAGCTTTTTGCAAACCAAAGCCAGATGCCACCTACCGCCCTCCAAACCATCCCCATTACTTGGACCTTCGCGGTCTGGGGGCTCGATATGGTCGGACCCCTCTAAGGGGGAACCCATAATAGAAAATACTTACTGGTCATGGTGGACAAATTCACCAAATGGATAGAGGCTAAACCTGTCAAAACGGCTGAATCCGAACCGGTGATAGACTTCATATCCGGGGTTGTACACCATTATGGCATTCCCCACAGCATCACCACTGACAATGGCACAAACTTTACAGCCGGCGAGGTGAAACTTTAGTGTAGCAACATGGGCATCAAGCTCGATTATGCTTCTGTCTATCATCCGCAAATTAACGGTCAAGTCAAACACGCGAATGGTCTTATCATGAGTGGTATTAAACCTAGATTAGTTCGGTCCTTACAGGAATCAGACACCCATTGGGTAGAGGATCTCGACTCCGTACAATGGGGGCTGGGGACTACGCTGAATCGCACTACCGGATACACACCGTTCTTTATGGTGTACGGCGCTGAGGCGGTACTACCTTGCGACATAATCCATGACTCACCTCGAGTGCGCATGTACGAAGAAAGAGAGGACGAGTGATGACCCACAAGTATAGGGGATCTATCATAGTCCTTTTGATAAGTAAGAGTGTCGAACCCAACGAGGAGCAGAAGGAAATGATAAGCGGTTTTCAGCAAGGTATTCTCTGCAAGTACTGAAATAAGTGGTAACAGATAGTTTTGTGGTAAGATAATTTGTAACGAGCAACAAGTAACAAAAGTAAATAAAGTGCAGCAAGGTGGCCCAATCCTTTTTGTAGCAAAGGACAAGCCTGGACAAACTCTTATATAAGGAAAAGCACTCCCGAGGATAGATGGGAATATCGTCAAGCTAGTTTTCATCACGTTCATATGATTCACGTTCGGTACTTTGATAATTTGACATGTGGGTGGACCGGTGCTTGGGTGCTGTTCTTACTTGAACAAGCATCCCACTTATGATTAACCTCTATTGCAAGCATCCGCAACTACAACAAAAGTATTAAGGTAAACCTAACCATAGCATGAAACATATGGATCCAAATCAGCCCCTTACGAAGCAACGCATAAACTAGGGTTTAAGCTTCTGTCACTCTAGCAACCCATCATCTAATTATTACTTCCCAATGCCTTCCTCTAGGCCCAAATAATGGTGAAGTGTTATGTAGTCGACGTTCACATAACACCACTAGAGGCTAGACAACATACATCTCATCAAAATATCAAACGAATACCAAATTCACATGACTACTAATAGCAAGACTTCTCCCTTGTCCTGAGGAACAAACGTAACTAATCACAAAGCATATTCGTGTTCATAATCAGAGGGGTAATAATATGCATAAAGGATCTGAACATATGATCTTCCACCAATTAAACCAACTAGCATCAACTACAAGGAGTAATTAACACTACTAGCAACCTACTAGCACCAATCCCGGACTTGGAGACAAGAATTGGATACAATAGATGTACTAGGGTTTTGAGATGAGATGGTGCTGATGAAGATGTTGATGGAGATTGCCCTCTCCCAATGAGAGGAGCGTCGGTGATGACGATGGCGATGATTTCCCCATCCGGGAGGGAAGTTTCCCCGGCAGAACAGCTCCGCTGGAGCTCTAGATTGGATCCGCCAAGGTTTCGCCTCGTGGCGGCGGAGTTTCATCCCGAAAGGTTGCTTTTGATTTTTTTTCTCGACGAAAGACTTCATATAGCAGAAGATGGTCATCGGAGAGCCACCAGGGGGCCCACGAGGTAGGGGGGCACGCCCTTGGGGGGGGGCACCCTCGTGGAAAGGGTGTGGGCCCCTTGGTCTTCATCTTTGAAGAGGATTTTTCATTATTTATTATAAGGTATTCCGTGGAGTTTCAGGACTTCTGGAGCTGTGCAGAATAGGTCTCTAATATTTGCTCCTTTTCTAGCCCAGAATTCCAGCTGCCGGCATTCTCCCTCCTTATGTAAACCGTGTAAAATAGGAGAGAATAGCCATAAGTATTGTGACATAATGTGAAATAACAGCCCATAATGCAATAGATATCGATATAAAAGCATGATGCAAAATGGATGTATCAACTCCCCCAAGCTTAGACCTCGCTTGTCTTCAAGCGAAAGCGATAACAATAAATATGTCCCCATGTTTAGAGGTAGAGGCGTCGATAAATATAAAATACGGACATGAGGGCATCATGATTATTCTCATAATAGCAACATACATAGATATTGTCATATGATTATTTATGTTCAAGTGATGATCTATTCACAATGCAAAAGTATGAATCAAAAACCTTATTGAGAACCAGCAAGCTATAACCTCAGTCATTGAAGCAATTGAAATTTATCATAACATCAGAAAGAGTCTATGTCAGAGATAAAAAGCAAGTCCACATACTCAACTATCATCTAGTCCTTCATAATTGCTAACACTCGCGCAATACTTGTGGTTATAGAGTTTTAATCGGACACAGAGAAAGATAGGGGCTTATAGTTTCACCCCACAACCTTTTACCTCAAGGGTAATGCCAACAATAATAACTCATGCCCCCCTACATCCAATTGTGATATGAACCTTTATTATGCAGTCCGTCGCTTTTATTACTTCCACATCACAAGATCGTATAAAGCTTATTTCTTCCACACTAATCATACATATTTAGAGCAATTTTTATTGCTCTGCACCGATGACAACTTACTGGAAGGATCTTACTCAATCCATAGGTAGATATGGTGGACTCTCATGGCCAAACTGGTTTAAGGGTATTTGGAAGCACAAGTAGTATCTCTACTTGGTGCTGAGAATTTGGCTAGCATTAGGGGGAAAGGCAAGCTCAACATGTTGGATGATCCATGACAACATACTTTATCTCAGATATAAGAAAAGATAACCCATTACGTTGTCTTCCTTGTCCAACATCAACTCTTTAGCATGTCATATTTTGATGAGTGCTCCCAATCATAAAAGATGTCAATAATAGTATATTTATATGTGAAACCTCTCTTTCCATATTACTTCCTATTAATTGCAACGATGACCAAAGCTATGTCTGCCAACTCCCAACAACTTTTAATCATCACACTCTTTCTATGTGAAGTCATTACTATCAATAAGATCAATATGAACTTTTGTTTCTTCTTATTCTTTTTCTCTTTTCTTTTATTCACCCAAGATCATAGCAAGAAAATCAAGCCCTTGACTCAACACTAATCTTTATTATATAGCTCACGAACTCGATTACATAGAGAGATCATAAGGCAAAACTCAAAACTAGATCATGCCATAAACTTTATTCTACTAGATCAAAATACTACTAATAGGATCAAACTAAGGAAAATGGTAAAGATAGGAGTTGTGATTGTGATACGATACCGGGGCACCTCCCCCAAGCTTGGCGGTTGCCAGGGGGAGTGCCCATACCCATGTTATTATATCTCCTTCTTTGTTGTTGGTGAAATATTCTTGGCGATGATTCCTCTCAGGACACAATTCTCCTCATCGAGCTTGTTGACTTGCTGCTTGAGGTCCATTGTTTCCTTACGAAGCTTTCCTATGACGGCTAAAGCTCCTTGCACCCAAGGGTGTTTCATAGCTGCGGGAGAACAAGTGACACTCCTCTTCATACTTTCGTAAGAAAGAAATCTAACATTGGAAGGGATAACAGAGTTTGGAATAGCTGAGCTCTGTAGTTCCCCCATCGTGAACCCAGCTCGGAAGCGAGAGGTGACTTCTTGATCCTCCATGGCATCTACCCTCATTAAGTCAGCCTCCATCTCTTCCTCTGTTGCTGGCCCAAAGTGGTGAGGGTCGCTGTTTGCCCTTGGTTCCGGTGCCGGATTAGATACCCGGCTCTCCCCGACCGACTCTTCAGAAGACATCTTGCTCTAATCTGTAGTAGCAACAACTCGAAACAAAAACAGAGGATATTTGCGTGATACGAGAGTCAAAACCTTCCGGAGAATATATAGTGAATTTTTACTGACCAAAATACGTATCGTGCAAGAAAACGGAGTCCGAAAGGCACACGAGGTGGTCACGAGGTAGGGGGCGCGCCCAGGGGGTAGGGCGCTCCCTGCACCCTTGTGGGGCCCACGTGTCCTTCCCGAACTGCTACTTAATTTTCTATTTTTCTAAATATTCCAAAACGGAAAAATATTGCCTTAAAATCTGTTTTGGAATCGGTTTACTTACCATACCACATGCCTATTCCTTTTCAAAATCTGAAACATTCTGGAAATTGTCCCTTATGTATTCCTCCGGGGTTACGGTATATTGGTTTCAACATTTATGGGATTACCTGAGATATAATGTTTAATTCTCTGACTGTTTACCACCTTCGGATTTGTGCCTTCAAAGTTGTTGATTTTTATGGCACCGGAATGATAGACCTCCTCGATAACATAGGGGCCTTCCCATTTAGAGAGAAGCTTTCCTGCAAAAAATCTTAAACGAGAGTTGTATAGCAATACATAATCACCTACATTAAACTCATGCTTTTGTATCCTTTTGTCATGCCATTTTTAACCTTTTCTTTAAACAACTTGGCATTTTCATAAGCTTGGGTTCTCCATTCATCAAGAGAGCTAATATCAAATAACCTCTTTTCACCGGCAAGTTTGAAATCATAGTTGAGCTCTTTAATAGCCCAATATGCCTTATGTTCTAGTTCAAGAGGTAAGTGACATGCTTTTCCATATACCATTTTATATGGAGACATACCCATAGGATTTTTATATGCAGTTCTATAGGCCCATAATGCATCATCAAGTTTCTTGGACCAATTCTTTCTAGATCTATTGAAAATCTTTTGCAAAATTAATTTGAGTTCTCTATTACTCAATTCTACTTGACCACTAGATTGTGGGTGATACGGAGATGCAATTCTATGATTGACGTCATATTTAGCAAGCATTTTACGGAAAGCACCATGAATAAAATGTGAACCACTATCAGTCATTAAATATCTAGGGACTCCAAACCTTGGAAAAATAACTTCTTTAAGCATTTTAATAGAAGTGTTATGATCAACACTACTAGTTGGAATAGCTTCTACCCACTTAGTAACGTAATCAACAGCAACTAAAATATGTGTATATCCATTAGAGGCAGGAAAAGGTCCATATAATCAAAGCCCCAAATATCAAACGGTTCAATAACAAGTGAATAATTCATAGGCATTTCTTAACGTCTACTAATATTACCAATTCTTTGACATTCATCACAAGATAGGACAAACTTACGAGCATCCTTGAAGAGAGTAGGCCAATAAAAACCGGATTGCAATACCTTATGTTCAGTTCTATCTCCTGCATGGTGTCCTCCGTAAGTTTCTGAGTGGCACTTGCGTAGGATCTGTTCTTGTTCATGCTCAGGTACACAATGTCTAATAACACCATCTACTCCTTATTTATAAAGATGTGGGTCATCCCAAAAGTAATGTCTCAAATCATAGAAGAACTTTTTCTTTTGTTGGTATGTGAAGCTAGGTGGTATAAATTTATCAACTATGTAATTAGCATAATCAACATACCAAGGGGTACTACGAGAAGTACTTACGACATTTAATTGTTCATCAGGGAAGCTATCATCAATAGGTAGTGGGTCATCAAGAACATTCTCTAACCTAGATAAGTTGTCTGCAACGGGGTTCTCAGCTCCTTTTATACCAACAATATGCAAATCAAATTCTTGTAGCAAGAGAACCCATCTAATAAGTCTAGGTTTAGCATCTTTCTTCTCCATAAGATATTTAATAGCAGCATGATCAGTGTGGATAGTTACTTTAGAATCAACAATATAAGGTCTGAACTTATCACAAGCAAATAGAACTGCTAAAGTTCTTTTTCAGTAGTAGCATAATTTCTTTGAGCATTGTTTAGGGTCTTACTAGCATAATGGATAAAATTTAATTTCTTATCAACTCTTTTCCCTAAAACAGCACCTACAGCATAATCGCTAGCATCACACATAATTACAAAGGGTAAATTCTAATCAGGTGGCTGAACAATAGGTGCAGAGACTAATGCTTTCTTAAGTATTTCAAATGCTTCTACACAATCATCATCAAAGACAAATGGTATATCTTTTTGTAATAAATTAGTCAGAGGCCGAGAAATTTTTGAGAAGTCCTCAAAGAACCTCCTATAAAATCCAGCGTGACCAAGGAAACTTCTTATACCTTTGATGTCCTTGGGACATGGCATCTTTTCAATAGCATCAACCTTGGCTTTATCAACTTCAATACCTCTTTCAGAAACTTTATGTCCCAAGACAATACCTTCATTAACCATAAAGTGGCACTTTTCCCAATTCAAGACAAGATTATTTTCTTCACATATCTGCAAAACTCGATCAAGATTGCTCAAACAATCATCAAAAGAAGATCCATAGACGGAAAAGACGTCCATGAAAACCTCACAAATCTTTTCACAAAAGTCAGAGAATATAGCCATCATGCATCTTTGAAAGGTAGCAGGTGCATTACATAAACCAAAAGGCATACGTCTATAAGCAAAAGTACCAAAAGGGCATGTAAAAGTAGTCTTTGATTGATCTTTAGCCGACACAGGTATTTGAGAGAAACCAGAATAACCATCTAGAAAGCAGTAATGTGTATGGTTGCATAATCTTTCTAGCATTTGATCGATAAAAGGTAAGGGGTAATGATCTTTCTTAGTAGCCTTATTTAATTTTCGGAAATCAATTACCATCCTATAACCTGTAATAATTCTTTGTGGAATCAATTCATCTTTATCATTAGGAACAACAGTAATACCTCCCTTCTTAGGGACACAATGAACATGACTTACCCACTGATTATCAGCAACGGGATAAAATATACCTGCCTCCAGAAGCTTTAGTATTTCTTTTCTTACCACTTCTTTCATTTTAGGATTCAGACGTCGTTGAGGATCACGAACTGGTTTGGCATCTGCTTCCAAATTTATTTTATGTTGACATAGAGTGGGACTAATGCCCCTAAGATCATCAAGAGTATATCCAATAGCAGCACGGTGCTTCTTCAGAGTTTTCAATAATCTTTCTTCTTCATGCTCTGAAAGGTTAGCACTAATAATAACAGGATATATCTTCTTTTCATCAAGATAAGCGTATTTAAGATTATCAGGCAATGGTTTAAGCTCAAACACGGGATCACCCTTAGGTGGAGGGGGCTCCCCTAGGATTTCAATAGGCAAATTGTGTTTCAGAATAGGTTCCTGTTTAAAGAATACTTCATATATTTCCCTTCTTTCATTCATAAACATATCATTCTCATGGTCTAGCAAATATTGTTCTAAAGGATCACTAGGAGGTATGACAATAGAAGAAAGACCAATAATTTCATCCTTACTAGGCAATTCTTCTTCACGTTGTTGTTTACTAAATTTAGAGAAACTAAATTCGTGAGTCATATCATCCAAGCCAATAGTAACAACATTCTTTTCGCAGTCTATCTTAGCATTAACAGTATTTAAGAAGGGTCTACCAAATATAATGGGACAAAAGCTATCTTGTGGGGAACCAAGAACAAGAAAATTAGCAGGATATTTAGTTTTCCCACACAAGACTTCAACATCCCTAACAATTCCCATTGGTGAAATAGTATCTCTATTAGCCAGTTTAATAGTAACATCAATTTCTTCTAACTCAACAGGTGTAATGTCATGCATAATTTCTTTGTATAAGTCAATAGGTATTGCACTAGCACTAGCACCCATATCACATAAACCATGATAACAATGATCTCCTATTTTAACAGAAATAACAGGCATGCCTACCACATGTCTATTTTTATCTTTAGCATAAGGTTTAGCAATGCTAGCAGTTTCACCACAGAACTGAATAACATGCCCATCAATATTATCAGACAAGAGATCTTTAACAATAGCAATATTAGGTTCAACTTTAACTTGCTCAGGAGGTGTATATGTTTTAATATTGCTTTTAAGAACCACAGTTGAAGCTTTAGCATGATCCTTTATCCTAATAGGGAAAGGTGGTTTCTCAACATAACAGGTAGGAACAATAGGATCATTATAAGTGACAGTCTTTTCTTCAACTTTAATTGGTGCAGCTACTTTTACTTCTATGGGAGGATGATATTTAAACCACTTCTCCTTAGGGAGATCAACATAAGTAGCAAAAGATTCACAGAAAGAAGCTACTATCTGAGGATCAAGTCCATATTTAGTGCTAAACTTACGAAAAATATCGGTATCCATAAAAGATTTAACACAATCAAACTTAGGTGTCATACCTGACTCCTTACCTTTGTCGAGATCCCAATCTTCAGAGTTGCGTTTAATTCTATCCAATAAATCCCATCTAAATCCAATAGTCTTCATCATAAAAGAGCCAGCACAAGAAGTATCAAGCATGGTGCGATTATTTTCAGAAAGCTGAGCATAAAATTTTGAAGAATTGTTTCTCTTGGAAGCTCATGATTGGGGCATGAATATAACATTGATTTAAGCCTCCCCCAAGCTATAGCGGTGCTTTCTCCTTCGTGAGGCCAAAAATTATATATATAATTGCGGTCACGATGAACAAGATGCATAGGGTAATACTTTGGATGAAATTCCAATTTCAATCTTCTATAGTTCCATGATCTCGTATCATCACATAGCCTATACCATGTCAATGCGTCTCCCTTCAAAGATAAAGGGAAGACCTTCTTCTTAGCAACATCATCGGGTATACCTGCAAGCTTAAATAATCCACAAACTTCATCCACATATATTAGGTGTTCATCAGGATGCTTTGTTCCATCTCCTGTAAAAGGATTAGCTAGCAGTTTTTCTATCATACCCGAAGGATACTCATAAGGAATTTCATTTTCAACAGGTTCAGTAGGTTGAGGAGCAACTCTTTGCTCTACTGGTCAGGGTGAAGATACCCCGAACAAGCCCCTCGGGGGATTCCTTTCCATAGTAACAAGTGACAGTAAATTTCAGCACACTATATAAATTTTCCTTACCAAATTCCACCTACCAAAGGTGCTTCACTCCCCGGCAACGGCACCAGAAAAGAGACTTGATGACCCACAATTATAGGGGATCTATCGTAGTCCTTTCAATAAGTAAGAGTGTCAAACCCAACGAGGAGCAGAAGGAAATGATAAGCGGTTTTCAGCAAGGTATTCTCTGCAAGTACTGAAATAAGTGGCAACAGATAGTTTTGTGGTAAGATAATTTGTAACGAGTAACAAGTAACAAAAGTAAATAAAGTCCAGCAAGGTGGCCCAATCCTTTTTGTAGCAAAGGACAGGCATGGACAAACTCTTATATAAGGAAAAGCGCTCCCGAGGACACATGGGAATATCGTCAAGCTAGTTTTCATCACGTTCATATGATTCACGTTCGGTACTTTGATAATTTGACATGTGGGTGGACCGGTGCTTGGGTACTGTTATTACTTGAACAAGCATCCCACTTATGATTAACCTCTATTGCAAGCATATGCAACTACAACAAAAGTATTAAGGTAAACCTAACCATAGCATGAAATATATTGATCCAAATCAACCCCTTACGAAGCAATGCATAAACTAGGATTTAAGCTTCTGTCACTCTAGCAACCCATCATCTACTTATTACTTCCCAGTGCCTTCCTCTAGGCCCAAATAATGGTGAAGTGTTATGTAGTCAATGTTCACATAACACCACTAGAGGCTAGACAACATACATCTAATCAAAATATCGAACGAATACCAAATTCACATGACTACTAATAGCAAGACTTCTCCCTTGTCCTCAGGAACAAAGGTAACTACTCACAAAGCATATTCATGTTCATAATCAGAGGGGTAATAATATGCATAAAGGATCTGAACATATGATCTTCCACCAATTAAACCAACTAGCATCAACTACAAGGAGTAATTAACACTACTAGCAACCTACTAGCACCAATCTCGGACTTGGAGACAAGAATTGGATACAAGAGATGAACTAGGGTTTTGAGATGAGATGATGCTGATGAAGATGTTGATGGAGATTGCCCTCTCCCAATGAGAGGAGCATTGGTGATGACGATGGCGATGATTTCCCCCTCCGGGACGGAAGTTTCCCCAGCAGAACAGCTCTGCCGGAGCTCTAGATTGGATCCGCCAAGGTTCCGCCTCGTGGCGGCGGAGTTTCGTCCCAAAAGGTTGCTTCTGATTTTTTTCTCGATGAAAGACTTCATATAGCAGAAGATGATCATCAGAGAGCCACCAGGGGGCCCACGAGGTAGGGGGGCGCGCCCTAGGGGGGCGCCCCCCACCCTCGTGGAAAGGGTGTGGGCCCTGTGGTCTTCATCTTTGGCGAGGATTTTTCATTATTTATTATAAGGTATTCCATGGAGTTTCATGACTTTTGGAGCTGTGCAGAATAGGTCGCTAATATTTGCTCCTTTTGCAGCCCAGAATTCCAGCTGCTGGCATTCTCCTTCCTTATGTAAACCTTGCAAAATAAGAGAGAATAGCCATAAGTATTGTGACATAATGTGAAATAACAACCCATAATGCAATAAATATCGATATAAAAGCATGATGCAAAATGGACGTATCACCGAGCTCGATCGGCAGGACAGTTTGGATGCCCTCGAGGAGGAGCGCGATGTGGCAAAAGCCTGTTCCGCATTCTATCAGCAACAGGCTCGAAGGTATCAAAGCAGAGAAGTGCGGGCCAAAACATATAACGTTGGTGAACTAGTTCTGCGCCTGCCGGAGAAGAAAAAGAACAAGCTAAAGCCCAAATGGGAAGGTCCCTTATCGACCAGGTTCTGACCGGTGGAGTGTACCGTCTGTGGGATGCATCGAATAATCGACTCGAGCTAAACCCATGGAACGCAACTAGACTACGAAGATTCTACGCCTAGCACCGGACTCTATGTCCGTCTCCTTACCACCATGAATTTTTTGCACATCTAATTTTTTTCCTCTTTCTTTCTCTCTTTTCTCTTCAAAGCCCTAAAGGGATGAACCTGTGTCTTGGTTACACAGTCTTGACGCGCTAACCGCGCTCAATATACCTGGGGGCATCCTATACAGAAGCTTAATCTAATTATCTTTCCGGGCTTCATGCCCCGCACATGTGTCATCCTTCTGCATGTACCTTTTTCACCATTATATGCATCGATATGACTTAAGTTTTGGCCAAGCTGGGTTGCCTGGCTCTTGTGTTTATGCCCTACGTTCCCGTTAATTCGGCTAGGGCATAAGGGGAGCACCTCTGCGATTGTTACTGCCGGGTCAGCCGGATGTGTACCTCAGACTAGGTGAAGCCGAAAGCTAGTGTTCTTAAGGGAATATTTGGTCGGTGAATAAAAGATGACTTTCATTTTGTTGGGGAACGTAGTAATTTCAAAATTTTCCTACGCACACGCAAGATCATGGTGATGCATAGCAATGAGAGGGGAGAGTGTTGTCCACGTACCCTCGTAGACCGAAAGCGGAAGCGTTATGACAACGCGGTTGATGTAGTCGTATGTCTTCACGGCCCGACCGATCAAGCACCGAAACTACGACACCTCCGAGTTCTAGCACACGTTCAGCTCGATGATGATCCCCGGACTCCGATCTAGCAGAATGTCGAGGAAGAGTTCCGTCAGCACGATGGCGTGGTGACGATCTTGATGTTCTACCGTCGCAGGGCTTCGCCTAAGCACTGCTACAATATTACCGAGGATTATGGTGGAGGGGGGCACCGCACACGGCTAAGAGATCAATGATCAATTGTTGTGTCTCCGGGGTGCTCCTGCCCCCGTATATAAAGGAGCAAGGGAGGGAGGCGGCCGGCCTAGGAGGAGGGCGCGCCAAGGGGGGAGTCCTACTCCCACCGGGAGTAGGACTCCTCCTTCCCTTGTTGGAGTAGGAGAGAAGGAAAGAGGGGGAGAGGAACAAGGAAAAGTGGGCTGCTCCCCTTGTCCAATTCGGACCAGAGGGGGGGGGCTCCTTCCTTTTGGCCTCTCTCCTCTATTCCCGTATGGCCCAATAAGGCCCATATACTCCCCGGTGAATTCCCATAACTCTCCGGTACTCCGAAAAATACCCGAATCACTCGGAACCTTTTGGATGTCCGAATATAGTCGTCCAATATATCGATCTTTACATCTCGACCATTTCGAGACTCCTCGTCATGTCCCCGATCTCATCCGGGACTCCGAACTCCTTCGGTACATCAAAACTCATAAACTCATAATATAACTATCATCGAAACCTGAAGCGTGTGGACCCTATGGGTTCTAGAACAATGTAGACATGACCGAGACACATCTGCGCTTAATAACTAATAGCGGAACCTGGATGCTCATATTGGCTCCCACATATTCTACGAAGATCTTTATCGGTCAGACCGCATAACAACATACGTTGTTCCCTTTGTCATCGGTATGTTACTTGCCCGAGATTCGATCGTCGGTATCTCAATACCTAGTTCAATCTCGTTACCGGTAAGTCTCTTTACTCATTCTGTAATACATCATCCTGCAACTAACTCATTAGTTGCAATGCTTGCAAGGCTTAAGTGATGTGCATTACTGAGAGGGCCCAGGGATACCTCTCCGACAATCAGAGTGACAAATCCTAATCTCGAAATACGCCAACCCAACAAGTACCTCCGGAGACACCTGTAGAGCACCTTTATAATCACCCAGTTACGTTGTGACATTGGTAGCACACAAAGTGTTCCTCCGGTAAACGGGAGTTGCATAATCTCATAGTTATAGGAACATGTATAAGTTATGAAGAAAGCAATAGCAACAAACTAAACGATCAAGTGCTATGCTAACGGAATGGGTCAAGTCAATCACATCATTTTCCTAATGATGTGATATCATTAATCAAATGACAACTCATGTCTATGGTTAGGAAACATAACCATCTTTGATCAACGAGCTAGTCAAGTAGAGGCATACTAGTGACACTATGTTTGTCTATGTATTCACACATGTATTATGTTTCCGGTTAATACAATTCTAGCATGAATAATAAACATTTATCATGATATAAGGAAATAAATAATAACTTTATTATTGCCTCTAGGGCATATTTCCTTCAGTCTCCCACTTGCACTAGAGTCAATAATCTAGTTCACATCGCCATGTGATTTAATACCAATAGTTCACATCACCATGTGATTAACACCCATAGTTCACATCGACATGTGACCAACACCCAAAGGGTTTACTAGAGTCAATAATCTAGTTCACATCGCTATGTGATTAACACCCAAAGAGTACCGAGGTGTGATCATGTTTTGCTTGTGAGAGAAGTTTAGTCAACGGGTCTGCCACATTCAGATCTATAAGTATTTTCCAAATTTCTATGTCAACAATGCTCTGCATAGAGCTACTCTAGCTAATTGCTCCCACTTTCAATATGTATCCAGATTGAGATTTAGAGTCATCTGGATTAGTGTCAAAATTTGCGTCGATGTAACCCTTTACGACGAACCTTTTGTCACTTCCATAATCGAGAAACATATCCTTATTCCACTAAGGATAATTTTGACCAATGTCTAGTGATCTACTCCTAGATCACTATTGTACTCCTTTGCCAAACTCAGGGCAGGGTATACAATAGGTCTGGTACACAGAATGGCATACTTTATAGAACCTATGGCTGAGGCATAAGGAATGACTTTCATTCTCTCTCTATCTTCTGCCGTGGTTGGGTTTTGAGTCTTACTCGACTTCACACCTTGTAACACAGCAAGAACTCCTTCTTTGACTGTTCCATTTTGAACTACTTCAAAATCTCGTCAAGGTATGTACTCATTGAAAAACTTATCAAGCGTCTTGATCTATCTCTATAGATCTTGATGCTCAATATGTAAGCAGCTTCACCGAGGTCTTTCTTTGAAAAAACTCCTTTCAAACATTCCTTTATGCTTTGCAGAATAATTCTACATCATCTCCGATCAACAATATGTCATACATATACTTATCAGAAATGTTGTAGTGCTCCCACTCACTTTCTTGTAAATACAGGCTTCACCGCAAGTCTGTATAAAACTATATGCTTTGATCAACTTATCAAAGCATATATTCCAACTCCGAGATGCTTGCACCAGTCCATAGATGGATCGCTGGAGCTTGCATATTTTGTTAGTACCTTTAGGATCGACAAAACCTTCTGGTTGCATCATATACAACTCTTCTTTAATAAATCCTATTAAGGAATGCAGTTTTGTTTATCCATTTGCCAGATTTCATAAAATGTGGCAATAGCTAACATGTTTCGGACAGACTTAAGCATAGATACGAGTGAGAAATTCTCATCATGGTCAACACCTTGAACTTGTCGAAAACCTTTTTGCGACAATTCTAGCTTTGTATATAGTAACAGTACTATCAGCATCCGTCTTCCTCTTGAAGATCCACTTAATCTCAATGCCTCGCCGATCTTTGGGCAAGTCAATCAAAGTCCATACTTTCTTCTTATACATGGATCTCATCTCAGATTTCATGGCCTCAAGCTATTTCACAGAATCTGGGCTCATCATCGCTTCCTCATAGTTCGTAGGTTCTAAAGGAAATATGCCCTAGAGGCAATAATAAAGTTATTATTTATTTCCTTATATCATGATAAATGTTTATTATTCATTCTAGAATTGTATTAACCGGAAACATAATACATGTGTGAATACATAGACAAACAGAGTGTCACTAGTATGCCTCTACTTGACTAGCTTGTTAATCGAAGATGGTTATGTTTCCTAGCCATAGACATGAGTTGTCATTTTATTAACGGGATCACATCATTAGGAGAATGATGTGATTGACTTGCCCATTCCATTAGCTTAGCACTTGATCATTTAGTTCTTTGCTATTGCTTTCTTCATAACTTATACATGTTCCTATGACTATAAGATTATGCAACTCCCGTTTACCGGAGGAACACTTTGTGTGCTACCAAACGTCACAACGTAACTGGCTGATTATAAAGGTGCTCTACAGGTGTCTCCGAAGGTACTTGTTGGGTTGGCGTATTTCGAGATTAGGATTTGTCACTCCCATTGTTGGAGAGGTATCTCTGGGCCCTCTCGGTAACGCACATCACTTAAGCCTTGCAAGCATTGAAACTAATAAGTTAGTTGCGGGATGATGTATTACGGAACGAGTAAAGAGACTTGCCGTTAACGAGATTGAACTAGGTATTGAGATACCAACGAGCGAATCTCGGGCAAGTAACATACCGATGACAAAGGGAACAACGTATGTTGTTATGCGGTCTGACCGATAAAAGATCTTCGTAGAATATGTGGGAGCCAATATGAGCATCCAGGTTCCGCTATTGGTTATTGACCGGAGACATGTCTCGGTCATGTCTACATAGTTCTCGAACCCGTAGGGTCCGCACGCTTAAAGTTTCGATGATGATTGTATTATGAGTTTATGTGATTTGATGTATCGAAGGTAGTTCGTAATCCCGGATGAGATCGGGGACATGACGAGGAGTCTCGAAATGGTCGAGACATAAAGATCGATATATTGGACGACTATATTCGGACATCGGAAAGGTTCCGAGTGATTCGGCTATTTTCGGGGGTACCGGGGAGTTACGGGAATACGAGGAAGAAGTAATGGGCCTCATGGGCCAAGTGGTGGAAGAGAGGAGGCAGGGTGCGCAGCCCCCCTAGCCCAAACCGAATTGGACTAGGGGGCCGGCCCCCCTTTCCTTCTTTTTCTCCTTCTCCTTCCATCTCCTTCCTTCTCCTTCTCCTCATTCCTTTCCTCCTCCTAGTAGGAGTAGGAAAGGGGAGTCCTACTCCTACTAGGAGGAGGACTCCTCCTCCTGGCGCGCCCCTAGAGGGCCGGCCGGCCTCCCCCTTGCTCCTTTATATAAAGGGGCAGGGGGGCACCTCTAGACACAAGTTAATCAGTTGATCTCTCCCAGCCGTGTGTGGTGCCCCCCTCCACCATATTCCACCTCGGTCATATCGTAGCGGTGCTTAGGCGAAGCCCTACGTCAGTAGAAACATCATCACCGTCACCATGCCATCATGCTGACGGAACTCTCTCGTGAAGCCCTGCTAGATCGGAGTTCGCGGGACGTCATCGAGCTGAACGTGTGCTGAACTCGGAGGTGCCATGCGTTCGGTACTTGGATCGGTCGGATCGTGAAGACGTATGACTACATCAACCGCGTTGTGCTAACGCTTCTGCTTTCGGTCTACGAGGGTACGTGGACAACACTCTCCCCTCTCGTTGCTATGCATCACCATGATCTTGCGTGTGGGTAGGAATTTTTTTGAAATTACTACGTTCCCCAACAGTGGCATCCGAGCCTAGGTTTTGTGCGTTGATGTTACATGCACGAGTAGAACACAAGTGAGTTGTGGGCGATATAAGTCATACTGCTTACCAACATGTCATACTTTGGTTCGGCGGTATTGTTGGATGAAGCGGCCCAGACCGACATTACGCGTATGCTTACGCGAGGCTGTTTCTACCAACGTGCTTTGCACACAGGTGGTTGGCGGGTGTCAGTTTCTCCAACTTTAGTTGAACCAAGTGTGGCTATGCCCGGTCCTTGCGAAGGTTAAAACAGCACCAACTTGACAAACTATTGTTGTGGTTTTGATGCGTAGGTAAGAACGGTTCTTGCTAAGCCCGTAGCAGCCACGTAAAACTTGCAACAGCAAAGTAGAGGACGTCTAACTTGTTTTTGCAGGGCATGTTGTGATGTGATATGGTCAAGACATGATGCTAAATTTTATTGTATTAGATGATCATGTTTTGTAACCGAGTTATCGGCAACTGGCAGGAGCCATATGGTTGTTGCTTTATTGTATGCAATGCAATTGCGCTGTAATGCTTTACCTTATCACTAAGCGGTAGCGATAGTCGTGGAATCATAAGATTGGCGAGACGACAACGATGCTACGATGGTGATCAAGGTGTCGCGCCGGTGGACGATGGTGATCATGACGGTGCTTCGGAGATGGAGATCACAAGCACAAGATGATGATGGCCATATCATATTACTTATATTGATTGCATGTGATGTTTATCTTTTATGCATCTTATCTTGCTTTGATTGACGATAGCATTATAAGATAATCTCTCACTAAATTTCAAGATAAAAGTGTTCTCCCTGAGTATGCACCGTTGCCAAAGTTCGTCATGCACAGACACCACATGATGATCGGGTGTGATAAGCTCTACGTCCATCTACAACGGGTGCAAGCCAGTTTTGCACACGCAGAATACTCAGGTTAAAATTGACGAGCCTAGCATATGAAGATATGGCCTCGGAACACTAAGACCGAAAGGTCGAGCGTGAATCATATAGTAGATATGATCAACATATTGATGTTCACCATTGAAAGCTACTGCATTTCACGTGATGATCGGTTATGGTTTAGTTGATTTGGATCACGTGATCACTTAGAAGATTAGAGTGATGCCTTTCTAAGTGGGAGTTCTTAAGTAATATGATTAATTGAACTTAAATTTATCATGAACTTAGTACCTGATAGTATCTTGCTTATCTATGTTTGAATGTAGATAGATGGCCCGTGCTGTTGTTCCGTTGAATTTTAATGCGTTCCTTGAGAAAGAAAAGTTGAAAGATGATGGTAGCAATTAAACGGACCGGGTCCGTAACTTGAGGATTATCCTCATTGCTGCACAGAAGAATTACGTCCTGGAAGCACCGCTAGGTGCCTGGCCTGCTGCTGGAGCAACACCAGATGTTATGAACGTCTGGCAGAGCAAAGCTGATGACTACTCGATAGTTCAGTGTGCCATGCTTTACGGCTTAGAATCGGTACTTCAACGACGTTTTGAACATCATGGAGCATATGATATGTTCTAGGAGTTGAAGTTAATATTTCAAGCAAATGCCCGGATTGAAAGATATGAAGTCTCCAATAAATTCTATAGCTGCAAGATGGAGGAGAATAGTTCTGTCAGTGAACATATACTCAAATTGTTTGGGTATCATAATCACTTGACTCAACTGGGAGTTAATCTTCCTGTTGATAGTGTCATTGACAGAGTTCTTCAATCACTGCCACCAAGCTACAAGAGCTTCATGATGAACTATAACATGCAAGGGATGGATAAGACAATTCCCGAGCTCTTCGCAATGCTAAAGGCCGCGGAGGTAGAAATCAAGAAGGAGCATCAAGCATTGATGGTCAACAAGACTGCCAGTTTCAAGAAAAAGGGCAAAGGGAAGAAGAAGGGGAACTTCAAGAAGAATAGTAAGCAAGTTACTGCTCAGGAGAATAAACCCAAATCTAGACCTAAGCCTGAAACTGAGTGCTTCTACTGCAAGCAGACTGGGCACTGGAAGCGGAACTGCCCCAAGTATTTGCAGATAAGAAGGATGGCAAGGTGAACAAAGGTATATGTGATATACATGTTATTGATGTGTACCTTACTAGAGCTCGCAGTAGCACCTGGGTATTTGATACTGGTTCTGTTGCTAACATTTGCAACTCGAAACAGGGACTACGGATTAAGTGAACACTGGCAAAGGACGAGGTGACGATGCGCGTGGGAAATGGTTCCAAAGTCGATGTGATCGCGGTCGGCACGCTACCTCTACATCTACCCCCGGGATTAGTTTTAGACCTAAATAATTGTTATTTGGTGCCAGCGTTGAGCATGAACATTATATCTGGATCTTGTTTGATGTGAGACGTTTATTCATTTAAATCAGAGAATAATGGTTGTTCTATTTACATGAGTAATATCTTTTATGGTCATGCACCCTTGAAGAGTGGTCTATTTTTGATGAATCTCGATAGTATTGATACACATATTCATAATGTTGAAACCAAAAGATGCAGAGTTGATAATGATAGTGCAACTTATTTGTGGCACTGCCGTCTAGGTCATATCGGTGTAAAGCGCATGAAGAAACTCCATACTGATGGACTTTTGGAATCACTTGGTACTTGCGAACCGTGCCTCATGGGCAAGATGACCAAAACACCGTTCTCCGGTACTCTGGAGAGAGCAACGCATTTGTTGGAAATCATACATACAGATGTATGTGGTCCGATGAATATTGAGGCTCGTGGCGGATATCGTTATTTTCTCACCTTCACAGATGATTCAAGCAGATATGGGTATATCTACTTAATGAAACATTAGTCTGAAACATTTGAAAAGTTCAAAGAATTTCAGAGTGAAGTTGAAAATCGTCGTAACAAGTAAATAAAGTTTCTACGATCTGATCGTGGAGGAGAATATTTGAGTTACGAGTTTGGTATACATTTGAAACAATGCGGAATAGTTTTGCAACTCACGCCACCCGGAACACCACAGCGTAATGGTGTCTCCGAACATCGTAATCATACTTTACTAGATATTGTGCGATCTATGATGTCTCTTACAGATTTACCGCTATCGTTTTGGGGTTATGCTTTAGAGACGGCTGCATTCACGTTAAATAGGGCACCATTGAAATCCGTTGAGATGACGCCTTATGAACTGTGGTTTGGCAAGAAACCAAAGTTATCGTTTCTAAAAGTTTGGGGCTGTGATGCTTATGTGAAAAAGCTTCAACCTGATAAGCTCGAACCCAAATCGGAGAAATGTGTCTTCATAGGATACCCAAAGGAAACTGTTGGGTACACGTTCTATCACAGATCCGAAGGCAAGACTTTCGTTGCTAAGAATGGATCCTTTCTAGAGAAGGAGTTTCTCTCGAAAGAAGTGAGTGGGAGGAAAGTAGAACTTGATGAGGTAACTGTACCTGCTCCCTTATTGGAAAGTAGTACATCACAGAAACCGGTTTCTGTGACACCTACACCAATTAGTGTGGAAGCTAATGATAATGATCATGAAACTTCAGATCAAGTTACTATTGAACCTCATAGATCAACCAGAATAAGATCTGCACGAGAGTGGTACGGTAATCCTATTCTGGAAGTCATGCTACTAGATCATGATGAACCTACGAACTATGAAGAAGCGATGGTGAGCCCAGATTCCGCAAAATGGCTAGAAGGCATGAAATATGAGATGGGATCCATGTATGAGAACAAAGTGTGGACTTTGGTTGACTTGCCCGTTGATCGGCAAGCAATTGAGAATAAATGTATCATCAAGAAGAAGACTGACGCTGACGGTAATGTTACTGTCTATAAAGCTCGACTTGTTGCAAAAGGTTTTCGACAAGTTCACCCGTAGCGATGCTTAAGTCTATCCGAATCATGTTAGCAATTACCGCATTTTATGATTATGAAATT
Source organism: Triticum monococcum (assembly GCA_034509565.1). NCBI lineage: Eukaryota > Viridiplantae > Streptophyta > Magnoliopsida > Poales > Poaceae > Triticum > Triticum monococcum. The sequence goes on from CM067845.1 coordinate 369,774,139, forward strand.
TGGCAAATGGATGTAAAAACTGCATTCCTGAATGGATTTCTGGAAGAAGAGTTGTATATGATGCAGCCAGAAGGTTTTGTCGATCCAAAGGAAGCTAACAAAGTGTGCAAGCTCCAGCGATCCATTTATGGACTGGTGCAATCCTCTTAGAGTTGGAATAAATGCTTTGATAGTGTGATCAAAGTATTTGGTTTTGTACAGTCTTTTGGAGAAGCCTGTATTTACAAGAAAGTGAGTGGGAGCTCTGTAGCATTTCTGATATTATATGTGGATGACATATTATTGATTGGAAATGATATAGAATTTCTGGATAGCATAAAGGGATATTTGAATAAGAGTTTTTCAATGAAAGACCTTGGTGAAGCTGCTTACATATTAGGCATTAAGATCTATAGAGATAGATTAAGACGCTTAATTGGACTTTCACAAAGCACATACCTTGACAAAGTTTTGAAGAAGTTCAAAATGGATCAGGCAAAGAAAGGGTTCTTGCCTGTGTTACAAGGTGTGAAATTGAGTAAGACTCAATGTCCAACCACCACAGAAGATAGAGAGAAAATGAAAGATGTTCCCTATGCTTCAGCCATAGGCTCTATCATGTATGCAATGCTGTGTACCAGACCTGATGTGTGCCTTGCTATAAGTCTAGTAGGGAGGTAGCAAAGTAATCCTAGAGTAGATCACTGGACATCGGTCAAGAACATCCTGAAGTACCTGAAAAGGACTAAGGATATGTTTCTCATATATGGAGGTGACAAAGAGCTCATCGTAAATGGTCACGTTGATGCAAGTTTTTACACTGATCCGGACGATTCTAAATCGCAAACCGGATACGTGTTTATATTGAACGGTGGAGCTGTCAGTTGGTGCAGTTCTAAACAAAGCATCATGGCGGGATCTACATGTGAAGCAGAGTACATAGCTGGTTCGGTAGCAGCAAATGAAGGAGTCTGGATGAAGGAGTTCATATCCGATCTAGGTGTCATACCTAGTGCATCGGTCCAATGAAAATCTTTTGTGACAATACTGGTGCAATTGCCTTGGCGAAGGAATCCAGATTTCACAAGAGAACCAAGCACATCAAGAGATGCTTCAATTCCATTCGGGATTTAGTCCAAGTGGGAGACATAGAAATTTGCAAGATACATACGGATCTGAATGTTGCAGACCCGCTGACTAAGCCTCTTCCACGAGCAAAACATGATCAGCACCAAGGATCCATGGGTGTTAGAATCATTACTGTGTAATCTAGATTACTGACTCTAGTGCAAGTGGGAGACTGAAGGAAATATGCCCTAGAGGCAATAATAAAGTTATTATTTATTTCCTTATATCATGATAAATGTTTATTATTCATGCTAGAATTGTATTAACCGGAAACATAATACATGTGTGAATACATAGACAAAGTGTCACTAGTATGCCTCTACTTAACTAGCTCGTTAATCGAAGATGGTTATGTTTCCTAGCCATAGACATGAGTTGTCATTTGATTAACGAGATCACATCATTAGGAGAATGATGTGATTGACTTGACCCATTCCATTAGCTTAGCACTTGATCATTTAGTTTGTTGCTATTGCTTTCTTCATAACTTATACATGTTCCTATGACTATGAGATTATGCAACTACCGTTTACCGGAAGAACACTTTGTGTGCTACCAAACATCACAATGTAACTGGGTGATTATAAAGGTGCTCTATAGGTGTCTCCGAAGGTACTTGTTGGGTTGGCGTATTTTGATATTAGGATTTGTCACTCCGATTGTCGGAGAGGTATCTCTGGGCCCTCTCGCTAATGCACATCACTTAAGCCTTGCAAGCATTGCAACAAATAAGTTAGTTGCGGGATGATGTATTACGGAACGAGTAAAGAGACTTGCCGGTAACGAGATTGAACTAGGTATTGAGATACCAACGATCGAATCTTGGGCAAGTAACATACCGATGACAAAGGGAACAACGTATGTTTTTATGCGGTCTGGCCGATAAAAGATCTTCGTAGAATATGTGGGAGCCAATATGAGCATCCAGGTTCCGCTGTTGGTTATTGACCGGAGACATGTCTCGGTCATGTCTACATAGTTCTCGAACCCGTAGGGTCCGCACGCTTAAAGTTTCGGTGACGATTATATTATGAGTTTATGTGATTTGATGTACCGAAGGTAGTTCTAAGTCCCGGATGAGATCGGGGACATGACGAGGAGTCTCGAAATGGTCGATACGTAAAGATCGATATATTGGACGACTATATTCGGACATCGGAAAGGTTCCGAGTGATTCGGATAATTTCGGGGGTACCGGGGAGTTACGGGAATACGAGGAAGAAGTAATGGGCCTCATGGGCCAAGTGGTGGAAGAGAGGAGGCAGGGCGCGCGGCCCCCCTAGCCCAAACTGAATTGGACTAGGGGGCCGTCCCCCTTTCCTCCTTTTCCTCCTTCTCCTTCCTTCTCCTTCTCCTCCTTCCTTTCCTCCTCCTAGTAGGAGTAGGAAAGGGGAGTCCTACTCCTACTAGGAGGAGGACTCCTCCTCCTGATGCGCACATAGAGGGCCGGCCGGCCTCCCCCCTTGCGGGCACCTCTAGACACAAGTTGATCAGTTGATCTCTCCCGGCCGTGTGCGGTGCCCCCTCCACCATATTCCACCTTGGTCATATCGTAGCGGTGCTTAGGCGAAGCCCTGTGTCAGTAGCAACATCGTCACCGTCACCACGCCGTCGTGCTGACGGAACTCTCCCGTGAAGCTCTGCTGGATCGGAGTTCACGGGACGTCATCGAGCTGAACGTGTGCTAAACTCGGAGGTGCCGTGCATTCGGTACTTGGATCGGTCGGATCATGAAGACGTACGACTACATCAACCGCGTTGTGCTAACGCTTCTGCTTTCGGTCTACGAGGGTACGTGGACAACACTCTCCCCTCTCGTTGCTATGCATCACCATGATCTTGCGTGTGCGTAGGAATTTTTTTGAAATTACTACGTTCCCCAACAGGTTCGTCATGGTCAAGTAACATGACCTCCAGAACAGGATTACCGTACCACTCTGGTGCAGATCTCACTCTGGTTTACCTACGAGGTTCGGTAGTAACTTGATCTGAAGTTACATGATCATCATCAGTAGCTTCCTCACTAATTGGTGTAGTAGTCACATGTACAGATTTCTGTGATGAACTACTTTCCAATAAGGGAGCAGGTACAATTACCTCATCAAGTTCTACTTTTCTCCCACTCACTTCTTTTTGAGAGAAACTCCTTCTCTAGAAAGGATCCATTCTCAGCAATGAATATCTTGCTTTCGGATCTGTGATAGAAGGTGTACCCAACATTTTCTTTTGGGTATCCTATGAAGATTTACTTCTCCGATTTGGGTTCGAGCTTATCATGTTGAAACTTTTTCACATAAGCATCGCAGTCCCAAACTTTAAGAAACGATAGCTTAGGTTTCTCACCAAACCACAGTTCATACGGTGTCGTCTCAACGGATTTAGATGGTGCCCTATTTAACGTGAATGTAGCTGTCTCTAATGCATAACCCCAGAACGATAGTGGTAATCGGTAAGAGACATCATAGATCGCACTATATCTAATAAAGCACGGTTACGATGTTCGGACACACCATTACACTGTGGTGTTCCAGGTGGAGTGAGTAGTGAAACTATTTCACATTGTTTTAACTGAAGGCCAAACTTGTAACTCAAATATTTTACTTCTGCGATCATATCGTAGAAACTTTTATTTTGTTACGATGATTCTACACTTCACTCTGAAATTCTTTGAACTTTTCAAATGTTTCAGACTTGTGTTTCATCAAATAGATATACCCATATCTGCTCAAATCATCTGTGAAGGTTAGAAAATAATGATACCCGTCGCGAGCCTCAACATTCATCGGACTGCATACATCAGTATGTATTATTTCCAATAAGTCAGTTGCTTGATCCATTGTTCCGGAGAACGGAGTCTTAGTCATCTTGCCCATGAGGCACGGTTCGCAAGCATCAACCGATTCATAATCAAGTGATTCCAAAAGCCCATCAGCATGGATTTTCTTCATGCGCTTTACACCAATATGACCTAAACGGCAGTGCCACAAATAAGTTGCACTATCATTATTAACTTTGCTTCTTTTGGCTTCAATATTATGAGAATGTGTATCACCACAATCGAGATCCAACAAACCATTTTCATTGGGTGTATGACCATAGAAGGTTTTATTCATGTAAACAGAACAACAATTTATTCTCTTACTTAAATGAATAACCGTATTGCAATAAACATGATCAAATCATATTCATGCTCAACGCAAACACCAAATAACACTTATTTAGGTTAAACACTAATCCCGAAAGTATAGGGATTGTGCGATGATGATCATATCAATCTTGGAACCACTTCCAACACACATCGTCACTTCACCCTTAACTAGTCTCTGTTCATTCTGCAACTCCCGTTTCGAGTTACTACTCTTAGCAACTAAACCAGTATCAAATACCGAGGGGTTGCTACGAATACTAGTAAAATACACATCAATAATCTGTATATCAAATATACCTTTGTTCACTTTGCCATCCTTCTTATCCGCCAAATACTTGGGGCATTTCCGCTTCCAGTGACCAGTCCCTTTGCAGTAGAAGCACTTAGTCTTAGGCTTAGGACCAGACTTGGGCTTCTTCACTTGAGCAGCAACTTGCTTGCCGATCTTCTTGAAGTTCCCTTTCTTTCCCTTTTCCCTTTTCTTGAAACTAGTGGTCTTGTTAATCATCAACACTTGATGCTCTTTCTTGATTTGTACCTTCATCGATTTCATCATCATGAAAAGCTCGGGAATCGTTTTCATCATCCCTTGCATACTATAGTTCATCACGAAGTTCTACTAACTTGGTGATGGTGACTAGAGAATTCTGTCAATCACTATTTTATCTGGAAGATTAACTCCCACTTGATTCAAGCGATTGTAGTACCCAGATAATCTGAACACATGCTCACTGCTTGAGCTATTCTCCTCCATCTTTTAGCTATAGAACTTGTTCGAGACTTCATATCTCTCAACTCGGGTATTTGCTTGAAATATTAACTTCAACTCCTGGAACATCCATATGATCCATGATGTTCAAAACGTCTTCGAAGTCCCGATTCTAAGTTGTTAAGCATGGTGCACTAAACTATCAAGTAGTCATCATATTGAGCTAGCCAAACGTTCATGACGTCTGCATCTGCTCCTCCAATAGGTCTGTCACCTAGCGGTGCATTAAGGACATAATTCTTCTGTGCAGCAATGAGGATAAACCTTAGATCACGGATCCAATCCGCATCATTGCTACTAACATCTTTCAACTTAGTTTTCTCTAGGAACATATCAAAAATAAAACAGGGGAGCTAAACGCGAGCTATTGATCTACAACATAGATATGCTAATACTACCAGGACTAAGTTCATGATAAATTTAAGTTCAATTAATCATATTACTTAAGAACTCCCACTTAGAAAGACATCCCTCTAATCTTCTTAGTGATCACGTGATCCAAATCAACTAAACCATAACCGATCATCACGTGAAATGGAGTAGTTTTCAATGGTGAACATCACTATGTTGATCATATCTACTATATGATTCATGCTCGACCTTTCAGTCTCAGTGTTCCGAGGCCATATCTGCATATGCTAGGCTCGTCAAGTTTAACCTGAGTATTCTACGTGTGCAAAACTGGCTTGTACCCGTTGTAGATGGACGTAGAGCTTATCACACCCGATCATTGTCGTGGTTCTAAGTCTGACAATGAGGTAGGGGGGGTGTGTATGAAGAGGCTAGACCTTAGCTATTGGGAAGTTGTAAGCACGCAAGGTTTATGAGTTCAGGCCCTTCTCGGAGGAAGTAACAGCCCTACGTATCGGTGCCCGGAGGCGGTCGACTGGATTATGCGTGTGTAAAATGACAGGGGTGCGAACCCTTCATACTGAGGAGGGGGGTGGCTTATATAGAGTTCGCCGGCCCTCTCCTGCCCTCAGTAATGTAGGGTTTAAGGTACATTTAAGGTGGGCGTTACTGGTAACGCCCCTAATAAAGTGCTATAATGACCATAAAGACTGCCTAACAGCCGACCGTTTGCCTGCGGAGTGACTTCAGGTCTTCAGGCAGTCGGGTGATTTCTTCTTGGTCGAGTGATAGCTTCTTAGTCGAGTGAGATACCTTCAAGTCGATTGGAAGGTAGCTTCTTCTAGGGACGTCCTTGGGTAGGGCTCTTTGGACAGGTCCGTGTCCCCACCCTAGGTACGTAGCTTCATCATTAGCCCCCGAATGGGTCGAGGTTTGAGTGGAGAAAGAGTTGGCGAACCTTTCCGACTGGCTTTCCGGGCTTCGTGAGAGCTTCGTTGGGTTGATCGTCGTGGATGACGTAGTCAACTTTTTTCAGTCGCCTTGACCCATTCCAGGTTTTTCGTCGAATGAATTTCTTTGCTTGTGGTATACCGAGTGTTGACGCGAGCGGGATCTTCTGTTTTTGGCAAGTTGTCCCGCGGCCCGCGGATCTCGTGGGATTCGGTTTTTGGGAAGCGCGCGGGACGGGAGCAGCCGCAGTAATCGGAAGCGATAAAGTGGAAGTTCCTCGATTTCCGTGTCGCCTTTTTCGCCATGTACTGCACGCGTGTCTGCTGCGGGATTTGACTGGATGGCCCGGGCCTACCAGTCAGCCACTCGGGAGCAGCCCCTTATAAGTTGCCGGCTCGGGGTTTCCAAGCCGCGCGCTCTCTTCTCCTTCCTGCTTCCTCTCTCCCTTCGCCGGCTCTCCCGTAACCTTCGTTCTCACCCCTAGCACCGCAAGTCCGTGCGAGATCTCTTCGGCGACGATGGTGAAGGGCAAGACCACTGCTTTGGAGCGCGCGAAGAAGGCGGCGGCGGCGGCGAAAGGGAAGAAGTCTTCCCGGGGCGGGTCTTCCTCCAGGACCACCTTGCCCAAAGGATGGATCCAAGGTGACTGGATGCCTTCGGTGCTCCGGCAGGAGGACCTTGACGACATGGTTGAGGGGGGAGTCATTCCCCATGAAGCGGCGCGACTTCCTGGGAGAGAGATCGAGCCTCAGCCCCGCGATGGTGAGTGCGTGCTCCTAGCCACTCACATCGATCGAGGGTTTTCTCTGCCCCCCCATCCATTCCTCCGGAGTTTCTTGAATTTCTTCGGGGCGCAGCTCCATCACTTTACCCCCAACTCCATAGTCTATCTTGCTGCATTCATTTCTATGTGCGAGGCCTTCCTGGGTTGCCGTCCGCATTGGGGGCTTTTCAAGCACATTTTTACTTGTCGCTCTCAGTCGGTTAAAAAAGCCAAGTCGAGTGACGAGAGGACGCAGGTGATCCAGTTGTGCGGGGGCTTGGCGATCCAAACGAGGGGGAAGAGCTGTTTTCCATCCATCACTTTCCCCGAGTCAGTCCGCGGTTGGCAGGCAACTTGGTTTTACTGCCAGGACCAAGTGACCCCAGGTCAGTCGACTGGACTCCCTCCATTTTCTCTCGACCGAGCCGCGAAGCCCGTATCTCTGAAAGTGACGCCGGAGGAGAGGGCCCAAGTCAAAGTGTTGGCCGGCCGAGTGGTTGAGCTCGTTCGTGAGGGTGTAACTGGGATGGACCTGCTAGAGGTCTTTCTTCGGAGGCGCATCCAACCACTCCAGGCCCGAGACCATCCAATGTGGCTGTATTCCGGCCTCGACGACACCACTCGGGTCCACCCAGAGGAGGTCACCGACGAGATGCTGGAGGGGTGGCTGTCGAGCATCATGGGGAACAAAGACAACCCCCGAGGAGCAAGGAGGGTCGTTCCACTCGACAACACGTATGAAGTGGACCAGGTATGTCTTTAGGCTTCTGACTGAGATCTTGTTTTCCTGCGTTGGTCTTCTTTGAGTTGGTCGATTGACTTTCGTCTTGTCTGTTGTTTCCCAGGCAACCACCGAGATGTACTCGACGCCCAATGGGGCGCAGGGGTCGACTGAGGAAGGTGAGGCGAGCGGAGGCGAGAGCGGGGATGACCAAAGCGAGTGGGAGTCTGATGGCGAAGGAGGGGGGGACGATGACATCTTCTCCAGCGAGGAGGAGGAGGAAGCTGAGCTCCCCCGCCCGGAGGGACGATCCAAGCTCACGCATGATCCAGCGCGGGGGGGGGGGGTGGCAAGGCGACTGCACCTGTCGGGCAGACGTCGAAGCGCCCTCGGAGTTCTCCTCCTCCGCCGACTGAGAAGGCTCCCAAGCACCCACGAGCGACGCCATCCAAGCCGCCCAAAGTTCTGCCCAAAATGAAGATAGTTGTTCCTACCATTTCCGGGTTATGATAAAAAACTTGCTTTCCTTTGTCGACCGTGGACGGATCCTTGGTCGATTCACTGAGCCAGCTGTCTGACTTTTGAGATTTGCAGCGGTGCCACTTCTGAGGTTTCCGCCAGGAATGACAACCAAGAGATGGAGGACGCTGTCACCTCCAACCCTGGTTCGATTAATGACATTTTGCTTTGAGTCGACTGGCCCTTGTAGTTCTGGTCGATTGAATGTTTCTCTTGCAGCCCCTCCTCATGTTATTGAGCTCCCGGACGATGATGACAACGAGCCACTGAGGGTGAAGAGGACAAAGAAGACGCCGGCTGTCAAGACCCCACGGTCCACTCCGGCACCTGAGGCCGCGGCTCGGGGCGATGGCGAGCCCACTCGGGCTTCTGTGACCTTTGCCAATCCCCTATCGAGTGCGCAGCCCTCGGCGTCGACTGCCAATCCGACTTCGCTCTTTATCGCGTACTCTGTCCCTGAAGACGAAGTGGCCGCTACGAAGGAGGCCATACACCAGGCAGGGGTCATGATGGAACAGGTGAAGAAGGCTCGAGAGGCCAGCCAGGCAGCTTACGACGCAAGTTCGGTGCTTCAGAGCAACGTCCAGGTCAGTCGACTTGATACTTGATTGTTTGAAGAGTCTGTCTCCCTCTTTCTTTTTCTTTTTGAAGATCTTTGTATCTGTATCTGTACACCCACTGGGTGTGTTTTCTCTTTCTTGGACTAGTGGGGGCACGCTGAGTGCACCCATTGGGTGTAGTCCCCGAGACTACGGTGGACTGCTGGCAGTCGACTGTAGTCTTTATATTGCGTTTCTGAATCTGTATTCCTTCACTCGGTTTGGTCTGGCCAGGTCGAGTGGGACCGTGTCCTGTCGACTGCGGGCAGTCGATTTTTTTATTTTTTTTGGTCGAACCAGTGGGGGCACGCTGAGTGCACCCACTGGGTGTAGTCCCCAAGACTACTGTCGAATGTTTTTGATTCGGCTGTGGTCTTAGAAACGTCACCATTGTTCCTTAGTTACTCGGAAGCAACTTATCTCGAACGTCTGTCGACTGGTTTTTCTTTTTGCAGAAATCCTGCGAACTTGCCGCTCGCTATGCTGAATTGGAGAAACAGAAGATTCAACTGGACCTTGATCTAGAGCTGGCCAGGACGGAGCTGCAGAAGGTCAGGGAGGGCGCCGCAGGTAAAGCGACTTTGTCGACTGATTTTGTTTTTAGGCTTGAGCATTCCTCTGCTGTTTCCGATTCGATCACCATTTCTTTGTAGGAGAATTGGAAAAAGCTTTGGCGAAGAAGGACCAGGACCTGGCTGCTGCCCGCAAGGAGGCTGATGACAAGACAGCTCTGGCCGCACAGAAGCTGGCTTCGGTCGACCAGTTAGAAAAAGAGAACACCAGGTTGCAGACCGCTCTGACTGATGCCAATAGGCTGACTGCAAATTGGAAGAAGAAGAACCTCCTCTTGGGCGAGGAGATGGAAGGCATCGCTCGTAGGAGGGACGACCTGGAGAGCTACTTGAGGAGCCTCGCCAAGAAGCTGTACATCAAACTTGAAGGTGCACATCCAGTTTCGACAGTTTTTTTACTTTTGTGTCGACTCAATTTTGCGATCGTTGGCTTATCTTTAGGTCTTGTATGCAGAATTCTGTCAGAACTTCGAAGAGGAGACCGGGCGGATCGAAACGGGTCGGGACCCAATCAATTCTCCGGTGAAAGATGATACTGCCATGAACCTGCTCTGACTGGAATCTCGAATCGACGGCGTCGTGGATTACTTGGCTCAACTGAAGGTTGCCATGTCGCGGATCGACTCGACACTTTGGCCAGAGTCCATGCTCCAGAACGATCTCGAGTCTCTTATGGCTCGACTTGACAAAATCCCCGATCGAGTGCAGGAGTGGAAGAAGTCTTCTGCCCGGTGCGGCGCTGATGTGGCTCTATCTTTAGTCCGCGTCCACTACAAGGAGGTGCGAGAAGAAAAGTTGGCCGCCATCCAAGTCGCAAATACGAAGAGACACAGCTTCCAAGACTTCATGGAGACCTTCATTGCTGCTGCCACTCGTATTGTGGATGGAATTGAGCTGGATGAGTTTGTCGCTCCTGCCAGCCCTCCTCTTGAGGAATGAGAAAACTTTTATGCCTTTCCTTAAATTTGCCTCGGAATGCCGAGTGGACTTGTAATCGTTTAAACTCTGCCGAGCTGAGGGCTCGAGTACTTTGATTCGGGGCCCAGGGCCTTTTATGCTTTATCCGAACTTAATTTCTTGCTGAATGTCTTCGTGGATGATTCGTCGAGTGGAACTTGATCTCCGTTCGAAGGAAAAGGTGACGACCGACCCACACCCTATTGCTGTAGAGTGCGGTGGAGCGCACATTGTATTTGTGGCGGAGCTCTCCAGGAAAAGGTGGCAGTCGACCCACGCCCTGTTACTGTAGAGTGGGACGAAGCTCACATTGTATTTGTGGCGGAGCTCTCCAGGAGAAGGTGGGTTTCAGACTTAAGCGAGCACTGAACTATACCTAAGCCCCCGAGTGGGAGCTTTGCTCTCCATTCGGTAGGATTTTTCAAACTTAGGCGAGTGTCTGACCGCAGCTAAGTCTCTTCGTGGAGAACTTAGGCGAGTGCCGAACTGCAGCTAAGCCCTCGAGTGGGAGGTTTGCTCTCCACTCAGTAGGATTTTTCAAACTTAGGCGAGTGTCTGACCGCAGCTAAGTCCCTTCGTGGAGAACTTAGGCGAGTGCTGAACTGCAGCTAAGCCCCCGAGTGGGAGGTTTGCTCTCCACTCGGTAGGATTTTTCAAACTTAGGCGAGTGTCTGACTGCAGCTAAGTCTCTTCGTGGAGAACTTAGGCGAGTGCTGAACTGCAGCTAAGCCCCCGAGTGGGAGGTTTGCTCTCCACTCGGTAGGATTTTTCAAACTTAGGCGAGTGTCTGACCGCAGCTAAGTCTCTTCGTGGAGAACTTAGGCGAGTGCTGAACTGCAGCTAAGCCCCCGAGTGGGAGTTTGCTCTCCACTCGGTAGGATTTTTCAAACTTAGGCGAGTGTCTGACTGCAGCTAAGTCTCTTTGTGGAGAATTTAGGCGAGTGCTGAACTGCAGCTAAGCCCCCGAGTGGGAGGTTTGCTCTCCACTCGGTAGGATTTTTCAAACTTAGGCGAGTGTCTGACTGCAGCTAAGTCTCTTCATGGAGAAGTTAGGCGAGTGCTGAACTGCAGCTAAGCCCCCGAGTGGGAGGTTTGCTCTCCACTCGGTAGGATTTTTCAAACTTAGGCGAATCGGATTCGCACCTAAGCCCCCGAGTGGGAGGTTTGCTCTCCACTCGGTAGGGTTTTTCAAACTTAGGCGAATCGGATTCGCAGCTAAGCCCCCGAGTGGGAGGTTTGCTCTCCACTCGGTAGGAGTTTTCAAACTTAGGCGAATCAGATTCGCAGCTAAGTCACCCACTGGGGGATTTCGGATACAAACAAAAGTGACAGCAATTATTGGAACACTCTTATTTCTGATAAAAATGAACTTCAGGAGTTTTTCTTATTACATCTGGTTTGAGGGCGGACTCAAGTGTAAAAGGGGCGGAGAAGCTCCGCGTTCCAAGCTCGAGGTTCGTCGATCTGTCGATCAACATTGTAAAGGTGATATGCTCCGTTGTGGAGGACTCTGGTGACGATGAAGGGGCCTTCCCAAGTGGTAGCGAGCTTGTGAGGTTTCTGTTGATCCACTCGGAGGACCAGATCTCCCTCTTGAAAGGCTCGACTCTTCACATTCCGGGCGTGGAATCGACGTAAGTCCTGCTGATAAATGGTCGATTTGATCATCGCCATCTCCCTCTCTTCCTCCAAGAGGTCGACTGCGTCTTGCCGGGCCTGCTCCGCTTCATCTTCGGTGTAAAGTTCGACTCGGGGTGCATTATGAAGAAGATCGCTTGGCAGGACAGCTTCGGCTCCATAAACCAGAAAGAATGGGGTCCTTCCAGTCGACCGGTTAGGGGTGGTCCTTAATCCCCACAGAACTGACGGAAGCTTGTCGACCCAAGCGCCTGTCGCGTGCTTGAGATCGCGCATCAGCCGAGGTTTTAGCCATTTGAGAATCAGACCATTTGCTCTCTCAGCCTGTCCATTCGACTGGGGATGAGCGACTGAGGCGTAGTCGACTCGTGTGCCTTGAGAAGCGCAAAATGCTTTGAACTCGTCCGAATCAAAGTTTGACCCGTTATTAGTGATGATGCTGTGCGGGACTCCATATCTGAATGTTAACCCTCTGATGAAACTGATAGCGGTGCCGGCATCGAGGCTCTTTATGGGCTTAGCTTCAATCCATTTGGTAAATTTGTCGACTGCCACAAGTACATGAGTGAATCCACTCCTGCCCGTTCTCAAGGGGCCAACCATGTCCAATCCCCAGACGGCAAAGGGCCAGATGAGCGGAATGGTCTTCAGGGCTGACGCGGGCTTGTGTGACATGTTGGAGTAGAAGTGGCACCCCTCGCACTTGTCGACTATCTCTTTCGCCATCTCATTTGCCCTTGGCCAGTAAAATCTAGCTCGGTATGCTTTAGGCACAATAGTCCGAGAGGACGCATGGTGACCGCAGGTTCCCGAGTGGATATCGTTAAGGATTATTTGGCCCTCTTCTGGCGTTATGCATTTCTGGCCGACTCCGGTCGCACTCTCTCTGTACAGCTGTCCCCTTATGACTGTGAAGGCCTTAGATCGGCGGACGATCTGTCGAGCCTCCTCCTCGTCCTCCGGAAGTTCTTTCCTTAGGATATATGCAATGTACGGTATTGTCCAGTCAGGGGTGATTGCCAAGACTTCCATGATTAGGTCGACTACTGCAGGCACTTCAACTTCAGTCGGATCTGTGGCACTTTTCGGCTGCGGGGCTTCTTCTGTGAAAGGATCCTCTTGGACTGACGGTGAGTGAATGTGTTCCAAGAACACGTTGCTTGGAATGGCTTCTCTCTTGGAGCCTATCTTTTCCAAGTCGTCAGCTGCCTGGTTTTTCAGTCGGGGGATGTGGTGGAGTTCCAACCCCTCGAACTTCTTCTCTAGCTTCCGCACTGCATTGCAGTATCCAGTCATTGCTGGACTCCTGACGTCCCACTCCTTCATCACTTGATTAACCACTAGATCTGAGTCGCCATAGACCATGAGGCGACGGACGCCGAGTGAAATGGCCATGCGCAATCCATACAAAAGTGCTTCATACTCTGCTTTGTTATTGGAGGAATCGAAGTGAATCTGGAGAACATATCTGAGCTTATCTCCTCGGGGGGAGACCAAAACTACCCCCGCGCCCGAACCATTCAGCATCTTGGATCCATCGAAGAACATAGTCCAGTGTTCCGAGTGAACTTGAGTCGGAAGTTGCTGTTCAATCCACTGGGCGATGAAATCCGCGATTGCTTGGGACTTGATGGCTTTCTTTGCTTCAAACATGATATCTAAAGGAAGGAGTTCAATCGCCCACTTGGCCACTCGACCAGTTGCATCTCTGTTATGCAGGATCTCCGATAACGGGGCGTCGCTGACGACTGTAATGGAGTGGTCAGAGAAATAATGTGCAACTTTCTTCGTGGTCATATAAATCCCATATACAAGCTTCTGGTAGTGGGGGTATCTTTGTTTTGAAGGGGTCAAAACTTCGGACATATAATATATAGGGCGTTGAACTTTGAAGGCCTTCCCTTCCTCTTCCCGCTCGACCGTAAGTACTGTACTGACAACTTGTCCCGTGGCTGCAATGTAAAGCAACAGAGGCTCTTTGCTAATTGGGGCAGCTAGCACCGGCTGGGTGGAGAGCAGAGCTTTGAGCTCTGCAAACGCTGCATCAGCTTCTGGAGTCCACTCGAACTTGTCAGACTTCTTCATCAGTCGGTAAAGAGGCAACGCTTTTTCACCGAGTCGAGAAATGAATTGACTTAAGGCGGCCAAGCAGCCTGTAAGCTTTTGGACATCATGCACACGTACAGGACGCTTCATCCGGAGTATGGTGCCAATTTTTTCAGGATTGGCGTCGATTCCCCGTTCGGAAACGAGAAAACCAAGTAGCTTTCCTCCTGGAACTCCGAAAGTGCACTTTGACGGATTGAGGTTGATATCGTACCTCCTGAGGTTGGCGAAGGTTTCAGCAAGGTCAGCCCGCAGGTCGGAACCTTTCCGGGACTTGACTACGATATCGTCCATATACGCCTCCACATTCCGACTGATTTGAGTGAGTAAACACTTCTGGATCATTTTCATGAATGTGGCTCTGGCGTTCTTGAGGCCGAATGGCATGGTGATGTAACAGAAGCATCCGAATGGAGTGATGAAAGCTGTTTTGATTTCGTTGGGCCCATACAGACGGATCTGATGGTACCCGGAGTAGGCATCTAGAAAAGACAATCTCTCGCATCCCGCAGTTGATTCGACAATCTGGTCGATGCGAGGGAGAGGAAAATGATCTTTCGGGCAGACCCGATTGATATGCTTGAAATCAATGCACATACGGAGTGACTTGTCCTTCTTGGGGACCATGACGACATTGGCGAGCCACTCGGAGTGGTAGATCTCTCGGATGAACTCAGCTGCTAAGAGCCGAGCCACTTCCTCGCCAATGGCTTGTTTTTTCTGGACGGCGGACCGTCGAAGATGCTCCTTCATGGGCTTGAACTTCGGGTCGACTCGCAGACGGTGCTCAGCCAGCCCCCTGGGAACTCCAGGCATGTCAGAGGGTTTCCATGAGAAGATGTCCCAGTTCTCACGGAGGAGCTGGATGAGCGCTTCTTCCTATTTGGAGTCGAGCATCGTCGAGATGTGAGTCGGAGCAGCGTCGGGATCGGTCGGGTGAATGTGGACTGTCTTCGTTTCGCCAGCCGACTGAAAAGCTGACTCGGAGGCAGGCTTCTTAGTTTGCAGCAATTCACTCGGGTCGGCAGCCTTTTGGTACTCTTTTAGCTCGACCACTGCCATCTGAGCGTCGGCGATCTGTGATCCCTTCTGAAAACATTCTTCTGCTTTCTTCCGGTTGCCCGTAACAGTGATCACACCTTTGGGGCCAGGCATCTTTAATTTAAGATACACGTAACATGGTCGAGCCATGAAGCGTGCGTAAGCTGGCCTGCCCAAGATGGCGTGATAAGCACTCTGGAAGTCCACAACTTCAAACGTCAACTTTTCCTTGCGGTAATTCTTTGAATCACCGAAAACCACATCAAGAGCAATCTGGCCGAGTGACTCGGCTTTCTTCCCAGGAATGACTCCGTGGAAGCTCATGTTACTGGTGCTGAGTCTGGACATCGGAATGCCCATTCCTTTCAAGGTTTCAGCGTACAGTATGTTCAGGCCACTGCCGCCGTCCATCAGGACTTTGGTCAGTCGAGTGCCTTCGACAACTGGGTCGACCACCAAAGCTTGCCTCCCAGGGGTGGCAATGTGCGTCGGGTGATCGGACTGGTCAAATGTGATGGCAGTCTGAGACCACTTCAGGTAACTGGGAGTCGCCGGGGCAACCATGTTCACCTCACGGTTAATGACTTTCAGTCGACTTTTGCTTTCGACATCAGCAAAAATCATCAAGGTGGAATTGACTTGGGGGTATCCATCGTCACTATCCTCCTTGTCCTCAACTCTGTCCGGCTCTTTTTCCTCATCCTTGGGCTGCTTGCCCTAGAACTGCTGAATCAGAAGCCGACACTGTCGAGTGGTATGCTTCGGGAAAATAAAATTTCCTTCTTCATCTTTCTTGGTATGGATGTGACATGGCAGGTCCAGAACATCATTCCCGTCCTAATCTTTAACCTTCTTGGGCTTCCATGTGCCCTTGGGCTTTCCCTTGAAATTTCCCTGGGCCACAGCTAGGGCCTCCCCAGGGGCGGCTGGCTCGGCCTTCCGCTTCTGCTTCCGACCGGAGTTTCCTCTGGTTTCTTGGGCGACTGATTTGAGTTTGCCACTTCGGAGTCGGTCCTCGTCTTCTCCATTAGCGTACTTGGTGGCAATCTCCATCATCCGATTAAGGGACATCTCTCCAGTTCGGCCAAACTTCAGATTCAACTCCTTGTACTTGACGCCTTCCTTGAAAGCGCAAACTGCTTGATGGTCTGGCACGTTCTCGACCGAGTGGTGCATTGTGATCCACCTCTGGATGTATTCTCTTAGAGTTTCATTTGGCTTCTGCATGCAAGACCGCAGCTCCGTAAGGCCTGCAGGGCGCTTGCATGTCCCTTCGAAGGTTGTGATAAACACTCGGGAGAGATCCTCCCAGGTGTAAATGCTGCTGGGCGCCAACTGATTCAGCCACGCCCTAGCTGAGCCTTCCAACATGAGGGGTAAATGCTTCATGGCCACCTCATCATTGCCGCTGCCAATCTGCACAGCCACTCGGTAATCCTCGAGCCACGTGTCAGGCTTGGACTCACCGGTGAACTTGCTGACTCCAGTCGCCAGCCTGAAGTTGGGAGGGATCACCGCAGCCCTGATGGCTCGACTGAAACATTCAGGCCCCGAGGCATGTGTCCTGCTGCCGGTGGGCGTATCTCTGTTGTGGCCCTCTCGATGAGCCCTGTTCCTGTCCACCAGAACTTGAACGAGGATGGATCTCGCATCAAAGCCTGGGTCTCTGGGGTCGACTGGGATCCTCTGCCCAACGTTATGGGGGCGCCTGTCGTCTCGATGTCGAGGTGCATATGATCCACTCCTCAGGGGAGGGGACGGCACCCGACGTCTATCATCACGGTCGGGTCGGTGATCATATTGTTCGTTTCTCCTATACTGATCGTGCCGGTCTCCACGTCCCTCACGCCTCGGGGGCGATCTCGGGCTGTGAGCTGACTGGACGGTTTCTGTTGCAACAGATCGACTATGGATCCTGTCCCGCGACTGAGAGACGGTGGAATTCTGATTTCCCGCCGCTCGGAGCAATGCTCTGATCTGCAGCAATCCTCTGCCAGCCTCTGACTGAGAGGGCTGGATTGACTCTGCTATGCGGGCCGCGGCAGCCAGGTTCTGAACCGGAGTTCGGTACACCTGCAGCGGTGGGAAGAGCTGACATCGACTGGATTCGGGAGCTTGCTGGCGTCGACTGGGCTCGGGAGCCTGCTGGCGTCGACTGGACTCGGGAGCCCGCTGACGCGCTCGCTCGTCGAGAGCTCGCTGTAGATTCTCCAGTCGAGTGCGCTCGGCTAGATTAGCCAAGCGCGCGTCCTCCAAGGCCCGGGCCTCGGGGGTTTCTCCAACAATAGGGGTGTAGAGCGCGTCCTTGTTCCGACGACGAAGCTCCTCCCGCTGTAATGACGTAAGAGGTTCGGGGAGGTATTCGTCGTGAGGGTGCGACGGATCGCCTCTATCGGCACCATCATCAGCGCGATGGAATCCAGGAGGACTACATGTCCCCTCGACCGCCAGAACCTCCGCCAAAGGGTCACTGCTATCGCACTCGGATGCGGTCTCCGTGGAGCCAGTCGACAGATCGAACAGGCCGCAGAGGGATTCGTCGGGCTCGATTGTCGAGACTTGCGGGGTCGCCGACTGGCGGGCCGCGGCGTGCTTCATCCACCGCTGGAGCCTCGACCGACCCGAGCGCTTGCGCTGGCGGGAGATAGGACGGGGAGATGACACGGGAGTCGAGCGATATGGGGTCGACGGCTGCCGCAGGAGGACGCCACGGACGCACGCGCGGAAGTGCGTCGCACCGCGGACGGGGAGCGCGTCGACGTCAAGCGGCGCCTCCTGGAGCCAGGCGGAGTCGTCGGCGATGAAAGTGAGTCCGCCGAGACGGATCTCGCGGCCCTCTGCCAAAGCTCCGCAGGAAAACATGATCAAGTGGATCAGATAAATCGCAACTTCTCCAATTAGGCGCTAAGACTAATGCCCCATGGTGGGCGCCAACTGTCGTGGTTCTAAGTCTGACAGTGAGGTAGGGGGGTGTGTATGAAGAGGCTAGACCTTAGCTATTGGGAAGTTGTAAGCACGCAAGGTTTACGAGTTCAGGCCCTTCTCGGAGGAAGTAACAGCCCTACGTCTCGGTGCCCGGAGGCGGTCGACTGGATTATGCGTGTGTAAAATGACAGGGGTGCGAACCCTTCATACTGAGGAGGGGGTGGCTTATATAGAGTTCGCCGGCCCTCTCCTGCCCTCAGTAATGCAGGGTTTAAGGTACTTTAAGGTGGGCGTTACTGGTAATGCCCCTAATAAAGTGCTATAATGACCATAAAGACTGCCTAACAGCCGACCGTTTGCCTGCGGAGTGACTTCAGGTCTTCAGGCAGTCGGGTGATTTCTTCTTGGTCGAGTGATAGCTTCTTAGTCGAGTGAGATACCTTCAAGTCGATTGGAAGGTAGCTTCTTCTAGGGACGTCCTTGGGTAGGGCTCTTTGGACAGGTCAGTGTCCCCACCCTAGGTACGTAGCTTCATCAATCATCACGTGGTGTCTGGGCACGGCGAACTTTGGCAACGGTGCATACTTAGGGAGAACACTTTTATCTTGAAGTTTAGTGAGAGATCATCTTATAATGCTACCATCAATCAAAGAAAGATAAGATGCATAAAAGATAAACATCACATGCAATCAATATAAGTGATATGATATGGCCATCATCATCTTGTTCTTGTGATCTCCATCTCTGAAGCACCGTCATGATCACCATCATCACCGGCGCGACACCTTGATCACCATCGTAGCATCATTGTCGTCTCGCCAATCTTATGCTTCCATGACTATCGCTATTGCTTAGTGATAAAGTAAAGCATTACAACGCAATTGCATTGCATACAATAAAGCGACAACCATATGGCTCCTGCCAGTTGCCGATAACTCGGTTACAAAACATGATCATCTCATACAATAAAATTTAGCATCATGTATTGACCATATCACATCACAACATGCCCTGCAAAAACAAGTTAGACGTCCTCTACTTTGTTGTTGCAAGTTTTACGTGGCTACTACGGGCTTAGCAAGAACCGTTCTTACCTATGCATCAAAACCACAACGATAGTTTGTCAAGATGGTGCTATTTTAACCTTCGCAAGGACCGGGCATAGCCACACTCGGTTCAACTAAAGTTGGAGAAACTGACACCCGCTAGCCACCTGTGTGCAAAGCACGTCGGTAGAACCAGTCTCGCGTAAGCGTACGCATAATGTCGGTCCGGGCCGCTTCATCCAACAATACCGCCGAACCAAAGTGTGACATGCTGGTAAGCAGTATGACTTATATCGCCCACAACTCACTTGTGTTCTACTCGTGCATGTAACATCAACGCATAAAACCTAGGCTCGTATGCCACTGTTGGGGAACATAGTAATTTCAAAATTTTCCTACGCACACACAAGATCATGGTGATGCATAGCAACGAGAGGGGAGAGTGTTGTCCACGTACCCTCGTAGACCGAAAGCGGAAGCGTTATGACAACGCGGTTGATGTAGTCGTACGTCTTCACGGCCCGACCGATCAAGCACCGAAACTACGGCACCTCCGAGTTCTAGCACACGTTTAGCTCGATGATGATCCCCGGACTCCGATCCAGCAGAATGTCGAGGAAGAGTTCCGTCAGCACAACGGCGTGCTGACGATCTTGATGTTCTACCGTCGCAGGGCTTCGCCTAAGCACTGCTACAATATTATCGAGGATTATGGTGGAGGGGGCACCGCACAAGGCTAAGAGATCAATGATAAATTGTTGTGTCTCTGGGGTGCCCCCGGCCCCCGTATATAAAGGAGCAAGGGAGGGAGGCGGCCGGCCTAGGAGGAGAGCGCGCCAAGGGGGGAGTCCTATTCCCACCGGGAGTAGGACTCCTCCTTCCCTTGTTGGAGTAGGAGAGAAGGAAAGAGGGGGAGAGGAACAAGGAAAAGTGGGCTGCTCCCCTTGTCCAATTCGGACCAGAGGGGGGGCGCGCGCCTCCTTCCTTTTGGCCTCTCTCCTCTATTCTCGTATGGCCCAATAAGGCCCATATACTCCCGGCGAATTACCGTAACTCTCTGGTACTCCGAAAAAATACCCGAATCACTCGGAACCTTTCCGATGTTCGAATATAGCTGTCCAATATATCGATCTTTACGTCTCGACCATTTCGAGCCTCCTCATCATGTCCCCGATCTCATCCGGTACTCCAAACTCCTTCGGTACATCAAAACTCATAAACTCATAATATAACTGTCATCAAAACCTTAAGCGTGCGGACCCTACGGGTTCGAGAACAATGTAGACATGACCGAGACACGTCTCCGGTCAATAACCAATAGCGGAACCTGGATGCTCATATTGGCTCCCACATATTCTACGGAGATCTTTATCGGTCAGACCGCATAACAACATACGTTGTTCCCTTTGTCATCAGTATGATACTTGCCCGAGATTCGATCGTCGGTATCTCAATACCTACTTCAATATCATTACCGGCAAGTCTCTTTACTCGTTCCGTAATACATCATCCTGCAACTAACTCATTAGTTGCAATGCTTGCAAGGCGTAAGTGATGTGCATTACCGAGAGGGCCCAGAGATACCTCTCCGACAATCGGAGTGGCAAATCCTAATCTCGAAATACGCCAACCCAACAAGTACCTTCGGAGATACCTATAGAGCACCTTTATAATCACTCAGTTACGTTGTGACGTTTGGTAGCACACAAAGTGTTCCTCCGGTAAATGGGAGTTGCATAATATCATAGTTATAGGAACATGCATAAGTTATGAAGAAAGCAATAGCAAAAAACTAAACGATCAAGGGCTATGCTAACGGAATGGGTCAAGTCAATCACATCATTCTCCTAATGATGTGATCCCGTTAATCAAATGACAACTCATGTCTATGGTTAGGAAACATAACCATCTTTGATCAACGAGCTAGTCAAGTAGAGGCATACTAGTGACACTCTGTTTGTATATGTATTCACACATGTATTATGTTTCCGGTTAATACAATTCTAGCATGAATAATAAACATTTATCATGATATAAGGAAATAAATAATAACTTTATTATTGCCTCTAGGTCATATTTCCTTCACATCTAAATTACTACACGGCCCCAGATGTTTTTAACCTGTGACTCGCAGCCCGGACATGCACATTAGGGCATGCATACCCAGGGAAAGGAACCCTTAACGGAACTATTATGTCGGCGTTCTGGGAACGGGGGTCCCCAGACTTGCCTACGTGCAGCCTGCGGCGTGGCTCAACGGAGGCCCACTGCGGCCCACCTTCATCAGCACAAGGCTCAAGACCCTCGCGAGGGGCCAAGCCTCGCGGGGCGGACGACACGGTGCATCCTCAGGCGCAGCCTCCTCAGGCTGGCTCGCGAGGAGGCGGAGAAATCAAGGCGGTGTACCTCGCGAGGTGCCCATGACGCAAGCCATGACGATCGAGGGTACCAGGCGGACGCCAGCGCGCGCAGCGTCCTCCTTTCCTCTTTGGTGCAAAGGGGGCAAGCCCAGCCGCAGAGTACCAAGGCATCAGGCAAAGGTTGCCATTTCGGTGCAACGAGACCAGGACCAAGCGGACTATGAGACGGAGGTCACCATGGAGCCCAGCACGGCGTCACCGCAGAGCCTTTGGTAGGCGAAGACCAACTTTAGTCAGGATAAGTGTACTAGATGTTCCCCTTCGAATTGGCCAATTGTTGGCGCCCTTCCCGCTCAATATTTGGGAAGAGGCCCAGGGCCTTTGCCTATAAATAGGACTAGCCACCCCCAGGGTAGAGGCATCCAAAAAGGGGGCGAGGAAAAGAAAGAGAGAGAGAGAGAGAAAGAGAGAAGGGTGACCGAACTCCTCCTAGCAGTTCATCGCCCCTGCCAAGAACAGACCCTCGCGAGGCTGTTCTTCCTTGTATCGTTCATCATCATCAGCCACAAGAGACAATCCACCCACAATACACTGGAGTAGGGTATTACACCACAACGGTGGCCCGAACCAGTATAAATCTTGTGTCTCTCGTGCAGTTCTTTCCGTAGTTTAGATCTTTGTGAGACGGGGAGGTAAAAGGCGTGATCTCCGCGCGCACCCCAGTGTTCGAACCTTAAGGGTCTGCCGGAACCCGTGAATCCGACATTTGGCGCGCCAGGTAGGGGTGCGCCGTAATTTGCCTTCCTACCGCTCCGCCTCCCGTCGCATCGTCATCACCATGTCCGGCGACCAGGCGGGCAACCAAGGTCCATGGGCGGCGTGGCCCACCTGCGCGGAGCCGCCCACCTCAAGCGACCCCGCGCCCCAGGCAGCTCGCGGTCCGCAGGGTGCTGCGGGCCGCGGGCGACGCGGACAGGCTTCCGCAACCCTCACACCGCGGCAAGCGCGGTCGGCGGCAAGGGCCTCCAATCACGCCGCAACCACGACACCGTACACCCGCCAGGAGCAGGCGAATTCAAGGGCCGCGCTCACGGTGGCCCGGGAGCTGCTGCGGTGCAGACTGCTGGAGGGCGGCCACGACGTGCTGCTGGAGCGAGTGGTGGAGCTCCTAGGCTTCGCCGCCTCGGGGGCTCACCCCTTCTCCACCCAGCTCCCATCTCAAGCCCAGGGCGACCCGCGTGGGGGCTCCGCACGCGCCCGCGGACTCCAAGGCTACTCCGACGCCAGCGAAGCTGTCAGCACCAGACCGGCGGCGGCGCTTCCCCCGCCCCCGGCCCGCGAAGAAGGACTCGACGCGGCCCGCGGCCCCGGAGGGCGGCCGCGCTGCCACCCCGTAGTAGGCATGACAGGTGGGACCGCGTGGCATGCGGGGCATCATGGCATGGCACTCGGGATGACGGCGACGGAGGAATACGTGCCCCTCGTGCTGGACCAAGGACACCCTCGCGAGAGCAGGCAAGGCTCACTCCTCGGCCCAAGCTGGGAGGACGAGGCAGTGGAAGCTGAGCCCTTCCAGGAGCCCATGGACGAACCCGCTGGCCACGCTGGAGGCAACGACTATCGGGCACCGCTAACTCTTCAGGGGCAGGTATATGCTAACCATGGATCGCAGGAGGTGCAGGTCGCCGCGGCAAGCAGCTGCCCCGTCCCTACAGTCTCCTGCCCCTCGGGAGGAGGGCGCAGGGGGCTGTAGGAGAGGGGTCGGGATCCTACATCACCACCGCGGCGTTCGGAGCAAGGCGTTCTCAGGAGGTAGGCCCTCTGCTGGGGAGGTGCCTCAGGGCCTGCCCCTGGTAGAGGACCCATGGTCGTCGGGGGAACCACTGGCGACCGCTCTATCCCATCGGGCGGCATCCTGGGTTCCGGTCGTTGCTGATGGCACTAGAGTGTGGCGCAAGGCGGGGCCCTCGTCTGGCGATATGAAGCAAAGCCAGTACCCGTGAAGAAGGCCTAGTGCCTGTGAAGCTCGGCGCCCCGTGACACTTTCACGTAATAATGAGTGGGGCTGTACACGCCCCGGAGTCTCAGGGGTGCCGGCCTTAGGCCCTGGGGCTCCCTCCCACGCCCAGTGGATAGCACTTAGCTCCGCGCTGGTGAGAAGACGTCCAAGACTAGATTAGGTGCCGGACGCAGCTTTTTGTCTGCTTTTCATTGCCTTTCCCCTTGACTGTTGCTTTCCCCCGCTGGATTTATGTTGGATTCGAATTTGAGATTTGCGTGTGTTCGGGGAAGGGGTGCTTATTCTCGCTCGAGCCATTTCTCGCATTCTGGTTACCGCTTCGCCACAGCTGCCTCCCCTCACGAGCCCCTCACGAGTCCGGTCAGGCCTGGCTCGTGCGCGACCTAAATTACTGCTGTTGCTCCCTCTCGGGAGGATCTTCGGGTGCATGCGGAGGTTGCCCCGTTCTGAAAAGGCCTAGAGCCTGTGAAGCAAGGCGAGTTCCTGTGAAGCTATCGCGTTTAGGAAAAGGCCCGGAGCCTGTGAAGCAAGGCGAGTGCCTGTGAAGCTATCGCGATTAGGAAACGGCCCGGAGCCTGTGAAGCAAGGTGAGTGCCTGTGAAGTCATTGCATTAGGAAAAGGCCTGGAGCCTGTGAAGCAAGGCGAGTGCCTGTGAAGTCATTGCGTTAGGAAAAGGCCCGGAGCCTGTGAAGCAAGGCGAGTTCCTGTGAAGTCATTGCGTTAGGAAAAGGCCCGGAGCCTGTGAAGCAAGGCGAGTTCCTGTGAAGTCATTGCGTTAGGAAAAGGCCCGGAGCCTGTGAAGCAAGGCGAGTTCCTGTGAAGTCATTGCGTTAGGAAAAGGCCCGGAGCCTGTGAAGCAAGGCGAGTGCCTGTGAAGTCATTGCGTTAGGAAAAGGCCGAAAGCCTGTGAAGAAGGCGAATGCCTGTGAAGTCATTATGCTTAGGAGAAGGCCCAGAGCCTGTGAAGAAGGCCAACACCTATGAAGTTTTTCATCAGCAACGATCTCACATCCTAAGGACCCAACTAGAGAGCACCCAAGGCGTCGCGCCCTCCTGTAGGCCGCCTCAGGGCCAGCGTGGGGCAAAGGTAATCCAGCCCACCGTCAGGCACGCGCGCAATTTGACTACTACTGATATGATGGACACAAGTGTTTATATGAGGGGCTTCCCCTCCCAAAATGCTCTCACGACCATCAGGCCAAACACCTGAGTTCTATTCATGCAGGGTGAAAGACAGGAGAAGTACATGGTTAGTCTGACAAATCCCCCAACGCATCCTCGGGGGCGCCTCCCGAGCTGTCGCTGGCATCACTGAATTCGCCCTCGTTGTCTGCGCCACCACTAGCGGCGTCGGGGCCATCCACCATACCGCCTTCGTCGGCAGTCACGACCACGTCGTCGTCATCCGAAGTGAAGGCTCGGATGAGAGCATCCACGTTGTTCTCCACCCAATCCGCCAGGTCGCCTCGGACGGCCTGGGGAACTGGGGCGATGGCGGCGTCAAAGTTGAAGTGGGGATCCATGTTCCGGAGATGGCTGAAGACACGGGAAAAGGCGCGCCCAAGCAGGGCGCAGCTCCTCTCCTCCACCACCCTGTCGGCCCTGACCGACCGAGCCTCCAGCTGCGTTACCACAGCAGTGAAGAACTGCAGGTTGCCGGCATAGTTAATCGTGTGCGGCTCGCCGACGGCTGCCTCACAGATGTTGCCCAAGGCTGCGTTGGCCCTCACCCTGAGCGTGGTGAGCATGGGGCCGTGTGCGTGCTCCAGGACTCGCTGCTAGCGTATTTCATCGGCATTCTGACGCTCAACGGCCTCAGCCTCTTCCATCCGCTGGCGAAGATGGAGCACCTTGGCCTGGGAGGCGGCCAGCTCCTTTTGCGCTGCCTCAAGGGCGGCCCGGGAGGCGTTGACCAGCCGCGTCGCCTCATCCTGTTGGGCCCTCAGGGCTGCGGTTCTGCCCTCGGCTTCGACCCAGATCATCCCCAGCTTCCCCTCGAACTCACCCTCGAGGCCTTGGCGCGCCATCGCCACCCGACGACAAACCTCCTCCAGGACACGCGCTTCCCGCGCAGCGACATCGTCTTCAGCCTGCGTCACTAGGCACTCCCTCATCTCCAGCCGCTCGTACTCGCGAGTGCGTTCAGCAGCTTCCAGCGTCAACGCTTCTTCGCGCCTCTAGAGCTCGGCTGGGTCGCCAGAGGCCACCCGCATCGACGCAAGGGCCAGCTCGCGCAGCTCCACTTGCTCCTCCAGTGAGTGGCACCGGGCGAGGAGCTCGCGAGCCCGCTCCTCCGCTGCCTCTCGCCATCGGTCAGCTCTCCGGGCCTCCTCGGTGGCCTGGGATCAGGCCACTCGGGAGGCCTCCAGCGACGCCTTCGCCTCTTCATCATCAAGAGCCCGCTGACGGCGCGCAAGGGCGATGGCGGCCTCCAGCTCACGCCTCCCTGCGGCCAGGCGCATGCCCTCGGCCTCCAGGCGCGCGTCTTCATCGGCAAGCTCCTCCCGAAGAAAGTTCACCGCGTCGGTCGCTCTTCGAAGGAACCCTTGGCGGCGAGCGCGGCGCTCCCGGGCGCGCTCAAGCACATCTTCCACACCATCATCCGCCCCAAGCAAGCGCCGGGGGCCGCGAATCATCGTTCCTCCTCCGGGCAGGGGGCTGGGGGCTGGCGCCCTCGCGATGGCCGGGCGCATCGCACCAGGAGCCCGGCCTAGGGCCAGCCCGTCTCCAGATGAAGGGCGCAGGAGGCGCCTCAACCAGTCGCGGTCCTCGACCAGACGAAAAGCGCACGGCAGACTGGCTATTCCCCGAGACGGCCCATGAAGGAAAATCGCGGGGAACGACGGGCCGCGGTGCACCTCGGGATGGTCCACCCCTTCAGACGCCCTCACCACAAGGGTAGAGCTGCTCGAAGCATTTGAGGACAGTAGCGGGGTCGAAGCCATGGGAGGCGGCACCTCTGCCACTACCGCGAGCTCGGACGGAAGGAGCCTGCGGAGCAAGGATTAGTGAAAGCAACAAGAGGTTCAGGAGCCAGAGAGGAAGACGACTTACTCGTCAGTGGCGAAGTACTTCCTGCGCTTCAGCACGCGACAAGGGAAGTCATCACCCAGGGCCTCCCTCTTCCTCCGGAGGGCCTCAAAGTCCACACGGAAGCGGCCCAAGAGAAGAGCGCAAGGATCAACCTGCCGCGAGGACGGAGCATCAGAGCGGTCCGCGTCAGGGGCGCCTGCCTGGCGCATGCCTTCCATTACCTCACCAGAAGACGCGGCTGGGGCCTCCAAGGCCTCAGCCCCGGGCGCCGGTAGCGGCTGCTTGCCACCTTCAGCCGCAGCGGCACGGGCCTCAGGAGCTGTCCCCTCGCGAGCGTCACCCGGCGCTGCCACCTCATCAGGGGCACCCTCGGCCTCAGGCGCCTCCTGCCTCCCTGCCCCGCCACTTGAGGAGGAGCCGCCTTGGCCGGTTGGAAGGGCAGTCACCACCATTGGGTTCTCGCGAGGTCCCTGGAGGCCGGCTGGGTGCAGTCCCCATTCATCGAAGACAGGCATCTGCTTCATGAAGTCGGCCCTGCTTTGGCAGAGATACAGCAAGGCCCCTCCCTGCCGGACGTTGCCCAGGTTGAGGTCACCGGCCAAGGTCAAGAGCGTCGACTTCAGCACCGCGGGAGCCAGGTCCTCCTCCTGGAGCCTCATGTTATCCTCGCGCCCACGGAAGGCCCACATCCGGCGAGAGTGGCGCTGCAGGGGAGCGACGCGGCACAACAGAAACTCCTTCACCACTTTGGGCACTGTCACGCCGAGCTTCCTCAGGAGCGTGAAGCGGGTCCAGAAGAAGACGAGCCGGGGGCTCTTGAGCGTCTCCTGGCCCAACCCGAATTGGGGACAACAGGCGAGGTCGGCTCCGATAGCAGGGGGCTGGGCACCCCTGCGTCCACGTACAACCACCGCTCGTGGAACCCAACCGTGGGCTGGGGGAGTTTGAAGTCAATCCCAGAGGCCTCGGTCTCAGGCTCGGCAGCAAAGCTCACGCATGCCCAGCGTTGGGAAGGGTCGACAAGACGCAGCGAGAAGAAGTGGCGCGGCAAGGCAACCGAAGGAGGGATGCCCGCCATGGCTTCACAAACGAAGGCGAAGACCAAAAGGAGGGTGATGGACTCAGGACTTAGATGCATCAAGTGGATCTGATAATGGGAGAGCACGGCATTGAAGAAATCGGAGAAGGGGGGAACCAGACCCGCCCACAAGGTGTCGGTAAAACATGGGACCTTGGTTGCTATCCTGTCAATGGAGAAGTGGGACGCGGGCCAGGCCGTCGTCCTCCCGCACTCGTTGAAGACGGTGGCCAGGGCCAAGCTGTCCCTGCCCAGGCACTCTTGATTGAGTACGGTCGACTGGACGACGGCGGGGGCCACCGATGGCAGCGCACAAGACAGAGGCATGGATTTCTCCCCTCTCTCCTTCCTCGTCGGAGTCATGGCGATGGGAAGGAGGGGGAGGATTCGAGATTGGATTGGAGGCGGGAGCAGGCGTTCGAAGGAAGGAAGAACAGGATACGCTCGAGCAACAAGAAGGGGAGCGGCTGTGTGCAACCACAAGTCCGCCTGACAGGGCGCAGAATAAGGGGGTGTGGGGGGAACAGTGCCGCCCACGTCCCATCAACCGCCACGCGGCGCCCAAGGCCGCAAGCTGTTGGGGCCCGCGGTGCTCCGCCCTTGCCCTTTCGCCTCTCAGCACGGCCAAGTCCATGTGCGCCTTGGGCCTGGGGGCTACTGTCGGCGTTCTGGGAACAGGGGTCCCCAGACGTGCCTGCCTGCGGCCTACGGCGTGGCTCAAAGGAGGCCCAGTGCGGCCCACCTTCATCAACACAAGGCTCAAGACCCTCACGAGGGGCCAAGCCTCGCGGGGCGAATGACACGGCGCATCCTCAGGCGCAGCCTCCTCAGGCTGGCTAGCGAGGAGGCGGAGAAATCAAGACGGGGTACCTCGCGAGGTGCCCATGACGCAAGCCATGATGATCGAGGGTACCAGGCGGACGCCAGCGCGCGCAGCGTCCTCCTTTCCTCTTTGGTGCAAAGGGGGCAAGTGCAGCCGTGGAGTACCAAGGCATCAGGCAAAGGTTGCCATTTCGGTGCAACGAGACCAGGACCAAGCGGACTACGAGATGGAGGTCACCATGGAGCCCAGCACGGCGTCACCGCAGAGCCTTTGGCAGGCGAAGACCAACTTTAGTCAGGATAAGTGTACTAGATGTTCCCCTTCGAATTGGCCAATTGTTGGCGCCCTTCCCACTCAATATTTGGGAAGAGGCCCAGGGCCTTTGCCTATAAATAGGACTAGCCACCCCCAGGGTAGAGGCATCCAAAAAGGGGGCGAGGAAAAGAAAGAGAGAGAGAGAGAAAGAGAGAAGGGTGACTGAACTCCTCCTAGCAGTTCATCGCCCCTGCCAAGAATAGACCCTCGCGAGGCTATTCTTCCTTGTATCGTTCATCATCATCAGCCCCAAGAGGCAATCCACCCACCATACACTGGAGTAGGGTATTACACCACGACGGTGGCCCAAACCAGTATAAATCTTGTGTCTCTCGTGCAGTTCTTTCCGTAGTTTAGATCTTTGTGAGATGGGGAGGTAGAAGGCGTGATCTCCGCGCGCACCCCAGTGTTCGAACCTTAAGGGTCTGCCGGAACCCGTGAATCCGACATATTATCCCTGGAAGATGTTTCTTACTACCCATGTAATATAACATAGCTAGCTGGGCACTTGTCTATTCAAGCACTTATGACCCCTACGCCTGGTTTCCATGCATACCCCGATTTTTATATAACCGAGTGGGTATTCGGATACACTCCGGACTATCGGGTCCAGAGGTCGAAGCGAAAAGGTCCGCCATGACAAATGATTTACAATCCGGCTAGGGACGTTACATATGTCATGTGAAGTACACAGTCACTAAGACTGATTAAATTCTTCTTCTATACCATCCAACAGGTTGTCTAGCCTACAATCCTGTTGGGAATACGTTGCGGCTAACTCTACTTGATTATACACTAAACTGACAGGGATATCTTTCCCATCGGCCCCCACAGGTCCGACCTCGGCAATGTGGTTTGGGCCAACCTTGGTGTATCATGTCTTCACCATAGCCTAGGCTTCCCGTGCACCCTGTCGATAGGCCGATATCTTCCATAACCGGAAGCGCCGCCGTGCTCCCTTCATCTTCTCTATAAGCTCCCCCATGCCTCCTGGCTGGGACGCGGATGGCCACAAGGCTTGGGCAATACTCTGGATCACCCGCCGAACTTGTTCGTGCAGTTGTGAGAGCTCTGGCAGAAGATCACCCGAAGACCCAGGCATCTCTTCCGCAGGACGACCCGTCAGCATACCTGCATATATAACGCTGTTAGTAGGCTTCTTCGCCGAACTCCTTTAAAACGTTCGTTCAAGCACTTACTAAAAATGCCGCGCTGAAGCCGTTTATTCTCCTTCACAGAGTCCGCAAGCTGGGCTCGTACATCCTTCAGTTCCACGCCCAGCCGGATATTGGCATCTTGGAGATCGTTTTTGTCCTGCCTGACTCGCGTCTGCACGCGCTCGCCAACGTTTCACTGTCGATCATCACGTGTCGTATTGTCACATCCCTAGTTCTATGACCTAGGTTTGCTTTGTGCATCATGTTATGTTTCATATGAGATTGAAATGGGGATGTTTCAAACCCTAGCACCAAAGCAAATTCAAATAGATTCAAATTAAAATTGGAATTTCAATAAACCCAAAATGCTCTTCAAAAATGTTCATGGTCTTTGGAAAATGTTGCAAACAACAACCAGAGGTGATGCACATTTTTGCTAAACATTTTGGATTTTTGAATGAACCCATATGTATTTGAATTGGAGATGTTAAAAATAATATAAATATTTTAAAGGCTCCAAAAATGTTGGAATTTGGTGAGGGCCTCTGGTATATTATAACTAGTGGTCACAAGGAATCTCAACATTTTTA
This sequence comes from Triticum monococcum, assembly GCA_034509565.1. Lineage (NCBI taxonomy): Eukaryota > Viridiplantae > Streptophyta > Magnoliopsida > Poales > Poaceae > Triticum > Triticum monococcum. The sequence goes on from CM067845.1 coordinate 369,804,729, forward strand.
TAATTGTGCTAGTATTTATTTTAAGTAAAAAGCAAATGTCAGAAATAGAAAAGAAAACAAAAGAAGGGAAAAACTCTTACCTGGCTTACCTGGCACCCCCAGCCGGCCCAGCAGAGGCCCAGCCCACTAGCCTCTGCCAGTCACCACCTACCTCCCGCCAAGAGGACAGCGTGCGCGTGGCCGCCGCGCGCGAGTACGCGCCCCGCCACCTCCCGCTTCCCGCTGCTGCCTCAACGCCAGGATGTTGCCATGCACCCCCAGGGCTCTCTCGCTCTTGCTCATCCTCTCCTCTATCACCCTCTCCCGCGACAGCCGAAGCGCTGCCGTCGCCCCAGCTCACCGCCGATGCGCTCTCCGCCGTCCCCTCGCCCCTCCGTCGTGTCCACGCGCTCCGCCACTGTGGGGTACGCCTCCTTGTCGAGACGCACGGTGTCGGACGCCCTGGAAAACTGCCATCGCCATCGTATTCCACCTCGGGCTCCGCCGTCCACCACCGTTGATTCGCCTTCACCGGGCTCCCCCGAGCCCGCCGTGCTGCTTTGCGTGATCGTCGTGAGCATATCCCTGTTTCCCCTCTCTTCTCCCCCTCGTTCCCGCGTCGTAGCCGTTGTTTCCACCCCGGCCGAAGCCATCACCGCTGCAGCCCCTTGCCGTCGTGGCCACCGCCGCTGCAGCTCGTAGCCGAGCTCGCCGTTGCACTCACTCCACTCTAGCGAGTCGAGCGGACCCGCTCGCAGCTCCTATCATGCCCCACAACACCCCGCGCGCACCGGGCCGAACTCCGACCGCCGCATTCGTCATTGCGGGCACCACTCCGGCCACTCCCCGGCCGCGCCACCACCCTGGTTGGATGCGGATGAGCGTCCGCGTCCCGTAGCTGCGCTCCGTGCGCCAAATGGCGCCCGGTAGGCAAAACCTGCAGCGCACCGCCGCGTATGGCCTCGCCGGCATCGAGCCACCGACAATTTTGCCCGGTTGACCAGGGGATTTGACCTCCCCTGGGTCTATGACATGCGGGCCCCACCCGGTTAATGAGTCTAGTTTAGGTTTAAAACTAATTATTTTGACCTAGGTTAGTGCTAATTAAACTAGGTTAGTTTAGTTAGTCACTGACCAGTGGGTCCCACTGGTCAGGTTTGACCTAGACCGTGCCTGTAGACTTGCTGACATCACACCAATGTCATGCTGACGCAATAAGTCATTTCAGGATTTAGTTTAAATTAGAATAATTAGGAAAATTCCAGAAAATAGCTAAAACTTCTAAAATTCATAGTAATTCAACCATAGCTCAGAATGAAATAATTTATATACGAAAAATTATCAGAAAAAGGCAAGGAATCCATTTATGCTAGTTACATACATGAAAAACCAACTTATACATGATGTATAAGTGAAAACATAATATGGGCATTTTAAATGCTTCATTTTGAATTGCATTTGAGTCTTTGATTCAAATGGGCTTCAACCAACTTGGTAGCATCTTGCATTAGCCCAAATACTACCTTTTGCACATGTCATGTTCATGCATCATATTGTTGCATTTGTTTGTGTATTGATTGTCGGCACCGTTTCTTCTCGATAGGTTCCACTCCGGAAGGTGTTCCCGAGTACCTGTCAAAGGAGTAGTGCCCCTTCGTCGTCTATCAGGCAAGCAAATCCCCTTGAGCATTTCGATAAATCCCACTCTCTCGCTCCTACTCCTTATACTGCATTAGGAAAGCAACGATTCAACTGCTACTATTCTGCTGCGGTAGTTGAACCCATTCCTTTGCATGACCTGTCATTGCCACAGTAAATAGTTGAAACCCACTAGTATGAGTAGGAGTTTCTTGAGCCTTGATGTGCCTGCTCATCCATGATTCTTTTCTTTTTGCCAGCGATGCTTAGAGTTGTGTTAGGTCAGATTCATCGGGAATGAATCGGGGCGGTGAACATGTCCTACCAATAAAGGCTAAGTGTGTGAACACGTTTTGGTAAAGGTAGCGATGAGAGGCCATGTAGGAGTACATGGTGAGTTGTCTCATTGGAACCGTCCCTAAGCACTGAGTTCTGTGTATGTTATCCAAGTCCAGTTACTACCACACATTGGGTTCCAATTATCCGGCCCCTCTCGGCTTATTAATCCACTTGATCTCTGTCCAGGAGTTGCAACTAGTTTCTGGCGTTTGTAGGTAGTGCTACTTGTCTACCAGGTGGTGTCCGACAGGACGGGCTTGGGACAGACTAGGCACCATGGCACGGTGTACCAAGTGGCACCCGGATGGTGGGCTTGGGAACCCTGCACACATCGTTTGGGGACGTACTGGAGACTTCGGCCGGAACTCCTTGCGGATGGAACTCGAATAGGCGATAAACCTGGACGAGAGACTTGTGTGGTTAGTCAGGTCGTGGCCGACACCCTCGCCCGACTTCCGCTTGAAGGTTGCCGAGGTACATGACGTATACAGGGCGATAAGTGGTGAGAGCGTGTGTGAAGAAGTACACCCCTGCAGGGTTAATCTTATCTATTCGAATAGCCGTTTTCCTCGAATATGGAAACATGGAGGACTTATGTAGTACATAGACAACTTGATGTGGATACTCTAAAATACGCAAGATAAGCGTGAGTGCTATGGATTGCCTTCTCGTAGGAAGATGGGAACGGATCCATGGTGGAGTATTGATATGGTGAATATGTGGACTCGTGTGTGTCTCCTCACCTCAAAGAAGTTTCTGATACTCGTAGTATAGGTTAGCCGCTAAGTCAAAGCTGGCTTGCTGCTGTTAAGACTCCACCACCCCCTTTGTTGATAATGTTGTATATGTAGATAGTTCTGATGTAAGACTTGCTGAGTACCTTCGTAGTCATGTTTGCTTATTTATGATTGCAGTTGGTTACATTAGTGACTTCGACGAGTAGCTTGTATCCCTGCTATGATCTTGTACCCTTGGGAGGGTCTTGTAGATAGTCAGGCTTCTCAACCTTTTTCTTTTGTAGTTATCTGTACTCAGACATGTAATGCTTCCGTTGCTTGTATGCTCTGAATGATCGGTCATGAGACCCCCATTTGTATTGAATGCTATGTGGCTCTTCTGGGCCTTTATATATATGAGTTTGAGTTATGTTGTGATGCCATGTTGTACAACACATACTTGCATGTTATGTGTACGTGTATCGTGTATTGCTATGTGTGGGATCCTACAAGCTAGTTGTTTATCCTTGGTAGCCTCTCTTATGGGGAAATGTAGTCTAGTGCTTCCACTGAGCCTTGGTAGTCTGCTACAGCCTGGTTTACCGGAGTCTTGCTAGCCTAGCACTACTGCTCTGGAACACTTAGACTGGCCGGCATGTGAGTCATTTCGTTCCTGTGTCTGTCCCTTCGGGGAAATGTCACGCGGAGACATCCGGAGTCCTGTTAGCCCAGTTGCTACAGCCCGGATTCATACGCTGTTGACCGACATGCTCGAGGTTGATTCATGTATGCCTGTCCCTGTAAGTTAGTGCCACTTTGGGTTCACGACTAGTCATGTCGGCCCGGGTTCTCTGTCATATGGATGCTAGCGACACTATCATATATGTGAGCCAAAAGGCGCAAACGGTCCCGGGCCAGGTAAGGTGGCACCTGTGGGGATACCGTGCGTGAGGCCGCAAAGTGATATGATGTGTTACATGCTAGATCGGTGTGACTTAGGATCGGGGTCCCGACAGTGTTGGTATCAGAGCCTGACTGACTGTAGGATTACCAAGCCAAACTGCTCGAAGTTGAGTCTAGAAATGCTTTAGTTATATAAGGGAATTGATTGTGGAAGGGAACGTAAGGCTCTTTTTACTCCTTTACCTCATGTCATTCCTTCTGAGTCATCCTCTTCTTTTCTACGAGGGTTAAGGCCTAGGCTTCTCCTCTATCTCTCAGGATGACGTGTTACTAAACCGTAAAGTCTTAGGATTGTTGGGTTGTGTCTCCGTTCAGTTCTACTACTTCCATGTGTCATCAGTTTGACCCTGAACCTTGGTATTATGATGTTGATTGATTATGCTATTCCTTTTATGAATGTCTCAAAATCCTTTTGAGCATTTACAGCCGTTATGCTGCCGGAATTGTCATAGGATTTCAAGAGTTTCCAATGCTTTTGCATTACATTCCGCATCCTTATGTCGATGTTAATGCCATCCTTGTTTCCTTGGTTTCTGTGCCAGGATGTCGTCTGCTAACCGAGGTTCAGTTGCTCATAGAAAGAACCACGGAGATGGTAGGGACGAGGATCCTCCTGACCAACCTTTGATGGCAGAATTCTTGATAGCATCCGAGAGGAACAAGCGTGAGACTAACCGCTTGCTGGCACAGATTGAGCAGAACACTGCACATCAGCGTAAGAAGTTGGTTTCCATCAGCGACTTCATTGGTCTGAAACCACCCACCTTCCCTCATTCCATTGAGGCACTCAATGCAGATGACTAGCTCCGAAGCATCTCTCTTAAGTTGTGTTCTGCGAACGTAGCTGAAGGTGACAAGGTCACCTATGCTACCTATCACTTGGAAGGTCCTGCTAGTATTTGGTGGCAGAGCTATGAGGCTATGCTTCCAGCTGGTCAGATTCCTACCTGGAGGGATTTCACTGAGGCTTTTCGTGAGCACCACATTCCTCAGGCTCTCATTGACCAAAGAGGGAAGAGTTCTGTAGTTTTACCTAGGGTAAGCCGCCTGTTGATGCTTACAGTAGAGAGTTTGAAAACCTCGCCCGCTATGCTATAGAAGAAGTGTCCACAGACGTCAAGAAGCGGGCTAGGTTCCGGAAGGGTCTCAACGCTAAGTTGCGTCGTGATCTCCACCTACATCATTGTGATACTTTCCAGGCTCTTGTGAACAAGGCCATTAATGCAGAGACGGCTCAGCTCACTTACGAGGAGTCTCGTAAGCACAACTGTGATCTGGGTTCTTCCTCCCGCTCTGGCTCTCAGAAGCGACGGATTTGGATTCCGAACTCAGCTCTTCCACCTAGATATGCACCGAGGCCATCCAATGTGGCGCCTCACCTAGCTCAGCAACGTCCTCCACCCAGGCCTATTAGTGGACCACTTGCCAATGTAGGTCCACATCCTACCTCAGGAACTTGCTTCACCTGCGGAGAACCAGGACACTATGCACGTAATTGCCCTCAGTCCAGTTATACTCCACCCCAGTCTGAGAGGTCTGTTGGCCGTGAAAAGCCATCAGGCAAGATGATCGGTACCAAGCCAGCCACCACTGAATGAGCATGTGTGCACCACGTCTCAGCTACAGAAGCTCAAGATGATCCCGATGTCGTATTGGGAACACTTCTTGTCAATTGTCACCCAGCTTCAGTTCTATTCGATACTGGAGCATCTCGCTCCTTCATATCCGAAGGTTATGCTCGGTTGCACGACATGTCATTTTGTGATATGCCAACTCCACTAATAATCCAGACTCCTGGTTCCAAATGGCAAACCTCCCAGGCAAGCCATGGTAATGAAATCCTTGTTGACAGACTAGTATTCCTTGCTTCTTTGATATCTCTCAAGTCTTCAGATATTAACATCATCTTGGGCATGGACTGGATGACAGCTCATCATGCCAAGATCAATTATTACACTAGATCTGTTCAACTTACACATCCATATGGAAAAATAGTCACTGTCTCCACTAGAGTTGCAAGGCATCAACTCTATTCTCTTAATGCCAGCCCTCTTCCAGACCTTGAAGACATTCTGGTAGTTCGTGACTTCCCGGATGTCTTTCCAGAAGAACTGCCAGGTGTCCCACCTGATAGAGATGTAGAGTTTGTCATAGAAATTATCCCAGGAACTGTTCCAATCCCTAGGAGACCATACAAGATGGCACCTTTGGAGTTAGCCGAGCTTAAGAAACAGCTTGATGAGTCCTTGCAAAAGGGCTTCATCTGTCCCAGTTCTTATCCTTGGGCTTGTCCTGTCCTCTTCGTCAAGAAGAAGGATGGTACGGATCAGATGGTTGTAGATTATCGTCCCGTTAATTTGCTCACGATAAAGAACAAGTATTCGCTCCCCAGGATCAACGACCTATATGATCAGCTTGCGGGATCCTCAGTCTTTTCTAAGATGGATTTGAGGTTAGGCTACCACCAAATCAAAATCAGAAACGGGGACATCCCCAAAACAGCCTTTGTCACTCGTTATGGTCAATACGAGTACACCGTGATGTCTTTCGGCCTAACCAATGCTCCAGCTACCTTCTGCCGCTTGATGAACTCTATCTTTATGGAGTACTTAGATAAGTTCGTCGTGGTTTACCTCGATGATATTCGTATTTACTCGAAGAACGAGGAAGAGCATGCTGAACATCTTAGACTTGTGTTACAAAAACTCAGAGAGCACCGCCTTTATGCCAAGTTCTCCAAGTGTGAATTTTGGTTACCAGAAGTGACCTATCTAGGCCACGTGATCTCTGGTAAGGGCATTGCTGTCAATCCCGAGAGAGTTAAAGCCATTCTCGATTGGACTCCACCTGAAACGGTCAAACAAGTTAGGAGTTTCCTTGGTCTAGCCAGTTATTGTCGCCGTTTTATTGAGAACTTCTCCAAAGTGGCCAGACCCCTCACGGAACTTCTCAAGAAAGATAAAATGTTTGAGTGGACCCCACAGTGTGAGCATAGTTTTCAAGAACTGAAAAGACGCCTGACTTCTATGCCCATACTCGTGCCACCGGATTTCACTAAAGACTTTGTTATCTATTGCGACGCTTCGCGTCAAGGACTAGGTTGCATTCTTATGCAGGATCGTCATGTGATTGCCTATGCATCTCGACAGTTGCATCCACATGAGGAAAATTATCCTACACATGATCTAGAGCTTGCAGCCGTAATCTATGCACTTAAGACTTGGCGGCATTACCTTCTTGGTAACCGCTGCAAAATCTACATTAACCATCAGAGTCTCAAGTATATCTTCACCCAACCGGATCTGAATCTCAGACAGAGACGTTGGTTGGAGTTGATCTCGGATTACAAGTTAGGAATCACCTACACCCAGGCAAAGCCAATGTCATGGCTAATGCTTTAAGTCGTAAATCCTATTGCAACAACCTCATGTTGCAACAATGTCAACCACCCCTCCATGAGGAATTCTGTAAGCTTAACCTTCACATAGCTCCTCATGGTTCCCTTTCTACCTTCGTGGCGAAACCTACCCTTACGGATCAGATCATAGAGGCTCAGAAGCATGATACGGGAATCTCCCGGATCAAGAAAAATATTTCCAAGGGAGTTGCTGGCTGTTTCTCTATGGATGAACGAGGTGTTGTCTACTTTGGAAACCGTTTGGTGGTTCCCAAATGTCAACAGATGCAGCAACTGATCCTTAAGGAGGCCCATGAATCTCCTCTCGCGATTCATCCCGGTAGTACCAATATGTATTAGGACCTACGCCAGAGGTTCTGGTGGACTAGGATGAAGAGAGAAATCTCTCTGTATATTGCCAACTGTGATGTTTGTCGTCGCGTTAAGGAAGAGCATCAGAGACCTGGTAGCACCCTTCAACCTTTAGCTATTCCCGAGTGGAAATGGGACAAAGTTGGTATGGACTTCATCACTGGCTTTCCCAGGACCAAGAAAGGAAATAATTCTATCTTTGTAGCCATTGATCGTCTTTCCAAAGTGGCTCACTTCCTACCTGTTCGAGAGAGTATCACTGCTAGTCCACTTGCTGACTTATATATCTCCCGAATAGTGTCACTCCATGGTGTTCCACTAGAGATCAATTCAGACTGTGTCAGTCTTTTCACCTCTCATGTCTGGGAAAGTTTCCAGAATGCCATGGGAACCCATCTTTCTTTCAGTACCGCTTTCCACCCTCAATCAAGTGGTCAGGTGGAAAGGGTCAACCAAATTCTCAAAGACATGCTTAGAGCTTGTGTTATCTCATTCGGTATGGATTGGGAGAAGTGTCTTCCTTTCGCCGAGTTTGCTTATAACAATAGCTATCAATCTAGTCTTAGGAAAGCACCCTTCGAGATTCTGTATGGACGAAGATGTCGAACACCTTTGAACTGGTCAGAAACCGGTGAAAGACAATTCTTTGGACCGGATATGATTCAAGAAGCAGAAGATCAAGTTCGCATTATTCGTGAGAATTTGAAAACCGCCCAATCTCGTCAAAAGAGCCAGTATGACCGTCGTCATAAGGAAGTGGCTTATGAAGTTGGCGACAAGGCTTACCTTCGGGTTACTCCTTTGAAGGGTACCCATCGTTTCAGTATCAAGGGCAAGTTGGCTCCTCGTTACATTGGTCCTTTTTGCATTCTCGCTAAACGAGGAGAGGTTGCCTACTAGTTGGAACTACCCCCACATCTTTCTCAAGTGCATGATGTCTTCCACGTCTCTCAACTCAGGCGTTGCTTCTCGGATCCCATCCGCGGGGTGGACCATGAAACGCTTGATCTCCAAGATAACCGCACTTATTGATAGTACCCCGTTCGCATTCTGGATCAAGCGGAGCGTGTCACTCGACGTCATAACATCAAGTTTCTCAAGGTTCAGTGGTCTCGTCATTCCGAGAGAGAAGCTACTTGGGAGCGAGAAGATCGTCTTCGACTTGAGTACCCCGCTTTCTTTCCGCCGACTCCTGAATCTCGGGACGAGATTCTTCCGAGTGGGGGCGAGTAAAAAATTGTCACATCCCTAGTTCTGGTATGACCTAGGTTTGCTTTGTGCATCATGTTAGGTTTCAAATGAAATTGAAATGGCGATGTTTCAAACCATAGCACCAAAGCAAATTCAAATAGATACAAATTAAAATTGGAATTTCAAAAAACCCAAAATGCTCTTCAAAAATGTTCATGGTCTTTGGAAAATGTTGCAAACAACAACCAGAAGTGATGCACATTTTTGCTAAACATTTTGGATTTTTGAATGAACCCATATGTATTTGAATTAGGGATGTTTAAAATAATATAAATATTTTAAAGGCTCCAAGAATGTTGCAATTTGGTGAGGGCCTCTGGTATATTATAACTAGTGGTCACAAGGAATCTCAACATTTTTATAATTGTACTAGTATTTATTTTAAGTCAAAAACAAATGTCAGAAATAGAAAAGAAAACAAAAAAGGAAAAACTCTTACCAGGCTTACCTGGCACCCCCAGCTGGCCAGCAGAGGCCCAGCCCACTAGCCTCTACCAGTCACCACCTACCTCCCGCCAAGAGGACACCGCGCGCGTGGCCGCCGCGCGCGAGCCCGCGCCCGCCACCTCCTGCTTCCTGCCGCTGCCTCGACGCCAGGACGTCGCCACGCACCCCCCAGGCCTCTCTCACTCTCCCTCACCCCTCTCTCACTCTCCCTCGCCCTCGTCCTCTCCTCTGTCACCCTCTCTCGCGACAGCCGAAGCGCTGCCGTCGCCGCAGCTCACCGCCGACGCGCTCTCCGCCGTCCCCTCTCCCCTCCGTCATGTCCATGCGCTCCGTGCTGTGGGCTACGCCTCCTCGTCGAGACGCACGGCGCCGGACGCCCAAGAACGCCGCCATCGCCATCGTCTTCCACCTCGGGCTCCGTCGTACACCACCGTCGATTCGCCGTCACCGGGCCTCCCCCGAGCCCGCCGTGCTGCTTCGCGTGATCGCCGTGAGCATATCCCTATTTCCCCTTTCTTCTCCCCCTTGTTCCCGCGTCGTAGCCGTTGTTTCCACCCCGGCCGAAGCCATCGCCGCCGCAGCCCCTCGTCATTGTGGCCACAGCCGCCGCAGCTCGCAGCCGAGCTCGCCGTTGCACTCACTGCACTCTGGTGAGTCGAGCGGACCCGCTCGCAGCTCCTGCCGTGCCCCACAACACGCCGCGTGCACCTGGCCGAACTCCGGCCGCCGCATTCATCGTTGCCGGTGCCACTCCGGCCACTCCCCGGCCGCGCCACCACCCCGGTTGGATGCGGACGAGCGTCCGCGTCCCGTAGCTGTGCTCCGCGCGCCAAATGGCACCCGGTAGGCAAAACCCGCAGCGCACTGCCGCGTCTGGCCTCGCCGGCGTCGAGCCGCCGACAGTTTTGCCCGGTTGACAAGGGGATTTGACCTCCCCTGGGTCTATGACATGCGGGCCCCGCCCGGTTAATTAGTCTAGTTTAGGTTTAAAACTAATTAGTTTAACCTAAGTTAGTGCTAATTAAACTAGGTTAGTTTAGTTAGTCACTGACCAGTGGGTCCCACTGGTGAGGTTTGACCTGTACCGCGCCTGTTGACTTGCTGACATCACATCGACGTCATGCTGATGCAATAAGTCATTTTTGGATTTAGTTTAAATTAGAATAATTAGGAAAATTCCAGAAAATAGCTAAAACTTCTAAAATTCATAGTAATTCAACCACAGCGCAGAATGAAATAATTTATATATGAAAAATTATCAGAAAAATGCAAGGAATCCATTTATGCCAGTTACATGCATGAAAAACCAACTTATACATGCTGTATAAGTGAAAACATAATGTGGGCATTTTAAATGCTTCATTTTGAATTGCATTTGAATCTTTGATTCAAATGGGCTTCAACCAACTTGGTAGCATCTTGCATTAGCCGAAACACTACCTTTTGCACATGTCATGTTCATGCATCATATTGTTGCATTTGTTTGTGTATTGATTGCCGGCACCGTTTCTTCTCGATAGGTTCCACTCCGAAAGGTGTTCCCGAGTACCTGTCAGAGGAGCAGTGCCCCTTCGTCGTCTATCAGGCAAGTAAACCCCCTTGAGCATTTCGATAAATCCCACTCTCTCGCTCCTACTCCTTATACTGCATTAGGACAACAACGATTCAACTGCTACTATTCTGCTGCGGTAGTTGAACCCATTCCTCTGCATGACCTGTCATTGCCACAGTAAATAGTTGAAACCCACTAGCATGAGTAGGAGTTGCTTGAGCCTTGATGTGCCTGCTCATCCATGATTGTTTTCTTTATGCCAGCGATGCTTAGAGTTGTGTCAGGTCGGACTCATTGGGAATGAATCGGGGTGGTGAACATGTCCTACCAATAAAGGCAAAGTGTGTGAACACGTTTTGGTAAAGGTAGCGATGAGAGGCCATGTAGGAGTACATGGTGGGTTGTCTCATTGGAACCGTCCCTAAGCACTGAGTTCTGTGTATGTTATCCAAGTCCAGTTACTACCACACATTGGGTTCCGGTTATCCGGCCCCTATCGGCTTATTAATCCACTTGATCTCTGTCCAGGAGTTGCAAATAGTTTGTGGCGTTTGTAGGTAGTGCTACTTGTCTACCAGGTGGTGTCCGATGTGACGGGCTTGGGACAGACTAGGCACCGTGGCACGGTGTACCAAGTGGCACACGGATGGTTGGTTGGGAACCCTGCACACATCGTTTGGGGCCGTACTAGAGACTTCGGCCGGAACTCCTTGCGGATGGAACTCGAATAGGCGATAAACCTGGACGAGAGACTTGTGTGGTTAGTCAGGTCGTGGCCGACACCCTCGCCCGGCTTCCGCTTGAAGGTTGCCGAGGTACATGACGTGTACATGGCGATAAGTGGCGAGAGCGTGTGTGAAGAAGTACACCCCTGCAGGGTTAATCTTATCTATTCGAATAGCTGTTTCCCTCGGATATGGAAACTTGGAGGACTTATGTAGTACATAGACAACTTGAAGTGGATACTCAAAAATATGCAAGATAAGCGTTAGTGCTTTGGATGGCCTTCTCGTAGGAAGACGGGAACGGGTCCATAGTGGAGTATTGATATGGTGAATATGTGGACACGTGTGCGTCTTCTCACCTCAAAGAAGTTTCTGATACTCGTAGTATAGGTTAGCCACTGAGTCAAAGCTGGCTTGCTACTGTTAAGACTCCACCACCCCCTTTGTTGATAATGTTGCATATGTAGATAGTTCTGATGTAAGACTTGCTGAGTACCTTCGTACTCACATTTGCTTATTTATGTTTGCAGTTGGTTACATTAGTGACTTCGACGAGTAGCTTGTATCCAGCTATGATCTTGTACCCTTGGGAGGGTCTTGTAGATAGCCAGGCTTCTCAGCCTTTTTCTTTTGTAGTTGTCTGTATTCAGACATGTAATGCTTCCGTTGCTTGTATGCTCTGAATGATGGGTCATGAGACCCCCGTTTGTATTGAATGCAATGTGGCTCTTTTGGGCCTTTATATATATGAGTTTGATTTATGTTGTGATGCCATGTTGTACATCACATACTTGCATGTTATGTCTACGTGTATCGTGTATTGCTATGTGTGGGATCCGACAATCTAGTTGTTTATCCTTGGTAGCCTCTCTTATGGGGAAATGTAGTCTAGTGCTTCCACTGAGCCTTGGTAGTCCGCTATAGCCCGGTTTACCGGAGTCCTGCTAGCCCAGCACTACTGCTCTGGAACACTTAGACTGGCCGGCATGTGAGTCATTTCGTTCCCGTGTCTGTCCCTTCGGGGAAATGTCACGCGGAGACATCCGAAGTCCTGTTAGCCTACTACAGCCCAGGTTCCCGGAGTCCTGTTAGCCCAGTTGCTACAGCCCAGATTCATATGCTGTTGACCGACATGCTCTAGGTTGATTCATGTATGCCTATCCCTGTAAGTTAGTGCCACTTTGGGTTCACGACTAGTCATGTCGGCCCGGGTTCTCTGTCATATGGATGCTAGCGACACTATCATATACGTGAGCCAAAAGGCGCAAACGGTCCCGGGCCAGGTAAGGTGGCACCCGTGGGGATACCGTGCGTGAGGCCGCAAAGTGATATGATGTGTTACATGCTAGATCAGTGTGACTTAGGATCGGGGTCCCGACACGTATCCGCCTTCATGGCCTCCGGATTCACTCCGGGGTCACCTGCAACATCTATTGTTAGGTGTGCATGTACGCTGCAAACTACCTGGTACTGATATTCTTTGCAATAGACAAAAGAGTTACCAGGGGGACCCTTTGTGGACTCCTTCAATGCAGCAACAGCGGCTTCCAGCTGGGCCTTGCACTCCTCCAGCTCTTGAGACTGTGGGTATTCTTCTTAGTAAGAACTTGCACAAATATTGATCCTTAAATCAGTTGCGTCAACTGTTTCAAGTCTCAGGTGCTACTGATACATATAATCGTCAGATTTACGTACCCGTACATCCCTTACATACTGGTCCGTGGCTCTGGCTAGACCATTTTGAGCAGCATGGAGGTACGCGTCTCCAGAATTGAAGGCATCAAATGCCTCTGGTGAGAAGCAAGCATGACGGAGTACGGCCAGGCGACGCCTATGATTCATGGTGCTCTCCACCTATGAATTTGTAGCAGACAGTCTATCCGCATCCTCTGTAGGAGGAGTATCCGGCATCCGCCCCATGTCGTCTTCCGCCTCTATGTCCGGCCCTGGAGCCAGGCGACGCCTATGATTCATGACTGGTGGAAGCATGGTCGACAGCCTCTCTGGACATATTCCAGCGAGCGTTTTCTCTATTAAAGAAATACGAACGTCATTACATTTTGAGAAAGACGACAACCACGGAGCGGGTTTTTTGTCATACCTCTGCGCCGGTGTCTCGTTCCTGACCGCCTTCCTCTTTGGCCTACCTAGCCTCGGTGCCTCTTGCTGGCGAGTTGCTGCGGGTTTGGCACGGCATCCCGAATGCCTTCCCTATAAAACACCATATGTATATGGTAGGTGAAGTGTCTAAAAGGAGATCCTAGTTTTTGGAGTTGGGATTTTGGTTTTTCTTACGTGCGATGCAGGGAGCAGTCCGGGATAGTCTGCCATAATGGCCACCATGGCGACATCACAGCTCAATTGATAGAACTGCCTGTCTATCAGCTCCACGAATATGTCCGGATCTTCTTAGAGTCTGGGACCAAGGGCCCGGTCAGGGTCCTCTGGTTGTGGAGATGGGTTGTTAACCTCCCTTACAGCTTTTCGCAGTTCCTGCCGTAAAATGGCAAGGTAAGTACCTACGACAAAAAATGCGGGAAGAATGGGAGTAAGGAGATATAACTCACCCAGCTTGGAGGGTTGTACATGGAGAATCCATCCCATGGCTTGATGTGGATGAACTCCTCTTCCTCTCCCTTGAACAACTCAGACAGAATTTTTGCTAAAGCAGCAGAGGAGTCCAGTCCCTTACGCCCGCAACGGGTGGCATCATCTTCCCCGTTAAAACACCACAGGGGTGCCCTCGATATTGAAGCGGCTGCACTCCCCGCATTATGCATATTGACATAACTTCGATTGCTGTCAATCTTGATTGAGCCAGCGCTTTAATCCGGTTCATCAGGTAAAGGACTTCTCCGTTGTCTTCCTCCTGGGGGCTCCATGGGCGCCAGCTTCGGCGTTTCTTCAGAGGAGCAATATTGAACTCAGGAAGACCCCGCCGAACAGGGTCTGGAAGAGGGACGTCCTCCATATAAAACCATTCCAAAGGCCAGTCTTCGGACGTCTTCTTCGGAGTACCGGACAGGTATCCGGTTTCAGCGATGTGCCATATTTCGGCTCCGCCCACTTGATAAAGTGACCCCTTTTTGTGTGCGAGGGACGAGGCAAAATAACCTCTTCCACAGCTCGAAATGAGCCTCACAGCCCAGGAATAACTCGCAAAGGGCAACGTAGCCGGCGATGTGTAATATGGATGCAGCAGTGAAATTATGCAGTTGGAGGCCGTAAAACTCCAAGAGCCCGTGGAGGAACAGATGAATTGGAAATCCGAGTCCCCTTAATTAGTATGGAACAAGGCACACCCGCTCCCCCGTAGAGGGGCTGGGGAAGCTCTCCGCTTGCTCCCTGCCATTGTAGGTGGCGAGCCCGGCTCGGACGAGAACCATATACGCTGGAGGGAGGAATCCCAGAGTCTGCAGTTCAACTAATAGATTGTGTGGGATGGAACATCTTCCCAATCACCGGGCTTAGGGCTACGGGGGCGGGAGGAGGAGCTACGATGGTCGGCCATGTTGGAATGGATCTTTCCGAAGCACGCTCCGATGGATTCTCGTTGTGGGAGGATGGTATGCATTGGATCTAAGAATCCCCATCCCTTTAATAGACGATTTATTTATCTGGCTAGGTGGTGAATGTAAAAATGCCCTGGCTCCTCGTATTCATTCAACGCGTGGAGGATAGCACTTATTGGGCGCAGAAGCTAAGAAGTTCAACATTTATGGGTCCAGACACTTCTTGACAAACATTCAAAAATTGAGAAGAACCCGCCTTGCAATGCCGAAGACAATACTGCGTGCCAGACTTAACATCATTGAAGCCTGGTTCAGGGGCTCCTGAGGGAGTCTTGGATTAGGGTGTCTCCGGACAGCCGGACTATATCCTTTGGCCGGACTGTTGGACTATGAAGATACAAGATTGAAGACTTCGTCCCGTGTCCGGATGGGACTCTACTTGGCGTGGAAGGCAAGCTAGGCAATACAGATATGGATATCTCCTCCTTTGAAACCGACCTTGTGTAACCCTAGCCTCCTCCGGTGTCTATATAAACCGAAGGGTTTTAGTCCGTAGGACAACATACAATCATACCATAGGCTATCTTCTAGGGTTTAGCCTCTCTGATCTCGTGGTAGATCTACTCTTGTAATACTCATATCATCAAGAACAATCAAGTAGGACGTAGGGTTTTACCTCTATCAAGAGGGCCCGAACCTGGGTAAAACATCGTGTCCCCTGCCTCCTATTACCATCTGCCTTAGACGCACAGTTCAGGACCCCCTACCCGAGATCCGCCGGTTGTGACACCGACAGTAGACATCAAGCTCTTTTCTGGCACCGTTGCCGGGGATGCGAGTGCTTGAAGGTATATCTTTAGATCTTGCAATTAAATCTTTTTGTTTCTTGTTTTATCACTAGTTTAGTTTATAAAAGAAAACTAAAATATGGAATTGAGGTTGCGTCATATGCTTCATCTTTTTAATATCTTTTGTGAAAATGGTGGAAAGGAAAATTGTGCTCAAGTGTTAGAAGAAGAATGCATTAAAATGTTTGGCACTAAATATTTGAATGATGAGCATGATTGCAATGTTGTTAGTATGAATTCTCTGAATATCCATGATGCTAATGATATGCAAAGCCACAAGCTTGGGGATGCTATGTTTGATGAAGATGATATTTTTTGTCCCCCAAGTTTTGATGAGAAAATTTATTACCATGAAAGCATCCCTCCTATCTATGATGATTATTGTGATGACACATATTCTATAAAGAATAATGATATCCATGAAACTTGTCATCATGATTTTAACTTTCAATTGGATTATGCCTCACATGATAGTTATTTTGTTAAGTTTGCTCCCACTACTATTCATGAGAAGAAATTTGCTTATGTGGAGAGTAATAAAATTTCTATGCTTGTATATCAAGGAAAGAATGCTTTATGTGATGGTTATATTGTTGAATTCATTCATGATGTTACTGAAAATTATTATGAGTGAGGAATATATGCTCCTAGGAATTGCAATAACATCAAGTTTCCTCTCTATGTGCTTAAAATCTTGAAGTTATGCTTGTTTTACCTTCCTATGCAAGTTGATTCTTGTTCCCATAAGTTGTTTTCTCACAAAATCCCTATGCATAGGAAGTGGGTTAGGCTTAAATTTGCTAGTTATATTCTTCATGATGCTCCCATTATGTTTCAGTTCCTATCTTTTATATGAGCATCATTGAAATCATCATGCCTAGCTAGAAAGGCATTAAAGAAAAGCGCTTGTTGGGAGACAACCCAATATTTATACCTACTGTTTTTGTGTGTTCACATGATTATGCTACTGAAGTAATCATGCTTTATAGCTTTTGTTTCAATAAAGTTCCAAGTAAGACCTTTGGGATGATCTATGGTGATAGTTGATTTGATCCTGCAGAAAAACAGAAACTTTTGCACCCAGGAGATTAGTTTTCATTTTTAATATAAGCACGATAAAATACTAACTCTTTTTGCAGAGGATTAGTAAACAAATTGCCTACAAATTCCTAATTCTCAGGATTTTTGGACTTAGAGAAGTATTGAGACTTACAGATTACTACAGACTGTTCTGTTTTTCACAGATTCAGCTTTCAATGCATAGTTTGCTTGTGTTCTAGTTTCTATGGCTTATATTGCTTAATATAAATTGTAGAAATGATATGGTACAGTAGGCATCATGTGATAAAAATTATGAATCTTGTCTTGATAGTACCCAAATGGTGATTTGCTTTCTTATACTAACGGAGCTTACGAGTTTTCTGTTGAGTTTTGTGTTGTGAAGTTTTCAAGTTTTGGGTAAAGTTTTGATGGACTACGGAATAAGGAGTGGAAAGAGCCTAAGCTTGGGGATGACCAAGGCACCCCCAAGGTAATATTCAAGGACAACCAAGAGCCTAAGCTTGGGATGCCCCGGATGGCATCCCCTCTTTCGTCTTCGTTCATCGGTAACCTTACTTGGAGCTATATTTGTATTCACCAGATGATATGTGTTTTGCTTGGAGTGTCATTTTATTTTATTAGTATTTTCTTGCTTCTATTTAGAGTAATGTTTTACATATTTTAAAAAGGTCAAGTATAGCCTTTACCATGCTTATTTTGCAAGTCCATATGTTGTTGTTTTAAAAACAGAAAGTTTACTGTTATGTTTTGAATATTTGTGAATAGTCAGAACATGATAAAATCTTGAAATTTTTACACAATGAGTAACAACAACTTATCTACAGTGTGGCAATTTTTGGAGTTAAAGAAGTATGATTCTTCTTGCATTCTTTACAGACTATCATGTTTAGACAGATTGCTGTTATGATTGCATTGTTTGCATATGTTTGCTTGTTTAATGATTCTATTTGATGATAGGAGTATTAAATATGCAGAGGCATTTATTATACAATGTCAAATTAGAATTTTACTGATTTTCTATAGTAGAGAATGATGAGGTTTAGCATGGATTCATACTAACATATCTCACAATGTCCTGTTGAGTTTGGTGTGGATGAAGTTTTTAATATTTAGGGAAACCGCGATATGAATGGAATTAAGGAGACACACAAGCTCAAGCTTAGGGATGCCCAAGGCATGCCTAGCCAATATTTCAAGAAGTCTCAAGCATCTAAGCTTGGGGATGCCCCGGTTGGCATCCCACCTTTCTTCTTCAACAATTATCGGTCAGTTTTGGTTGAGCCTAAGTTTTTGCTTATTCACATGATATGTGCTATAGTTGCAATGTAATTTTATTTTGTTTTGCTTGTTGTTTGAATAAAATACCAAGATCTGAAATTCTTAAATGTTAGAGAGTCTTCACATAGTTACATAATTATTTTACTACTCATTGATCTTCACTTATATCTTTTGGAGTAGTTTGTCATTTGCTCTAGTGCTTCACTTATATATTTTTAGAGCACGGCGATAGTTTTATTTTGAAGAAATTGTTGAAATCTCATGATTTGCTTATATCATTTTGAGAGTCTTTAAACATCATGATAATTTGCCTTAGTTATGAATTTAGTCCTAATATGATATGCATCCAAGAGGTATATAATAAAAACTTTCATATAAAGTGCAATGAATACTATGAGAAGTTTGATTCCTTATGATTTTTTTGAGATATGAAGATGGTGATATTAGAGTCATGCTAGTGAGTAGTTGTGAATTTGATAAATACTTGTGTTAAGGTTTGTGAGGCCCATAGCATGCATGTATGGTGAACCATTATGTAACGAAGTTGGAGCATGAGATATTTTTTGATTGTCTTCCTTATGAGTGGCGGTCGGGGACGAGCGATGGTGTTTTCCTACCAATCTATCCCCCTAGGAGCATGTGCGTAGTACTTTATTTCGATAGCTAATAGACTTACTTTATTTCGATAGCTAATAGACTTTTGCAATAAGTATGTGAGTTCTTTATGACTAATGTTGAGTCCATGGATTATACGCACTCTTGTCCTTCCACCATTGCTAGCCTCTCTAGTACCGTGCAACTTTCGTCGGTACCATAAACCCACTATATGCCTTCCTCCAAACAACCACCATACCTACCTATTATGGCATTTCCATAGCCATTCCGAGATATATTTCCATGCAACTTTCCACCGTTTCGTTTATTATGACATGCTTCATCATTGTCATATTGCTTTGCATGATCATGTACTTGACATCGTATTTGTGGCAAACCCACCTTTCATAATTCTTTCGTACATGTCACTCTTGAGTCACTGCACATTCTGGTACACCGTCGGAGGCATTCATATAGAGTCATATTTTGTTCTAAGTATCAAGTTGTAATTCTTGAGTTCTAAGTAAATAAAAGTGTGATGATCTTCATTATTAGAGCATTGTCCCATGTGAGGAAAAAATAGAAAGGACAAAAAAGAGAAGGCCCAAAAAAACAAAACAAAAACAAAAAATGAGAGAAAAGGAGAGAAGGGTCAATGCTACTATCCTTTTACCACACTTGTGCTTCAAAGTAGCACCATGATCTTCATGATAGAGAGTCTCCTATGTTGTCACTTTCATATACTAGTGGGAACTTTTCATTATAGAACTTGGCTTGTATATTCCAATGATGGGCTTCCTCAAATGCCCTAGGTCTTCATGAGCAAGCAAGTTGGATGCCCACCCACTTAGTTTTGTTTTTGAGCTTTCATACACTTATAGCTCTAGTGCATCTGTTACATGGCAATCCCTACTCACTCACATTGATATCTATTGATGGGCATCACGGTAGCCCATTGATACGCCTAGTTGATGTGAGACTATCTCCTTCTTTTTGTCTTCTCCACAACCACCATATTCTATTCCACCTATAGTACTATGTACATGGCCCGCGCTCATGTATTGCGTGAAAGTTGAAAAAGTTTGAGAACATCAAAAGTATGAAACAATTGCTTGGCTTGTCATCAGGGTTGTGCATGATTTGAATATTTTGTGTGATGAAGATGGAGTATAGCCAGACTATATGATTTTGTAGGGATAAGCTTTCTTTGGCCATGCTATTTTGAGAAGACATAATTGCCTTGATAGTATGCTTGAAGTATTAATGTTTTTATGTCAATATTAAAATTTTGTTTTGTATCCTATGGAACTGAATATTTTTGCCACAATAAAGAGAGATAACATTGATAAATATGTTAGGTAGCATTCCACATCAAAAATTCTGTTTTTTATCATTTACCTACTCGAGATGAGCAGGAATTAAGCATGGGGATGCTTTATACGTCTCCAATGTATCTATAATTTTTTATTGTTCCATTCTATTATATTATCCATCTTGGATGTTTTATAAGCATTTATATGCTATTTTATATGATTTTTGGGACTAACCTATTAACCTATAACCCAGTGCCAGTTTCTATTTTTCCTTGTTTTTGAGTTTTATAGAAAAGGAATACCAAACGGAGTCCAATTGACATGCCAATTTTTGATGATTTCTTATGGACCAAAAGAAGCCCCCGAAATAAAAGAGTTGGGCCAGAAGAGTCCCGAGCCATCCACGAGGGTGGAGGGCGTGCCCTACCCCCTGGGCTCACCCCCCTATCTCGTGGATGACTCGGAGACCCCCCCTGACATGAGACATACGCTAAAAATTCCTATAAATACAGAACCCCCCGAAAAGAAACCTAGATCGGGAGTTCCGCCGCCGCAAGCCTCTGTAGCCACTAAAAACCAATCGAGGCCCTGTTTCGGCACCCCACCGGAGGGGGAATCATCACCGGTGGCCATCTTCATCATCCTGGCGCTCTCCATGATGAGGAGGGAGTAGTTCACCCTCGGGGCTGAGGGTATGTACCAGTAGCTATGTGTTTGATCTCTCTCTCTCTCTCTCTCTCTCGTGTTCTTGATATGGCACGATCTTGATGTACCGCGAGCTTTGCTATTATAGTTGGATTTTATGATGTTTCTCCCCTTTTATCTCTTGTAAAGGATTGAGTTTTCCCTTTGAAGTTATCTTATTGGATTGATTCTTTAAGGATCTGAGAACACTTGATGTATGTATTACATGTGCTTATTTGTGGTGACAATGGGATATTCACGTGATCCACTTGATGTATGTTTTGGTGATGAACTTGCGAGTTCTATGACCTTGTGAACTTATGCATAGGGGTTTGCACTCGTTTTCATCTTGACTCTCCGGTAGAAACTTTGGGGCACTCTTTGAAGTTCTTTGTGTTGGTTGAATAGATGAATCTGAGATTGTGTGATGCATATTGTATAATCATACCTGCAGATACTTGAGGTGACATTGGAGTATCTAGGTGACATTAGAGTTTTGGTTGATTTGCATCACGCGGAGATCAATGAGATTGATAGAATCGGAACGTAGATCAACACCGTGGAAATACGATTTCTGCAGTGCTGAAATCCGTTGGAGCGATCTCGGTAAAACGGCTGTAACTTTTGCATATGAACTCCGATTTTTCTCCACGACCTGTCAAGATGAAGCTAACGAAAAGTTGGATCAGTGATAAAATTTCAGAACAGGATTTCTGCGCTTTTAGCTAGGACAAAATCCGCTTGGAAAATAGAGTTTCGGGAGGTTTTATGTTCGGCGGTAGACCGTCTGACTCATTTTTGGAGGGAATGACTGTGATTTGGTATATCCCATGAATGTTGCTTGTTCATTATTGTTTCATGACCTGCGTGTCATGAGTGCGGCAACTGGCAGGAGCCATATGGTTGTCCCATTATTGTATTAATGACCTGCATGTCAACATGAGAAGCCACGTAATGTAACTTACTTTTAGTAGCTATTAGTTTGTAATAGCATAGTATCTTATGTTACACTTGGAGGTTGACACCATGGCGTGGAGATGGAGATCACCATAAGGACAACCATGCATGGAGATGACCATGGGCAGACTGCTCACGTGGAGACAGAGATCACCAAGCGCTGGCAAAGGGGCTATACCATATCACACATATATAAATTGCCTGTGAAAGGTTATCCCTTTTATGCACCCTTATTTTGCATATTAGATGTTTTAAGTAGGGTGATCCCTCGAAGAATGTCAAGTTTAAATGCCTCCCCAATTTCTGCACCTTCACATGTCAAGTATATTTAGTGGTGGGCCTATAAAATTAGGGTGCCACTAGATCTCCTTGAAGTGATGGGTTTGTGTCGGACACTTACACGCGAAGCATTGGTTGACTTGTCGTGGCTATCAAAACAGTTTTGGGCCACGAGGCATAGGAGTTGGCGTGGCATGAGATGTCCCCAACAACAAAAGTCGTATGGATATACGATTAGCAAGAGTTGCTTATCGAGTGATCTTGTCTTCTAGAGGTGATGCAAAAGCTCACTAGTTGACATGTTGATCTTGGATCTTGAATCACTAAGTATCAACCGAGGGATGTTGATTTTAGTGGGAGTAATGATCTTATGTTCAATATGAATTACTCTTCATGAATACATGTCTTAGTGTTTTGCATATTTCTGTTGCAGATCAATGACACCACCTGCTCAAGTTACTCCTTTTGCGTTGAAATCAATCCTGGAAAAAGATAAATTGAATGGAACAAACTTTACCACCTAGTATGGAAACCTGAGAATTGTTCTTAGGCATGAGAAAAAGGAACAAGTTCTAGAGAATCCTCTTCCACAGGAACCTGCCGATAATGCTAATGCCACAACTAGGAATGCCTACCACAAACTTTTTGATGAATCAAACGAGATCAGCTGTCTCATGCTGGCTTCTATGGAGCCCGATCTGCAGCAGCAGTTCGAAAATATTGAGGCTTTCGATATGATTGAGAATCTCAAGAGCATGTTCCGAATGCAGGCTAGGACTGAAAGGTTCAACATCTGGTGATCCTTGATGGATTGTAAGCTGACAGAGGGTGATCCACTGAGCCCGCATGTGATCAAGATGATTGGGTACATGCAAGCTCTGGATCGGTTGGGCTTCCCACTTGGGGATGAGTTGTCCACAGATACAATTCTGGGTTCTCTTCCAGATAGCTATGGACCGTTCATCTCGAGCTACCATATGCATGGGATGGAAAAGTAGCTCACTGAATTGCATGGGATGCTCAAAGTGGCAGAGCAAGATATCAAGAAAGGTACGCATCGTCAAGTGTTAATGGTGCAGAACTTGGCTAAGTTCAAGAAGAGCTGGTCCAAGAAAAAGGCTAAGGCAAAGGGAAAGGAGAAGGAGGCAACTCCAACTGCAGCCACTGCGCCTAAGTCAGGGATGGCTTTGGGGAGTATTTGCTTTCATTGCAACGAACCCTGACACTAGAAAAGGAACTGCAGCAAGTGGCTTGCCGAGAAGGGCAAGAAGACTGGAAGTATGACTTGTTCTTCAGGTACACTTGTTGTATATGTTATAGACATTTATCTTCCTGATGTTCCTAGTAGCTCTTGGGTATATGATACCAGATCGGTTGTTCACATATGCAACTCGATGCACGGGCTAAGCAGAAGTAGGAATGTCGCAAGAGGAAAAGATGACATGCACATTGGGAATACAGCAAGAGTTGCTGCATTGGTCGTCAGCACTATGCAACTTAATTTACCTTCAGGATTTGTAATGGAACTTGATAATTGTTATTATGTACCTACTTTGAGTCAAAACATTATTTTAGCCTCATGTTTGATGAGACAAGGTTATGAATTCAGTATTAAGAACAATGGTTGTTCTATTTTCTTGAATAATATGTTTCATGGCTTTGCACCTATTGTGAATGGGTTATTTATCCTAGGTATTGAAGGTGAATCTGTATATAACATAAATGTCAAGAGGCATAAGCCTAATGAGATAAACCCAACTTACATCTGGCATTGTTCACTAGGACACATTAATCAAATATGCATGAAGAAGCTCCATGATGATGGAATTCTAACTTGGTTTGATTTTGAATCATTTGAGACATGTGAGTCTTGCCTACTCGGCAAGATGACTAACGCTCCTTTTGCAAAGAGTTGCGAGAGGGCGTCTGAGCTGCTGGAACTCATACATAGTGATGTATGTGGACCAATGAGCACGACAGCCAGAGGTGGTTTCCAATACTTCATGACTTTTACCGACGACTTGAGTAGATATGGATACGTCTAATTGATGAGGCACAAGTCAGAAACTTTTGAAAAGTTCAAGGAGTTTCAGAACGAAGTGGAAAATCAACTCGACAAGAAAATCAAACTTCTGCGATCTGATCATGGCAGTGAGTATATGAGCCAGGAGTTTTATGATCATCTTAAGAGTCGTGGAATAGTTCCACAACTGACTCCTCCAGGCATGCCACAGAGAGAAAATGGCATGTCTGAACGGAGGAATCGGACACTGTTAGACATGGTCCGATCAATGATGAGTCAGTCGGTTTTACCCTTGTCATTTTGAGGATACGCTCAAGAAACTGCAGCTTTCACACTAAACAGGGTACCATCTAAGTCCGTAGATAATACACCATATGAGATATGGACTGCGAAAAGTCACAGTTTGTCTTTTTTTGAAAGTTTGGGGATGTGAAGCATATGTCAAGCAACTCTAGTTGGACAAGCTCACACCCAAATCAGACAAGTGCATATTCGTGGGATATCCAAGGGAAACCTCGGGATATTACTTCTACAATCATGAAGAGGTCAAAGTATTTGTCGCTCGACATGGAGTTTTCCTTGAGAAAGAGTTTCTCAATCAGAAGGCTAGTGGGAGGACAGTCCGAATCGAAGAAATTTGAGAACCCCACGGGGACGTTCCGGTAGGTGATACTGTCACACCGGAGTTAGTCAGGGGACCCGTAGTGGAGTCGACACCGGTTCCATGGAGGTCGGAAAGGTTGCGCAATTTGCATGACTGCAATGTGTTGTTCTTGGAGAACAACGAGCCGACTACATATGCGGAAGCAATGGAGAGCCCTGATTCCGAGTTATGGCTTGAGGCCATGAGATCCGAATTAAAGTCCATGGATGACAATCAAGTTTGGAACTTGGTTGATCTGCCAGATGGCGTTCGAGCCATTGAGTGTAAGTGTATCTTTAAGAAGAAAACTGATATGTACGGAAACGTAACAATCCATAAGGCTCTACATGTCGCTAAATGTCACCGACAAGTTCAAGGAGTTGACTACGATGAGACTTACTCACCGGTAGCGATGACTAAATCAAATCGGATCATTCTTGCTATAGCGGCATATTTCGACTATGAGATATGGCAGATGGATGTCAAAACGGCTTTCCTTAATGGAAATTTAACCAAGGATGTGTATATGACACAACCCGAGGGTTTGGTTAATCCAAAGAAGTCTAGCATGGTATGCAAGCTTCAGAGATCTATTTATATATTAAGGCAAGCATCTTAGAATTGGAACATTCATTTTAATGAAGCGATCAAAGAGTTTGGCTTCATCAAGAATGACTATGATCATTGTGTATTCAATAAGGTCAGTGGGAGCTCAGTTGCATTTCCGATGTTATATGTGGATGACATATTATTGATTGGAAATAATGTTCAAATGCTTGAATTCGTCAAGGACTCATTGAAAAACAGTTTTTCTATGAAGGACTTGGGAGAAGCAGCATATATTTTGGGAATCAAGATCTATAGAGATAGATCGAGAAGGCTTATTGGATTAAGCCAGAGTGCGTATATTGACAAGGTGCTGAAGCGGTTCAACATGCAAGATGCCAAGAAGGGTTTCTTGCCCATGTCACATGGCATTAGTATTAGCAAGACTCAGAGTCCTTCGACTCCCGATGAGCGAAGATGCATGGATGGGATTCCATATGCTTCGGCTGTTGGGTCCATCATGTATCCTATGGTACGCACTCATCCCAGTGTTAGCTTTGCTCTTAGCATGGTGGGCAGATACCAAGCTGATCCAGGTGAGAGTCACTAGACTGCTGTTAAGAATATCCTTAAGTACTTGAGAAGGACTAAGGATATGTTCCTAGTTTATGGAGGTTAGAATGAGCTCGTTGTGAAGAGTTACACCGATGCTAGTTTCCAAACCGATAGGGATGATAGTCGATCACAATCTTGGTTTGTGTTCATTCTGAACGGAGGAGCAGTGAGCTGGAGGAGCTCCAAGCAAGATACGATAGCTGATTCTACAACAGAGGCCGAGTACATTGCGGCTCTGAAGCTGCAAAAGAAGGTGTTTGGGTGAAGAATTTCATTTCTGATCTTGGTGTGGTTGAGGGTCCGTCTAAGCCATTGGACCTCTATTCTGATAATAGTGGTGCCATTGCACAAGTAAGGAACCACGAAACCATGATAAAACCCGGCACATACTCAGGAGTTTTAACCTTATTCGCGACATTGTCGAAAGAGGTGATGTAAACATATGCAAGGTACACACGGATGCAAATGTTGCTGATCCGTTGACGAAGCCTCTCCCACGGCCAAAGCATGAGGCGCACATGACCTCCATGGGCATACGATGCATAAATGACTGACTCTAGTGCAAGTGGGAGACTATTGGAGATATGCCATAGAGGCAATCATGTGATGATGATATTTCCATATGTATTCATGAGTCCTTTGTATTGTCCTTGAACATCATCAATGATATGTATCAATAAGTATGTGACTTGTTTGTGGGACTATGTATGGTATGATGATTGTTCTAATGGTCCCTAGTTGATAAGGTTATATAGACACATATCCTTGACTAGTATATGACTCGGTTGATGACTATGTTTCACAAGTCATGTGCATGGAGATTCTAAACAGATAGTATGGACTCGGGGATGGAGATCACCGAGTCAGACAGAACCACTTTGAGACATGGCGTGATATAGTCATCTGTTAGTCTCAAGTACAATGTCTATGACTATGTCCTAGACCTGAGGTCCTCACATGTTCTCGGGATGGGGAACGACTCACTTAGGGTCTATCAAACGCTACTCCGTAGCTGGGTAGTTATAAAGGTAGCTTTCGGGTGATGATGAAGCTATGTACCTAGGGTAGGGTCATGGACCTATCCAAACTGCCCTACCCATGGACATCTCTAGAAGAAATCACCTTTCAATCGACTTGGAGGTGTTACACTCGACAGACTCGAAGACACTCGACCAAGAAGCGATCACTCGACCAAGACCAAACCACTCGACGGCCAGGAGACCTAAAGGCACTCCGCATGCTAACGGTCGCTTATTAAGTAGCCTTTATGGTCATCATAGCACTTTATTTGGGGCATTACCAGTAATGCCCGACCTTAATGTATTTAAAACCCTGCATAACTGATGGCCGGAGGGGTCCGACGAACTCTATATAAGCCACCCCCCTCCTCAGTGTAAAGGGTTGGCACCCCTGTAATTCATACACACATAATCCAGTCGACCGCCTCCGGGCTCCGAGACGTAGGGCTGTTACTTCCTCCGAGAAGGGCCTGAACTCGTAAACCTCGTGTGCTTACAACTTCTCCATAGCTAAGATATTGCCTCTCCATACCTACCCCCCAACATTATTGTCAGGCTTAGAACCACGACAGGTGAGTCATGAGACATGGTTGACCAAGATGGGATTTGCCCTCTCGAGTGATCAGATTTGGAAAGCATGGCCATGTGACCTGGATTAAGTGTTAACCTAGTTTGGGAATCTGTATCATGCGTTCAAGAAGAGAGGTCGAGCTATCACAAGGGTGACAAGTACTCACCTTGAGCTTGACAGTTGGCGCCCACCGCGGGGCCGGTGTTTTAGCGATTTGTTGGAGGAGTTGCGATCTTTTCCGATCCAAATCATCATGGTTTCCGGCGGAGTTTTGGTGGAGGGCCGCGAGATCCGTCTCGGCGCGCTCACGTTCATCGCCGATGACTCCGCTTGGCTTCAGGAGGCTCCCCTCGACGTGGACGCGCTCCCTGTCCGCGGGGCGACACACTTTCGCGCGTGCGTCTGCGGCATCCTTTTACGGCAACTGTCGACCCACTATCGGTCGGCTCCTATGCTGTCCTCCCTCCTTGTTTCCCGCCAGTGCAAGCGCTCCGGTCGGTCGAGACTTCAGCGGTGGGTGAGACACGCGGTGGCACGCTAGTCGGCCACCCCTCAAGTCGCGGCGATCATGCCCGACGAATTCCTCTATGGCCTATTCGATCTGTCTAGTGGCTCCGCAGAGAACATGTCTGAGTGCGACAGCAGCAATTCGGCGGCGGAGGTTCTGATGGTGGGCGGACCTCCCAGTCCTCCCGGTTTTCCCCGCACCAATGGAGGCGCGGGTGGTGGCGACCCATCGCGTCCCCATGAGGAATATCTCCCCGAGCCTCTCACGTCGCTGCAGAGAGAAGTACTTCGTCGCTGGAACATGGATGCACTACACACTCCTATCGTCGGAGAAACCCCCGAGGCTCGTGCCTTGGAGGACGCGCGCCTGGCAAACTTGGCCGAGCGCACTCGACTGGAGAACCTCCAGCGAGCACTCGACGAGCATGCGCGACAACGGGTTCCCGTATCTAGTCGACGTCAGCTCTTCCCGCCCCCGCAGGTATATCGAACTCCGGTTCAGAATTTAGCAGCTGCAGCCCGAATAGCAGAGTCGATTCAGCCTTCCCAGTCGGAGGCTGGCAGAGGCTTGCTGTAGATCAGAGCGTTGCTCTGGGCAGCAGGAGACCAGAATTCCGTTGTTTCTCAGTCGCAGAACAGGATTCACAGCCGATCCGTTGCTGCGGACACAGTCCAGTCGGCTCATAGCCCAAGATCGCCCCCGAGGCGTGAGGGACGTGGAGACCAGCGTAATCAGCACGGGAACCGTGAGCAATATGATCACCGATTCGATCATGATGATCGACGTCGAGTGCCCACCCTCCCCTGAGGAGCGGGTCGTATGCGCCTCGACAGCAGGATCACAGGCGCCCTCGTAGTGTTGGGTGAAGGATTCCAGTCGACTCCAGGGAGCCAGGCTTTGATCCGAGATCCATTCTCGTTCAAGGTTTGGTCGACAGGAACAAAGCTCACCGAGAAAGTCATGACAGAGACGCACCTACCAGCAGCAGAGCACATGTTTCGGGGCCAGAGTGCTTTAGTAGAGCCATCAGGGCCACTGTGATTCCTCCCAACTTCAGGTTGGCGACTGGAGTCAGCAAGTTCACTGGTGAGTCCAAGCTCTATACTTGGCTTGAAGACTACCGAGTGGCCGTCCAGATTGGCGGCGGCAATGATGAAGTGGCCATGAAGCACCTGCCTCTCATGTTAGAAGGCTCGGCCAGAGCGTGGCTGAACCAGTTAGCACCCAGCAGCATTTACACTTGGGAAGATCTCGCCCGAGTGTTTGTCACCACATTTGAAGGAACATGCAAGCGACCAGCAGGGCTGACGGAACTGCGGTCTTGCGTGCAGAAGCCGAATGAAACTTTGAGGGATTACATCCAGAGATGGATCACGTTACATCACACGGTAGAGAATGTGCCCGACCACCAAGCAGTCTGTGCCTTCAAAGAAGGCGTCAAGTACAGAGAATTGAATCTGAAATTCGATCGGACCGGAGATATGTCTTTGAATCGGATGATGGAGATTGCCACCAAGTACGCTAATGGTGAAGATGAGGATCGACTCAGGAGTGGCAAGATCAAGTCAGTCGCTCAAGAAACCGGAGGAAATTCCAATCGGAAACAGAAACGGAAAGCCGAGCCAGCTGCTCCTGGGGAGGCCTTGGCTGTGACTCAAGGAAAATTTAAGGGGAAACCCAAAGGACCTTGGAACCCCAAGAAAGTTAAGGACCAGGACGGAAATGATGTGTTGGACTTGCCATGTCTCGTCCACACCAAGAAAGATGAAGAGGGTAATTTTATTTACCCGAAACATACCACTCGATAGTGTCGACTCTTGATCCAGCAGTTCCAGGGCAAGCAGCCCAAAGATAAGGAGAAGGAGTCGAACAAAGTTGAGGACAAGGAAGATAGTGAAGATCGATACCCCTAGGTCAATTCCACCCTGATGATTTTTGTTGATGTTGAAAGAAAAAGTCGACTGAAAGTTATCAACTGAGAGGTGAATATGGTTGCTCCGGTGACACCTAGTTATCTGAAGTGGTCTCAGACAGCCATAACATTCGACCGCTCCGATCACCCAACGCACATCGCTACCCTTGGGAGGCAAGCTTTGGTGGTCGACCCAGTTGTTGAAGGCACTCGACTGACCAAAGTCTTGATGGATGGTGGCAGTGGTTTGAACATATTATATGCTGAGACGTTGAAAGGGATGGGCATTCTAATGTCCAGACTCAGTACCAGCAACATGAGTTTCCATGGAGTCATTCCTGGGAAGAAGGCTGAATCACTCGGCCAGATTGCTCTTGATGTGGTTTTCGGTGATTCCAAGAATTACCACAAAGAAAAGTTGACGTTTGAAGTTGTAGACTTCCAGAGTGCCTATCATGCTATTTTAGGCAGGCCGGCTTATGCACGCTTCATGGCCCGACCATGTTATGTGTATCTCAAATAGAAGATGCCCGGCCCCAAAAGTGTGATCACTATTACGGGCAATCGAAAGAAAGCGGAAGAATGTTTTCAGAAAGGTTCAAAGATCGCTGATGCTCAGATGCCAGTGGTGGAGCTGCAGGAATACCAGAAGACTGCAGACCTGAGTGATTTGTTGCGAGCCAAGAAGCCCGCTACAGAATCAGCTTTTCAGTCGTCTGGCGAAATGAAGACAGCTCACATCCACCCGACCGATCCCAGCGCTGCTCCAACTCATATGTCAACAACACTCGACTCCAAATAGGAAGAAGCGCTCATCCAGTTCCTCCGTGAGAACTGGGACATTTTCGCATGGAAGCCTTCTGACATGCCGGGTGTTCCCAGGGAGCTGGCTGAGCACCGCCTAAGAG
This sequence comes from Triticum monococcum, assembly GCA_034509565.1. Classification (NCBI taxonomy): domain Eukaryota; kingdom Viridiplantae; phylum Streptophyta; class Magnoliopsida; order Poales; family Poaceae; genus Triticum; species Triticum monococcum. The sequence goes on from CM067845.1 coordinate 369,835,380, forward strand.
TCGACTCAAAAGTAAAACCTGTCAAGGAACATCTCCGACGGTTCGCCGTCCAGAAGAGAAAGGCTATTGGCGAGGAGGTGGCTCGGCTCTTAGCAGCGGAGTTCATCCGAGAAATCTACCACTCCGAGTGGCTCCCCAACGTTGTCATGGTCCCCAAGAAGGACAAGTCACTTCGCATGTGCATTGACTTTAAACATATCAATTGGGCCTGCCCGAAAGATCATTTTCCTCTCCCCCGCATCGATCAAATAGTCGACTTGACTGCGGGATGTGAGCGACTGTCTTTTTTAGACGCCTATTCCGGGTACCATCAGATCCGTCTGTATGGACCTGACGAGATCAAAACAGCCTCCATCACTCCATTCGGGTGCTTCTTTTATGTTACCATGCCGTTCGGCCTCAAGAATGTCGGAGCCACATTCATGAGGATGATTCAGAAGTGTTTTCTCACTCAAATCAGTCGGAATGTGGAAGCATACATGGATGATATTATGGTCAAGTCACGGAAGGGTTCCGACCTGCTGACTGACCTTGCTGAAACCTTTGCCAACCTCAGGAGGTATGATATCAAGCTTAATCCATCAAAGTGTACATTCGGAGTTCCTGGCGGAAAATTACTCGGTTTTCTCGTTTCTGAATGGGGAATCGACGCCAATCCAGAAAAAGTCGGTACTATACTCCGAATGAAAAGTCCTGTGTGAGTGCACGACGTCCAAAAGCTTACTGGTTGCTTGGCCGCTTTAAGTCGATTCATATCTCGTCTCGGTGAAAAGGCATTGCCTCTTTACCGATTGATGAAGAAGTCCGACAAGTTTGAGTGGACTCCCGAAGCTGATGCAGCGTTTGCAGAGCTCAAAGCTCTACTCTCCACCCAGCCGGTGCTTGCTGCCCCAATCAGCAAGGAGCCTTTGCTGCTTTACATTGCAGCCACGGGACAAGTCGTCAGTACAGTACTTACGGTCGAGCGGGAAGAAGAAGGAAAAACCTTCAAAGTTCAGCGCCCAGTATATTACATTTCTGAAGTTTTGACCCCGTCAAAGCAAAGATATCCTCACTATCAGAAGCTTGTATATGGGATTTATATGACCACAAAGAAAGTTGCTCACTACTTCTCTAATCATTCCATTACAGTCGTCAGCGACGCTCCATTGTCAGAGATCCTGCATAACAGAGATGCGACTGGTCGAGTGGCAAAATGGGCGATTGAACTCCTTCCTCTAGATATCAAGTTTGAGGCAAAGAAGGCTATCAAGTCCCAGGCAATAGCAGATTTCGTCGCCGAGTGGATTGAACAACAACTACCGACTCAGGTTCACTCGGAGCATTCGACCATGTTCTTCGACGGTTCCAAAATGCTGAATGGTTCCAGTGCTGGGGTGGTGTTGGTCTCCCCCCGAGGAGATAAGCTTAGATATGTTCTTCAAATCCACTTTGATTCCTCCAATAACGAGGCAGAATTTGAAGCACTTCTATATGGATTGCGCATGGCCATTTAACTCGGCGTCCGTCGCCTCATGGTCTATGGCGACTCAGATTTGGTGGTTAATCAGGTGATGAAGGAATGGGACATCAGAAGTCCAGCCATGACTGGTTATTGCAATGCAGTGAGAAAGCTGGAGAAGAAATTCGAGGGGTTAGAGCTTCATCATATACCCCGACTGAAAAATCAAGCAGCTGATGATTTGGCAAAAATAGGTTCCAAAAGAGAAGCCATTCCCAGCAACGTGTTTTTGGAACACATCCACACACCATCAGTCCAGGAGGGTCCCTTCACTGAAGAGGCCCCGCAGCCAAAAAGTGCCATGGATCCGACTGAAGTTGAAGTTCCAGCTGTGGTCGACCTAATCATGGAAGTCTTGGTCATCACTCCCGACTGGACAGTACCGTACATCACGTACATCTTAAGGAAAGAACTCCCAGAGCACGAAGAAGAGGCTCGACAGATCGTCCGTCGATCCAAGGCCTTTACAGTCATAAAGGGACAGTTGTATAGGGAAAGCGCGACTGGAGTCAGTCAGAAGTGTATAACACCAGAAGAAGGTCAGATGATCCTTGATGATATCCACTCGGGGACCTGTGGTCATCATGCGTCCTCTCGGACCATTGTGGCTAAAGCATACCGAGCGGGATTTTACTGGCCGAGGGCCAATGAAATGGCAAAAGAGATAGTCGACAAATGTGAAGGATGTCAGTATTACTCCAATATGTCGCACAAGCCCGCGTCAGCTTTGAAAACCATTCCACTCGTCTGGCCCTTCGCTATTTGGGGGCTGGACATGGTTGGACCACGGAGAACGGGCAGGAGCGACTTCACTCATGTGCTAGTAGCAGTCGACAAGTTCACCAAATGGATCGAAGCTAAGCCTATCAAGAATCTTGATGCTTGCACTGCTATCAGTTTCATCAGAGAGTTGATATTCATATATGGAGTTCCGCATAGCATCGTCATTGACAATGGGTCAAACTTCGATTCCGATGAATTCAGGGCCTTTTGCGCCTCTCAGGGCACACGAGTCGACTAAACTTCGGTCGCTCACCCTCAGTCGAATGGACAGGCGGAAAGAGCAAACGGCCTAATTCTCAAAGGACTGAAACCTCGATTGATGAGCGATCTCAAGCACGCAGCAGGTGCATGGGTCGACGAGCTTCCATGAGTTCTTTGGGGATTGAGGACGACCTCGAACCGATCGACCGGAAGAACCCCATTCTTTCTGGTCTACGAAGCCAAAGCAGTCTTGCCGAGTGACATGCTTCACAACGCCCCTCGAGTCGAGCTCTACTCTGAAGAAGAAGCAGAACAAGCCCGACATGACGCAGTCGACCTCCTGGAAGAAGAAAGAGAAATGGCCATGATCCGATCGACCATCTATCAGCAAGACTTGCATCGATTCCATGCCAGAAATGTGAAGAGTCGAGCCTTCCAAAAAGGAGACTTAGTCCTCCGAGTGGATCAGCAGAAACCACACAAACTCGCTCCTACTTGGGAAGGCCCCTTCATAGTCACCAGAGTCCTCCCCAATGGACCGTATCACCTCTATAATGTCAATCGCCAGATTGATGAGCCACGAGCCTGGAATGCGGAGCTTCTCCGCCCCTTTTATACTTGAATCCCCACTCGGATGAGATGTAATAAGAAAAACTCCTGTAGTTTATTTATCAAAGACAAGAGCATTATAATTTTCTCAGCAATTGTTATTGTTTTTGTTTGCGTAAGAAATCCCCTAGTGGGTGGCTTAGCTGCGAATCTGCTTCGCCTAAGTTTGTAAAAATAATTTCCTACCGAGTGGTGAGCCAGCCTCCCACTCGGGGGCTTAGCTACGAACCCGTTTCGCCTAAGTATTTAAAAATCCCACCGAGTGGAGAGCAATCCTCCCACTCGGGGGCTTAGCTGCAGTCCTGTACTCGCCTAAGTTTTCTCACTCAGAGACTTAGCTGCAGTCTGGCACTCGCCTAAGTTTGAAAAAAATCCTACCGAGTGGAGAGCAACCCTCCCACTCGGGGGCTTAGCTCCAGTCCAGTACTCAACTAAGTTTTCTCAATCGGAGAATTAGCTGCAGTCCAGCACTCGGCTAAGTTTGAAAAAATCCTACGGAGTGGAGAGCAATCCTCCCACTCGGGGGCTTAGCTGAAGTCCAGTACTCGCCTAAGTTTTCTCACTCGGAGACTTAGCTACAGTCCGGCACTCGCCTAAGTTTGAAAAAAATCCTACCGAGTGGAGAGCAACCATCCCACTTGGGGGCTTAGCTGCAGTCCAGTACTCGCCTAAATTTTCTCACTCGGAGACTTAGCTGCAGTCCGGCAGTTGCCTAAGTTTGAAAAAAATCGTACCGAGTGGAGAGCAACCATCCCACTCGTGGGCTTAGCTGCAGTCCAGTACTCGCCTAGGTTTTCTCACTCGAAGACTTAGCTGTAGTCTGGCAGTCGCCTAAGTTTGAAAAAATCCTACCGAGTGGAGAGCAATCTTCCCACTTGGGGGCTTAGCTGCAGTCCAGTACTCGCCTAAGTTTTCTCACTCGGAGACTTAGCTGCAGTCCGGCGCTCGCCTAAGTTTGAAAAAAATCCTGCCGAGTTGAGAGTAACCCTCCCACTCGGGGGCTTAGCTGCACTCTAGTACTCACCTAAGTTTTCTCACTCGGAGACTTAGCTGTAGTCCGGCGCTCGCCTAAGTTTGAAAAAAATCCTACCGAGTGGAGAGCAACCCTCCCACTCGGGGGCTTAGCTGCAGTCCAGTACTCGCCTAAGTTTTCTCACCCGGAGACTTAGCTGCAGTCCGGCACTCACGTAAGTTTGAAAAAATCCTACTGAGTGGAGAGCAATCCTCCCACTCGGGGGCTTAGCTGCAGTCCAGTACTCGCCTAAGTTTTCTCACTCGGAGACTTAGCTGCAATCCGGCGCTCGGCTATGTTTGAAAAAAATCATACTGAGTGGAGGGCAACCCTCCCACTCGGGGGCTTAGCTCCAGTCCAGTACTCGCCTAAGTTTTCTCACTCGGAGACTTAGCTGCAGTCTGGCACTCGCCTAAGTTTGAAAAAATCCTGTCGAGTGGAGAGCAATCCTTCCATTCGGGGGCTTAGCTGCAGTCTCGTACTCGCCTAAGTCTTCTCACTCGGAGACTTAGCTATAGTCCGACACTCGCCTATGTTTGAAAAAATCCTACGGAGTGGAGAGCAATCCTCCCACTCGGGGGCTTAGCTGCAGTCCAGTACTGGCCTAAGTTTTCTCACTCGGAGACTTAGCTGCAGTCCGGTACTCGCCTAGGTATTTAAAAAATTCCCATCGAGTGGAGAGCAAACCTTCCACTCGGGGGCTTAGCTACAGTCCAGTACTCGCCTAAGTATGAAACACATCTCAACCCTCAAGGACGACGAGGTGCAGGTCGACTGCCGCCTTCTCCTGGGGAGCTTCGCCACAAATACAATGTGCGCTCCGTCCTGCTCGCAGTAACGAGGTGCGGGTTGACTGCCACCTTCTCCTGGGGAGCTTCGCCACAAATACAATGTGCGCTCCATCGCCGACTCGCAAGGACAACAAGGCGCGGGTCGACTGCTTCCTTCTCCTTCGGAGCTGCACTACAAATACAAAAGTTGTCTCGAATAAAGAACGGGTTCACTCAGCAAGGGATTCATGAAGATATTCAACGATAAACCAAGTTCAGATAAATCCTAAAGGTTCCAGACCATAGATCGAAGTGCTTGAGCATTCAGCCCGAAAGAGTTTAACAGTTACAAAAACCACTCGGCATTCCGAGGCAAATTCAAGGTGAGGCATAAAAGTTTGTTCACTCCGCGGGAGGACTAGTAGGCTCGATGAACTCGTCTAAGTCGACACCGTCGGCGATCCGAGTGGCTGCAGCGATGAAAGTCTCCATAAAAGATCGGAAGTCATGCTTCTGGGTGTTGGCGACCTTGATTGCTGCCAGCTTATCTTGTCGCACCTCCTTGCAATGGATGCGAACCAAAGACAGAGCCACATCAGCGCCACACCTGGCAGAAGACTTCTTCCACTCCTGCACTCGGTCAGGGATTTCGTTAAGTCGAGTCATCAGAGACTCAAGATCATTTTGGAGTGTGGCCTCTGGCCCAAGTGCCGGGTTGATCCGTGACATGGCGACCTTCAGTCCAGCCAAGTAGTCCACGACACCGTCGATGCGGGATTCCAGTCGGAGCAGATTCATGGCAGTTTCATCTTTCACGGGAGAATTGATTGGATCCAAACCTGGTTCGATCCGTCCAGTCTCCTCCTCGAAGTTCTAGCAAAACTCTGCATTCACGATCCAAGAATAAGTCAATTTTCATACGCTGATTCGACACAAAAAATCAGTCGGAACAAAATGTGCACCTTCATGCTTGATGGACAACTTCTTGGCAAGGCTCCTCAGATAGCTCTCCAGATCGTCGCTCCTACGAGCGATGCCTTCCATCTTCTCGCCCAGGTTGAGGTTCTCCTTCTTCCAGCGCGAGCAGTCCTTGTTGGCTTCGTTCAGAGCAGATTTCAGCTTGGTATTCTCTTCTTCCAACTGGCCGACCAAAGCCAGTTTCTGTTCAGCGAGAGCGGTCCTGTCGTCAGCCTCCTTTCGAGCAGCAGACAAATCCTGATCCTTCTTCGCCAGAGCTTCTCTCAGTTTTTCTGCAAAGAAATGATGATTGACTCAGAAATAGCAGAAGGGTACTCAAGCCTAAGACAGACCAGTCGACAAACTCGTCTTACCAGTGGCGCCGTCCTTGACCTTTTGCAGCTCTATCTTGGCCAGCTCCAAGTCAAGGTTCAGTTGAATCTGCTGTTTCTCCAAGTCAGCAAAGCGAGCTCCAAGATCACAAGATTTCTGAAATCAAAGGGGAGAAGTTATTTTACAGTGAAAAACGACAAAGACAATAAGTACTAAGACTACGGTCGACTGCCCGCAGTCCACCATAGTCTCGGGGACTACACCCAGTGGGTGCAGTTTGCGTGCCCCCACCGGTTCTGATCCTACTCGACCGGACCGCTGGAGTCGAGTGCAGGAAGTAAAAAAAGGGGAGAGAGAAAGTAGAACTCAGACCACAGTCGACTGCCAGCAGTCGACCGCGGTCTCGGGGACTACACCTAGTGGGTGCACTTGGCGTGCCCCCAACGGTTATGATCCCACTCGACCAGATCGAGTGGAAGAGACAAACTACCAGTTCATTTTACACTCGACAAAATGCAAAGACTATAGTCGACTGCCAGCAGTTCGGTTTACCTCGCTCGCAGGAGTTTGCCTATTTTTCCTCGTCAAAGGCCTCTCGGGATCTTCATCACTATCACCAGGGACGTTAATAATGTTAGGGGCTATTCAAAGTTCAATCAACAAAATCACATCACCCAATGGTACACATTGCAGTTGAATCGACCAAAATAAAGACAGTATGGCAGAAATCATTCCCAGATTACAAGTGACCGCATCCTCCACACCTCATCATCGTCCCTGTAAGCTGAGGTCCCGGAAGTAGCAGCGCTGACAGTTCCAAAGTTCGTCCGGTTAAAACAAGAAAGACAAACAGCACAGAGCGTCGAGTAAAGATGAAGGGAGACACTCACGCGGAAGCGATGGGGATGTCAATCTTAATCTTCGACAACGCCTTCCGAAGATTCGGCTCTGCGACTTTGGGATGCTTTGATGCTTTTTCAGTCGGAGTTGGCGAAGAGGTCCGAGGATGCTTTGAAGACTGACCAGCTTGAGCAATCGCCTTTTCACGGGCACTCGGTCGTTCTTGGTCAAGTTTGGACCACCTCTCCCTGCGAGGAGGCGACTTGACTTCTTCTTCGTCACTTGGATCATCGCTTTCTTCGTCTCCTCTACCGTCAGACTCCCATTCGCCACTGTCGCCGCTGCTCGCTTCTCCTTCCGGGTCCTGTTCTTGCTCTCCGTTGGGCATTGAATACATTTCAATAATGTCCTGAAAGAAAGCAGGAAGAACAAAGTCAGTCGACTCAGTATAGGCAGCTGCGCGAGTGAATTCAGATTACAAACAAAAACTCAGAATCGGACCTTCTCTGGTACATGAGACTGGTCGAGTGGAGGAACTCTCCTAGCTCCCCTGGGGTTGTCCTTGTTTCGGGTCATGCCCGACAGCCACTTCTCCAGTGTGTCGTCATCGACCTCCTCCGGGTGAATCCGAGTGGAGTCTTCAAGACCCGAATACATCCACATCGGATGGTCTCGGGCTTGAAGAGGCTGGATGCGCTGCTGAAGGAAGACCTCCAAGAGATCCATGCCGATGACCCCGTCACCGATAAGCTGGACCACTCGCTCTACCAGCACCCTCACCTGCGCCTTCTCCTCCAGGAGCACCTTCAAAGGAGAGCGTTTCCTCACTCGGTCCATGGTGAAAGGAGGGAGGCCAGTAGACTGCCCTGGCGTCGACTGGTCTTTGCAGTAAAACCAGGTCGACTGCCATCCGCGAACTGAGTTGGGAAGACTCATGGTCGGAAAGGAGCTTTTTCCTCTCATCTGGACACCAAGACCCCCACACATCTAAATCACTTGAGTCCTCTCGTCACTCGGATTAGCTTTTTTCACCGTCTGGGAGCGACAAGTGAAAATGTGCTTGAAAAGGCCCAGTTAGGCCGACAACCCAGGAAATTCTCACACAAAGAAACAAAAGCGGCGAGATAAATGATTGTGTTGGGAGTGAAGTGGTGGAGTTGTGCCCCAAAGAAGTTCAGAAATCCCCGAAAGAAAGGGTGAGGAGGCAAGGAAAATCCACGGTCGACATGGGTGGCAAGGAGAACGCGCTCACCCTCCCGAGGTTGCGGCTCGGATTCCTTCCCCGGGAGCTGCGCCGATTCATAGGGGATCAGCCCTCCTTCGGCTAGGTCGTCGATGTCTTCTTGGGTAATCGTTGAGCGGATCCAGTCGCCCTGGATCTAGCCCTTCGGCAGGCCGGTTCACGAGGAGGATCCGCCCCGACTGGTTGCCTTCCCCTTCGACCTCGCCGTCGCCTTCTTTGCCCGCTCTAGGGCCGCCTTCTTCTCCTTCCCCCATCGTCACCGGCAAAACGCGTACGGAGCGGTGGCGCTGCGGCGAGAGCGAGCACGGCGAGGGAGCGTGAAGAGGAGAAGAGATAATGGGGACGCACTGTTCGAAGAGACTCCGGCCGACGCCTTATATGAGGCCGCTTCCGAGGGGTTGACTGGTAGGCCCGGGCGGCCCTGTCAAATCCCGTAACGATCGCGCGCGTGATACGTGGCGAAAAAGGTGGCGCGGGGATTGAGGCGGCTCCACTCTATCCCATCCGATTACTGCGGCTTCCCCCTTCCCGCGCGCTTCCCAAAATTCGGATCCCGCGAAATCTGCGGGCAGCAGAACAACTTATCAGACCGAAGATCTCCTCCGCATCGTCACTCGGAGCCTTTTAAGTAAAGAAACTCACTCGACAAAAAGCTAAGAATGGATCAAGGTGACTGAAAAGGAAGTTGCTATCATCACTCATGATTCATTGATCCGAAACCAGATATGCTCATGGCATGAAAAATGAGTCGGGAAATTCTCAACTCCTCCCCCACTCAAACCTCGATCCATTCGGGGGCTAATGACGAAGCTATGTACCTAGGGTAGGGTCATGGACCTGTCCAAACTGCCCTACCCAAGGACATCTCTAGAAGAAATCACCTTTCAATCAACTTGGAGGTGTTCCACTCGACAAACTCGAAGACACTCGACCAAGAAGCGATCACTCGACCAAGACCAAACCACTTGATGGCTAGGAGACCTAAAGGCACTCCGCATGCTAACGGTCGGTTATTAAGTAGCCTTTATGGTCATCATAGCACTTTATTAGGGGCGTTACCAGTAACGCCCGACCTTAATGTATTTAAAACCCTGCATAACCGAGGGCTGGAGGGGTCCGGCGAACTCTATATAAGCCACCCCCCTCCTCAGTGTAAAGGATTGGCACCCATGTAATTCATACACACATAATCCAGTCGACCGCCTCCGGGCTCCGAGACGTAGGGCTGTTACTTCCACTAAGAAGGGCTTGAACTCGTAAACCTCGTGTGCTTACAACTTCTCCATAGCTAAGATCTTGCCTCTCCATACCTACCCCCCTACATTACTGTCAGGCTTAGAACCACAACAGGTGAGTCATGAGACATGGTTGACCAAGATGGGATTTGCCCCTCCTATTTGGAGATATATTCTTTGCGCCCTCTCGAGTGATCAGATTTGGAAAGCATGGCCATGCGACTTGGGTTAAGTGTTAACCCAGTTTGGGAATCTGTATCATGCGTTCAAGAAGAGAGGTCGAGCTATCACAAGGGTGACAAGTACTCACCTTGAGCTTGACAACAAATATCGTGAGGCAAAAGGAATGTTGCATATGACACATTGTCGAGGTTCGTCAAACGACTTTACGCACACATGGGAGTTGGCACATTCTGCTAGGAGCCGCTACCAACTGTCGACTCTGGTCGTGTCCATGTGTAGGTGAACCTATAGGGTCACACACTTAAGGGGCTGCAGCCCATTCGGATTGGATCCGAGTGGAAAATGGATGTGGACTCCTAGTGGGCTCAAGTGTTGAGCCCACCTCAGAGGTCTATATAAAGGGGAGTTGGCACACCACTTAGGGTTAATCCTTTCGAACTCTGATTAGCCACCGCCACTCCCCATGCCCCTGCCACGTGACCGGACCTTGCAGTCCGCCGCTCGACACTGCCCCCCCCCCCGTACTTGTAGATACCTTGGAGGCATCGCATCTATGGTGCTTGGACGAACCGTTCGAGGGAACCATGAGGTGCCGTTCGCGGGAGATCGCCATTCGTGGGTCTTGGCTATTCGCGGGATATCGGCAACATGAGGAGGAGACGGGCCGAGAGATTGACTACACGCATCACCAACTGTACTTCTGCTATGGTGACTGCGCGTCTAGTGCTAAATCAGATCTCGTAATCTATTTCCAATAGCATGATCTTGCGTGTGCGGTAGAAAATTTTATTTGGCGCTAGTGTAGCATACCACGTGTTCCAACAACAACCGACCCCCACATGATTGGCATTCTATTTCGCGCCTCGAGGTTTGGAAGGTGAATGGTGAGGTTATTAATCAGACACGGTTCTGTATTGGAAACCGTCAGCTATTATGCTCACACACTGATTCTAATGCAGGGATCGTGTGTAATTCAAACTACAGTACTCATAAATTCCGTTGGCTGGCGTGTGTAATGTTCCCGTCGATCAAGATTCTGGCCGCCAATAAATACTACCTTTCTCACGTCCTCCCGCCAGCATTCTCATCTACATCCTCCCCTCGCTCGCCCTCTCTCTCTCTCAAAGCTATGCCATGGGCACCGCCGATCTGCCCACGCGTCGACGAGGAGTCGCCGCCCCCCGAGGATGCTCAGTTGAAGAGCAGCGATGAGGAGGACCCCTACACGCCGCTGGACGAGGCTACGTCGGACCCCCAACTTTGGATTGGTTTTGAGGCCAGTACAATCTTTGTCTGTGGAAGTCAATGCTGCCGGTTGAGAAAGCCAGGCAAGTGGCGTTTAAGAAGGAGATGGCGGAGGAGGAAGCCAGGTACCAGCCGGCCTATGAAGCCCGTGATGCCATCTAGAAAAAAGGAGGTGGTGGAGCTTTCTGGGCGGGCGCATCATCGTGCGGAGGAGGTGTACGAAGACGGGTACTTCGCGAGGGAGGTCAGGGTGCTAGGCGCCTCATCGCTGCATGGAGGTGGGCCGATAAGCTCCAGTGTGCCATCGACAAGGAGCCACGATGGGCGCCCAACAAACTGGCAAGATCGTTCGCAGTCATCCGCCAGCAAGAGGCAGATTGGTACGTCAAGCACTGCGAAGTGGGGGAGGCGGAGTACTGCCTACGCACTGGGAAAACGTCGCCCACCAGGGAGCTGCTGGCAAGGGGATGCCAGAATACTAGCCCCAGGAGGGATTATTAGTTTTATTATTGTTCGTTTTCAATTTTAGGCATTGTACCTAGTAGTTAAGCATCATCACCTATATGTGATGATATTATATATATTCTGTGATCAACTAATGAACAATTAATATATATATATATATGTATGTATTATGAATTCCATGTTCTATCTATTTTTGTATACTAATTTGAATCTAGCTATTATCATCCACATATACAAAATGGAAAGCGTATACACACACATTGAAACAGAACATATAAGAACGGAAAACAGAGTACACACATTGAAACAGAGCAATAAACAGGGAAATCCTATGATTGCTGTCAATACATAGCTATCCACATCGAAACGACTCAACAAAATAAAACGCATCCTTGAGACCATGACGAGCAGCCCTGGCCTATGGTAGTTCTTGGCTCTACTTGAACTCATGCATGCATTTGTCCAAGTGGTCGACACGCTCGCGGTACATCTGGAGCGTGAGCTCGAGCTCCAAGTTGGCTATTTCACCGGAGATCACCAACTCGAGGATGCGACGGCGATGTTCCTCTATTGCGCCCAGGTGGACACCTAGGCCAAGGAGGCGGTCGAGCCTACCGACCAGGTTGTTGGCATCGAGTGGGCCGCAGACAAGGCGAACGGCGCGACCCATGTGAATGGCGCGGTCGGCCTTTGGTGCAAGTACGTCGCAGAGGGCCTCTGCCCACTCTTGGCAAGGAACGGGGGTACTGACGGGACGTGTACACAGCTACAACGTTGTTTCGACAGTGGGCAGGCACTGATGGATTCACTCTTGTTGTGCGGCACGCAGCGCCTCTCGCTCGGTGGCGCTCCAACCGTATCACTGTGTGGCGAGCCGCAACCTATCAGCGCGGACGCGCCTAGCTTGCTCTGCGGCGCGCCATCTATCATGTTGTGCGGCAAGATGCAGCCTATCGGTGCTGACATGCCTATCTTGATCCGCGGCGCTGAAGCGCCATGCGCCAAGGGTCTACTCAACCCTGGCGATGACGTGCATCACGGCATCGTCCATCGCATTGCCGGGGAGCGCCTTGTCGTCGACGGGTGTTTGCGCCATCTCGTTTTCTTGTCGACGAGGTTGATGGCAGAGATGGCGCTTTGGTGGGTTGGCATGCTTGGAAAAGGTGGATGTGCTATGGGCTGCGCTTGTTGCCTCCGTGCGTCGCGCGCCGCCTAGGTTTATGCGCAATATCGCTGGGTGGTGGGAAACTGGTGAGGAAATGGTGGGAAACGGTGGCGTGGTCATAAAATGCCATCAAATAATCGAAACTTAGCATAGAAGGAACATCGAGCTAGCACAAGAACTAGATGATAATCAGATGATCGTTTATCCTAGTTAATTATGCATGTAATAGTTTACTTTAGTGTGTGGAAATGTCATGTGTGTATTAGCCACCTATGTAATTGGATGTTTGCCGCGTATTACACACATCTTGTTTATGTGAAATGTTTCTGTTCTCTTGTCTCAAGACAAACATTTTATCGGAATGAACTGTATGCCCTCCATTGCACGCACCTTGATCTAGTTGAACTGTTTCTGTTGCGTTGCCTAATCGAAAACAGTTCATTCGAGTGAACCGTCTGCCATATATTGCACACACCTTGATCTAGCTGACCGTTTCTTTTGTGTTGCCTAATCACAAACAGTTCATCCGAGTGAACCATATGCTGTATATCGCACACATCTTCATATGGCTGGCCGTTTCTTTTGTTCCTCCTCATCGCAAACGGTTCATTGAACTAAACCGTATGCCCTGCATCGCACACGCAACTAAAATCTGAACCGTGTTTTAGGCATCCTCCATCGCAAATGTTTTGCACCTTTTTTGACGGTTTTTACACCACCGTTTGCGATTATTGCATCACATACAGTTTTGTCGAAGGGTCTCTGGTCGTAGTGTCGTGTTAGCAGCATCCTGCAGTAGTGCTAGAGGGGGGGGTGAATAGGCAACTAACATTTTTTAGATTTTCTTGACCAAATTACACATAGCATCAAAATAGGTTTTCTAGATGTACAACTAGGTGAGCAACCTATATGATGCAACAAGAAGTAGCACACAAGCAAGCAAGGAATACAACACAATAAAAAGCTTGCACAAGTAAAGGTATGAGATAACCAAGAGTGGAGCCAGTGGAGACGAGGATGTGTTACCGAAGTTCATTCCCTTTGAGAGGAAGTACGTATGGGCTGTAGTTCCGCCAGAGCGGTACTACCTGATAACCCACAAGTATAGGGGATCAATTGTAGCCTCTTTCGACAAGTAAAAGTGTCGAACCCAATGAGGAGCTAAAGGTAGAACAAATATTCCTTCAAGTTTTATCGACCACCGATACAACTCTACGCACACTTGATGTTCGCTTTATCTAGAACAAGTATAAAACTAGAAGTACTTTGTAGGTGTAACGGGATAGGTTTGCAAGAATATAAAGAGCACGTAAATAAAAACTAGGGGCTGTTTTAGGTAAAGAAGCAATAAAGTTAGTATAGCGAGTGTGGAAAAGTGGTGGTAGGAGTTGCGAAATTTTCCCTAAGCAATTGACTACTTTACTAGACCAATAGCAAGTTTTATGTGGGAGACGCCACTGCTAGCATGCCATCCATGACTTGGAATTCTATGCACTTATGATTGGAACTATTAGCAAGCATCCGCAACTACTAACGTTCATTAAGGTAAAACCCAACCATAGCATTAAGATATATTGGTTCCCTTTCAATCCCGTATGCATCAATTTCTATGCTAGGTTGAAGCTTTTGTCACTCTTGCCCTCCAATACATAGTCCTATCAACATACAACTAACCCTATGGTGTGATCCATGTGCACGCTCATATGATGGGCACCAAAGGACAACAACATAACCACAAGCAATTTAAACTAATCATATTAATTCACCAATTACCGATAGGACAATGAAAATCTACTCGGACATCATAGGATGGCAACACATCATTGGATAATAATATGAAGCATAAAGCACCATGTTCAAGTAGAGGGTACAACAGGTTGCGGGAGAGTAGACCGCTGTAGATAGATGGGGAAGGTGATGAAGATGTTTGTGAAGATGACGGAGGTGTTGGTGTAGATTGCTGTCACACGATGATGGCCTCTGCGGCGCTCCGGCGCCACCGGGAGAGAGGGGGAGAGAGAGCCCCCCTTCTTCTTCTTCTTCTTCCTTGACCTTCTCCCTGGATGGGAGAAGGGTTTCCCCTCTGGTCCATGGCCTCCATGCCAGCGGAGGGGCGAGAGCCCCTTCGAGATTGGATCTGTCTCTCTGTCTCTCTCTGTTTCTGCGTTCCAGATTCTGCCCTTTCACCGTTTCTTACATTCCTGGAGATCCGTAACTCCGATTGGTCTGAATTTTGGACACAATTTTTATCCAGATATTGGCTTTCTTGCCGTGAAAGAAGGGCACCAACCGCCTTATGAGGTGGCCACCAGGGCCCAAGGCGCGCCTGACCCCCTGGGGCGCGCCCCCCTGCCTCGTGGCCCCCTCGGTCATCGTCTCATGTTGATTCTTCTTCCCAAAAATCACATATATTCCAAAAAAAACTAGCGATGTGACCCGCCCATTTGCGTGGCTAGATTTAATATACAATATTATGTGTGGTGTTGTTTTCCAGCACTTCCTTCCTCGCAACACATTATCCGATTTGATTCGTGAAGACAATATCTTTGTTGTTCGATTTGATTTGGAACACCATTAATATTTACAATAATTTCTATGTTTAATCTTGTAGTCATAATCTCTCGATGTCTTTATCCACCCAACAAACTTTTCATGGGATTTGATCTATCAAGAATTAAACCTAACACTATCAAAGACTTTTTGTGGTCGTATGATTGCACCTATCATATTTATTGAATTCCAGTTGTTCATGCATCTTTGGATGATCATTACCTAGATGTCCCTCACTTTATGCATCATATTACCAGAAAATTCATGCCCCAAAAAGGAGAACCATGGTTGGATGATTTCCTTTCTGATTTTGTTGATGTTTTCACCAAGAATTAAGTATAACAATAATGACTCTTATCTCGAACTTGTTTTTTCTTTCTTCATTCACCTGCGCTGTGGTTGTATATAGTATATAATCATCAAATATATGGATCTTTTTAACACTTCTTACAAAGTTTTTATAGCAAGCGGTCCTTTTTGAATTCAGATCCTTGGACTATTGATATAATATTATTTTTCTGTTGACCCATATACTACTTCATCTATGTTTTCATCTTCTATTTTTTGTAGTGCATATCATGGTATGCTTGTATAAACTTGTACGTGCAGCTACTCGTGTGCCTAGTTTCTAAATTTTCTACATCATTGGTGCCATTCAGATCAAACTCCAATATATTTGAGTGCATGCTAGCTTGTCTACCCGTCGTCTCTTCAAAGCAAGCTTGCCTGTATGCTTTGTACAATCGAAGTCGATTGGCCCAAGCAAGGTGAAGGTCTCCAGTAAACCATAACAACGAAACTTTGTTACTCTCACTAATCTTCTCCTTAAAAAGGTTTTTTTTCAGCATTTTGTAACCATTGTAGATGCAAAAATTTATTATATTTTCTTTATATATTTAAAAATAACATCATTTAGAGCTTATCAGGTTTCTTTCTAGCGCAAAGATTAGCATTAAATCATTGCCATGCATATCACACGTGATTGCAGCAACAGAGGGAAGCTCCGGGGATCACCTAATGATTGCTAGCATGCATGAAAATGCTAGCACATCATGGTTGATGAATGTACTCCTACCATTGCATGATTAGTATGCATGGTTCTAAAAAAACCAAGGACAGTTTCCACACAAACATAGTACAGTTTGGTAATGCAAAAAGTAATTTTGTACTGCTGTCACGGGAGAGATACATTGAAATTTTACAATGTGTCGCCTCTCCTCTGGGCTGCTGCACAGCGCGGGCATTGGATGGGCTGTGGCCCATGCTATAGCCGGTTGGGATGTAGCGTGCTTCGTCGGGACAGCGGAATCTTTCCCTGCTCCTGCTCGAACGATGGAACGATGCATGAAACATGAACAGTTTCTTTTCATTTACCGATGGTATGGTGGGTAATTATTGACAACTTCAGAGGTAATTTAGATGGCAGTGAGCAGGCGGGCAGAAGCAATGGCCGTTTATTATTATTATTATTATCATTGTTAGGGAAAGATTAGAGATTGTTCTTATTACTTTTCTTTTATATTTTTGTACTGGCTTCTTTTTTTATTGAATACGAATTGTTGCTTAAATATTGTCATATTTCGGATGTGTATTTAAAAAAAGAACTGCCCTATATATGCGTATAGACGTGAGAATTTCACGGACACGGATAGGTAGTTCTTCATCGCAAAAAAAATAGATGTCCTAGCACATCATGATTTTCATTAGTCCATGACGTCAGCAGTATGTGTTCTTTTTCTTGAGAAACACGTCATCAACATGTGCAATCAGCCCAGACTTTTTTTTCAACGCATGCATCTTGGGCCGTGCTTTTTTCAACGTGTCCAACCCATACCTGGACTCTGGTTCTTTTTAACGTGTGTGATTTGGTCGCTCTATACGGTGCATTTGTAATTCTTTCCACACTTGTAATTCCATTTTTTACTTGCACTAATTATAACTCTTGTCGGACACCAATTCATGTGTCGAGCGTGTCAACAAAACATATGTATGCACCTCTATATTGTTGTACGTAACTCTTAATTTTTTTACTTTAGCCCTTTTAATTCAGATCAACGCATCGAATATTTTTAACCTACGTGGATTAACGTGATGACTTATTTGCTGTCCGGAGATTTCTTTTTTTGCTAAAATCATCAGCGACATTAGCATACACAATTAGTGGTACTACCGCTTGCAAGACATTGAAACATCACAAAAAAACATATGTAAACACTCCAAAGAAGGGAAAGGAAGCTGTGGGTGCATATTGGGCTGTGTACATGTTGATTCCTCCCGTACCTTTCCTAAGCCACTACCAAAAAATACACTTCCGTGATGATACGTGTTTGTCACAGTAGGTCGCGTTTTTTGTCATGCATGTACATCCATGACGATTTTATGACAGAATCAAGATAGTCATACATGTGCTGTCGTAGAAGTGTTCCATGACATTACTAGAATTATCATCAGGGAAGTGTGCACTTCCATGGCGATAAATCGCGCGTCATAGTAGTGCTTTCGTCAAGGGTGACCGACACGTGGCATCCACCGTAACGGAACGCCGTTAAACTATCGGGTCGGGTTTTGGATCCGATAACCCATTAACAACCCCGACCAATGGGGATTTTCCACGTGTAAAATCATCATTGGCTAGAGGAAACACCTGTCGGCTCATCGTTGGGACAGATGTCATCCACTCATTGGACAGAAGGCGCCTATGATACGTCGACACATGGCACGGCGCAACAGTGGTCCATTCCTGTGAAAAGGCTGGCCCGTTTGACTTGGTCAAAAGGTGGCGGGCCGGCCCATGGAAAGCCTGTTAACGGCCTGTTCGCATATAGCCCATTTACAGCCCGCTAACCCAAGGCCCGTTACGCCCTATCCGGATTAGGCCTAGTAGCGTCATCTAGGCCATCCAATATGATTCCAGCCCATTTTCACTTCTGGCCCATGTATGGCACATGATGTCGTTCGGCCCATATGAGGCCCTATGTAACTCTTGGCCTATTAACGGCCCGTGGTGAAACTGGCCCGTAATGAATAGTGTATCACTTTACACCCATTAACGACCCGTGGCGAAACTGGCCCGTAATGAACAGTGTATCACTTTTTACCCATTAACGGCCGTTATTCCGTTGGGCCATTTTCAGCCCATGTTATCTTTCGGACTTCTTAGAGCCCATTTATTCTTGGGCTCATTCCCAGCATTCGTTTACTTGCGGCCCGTTACTGTCATTTTCTGCTTGTGGGCCAAATTGAGCCCATGGTTACAGTCGGCCCGTTTTTGGTCCGTTAATACATTGGACCATTTTCATAGCATCATCAAATACGGCCTATTAACGATGGCCCGTTATGGTCGGTCCATGAACGGACGATTCCAACTCTAGCCCGTTTACGGCCATAATGCGCCCTGTTATTGGCCCATGTTTGGCCAATCGATCATACGGCCCGTATAAGGCCCATTGTTTCTACAGCCCATAGAAAGCCCATTATTTCTACGGCCCGTAGAAGGCCAACTGTTTCTACGGCCCGTAGAAGGCCCACTGTTTCTACGGCCCATAGGAGACCCAGTGTCACTACAGTAAATATTAGCCCATGGTTATTGTGGCCTAGTTTTAAAAAATAGGTTATTGCGGCCACTAGCAAACCGCGGAAAAGGAACTGCACTGACTACAAGCAAACAAATAAACAAGACAACAAGGAAATAAATAAGCAAGCAACTTATGCTAGGCTATCACAGCTATTACACATATTACATCCACTGGGCATCAAAGTTCGTCACTAGTGCAAATATAGGGAACAAAGCAGCATATAAACGCCGCAGCAAAACAAGTCCAGAACTGAAACCACTTTAGAAGAGTTCAAGAAACAATATCCTGGGTACCCATAATGCTGGCAAGATGCTTAGCAAGCTTATTAACTTTCTCTTGTTTGGCGCTTAAATCCTCCAACGCTTGCTGTTGCACAAGAAAGTACACATCTGAATTCTGTAGGGACTTCCTCAGTCCTTCAGCTTCTTCCCGCAGCACAGCTGACTGATGCCTTTCAGCTTGTAGTTGAGACTGAAGAAGCCGAAGTGATTCAAGCAGCGAGTTCGAAGAGCTTGTGCCAGCGGTACTGGCCAATAACTCGAAGACTACATCAGCGCAGGACTGTGGGGTTTTCTCACTGTCTACAAGATCATTTTTATCACCTTTCTTGGAGACCAACAGGGTTATCTCACTATCTTGAACCTTATCTGCATTACTTTCTCTACCATTGCATAGTGGGGTGCTCTTCTCCAATATTTTGTTTGCATACTACAAGAGAAACAAGCAGACACATCACATGTTTAGCTTGTAGTATACGAAACTCATTTTGGTAAACCAGTTCAGTAGTAAGGTGGACAGGATAACAACATGAAACAAACATATATCTATGTACTATGGTCACTGTATTGTCCATATCATTCTAGTTTATGTTCCCTAATCAAGATAGAGACACAGTTCAACTCATATATTTTTAAGACACAACAGCATAGACAGAATATAAGTGTGAGAAACTACACAACATTGGCAGCACTTGTAATGTGCATCACCTGAGAACATAACTGTTTCTACAACTTAAACTGAAATCAACATAGAGCAAGAAGTTAGAACAGCAATCCAGTTAAAGAAATAGGTTTAAAACATACATGTTGCACCATTGGAGTTTCAATTGGATCCTTCAAATTCGAAAGCAGTTGGTATGCGTAAATACAGTGATGCAACAGAAAAGGAGTATGGACCATAGCTACGGAATCTGACCTAAAAACAATTGCTCTTCTGCTCTAAATGTGGAGTTTGGGTTAGCTGTAGTGGTCTTCGTGCTTTGGGCATTGTATTAGCTTTACAAACTGCTGATGTGGGGGTACTCTGTGGTGGACATGGTGCTTTTTCAACTATAAGTGGGTTACTATCCGCTGGGGTTGCGGTTAGATGGGTTGTAGATGGTTCTCTGCCCAACGGTGTAAGTGTGCAATCTCGAAGAGTCTCGATTATGTGTGGTGGGGCTAGTTTGTGGGATAGTACAACCACAGTTCTATCTGCATCAACGGGTAGCACGTACTTTTGTGAAGAATGGGTTTTTGCTCCCTTAGATACTACCATCACCCCCTCCAATACAAATGGCTGATAAAAAAGAAAAGAAATTGAACCTACAGACATTGTACGATAGACAGATGTGGTAATTCACATATATGTTGTCTAACCAAACAGGACAACATGACACAATTTCACATATATGATGCCTAACTAAACAAGATAGCATGACACAGTTTTAGATATATGATGGATAACTTAACAGGATATAATGGCATAATTCAACATATGATGAGTACCTAAACAGGATGACATGACAAAACTATATGATGTCTTTCTAAAATAGTTTGGGATGAAATAATTCACATACATGATGTCTAAGTATATAGGATGGCATGATATAATTGACATAATTGATTCATATACTAAGCAGCTGGCACTCGCATGTATGATCTCTAAACTAAGCAGATAGAATTCAATATTGTGCATATGATGTCTAAACTAAGCAATGCAAGACACAATATGCATCATATGAGAAATATATACATTGCAACTTAGAGCATACACCTTAGGTGGGATATAGGACTGGTCATCCGTCTCTCAATCCTCCTCTGAGGAGCTCCCTGTAACCATCGAGATATATGCTTCAACAGGTACCATTGCCTGCTCTATAGACCTTGTTTTCACTGCAGATTTTTCCATAATCGGCTCAAATGGCTGATACACATGAAGAGTAGTTCAATATACACAGATTGTCGACAAATGGAATACATAATGAAAAAAAGATGGCATGAGATAATTCACATATATGATAAATGGCTGAAAAACATGGCATTGCATAATTCACATATCTGATATAGAAAGCAAATAGGATGCATTCACACAAAGCATGTCTAATCTAAGCAGATGGCATGGCAATTCAAGACACCATATGCATGATATGAGCAATATAACCCAGCCAAGTTAGAGCATGCACCTCGGGGGGGGGGGGGGGGGGGATACGACTGGTCATCTCATCTGAATCCTCCTCTGAGGAGCTATCTGTAACCAGCAAGAAATCTGCATCGACAGGTAGCACTGACTGCTCAGAAGACCTTGTTTTCACTCTAGATTTTCCTATGACTGACTCAAATGGCTGATGCACAGGAAGAGTAGATGAATGTATAAATATTGTTGACAAATGGAATACATTATGGAAAAAATATGGCACGATACAATTCACATATACGATGACTGGCTAAACAGGATGGCATTGCATGATTCATGTATATGATGCCTGGCTAAGGAAGATGGCATTGCATAATTCCCATATACTCCCTCTGTTCCTAAATATTTGTCTTTTTAGAGATTTCAAATGGACTACCACATACAGATGTATATAGACATATTTTAGAGTGTAGATTCACTCATTTTGTTCCTTACGTAGTCACTTGTTGAAATCTCTAAAAAGACAAATATTTAGGAATGGTGGGAGTATGATATAGAAACCAAACAGGTGGCATTCACACAAAGCAAATCTAAACTAAGCTAATGACATATAAGATGTATAATGTAAGAAATGCAAGGCGCCATATGCATGATATGACCAACATCAGCATGCCAAGTTAGAGCAAACACCTTAGGTGGTAAACAGGCATGGTCGGCTCCTTCTGAATCTCCATCTGAACAGTTATCTTCCTCTGGAATATAATCTGGAAATGCAGGAGGGGGCGCACTTCACCCACCATGGAGCAGCGTCTGCATGACATTATATTCGCATGCAACGGTCTTCTCTTTTTCTCTACATGTTCAGTACGATTGTGTACAATATCTGACATGCATAATAAAAAATAGTTAGATTTTGTAGGGCTAAGGGGTGCATGCAAAAATCAAGACTGATGGTAGCAAACGAGTGGATGGATCCAAAACTAATGATAGCAGGTAGATTATAGCTTCAGTTTAAAAAGATAGACAATGGATCATCTATTATTTGTTGCCCACCCAACATGAACCACATAGAAGACCCCAGATGAACTAGATAGTAGACAGATACTATTCGTTGCTAGCTCGATCTGAGACCCATGGGCAATTCAAAACTCAAGATTGAACGATAAAGTAGCAAGTAATAATAACCGATGTATAACGTAAGCAAACACGAAAGACTACGACCTCTCTTCCGGAACTGTGTAGTCCTCAGGTTCATCTTCTCAGTCGATGATGGTAATGGAGTTGGCGTGGCTGCAGCGAATGCTTCTGTCGATGGTGCACCTCGGGTGGGGTGGATGACGGCACGGAAGGAGCGGGACATCACACAGAGTTTTCTTTGACGCCTATCTGAAAATGAAGTAAATCTGTAAGGGCTCCTTAGAATTGGAGGATTCTATAAATGCATGGACAGGAAAACACAGGAATAGGATAGGAATGCACGTGCAAAACAGAGCATTTGGAAACATAGGATTTCAGTCAACCTGGGTGTTTGGCTCACATGAATTGGAAAAACAGAGGAATGGAGAAACAAAGTGATGCGACGAGTGTACAACCTCTTTGGCATAGCCTTGTGGACCTCATCATCATTGGGTTTGATGTGGAGGATGGTGATGATGCTGGTGTGACTGTCAGAGGCGGGGAAGAAGATCCGAGGCCTCTGGAAACGGCGCCGAGGGTACTGCTCCGCTGTGATGGACGGTTCCGTTGTTGGAGCAGCTCCCCTAAGGTGTACGGCGACGAGGCTGAAGCATGACAAGACAGACAACGTTAATCTGAAGTGGGACCCTAATATCATCTGCAATAGATGATGTAAAATACATCACCAAAAAGTGCTAGATGTAAAACGCATCATCCGCGCCACGGCCGCTCCGACAGATGTTGTAAGTACTGTTCACTCTGAACTTAACTGAAGAAAATGAACTTCACAGTCGAAACTGAATTTTACTGTCGAAACAGATTGAACTAGTAACAGAGCATTGCAATAGATGCTTAGGGCGTTCGAGCACTAGTAGCAGAGAAGCAGTGATCTAAATAAGAAGACGCTCGAGCAGGGAACGCACTAGCAGAGAGCAAGTCTAGCAGTAGCACCGCGAGTGAGTACTAAAGTAGCAACTCCTGTAGCTGCCGGAGGTCGTGCAGCAGTAGCAGCAGCACAAGCAAGAGCAAGAGCAGAGCAGCAGCACGAACGAAAGCAGGAGCAGCACAACAGCGCGACCGACAGCAAGAACAGAGCCGCAGCGCGAGCGAGAGCCGGAGCAGTTGCAGCTAGTGCCATTGTGGAAGTCGCCACCGAGGAAGCAACGACATGGGGAAGAGACGTTGTGGATGATGTGGCCGGCGACGGCGCCATCGATGGAGACATGCCATGTCTGCTCGGTATCGAGCACCGGCAGCCCCATGAGATCGAATAAAAGATAAAATGCAGCGGTGAGTGCAGAACCTCCTTGGTGGTGCCGAGTTGGCCTCAGCTTCATCAGACGAATTGGTGAGGGTGTTGCGGTTCCGGTGGGGCAGGTCAAGATGGCGCTGTGGGGATTGAGGTGGCGTGATAGACGAGGCGAACGTCGGGGTAGCTCCTTGGAGGTGGAGGACGGGGCGGCTGATCCGGCGGGACGACGAGATCGACAACGGATCCTCATCCGGTGCAGTGGATGAGGGACGGCGAGCTATTGCGGTGGACGATGTAGTCGGGGAAGAGTCTCCGGCTGGGCGACGATCGGGAGGCCGACGGAGGAGCGTAGGGTTTCGCGGGTTTTGGCGGCCTCAGTGTACGAATGGGGGGCGAAGGGGGAGGGGGAGCCAAGCTTAGGGACGCGCTTGTCCAAAATGTAGGGTAAGTTACCAGCGTACCCCCACCGGTTTTGACACCGCAACACGGAGCTTCATTTCCGGCTGAGGGGTAGAAGGGGGATTTCGCGTGTCTGGGCTGCGAGAGCGATTTCGGATGAGGAGGGAGTTCTCGCGCGCGTCCAAATTTCGGGATTACAAGGCGTGGCGCGGGTTGAAGAAGCGGGAGTTTCAAAGTAGGTGAGACAAAAGATACTCGAGCTTGAAAATTTCGGGATAACAAGGTGTGGATTCCTTGTTCGGCTCAACAAACTTAACGTGTAAAAAAACAATTCATACAAGACACAAGAGAGTCATGTCCCCTTTTACTATATTGCTATAGATGCCATTGAAAAAACTACAAGAAAAATGTAAAAAAAATCGGGAGAACAAGATTACCCTGCACAGTACCAAATCAATTCACACTTCCCTCAACAACAACAAAAAACAAATCAATTCCCACCAAAGAAAGAGTAATGTCCCTTTTTATATGATTACAGATGCCATGATCTCGAATTTCAATTTTTGAATCCACGTTATGTTGAATTCGAATATATCGTTAGGTGACCTTGCGGTTTATAATTGATGTAGTCGTACATTTTGATCTTCCATCATATATGAACATTTTACTCCACCATGTGAACATATATATTGTCGTCTACCATATGGACTAAATTTGAATCAATTTTCCTTATTTGAATACGATTGTTGTCAAGTTATACAATAATTTAAATATTATCTTGATAACAAAAAACATACATATAGTAGTAATCATATTTCACTATGAACTACATGTACCATACGCTCTCCAATTCAAATATTTGTATTCATTTTATGTTGAATTCAAATCATAGTACATTATTGGTCTAGGTAGCGAGATGTTTGGGATAATCTAAACCCTGTTTTCATAAGTATAATTTTTGGCTGAATTGGGACAAGTTTTGGTATAAGCCTCCTGCAAAACCGAAGATTCTCTCAACAAGCCTCGTGGTTCCGACAGGGAACGTGTCACCTTTGTGTGCGAAACGATATACGCTACCTCCCCCTGATTTTATTTACAGAGGCAACATAGAACTATATGAGTGCCCTGTTCAATTTTGGAATTATTTCGGGTTCATTTGGCCTTTTTATACATTAATTGAGTTTCTGGACTTTTAATGTGCATAATCTAAATATGAATTGCATGCACATGCTCCGGTGCACCAAAGTGGGTTGAAAAATCACATGTGTGTCCTTGGTTGAATTTCTAGGTCCCATTGAAGAAATGAGAATGAAATTCAAACATCTGGGCGTCATGACTTGGCCGAGAACATCGAGAAACTTTGATTTTAAATTCATGTAAATCCAAAACGCACTTGGAAATCATGAAACTTGGCATGGTGTCATGTCATGGCACTAACATGTTGTGGTCAAAAATTGGGTCGATTTGGATGCTCGTGCTTCTAAGAGGGAATGTGCCACCTTTGAGTGTGAAACGATATACGCTGCCCCCTTGACATTCTTAACAAAGGCAACATAGAAGTACATTAGTTCCTTGTTAAATTTTGGAATTATTCCAGGTTCGTTTGTCATTTTTTATACATTAATTGAGTTTCTGGTCATTTAATGTGCATAAGTCAAATTTGAACTACAAGCACATGCTCTCGTGCACCAAAGTTGGTTGAAAAATCACATTTGTGTCCTCGGGTGAATTTCTAGGTCCCATGCAAGAAATGAGAATAAAATTAAAACATTTAGGCATCGTGGCTCGGCCGGGAACATTGAGAAACTTGGTTTTAAAATTCTCGTAAATCCAAAACACGTATGAAAATCATGAAACTTGGCATGGATGTCATGTCATGGTACTACCATGTTGTGGTAAAAAAATTGGCTGAATAGGAACAGATTTTGGTATAAGCTTTTGCAAACTAAAGCTTCTCTCAAGAAGGCTCGTGGTTCTAAGAGGGAACATGCCACCTTTGAGTGCGAAACGATATACGTTGTCCCCCTTGAGTTTATTTACAAAGGCAACATAGAACTACATGAGTGCCCTGTTAAATTTTGCAATTATTCCGGCTTCGTTTGGCCTTATTTACACATTAATTGAGTTTTTGGTCATTTAATGTGCATAATTCAAATTTGAACTACAAGCACATGCTCCCGTGAACCAAAGTTGGTTGGAAAATCACATTTGTGTCCTCAGGTGAATTTCTACTCCATCCTTCCATCTATATAGGACCTAATGCGTTTTTTGAGGCTAACTTTGACCAAACGTTAGAGCAATAATATATGACATGCAACTTACACAAAGCATACCTTCAATTTTGTATGTCAAAGGAGCTTCCAATAATATAATTTTCATAGATACATCTCATGTGCTATTAATCTTGTCAATAGTCAAAGGCTGTCTTGAAAAACACATTAGGCCCTATATAGATGGAAGGAGGGAGTAGGTCCCATGCAAAGAATGAGAATAAAATTCAAACATCTGGGCATCGTGGCTCGGTCGAGAACATTGAGAAACTTGGTTTTAAAATCATGAAACTTGGCATGGTGTCATATCATGGTAGTACCATGCCGTGGTAAAAAAAAATGGCCGAATAGGAACAAATTTTGGTATAAGCTTCTTGCAAATCGAAGCTTCTCTCAAGAAGGCTCGTGGTTCTGGGTGGGAACGTGTCACCTTTGTGTGCATAATTCAAATTTGAAATACAAGCACATGTTCCAGTGCACCAAAGTTGGTTGAAAAATCACATGTGTGTCCACGGGTAAATTTCTAGGTTCCATGCAAGAAATGAGAATGAAATTCAAAATTCTGGGCGTCGTGGCTGGGTTGGAAACATTGAGAAACTTAGTTTTTTAATTCATGTAGATCCAAAACACGCATGAAAATAATGAAACTTGGCTTGGTGCCATGACATGGCACCAACATGCTGTGGTAAATTTGCAGTCCGATTTGCGAAGGCGCACACATTAACAATCAACAAAGTCATTTTGGAACAAGTGTTGTCACGTTACAATAGGAAACACAAGTATTATTGAAACCGTGGGCGTTCTACTTACTAGTACCATTTACATGCCGCCACGCGTCCCCATTTTTTATTAGCTAGGAGGCGCCGTGCGGGGTAGCTATTTGAGTACGAGGGACGTGCGATGAGACTCCTGCGCGTGCCTATCGGGAGGAGAGCCCTTTGACCTCCATCTGCCGTTCACCTCTCTCCCAAGGTCTCCATTAATGGCGCCCGAGCCTCTGTTTAATGGCGTGGCTATGTCTCACTCGACTGAGATTTAAGAGAGAAAAAAGAAAATATGAAAGCACGAATCTTGATGTAAGATCCGACGGACCTATATAGCATCTACTGCGACTTATAGCAAGACTGATGAATATATAAGGACGATTAAAAAAAATTTGATCAAAGAAGGACTTGCCCCTTCCGATTTTCATTACTGAAAACCACCACAATTCACAAGAAGTTCAGCACAACTCCAGCCTAACACGAAGGACTAAAAGCTACCAGATTGAAATCGCAATGTCCCAAGAGGCCAACAAAGGCCAACCATCCGTGCTAGAACCCAACATTTCACAACCGACGACACAATCCACATCCTAAACCGATTATTACATCAAAAGAAACTAGGAAACTAGTCTCCGCGGCGAGCGGCGATGAGCTCTTTCGTGTCCTCAAGACGCTTCTTGAGAACATCCACAGATTCCTCCACCAGCCTTTGGTGCTTGTTGCGGAGCATGTCATTCTCGTCCATAAGTTTCTTCAACAAGGAACTGGTCTCCTCCTGCAGGTCTGCACTTTGGACGATCTTCTCCCTCAGCAGGTCGTGCTCGGCCCGGAGCCTCTCATTACCCTCCCTTAGTTGCCGGATGACGCTGGTAGCCTGTTCAAATGAGGCTATCATGTCGTCCTACAACCTCTCCTAGCCGGAGATCTGATCCATCTGGCTATGGACGATCGCATGCATGCGCCTGTAACAGTCGTCGCCTGCCCGCGAGAAATTTTCCCAGGCCGCCGTGGCATGGCAGGACATCTCTGTTGCATTCGTGGCGCGGCGGGACATCTCTGCTGCTTCTGCGGCGCGGCTGGACCAGTCTGCTGCATCGACGGTGCGGCAGGACCTCCGTGCTGCTTCAGCGGCACGGCGGGGCCTCTGTGCTGCTACTTCCGCGCGGTGGTACATGTCGGCTGCTCTCGCAGCGAGGTGGGGCATCTCTCGTGCTTCCGCTTCCATGCTCGCCTCTCCCTGGTGGCAATCTCTCGACCTAGAACTCACGCTGGCCATGGCAGACGCAAGGGAAGGATGCTGAATGACTTGTTTGTTTTTGTGGATGAGGAGTTGAGGAGGAATGTGCAGCCATCTTGGCATACTAGTATTTATAACCGAGTACCAATACGCTCCTAAGTGGGAAACTGTTTAGGTTGTGATCGGCGTGAACATGTTTGCAATTCAATATAGCGTGGAGTAATTTGGAATGTGACAAGGCGCAAGCTCAAAATTTATTAACGGTTCTAGTTTCAAAGTGCGGCACTATTCCCGGATGGAGTACTTCTTTTTCTACTCCCACGTTTCCGGTTTCATAGGGCTTATCTCAAAATTTTACTTTTTCCATTTTATAAGGTTCAATTTGGTTGTTCCCCAACACATGTTCAAATCCAAGGTGCATTAAATCATTGCATGCAAGTATTAAGAGAAAATTGACCAATTCATGTACTTTATGCATGCATGCATTGCAATTAATGCATTAAACCTATCTCTTGGGACTTCTCGCACGCACCATCGTGCCACCCACAAAAACTTGTACTCTGAGTTTAGTAGTACGTTATACAGGAAGAGAAGAGGTGCACGCACGCACTCGTCCTCTCACACACGCATCTGTTTTTTTCTCAAAAAGGAGGATGATGACCCCCGGCCTCTGCATCTGGGAGTCACACACGCAAATTATTGAAATATATCGAGTGCAGTGCTTTGATGTGTCGCCTCAACTCGTACATCAACGAGAAGTTTGATTATCCTCTCCCTCGCGGACTTAACTACACCTGCCTTTGGTTGTATGACAGGTTGGCCACACACCTGTAGGGCCCACCTGTCATACACTCAAAGGAAGGAGCGTCCCTCCCCCGCCCATGAGCGTGGTGGCTAGTAAGACTAGGAGAAGCTTTCGCTACATGCTCTCCCTCCCGCACGCGGTGGACATGCAGCAGTTCAATCAGTGTTAGATGGCCAGAAGCATACTGTAGTACACCTCCACTGCAGTAGTATTCCATCATTGTTCGACTTCCCGAAGAGGCGAAGAGCCAAGCGCAGCCCGGACGCTCGTGT
This sequence comes from Triticum monococcum, assembly GCA_034509565.1. Lineage (NCBI taxonomy): Eukaryota > Viridiplantae > Streptophyta > Magnoliopsida > Poales > Poaceae > Triticum > Triticum monococcum. The sequence goes on from CM067845.1 coordinate 369,864,616, forward strand.
GGCAGTTTCATGTGTATAGTAGCCTAGGATAGCGTGTACCGTGCCTGTAAGCTTAAAATCGTTGGGGTCGGCTCCATGCTATGTGGCCGTCTCGAAGTTTTTAAAAAAAATAGTCTTCTGGCCCTACCCGAAAACTGCCGCGCGTACTGCCTGAGAAAAGCCCCGCCCTCAACTTTTAACTACGCGAAAATAGTTCAAGCTTGTTCGTTCTATATAAATACAGTACTTACTGTATGTTTATTAACCCGTGCGGTTGTTCAATGAATGGAGGGGCGGGGAGCACAAGTGAACAATACATTAGTACTACTAGTAGTAAGTAGGAGTCGTACAGTAGTCACCTTAAATAGAGAGTTTCTTTTCTTTAATGCCACGTACACAAATTGAAACGCTTGTTGTGGAGAGAAAAAAGATAATCACTCCACTATATATGGATGCAGGGGGCTGAGCGCTTGCTTTACTAGGTTTGCTCTCTTCATTCTCTCATCCTCTCCAGATATAAACAAGACAGCGATAGCGACATTTTCTCTCTGCTCACCGCTGGTCACAGATCCAGCCGGGTCCCTTCGGCCGGTGTGTGTAGAGGACTAAGAGGTGCATCATTCACGCGGTCATCACCGCCGAGGGAGGAAACCCATAGCTGCCGGAGGGTCCGATCCTCTACCCGTGTCGTTCTCTCCGACACATAGCCGGCTCGGGAGGTCCTCCGACCCTTCTTCCTCCCTGCCGTATTATTCGCAGATCCGTCCTGCCGCCGCCGACATCCCGGCGACCCTCAGGTATAAGTTCTTTGAAAGCGGCCTTGCTCTACTTCCCCAGCTCCCCACGTGTCTGCATGTGCATCTTTTTCTACTCCCATCAGCTCTTCCAAAGCCACCTAAATTTTTAGTATTATTAGAGGTAAAGCTACTTCATGCATTCGAATCTAGGGCTTTGTTCAAACAACGAAGAAAGGGGGAAAGTTGTAGCATGAATCTAGGACTTGATTCAAAGAGGAAATAATATGGTGAAAGTAGTAGAGACTGGATACCCAACCGGTCTCTTGGTTGAAAAGGGAAATAATGAGAAAACATAGTACAAACTGGATAAGGAACAGATCTATTATTGGTTGAAAAAAGGATAGAAAGTGGCGGCTGGTGGACAAGTCAACAGAGTATGTCCAGGATTAGATTTGCTGCCATCACATAGTAAAAGGTCTCTAGGATTAGATTTGGTGCCCTCACATAGTAAAAGGTCTCAAGATGAGATTTGCTGCCCTCACATAGTAAAAGGTCTCCAGGATTAGATTTGCTTCCCTCACATAGTAAAAGGTTTCCATGATTAGATTTGCTGCCCTCACATAGTAAAAGGTCTCCAGGATTAGATTTGCTGCCCTCACATAGTACAATGGCACTCCTGCTGTTTTCCCCGGTATGATAAGTAAGTTGCTCCTTTACGCTGTTGAGTGTCCTGGTGTCCCCACGGTCCCATGCCCTTAAACCAACTCTTTAGCTGCTGTTGATTTACTGTGTCTGGTAAACAAGCAATGCCACCATTAAAGTAATCCCACATTTGAAGAATTTCATTGTTGATCGTAATGCTTCTGGTAACATGAAGCATTGCTGATGTTTTAAAATTTCTACTGTCCTTGCGTGATTGCCATGAACATAATTAAGATGCTTCTTTTCATTTTTTATATGTTTCGTATATTCTTATTGGCCAGCAACTGTTTACTTTCTATCTTTTTGTGCAGATAGGGATATCCATTTCACCTTGTTGCTATTGTGACCTTTCGGTGAACTGCACAAAACACTTTTTTTGGAATGAGTGTCTTGTGCAGTTCAACTAAAATGTCACGTGTGCAACATCTCTCAATTTTGGTGGAACTGCACAAAATGGTGATTCGAGTTTCCAAAATCTCCGTCAAGTTCTGCTGGTAATCTCGTGCAACATTTTATTGGCCTTTTCAAGATGGAGCCGTCACTATCACCACAATGGCACTTTATTTTATTGGAACTGCACAAAAGGATAAGAAAATTATAGTTGCACCTTACATGAGCCGGACAGACAACCTTAATGTTCCTCAATTTTAGTGCAACTACTAAAGAAGAACCTGCCAGCTCACAAGAGCAAGTACTTCTTGCTAGTTGAATGATGCAATCTTTGCTTCATTTCAAGTGAACTGCAGAAAAAGGCGCATGAATTGAATCATGGAACTCCAGGCAGACCTCATCCAAGTAGAGCTAGAGGTTGAGTTCAAGGAGGCCGCTATTAAAGCGAAATCATGCTCTCCTATGTCCTTGTTTGTGTTGTGCAAACATGCTGTGCAAACAGGAATACTCAACTACAGATGTTGTGACGGTCAAGAGCATTCGCCAAGTTCTTCGATTGTATGGCACGGCTAGCCAAGATGGATTTAATCCCGATATTCACTTTATCGAAAGGCTCTAATGGGTTGGTTTTGAATCTTGCAAGCTGGGAATCAGTGAGATGTGTAGGCATCTTTGTTGTACTTATTATTTGAATCTTATTTGTTGGTTCTAAATCTTGCAAGCTGGGAATCAATGAGATATGTAGGCATCTTTGTTGTACTTATTATTTGGATCTTATTTGTTGGTTCTGAATCTTGCAAGCTGGGAATCAATGAGATGTGTAGGCATCTTTGTTGTACTTATTATTTGGATCTTATTTGCTGGTTCTGAATCTTGCAAGCTGGGAAACACGGCATGATGATGCAGAGGACAACAACCATAACAAACAGTTCAAACTTGGTAGTATTATCTTTGTGAAAGTGCGACAAATGTGCTGATCGTGTGCGTACTGAGAATAATAATTCTAATTGTTGTGCATGTTGATCCTGTGGCACTGATAGAATGAGCGAATGCATTGCTTGTTTTAAGTACAAATTTCTATTAAAGCTAATTAAATTTAAGTAAAGTGACCACTAACTCCTGTTATTATAGTACCAATACAGACCCGCTCGTGAACCGACATGTGGCCGAGGGTGCATCTTCTGCCGAGCGTGCAGCGGACGAGGGAGGGGTAGTAACTGTTGTCGCCTGTACAAACTCAGCTTACTGTTGAATCGAGTTCGCCAAGAGCTGGAAAACGAACTGTTGCCGCCGCTGATTTGCCAAGTAAGTCGCTTTGTCAGGCCTGTTGGGCTGCAAATATTTCAAGACGAGGAGAGCTTCATTCGGCTGGCCAAGAAAATGGCCTATCAGTAATGAGAAATGGGCTGTACATTTTTAAAACACATCAAACCGGCAATTAGTTTCAAATATCTTTTTTTCATTTTGATATTTTAAATTACATTAATTTTTATGCGTGGAGAATTTTTTGAATTTTATATTGATATACATTTATTTTTAAAATCAGTTTGCATGTGAGTCGAAATTTCGGGATTAAAAACAGTTCGGACCGCACCGGAATATGCAAAATTTCGTATAATGTTTTAACCGTGGCCACAATATGGGCTGTAATGGTAACAAAAAGAATATGGGCTCCAAAAAAACCTTAATAATTAGCAAATGGGCTGTAAATTATTAGAAATAATGGCAGATGGGCTGTATGCTGTTTTCCACAGATTTGAGGCTTTCCTAAAAAAAGGTTGACGCACAAGCAGTGAGTGTTGGATGGCCATCCAACGGCCGTCGTGCTTCTTCAATCTCTGCTCTTCCTGCTCCAGCCGCTCAAACAAGCGTCGGTGGGACTGCCTACTCCGTCCTCCCCGCGGCCGGCTCTGCTGCCGCGCAGGCCTCACCGCCCCATCGTACTCCCATCGCTGGCCTAGCCATCCCTCTACTCACGCACACCTGCTGTTATTCTCCGGTGGCGGCAGACGAACCAATAAACCCTTGTATAGTCGTACTCACCTCCGCGTGGGAAACAACTGCCGAGTCTTCCCTGCCTCCGTGTCGTTCCCTTCCTAGGCCTCACCGTCGTCCACCGCCCTGGTTCTCTCGGCGCGGCCTGGTCAATGTGGTCAATGAGCGACATGCATCTGAAGTGGACTATACGTGGAGAGGCCGACAGCTGGGTCCACGGCCGCACGCAAGGAAATGCCTCCTTATTACGTGCAAAATAATGATTCCTCCACCTGACATCAGGGACCCACCGAAAGGGCCTCTGTATTTCGCAAAAAAACGTTACCGCCGCTGACAGCTCGGACCCACCAACTATATCTTCGCACGCAAGGAAGTGCCTCCTTATTACGCACAAAAAAATGAATACTCCCCCTGTTAGCTGGGACCCAATATAGTGGCAGGCTAACTTGTGGGCCTACTAAGTTGACGGGGATGGAGGGCTTTGTCAACTTAGTCAATATGCACGATTCTAGCTCCAGTGAACGTACGATGTCCATCCAACGGCCGTAGTGCTTCTTCAACCTCTGGTCTTCTTGCTCCAGCCGCCCAACCTAGCGCCGGTCGTGCCTCGTGCTCCTGCCTCCCGTGGCCGGCTGCGATGCGGCGGAGGCCTCACCGCCCCCTACTACTCCCACCGCTGGCCAGGCCATCCCTCTACTCACCCACACCCCCTATTATTCTGCGGCGACAACAGCCTCACACCACAGCGAAACAGTGAACCCTCGTACTCCTCTACACATGGGCATCCACTGTTGCGTCTTCCTCGGCTCCGCGTCGTCCCCTTCCTAGGCCTCGCCGTCGTCCACCGCCCTGGTGCTCTCGGCGCGGCATGGTCAACGTGGTCAAGGAACGGCTTCCATCGGACGTGGACTGTACGTGGAGAGGCTGACAGCTAGGTCCATGGCCGCAGCAAGGAAGTGCCTCCTTATTACGTGCAAAATAATTATTCCTCCACCTGATAGCGGGGACCCACCGGACGGGCCACTGTATTTCATGAAAAAAATGTTTGCACCTGACTGCTGGGACCCACCAGCTACATCTTTGCATGCAAGGAAGTGCGTCCGGGCAAAAAAAACGATTCGCCCCCCTAACTGCTGGGACCCACCAGCTACATCTTCGCAGGCAAGGAAGTGCCTGACAATCGGGACCCAACTGGTTGAAGCGTACATAGCGTTGTCATTCTGGCCACGAACGTGTACGTACATATATACTGGTGGATGTAGAGGCGCGCACATGTCGTAGTAGAGGCGCGCACGTAGCATGTACACGTACGTATAGCGGCCAGGGTGCAAGAAAGAAAATACGGCCACATATGTGTACATACGGGTGGGGTCTCGAACGCCTACTCGCGCATATGTATGGCCAGGGCTCGTGCACATGGCTGGGTCGGAATGGAGAAACAACGTCATCATCATGTTCATGGGGAGGCAACGGAATGCGTCATGTTCATGGGGAGGCAACGGAATGCGTCGTGTTCATCGGGAGGCAACGGAATGCGTGGGTGCCAACCGGCTGGGTCGGAACGGAATGTGTGGACGTGTTCATCGAGAGGGCGTGGATAGAACAAGCGATGGAAACGAGGCCTGGCGTATCGCACAACGGAGGAAACGGACCTCCTACGTTCGGAACGGGGTCTTGTTGATCGGGAGGGGTGTGGTGTACCGCAAAACGGAGGAAACAGACCTCCTATGCTCGAAATGGGGGTCTTGTTGATCAGGAGCTGTGTGGTGTACCGCAAAACGGACGAAACGGACCTCCTACGGTCGAAACGGGGGTCCTGTTGATCGGGAGGGGCATGGCATACCACAAAACGGACGAAACGGACCTCCTACGGTCGAAACGGGGGTCCTGTTCATCAGGAGGGGTGTGGCGTACCGCAAAACAGGACTCGGCGGGATACTGTTCATCTCCACCGTCGACCTCCTCCAACCTCCATGGGCTACCGTCGACCTCCTCCAGCCTCCACGGGCTCCTGTTCATCCAGCCTCCACCGTGCGCTACTCCAACGGCTACTGTTCAACCACCCCTCCATCATCTACTGTTCATCCAGCCCTCCACACCACGGGGTCCTGTTCAACCACCCCTCCACCGTCTACTGTTCATCCAGCCCTCCACCACACCACTGGGTCCTGTTCATCCAGAGGCAACGCCACCGCTCACTGTTCATCCAACCCCCCCCCCCCCCCCCCCCGCAACGCTCACTGTTCATCCCAGAGGCAGCATCGATCGGCTTCAGTTAGCAGCAGTAGCGAAGGAATCGCTCGATCGGGTTCAGTTAAACAGCCATCGATCGATCGCTCGGGTTTAGTAATGCGTAGCCTGCAGTGCAATCGCTCGGGTTCAATAGAGCCCAACGCCTAGCTCAGGTTCAGTTAGAGCCAACGCCTCGCACACACGCACGTATGTGTGCGAGAGAAACATGCATCGCTCGGCCCCCAACCTCCCACCGTAACCGGGAACTCCCCGAAATTTTCCTCCCCCTCGCTTCTACCATGGTTTTTTCCGTCATGGACGGCCCAAAGAATGTCATGCAGCTGCATCTCCGGCCCGCCCAGGATGAAAAGCCCATTTTCTGTCATGATTTTTTGTCATAGAAGTAGGAGCCCACCACATGTATGATGATACCGGGTTTTGTCAGAATTATCGTCATAGAAGTGTCATATGTATGATAGAAAAAAATTTCGTTCGGCCCAAAATGTCATGGATGTGTCTTCTTTTTTGTAGTGAGCGGACACCCTCTTAATAGTACGGCTTTCCTACAACTCAAATCCACCGAAGAGAAATGTAGAGAACCACCGTCTTCGATAGGCTCCGAGGGGCACCGAATCATCTAGTGCCTAGACATGAGATATCTGAAATGCTCAATGCACACGATTAGTCCGCAAATGCACTATCATCAATCACCAAAACCACTTAGGGAGAAATATGCCCTTTCATGGGTGAACTTAAGCTCTTTCTCGGACTGCAAATTCGTCAACATTACAATGGAATTTTCATCTCTCATGAGGAATACCTGAGAGCATGTCTGAAGAAGTTTAAAATGCAAGACTCCAAAATGAAGGGCTACAAAACTCCTATGCCCATGAATGGTAAGCTGGACGCAGATGTGTACGGTAAGGATCACGATCAGAAGGCTTATCGTTCGATGATTGGTTCTCTTGTTTACCCTTGTGCTTCCAGACCTGTTATTATGTTGAGTGTTTGCATGTGTGCCCACTATCAAGCTGCACCGAAAGAATCACATCACCAAGCGGTCAAGCGTATTCATAGATATTTGGCTCACACCCCCACCTTAGGTTTATGGTATCCTAAGGGAACACAGTTTGATGTCGTTGGATATTCAGAATCAGATTACACAGATGACTTGGTTGACAGGAAATCTACTTCGGGGACATGCCACTTCCTCGGTAGATCATTGCTATGTTGGTCATCAAGGAAGCAGAATTGTGTACCTCTTTCTACGGCTGAGGCCGAATATATTGCTGACGGCGCTTGTTGCACTCAGTTATTATGGATGAAGCAAACTTTGAAGGATTATGGCATCAAGGTCAAGAAGATTCCTTTATATTGTGACAATGAGAGTGTTATCAAAATTGCACATAATCCAGTGCAGCATTCCCGCACGAAGCATATTGCCATCGGACATCATTTCATTCGCAATCATGTTGCTCGAGAGGATATTGTCATCAACCACGTCAAGACCGAAGACAATCTCGTAGATATTTTCACCAATCCTCTCGATGAGAAAAGATTCTGTGTGTTATGGTGTGAACTAAATATCTCGGACTTCGCAAACATGCAGCAAGCTGGACTTGGCACCCGTGACAACACTTCCACATCTTAGAAGGAATGGGTGCACAACACTCGAAGAGTTTGAAAATTTCGACAAAGTGAAATTTTCTTTCTAAGAGTGGATACATTAACGAAGAACTAGACTAACCGGGTGCCACGATAATTGTGTGGCGTTCAAGGTCATACAGTTCTTATACAGTGGGTCACACCACCACAATTTTCTTTTGTTGAGTTTCTTTCCGGTCAGAAGATTTTGAGTTAGTTTGCATGCATTTCTCTCATAGCTATTCTTTTGGGTGTTTGTGTTTTGTTGTCTGAGAGAAATGCATAGGACCCTATTTCCCTCTATTCTATCTCTTCCAGTCTATGCTATTCCATTATGATCGCTCAATTTTGTGTGCGTTCTGGGAACCAGCGTATCCAGACTTGCCTGCCAGCGGCCCACGGTGTGGCTCCATCGACGGCCTGGTATGTCCCATCTTCAACACCTTCAAGACACGACCCTCGCGAGTGGCCAAGCCTCGTGAGGCGGACGACACTAAGACCTCCATGGGAAGCGGCCTTCCCAGGCTGGCCCCTGAGGAGTGGAGATTACTATGCTGGCGCCCACCTCATGAGGTTAAGGTGACGCCAGCCATGACGACCAAAGCCAGGCGGGCGCCAGCGGGCGTAGGGCAACATGTTTCCTCTTTGGTGTTAAGGAGGCAAGTGCAGGCACGGGGTCCCGAGGAATCACCCAAAGGTTTCCATTCCCATGCAACAAGACCAAGACCGCTAGGACGACAGGACGGATGTCATCGCCGAGCCCACCACGGCGTCATGACCAGAAGCTTTGCAGGCGAAGACCACTTTTGTTAGGATAGAATGTACTTCTTGCCCCCTTTAAAACTGGCCACTGTGGGATCCCTTCCCGCCTTTGTTTGGAGGAAGAGGACCAAGGCCACTATAAATACAGTTTAGCCACCACCGTAGAGGAGGACGGATCGAACCTCCAACTCATTCCTCAAAAGAACAGACCTTGTGAGGTTGCTCTTCCTCTGTACTAGTTCATCTTGAGCCCCTCGTGAGGCCAATCCACCCCAAAGCAGGAGTAGGGTATTACACCGCAAGGTGGCCCGAACCTGGGTAAACTGTTGTGTCTGTTTTCTTCCTTGTCCATCGAGCTAGGCCGTGGAGGCGACGAACTGGTTGACTAGTGAGGTCGAGTTCTTTGGACATGCCCTAGAGTTCGAACCTTCCTTGGGTCTGTGGAGCCCTGAATCCAACAGATTTTATCTGCTACTGAAACATTATCTTGTGTCCTTGACCATGATAAAGATTCAGTCCGAACTTTAATCTGCTTTGGCAAAAGCTGTCCAAAATTTGGGGTGTCCCGCCCAAGTGAGGACCATGATCTTTTATGACAGTTGCCACGTGCAATCTATCAAATGCCACCTTATCCTGTCCGTTGAATAGAAATAGTCTCTCTATAGTGGTCGTTTGATCGGATTAGCTTGACGCGGTTATTTTCCCTCGCATATAAATATCGCAGTACCACCGCTACCTCATCCAATTCTTTTCCTCCTCGCCACCATCTCTTCCGAACACCTACCACAATGCTCCTCCTTGAGCTCGATGTCGATGATCCCTTCACTGCTTTGCTGCTGGAAAGTGGTCGCCAGAGTCCTTCCTCGCTGCCGTGGGACATCTTCTTCCACGCGCTGTCGTAGCTGCTGCACATCACCAAACTAGGGTATGTGCAGTACGAACTCGGTCTTCCATTCTTCTCGTTCGAGTTCGTCCGCGGCTAATATTTCCTGATTTTACCACATATCTTAGATCTTTATTACTTAGGTAACTTGTGCGGATGTGGTTTGTAGTTGCCCCATACATCCGAAAAATTTCAGATCTAGGGTTTGTGTTATGTCTCGCACGAATGGAATGCTAGCACGTTGACTAGTATATTCTTCGGACCTACTAGTTTGTTCTACACATTTCATTCTTTCGAAACATTTCAAAAAAGTTTACATCCAATTCTTCATCAAAACATTTTCTCTCAAAAAAATCTTCGCTATGAGCATTCATAACCCTGCCCCCATTTTCCCTGGCATCTATTCTTATTCACAGGTGTATGTAATTGGTTGAGGATTCTGATCGACAAATGAGCATGGCTGATGGAGAAGAGATTATATTGGGTACAACATATGAATCTAAAGCAGCGAATGCAAAGGGCCCAATGGTAGGCCTGTTAACCGGCAAGAGAAAAAGGAATGAGCCAAGTGCTGACAAGCAAGAAGAAGATGCTTCAAAGAAAAAGAAGGGTGGCAGACAACCATACGCAAATTTAGCTGAATATATCTCTCAAGATAATTACATCACTGTTCCAGGAGAATCAAAACAAGAAATAGACAAGCATCCGCAAAGGATTGGACGCCACTAGGTACGGAAGTGGTTCAACTATGAAATGATTCATCCTCGGTTTGCGAAGAACTTTGCATTTCATCCTCCATGGGGTGACGGCCTTTAAATTGGTCTCATTTGAGCAAGTGATCCCCATGAGAGACCACAACCACCAAATGCTCATCAGCACTCACTTCGTTCTCCCGAATGTTATCCTGATGAGCTTGCCAAGCGACGGAAGAATGCCCTCAAGAGAGCCAAGAAGGCTAAAAAGGAAAGGGCTCATGAAGAAGAAAATCATTGTATTCTCAAAGATGATGTTGAGAAGAAAAAGGCTAAAGGCAAATCTGAAGGTTGCTCCAAACATAAACATGAGCATAGTGCAAAGCGAAAGAGCGCACCGAAGAAGAGGCCGGCGGAACCAACCGACAGAAATGCTGAAAGCAATTCTTCCGATAAAGATGATCCTCCACCCACAAGGGAAGAAGTTGAAGCTTCTCTTAGCGAGCAAGTGAACATCACAACATCCAAGGTGCTGCCTGATCTTCTGGCTCGTGTAGTTCCTGTAGCACCTCCGAAGAAGATCATTTTGAAAAGAAAGACTCCACCTACAAATGTCAACATGAAGGATCATGTGGATACAGCTCCTCATCCCGAGGCAATAAACTTGAAGGATTTGGTAGTTGATGCTCCAGTGAGCACTACCAATCTAGGCAAACCAATTCCAAAGCCAAAGGTGAAGAAAATTAGGGCACCAACCCCCGAGCAAACTGCTCCTTAAGATGTTGCACCGAAGGAAAAGGATTCCAAGTTTGCTCCTACTTTGACTCAACCATTGGCTTCTATGCCTCCATCCAAGTAAGTTCCAGTGCAACCAGCCCCGGTTCCACAGTCTGATGTCAGATCTGATGCTCCTCATTATTACAATCATGTGTTCATCATGGTGCAGCTTGATACGTTTGTGAACGATCCATTGGATGGTGAAGTGGCATCTTTTCCAATCCCTCCTGAAGTCATTTCCCAGGCATCCGATGTTGTTTGAGACATGAGAGAAGATTCCATTGAAATCAACACCCTCACTGCCAAACTCAATGACCTGGATGGTCAAATGAAAACTACATCCTCAAAGTTTGTCATCACACAACTCGAAGAATCTTACATGGATGTAAATCGGGCTTTGACTATAATCCATAACAGAAGATTGGGTTTTCACTCAGATCTAGATAATATAGTTCGCCAGATCTGCATTGAGCATCAAGCACAAGTCATTGGCTATAATGATCTTGTTAAGGCACACATTGATCCAATTGCTCTGCAGACAAAGAAGAGGCGAAACAAAACCGCAAAGAAAAATGTGCCTCCTGCTACGACAGAAAGATCACCTAACCACTTTGCAGCTGAGCCTTAGAAAGGAAACTCTCCTAAGCCAGATATTCCTTCGCAACCTGATGTTCAAGTCACTGATGCACCTCCCTCGCAAAGGCCAACTGAACTAGTGCCTGTGGCCTCCCCTGCTAGAGCTGATATTCCATCTCAGCAAGTTGTTTCTGAAGAAGGTGAAATCCCTCACTCTGAACCCCAAGCTTCTCCCGCTCATGAAACACCGAATGTTTCGTCTCCTCCAATTGATCAATAGCATCAGATTCCCGAAGATAAATATCAACCACCTCTAGTGCATACCAAAAAAGAATCTGCCTCACTGCTCAATGAACCCAATGCCACAGTGTCCAACTTTTTTCATCTCATAGATCTTCATCCTGTATAATACCATAGAAAAGAATATAGTGAGGATAATTATAGGTACTGATCAACGAGCACTATAGCTAGCTTGAGACTTAAATTACATAAAGAAATCACTTACAGACAATAGCAACTGACGATAGATTTGACGAGTGTGTCGTGATTGAATAACTAAAAAAGTTCTGTAAACTCAACATACAGAGTTGTCTCATTGAAGTAATGCTCTGCCTTGACTTTCACCATGAGGGACTCTCGATTGGTAGTCTTGGAAATTTTCATGTACCATTCATGCAATTCATACATTCTCATTGAGAGCTTCTTGACCTCCTCAGGCTTGACCAAAGGTTCTCCATGGGTATATTTCCGTTTTATGTCCTCCTCTCTAAGCCTATCCATGGGCTCGATCTCTAGGAGTTTATAAATGGTGATACCGATCTCTGTAGCCTGCCTTCTATGCTCGTCGGTTATTACCAGTTGATCGAGGCTGGTACTCGCATGTGTTGGTAAAACGCGTGGGGGGGTCGATTGCACCGCCTTTTCTCCCAGCTGGGGAACAATTTTTCCTGCTTTTTTGGCAGCTGCTTGGCTCGAGCTCGAGCTCGACTCCTTCTTTTGTTGTGTTCGATGTGCCTTCCTAATTTGGCGCTCATAGTCTGAGTCAACAGGCTTGGGAGCTGGTGTCTTAACCATAAGAATAAAGTGGGCATCGACATGCTCAGTCACTTTCTCCTTTGGCAGCGGTGGCAGTTTCGGTCCAAAATGGGCGTCCAACTGGGCTCGCACTTCGTCTTCATTTTCCTCATTATTCATGTCGTAAGGCCTCTTAGAAAGAGGCACGAGGCTTGGACCATATTGAAATCAATCTCGCTTGCCTCCTGTACCTTTACTTGTACTGCTAGCCACCATAGCTGCGGCGACTCTCTTCCATTGTTGTTTAGGCGGCTGAGCCCGCTGAGGCGGCGGAGATGGCTGACGTGCCTGACTTGGAGGAGGAGTGGGCTGACGCGGTGCTGGACTTAGAGCAGAAGGAGTGGCCTGATGCGGTGCCAGACTTGGAGGAGGAGTGGCCTGACGCGTTGGCGGACTTGAAGGAGCAGGACTCTGCTGAGGCGGTGGATGATGACTTGGAGGAGCGGGAGTCTGCTGACGCGGTGGCGGACTTCGAGGAGGAGTCGGCTGACACGGTGTCGGTGGCCTTGGAAAGATGATGCAATCCTTTCTCCATAGGATGATATGATGTATGTCCTCTCCCAGTGTGTGTGCTCCTCGTCACCTCTAGGAATGTCAAGCTCTAGTCCCGAATATTGTGCCACCACTTCATCAACCACGACACCAGCATAGCCAGATGGAATCGGGTTGCAATGGAAGGTTGCTTCGGGGGGATTTGTATAAGCAACAACGTCCGCCACCTTCATGGATATGTTCTTCATTTTGAAGTGTAGCTCACAATTAGTGTTCTCCATGATGTCATCCACAGGGTATCTATCCAGCAGTGCCTCACCTGGCGAGGAACCCACGCTGCTTCTCAGCATGGGTGGGACGATGATATCCAATGTTGGATCCGCTAGCTGCTGCCGCTGCTGAGACCCCCTTTCTTGGCTAAGTGAGTCGATCTACTGCTGCTGCCGCTGGAATTGGAGTGCCAACTTCGCGTGCACTGATTCTAGACCTTTAAGGCATTCTGCTTCCTACTTCCTATGCTCCTCCTCGAGCTTCCTCTTCTTCTCCTCCTCCATCTTCTTTCTCGCACGGCTTCTGTAGTCGGCATTCCATTCTGCAAACCCCTCATAACAGGGAACAACGGCTTTGCCTCGTGTTCTTCCTAGGTTTACAGGATTTCCCAGGGCGCGCGTAAGCTCTTCATTCTCTCTATTGGGCGTGAACGCCCCCGTTTGAGCCTCTTCTATTGCAACAAGTAAAGCGATGTCGACTCCTTTAAGACTTGCCTTCTCCAGAACCAGCCCTGTCTGCGGGTCCAACACTCCCCCATGCGCGTAAAACCAAGTCCTGCACCTGTCGGGCCAGCTCAATATAACTGGAGTGACCCCAACATCCAGCATCTGTTGCTCAGACTTATCCCACTTAGGCCGGGCCACCGCGTAGCCACCTGGCCCCAGCATATGGAAATGCTACTTTTTCGCGGCATTGAGCTTGTTTACTCTCGACCGTTCCTTAGCTAATTCTGATTCCTTGAATTTCACTAAAGCGGGCCAGTGATCTCTTTGCTTCTTTCCACCTTTGACGTACTTGGCCCATATAATTTTCTTGTGGTTGTTGAATGCAACCACCATCTTCCTAGGAGCAGCGTCCTTGACTTTCTGCGCACCTGCATCTATGAAATGATCTGGTTGGGTGAAATGTGACATGAGAGATTCCCAAAGAAGATATTTTGCTCTTTGGTCAACAAAAGTAAGATCTGGACGTTCCTTTGCAAGCTTTTTCCATTCTTGCATGGAGATCAGGATTTGGTCCTTCACAAGAACTCCGCACTGATGAATGAACTTGCCCACATTCTTCTTAGGCGCGATTGGTTCGCCATTATGTTTGATGGCATCGATGTTGTACTTTACGCCCTCCTTCAACTTTTTGGCCAGGTCTCGCACTGTCTTGCTACCTGTAGAAGATTTGCTCGATCTGGAGGGCCGAAAGAAGAAAGATCGATTTGTTAATATATATATATATATATATATATATAGACACACACACAAAATCATTTAAAACATGTGATGATCACCAGATGCCTGCTTCTATAAATATACCTCGCCGGTATTTGCTATTTCAAGATCATCATAGTTCTAGACTTCATCAATTCGGTCGTCTTGATCGAATATCATATCACCCTCCCTGGTATTGTTCAGATATTGGGACTCGTCATCTTCTTCATTCTGATCATCTGGCCGGCGAGATGAGCGTATGATCTCGAACAGGGCCTCTTCTCCTTCTCTACCGGTGTTATCCGTCATAGCATTTATTTAACTAATCTAGAAGAAATATAAAACAATTTAGTACGCATCTCAAATAATAGTAGATAATTGCATATGCATCTCCAATAATAGTAGATAATATATATGCATCTTGAAAGAAAAAATTGAATCATAGTAGATAATATGCATCATCAAATATAATCTCGAATACATCGTCTCGAATATTATCGAATAATATATATAATCTCGAATACATCGTCTGGAATATTATCGAATACATCACTAGCTAGCTAATATAGATCAAATACTATCGAATAATCTAGTTCACTCGCGGTTCCTGAGGCACGGGCGGTGGACACCCAAAGAGAAGGAAGCATCAGAGGATCATAGCTCGGGTGAGATCCCCGAAGAACTTGCCAGGTATTGGAGAACCCGACGTCCATAGCAGCCATGTAGCGACAGACGTGCTCGTCCTCCTCCTAGACACGGCGACGTACCACCTCCGGCGGGGCCGGCTCTCTCCGCACCGAAAGTGGCCCACACGAACGCCACCTAAGGAGCCCTGGGTCGATGACGGGACCCGGGGCCGGGTTCCTAACCAAGCGGCGCGCCCTTGAAGGTAGCACCTCGTAGTGCCAGCCTGGTGGAGCTGTAACACCCCAAGACCAAAGCTTCAGTTGCCTTCCTTGTTTTTTCAAGTTTCGTCGGGTAATTTGTTCTGTCTCTTGCATTCATCTTTGCATCATGTGCATTGCATCATGTCATTTATCTTTGCAACTCAAATATATAAACCGTATGGATCTTCAGTCCATTTAAATTGAGGGATATTCACAATGGTGATTCTCTTTATAACATATCCTCCCAATATTAGGGAGCTATATTAAAATATTCCATTCATGTGGAATTACCTTGACACACTTGCAAAATAATTCCCCATGCCTTTGTCCCATGCATCATCTCCTTCTCCTTTCCTTCTATTTCCTGTCTTTTGCAAGTGCCACTATCCCCTTCTCTATTAATGTCCATTCTTTTCCTATAAATTCTCGACCATGCCTACACCCTCTCTGCCAAATTTCAGATCCTTTGGAATTGTTTTGGTTGGGTTAAAAAATGGCTCAAGTTTGAATTTAATTCAAACTTGAATTATTTTTATATCATTAAAAATGCCCAAACAAGTTTACTCAAACTGTGCATGTTTCCAGAACTCCAAATATATTTTTATCTCTATCAAATTCCCTGTCTACCCCTTTCTTTCTTTTCCTCCAAGTTTTTGTCTGAAGAAAATGGAAAAAGATTGTAGAGAGAGAGAGGAAAAGAGATTCCAGAGCAGCCCACCAGACCGGCCCATCTTCCCCCGCAGCCCACTGGACCGGCCCACCTCCTCCTTAACCTAGCACAAGGAGCTTCTCTCTCGATCCCCACTTCTCCCCTCGCGCCACCACAAGAGAGCTTCACTCTTTTCCTCACGCTCCAGGGAGAAGCCCCGCACCCATTTCCCCACCTCTCTCGCTTGTCTCCCTCTCCTCCTCTCGCACCGGCGAGCCCCCTGTGACCTCCATTGGTCCTCCTTCATCGGCTCCACGCCCGGGCTCCTCTTCCTCCACGCGCGACGCCGTCCCTAAGCTCCGCCACAGGCCTCCATCGATCCACACACCCATCCTTGCCGGAGAAAGCTCGTCGTCCGCCACCTCGCACCCAAGGACGCACCATCCTTGACCTCCTCCTAGCGCCTGCCGACCACCTCTGCTCCATTCCCTCCACTACACCAGGGCCGGCCCTGCCTCCTTGTCGAGCTGCCGGAGCGGTAGTCGCCCGAGCTCTCCCTCGAGAGTGCCTCGCTCCATCGATTCTTCTGCCCGAGCCCCATTGCCTGCTGTTACGGGATCGTCAAGATGCAGGTCAACCCCGTCCAGATCCGGCTGGCCTCCGTTGCCCTTGCCCGTCCCCGGCCGGTTCTGACCCCGGTGGCCCATCCCCGTCGGAGTTGACCTCCACCAGAGGCCACCCACCAAGCCGCAGGAGGAGTGCCGCTGCTACCTTGCTTGTGCATCGTCCACTAAGTATTTGCATTCCGAAGTGAAATTCTTTCTATCTTATCTTTTTCAGGTGGTGTTATGTCTTTCTTGACAATTTTCCCTTCATGTTTCATGATTCAAAAGTTGTCAGGAATGAGAAATTTAAACCCATCATTTTATTCCTTGGAGTTATCTTGGTATAGATTTCACCTAAAGCCTTCCATTGGGAATGTTGCCATTATGGTGCTTATCTATGATCCAATTTCTGCTTCTCATCTCGATAAGGAGTTTCTCGTCTCCTTGTTCATATCAATCCAATCTATTGTTTCCGTTAGTGGCAGAATTTCACCTCATAGTTCTGAGAAGTTCTCCATAAGCCCACTACAAGGTTACACTTTTCGTTGTTGGTTTTCCAACAACTCCGTCTCACCCTTCACCTAAAGATGCCTTTTCCAGCTCATTTGAGGTAGAAGATGTTGTTTTCTTCTTCGTTACTTTCACCGTTCTATCTTTTGTTCCGGAGGCATTGTGATGTTGCGCACTTCACTCATCATCTCGGTTTGTGAGGACTGTGTTCTTTTCGTGCTTATCCATTTAACTGGAGTGTTGTGCCCTCTGCTCAAGTTCTTTTCATCTTATCAAGTCTTGCATCTCTTTTCAATCGGAGTGCTGTCCGAATTTGTTCTTCCTCGTTCCTCTTTTCTAACGGAGAGTTGTCAGCTTCGTTCATCTCCGTTGTTTTCTTTTCTTGAAATGGTTTAAACTTTCAAGGTTCTTTGGTTTCACTCGTTTGTCAAAGAAGCAACTTAGTTTTACCTCTTCTCTTCCTCTTCCGTTTCCCCGGTGCCATCCTAGATCTCAGGACGAGATCCTCTCGTAGTGATGGAGTGTTGTAACGCCCCAAGACCGGAGATTCAGTTGCCTTCCTTGGTTTTCCGAGTTTCGTCGGTTAATTTGTTTTGTCTGTTGCATTCATCTTTGCATCATGTGCATTGCATCATGTCATCATGTCATTTATCTTTGCAACTCAAATATATAAACCGTATGGATCTCCGGTCCATTTAAATCGAGGGATATTCACAATGGTGATTCTCTTTATAACATATCCTCCCAATATTACGGAGCTATATTAAAATATTCCATTCATGTGGAATTACCTTGACACACTTGCAAAATAATTCCCCATGCCTTTGTCCCATGCATCATCGCCTTCTCCTTTTCTTCTA
Source organism: Triticum monococcum (assembly GCA_034509565.1). Lineage (NCBI taxonomy): Eukaryota > Viridiplantae > Streptophyta > Magnoliopsida > Poales > Poaceae > Triticum > Triticum monococcum. The sequence goes on from CM067845.1 coordinate 369,882,534, forward strand.
TTTCCTGTCTTTTGCAAGTGCCACTTTCCCCTTCTCTATTAATGACCATTCTTTTCCTATAAATTCTCGACCATGCTTACACCCTCTCTACCAAATTTCAGATCCTTTGGAATTGTTTTGGTTGGGTTAAAAATGGCTCAAGTTTGAATTTAATTCAAACTTGAATTATTTTTATATCCTTAAAAATGCCCAAACAAGTTTATTCAAACTGTGCATGTTTCTAGAACTCCAAATATATTTTTTATCTCTGTCAAATTCCCTGTCTACCCCTTTCTTTCTTTTCCTCCAAGTTTCTGTCTGAAGAAAATGGAAAAAGATTGCAGAGAGAGAGAGAGGAAAAGAGATTCCAGAGCAGCCCACCAGGCCGGCCCATCTTCCCCCGTAGCCCACTGGACCGGCCCACCACCTCCTTAACCTAGCACCAGGAGCTTCTCTCTTGATCCCCACTTCTCCCCTCGCGCCGCCACAGGAGAGCTTCGCTCTCTTCCTCACGCTCCAGGGAGAAGCCCCGCACCCGTTTCCCCATCTCTCTCGCTTGTCTCCCTCTCCTCCTCTCAGACCGGCGAGCCCCCTGTGACCACCCTTGGTCCTCCTTCGGCAGCTCCACGCACAGCTCCTCTTCCTCCACGCGCGCCGCCGTCCCTAAGCTCCGTCACAGGCCTCCATCGATCCACCCACCCATCCTTGCCGGAGCAAGCTCGTCATCCGCCACCTCGCGCCCAAGGACGCACCATCCTCGACCTCCTCCTAACACCCGCCGACCACCTCTGCTCCATTCCCTCCACTGCACCGCGGTCGGCCCTGCCTCCTTGTCGAGCTACCGGAGTGGTAGTCGCCCGAGCTCTCCCTCGAGCGTGCCTCGCTCCATTGATTCTTCTACCCGAGCCCCATTGCCTGCTGTCACGGGATCAACCCCATCCAGATCCGGTTGTCCTCCACTGCCCTTGCCCGTTCCCGGCCGGTTCAGACCCCGGTGGCCCATACCCGTCGGAGTTAACCTGCACCACAGGCCACCCGCCAAGCCGCAGGAGGAGTGCCGCTGCTACCTTGCTTCTGCATAGTCCACCAAGACCCGAGGCCTTTTTTTGGTGTTGCTTCGTTTTGGATGTGCCCGCCTTTCCCACAAGTGTACGACAACACGGTGACGCGTCATGTACCTCTACGTTCGTCTTTGGAATCGCCAAGAACGCCAAGTACCTCGACGTCCGATGCCTAGAACGACTACCATCGCCGAAGACCCATGAACCAAAAACTTCAAGTTCAACTATGTCGCAAAAACGAGACCAGCAGGTCCGAAGACCCCAAGTACCACGACAAACCCGAAGGGATTCAAATTCGTCAAGTTCACCTTCGAAAGGTGTACCCCTACACCGCAACGAAACGCCGAGTTCCTCTCCGAACGTGTGTGCCGCTACCGTTGACCCCATGGATGTCAACTTCCTCGCCGCGACCCCGATCCTCTATGGGGTGTGTACGACTACGGCCCGTGTACCACTACTTCCATGATGAAATGAGTACAACTACCATCGTCATGCATTTCACGAAGTACCACTACCGTCGACCCCGAAGGGCTTGGAGTCATCAAGTACCTCTCCGAACGAACGTGAACCACTACTTCCCTCAACGAACTCAAACCGCTCTATAAACGCACCTTTGGAAGGTATAACCCCGAGACGACCGTCCGAGAACGATTGCTTGTGTTCTATGCGATGCACCCTTTGCCTACACCGTGTCTGTAGTGTCTCTCGCTTCCATGCCATCGACTCATTCGACACCCGATATCCGGCAGCGCCCCACCATCTTTTGCACGCATCCGCACACTTTTCCTTTGCATCGGTATCTCAATCGAGTTACCGGAACGGGAATGTTGCAGTGGCACCGTTTTCGTTATCGTTGGCATGGCACCCCTTTTCGTTCCACCACGATGACAAATGCTTCATAATGCTCTTGTCAACTTTTTAATAAAAATTGCATAAACTTGCACATGTCATCTGCATCATGATAAGAACAATTAAAATGTTTAAAATTGTTGTTTGCTTTAAATTGCTAAATGCATATGGGGATTTACCAGAATTGTTGTTTGTTCTGGCCTCATTTAAACTTGTTTAGATAGAGGTTTTACTTTTGCTTCTTCTCTTTCCATGTTTAACAACATTTAATATTGTTGGGTACCTAAACGGGAGAGAACTAAATAATTGATGTAGTGTTCCGTCAATATGCAACCCGTTGCATATTGAGCTCCACTTAATTTTTAGTTTTGGTTGTTGCACTTTGCCATGTCATGCATATTTAAACCGGACATGCATCATACTTGGTTGTGCATCATGCCATGTTATGCTTGGTTGTTTACTATGTTGCTTGTTTCTTTCCGGGTTGCTTCTCTCGTTAGCTTCGGTTTCGTTCGGGAGTTGTGAGGATCCGTTCGACTCCATCCATTTGTCTTCTTCATGGACTCGTTCTTCTTCCTTGCGGGATCTCAGGCAAGATGACCATACCCTCGAAATCACTTCTATCTTTGCTTGCTAGTTGTTCGCTCTATTGCTATGCCGCGTTACCTACCACTTGCTATATCATGCCTCCCATATTGCCTTGTCAAGCCTCTAACCCACCTTCCTAGCAAACCGTTGTTTGGCTATGTTACTGCTTTGCTCAGCCCCTCTTATAGCGTTGCTAGTTGTAGGTGAAGATGGAGTTTGTTCCATGTTGGAGCATGGATATTGTTGGGATATCATTATTATATCTTTTTACTTTAATGCATCTATATACTTGGTAAAGGGTGGAAGGCCTGGCCTTATGGCTGGTGTTTTGTTCCACTCTTGCTGCCCTAGTTTCCGTCATACCGGTGTTATGTTCCTTGATTTTGCGTTCCTTACGCGGTTGGGTGTTATGGGAACCCCTTGACAGTTTGCTTTGAATAAAACTCCTCCATCAAGGCCCAACCTTGCTTTCACATTTGCCTAACAACCTATCACCTTCCCTTGGGTTCTGCAGACTCAAGGGCCATCTTCATTTTAACCCCCCCGGGCCAGTGCTTCTCTAAGTGTTGGTCCGAACCAGAGCCACTTGCGGCGCCACCTCGGGGAAACTTGAGGGCATGTTTTAGCTATACATAGTGTTCATCCGGTGTTGCCCTGAGAACGAGATATGTGCAGCTCCTATTAGGATGTCGGCGCATCGGGCGGTCTTGCTGGTCTTGTCTTACCATTGTCGAAATGTCTTGTAACCGGGATTCCGAGACTGATCAGGTCTTCCCGGGAGAAGGAATATCCTTTGTTGACCGTGAGAGCTTGTGATGGGCTAAGTTGGGACACCCCTGTAGGGTTTTGAACTTTCGAAAGCCGTGCCCGCGATTATGGGCAGATGGGAATTTGTTAGTGTTCGGTTGTAGAGGACTTGACACTTAACTTAATTAAAATGAATCAACTGCATGTGTAGTCGTGATGGTCTCTTTCCGGCGGAGTCCGGGAAGTGAACACGGTTCTTGTGTTATGCTTGAACGTAAGTAGTTTCAGGATCACTTCTTGATCATCTTTAGCTTCTCGACCGTGCTCTACTTCTCTTCTCGCTCTCTTTTGCGTAAGTTAGCCACCATATATGCTAGTGCTTGCTGCAGCTCCACCTCACTACCCTTTCCTACCTTTAAGCTTAAATAGTCTTGATCTCGCGGGTGTGAGATTGCTGAGTCCTCGTGACTCACAGATACTCCCAAACAGTTGCAGGTGCCGATGATACCAGTGCAGGTGACGCAACCGAGCTCAAGTGGGAGCTCGATGAAGATCTTGTTCGTTGTATTGTTTCGTTTTCCTGTTGATCAGTAGAGGAGCCCAGTTGGGTTATCGGGGATCTAGCATTTGGGGTTGTCTTTCTTTATTTGGTTCCATAGTCGGACCTTGATTGTATTCTGGATGATGTATGATATATTTATGTATTGTGTGAAGTGGCGATTGTAAGCCAACTCTTTGTCCCTTTCTTAATCAGTACATGGGATGTGTAAAGATTACCCCTCTTGCGACATGCCTACCATGCGGTTATGCCTCTAAGTCATGCTCCGACACATGGGAGATATAGCCGCATCGTGGGTGTTACAGGAGCCTGCTACCTCTTGAGCTTGCGTTGGATTTCCCCGAAGAGGAAAGGATGATGCAGCAGAGTAGCGTAAGTATTTCCCTCAGTTTTTGAGAACCAAGGTATCAATCTAGTAGGAGTCCATGCTCAAGTCCCTCGTACCTGCACAAAACGATAGCTACTCGCAACCAACGCGATTAGGGGTTGTCAATCCCTTCATGGTCACTTACGAGAGTGAGATCTGATAGATATGATATTTTTGGTATTTTTGGTATAGAGATGCAAAGTGAAAAGTAAAAGGCAAAGTAAAAAAGAAAAGCAAGATTAAAGTGATGGAGATTGATATGATGAGAATAGACCCGGGGGCCATAGGTTTCACTAGTGGCTTCTCTCAAGAGCATAAGTATTCTACGGTGGGTGAACAAATTACTGTTGAGCAATTGACAGAATTGAGCATAGTTATGAGAATATCTAGGCATGATCATGTATATAGGGATCACGTCCGTGACAAGTAGACCAAAACGATTCTGCATCTACTACTATTACTCCACTCATCGACCGCTATCCAGCATGCATCTAGAGTATTAAGTTAAAAACAAAGTAACGCTTTAAGCAAGATGACATGATGTAGAGAGATAAATTCATGCAATATGAAATAAACCCCATCTTGTTATCCTCGATGGCAACGATGCAATACGTGCCTTGCTGCCCCTTCTGTCACTGGGAAAGGACACCGCAAGATCGAACCCAAAGCTAAGCACTTCTCCCATGGCATGAACTACCAATCTAGTTGGCCAAACCAAACGGATAATTCGAAGAGACTTGCAAAGATAACCAATCATACATAAAATAATTCATAGAAGATTCAAATATTATTCATAGATAGACTTGATCATAAACCCACAATTCATCGGTCTCAACAAACACACCGCAAAAAGAAGATTACATCGAATAGATCTCCACAAGAGAGGGGAGAACTTTGTATTGAGATCGAAAAAGAAAGAAGAAGCCATCTAGCTACTAACTATGGACCCAAAGGTCCGAGGTAAACTACTCACACTTCATCGGAGAGGCTATGATGATGTAGAAGCCCTCCGTGATGACGACCCTCTCCGGCGGAGCTCCGGAACAGGCCCCAAGATGGGACCTCGTGGATACAGAAAGTTGCGGCGGTGGAATTAAGTTTTTTGCTCCTGTTCTGATCGTTTGGGGGTACGTAGGTATATATAGGTGGAAGGAGTACGTCGGTGGAGCACCGAGGGGCACACGAGGCAGGGGGGCGCGCCCCCCACCCTCGTGACCGCCCTCTTGACTCCTCGGAGTAGGGTCCAAGTCTCCTGGATCACGTTCGGTGAGAAAATCACGTTCCCAAAGGTTTTATTCCATTTGGACTCCGTTTGATATTCTGTTTCTCTGAAATACTGAAATAGGCAAAAAAATAGCAATTCTGGGCGGGGCCTCCGGTTAATACGTTAGTCCCAAAAATAATATAAAAGTGGAAAATAAAGCCCAATATAGTCCAAAATAGTAGATAATATAGCATGGAGCAATCAAAAATTATAGATACGTTGGAGAAGTATCAGGCATCCCCAAGCTTAATTCCTGCTCGTCCTCGAGTAGGTAAATGATAAAAAGAGAATTTTTGATGCGGAGTGCTACTTGGCATAATTTCAATGAAAATCTTCTTAATTGTGATATGAATATTCAGATTCGAAAGATTCAAGACAAAAGTTTATATTGACATAAAAATAATAATACTTCAAGCATACTAACAAAGCAATTATGTCTTCTCAAAATAACATGGCCAAAGAAAGTAATCCCTACAAAATCATATAGTCTGGCTATGCTCTATCTTCACCACACAAAGTATTTAAATCATGCACAACCCTGATGACAAGCCAAGCAATTGTTTCATACTCTAACTTTTTCAAAACTTTTTCAATCTTCACGCAATACATGAGCGTGAGCCATGGATATAGCACTATAGGTGGAATAGAATGGTGGTTGTGGAAAAGACAAAAATGAGAAGATAGTCTCACATCAACTAGGCGTATCAACGGGCTATGGACATGCCCATCAATAGATATCAATGTGAGTGAGTAGTGATTGCCATGCAACGGATGCACTAGAGCTATAAGTATATGAAAGCTCAAAAAGAAACTAAGTGGGTGTGCATCCAACTTGCTTGCTCACGAAGACCTAGGGCATTTTGAGGAAGCCCATCATTGGAATATACAAGCCAAGTTCTATAATGTAAAATTCCCACTAGTATATGAAAGTGAAAACATGAGAGACTCTCTACTATGAAGATCATGGTGCTACTTTGAAGCACAAGTGTGGTAAAAGGATAGTAACATTGCCCCTTCTCTCTTTTTCTCTCATTTTTTTATTTGGGCCTTTTCTCCTTTTTTTTATGGCCTCTTTTTTTGGGCTTCTTTGGCCTCTTTTATTTATTTTTCGTCTGGAGTCTCATCCCGACTTGTGGGGGAATCATAGTCTCCATCATACTTTCCTCACTGGGACAATGCTCTAATAATGATGATCATCACACTTTTATTTTTCTTACAACTCAACAGTTACAACTCGATACTTAGAACAAAATATGACTCTATATGAATGCCTCCGGCGGTGTACCGGGATATGCAATATGAAAATGATGGAGTGTGTCATAATAAACGGAACGGTGGAAAGTTGCATGGCAATATATCTCGGAATGGCTATGGAAATGCCATAATAGGTAGGTATGGTGGCTGTTTTGAGGAAGGTATATGGTACCAGCGAAAAGTGCGCGGTATTAGAGAGGCTAGCAAAGGTGGAAGGGTGAGAGTGCGTATAATCTATGGACTCAACATTAGTCATCTATACCTACTATTAAAGGGAATAGGTATTCTTGGTTTGGTTTAGTCCTTTTCGTTTGGTTTACACACGTTAAGCGATCTGGGCCAGGTACTTTTATGTTGATGGGCCTTTTATGGGCTTTCATATAGAGACCGCGAAAAATAATTGGTCAAAATAAATCAACATTGTGGGAATTGAACACAAGACCTCTCATCTATCTCTTAGATGTAACAATCAAAGACTTATGCACATTTCATATTTACTAATCCCAACTCACTCTAAATATACGAGTGGCAGTCATCATGTTTAATTTTTTTGCGAGAAAAGGAGTTGATATTAAAACGGCCAAATTACAGAAAGGTCCACACAAAAAAGGAAATTACAACCAAGCCCCTCTGCAACCCAACTACGCCGGCACCATGGACGAGCCTATGACGCACCGTTTGCGGCTGCTCGCTGACGCCTTGGATCGAAGCAGCCCCCAGGCGAAACGAGATATCTTCGATCAACGTTCCCTGAGGACCTACACCCATGGCTATCGTGGTCGTCGCACCGCTCAACATCGCCTTCCTTCTTCGGATCTTCAATCGTCGGAATTGCCATCCCTCGATCTCCAGCACGGGGGAACTGTGCACGGCCGCTTCACCGAGCAGCAAGCACAAAGAAAGGAGCTGGTCCACAGCGGAGCTCCACCGGAACTTCGTCGTCGAAGGAGAGACCAACACCTGCAAAAAGCCGATCCAGTCATGCCGCCGCCACCGGCTAGCTCCCTAGGCACGCCTACACTATGTACACGTTGCAAATCAGGCCTCCCCCGTCCTCCCGCCACCGGAGTGGCTGGCGGCGGGCGAGGGAGCCGCCAATTCGGCAACAGCGAGGTGGAGAGCCCGGTGTTCGCACAAATCGCCCTTCGTTCCTGTAGATGGGGAAGGGTGAGGTCCAAGGCTCATGTTTAGGGAGAGGACTAAAGTAGGTGATGACTTCATGGTAATTAATGAAAGGGTTATGCTTAAATGCCATTAGAAATGATTGTACTTAAATGGAATCAGTGGGAGATTATGCCCCGCAAAGAAAATATGAACACGACTAAATTGCAACGTATTTTTTATGTTCATTTTGTAGAAGGGCGTTGTTGCGTTGCAACATGTTATTCATAATGAATCTGATGTTGTGGGACATTATGCTTGTGCAAAACATCAATTTTCTCCGTTGCAACGCACGGGCATATGTGCTATAAAGAACTCATATACTTATTGCAAAAATCTAGAAGTTATCAAAGCAAAGTATTACGCGCATGCTCCTAGGGGGATAGATTGGTAGGAAAAGACCATCGCTCATCCTCGACCGCCACTCATAAGGAAGACAATCAATAAATAAATCATGCTCTGACTTCATCACATAACGGTTCATCATACGTGCATGCTACGGGAATCACAAACTTTAACACAAGTATTCTTTAAATTCACAACTACTCAACTAGCATGACTTTAATATTATCACCTCCATATCTCAAAACAATTATCATGCTTCAATCTTTTTTTAGTATTCAACACACTCAAAAGAAAGTTTCACAAATCTTGAATACCAAGCATATTATTATTAAGCAAATTACCATGCTATTAAGCGACTCTCAAAATAATTTAAGTGAAGCATGAGAGATCAATAGTTTCTTTAAAACAAATCCACCACTGTGCTCTAAAAGATCTAAGTGAAGCACATAGAGCAAAAATTATAACGCTCAAAAGATATAAGTGAAGCACATAGAGCAAAACTACATAGCTCAAAAGATATAAGTGAAGCACATAGAGCAAAACTACATAGCTCAAAAGATATAAGTGAAGCACATAGAGTATTCTATCAAATTTTAATTCATGTATGGCTCTCTCAAAAGGTCTGTACAGCAAGGATGATTGTGGCATACTAAAACACAAAGACACAAATAATACAAGACGCTCCAAGCAAAACACATATCATGTTGGTGAATAAAAATATAGCTCCAACTAAATTATCGATGGAAGTGGACGAAAGAGGGGATGCCTTCCGGGGCATCCCCAAGCTTTGACTTTTTGGTGTCCCTGGATTATCTTGGGGGTGCCATGGGCAGCCCCAAGCTTAGTCTCTTGCCACTCCTTGTTCCATAATCCATCACAAGAATTCACCCAAACTTGAAAACTTCACAACACAAAACTTAAAGTAGAAAACTCGTGAGCTCCGTTAGCGAAAGAGAACAAAAGACCACTTCAAGGTACTGTACTGAACTCATTATTTATTTATATTGGTGTTAAACCTACTTTATTCCAACTTCTCTATGGATTATAAAATATTTTACTAACCATAGATTCATCAAAATAAGCAAACAACACACGAAAAACAGAATCTGTCAAAAACAGAACAGTCTGTAGTAATCTGTAGCTAGCGCAATATCTGGAACCCCAAAAATTATCAAATATATTTCTGGACGTGAGGAATTTATCTATTAATCATCTTCAAAAATAATTAACTAAATAGCACTCTTAAAATAAAAATTACAGGAGTTCTCGTGAGTGCTAAAGTTTCTGTTTTTTAGAGCAAGTTCAACAAGACTTTCCCCAAGTCTTCCCAACGGTTCTACTTGGCACAAACACTAATTTAACACAAAAACACAACCAAAATAGAGGCTAAATAATTTATTTATTACTAAACAGGATCAAAAATCAAGGAATAAAAATAAAATTGGGTTGCCTCCCAACAAGCGCTATCGTTTAACGCCCCTAGCTAGGCATAAAAGCGAGGATAGATCTAGGTATTGCCATCTTTGGTAGGCAATCCATAAGTGGCTCTCATGATAGTTTCATATGGCAATTTTATATTCTTTCTTGCAAAGTGTTCCATACCCTTTTTTGATGGAAATTGAAATCTAATATTCCCTTCCTTCATATCAATAATCGCACCAACCGTTCTAAGGAAAGGTCTACCAAGAATAATAGGGCAAGAAGGATTGCAATCTATATCAAGAACGATGAAATCTACGGGCACATAATTTATATTTGGAACAATAATAACATCATTAATCATTCCCATAGGTTTCTTAATAGTAGAATCTGCAAGATGCAAGTTTAGAGAGCAATCATCAAAATCGCGGAAATCTAGCAAATCACACAAAGTTTTGGGGATAGTGGAGACACTAGCACCCAAATCACACAAAGCATAAAACTCATGATCTTTAATTTTAATTTTAATAGTTGGTCCCCACTCATCATAGAGTTTTCTAGGGATAGAAACTTTCAACTCAAGTTTCTCTTCATAAGATTGCATCAAGGCATCAACAATATGTTCGGTGAAGGCTTTCTTTTAACTATAAGCATGTGGAGAATTTAGCACGGATTGCAACAAGGAAATACAATCAATTAAAGAGCAACTTTCATAATTAAATTCCTTGAAATCCAATATAGTGGGTTTAGCAACATCTAGATTTTTATTTCTTTCAATCCCACTTTCATCAATTTCATCATAAAGATCTAAATACTCCAAATTTTTAGAACGCCTTCTAGGTAAAGGAAGATCATATTCAGTTTCATCAAGATTCATATTGCAAAACAAAGATTTAATAGAAGACACATCAATAACTTTTAGATCTTCATCTTGATTTTCATAGGAATTCGGGTTCGCGACCATCTTATTGACTACGGTGGTTTGCATATCCGAAATTTCAGCAGTCATCTTTTCTAGACGAGCAATTTGGGATATTATACCATCAAATTCTTTAGACATATAATCAAGCTCTTTATTCATATAACTCATAAAACTTTTTTGTTCCTTAAGCTCTTTTCTAAATAAATTATTATGCTCGAATTGCAAAACCATAAACTTCCTAACGTTGTTTTCAATCTCCTCTAACCCTTTAAGGTGAAGATCACAAAATCTCGGTTGAGCCATCGCGACAAACTAGCAATCCAACACACGAGCAAACAAAAAGGCAAGCGGAAAAGAGAGGGGGGCTAGAGAGAAAGAGGGCGAATAAAACGGCAAGGGTGAAGTGGGGGAGAGGAAAACGAGAGGCAAATGGCAAATAATGTAATGCGTGAGATAGGGATTGTGATGGGTACTTGGTATGTTGACTTTTTGCGTAGACTCCCCGGCAACGGCGCCAGAAATGGCTCGTTGTCGGGAGTCAACTCTTGACTTGCGCGAACCTCCCCGGCAACGGCGCTAGAAATCCTTCTTGCTACCTCTTGAGCTTGCGTTGGATTTCCCTGAAGAGGAAAGGATGATACAGCAGAGTAGCGTAAGTATTTCCCTCAGTTTTTGAGAACCAAGGTATCAATCCAGTAGGAGTCCACGCTCAAGTCCCTCATACCTGCACAAAACGATAGCTACTCACAACCAACGCGATTAGGGGTTTGTCAATCCCTTCACGGTCACTTACGAGAGTGAGATCTGATAGATATAATATTTTTGGTATTTTTGGTATAGAGATGCAAAGTGAAAAGTAAAAGGCAAAGTAAAAAAGCAAAGCAAGATTAAAGAGATGGAGATTGATATGATGAGAATAGACCCGGGGGCCATAGGTTTCACTAGTGGCTTCTCTCAAGAGCATAAGTATTCTACGGTGGGTGAACAAATTACTGTTGAGCAATTGACAGAATTGAGCATAGTTATGAGAATATCAACGCATGATCATGTATATAGGCATCACATCCGTGACAAGTAGACCGAAACGATTCTGCATCTACTACTATTACTCCACTCATCGACCGCTATCCAGCATGCATCTAGAGTATTAAGTTAAAAACAGAGTAACGCTTTAAGCAAGATGACATGATGAAGAGAGATAAATTCATGCAATATGAAATAAACCCCATCTTGTTATCCTCGATGGCAACGATGCAATACGTGCCTTGCTGCCCCTTCTGTCACTGAGAAAGGACACCGCAAGATCGAACCCAAAGCTAAGCACTTCTCCCATGGCAAGAACTACCAATCTAGTTGGCCAAACCAAACGGATAATTCGAAGAGACTTGCAAAGACAACCAATCATACATAAAAGAATTCAGAGAAGATTCAAATATTATTCGTAGATAGACTTGATCATAAACCCACAATTCATCGTTCTCAACAAACACACCGCAAAAAGAAGATTACATCGAATAGATCTCCACAAGAGAGGGGAAGAACTTTGTATTGCGATCCAAGAAGAGAGAAGAAGCCATATAGCTACTAACTATGGACCCGAAGGTCTGAGGTAAACTACTCACACTTCATCGGAGAGGCTATGATGATGTAGAAGCTCTCCGTGATGATGGCCCTCTCCGGCGGAGCTCCGGAACATGCCCCAAGATGGGATCTCATGTATACAGAAAGTTGCAGCGGTGGAATTAGGTTTTTTGCTCCTATTCTGATTATTTTAGGGTACGTAGGTATATATAGGAGGAAGGAGTACGTCGGTGGAGCACCGAGGGGCCCACGAGGCAGGGGGCGCGCCCGAGGGGGTGGGCGCGCCCCCACCCTCGTGACCGCCTCTTTGACTCCTTGGAGTAGGGTCCAAGTCTCCTGGATCACGTTCGGTGAGAAAATCACATTCCCGAAGGTTTTATTCCCGAATATTTTCTCTGAAATAGGCAAAAAATAGCAATTCTGGGTTGGGCCTCCGGTTAATAGGTTAGTCCCAAAAATAATATAAAAGTGGAAAATAAAGCCCAATATAGTCCAAAACAGTAGATAATATAGCATGGAGCAATCAATAATTATAGATAGGTTGGAGACGTATCAGAGCCCAGTCCCGGACATGGCTCTAATACGTCCATTTTTCATCATGCTTTTATATCAATATTTATTGCATTATGGGATGTTATTACGCATTATGTCACAATACTTATGGCTATTCTCTCTTATGGCTATTCACAATGCCGGGAGCTGGGATTTTGGCTGGAAAAGGAGCAAACATTTGAGACCTATTCTGCACAGCTCCAAAAGTCCTGAAACTTCACGGATGATGTTTTCCAAATATATAAAAAAACATTGAGCGCAAGAACTCCACTAGGGGGCCACACCCTGCCCACGAGGGTGGGGGCGCGCCCTACCCCCCTGGGCATGCCCCCCTACCTCGTGGGCCCCCCTGGTGGTCCTCTGGTGACCGTCTTCTGCTATATGGACTCTTTCGATGGGAAAAAATCATAAGCCATCTTCTCGGACGAAACGCCGCCGCCCCGAGGCGAAACCTTGGCGGAGCCAATCTAGGGTTCTAGCGGGGATGTTCTGTCGGGGAAACTTCCCTCCCGAAGGGGGAAATCATCGCCATCGTCATCACCAATGCTCCTCTCATCAGGAGAGGGCAATCTCCATCAACATCGTCATTAGCACCATCTCATCTCAAAACCCTAGTTCATCTCTTGTATCCAATTCTGGTCTCCAAGTCTGGGATTGGTGCTAGTAGGTTGCTAGTAGTGTTAATTACTCTTTGTAGTTGATGCTAGTTGGTTTAATTGGTGGAAGATCATATGTTTAGATCCTATATGCACATTAATACCCCTCTGATTATGAACATGTTTATGCTTTGTGAGTAGTCACTTTTGTTCCTGAGGACATGGGAGAAGTCTTGCTATTAGTAGTCATGTGAATTTGGTATTCGTTCGATATTTTTATGAGATGTATGTTCTCTCCTCTAGTGGTGTTATGTGAATGTCGACTGCCTGACACTTCACCATTGTTTTGGCCTAGAGGAAGGCATTGGGAAGTAATAAGTAGATGATGGGTTGCTAGAGTGATAGAAGCTTAAACCCTAGTTTATGCGTTGCTTCGTAAGGGGCTGATTTGGATCCATATGTTCCGTGCTATGGTTAGGTTTACCTTAATACTTTTGTTGTATTTGCGGATGCTTGCAATAGAGATTAGTCATAAGTGGGATGTTTGTCCAAGTAAGGGCAGTTCCCAAGCACTGGTCCACCCACATACCAAATTATCAAAGTACCGAATGCGAATCATAGGAGTGTGATGAAAACTAGCTTGACGATATTCCCATGTGTCCTCGGGAGCGCTTTACACCATATAAGAGTTTGTCCAGGCTTGTCCTTTGCTACAAAAAGGATTGGGCCACCTTGTTGCACCTTATTTATTTTTGTTACTTATTGCTCGTTACAATTATCTTATCACAAAACTATCTGTTACCACTTATTTCAGTACTTGCAGAGAATACCTAGTGAAGAAAATGTCCAAATTTATCTAACTAACATTTCTATATATAAAATTCATCTAACATTTCTATAACTAAAACTATAAAAAACTAAAAAACAGAAAATATGTGTGTGTGCGTGTGTGTGTTCGATGGAAGGGCGACCATGGCGGCCGAGGATCACAGCGGGGCGTCGGGGGCCGCGATGGTGATGGCATGCAAGCTCGAGGGAGGGGCGGCGCGCGATGGGGCGGTGGGCGGCGACGGCGCCGGCGTTCAAACTCGAGGGAGGAGCGTCACATGATGGGGGCAGTGGACGGCGCGTCGGGGGCGGCGGGCGGCGCGATGGGGGACGGCGTGGGCGGCACGTCGGGGGCGGTGACGGCGTTGATCGGGCAGGCAGTGAGTCGTCGATCGGGGCAGGCAGTGCATCATCGATGGAGAGGAAGAAATAGAGGAAGAATCGAGGGAAACTGATATTTTTTCAAGTGTTGTATATATAGGATGGACCTTTATTTAACACCCTCGATGCGACTATATCTCCCACGTGTCGAGGCATGACTTAGAGGCATAATCGCATTGAAGGCATATGTCGCAAGTCAGGCAATCATCACAAACATCCCATGTAATATAGATGAATAAAAGGGATAACATAGTTGGCTTACACTCGCCACGTCAATCAAGTACATAAATAACAACATCATCCAAACACTCATGGCCCGACTACGGCGCCAAAATAAAAGATAACCCAACAAGCGACATGGTCCCAATCACCCCAACTGGGCACCACTACTGATCATCAGGAAAAGAAACATAGTAATGCTGAGAGTCCTCGTCGTACTCCCACTTGAGCTCAAGCGCGCCATCTGGAGCTGTATCATCTGGCCCTGAATCTAGTGTAATAGTAATCTGTGAGCCACAGGGACTCAGCAATCTCGCACCCTCGCGATCAAGACTATTTGAGCTTAATAGGTAGGGTAAGGTAAATATATGTGGAGCTGCAGCAAGCGAATAGCATATATGGTGGCTAACTTATTCGCAAAAAAAGAGCGAGAAGAGGAGGCAAAGCGCGAGCGAGAAACTAGGGGACAACCTGCGCAAGCATTACTCCAACACTATGTCCACTTCCCGGACTCCGCCGAGAAGAGGCCATCACGGTAACACACTCAGTTGATTCATTTTAGTTAAGTTAAGGTTCAAGTTATCTACTGTTGGGGAACATTGCAGAAAACAAAAATTTTCCTACTCATTTCACCAAGATCCATCTAGGAGTTCATCTAGTAACGAGTCATCAGATGCATCTACATACCTTTGTAGATCGCGTGCGGAAGCGTTCAAACAACAGGGATGATGTAGTCGAACACGACGTGATCCAAATCACCGATGACCAAGCGCCGAACGGACGGCACCTCCATGTTCAGCACACGTACGGGACGGGAGACGTCTCCTCCTTCTTGATACAGCAAGGGGGGAGGAGAGTTTGATGATGATCCAGCAGCACGACGGCGTGGTGGTGGATGCAGGGCGTCACAGTAGCAGGGCTTCGCCTATACTACGCACGAGAGAGAGACGTAACAGGGAGAGAGGGATGCACCAAAAGCCGTAGCATCAAGTCCCTCCTCTCCCCACTATATATAGGGGTGCCTAGGGGGGGCGCCGGCCCTAGGAGATGGATCTCCTAGGGGGGGGGGGCGGCCAAGGGGTGGGGGGCTTGCCCCCCAAGCAAGGGGGCGCCCCCCTTTAGGGTTTCCCCTAAACCCTAGGCGCATGGGCCCTTAGGGAGTGGCACCCCAGCCCACTATGGGCTGGGTCCCTTCCCACTTCAGCCCATGGGGCCCTCCGGGATAGGTGGCCCCACCCGGTGGACCCCCGGGACCCTTCCGGTGGTCTCGGTACAATACCGGTAACCCCGAAACTTGTCCCGATGGCTGAAACAGCACTTCCTATATATAATTCTTTACCTCCGGACCATTCCGGAACTCCTCGTGACGTCCGGGATCTCATCCGGGACTCCGAACAACATTCGGGTTACTGCATATACATATCTTCACAACCCTAGCGTCACCGAACCTTAAGTGTGTAGACCCTACGGGTTCGGGAGACATGTAGACATGACCGAGACGACTCTCCGGTCAATAACCAACAGCGGGATCTGGATACCCATGTTGGCTCCCACATGCTCCACGATGATCTCATCGGATGAACCACGATGTCGAGGATTCAATCAACCCCGTATACAATTCCCTTTGTCAATCGATATATTACTTGCCCGAGATTCGATCGTCGGTATCCCAATACCTCGTTCAATCTCGTTACCGGCAAGTCACTTTACTCGTACCATAATGCATGATCCCGTGACCAGACACTTGGTCACTTTGAGCTCATTATGATGATGCATTACCGAGTGGGCCCAGTGATACCTCTCCGTCATACGGAGTGACAAATCCCAGTCTTGATCCGTGTCAACCCAACAGACACTTTCGGAGATACCCGTAGTATACCTTTATAGTCACCCAGTTACGTTGTGATGTTTGGTATACCCAAAGCACTCCTACGGTATCCGGGAGTTACACGATCTCATGGTTTAAGGAAAAGATACTTGACATTGCAAAACTCTAGCAAACGAACTATACGATCTTTATGCTATGTTTAGGATTGGGTCTTGTCCATCACATCATTCTCCTAATGATGTGATCTCGTTATCAATGACATCCTATGTCCATAGCCAGGAAACCAAGACTATCTGTTGATTAATGAGCTAGTTAACTAGAGGCTTACTAGGGACATGTTGGTGTCTGTTATTCACACATGTATTACGATTTCCGGATAACACAATTATAGCATGAATAAAGACAATTATCATGAACAAGGAAATATAATAATAATGCTTTTATTATTGCCTCCAGGGCATATTTCCAACAGTCTCCCACTTGCACTAGAGTCAATAATCTAGTTACATTGTGATGAATCGAACACCCATGGAATTCTGGTGTTGATCATGTTTTGCCCTAGGGAGAGGTTTAGTCAACGGATCTGCTACATTCAGGTCCGTATGTACTTTACAAATATCTATGTCTCCATCTTGAACATTTTCACGAATGGAGTTGAAGCGACGCTTTATGTGCCTTGTCTTCTTGTGAAACCTGGGCTCCTTGGCAAGTGCAATAGCTCCAGTGTTGTCACAGAAGAGCTTGATCGGCCCCGACACATTGGGTATGACTCCGAGGTCGGTGATGAACTCCTTCACCCAAATTGCTTCATGTGCTGCCTCCGAGGCTGCCATGTACTCCGCTTCACATGTAGATCCCGCCACGACGCTCTGCTTGCAACTGCACCAGCTTACTGCCCCACCATTCAAAATATACACGTATCCGGTTTGTGACTTTGAGTCATCCAGATCTGTGTCGAAGCTAGCGTCAACGTAACCCTTTACGACAAGCTCTTTGTCACCTCCATAAACGAGAAACATCTCCTTAGTCCTTTTCAGGTACTTCAGGATATTCTTGACCGCTGTCCAGTGTTCCTTGCCGGGATTACTTTGGTACCTTCCTACCAAACTTACGGCAAGGTTTACATCAGGTCTGGTACACAACATGGCATACATAATAGAACCTATGGCTGAGGCATAGGGGATGACACTCATCTCTTCTATTTCTTCTGCTGTGCTCGGACTTTGAGCCGAGCTCAATTTCATACCTTGTAACACAGGCAAGAACCCCTTCTTAGATTGATCCATATTGAACTTCTTCAATATCTTATCAAGGTATGTGCTTTGTGAAAGACCTATGAGGCGTCTCGATCGATCTCTATAGATTTTGATGCCTACTATATAAGCAGCTTCTCCAAGGTCCTTCATTGAAAAACTCTTATTCAAGTAGGCCTTAATGCTATCCAAGAGTTCTATATCATTTCCCATCAAAAGTATGTCATCTACATATAATATGAGAAATGCTACAGAGCTCCCACTCACTTTCTTGTAAATGCAGGCTTCTCCATAAGTCTGCGTAAACCCAAACGCTTTGATCATCTCATCAAAGCGAATGTTCCAACTCCGAGATGCTTGCACCAGCCCATAAATCGAGCGTTGGAGCTTGCACATCTTGTCAGCATTCTTAGGATCGACAAAACCTTCCGACTGCATCATATACAATTCTTCCTTAAGGAAACCATTAAGGAATGCCGTTTTGACATCCATTTGCCATATTTCATAATCGTAAAACGCGACAATTGCTAACATGATTCGGACGGACTTTAGCTTCGCTACCGGTGAGAAAGTCTCATCATAGTCAACCCCTAGAACTTGTCGATAACCCTTAGCGACAAGCCGAGCTTTATAAATGGTCACATTACCATCCGCGCCTGTCTTCTTCTTAAAGATCCATTTATTTTCTATGGCTCGCCTTTCAACGGGCAAGTCAGTCAAAGTCCATACTTCATTTTCATACATGGATCCTATCTCGGGTTTCATGGCTTCTAGCCATTTGTCGGAATCCGGGCCCGCCATCGCTTCTTCATAGTTCGAAGGTTCACCATTGTCTAACAACATGATTTCCAAGACAGGGTTGCCGTACCATTCTGGTGCGGAACGTGTCCTTGTGGACCTTCAAATTTCAGTAGGAGCTTGATCAGAAGTATCTTGATCATTATCATTAACTTCCTCTCTAGTCGGTGCTGGCACCTCAGGAACATTTTCTTGAGTTGTGCCATTTTCCGGTTCAAGAGGTAACACTTCATCAAGTTCTACTTTCCTCCCACTTACTTCTTTCGAGAGAAACTCCTTCTCTAGAAAGGATCCATTCTTGGCAACAAAGATCTTGCCTTCGGATCTGAGGTAGAAGGTATACCCAATAGTTTCTTTTGGGTATCCTATGAAGACGCATTTTTCTGACTTGGGTTCGAGCTTTTCAGGTTGAAGTTTCTTGACATAAGCCTTGCATCCCCAAACTTTCAGAAACGACAACTTAGGTTTCTTCCCAAACCATAATTCAAACGGTGTCGTCTCAACGGATTTTGACGGTGCCCTATTTAAAGTGAATGCAGCAGTCTCTAAAGCATAGCCCCAAAAAGATAGCGGTAGATCGGTAAGAGACATCATAGACCGCACCATATCTAATAGAGTGCGATTACGACGTTCGGACACACCATTACGCTGAGGTGTTCCAGGCGGCGTGAGTTGTGAAACTATTCCACATTTTCTTAAGTGTGTGCCAAATTCATGACTCAAGTATTCTCCTCCACGATCTGATCGTAGAAACTTGATTTTCTTGTCACGTTGATTCTCAACCTCATTCTAAAATTCCTTGAACTTTTCAAAGGTTTCAGACTTGTGTTTCATCAAGTAGACATACCCATATCTACTCAAGTCATCAGTGAGGGTGAGAACATAACGATAGCCACCACGAGCCTCAACACTCATTGGACCGCACACATCAGTATGTATGATTTCCAATAAGTTGGTTGCTCGCTCCATTGTTCCTGAGAATGGAGTCTTGGTCATTTTACCCATAAGGCATGGTTCGCACGTGTCAAATGATTCATAATCAAGAGACTCTAAAAGTCCATCTGCATGGAGCTTCATCATGCGTTTGACACCTATGTGACCAAGGAGGCAGTGCCACAAGTATGTGGGACTATCATTATGAACCTTACATCTTTTGGTACTCACACTATGAACATGTGTAGCATTACGTTCGAGATTCATAAAGAATAAACCATTCACCATAGGAGCATGAACATAAAACATATCTCTCATATAAATGGAACAACCATTATTCTCGGATTTAAATGAGTAGCCATCTCGAATTAAACGAGATCCCGATACAATGTTCATGCTCAAAGCTGGTACTAAATAACAATTATTGAGGTTTAAAACTAATCCCGTAGGTAAATGAAGAGGTAGCGTGCCGACGGCGATCACATCGACTTTGGAACCATTCCCGGCGCGCATCGTCACCTCGTCCTTTGCCAGTCTCCGCCTATTCCATAGTTCCTGCTGTGAGTTACAAATGTGAGCAACTGCACCGGTATCAAATACCCAAGAGCTACTACGATTACTGGTAAGGTACACATCAATTACATGTATATCACATATACCTTTTGTTTTGCCGGCCTTCTTGTCTGCTAAGTATTTGGGGCAGTTCCGCTTCCAGTGACCGCTTCCCTTGCATTAAAAGCACTCAGTCTCGGGCTTGGGTCCATTCTTTGGCTTCTTCCCGGCAGCTTGCTTGCCGGGCGCGGCAACTTCCTTGCCGTCCTTCTTGAAGTTCTTTTTACCCTTGCCTTTCTTGAACTTAGTGGTTTTATTGACCATCAACACTTGATGTTCCTTTTTGACTTCTACCTCCGCTGATTTCAGCATTGAAAACAACTCAGGAATGGTCTTTTACATCCCCTGCATGTTGAAGTTCATCACAAAGCTCTTGTAGCTTGGTGGAAGCGACTGGAGGATTCTGTCAATGACCGCATCATCCGGGAGATTAACTCCTAGCTGAGTCAAGCGGTTATGTAATCCAGACATAGTGAGTATGTGCTCACTGACAGAACTATTTTCCTCCATCTTACAACTGAAGAACTTGTCGGAGACCTCATATCTCTCGACCCGGGCATGAGCTTGGAAAACCATTTTCAGCTCTTCGAACATCTCATATGCTCCATGTCTCTCAAAACGCTTTTGGAGCCCCGGCTCTAAACTGTAAAGCATGCCACACTGAACGAGGGAGTAGTCGTCAACACGTGTCTGCCAAGCGTTCATAACGTCTTGGTTCTGTGGGACTGGAGCTTCACCTAGCGGTGCTTGTAGGACGTAATCTTTCTTGGCAACTATGAGGATGATCCTTAGGTTCCGGACCCAGTCCGTATAGTTGCTGCCATCGTCTTTCAGCCTGGTTTTCTCTAGGAACGCGTTGAAGTTGAGGACTACGTGGGCCATTTGATCTACAAGACATATTGTAAAATATTTTAGACTAATGTTCATGATAATAAAGTTCATCTAATCAAATTATATAATGAACTCCCACTTAGATTAGACATCCCTCTAGTCATATAAGTATTACATGATCCGAGTTAACTAGGCCGTGTCCGATCATCACGTGAGATGGACTAGTCAACGTCGGTGAACATCTTCATGTTGATCGTATCTTCTATACGACTCATGCTCGACCTTTCGGTCTTCTGTGTTCCGAGGCCATGTCTATACACATGCTAGGCTCGTCAAGTTAACCCTAAGTGTTTTGCATGTGTAAAACTGTCTTACACCCGTTGTATGTGAACGTAAGAATCTATCACACCCGATCATCACGTGGTGCTTCGAAACAACGAACTTTAGCAACGGTGCACAGTTAGGGGAGAACACTTCTTGAAATTGTTATGAGGGATCATCTTATTTACTACCGTCATTCTAAGTAAACAAGATGCAAAACATGATAAACATCACATGCAATCAAATAATAAACGTGACATGATATGGCCAATATCACATAGCTCCTTTGATCTCCATCTTGGGGCTCCATGATCATCTTGTCACCGGTCTTGACACCATGATCTCCATCATCATGATCTCCATCATCGTGTCTTCATGAAGTTGCTCGCCAACTATTACTTCTACTACTATGGCTAACGCGTTTAGCAATAAAGTAAAGTAATTTACATGGCGTTTCTTAATGACACGCATGTCATATAAAAGAATAAAGACAACTCCTATGGCTCCTGCCGGTTGTCATACTCATCGACATGCAAGTCGTGATTCCTATTACAATAGCATGAACATCTCATACATCACATATAGATCATTCATCATTCATCACAACTTTGGCCATATCATATCACAAACCACTTGCTGCAAAAACAAGTTAGACGTCCTCTAGTTGTTGTTGCAAGTTTTACGTGGCTGAATTAGGGTTCTAGCAAGAACGTTTTCTTACCTACGTGAAAGCCACAGCGTGATTTGTCAACTTCTATTTACCCTTCATAAGGACCCTATTCATCGAATCCGCTCCAACTAAAGTAGGAGAGACAGACACCCGCCAGCCACCTTATGCAACTAGTGCATGTTAGTCGGTGGAACCGGTCTCACGTAAGCGTACGTGTAAGGTTGGTCCGGGCCGCTTCATCCCACAATACCGCTGAAGCAATAAAAGACTAGTAGCGGCAAGAAAGTTGACAAATCCGCGTCCACAACAAATTGTGTTCTACTCGCGCAAGAAGAACTACGCATAGACCTAGCTCATGATGCCACTATTGGGGAACGTTGCAGAAAACAAAAATTTTCCTACTCGCTTCACCAAGATCCATCTAGGAGTTCATCTAGTAACGAGTCATCAGATGCATCTACATACCTTTGTAGATCGCATGCGGAAGCGTTCAAACAACGGGGATGATGTAGTCGAACACGACGTGATCCAAATCACCGATGACCAAGCGCCGAACGGACGGCACCTCCGCGTTCAACACACGTATGGGACGGGAGACGTCTCCTCCTTCTTGATCCAGCAAGGGGGGAGGAGAGGTTGATGATGATCCAGCAGCACGACGGCGTGGTGGTGGATGCAGGGCGTCACAGTAGCAGGGCTTCGCCTATACTACGCGAGAGAGAGACGTAACAGGGAGAGAGGGATGCACCAAAAGCCGTAGCATCAAGTCCCTCCTCTCCCCACTATATATAGGGGTGCCTAGGGGGGGCGCCGGCCCTAGGAGATGGATCTCCTAGGGGGGGGCGGCGGCCAAGGGGTGGGGGGCTTGCCCCCCAAGCAAGGGGGCGCCCCCCTTTAGGGTTTCCCCTAAACCCTAGGCACATGGGCCCTTAGGGAGTGGCGCCCCAGCCCACTATGGGCTGGGTCCCTTCCCACTTCAGCCCATGGGGCCCTCCGGGATAGGTGGACCCACCCGGTGGACCCCCGGGACCCTTCCGGTGGTCCCGGTACAATACCGGTAACCCCGAAACTTGTCCCGATGGCCGAAACAGCACTTCCTATATATAATTCTTTACCTCCGGACCATTCCGGAACTCCTCGTGATGTCTGGGATCTCATCCGGGACTCCGAACAACATTCGGGTTACTGCATATACATATCTTCACAACCCTAGCGTCACCGAACCTTAAGTGTGTAGGCCCTACGGGTTCGGGAGACATGTAGACATGACCGAGACGACTCTCCGGTCAATAACCAACAGTGGGATCTGGATACCCATGTTGGCTCCCACATGCTCCACGATGTCAAGGATTCAATCAACCCCGTATACAATTCCCTTTGTCAATCGATATATTACTTGCCCGAGATTCGATCGTCGGTATCCCAATACCTCGTTCAATCTCGTTACCGGTAAGTCACTTTACTCGTACCGTAATGCATGATCCCGTGACCAGACACTTGGTCACTTTGAGCTCATTATGATGATGCATTACTGAGTGGGCCCAGTGATACCTCTCCGTCATACGGAGTGACAAATCCCAGTCTTGATCCGTGTCAACCCAACAGACACTTTTGGAGATACCCGTAGTATACCTTTATAGTCACCCAGTTACGTTGTGACGTTTGGTATACCCAAAGCACTCCTACGGTATCCGGGAGTTACACGATCTCATGGTCTAAGGAAAAGATACTTGACATTGCAAAACTCTAGCAAACGAACTATACGATCTTTATGCTATGTTTAGGATTGGGTCTTGTCCATCACATCATTCTCCTAATGATGTGATCTCGTTATCAATGACATCCTATGTCCATAGCCAGGAAACCAAGACTATCTGTTGATTAACGAGCTAGTCAACTAGAGGCTTACTAGGGACATGTTGGTGTCTGTTATTCACACATGTATTACGATTTCCGGATAACACAATTATAGCATGAAGAAAGACAATTATCATGAACAAGGAAATATAATAATAATGCTTTTATTATTGCCTCTAGGGCATATTTCCAACATCTACAACCGGACATTAACAAATTCCCATCTGCCCATAACCGCGGGCACGGCTTTCGAAAGTTCAATCCCTGCAGGGGAGTCCCAACTTAGCCCATGACAAGCTCTCACGGTCAACGAAGGAATAGACCTCCTCCCAAGACGTTCCAATCAGACTCGGTATCTCGGTTCTTCAAGACAACTCCGACAATGGTAAAACAAGTCCAGCAACACCGCCCGCTGTGCCGACAAATCTCGATAGGAGCTGCACATATCTCGTTCTCAGGGCACACCGGATAAGCTAAGCGTACGGGAGCCAACGTAACCCAAGTTGCCAAGGGACGGCCCCGCACGGTGCTCTAGGTTGGACCAACACTCAGAGGAGCACTGGCCCGGGGGGGTTTAAAATAAGATGACCCTCGGGCTCCAGAAACCCAAGGGAAAAAGAGGCTAGGTGGCAAATGGTAAAACCAAGGTTGGGCATTGCTGCAGGAGTTTTATTCAAGGCGGACTGTCAAGGGGTTCCCATTATAACCCAACCGCGTAAGGAATGCAAAATCCGGGAACATAACACCGATATGACGGAAACTAGGGTGGCAAGAGTGGAACAAAACACTAGGCGAGAGGCCGAGCCTTCCACCCTTTACCAAGTATATAGCTGCATTAAGATAACAAGATAATATAATGATATCCCAACAAGTAAATAAATGTTCCAACAAGGAACGGTCTCCAATCTTCACCTGCAACTAGCAACGCTATAAGAGAGGCTGAGCAAAGCGGTAACATAGCCAAACAATGGTTTGCTAGGACAATGGTGGGTTAGAGGCTGAACATGGCAATTTGGGAGGCTTGAAAGCAAGTGGTAGGCATCGTAGCATTGGCATAGCAAAAGAGCGAGCAAACTCGCATAGCAAAGATAGCAGTGATTTCGAGGGTATGATCATCTTGCCTGCAAAGTTGTCAGAGTAGACTGGATCCTCGAAAGAAAACTCAACGGGCTCCTCGTTAGCATACTCGTCTCCCGGCTCTACCCAAAACAATACAAACAAGCAACAAGAACACAATCAACCACGTGCAAGGATCAAACAAGATGATGCAAACATGGTATGCTATGCGGGATGCATATGCAAGATATGATAGGAAAATGCATGAACCTGGCCTCAACTTGTAAAACCAAGGGTGCCACTGGAAAGATGAGATGAAATTGCTTGAAAACGATATAAAGATCACCGGAAATCGGAGTTACGGTTTGGAAATGGCAAGCGGTCTGCGATTTACAACAAGTAGTCATCTAAATGCAATGAGATGAACATGCTACAGCACCCAAACATGGCAACAAAATACATGGCAGGGATGCATTCAAGATGCTTAACAAAAGTCTAGCACTGAGCTACGGCCAATTCATCCATTAGGAGGTTCAAACAAGCATGACAAAAATGCAAATGGTAAACAGATCTCAGACTTAGTGAAATTAACACTTGTCTGAAATTTCAGATCATATAGCCCTCTTCGGAGCAACAAAACAACATGCTACAGGACCTGAACATGATAAAGTAAGACATGGCATGGAGCTACTCAACAAGCCTAACAAAAGTCCCTTAGTGACCTTGAGCCAAAAGGGATCACAAAATATACTAACAAGCACACGAATATAGCAAAAACATAATCAGTTTTCAGACTTAGTGAAAACTGGGACATGCTGAAATCATAACTCAAGTAGGCATGTTTACGAGCTCGATGCACTCACCACGGTGCAAGTCATGGCAAGACAAGCATACATACATTAAGAAGGCACAAAATGCAAGCTATACATGGCAAAAACAATGGCATAGCATGCACGGATCAACTACAATAACATCGGCAAAATCGCAAACAAGTTGACGATCTGCCCAGATTCACAACGAAGCAAAAGTAGAGCTCGATTGGCTCAAGCTAGGGTGCTCCATATATGCAAACAAATACATGGATGGATAGAGCACTACAATATTAACAAAACTCCTTTACTGATCATCCTCAAAAGAGGCACGTATCACTAGGAAACAACAGGAACATATGGCATCATGAACTAAACAATCCCAGGACTTAGTGAAACTACTAAGTCCCTGAAAACAGATTTACCGGGTGCCTCACTTTGCAAGCTTGCACTAGGCACCACACGCATCACAAAAATACATGGGTTGCACCTCTGGAAAGATAACAAAACCCTTAACAAAACATATGTAGGACTCAAGGGCATATCATGCACACAATAATCATGGCAAAAATGACAAATGTCTAAGATGGAGTAGCAGATCTGACAATTAACTCAAGTAGCCCTCTTCTAATAGCATTTCGGGCATCAAGATGAACTCTAATGAAAATGATGCAATGGAATGAAATGATATACTCTCTGAGATGAACAATTTTATATGCTATATGCATGAGTCGGAGCTACGGATGCGGAGATATAGCATGACGAAGATAGGCACATGGACTAGGGTTTCGGGACTTAGAAGAAAAAAAAACACCTCCCAGATCTAGATCCAGCCCGAGCACTGTAGCGGTGGCGCGGTTCCCGATGTTGGCCGGATTCGTCGCCGGACTTGCTGGAGAGGGAGTTGGAGGGCGCCGGAGGAGGGGAAGGAGGTCGGGGCGGCGATGGCGGTGCGCCGACGAGGAGCTTCGGGCGCCGGCCGACAATGGCCCGCGGCGGCCGGATCCGGTGGAGGCGGCTGGGTGGCGGCGCGCGCGATGGAGAGGAGCGGCGCGGGGCGCGGCTGGATGGCCTCTAGAGGGCCCGGCCTGGGCTCTCCGGGCCGGCGATGTGGGCGCGGGGCGCGGGCGAGTAGGACGGCGACACATGGCGGCGGTGGGGAGCAGCGGACACATCCGTCGGTGGCAAATTTTGTCCGGCGGCGCGTGGATACGAAGAAGACTAGGGTTTTGGGGGGGGGAGGAGAAGGGGAATTTTCGGGGGTGGACTTTAAATAGGCATAGAGGGAACTAGGAGAGTCCAAATTGAGCACGGTTTCGGCCACGCGATCGTGATCGAACGCTCTAGGTGATGGAGCAGAGTTAGGTGGGTTTTGGGCCAAATTGGAAGGGTGTTGGGCTGCAACACACACGAGGCCTTTTCGGTCCCTCGGTTAACCGTTGGAGTATCAAACGAAGTCCAAATGGTACGAAACTTGACAGGCGGTCTACCGGTAGTAAACCAAGGCCGCTTGGCAAGTCTCGGTCCAATCCGGAAATGTTTAATCCCCACACACGAATGAAAGGTAGAATTGACCACCGGAGGAGAACGAAGCACCGGAATGCAAAACGGACAATGGGGAAAATGCTCAGATGCATGAGACGAACACGTATGCAAATGCAATGCACATGATGACATGATATGAGATGCATGACAACGATAACAACACACAGAGACAAAAACCCGAACCCGAGAGAATAAATTAACTTAAAGTCGGAAATGGCAAGAGTTGGATTACATATTGGGAAAGTTATATCCGGGGTGTTACACTTTAGTACCGGTTGGAGCCACCAACTGGTACTAAAGGTCTATTTTGGCCAGGCCAAGCGGCAGGAAGTGACCCCCCTTTAGTACCGGGTCATGGCTCCAACCAGTACTAAAGGCCCCCCTTTAGTACCGGTTTTAGCCATCAACCGGTACTAAAGGTGGTGCGCTGGCGCATGTGCGGTGCGGGCAAGTTTAGTCCCACCTCGCTAGCCGAGGGGCGCCGGCACCAGTTTAAAAGCCCCCACGCGGCTGCTGGCTCGAATTCCTCTCTATGGCAGGCTTCTGGGCCTAACTCTGCTGCATTGCCCTGTGGGCCTACTGGGCCTTGTGGGCCTGCATCCTCGCCCAACTACAGGTTGGGTTTCTAGTCATATGCAGGCCGCTGTGGCCCAGTAGGTGGCCTTTTTTATTTAGTTTTTTCTTTTCTGCTTTATTTATTTTCTTGTATTTATTTTTGAGTTGGTTTTTTTGCTGTATTTAGAGTTTCTTTGTGAATATTTTTTTACTTTAGGTACAAAAAATTACAAACTTTCTATTAGTGCCAGTAGTTTTCAAATTTTAATAGTTTAAATTTGAATTTTTTGAAATTTGTGTGAATCACTAGTTCGTGAATAACTTAACTTTAAAAATAGATTTTTTAGTGATTATTTTTTCTTATGTTTAATAGTAGTGTGTTTTATCATTATATTCAATTTGGTAATACTTAGGTTATTTCAAAAATGAAATGCCTTTGTAACAACTGAGTTTTCGTCCAAAACCCTGATACTTCGAAAGAGATTGTCCATTTTGTACACGAAGTGCATCCAGTTTTTTTCATAACCCTCTCAACTTTTTTGCACATGCTATGTGGGTGAAATGATGAAACCATGCAACTTTCAACCTTTTCAGAGTTCATTGCACTACTTTTAATTTTAGGGTCATTTAGCTTAAAAATCAGTAAATGCATGAAAAATAGCAAATGATGTCAGAAACGGTTGAAAGTTGATGACGTGGCTTTGAATGATGCATACTGACGCACAAAAAGTCTGGGGTTGTAATAAGTTAAAAAACTGAATTGCCTTTGTAACAGATGAGTTTTCGTCCGAAACCCTGATACTTCGAAAGAGATTGTCCATTTTGTACACGAAGTGCATCTAGTTTTTTGCCGTAACCCTCTCAACTTTTTTGCACATGCTATGTGGGTGAAATGACGATACCATGCTAACTTTCAAACTTTTCAGAGTTCATTTGTACTGCTTTTCAATTTCAGGGTCATTTAGCTCAAAAATCAGTAAATACATGAAAAATAGCAAATGATGTCAGAAAGGGTTGAAAGTTGACGACGTGACTTTGAATGGTGCATATTGAGCGTACAAATATTCTGATGTTGTCATAAGTTAAAAAATGAATTGCCTTTGTAACAGATGAGTTTTCATCCGAAACCCTGATAGTTCGAAAGAGATTGTCCATTTTGTACACAAAGTGCATCCAGTTTTTGCCGTTACCCTCTCAACTTTTTTGCACATGCTATGTGGGTGAAATGGTGATACCATGCCAACTTTCAACCTTTTCAGAGTTCATAGTACTGCTTTTCCATTTCAGGGTCATTTAGCTTAAAAATCAGTAAATGCATGAAAAATAGCAAATTATGTCAAAAGGGGTTGAAAGTTGATGACGTGACTTTGAATGGTGCATACTGAACGCACAAAAAGTTTGGAGTTGCAATAATTAAAAATATTCCCTAACTATTACAAAGATTCCTTACAGTTTGTCCAAAGTGGGACTTTCCAGATATACAAGTCTGGAAACTCACTAGAGAACAAAGTGATGACAGTGAAGCCGATCACATCCTAGAGTGGGATCTTTGGGTGTGAAACTTTTTTTTCACGTGTGTCCCTTTTCGCCGTAATCATGGACAATCTTCATCATTTAAGTGGATGCTCAGGTTAATATTCACTATGAATGGAGCAATTTCATCAAACTTTTCATATTCTTCTGACATGTCTGTCTTGTCATCCACTCCCACGATGTTTCTTTTCCCTGAAAGAACTGTGTGGCGCTTTGTCTCATTGTATGATGTATTCGCTTCCTTATCTTTTCTTTTTCTCGGCATGGTAGACATGTCCTTCACATAGAAAACATGTACCACATCATTGGCTAGGACGAATGGTTCGTCTGCATACGCAAGATTGTTGAGATCCACTGTTGTCATTCCGTACTGCGGGTCTTCCGTTACCTTGCCTCGTGTCATATTGACCCATTTGCACCAAAACAAAGGGACCTTCAAATCATGTCCATAGTCAAGTTCCCATATGTCCTCTATTTAACCATAATATGTGTCCTTTCCCCTCTTGCTGCATCAAAGTGGACACCACAATTTTGGTTGGTGCTCTTCTTATCTTGGGCGATCATGTAAAATGTATTCCCATTTATCTCATACCCTTTGAAAGTCATTATATTTGAAGATGGTAACTGGGACAGCAAGTATAGGCCATCTTCAATAGCGGCATCATGCATGGCACATGTCTGCAACCAACCGGCGAAAGTCCCCGTTTGTTCACGTGTAATCCTGTCGTCAGACTGCTCCGGGTGTTTGGAGCATAGAAAATTCTTGTGTTCCTCCATATACGGAGCCACCAAGGCGGTATTTTGTAGAACTGTGTAGTGTGCTTGAGTGAGAGAATGCCCGTCCATGCATATTATTTGTTCCGGTCATAGCGTGACATTTCCACCCATCCTGCTCTTATGCCGCGATTCAGGAACACCAATCGGCTTAAGGTTAGGAATAAAGTCAATACAAAACTCAATGATCTCCTCATTTTCATGGCCCTTTGGAGATGCTTCCTTCTGGCCTAGCATGGTTATGAAGATATTTCTTTAAGACTCCCATGAACCTCTCAAAGGGGAACATATTGTGTAGAAATACAAGATCCAGAACGTTAATATCTTCGCGTAGGTGAACTAGGACGTGCGTCATGATATTGAAGAAGGATGGTGGGAACACCAACTCGAAACTGACAAGACATTGCACCAAATCATTCTCTAACCTTGGTATGATTTCTGGATCTATTACCTTTTGAGAGATTGCATTGACGAATGCACATAGCTTCAAAATGGCTAATCGAACGTTTTCCGGTAGAAGCCCCCTCAATGCAACCAGAAGCAGTTGCTTCATAATCACATGGTTCCCTTTATATTCAACGAGAAGCCAGACGGGACCTTCATACTAAACAGGCATTCAAAGAATATTTCGTTCTCTTCTTTCGTAAGAGCGTAGCTGGCATGACCCTGATGTATGTCGTCTTTTCCGTGCATACGTTGCTGGTCCTCCTGTGCCTCCGGTGTATCTTTTGTCTTTCCATACACGCCCAAGAAGCCAAGCAGGGTCACGCAAAGATTCTTCGTCACGTGCATCACGTCGATTGCGGAGCGGACCTCTAGGTCTTTCCAATACGGCAGGTCCCAAAATATAGATTTCTTCTTCCACATGGGTGCATGTCCATCAATGTCATTCGGAACAGATTGTCCGCCAGGACCCTTTCCAAAGATTACCTTCAAATCCTTGACCATGTCCTGTACATCATCACTAGTATGGCGGCGAGGCTTCGTCCGGTGACCTGCCTCACCTTTGAAATGCTTGTCTTTGTTTCTTATGGGATGCCTGCTCGGAAGAAATCGACGATGTCCCAGGTACACATTCTTCCTACAATTATCCAAATATATACTGTTGGTATCATCCAAACAGTGCGTGCATGCATGGTATCCCTTGTTTGTCTGTCCTGAAAGGTTACTGAGAGCAGGCCAATCATTGATGGTCATGAACAACAACGTCTGTAGGTCAAATTCTTACTGTTTGTGCTCATCCCACGCACGTACACATTTTCCATTCCACAGCTGTAAGGGTTCTTCAACTAATGGCCTTAGGTACACATCAATGTCGTTGCCGGGTTGCTTAGGGCCTTGGATGATCACTGGCATCATAATGAACTTCCACTTCATGCACAACTGAGGAAGGTTATACATACATAGTGTCACATGCCAGGTGCTATGGTTGCTACTCTGCTCCCCTAAAGGATTAATGCCATCTGCGCTTAGACCAAACCATACATTCATTGTGTCACCTTCAAAGTCCTCACAGTACTTTCTCTCAATTTTTCTCCACTGTGACCCGTCAGCGGGTACTCTCAACTTCCCGTCTTTCTTATGGTCTTCTCTGTGCCATAGCATTGACTTGGCATGCTATTTGTTTTGGAACAAATGTTTCAACTGTGGTATTATAGGAGCACACCACATCACCTTGGCAGGAATCTTCTTCCTGGGGCGCGCGCCCTTGACATCACCAGGGCCATCGTGGCTCATCTTATAGCGCAATGCACCGCATGCCAGGCACGCGTTCAAATCCTCGTACTCACCGCGGTAGAGGATGTAGTCATTAAGGCATGCATGTATCTCCTGCACCTCTATCCCTACAGGGCAGACAGTCTTCTTTGCTTCGTACGTACTCTCGGGCAATTCATTGTCCTTTGGAAGCATCTTCTTTAAGATTATCAGAAACTTTCCAAATCCCTTGTCAGATACACCATTCTCTGCCTTCCATTGCAACAATTCCAGTGTGGTGCCCAGCTTTTTCTTGTTAGCTTCGCAATTCGGGTACAACAATTTCTTGTGATCCTATAACATGCGCTGCAACTTCTTCTCCTTTTGACTTGCGCAGTTTCTCTTTGCATCAGCAATGGCCCGACCTAGATCATCACCGAGCTCATCTGATGCCTCTTCTTCAGCTTCTTCCCGCATTGCCGGCTTAGCTTCTTCCCCCATTGTTGTACCATCGTATTCAGGGAACCCATGGCCAGCATAGCTGTCCTCATCCTGTTCTTCTTCACTGTCTTCCATCATAACCCCTCTTTCTCCGTGCTTGGTCTAAATATTGTAGTGGGGCATGAAACCGGACTCAAACAGGTGGACGTGAATGGTTCTTGACCTAGAGTAATTCTGATCATTCTTACAGCCGGCACATGGACAAGGCATAAAACCATCCGCCCGCTTGTTTGCCTCTGCCGCAAGCAGAAAAGTACACACGCCATTGACGAACTGGGGAGAGCATCGGTCATCGTACATCCATTGTCGGCTCATCTTCATTACACAACACCGAATAGACCAAATTAATACAAGTTCATACAACACTTAAATGCAACATACAAATAACTCTCTAGCTAAAGCATTTAAATGCAACAACAAATGCGATCAAGATCGCAACTAAGGTAACAATTGATCCAACAGCATAATAATACCAAGCCTCACTATCAATGGCATATTTTCTAATCTTTCTAATCTTCAACCGCATTTTCTCCATCTTAATGTTGTGATCATCGACGACATCGGCAACATGCAACTCTAATTCTATCTTCTCCCCCTCAATTCTTTTCAATTTTTCTTTCAAATACTCGTTTTCTCTTTTAACTAAATTTAACCTCTCGACAATAGGGTTGGTTGGAATTTCCTGTTCATATACCTCCTAGATAAAAATGTCTATGTCAACTTGATGGGCATAATTTGTCATAAACACAAAATGCAACGAATAGTTATAAAAGAGAATATACCACATCTGAATCATAACCCGGACGAGGGCCGACAGGGACGGATATCAAAACCATGGCACTATGTATAAAAAACAACGTACGGGTAAGATAATTATACGAGTAGCTATATATCTAAATCACACAAACATGATTTTTTTTATATAAAAGGAATAAGAACAAGAGGCTTACCACAAGATGGTGCTGGCGACGGGACGGTGCGGGCGATCGACGGTGGTTAGGACGGAGACATGAAGGCACCAAGTAAACCACACCTACATATGCAAACTAAGAGTTATTTTGACATCAAATTGCATATAAATCAAATAGTACCACATATAATTTCTCCCAAAATAAAACCCATAAATCACAATACTTATAGAGCATTGCAAGAGCTAATCTAGCAATGAGAGATGAAAGGACAAAGTTGCTAACCTTTGTGATCACTTGGATGGATGGGGTGCCTTCAAATCTTCACAAATTTTGGCAAAAATGGAGTGTGAGCTCGAGAGGAAGAGGAAGAAAACATAGGAGAGGGGAAAGGGGAAGAATAGAGCGCTCGGGCTCGACGAAGGGGTTTTATATAGGATGATCTTTAGTACATATTGGTTATACGAACCGGGATTAAAGATGCATCTCTAGTCCCGGTTCATAGCATGAACTGGTACTAAAGATGCTGGTGGGGCCCCAGCCTGACACCAGCCTGCCACCACCACTTTAGTACCGGTTCGTGGCACGAACCGATACTAAAGGTTCGCCACAAACCGGTCCTAATGAGCGGCGCCCGCCTAGCCGTTGGAACCGACACTAATGAGCACATTAGTGTCGGTTCAATTACAAATCGGGACTAATGTGCTTCACATTAGACCCTTTTTCTACTAGTGTAGGGTCACCGTACATCCCTCTAATCCTCCATTTGAATCCATCATCTTCGGTTACCGTCATATCTATATGCATCCTGCCTTTTCGAAGGAAGACTTAAGTTTATACCTCTTCTCCAAAACATAGCAACACCACCACCCGTTCCGTTGCAGTCTCGCCACCATACTCGTCAAACCAAGCTTTATTCTAAATTTCTCTAGCCTCTTCTCGGTGAGTTTACTCTCTGACAAGAAAAAAAATATCAGGGACCTCCTTCTTCTGGAGATTTTAGAGAATTTTTTTCTGGAGCTCCAGAAGACCACAAACTGCTGGTCCGTTCCCCATTACCCCGGCAGTTCCAAGCCACTATCCTCATTGCTTCATGCAGGGCTTCTCCCTCAGCCCCGTGATAGTTGCTACCAAATTTTGCACCACATCTTTCTGACCACCCTTTCACAACTACTTCTGATCGAAGTCACACTCAAGTCACCATCCGCCACACCTTTCTTCTACCATGTGTTAACTGTGTTCTGAAGTTCCCCTTCATCCTTACAATGGCGTCCTTATAATTTTTTATACGTCCCAATACCACCTTTGCTGCTACTTCCCGCCACCCCGGACGTCGAAACACCTGATAGAAACTTGATCACACCGTCAGATTTGCTTATAACTAAATCAGGCTTGTCTACCATCATTGGTTGCATGGCCTCGGAGTCCGTACCCACAGCAATGCCAACCCCACTCCCAAAGTTTAGTGGCGCACTGACACGCATGGCCTGGGTGTTCGTGCACGACACAGTAGACAGCAGCACCCCACCACCTTGCTGCATGGTCTCGAACCTTGATGCAGATACTCTCGCCATAACCTTGTCTCCTAATACTCCTTTTCTCTGATACTGCTCCCCAGCTCCCGTACATTCTCGGCGTCAGACCTATGCTCTTTTTGTTGGATCGTGGGATGCTTGGGTGTGATACTAGCAACTGTTCCTTTCTCTTTCTCAGTACCACCACTTCCTGCTATTCCTTTGTCTTTTCGCCACGACGGCTCACCACTGCCTGATAATGGTGTACTATGCCATGTGCTTCCCCTTGGCCCATTCGAGCTTGCTCTTCCACCCGCCCATCTACCTCTGTCATCACCAGAGTTTCTTTTGCGATCCATGAACGCCCTGAGCCACGGCCTAAACTGTGCTTTCTCCCCTGTCTTAAATATAATATTACAGGCCCTATCCTCATGACCAATCAGACCACACACATAACAAAACTCTGTGAGATATTCGTACTCAAAGGGACACCATTATTGATTCTGGACAATCTAGACTGGGTAGATAAGCATGACTAGCAAGGATGTCCGTTTAATGATTGCGATAAATACTTTCCTATTAGGCACTGTTCCAATCCCATATGAAGCATGCATGAGCTGTTACGAGTTACGACATAGACAAGATACAATGATACACTGATTTAAATAAGGAAACTACCAAAAATGCATCGATGCGTATACATGAGAAATGGCAAAGAAACGCGCATATGCCAGCAAATAATAGAAACACAACGCTTTCACTCCAGCAAACAACAAAACCCAGATTTCCAGTTGTCTGCTATGTGGATATTACCATACTCCTCACCGCACCCTGGCTAACATTAAAACGCCACGATAGACTACAAGCAAGTCCACAAGAGAACATTCGTAGAGAATTTATAAATCAACCAGATCCCATCGAGGCAACTCGTCTCTCGATTTCCCTCTGCAAAAATGGAGTCCTGTGGTTCTACCTCGTCCACCTTCCCGGTCGACACGTCCCTCTCGCTGGCCATCCATGTCGAGGACGAGAAGCTAGGGCAAAAGACCCCGACGGCATCGTCCCACACGCCGACGTCGGCTTCCAAGAGGGTGCAGGAGGTGTCCCTCCCGCCCACGTTCACCTGTAACTTTTGCCCTCGCTCCTTCGGAACAGCCCGGGCGCTAGGTGGGCACCAGAAGGCGCACAGCACGCTCCAACGCGCGCGGCGCAACAGCCGGAAGGCGCACATGAGCTGTCGTCCCACTTGGTACTCGGTCGCCAGCGCCCTGCGCACCGCGTGCCTCCACGCTCGGCCCTTCGACGCATGGCACACCCACTACGACCACTCCGTCCCGCTTTCGTTCCCATGGCAAACCGGGACCGGCCCTCGAGGTCTTGCTCCCGCTCAATCGTCATCTGCGGCGCTGGGCAATGGATACGGCGGCAATGGAGAAGGGGGTCATCTTGGACGCCAGCAAGGCGTGAGTGAAGTGAATCAGGAGGAGACCCCCAATGGGATTGATCTAACCCTGAAGATCTAGATTAGGGCTTTCAGCTTTGGATTGGTTTTTGTCACCTCAAAGAATAAGATGTTTCGTTATGTTTAATTGTTTGAATGTTCTGTTTGTTGCATCATCTTAAGGTCGAGATTACTTAAGTGCATCTCCTTGTAATTCTGTACTAAACGCAAATTGTGATCAGTCAATGTACTTGGACGGTGATATTTCAAAAGCACAATTCAAGCAGGTGGTTATCTGGATGAGTTTTAGCCATGGGCCTTTCCCTAAGATGGAGCGATGTTCTTTCTTCTTGCCTATGTTACTGTAGAAAAAAGGAACTCTGTTACTGTTCTTCGTTCAAAATAAAACGTGAATACTGTATGAGTTGCAGAAACAGACAGTATGGAAATAGTGTCTCAAATCGTTTATTCTCATGTAATTAATAATGAAGTTGTACAACTATCTACGTAAATGGGTAATGTTTCACTGTAGGTCGAGCTACATGGAACCTTTTATATTCAGCCATCCAACATTGCTTTAAAATCCGTACTCTCGAACTAACTTACAACAAGAAGATTTCTCTTTTTTATTTCTCTCAAATGAAATAACATATAGACTTCAAACTTTCCAGATCAAACAAACTTTACAACTTCAATGTGTGAAATTTTTTTCAGATTTTTTGGACCGACATAAATATACAAAATGAGAATTTTCTTGATTAAAAAAATAATTTTTAGCATTTAAAATGCATGAAAAAATCTGAAAGTTTTTTCCCACATAGTAATTAGAATGTTTTGTTGTCCTGCGAAGTTTGAAGTTTATACGTTGTTTCGTTTGAGAGAAACAAAAATGACAAATGTTTTTGCATGGATCCTGATGCAAAAATGGATGGCTAAGATAAGGGGTACCACGTAGCTTGAGCTACACAAAACCGCACTCACGGAAATGTGATCTAATCTTTTCCACAAAAAATAAGGGAAAAGATTCCCTTCAGCCGGCCGATTTGCAGCGCATCGTCCGCCGGCCTGAGATGCACACCACGCTTTTCATCATTCTTTTTTCCTTCTTATCTTAATCGCTAACGACTGAGTGCCATTTGTTTCCATTTTTTTCTTCGTTCGTCTTCTGCAGTATGTGTTCTGTTGCGAAAATAATCTACAACATGACCTGTGTTGCAAAAAAAAAATCAACTAACATTTCCGCAACATGTGCTTTGTTACAAAAAAAATGCAATAGGGCCTTTGGCAAAGAAAATTTTGTTCCCACAACACGATCTCTGATGCAGAAAATATTCTATAACATAAATTATGTTGCAAAAAAAAATCTAATGACATTTCCGCAACATGATCTCTGTTGCAAAAAAGTCTAAAACATAGTCTATGCTGTAAAAGTTAGGATGCCCGTCAGCCGCTTGATGGCGTTAGATCCGGCGGCTAGCGACTCGGCTGATCTTTGCATAGCACCCCCCAAAAAATAATTATTTTTTTTAGATTTGTGTAGAGTTTAGCTAGGCATGGCACCGGTAAAAAAAATTCCAATGTAAATCAAGGTTGAAATTTACAGTTAATCTCTTAAGTTACACAAGTACTAAGGGCTATTATGTATATGAGGACATATTGGGGGGGGGGGGGTGACATTTTGGCTACTAGGAGGACATACTTCCACGTGAATGGTAACACAAAAAAAATAGTAAATGTTTTTTTAAATGAATTATTTTGTGGATTTTCGTTTTAGTTTCGCAAGCATGCTTGACAATTTTCATGCGAAACGGAGTGGCGGTGTTTCGTTGGTGAAAAAGACAAATTTGGAATAACATTTGGTGTTCAATTTGTTTTTTTGCACGTGCCAAAATGATTAACCTTTCTGCCTCAAAATATGCAGGTAGCATTTGGATGTGACTAAGAACATATAAACAAAATTTCTTGATTTTTTTAGACTATTCAAAAATTATTTTTGGCCCCGGGAGCACGTGCTCCCAGGAGCCGAATTGAATTTCCGATATTAAGCTTCATCTCCTCTAATATTCATAACATAATTTGATCTCTTCACTAGCTAAAAAACTCACATCCAAGTCATTATCGCAAATAGAGGACAAAAAGTTATTGTTCTTTGAGAAAATAAATATCACCGGTGCAGGCATGTGATAAGAAAAGCACATTAAACAAATAGCTTTTTAAATAACCGCTAGCAATAGCATCATACATAGCATAAAAATGCCTCATATCTACTATAAAAAGGTGTATCACATATGCAAAAGATCCCCGTTGAGAAGCCTACACAATATAAAAGACATAACACAAACAACACATATGTCCTTCCTAGGGCCAGTTGTAACTTTAGTGGCCCAAGGAAAAACTAGAAGCCCAGGCCCTTGAATACAAACATTAAAAAAATATAATAATCTGTATGAGTGAACATGTAAAAATTCCATAGGGGGTTGGGCATAGGCTATGTATAGATAGTGAATTAGAGGCATACTATACTCGTGGTGGCCCTGCGGGTGTTGTGTGATCTCCCAGTGACTCGGCCCGTTGGCATAGCTACATGCCAGGCCATTATACATACCACCGTCAAGTGGAGGATCTCTATGCATTCAAAATTGTAGTCAGGCAGCCAAGTGGTAGTCCTTCCCAAGGAAAGCGCCAAGGATGAGTTCAGGGTGTATGTCCTTCTAGATGTAGTCTACATTGATCAACCACACCGATCAAACAGGGGGTATTATGAGGTGAGGTGGATGTCTTGCCACAACCAGGTCACCATTCTACTTGCGGATCATTCGATGGGACATGGTCTGGATGGTGCTAGGGGCACCTCCAACATTTTTTACGTGCATACTCCTTTAGACATTATTCTAGTGGCATATCCAATGGACAATCCGACATTTCTTAGAGAGAAATGCTCAAAATTCAAAGATCTAGAGAACAATTCTATTTCAATTTAACCTGGTAAACCACCTCGTGCTTTAATGACTTACCTAAAATATTAGCACATGATGCCATAAGTAATATTTTTAGTAGTTAGCAGTTTAAAAATGCATATGGGTTGTAAACATGACAACGAAAGGTGAGGTAAGATGCTCTATTATTGAAGGATGGCTATAAGCAGGAGTAGCATGTCGGTCAACACATATGAAATCAACTCGAGTGGCAATTGCATGCAAGGGCTCGCATGAGAATGAGCATCAAAATTGTCTTGGTTAATCAAGGATGGACATAGGCCTCTACAATTAGTCTTCCCATGGAATAGGCTACTACATGGACATAGGTAGGCTCACTAGTGATGAGCACAGTTTGCACTTTAGTGGCTAGTTAGGCGCTAGTTAATGGAGACTCGTCAATAGTAAGTAGCGGCTAGTGGCGAGTGGCGTGTGGATCGCTCATGAGTTGGAACTTAACGGCAGCGACAAGCATGCAAAATGAATCATTAGTGATAACCATCTCAATAGTGATACACACTCCCCGAGGGCAATGTGCCTTTACTCATTATCGTGGTTTATCCAGCTAATGAATACTACATGTTGGATATCTAGAGGGAAGGTATTCATGCGGTCTAGGGTGAAATTTTTCAGAGCCAACCATGATGGCTCAAGTGATCACAACTTTGACTACAAACTATTTTCGAGCTCAGAATGTGGAGGTGGAACCAGGACAAAAAAAGTGGGAGAGAGAGATAGAGAGAGAGAGAGAGATAGAAGGGGAGTTACATGGAGTACTATAGAAACCAAGCACAATAAAGTGGCTGAATATTGGAGAAAAGGACGGGAAACAGAGGGCAAAGGGTTGTATAGAGGGAAGGTGGGAAGTAGTTTGCCGAGTGTTTGAAATGTGGTACTTGGAGAAGTATGTAAATAATTTTATAAGTAAATAAAAAAGTCCTTAGTTGGGTGTTGTTAGCCAGACAATCGGCAGAGATTAAAAATACGGGTGGTTCATTCCTTAGCCCAGTGTTGACTTAGAAACACTCTACAAAAAGGATATGCAGTCACCCCTCCATTAACCTTGGCAAGCAGCAACATGACTTATTGCATTTTTTTGACAGAAAGACTGTAAAGGAGGCTCCTACAGTATAATTGATGCAACAAACCAAAGTTGCAAGTATCATGCCTTGAACTTTGGTGGGAGTGAAGGCATTATTAGCCCCTTTCCAACACTAGGAGATATTGCGTTCGCTGAGTACCTAACTATAATTCGAGTGTTTGCTAACCTATGGTCAACAAATGCAAGGATTTTACAGGTCTAAATGTTTGCCAAGCAATTTCTATTCCACTCAGTTTCGGGGGGCCTTTGTCGAGTGCCCAACGTAAAACACATGGAAAGGAGATGGGCACTCAACAAACATATATATGTTCACTCGACTAATTCGTCGATTCTAGTTGTGAGATTGTGTGCGGTGCATAGATGGCAAAGGCAACAAGAAGGGTATGTTATGTTGAACATAGACACTAATTTTTGTGCTAATATGGGGACATACGATACAGAGGCGGTTATTATCGATGACCATGCAAGCTTAATATATAGTAGCAAGTACATTTGGCATTAGTTATGGCATGGCCGCCTCGAAGGTGGAATATCAAGTTCTAGCGGAGGGAGGGGGTCAAGGTAGGAGAAGACCTGAGGAACTACAATCACTTGAGGGGGCCTAGGTAGAACCTAGGTGCCCCCTATAGATGCCCAGATCCAGTAGGCGCCTAGGGATGGTGCTTGGCCCTCCTCTATGTATGTATAAACCTGATACCTTATTTTTCTTTTTTCTTGAACTTTTCTTCTATTGACTTGTTCAAAATTTAAAAGGCATTTTAACAATTGGGAATTATAGTCTACGAAATTAAAGGGACTAAACTAAAGTGAAAATAGTGACTAAAGGGGGGAAGATAGTCGATGGAAATTACTTTACCATTATGAAAATGATTTATCAATAAGGATGATCAATTCTTATCTTATTAATAAACTTCTCATCAGAACCAAATCCATTATACATTAAATTTTTACTCTAGGTTATCTCAGCTTTGATAGAGATAATTCCTATTGTAACACTTTGAATTATCTTCTTCAGAAGAGGCATAGGACAAAATTAACCTTTCAATAGTGATAGTCAACACCATTCTTGAGGGAGGACAATATTTATTTTGATTCATATTATCCTTGGAAAATAAAAAATATGTTAGTTTCCATCGACATTTAAAGTAACCTTGCCTTCCGTGCAACCAATAATAGCCTTGTCAGAAATGGTCTTCCTAGAATAATAGATAAGCTAACATCCTCGGACGTATCAAGGACAAGAAAGGCTAGAAGGATCTAAGCACTAAGAACCACCACTGGGACGTCTTCACAAATACTAATGGACGTTTGCAAAGATATAGTCAATTTGTCTTTATGAAGAGAGAAAAACATGACACTTACACCTTCACGTAAATCACATAAAAATAGATTTAATATAAAGCTTCTTTTAATGGTGTAAGGTATAGCGTGAATCTGAGGGTCTCCTAATTTCTCAGGATGTTTTCCTCTAAGAGAATAGTTGGCAAGCATAGTAGATTTACTTTTACAAGGTATCTTTCTTTTATTAGTGATTGTATATTTCATATAGTTGAAGTAAGATGTGATTTTCATATCTTAAGTCACAGGGATTTACAAAAAAATGATTCATGAAAATATTTTAGTATCAGAGATAGAAATGTCATGTTTATCATTAGTTTCATGAGAGTGTCTATCATCTTTATTAATAATAGACTTTTCACAAGTTATTCTAGAAGATTCATCACTTTTATATTTATGCTTTTCTTTGTATTCAAAGAAGTACCAGGGGTTGTCCAATTAGCCTTTAGTTAATCTTGAATAATCCTAATAGTACAGCCTTCTAGATACAAATGATCTTGGATGGAGGCTCAACCCCTAGTGTCTACCCCATAATTTTTATTGCTAGAATGTGCCATTTCGTGTATAATTCTTTCTGACTCGTCATGCTTTGTATGAGCTGAATTCGAATCATATCACAATGTTTAGCAATCCCTTCTATATTATTCATGTCCCTCTCTAATTTTTAGATATTTTTTGATCCTATTGAAGTTGATAGAAGGATTTATTTTTAATTTCCATGTTAAAATAATATTGTTCAACGAGAACATGATTTATTTTCTCATGGCTAGGAAGCTTATCATACGGGAGATCACCTTGATAAAATTTATAAATAGAATTAACTTTAATAACAAGACCTAAAAGCTGAGGTGGGAAGTGTCAACCAAGATGCGTAATTTCTCTAATTCATCAGTCGGAATACATTTTTTCTGAAAAATGCTCATCTTCTTTCATATCTTCATAATTTAGAGTACATACTTATTTTCTTTGTTATAGGGTCTGATAATAGATCATTTGGATCCCGTCATCATAAATTTTAGCAATTCCATCATGAAGTTCCCTACCTTCTTTCCATGTATTGTCCTTGCTAACATTTCATGCATAGCTAGTTATCTATTGTTGTCTATGATTTAGGTGTTAGAGCATTGTAGAATATATATAAAACAAGGCATGATCTTTAATACCACGAAGTTGATTATAACCTAGTAGCTCACAAATCATACCCCAAGTTTGAGGTAAAGCCTCAAGCTTGGTTTGAGAAAAAAATATGAATGCCTTCGACTACAACATAAAATTTACGCACTAACATATATTTTTCCCATAAAACACTGATACAACGACTTCCTATACAAACGGTTTTTAACGCCTTTCCACGACGGAGTTTTAAACTGCCGCCTTGCCTGTGTGTGCGATAGAGGGGTCCTTCCCACACTACCCACAAATCATTGGTGATCGCTAGCAATGATACAGACGCATTGCCAAATGTAATCGTATGCGATGTAGGAACATATCACACACACTACATTCTGGCACACGTGTGGGATTGGTGACCAATCGTCCACGTCTCTCACGAGTCAAACTATTCTAATTATGCGGTTAAACTAAACGGTGTTGCTCATTGGACAGTTGCAAAATAAGTCCTAAGGCACACGGTCCATCATAGAAACTGTGGGCGATATGTGCCCCATCGCACACAAGTATTCTATGGCAATCGTATGCCTTGCATGAGACGATTGCACACGTTTCCTGAACAATTCACGAGTAGGATTGAATTTAGCATTGGCCATGGTTTCCTATAAGCTCTCGTGTGCGATAATGTGCTGTCACAAACGGTTTAGGACTCCCTACGCACACGTAGAAGTGCTGCAAATCATCTGCGATTTGTTGTGTATCACCAACGGTTCCGCTATGATTGACGTCTGCTTTCCTTTCAGGATCGCACACGATAATGTGCTATTACAAATGGTTCAGGAGCCCCTACGCACACTTAGAATTGCTGCGAGGTGCTTGCGATTTGTTGTGTATCCCCGACGGTTGCGGTATGAGTGACGACGTGTGCTTTCCGTTCGGGATTGCACATGTTTCCTAAACAATTTACGAGTGGGATTATATTTTGCCTTGTCCACCGTTTCCTACACTACTAGAAAAAGGGATATAGCTAATATGGACATTAATGGCGCACCATGTATGTGGTGCGCCACTGCTATATAGCAGTGGCAGTAGTGGCGCACCAGATACATGGTGCGCCATTAATGTCCTCATTACTACTGGTGCACTTGGTGGCCGGTGCGCCATTACTAATTTTGAAAAAAGGTTAAAAAAAAATTTAGTAGTGGTGCACCAGGGGACACTGTCCACTGGTGCACTGTTAACTAGTAATGGCGCACTGTCCACTGGTGCGCCACTACTAACATGTTTTTTTTCAAAACTAGTAATGGCACACCACTCACCATGTTTTTTTCAAAACAAGTAATGGCACACCATTCATAGGTGGTGCGCCATTGGTAACCTGGGAGCAGCTAGATATTTTGGACAGCCACCTACCGCAGTCACTTTCTCCACTTCATTCTCTCCACCTCTACCAAGCTTGGTCTCATAGATTCACCATAGATTTGTCTCCTCCTCCTCCTCACCTCATTTGCACCATAGATTCAGCCAAATTAAGTGGTTAAATTTCCTTTTTTGATAGGTAACTAAGGGGAAAGCTTTCTGTATGTTCTAGATCTACTTTTTGATAGGATGCAGGCCCGAGGGGAAAGCTTTTTGATAGGTAACTAAGTGGTTAAATTTCCCGAGAGAAAGCCAAGCTGGATCAACTGGAGATAGATGCGGTTACTCCATTGTATGAAGGATGCAGGCCCGAGGATACCCTCCTGAAAG
Source organism: Triticum monococcum (assembly GCA_034509565.1). Taxonomy (NCBI): domain Eukaryota; kingdom Viridiplantae; phylum Streptophyta; class Magnoliopsida; order Poales; family Poaceae; genus Triticum; species Triticum monococcum. Next base: position 369,926,914 of record CM067845.1, read on the forward strand.
TAACGCTCATGGCTCTGGAGATGAAGGTAAAACACAAAATGACCAATGCATGCTTCGACGAGAACATGTCATTCTGGCACGAATGTCTTCCCAAGGGGAACAAGTGCCCGACCAGTTTCGAGGAGGCGAAGAAAATCGTGTGTCCTCTGGATTTACCGCACATGAAATACCATGTGTGCATGAAAAATTACATCATTTATCGGGACAAGCATGCAGAGTCTACCATATGTCCGATGTGCGGCGTCACTCGATACAAGAAGAGGAAGAAAGCTCCTCGAAAAGTGGTGTGGTACTTTCCGATCACTCCTTGTCGGTAGCGGTATTTCACGGACCCTAAGCTAGCAAAGCTCCTACGTTGGCACACGGATAGGGAGGAGAAGAAACGAGAACATGACGGAAATGATCCTGAGATAAATAAAAAAGACAAGATGCTGAGTCACCCTAAGGATACGAGCCAATGGCAAGCGTTGAACTTCAAACACCCGGAATTTGGGGACGATCCAAGGAACATCGTGCTGGGTGTGAGCACCGATGGAGTCAATCTGTTTGGCAGCCAGAGAAGCACACATAGCACCTGGCCTGTGTTTGTGTGGATGTACAACCTTCCCCCTGGTTGTGCATGAACAGGAAGTACATTCACATGAGTATGCTAATTGAAAGGCCGAAACAACTAGGGAATGACATCAATCTGTATTTGGGGCTGTTAAAAGAGGAGCTAGACATGCCGTGGAAAACGCCAGCCAATACATGGGACGCCGAAGAGAAAGAATATTTCCCTACGAGAGCCACACTGCTCACGACGGTGCACGACTATCTCGGTTACGGATATGTCGCGGGGCAGGTGGTCCACGATTTTCTGGATGCATCACGTGCATGGATGATACAACCTATTGCCAGCTAGATAGAGATCTCGGGTCTTCGAAAACCGTGTTCATGGGACATCGAAGGTGGCTTCGCGACGATGACTCATGGAGAAAACGCAAGTATCTGTTCGATGGTGAAACCGAACCCCGAAGACGCCCGGGTACGAGGAGCGGCGAGGAAATAAACGAGCTGTTGGAAAATTGGAAAGATTGTCCACTGCTGGGAAAGAAGCAAAAGGCGCCAGATGTTGGGGAACGTAGTAATTTCGAAAAAATTTCCTACGCACACGCAAGATCATGGTGATGCATAGCAACAAGAGGGGAGAGTGTTGTCTACGTACCAACGCAGACCGACTGCGGAAGCGATCACACAACGTAGAGGAAGTAGTCGTACGTCTTCTTCCCGATCCGACCGATCCAAGCACCGTTACTCCGGCACCTCCGAGTTCTTAGCACACGTTCAGCTCGATGACGTTCCTCGGGCTCCGATCCAGCAAAGCATCGAGGAAGAGTTCCATCAGCACGACGGCGTGATGACGATCTTGATGTACTACCGACGCAGGGCTTCGCCTAAGCACTGTAACAGTATGATCGAGGTGGAATTTGGTGGCAGGGGGCACCGCACACGGCTAAGGAACGATCTCAAGGATCAACTTGTGTGTCTTGGGGTGTCCCCTGCCCCCGTATATAAAGGTTGGAGGGAGGGGGGCTGGCCGGCCAGAGAGAGGGAGGTGCAGGAGGAGTCCTACTCCTACCGGGAGTAGGACTCCCCCCTCCAATCCTAGTCCAACTAGGAATCCTTTAAAGGGGAGAGAGAGAGAGGTGGCCGGCCCCTCTCCTAGTCCTAATAGGACTAGGGAGAGGGGGGGAGGCGCAGCCCTATGTGGACTGCCCTCTCACCTTTCCACTAAGGCCCATGTTGGCCCATTTGGCTCCCGGGGGGTTCCGGTAATCCTCCCGGTAATCCGGTAAAATCCCGATTTCACCCGGAACACTTCCGATGTCCAAACATAGGCTTCCAATATATCAATCTTTACGTCTCGACCATTTCGAGACTCCTCGTCATGTCCGTGATCTCATCCGGGACTCCGAACAACCTTAGGTACATCAAAATGCATAAACTCATAATAACTGTCATCGTAACGTTAAGCATGCGGACCCTACGGTTCGAGAACAATGTAGACATGACCGAGACACGTCTCCGGTCAATAACCAATAGCGGGACCTGGATGCCCATATTGGCTCCTACATATTCTACGAAGATCTTTATCGGTCAGACCGCATAACAACATACGTTGTTCCCTTTGTCATCGGTATGTTACTTGCCCGAGATTCGATCGTCGGTATCCAATACCTAGTTCAATCTCGTTACTGGCAAGTCTCTTTACTCGTTCTGTAATACATCATCTCATAACTAACATCTTAGTTATTATGCTTGCAAGGCTTATGTGATGTGTATTACCGAGAGGGCCCAGAGATACCTCTCCGACAATCGGAGTGACAAACCCTAATCTCGAAATACGCCAACCCAACATCTACCATTGGAGACACCTGTAGTACTCCTTTATAATCACCCAGTTACGTTGTGACGTTTGGTAGTACCCAAAGTGTTCCTCCGGTAAACGGGAGTTGCATAATCTCATAGTTATAGGAACATGTATAAGTCATGAAGAAAGCAATAGCAACATACTAAACGATCAGGTGCTAAGCTAATGGAATGGGTCATGTCAATCAGATCATTCAACTAATGATGTGACCTCGTTAATCAAATAACAACTCTTTGTTCATGGTTAGGAAACATAACCATCTTTGATTAACGAGCTAGTCAAGTAGAGGCATACTAGTGACACTCTGTTGGTCTTTGTATTCACACATGTATTATGTTTCCGGTTAATACAATTCTAGCATGAATAATAAACATTTATCATGATATAAGGAAATAAATAATAACTTTATTATTGCCTCTAGGGCATATTTCCTTCAGTCTCCCACTTGCACTAGAGTCAATAATCTAGTTCACATCGCCATGTGATTTAGCAGCAATGGTTCACATCACCATGTGATTAACACCCATAGTTCACATCGTCATGTGACCAGCACTCAAAGGGATTACTAGAGTCAGCAATCTAGTTCACATATCTATGTGATTAACACCCAAAGAGTACTAAGGTGTGATCATGTTTTGCTTGTGAGATAATTTTAGTCAACGGGTCTGTCACATTCAGATCCGTAAGTATTTTGCAAGTTCTATGTCTATAATGCTCTACACGGAGCTACTCTAGCTAATTTCTCCCACTTTCAATATGTATCCAGATTTAGAATCATCTGGATCAGTGTCAAAAACTTGCATCGACGTAACCCTTTACGACGAACCTTTTTGTCACGTCCATAATCGAGAAACATTTCCTTATTTCACTAAGGATAATTCTGACCGCTGTCCAGTGATCTACTCCTAGATCACTATTGTACTCCCTTGCCAAATCAGTGCAGGGTATACAATAGATCCGGTACACAGCATGGCATACTTTATAGAACCTATGAATGAGGCATAGGGAATGACTTTCATTCTCTTTCTATCTTCTGCCGTGGTCGGGCTTTGAGTCTTTACTCAACTTCACACCTTGTAACACAGGCAAGAAACTTTTTCTTTGACTGTTCCATTTTGAACTACTTCAAAATCTTGTCAAGGTATGTACTTATTGAAAAACTTATCAAGCGTCTTGATCTATCTCTATAGATCTTGAAGCTCAATATGTAAGCAGCTTTACCGAAGTCTTTCTTTGAAAAACTCCTTTCAAACACTCCTTTTATGCTTTACAGAATAATTCTACATTATTTCCGATCAACAATATGTCATTCACATATACTTATCAGAAATGTTGTAGTGCTCCCACTCACTTTCTCGTAAATACAGGCTTCACCGCAAGTCTGTATAAAACTATATGCTTTGATCAACTCATCAAAGCGTATATTCCCACTCCGAGATGCTTGCACCAGTCCATAGATGGATCGCTGGTGTGCACATGTTGTTAGCACCTTTTGGATTGACAAAACCTTCTGGTTGCATCATATACAACTCTTCTTTAATAAATCCATTAGGGAATGCAGTTTTGTTTATCCGTTTGCCAGATTTCATAAAACGCGGCAATTACTAACATGATTCGGACAGACTTAAGCATAGATACGAGTGAGAAAATCTCATCGTAGTCAACACCTTGAACTTGTCGAAAACCTTTTGCGACAATTCTAGCTTTGTAGATAGTAACACTACTATCAGCGTCCGTCTTCCTCTTGAAGATCCATTTATTTTCTATGGCTTGCCGATCATCGGGCAAGTCAACTAAAGTCCATACTTTGTTCTCATACATGGATCATATCTCAGATTTCATGGCTTCAAGCCACTTTGCGGAATCTGGGCTCACCATCGCTTCTTCATAGTTCGTAGGATCATCATGATCTAGTAGCATGACTTCCAGAACAGGATTACCGTACCACTCTGGCGCGGATCTTACTCTGGTTGATCTACGAGGTTCAGTAGTGTCTTGTTCTGAAGTTTCATGATCATCATCATTAGCTTCCTCACTAACTGGTGTAGGTGTCACAGAAACATTTTTCTGTGATGTACTACTTTCCAATAAGGGAGCAGGTACAGTTACCTCGTTAAGTTCTACTTTCCTCCCACTCACTTCTTTCGAGAGAAATTCCTTCTCCAGAAAGTTTCCGAATTTTAGCAACAAAAGTCTTGCCTTCGGATCTGTGATAGAAGGTTTATCCAATAGTTTCCTTTGGATATCCTATGAAGACGCACTTCTCCGATTTGAGTTTGAGCTTATCAGGATGAAACTTTTTCATATAAGCATCGCAACCCCAAATTTTTTAAGAAACGACAGCTTAGGTATCTTGCCAAACCATAGTTCACACGGTGTCGTCTCAACGGATTTAGATGGTGCCCTATTTAACGTGAATGCAGCTGTCTCTAATGCATAATCCCAAAACGATAGTGGTAGATCGGTAAGATACATCATAGATTGCACTATATCCAATAAAGTACGATTATGACGTTCGGACACACCATTATGCTGTGGTGTTCCATGTGGCATGATTTTGTGAAACTTATTCCACATTGTTTTAATTGAAGACCAAACTCGTAACTCAAATATTTGTCTCCGTGATCAGATCGTAGAAACTTTATTTTCTTGTCACGATGTTTTTCACTTCACTCTGAAATTCTTTGAACTTTTCAAATGTTTCAGACTTATGTTTCATCAAGTAGATATACTCATATCTGCTCAAATCATTTGTGAAGATCAGAAAATAATAATACCTGTCGCGAGCCTCAATATTCATTGGACCACATACATCAGTATGTATGATTTCCAACAAATCTTTTCTCGCTCCATTGTTCCGGAGAACAGCGTTTTGTCATCTTGCCCAAAAGGCATGGTTCGCAAGCATCAAGTGATTCATAATCAAGTGATTCTGAAAGCCCATCAGCATGGAGTTTCTTCATGCGCTTTATACCAATATGACCTAAATAGCAGTGCCACAAATAAGTTGCACTATCATTATTAACTTTGCATCTTTTGGTTTCAATATTATGAATATGTGTATTATTAAGATCGAGATCCAATGAACTATTTTCATTGGGTGTGTAACCATATAAGGTTTTATTCATGTAAACAGAACAACAATTTATTCTTTTACTTAAATGAATAACCGTATTACAATAAACATGATCAAATCATATTCATGCTCAACACAAACACCAAATAACACTTATTTAGGTTCAACACTAATCCCGAAAGTATAGGGGAGTGTGCGATGATGATCATATCAATCTTGGAACTACTTCCAACACACATTGTCACTTCACCCTTAACCAGTCTCTGTTTATTCTGCAACTCCCGTTTCAAGTTACTGCTCTTAGCAACTGAACTAGCATCAAATACTAAGGGGTTGCTATAAACACTAGTAAAGTACACATCAATAACATGTATATCAAATATACTTATGTTTACTTTGCCATCCTTCTTATCCGCCAATCATTTGGGGTAGTTCCGCTTCCAGTGATCAGTCCCTTTGCAGTATAAGCACTTAGTCTCAGGCTTAGGATCAGACTTGGGCTTCTTCACTTGAGCAGCAACTTGCTTGCCGTTCTTCTTGAAGTTCCCCTTCTTCCCTTTGCCCTTTTCTTGAAACTAGTGGTCTTGTCATCCATCAACACTTGATGTTTTTCTTGATTTCTACCTTCGTTGATTTCAGCATCACGAAGAGCTTAGGAATTACTTTTGTCATCCCTTGCATATTATAGTTCATCACAAAGTTCTACTAACTTGGTGATGGTGACTAGAGAATTCTGTCAATCACTATCTTATCTGGAAGATTACTCCCACTTGATTCAAGCGATTGTAGTACTCAGACAATCTGGGCACATGCTCACTAGTTGAGCGATTCTCCTCCATCTTTTAGCTATAGAACTTGTTGGAGACTTCATATCTCTCAACTCGGGTATTTGCTTGAAATATTATCTTCAACTCCTGGAACATCTCATATGGTCCATGACGTTCAAAACGTCTTTCAAGTCCCGATTCTAAGCCATTAAGCATGGTGCACTAAACTATCAAGTAGTCATCATATTGAGCTAGCCAAACGTTCATAACGTTTGCATCTGCTCCTGCAATAGGTCTGTCACCTAGCGGTGCATCAAGGACATATTTTTTCTGTGCAGCAATGAGGATAAACCTCATATCACGGATCCAATCCGCATCATTGCTACTAACATCTTTCAACATAATTTTCTCTAGGAACATATCAAAATAAAACACAGGGAAGCAACAACGCGAGCTATTGATCTACAACGTAATTTGCAAAATACTACCAGGACTAAGTTCATGATAAATTTAAGTTCAATTAATCATATTACTTAAGAACTCCCACTTAGATAGATATCCCTCTAATCCTCTAAGTGATCACGTGATCCAAATCAACTAAACCATAACCGATCATCACGTGAGATGGAGTAGTTTTCAATGGTGAACATCGTTATGTTGATCATATCTACTATATGATTCACGCTCGACCTTTCGGTCTCCGTGTTCCGAGGCCATATCTGTATATGCTTGGCTCGTCAAGTATAACCTGAGTATTCTGCGTGTGCAACTGTTTTGCACCCGTTGTATTTGGACGTAGAGCTTATCACACCCGATCATTACGTGGTGTCTGGGCACGACGAACTTTGGCAACGGTGCATACTCAGGGAGAACACTTCTTGATAATTTAGTGAGAGATCATCTTATAATGCTATCGTCAATCAAAGCAAGATAAGATGCATAAAAGGATAAACATCACATGCAATCAATATAAGTGATATGATATGGCCATCATCATCTTGTGCTTGTGATCTCCATCTCCGAAGCACCGTCATGATCACCATCGTCACCGGCGCGACACCTTGATCTCCATCGTAGCATCGTTGTCGTCTTGCCAATCTTATGCTTCCACGACTATCACTACCGCTTAGTAATAAAGTAAAGCATTACATCGCGATTGCATTGCATACAATAAAGCGACAACCATATGGCTCCTGCCAGTTGCCGATAACTCGGTTACAAAACATGATCATCTCATACAATAAAATCAGCATCATGCCTTGACCATATCACATCACAACATACCCTGCAAAAACAAGTTAGACGTTCTCTACTTTGTTGTTGCATGTTTTACGTGGCTGCTACGGGCTTAAGTAAGAACTCATCTCACCTACGCATCAAAACCACAACGATAGTTCGTCAAATAGACTCCGTTTTAACCTTCTCAAGGACCGGGCATAGTCACACTTGGTTCAACTAAAGTTGGAGAGACAGTCTTCCGCAAGCCATCTATGTGCAAAGCACGTCGAGGGAACCGGTCTCGCGTAAGAGTACGCGTAAGGTTGGTCCGGATCGTCTCACCCAACAATACCGCCGAACCAAAGTATGACATGCTGGTAGGCAGTATGACTTGTATCGCCCACAACTCACTTGTGTTCTATTCGTGCAAATAACATCAAACCATAAAACCTAGGCTCGGATGCCACTGTTGGGGAACGTAGTAATTTCGAAAATTTTCCTACGCACACGCAAGATCATGGTGATGCATAGCAACGAGAGGGGAGAGTGTTGTGTACATACCAATGCAGACCGACTGCGGAAGCGATCACACAACATAGAGGAAGTAGTCGTACGTCTTCTTCCCGATCCGACCGATCCAAGCACCGTTACTCCGGCACCTCCGAGTTCTTAGCACACGTTCAGCTCGATGACGTTCCTCGGGCTCCGATCCAGCAAAGCGTCGAGGAAGAGTTCCGTCATCACGACGGCGTGATGATGATCTTGATGTACTACCGACGCAGGGCTTCGCCTAAGCACTGTAACGGTATGATCGAGGTGGAATTTGGTGGCAGGGGGCACCGCACACGGCTAAGGAACGATCTCAAGGATCAACTTGTGTGTCTTGGGGTGTCCCCTGCCCCCGTATATAAAGGTTGGAGGGAGGGGGGCTGGCCGGCCAGAGAGAGGGAGGCGCATGAGGAGTCCTACTCCTACCGGGAGTAGGACTCCCCCCTCCAATCCTAGTCCAACTAGGAATCCTTTAAAGGGGAGAGAGAGAGAGGTGGCCGGCCCCTCTCCTAGTCCTAATAGGACTAGGGAGAGGGGGGGAGGCGCAGCCCTATGTGGGCTGCCCTCTCACCTTTCCACTAAGGCCCATGTTGGCCCATTTGGCTCCCGGGGGGTTCCGGTAACCCTCCCGGTAATCCGGTAAAATCCCGATTTCACCCGGAACACTTCCGATGTCCAAACATAGGCTTCCAATATATCAATCTTTACGTCTCGACCATTTCAAGACTCCTCGTCATGTCCGTGATCTCATCCGGGACTCCGAACAACCTTCGGTACATCAAAATGCATAAACTCATAATAACTGTCATCGTAACGTTAAGCGTGCGGACCCTACGGTTCGAGAACAATGTAGACATGACCGAGACACATCTCCGGTCAATAACCAATAGCGGGACCTGGATGCCCATATTGGCTCCTACATATTCTAGGAAGATCTTTATCGGTCAGACCGCATAACAACATACGTTGTTCCCTTTGTCATCGGTATGTTACTTGCCCGAGATTCGATCATCGGTATCCAATACCTAGTTCAATCTCGTTACTGGCAAGTCTCTTTACTCGTTCCGTAATACATCATCTCATAACTAACATCTTAGTTATTATGCTTGCAAGGCTTATGTGATGTGTATTACCGAGAGGGCCCAGAGATACCTCTCCGACAATCGGAGTGACAAACCCTAATCTCGAAATACGCCAACCCAACATCTACCATTGGAGACACCTGTAGTACTCCTTTATAATCACCCAGTTACGTTGTGACATTTGGTAGTACCCAAAGTGTTCCTCCGGTAAACGGGAGTTGCATAATCTCATAGTTATATGAACATGTATAAGTCATGAAGAAAGCAATAGCAACATACTAAACGATCGGGTGCTAAGCTAATGGAATGGGTCATGTCAATCAGATCATTCAACTAATGATGTGACCTCGTTAATCAAATAACAACTCTTTGTTCATGGTTAGGAAACATAACCATCTTTGATTAACGAGCTAGTCAAGTAGAGGCATACTAGTGACACTCTGTTGGTCTATGTATTCACACATGTATTATGTTTCCGATTAATACAATTCTAGCATGAATAATAAACATTTATCATGATATAAGGAAATAAATAATAACTTTATTATTGCCTCTAGGGCATATTTCCTTCACCATAGCCGGGAAAGAAACGAAAGGCGCCAGAGCCACTGCTGAAGGTATGGAAAACCAGGTCTGTTTTCTGGGACTAGCCATACTGGAAGATCCTCCGTGTGCCTCACAGCCTTGATGTCATGCATATCACGAAGAACGTATGTGTAACGCCCACGATGCGGCTATATCTCCTACGTGCCGAAGCATGACTTAGAGGCATCACCGCATTGAAAGCAATGTCGCAAGTAAGGTAGTCTTCACAAACAACCCATGTAATACAATAGGAGAAAAGATACATAGTTGGATTACAATCGCCACTTCACACAAATACAGGAATAAAGCATTACATCAACCGGTTACAAACAAGGCCCGACTACGGAGCCAAAATAAAAGAAGACTACCCCAAATGCTACACAGATCCCCGATCAACCCCAACTGGGCTCCACTACTGATCAACTGGAAAACGAAACAACATAAAGAACACAATCTTCATCGAGCTCCTCCTTTGAGCTTGGTCGCGTCATCTGCACGGTTCAACGGCACCTGCAAACTAGTTTTGGAAGTATCTGTGAGTCATGGGGACTCAGCAATCTCACACCCTCGCGATCAAGACTATTTTAGCTTATAGGAAGGGTAAAAGGTATGAGGTGGAGCTGCAGCAAGTGACTAGCATATTTGGTGGCTAAACATACGCAAATGAGAGCGAGAAGAGAAGGCAAAGCATTACTCCAACACCGTGTTCACTTCCCAGACTCCGCCGAGAAGAGACTATCACGGCTACACACGCGGTTGATGTATTTTAATTAAGGTCATCTTCAGGTTTTCTACAACCGGACATTAACAAATTCCCATCTGCCCATAACCACGGGCATGGCTTTCGAAAGTTCAAAACCCTGCAGGGGTGTCCCAACTTAGCCCATCACAAGCTCTCACGGTCAACGAAGGATATTCCTTCTAGCGGGAAGACCCGATCAGGCTCGGGATCCCGGTTACAAGACATTCTCGACAATGGTAAAACAAGTCCAGCAAGACCGCCCGATGCGCCGACATCCTGATAGGAGCTGCACATATCTCGTTCTCAGGGCAACACCGAATGAACACTACGTACAGCTAAAACCAGCCCTCAAGTTTCCCCGAGGTGGCGCCGCAAGTGGCTCTGTGTTGGACCAACATTTAGACAAGCACTGGCCGGGGGGGTTAAAATAAAGATGACCCTTGGGCTGGCCTAACCCAAGGGAAAAAAGGCTAGGTGGCGAATGGTAAAACCAAGGTTGGGCCTTGCTGGAGGAGTTTTATTCAAGGTGAACTGTCAAGGGGTTCCCATTATAACCCAACCACGTAAGGAATGCAAAATCCGGGAACATAACACCGATATGACGGAAACTAGGGCGGCAAGAGTGGAACAAAACACCAGGCATAAGGCCAAGCCTTCCACCCTTTACCAAGTATATAGATGCATTAATTAGATAAGAGATATTGTGATATCCCAACAAAATAACCATGTTCCAACAAGGAACAAGCTCCAATCTTCACCTGCAACTAACAACGCTAAAAGAGGGGCTGAGCAAAGCGGTAACATAGCCAAACAACGGTTTGCTAAGATAAGGTGGGTTAGAGGCTTGGCTCAAAAATATGGGAGGCATGATAAGCAAGTGGTAGATATCGCAGCATAGGCATAGCAAAACAACGAGCAACTAAGCAAGCAAAGATAGAAGTGATTTCGAGGGTATGGTCATCATGCCTGAGATCTCGCAAGGAAGAAGAACGAGTCCATGAAGAAGACAAACGGACGTAGTCGAACGGTTCCTCACAAATGTGACGTTATCGGAACCAACCCAAAGAAGCAACACCGGAAAGAAGCACAACAACAAAGTAAACAACCAACACATAAGCATGGCACGATGCTCAAACAAGTATGATGCATCCCCGGTTAAATGAGGCATGGCATGGCAAAGTGCAACAAACAACACTACAAATTAAGTGGAGCTCAATATGCAATGATTTGCATATTGACGGAACACCACATCAATTATTTAGTTCTCTCTCGGTTAGGTACTCAACAATATTAAATGTTGGTTAACATGGCAAGAGGTGTAGCATAACAAACTATACCATCTAAACAATTTAAATGGGGCCGGATATAATAAACAACAAAACCAGTAAATCCCCATATGCAATTATCAATTTGGTGCAACAACAATTTTAACCAATCTTGAAGTTGTTATCATGATGCGGATGACATGAACAAGTTTATGCAATTTTTATTAAAAGTTGACATGAGCATTATGAAGCATTTGGTCGTCATGGCGGAACAAAAAGGGTGCCACGCCAACTACCACGGAAATGGTGCCACGACAATATTCCGGGTGATCCGACAAATCATTGAGATGTCAGTGCAAGAGAAAATGTGGATGAACGGATCATGCGAGGATGGTGGGGTGATCCCGGATACCGGGTTTCCCATGGGTCGACGGCATGGCAACCGAGGAGGAACGTGCAATGACAACTCGAACACGGTTCGAACATGAGCATCTCAAACATCGCAAGCATTCGTTACACGGATGTCGTCTCGGGTTATACCTTCGAAGTGTGCAAATGGGACGGTTCTCGATCGGTGCCAAGTAGATGAAGTAGACATTCTCGGGACATTCGTAGTGGAAGTAGTGGGGTTCACGACGATGGTAGAGGTACTCGCGGCGGTAGTGGTACACGTTTTCCTAGGACTTGACGAATCCGAGTCACTTAGGGTTGACGGTAGACGTTCACGTTTCAAGGAGGAAGTAGAGGTTCTCGCGATCTCGGCGACGGTTGTTGTTCACGGCGCTTGCGACTCATGGTTCTTCGGGCAACGGTAGTCGTACACTTTCGTAGATGTTCGAGGCCGTCAGTAGGGGAGCTCGCAGTATTGCGATGATAGTGGTACAAGGTCGTTGGGGTACTTGCCGTTCCGGTCTTGACGGTCTCATTTTTGCGACGGTAATCGTTCACGTTCTGTGGAAGTTCGAGTCACCCGTAAAGGATCTTGGCGGTCCAGAGGGGGTACTGGTCAGATCCACAACACTATGACTGTTCGTGGCAGAGGAGCTTGATGTTCACGGGTCTCCGAACGGCGTCGTGGTACTTGGCGACATCCGATGCGTAGAGGTACTTGGCAGTTTTGTGTAGACGTTCTTGGCGCATCCGAAGGGTCACACTTGTCGTCGTGGGAACTTGGTGAATCCGAGGTCTTCGAGGTTGTCATCGTACTTGGTCAAATACATGACGTGGGTAGATGTTCACACGCGGCCTTCGCGACGGTAGTTGTACACGGTCCGATTTACTTGGCATGTCGACATGTAGACGTAGCGCTTCTGAAGAGGAACTTGGCGTGTCCAAAATCTTCGGGGATAGGCCTTGGACTTGGCGGTGGTCTCCTCGGGTCAACGGCGATTGCACGGGCCGGAACGCCCGGCGGCTTGGGCTGTTCCAGGCCAAGGAGTAGACACGCAGCAGGGGCTGCTAGCAGAGGCAGAGCCACGACGAGGAGGTGAAGGGAGCAAGTGCGAGGCTGAAAACAGCGGCGCGGGAGGTTTGCGAGGCAGGGAAGCAGCAGCCTGGTGGAACTCCGGCGAACTTGGCGCTTGGGGTCTCCGAAGTGAGGAAGATCCATGGCGTCCATGGCGGTGAGGCAAAACGGCAGAGGAGGCGGTGGTGCATGGCTCACCGGCGAGCAGCAAGGTCGCCGGGCGGCGCACGGGACCACAGCGAGGCCACGAAAGGGAGGGACGGCGCTAGGCAGTGGCTCGGTGATAGGGTTGCGCTCCTCTCTCTCCTTCTCTGGGTGAAGGGGCAAAGGAGAGAACGAGAGAATGGCGCTGGTGGTTGGGGAGGTCCGGCGATGCGTGGAGAGAGCAGCCGCAGCAGAGCGCGATTCCGGTAGGGTCGAGGGAGGAGTGGCCGGCGGCAGCCTCGGGAAGGAGAAGGGGTGCTTGGTGCGGCGGAGGAGGAAGGAGGCAGAGGGGGTCGAGGGAGATGGGGCGCGAGGAGAAGACGGGGGAGAGGAAAGGGGATCGAGTCGCGACTCTCGGCGGCGCAAGCGAGGGGAGTCGGGAGAGAGCGGAGGGATCGCTAGGGTTGGCCATAGGTTTTGCTGGTCCTTGGGAGGCTGGCCCAGTGACAGGAAAATGGCCAGAGGCCTGCTGGAGCTGCGGGAAACCTTGGACCAAATGGGTCGCAGGAGGCCCAAATGGCATGTCTGGGCTCTCTCCCCCCCCTCCTATTTCCTTCTTTTTACAAAAATAGAGAAATAAGAGAAAGGACAAGAGAGAAGAGAAGGTCAGAGGAATTATTTGGGCATGTGGTTAATTTTCTTGGACTCACAAAAATATGCTCGGTCCGAGAAAATTAGTAAAAGCCAGATCGAACGATAAGAATTCAAACTCATTTGAATCTAATTCAAATGGGTTTCGACTAGGACAAGGGTTTAGGAGTGTCCAAAAATGTTGAGAATTTAGGTGGAGCTCCGGAAAAAGAAAGGATATATGGCAAAGTTAGAGACCAAGAGTTGAGAAGGAAAAAGGCATGGAACTTAGCTGTAAGTGTGTTATGGTGATTCCAAATTAATGGAATAGTTTTTATATAGCTCCCTAAATATTGGGAGGATATGTTATAAAGAGAAACACCATATGAATTCCCTCGATTTAAATGGACCGAAGATCCATACGGTTTATTAATATGAGTTGCAAATGGCATGATGACAAGATGCGATGCACATGATGCAAACATGAATGCAATGAACCAAACAAATCACACGACGAAACCCAAAAACCCTGGAAGGCTTCTGAAGCTCTGGGTCTTGGGGCGTTACAACACTCCACCACTACGAGAGGATCTCGTCCCAAGATCTAGAATGGCACCGGAGGGAAAACGGAAGAGAAAGAGAAGAGGTAAAACTAAGTTGCTTCTTTGACAAATGAGTGAAACCACGAGCCTTGAGAGGTTGAACAAATTGAAAGAAAGAATGCAACGAGAATGAGCAAAGTTGAAAGCACCCCATTCGGAAAAAGAACAAGGAAGAACAAATTCAGGCAGCACTCCGGTTGAGAAGGGATGCAAGACTTGATAAGGCGAAAAGAACTTGAGCAAAAAGGGCACAACACTCCGGTTAAATGGATTAGCACGAAAAGAACGTGATCTAGATCAAACAAGATGATGGGTCGAAGAGAGCAACATCACAATGCCTCCGGAGGAAATAATAGAAGATAGATAATTGAAATAAAAGAATGAAGAAGAAAATGCCAACTTCTGCCACAATTGAGCTTGAAAAGGCATCCTTGGGAGAAGGGTCGAACAGAGTAGTTGGAAAAACCAACAGCCAAAGCAAAAGGCTGCTTGTGGGCTTTTGAACACATCTCAAAATTTAAGGTGAAATTTTACCACGAGCGAAAACAAGATTGGATTGATAAGAACAAGGAGACGAGAAACTTATCTCACCGATAGGATAAATGAAGAACATGGATCATTTATAAGCACCATAACTAGCAACAATCCTTAGGGAAGGCTATAGGTGAAACATGACACAAGATAACTCCAACGAAGAGATTGGTGGATTTAAAATACCTCATTCTTAACAACATGTGAATCATGAAACATGAACTCAAGTTATCCAGAATGACATAATACCACCTCTAATGATACGGAAGAAAGAATTGCACTCCGGATAGCAAGAAGAAGAATGCTTGAGCTCCTCTGAAAATAATCTTGATGAACGTTTCAAGAACGGATTAAATCCTTGATGAATCATTATGTAGAGCCTCCATGAAGATCTCCGTTAAACAAAACAATGATCAAACGGAAAGGAAGAGAAGTTGAAAACACAAGATGAAACCTTGTACCGATTTAGATGAATCTCTGTGGTGAAACAATATGTTGGAACCCCGGGAAAAGAGGAGATGAAACAATTGAAATTAGGAATTTGATGAGCCTCCAGAATAAGGAATTGAATTTACTCGATGAAGCAAGAATAAGAATTACATTATGCTTATCCTTCACCATTTTAAATTGATGACAAGCAACGGATTTGACATATTAGTTATTCTCATCGAAAGGATTAAATATAAATATAGCTCAAACTTTAGGAAGGTCTTCAACGAACCACCGGAAGGATTGAAAACAACGAATAAATTGATATGATAACGAATGACGAGAACTCTTGAACGAACCACCGTAAGAATTAAAAATGAACGAAGAGAAGATAAAGAAACACCGGGAAGAATTAGCAAATGAATGAAGATGCTTGAGAGAATTTAGATACAAGTTAACGAAGGGATCACGAACTGATTAGAGAATATTGAATGATGCACCGGTAAGATTTGGAGAACGAGAGCTGAAAGCTGAGAATGAATGAATCTGGGATGATGGCCTTGAGAGGGACAAACTGAAAAGACTCCTGAATTGCTCTAGATGGGTGAAATGAATTCTGGTAATCGAAAACAATAAAGAGAGGATGGCCTCGAACTAGAACCACGAATCTCTGAGAGAACGGATAAGATATGGAGGTAATGCTCTTCTTCGGTCTTCAAATGATGAGGAAGACGACGAGAAACACCACCAAATTGTTGAGATACTCTGGGATGAAGAATGGAAGGTTGAGCCAACGATGAAAAGAATTTAACCGATCTTGCAGAAAGACATTTGACTGATGATAAATCATGCTTACGTCAAACTTCGAAAAGAAATTTGAGGATAGCTCCAGGAAAATAAGAAGAGTCAGGTAAGATCTTGGGAAAAGACCCGTGGGTTAGGGCCCACTCAAAAGAAACACCGTAGAATGATTTAGAAGAGAGAATGCACCGATAATATTAAATGGCTAGAATGAGATAACAACCTCAAAAGAGCTTGAAAGGATTACGAAAGCAGAGTGAAAACACGAATCTTCGAGATATCTTGAACACTCCGGAACAATTGAATGGCAAGCGGGGAAGATTAAGAGGTGCACCGGCATAAGTAAGCATTGAAACGAGGAAAAGATATGATCAACAAAGCTTGACTTGAAACCACCGGAGAAAAAAAATGAAGAATGATGAACTTGAGGCCCCGTTAGAATGACCATGAGAATCACCGGATAAGAACATTGATTGAAAAGAAAGAAGAGACTTCACAAGAATGAAGGATACTTGATTAAGACATCGGATTCCTTGAAGAAAAAGGGTGGGTGGGCGGGAAAACAAAGACAACTTGGGGACGGATGAAACAAACACCGTTGAGAAGAACTAATACTTGATCTTGCGGATGTTGCAATGATCGGATCCACTTGAAGAGAAGTACACCGGTTAAAAAGGACTGACATGACAGACTTGATGATCGAGAAGGATTAGTATTCACATCGGAGTATAAGAACACCATTTGGGGAAGGTATGGAATCGACATTTGACTTCAAAGCAACTCGAATACCACACTCAAAACAAAACAAAGGATTGGCTTGCAAAATAAGACGGAACAAACATATGATAGAGATTTTGTCTGAAGTTTTCATGGTGGGGCCTACACGGGCTCGATCGTACAGCACCATCATGTACAAGGCAGTGCACATGACATATGAAGCGTCCCCCAGTCGGCATAGCCAAGGACTCTTTAAGACACAGCGAGACCACTGTAAAACCAACCGTGGATAGGCGGACCACTAGACGTCGAACCCCAATTTCATATCATACATTTGTCGGAAATATATCCTAAGAGCTACTTGAATTCCCACTTATAAACTCCCAAAATTTTCCCGGTTATGCAATCAGGTGTTGGGGACACAGGGGAAGCATAATATCTCACCCAAAACTAACAAATCCTACAACCAGCTGTATCCATCCTTCAACACATAACCAAGAAACCTTCGGAAATCATTTACCTCAACCTTCGAAAAGCATCCGTTATACGAGTTATGGCAATACTCCCGAACTCCCGCCCTAGTACTGGGTTGCGTCGAGGTTATCTCACCAACAACTGCATAAAAGAGATTTTCGATGTCCGCGAAACTAAACTCAGGTATTCCAGAACTGCAACGATAAAATTGTGATGACAACCCCTCGGAGCTCAACTCCCCGGGAAACTGCCACAACCCCTAAATGACAGGAGGCACCAAGAACAATGTTCTCGTCACAAATCGATCGGAATGATTCCAAGATACCCGCGTGATCCTAAAAAAATTGTGAAATTTGAGAAGAGAAGAGTCAAAACTCTACGTCAGGATGCCTTACCAGAGTGATGAAGGGACTGGGGAGTAAAAAGAATTCCTAAACTCTCCGATATATAATTCCTAAATGACTCAAAACATTTTTCTAGACTCAACTCGTCAGCTAATTCGATCAAGCAGTGGGGGCTCCTAAGGTCGGGGAAGGCTCTGATTACCAACTTGTAACGCCCTCGATGCGGCTATATCTCCCACGTGTCGAAGCACGACTTAGAGGCATAACTGCATTGAAAGCAATGTCGCAAGTGAGGTAATCTTCGCAAACAACCAATGTAATACAATAGGGGAAAAGATACATAGTTGGCTTACAATCGCCACTTGACACAAATACATGAATAAAGCATTACATCAACCAGTTACAAACAAGGCCTGACTACGGAGCCAAAATAAAAGAAGACTACCCCAAATGCTACACAGATCCCCGATCAACCCCAACTGGGCTCCATTACTGATCAACTAGAAAACGAAACAACATAAAGAACACGATCTTCATCGAGATCCTCCTTTGAGCTTGGTTGCGTCATCTGCACAGTTCAACGGCACCTGCAAACTGGTTTTGGAAGTATCTGTGAGTCACGGGGACTCAGCAATCTCACACCCTCGCGATCAAGACTATTTAAGCTTATAGGAAGGGTAAAAGGTATGAGGTGGAGCTGCAGCAAGAGACTAGCATATTTGGTGGCTAAACATACGCAAATGAGAGCGAGAAGAGAAGGCAAAGCACGATCGAGAAACTATGATCAATAAGTGATCCTAGAACAACCTACGTCAAGCCTTACTCCAACACCGTGTTCACTTCCCGGACTCCGTCGAGAAGAGACCATCACGGCTACACACGCGGTTGATGTATTTTAATTAAGGTCATCTTCAGGTTTTCTACAACCGGACATTAACAAATTCCCATCTACCCATAACCGCGGGCACGGCTTTCGAAAGTTCAAAACCCTGCAGCGGTGTCCCAACTTAGCCCATCACAAGCTCTCACGGTCAACGAAGGATATTCCTTCTAGCGGGAAGACCCGATCAGGCTCGGGATCCCGGTTACAAGACATTCTCGACAATGGTAAAACAAGTCCAGCAAGACCGCCCCATGCGCCGACATCCTGATAGGAGCTCCACATATCTCGTTCTCAGGGCAACACCGGATGAACACTACGTACAGCTAAAACCAGCCCTCAAGTTTCCCGGATGTGGCGCCGCAAGTGGCTCTGTTTCGGACCAACAATTAGACAAGCACTGGCCGGGGGGAGGGGGGTTAAAATAAAGATGACCCTTGGGCTGGCCTAATCCAAGGGAAAAAAGGCTAGGTGGCGAATGGTAAAACCAAGGTTGGGCCTTGCTGGAGGAGTTTTATTCAAGGCGAACTGTCAAGGGGTTCCCATTATAACCCAACCGCGTAAGGAACGCAAAATCCAGGAACATAACACCGATATGATGGAAACTAGGGCGGCAATAGTGGAACAAAACACCAGGCATAAGGCCGAGCCTTCCACCCTTTATCAAGTATATAGATGCATTAATTAGATAAGAGATATTGTGATATCCCAACAAAATAACCATGTTCCAACAAGGAACAAGCTCCAATCTTCACCTGCAACTAACAACGCTAAAAGAGGGGTTGAGCAAAGCGGTAACATAACCAAACAACGGTTTGCTAGGATAAGGTGGGTTAGAGGCTTGGCTCAACAATATGGGAGGCATGATAAGCAAGTGGTAGATATCGCAGCATAGGCATAGCAAAAGAGCGAGCAACTAAGCAAGCAAAGATAGAAGTGATTTCGAGGGTATGGTCATCTTGCCTGAGTCCCGCACGGAAGAAGAACGAGTCCATGAAGAAGACAAACGGACGTAGTCGAATGGTTCCTCACAAACGTAACGTTATCGGAACCAACCCGAAGAAGCACCACCAGAAAGAAGCACAACAACAAAGTAAACAACCATCACATAAGCATGGCACGATGCGCAAACAAGTATGATGCATGTCCGGTTAAATGAGGCATGGCATGGCAAAGTGCAACAAACAACACTACAAATTAATGGAGCTCAATATGCAACGAGTTGCATATTAACGGAACAACACATCAATTATTTAGTTCTCTCTCGGTTAGGTACTCAACAATATTAAATGTTGGTTAACATGGCAAGAGGTGTAGCATAACAAACTATACCATCTAAACAATTTAAATGGGGCCGGATATAATAAACAACAAAACTGGTAAATCCCCATATGCAATTATCAATTTGGTGCAACAACAATTTTAACCAATCTTGAAGATGTTATCATGATGCGGATGACATGAACAAGTTTATGCACTTTTTATTAAAAGTCGACATGAGAATTATGAAGCACTTGGTCGTCATGGCGGAACAAAAATGGTGCCACGCCAACTACCACGGAAATGGTGCCACGGCAACATTCCGGGTGATCCGACAACTCATTGAGATGTCGGTGCAAGAGAAAATGTGGATGAACGGATCATGCGAGGATGGTGGGGTGATCCCGGATACCGGGTTTCCCATGGGTCGACGGCATGGCAACCGAGGAGGAACGTGCAATGACAACTCGAACACGGTTCGAACATGAGCATCTCAAACATCGCAAGCATTCGTTACACGGACGTCGTCTCGGTTTATACCTTCGAAGTGTGCAAACGGGACGGTTCTCGATCGGTGCCAAGTAGAGGAAGTAGATGTTCTTGGGACGTTCGTAGTGGAAGTAGTGGGGTACACGACGACGGTAGAGGTACTCGCGGTGGTAGTGGTACACATTTTCATAGAAGGACTTGACGAATCCGAGTCACTTAGGGTTGACGGTAGACGTTTACATTTCGAGGAGGAAGTAGAGGTTCTCGCGATCTTGGCGACGGTTGTTGTTCATGGCGCTTGTGACTCGCGGTTCTTCGGGCAACGGTAGTCGTACACTTTCGTAGATGTTCGAGGCCGTCAGTAGGGGAGCTCGCGGTATTACGATGATAGTGGTACAAGGTCGTCGGGGTACTTGCCATCCGGTCTTGACGGTCTCATTTTTGCGACGGTAATCGTTCACGTTCCGTGGAAGTTTGAGTCACCGGTAAAGGATCTTGGCAGTCTAGAGGGGGTACTTGTCGGATCCACAACACTATGACTATTCGTGGCAGAGGAGCTTGATGTTCACGGGTCTCCCAAAGGCATCGTGGTACTTGGCGACATCCGATGCGTAGAGGTACTTGGCAGTTTTGTGTAGACGGACTTGGCGCATCCGAAGGGTCACACTTGTCGTCGTGGGAACTTGGTGAATCCAAGGTCTTCGAGGTCGTCATCGGACTTGGTCAAATACATGACGTGGGTAGACGTTCACACGACGGCCTTCGCGACGGTAGTTGTACACGGTCCGATTTACTTGGTGTGTCGACATGTAGACGTAGCGCTTCCGAAGAGGAACTTGGCATGTCCAAAATCTTCGGGGATAGGCCTTGGACTTGGCGGTGGTCTCCTCGGGTCAACGGCAATGTGCACGGGCCGGAACGACCAGCGGCTTGGGCTGTTCCAGGCCAAGGAGTAGACACACAGCAGGGGCTGCTAGCGGAGGCAGAGCCATGAAGAGGAGGTGAAGGGAGCAAGCGTGAGACTGAAAACAGCGGCGCGGTAGGTTAGCGAGGCAGGGAAGCAGCAGCCTGGTGGAACTCCGACAAACATGGCGCTTGGGGGCTCCGAAGTGAGGAAGCTCCACGGCGTCCATGGCGGTGAGGCAAAACGGCGGAGGAGGCGGCGGTGCACGGCTCACCGGCGAGCAGCAGGGTCGCCGGGCGGCGCGCAGTACCACAGCGAGGCCGCGGGAGGGAGGGACGGCGCTAGGCAGTGGCTCGGCGACAGGGTCTCGCTTCTCTCCTTCTCTGGGTGACGGGGCGAAGGAGAGAACGAGAGAACAGCGCTGGTGGTTGGGGAGGTCCGGCGATGCATGGAGAGAGCAGCAGCCTCAGAGCGCGATTCCGGTAGGGTCGAGGGAGGAGTGGCCGGCGGCAGCCTCGGGAAGGAGAAGGGGTGCTTGGTGCAGCGGAGGAGGAAGGAGGCAGAGGGGGTCGAGGGAGATAGGGCGCGAAGAGAAGACGAGGGAGAGGAAAGGAGATCGAGTCGCGACTCCCGGCGGCGCAAGCAAGGGGAGTCGGGAGAGAGCGGAGGGATCGCTAGGGTTGGCCATAGGTTTTGCTTGGCCTTGGGAGGCTGGCCCAGTGAGAGGAAAATGGCCAGAGGCCTGCTGGAGCTGCAGGAAACCTTGGACCAAATGGGTCGCAGGAGGCCCAAATGGCATGTCTGGGCTCTCTCTCCCCCTCCTATTTCCTTCTTTTTACAAAAACAGAGAAATAAGAGAAAGGAAAAGAGAGAAGAGAAGGTCAGAGGAATAATTTGGGCATGTGGTTAATTTTCTTGGACTCACAAAAATATGCTCGGTCTGAGAAAATTAGTAAAAGCCAGATCGAACGATAAGAATTCAAACTCATTTGAATTTAATTCAAATGGGTTTGGACTAGGACAAGGGTTTAGGAGTGTCCAAAAATGTTGAGAATTTAGGTGGAGTTCCAGAAAAAGAAAGGATATATGGCAAAGTTAGAGACCAAGAGTTGAGAAGGAAAAAGGCATGGAACTTAGCAGTAATTGTGTTATGGTGATTCCAAATTAATGGAATAGTTTTTATATAGCTCCCTAAATATTGGGAGGATATGTTATAAAGAGAAACACCATGTGAATTCCCTCGATTTAAATGGACCGAAGATCCATACGGTTTATTAATATGAGTTGCAAAGATTAATGACATGATGGCATGATGATAAGATGCAAATATCAATGCAATGAACCAAACAAATCACACGACAAAACCCGGAAACCCTGGAAGGCATCTGAAGCTCCGGGTCTTGGGGCGTTACAGTGTGGGAGAGTCTGCTTGGTACCCTGCTCAACATGCCAGAGAGGACCAAAGATGCGCCGAAAGCAAGGGCAGACTTGAAATCAACGGGCATTAGGGAGGAGCTTCACGCTAATGATGATGATGATGATGATGATGATGATGATGAGGTGAAGCAGGACACGGAAAGTCGTTGCAAAGGCAAAAAGGCCAAGAAGATCAGAAATGACTACCCTCCCGCGTGCTTCACTCTATGTCAGGAGGAGATCGAGCAGTTTTTCACCTGCCTCGTAGGAGTAAAACTTCCTTACGGTTACACGGGGAAGATAAGCAGATACCTAGACTCAGCGAAGCAGAAGTTCAGCGGGATGAAGTCTCACGATTGTCACGTGATGATGACGCAGATACTTCTAGTTGCAATCCGTGGGATCATGGACGCGCCCGTCCATACGCTATTTGGCCTATGCAAATTTTTCAACATCATCTCTCGGAAGTCGGTTGGCGTGAGGCAATTCAGAAGGCTATAGGAAGAGATCGTGGTGATACTATGCAAGCTTGAGATGTACTTCCCGCCCGCATTCTTCGATGTTATGGTGCATTTGTTGGTCCATATCATGGATGATATCATCCAACTCGGGCCGACGTTCCTGCACAGCATGATGCCATTCGAAAGGATGAATGGTGTCATCAAACGATACGTTCACAACATGTCACGTCCAGAGGGAAGCCTAGCCAGGGGCTTTCTGACCGAAGAGTGCATCTCCTACTGCATGAATTATCTAGGCAGCGAGAACCCCGTTGGTCTGCCCGTCAACAGGCACCTCGACAGGCTCGCTGGATGGGGTCACCGCGATGGTCGCCGTGAAATGCATGTCGACTTCGAGGGTCGACTCACCGATTTGAAAGAGCAAACCTAGTGGCGCTACAACACATAGACGTGGTCCATCCTTGGGTGGTAGAGCACAAAACCTTTATTGAGAAGACGTACAATGACCGAGGCCAACAGAGGACAGACGGAGATATAATCAAAGAGGACAACTCATGTTTCACGCGTTGGTTCAAGGAGAAGCTTCTATCGTACCCTTTACATGAGGATTCTTCCGTGGAAGAAAAACTCATATTCGCCTTGTCACAGGGCGCCGAGCACAACCTGATGACCTATGAGGCGTACGATATCAACGGCTACACATTCTACACCAAGGGCAAGGACATGAAGAGCGATGGTTATCAGAACTCCGGGGTAACGATGGAATCCTACACCAGTAACGACAAGGACAAATACTACGAAAGTATTGAGGAGATCTGCGAGCTGAGCTACACTGGAGAGAAGGTCCCGATGTTCCATGTAGATCGGCCAAAAGCGTCCTAAAAGAAGACCGGTATTTCACCACGATGGTTATACCCGAAGCCAAATCCAAGACCGTGGCGCAAATGTCACCGCGAAAAATGAGCCATGGGTACTGGCTTCCCAACTGGACCAATGCTTCTTCATTACCGACCCGTCAAAGCCCAGTCGTGTTGTCGTGAGGAGAGGCAAAAGGAAGATCATCGGAATGGATGGAGTCACCAATGAGCAAGACTTCGAAAGGTACGGCGACCCAAAGATGGAACATGACGATGACGATGAAGTGCCATACACCACAAGAAGAAGCAGGACCACCCTACCTAAAGGACTTCCGTTCAACAGAAGAACTCCATTTGCGAAAAAGAAGGGCAAGAAGATTATGAAAAGATAGCTTGCTATGATCGATTGCATTTAAATTGTAGTCTTTATTTCCCGATTGTATTTTGACATATTGAAATGATATTTCTTCTGTTCTAGTCCTCATGAATATTTATTTATCTTTATTCTGGTATTGAATTTCTAACTCACAAAAAGTATTGAATTTTTTAATATTTTTTGAACTCATGAATATTTTTAAATTTCATGGGCACTTTTTGAATTCATGAATATTTTTTCAAATTTGATGATATTTTTTCATATTCATAAATGTTTTACCAATTCACAAATGAATGCAACTAAAAATCTAAAAAAAAAGTTACTAATGGCGCACCAGGAGAAGGTGCGCCATTGCTATCAAGGTACTTATGGCGCACCACTAGGAGGTGCGTCATTGGTATATCAATTTTTATTTAGGTTTATTCTGGTATTGAATTTCTAACTCACAAAAAGTATTGAATTTGTTAATATTTTTTGAACTCATGGATATTTTTAAATTTGATGGGCACTTTTGAAATTCATGAATATTTTTTCATATTCATAAAAGTTTTCTAAAAAATTATTAGATGCAACTAAAAATCCAAAAAACATATTTTCGAATAACAAATTTGATGATATTTTTTCATATTCATAAATATTTTCAAATAACAAATTTGATGATATTTTTTCACATTCATAAATATTTTCAAATTTGATCATCATTTTCTAAAAAATATTAGATGCAACTTGAAATCAAAAAAAATATTTTCAAATAACAAATTTGATGATATTTTTTCTTATTCATAAATATTTTCAAATAACAAATTTAATGATATTTTTTCACATTCATAGATGTTTTCAAATTTGATCGTCATTTTCTAAAAAATTATTAGATGCAACTAAAATTCCAAAAAAATTTATTTTCAAATAACAAATTTGATGATATTTTTTCATATTCATAAATATTTTCAAATAACAAATTTGATGATATTTTTCCATATTCATAAATATTTTCAAATAAAATAATTGTGAATATTCATAAATATTCATAAAAATAAAAAAATAGTAATGACGCACCACGGGAAGGTGCGCCATTGCTATCACTGTGTTTATGGCGCACCCCTAGATGGTGCGCCATTGCTAACCTTCCCCCCCTGTATGTATGTGTGTGCTGTCCATCTTGCCAATTGTTCGTCCTTCTCGCATCCCCTCGCCTCTCGCCACCGCCGCCGATCCCCTTCCAACACCGCACCGCCCCGCCCACCCACCGGCGACCTCGCTCCCGGGCTCCGCCGCCTCCACCCACCCTTCCATTGCCTTCGGCACACCCACCCACCCCTCCCCCACCTTCCCAGCCCCCGAAACCCTAGAAACCTGCGGCGCCTCTCCGCTCGAGCTTCACCGTGTGAGGCGACATGCGACAGGCAAGGCGGCGAGCCACGGAAGCAGGGCATGACGGCACTCGACCCCTCCACCTCTTCTTCCTCGGGGAAGCATAGCCGAAGCGGAAGCAGAGCCGAACTCACCGCTGTAGACGTGCTCGTCGGGGCCTCTCCTCTGACGTCACCGGTGAGCCACTGTGCCCTGCCCTCTCCCTCTCTGCTCCTCCCTCCTTGCCCTCTCCCGCTCTGCTCGATCCCCTCTCCTCTCTGTCTCCACCTTCTGTTCTTGCCTATGAGGTGTTTGATCAAATGTCAATTCAACCGATTGATGCAGCCGCGTCCACCGGAGCACCACGTCCGCGTCTGCGACCTCATCTCTGCTCCGCCGCCGTCTACGACCTCGTCTGCGACTGCGTCCATCAAGGTGAGTTCTTCCATGGATCATTTTTGTTTCTTCAGTGAACTGGTTATAGTAGTCGTCAGTGTGTTGCTCTTCTGCAATTCATTCATCTCTATGATGTGGTTGGTGCTTGCGATGAGTTGATCTTGCATTTCTTTTGGATGATGGATTCACTTCGTATAAATGAGAAATGCAATAGTTCTTTCCAGCAATGAGCTGATTATCTTGTGTTTCTGTTAGGCATTTGGCAGAAATGCAAAACCTAGTGGGTTAGAGCTGGTGATGGTGGTTGTAGTTGTGCTGTTCTGAGTTTTGGCCAAGGAGCATGAAAAGGAATTTGTCTCGTGTGCCGAGCATCTACGTTTTGAACTGCATCTGTACCCCCAAGTGCTCCTTTTATGATTTTGAACTTGATTGTATAACCTGCCGTTCCTTTGTAAAATCTGCACTGTATTTTTTTCCCAATTTGTGTGCACATCTAGAGGTTGCTTGGCTAATTGCTAGCTCTGTGCACTGATGTGCCTTTCCGCAGCCTGTTTCTTGTCACAAGGATCACTATGACCCTTGTATTATCTACAGAATTGCAAAACTAGAGCATATGCTACCCTTGTATTACCCGTGGACTGTACTTTTGTGATCTCCTACTCCTGAATCTTACTACTACAAGCACAAGCAGTACAAATAAGACTAGAATTTACTCTGAATTTTGACAGTAAGAAGAAGAATGAAAATGCAAGGAGTAAATAAGAATAAGAATAAGAATTTTTCTTATGATATGATGATGAGACAACTGCCAAGAATGCAGGACTATTTTACTCTACCTAAGAATATGCATGTCTTGTTTTCTGGTTATGGATATTGTATAGTACTGCATATATTGTTTTTTTGTAATATAATGCTTACCAAAGGTTTCAATATTTTGCTATATTTTGTTATGGATATGGACTTTGGGAGTTTGTTTACCTGGCACTATCCGATCAAGTAGCCATTCATGTGAACTTTTATTTTGTCCATATGAAAGCAAAGGACCATATGGTCTGTGGCCTTTTCACCCATCATTTACACTGTGAATCCAACACCAGTGGTGCTGCTTTGTTTCTGTGATCACATTGTGGTGCCTGGCACATTTGCCCCATCACTTTGTTACCCCTTTCTCTTGAAATGTTGATTAATTTCCGTTTCGGTTGAGATTGGGGCACTCCTAGGTCAAAACAAATAGCAAAGGTCATGCCCAATTTTCTTCACCTATAAGGTGCCCGATTCTCAACCGAAACAAAAATTAATCAGCATATATCTTGACATTAACCAATAGTAGTGATCTAGTGCTTTAGTGGTTGGATTAGTTTAGTATTTTTTCACACACTCACACACCCTTGCTTGCCATGTGTGTGAGAGAGATAGTGAGAGGAGACAAGAAGAAGGGGGTTAGGAAGATGCTGCCCGCTCATCAAAGCTAACCATCTCCCCCTTTTCACCCCCTTTTCCTTTGTCTTTTATGGTTTGCAAGGAAGCTACTGGTTCCATCCCAAAACACCTAGCAACAACACACTAACAGGTTCCATCCCAAAACACCTAGGCAATATCACAAACATCTCTCAATTGTTCCTTGACAATAACCAACTTTTTGGTGACATTCCTAGAGAATTAGGTTATTTGGTCAACTTAGAGATCTTGTTCCTTGAAAATAACCAACTTTTTGACCAAACTTTTTCTTTAGAGCGAAACATGGCCCACAATGATGTGGCCGGCGATTTGGGAAAGGCATTCTGGGAGCTGTCCCAGGAGATGGAGGAAGAACCTCACCGCTATGAGGACGCCACGGAAGACACCGATCCCGACTACACAACCCCTAGTGGCGTCGGGGATGACACCACTGATGCTGCCGCCGAGGATGCCACCACTGATGATGGCAGCGCACGCACAGATGGCAGCCAGCCGAAGAGGCAACGAAAGGACCGGCGCCCGAACATGCTCGGCACCGTCAAGGAGGAATTTACTGAAGTGTCCTCCAGTGGGCAGCCAACGGCGCCCAAAGAATTAGTCAAGGGGTACGTGGGACAGCTCGGGTGCATTCTCTGGAGCACTGTCTCGATCAACACCGAGAACCTAAGGCATCATGACCGAGGGAATTTGTGCAACCTCCTCTTCATGAAGCTGCACGAACGATACAAGTTCCCCAGTGACTTCGCAAACACACGCCTTTCAGGGAATAAAGTGAACAGTGCCGCCCTCACGAAGATGAGCACGGCCCTGGCTACTTGGAGAGCCGCGGTGAAGAGAAGGATTGAAAAAGGTGATAGTTATGAGAAGATCGAGGAGACGAATCCTTCGATCAGCGAAGCTGACTACCTGGAGTTCAAGATCAAGTGCGAGAGCAACGCAACCGCCGAATCAAGTCAGTGGGGGAAAGATATGCGGGACTTGAACTTAGGGGTCCACAAACTCGGTCCCGACGGTTACAGAATGGCGGAACCTATATGGGACAAGGAGGACCCGGAGTGTGCCGAGCAAGGCCTACCGCCCCTCTTCAATAAATACCGTGACAAGCAGACCATGAACTATGTCAAGGCCCGGTACAAGATTGACCCGGTAACCAAGGAGCTTACCACGGATCCGAGGACCAATGCGCTTGAGCTTGTTCTGGTAAGGAATACACCCCCGCATAAATTAATGAAGCCAATTTTCTAAATGGTTCTCGTTCCTTCCACAGGAAACAGAAAGCAGTAGCGGGGTCGTCCCAGAGCTCCCCTTGGGACACCACTTTAAATATGGCGTTGAACGTAATGAAACACAAGGATAAGCTCAGTACGCCGACGTCAGCTGGTCGTGTGGCCGGCAAAGGCTTGTCCACAAAATGGTCGAAATATTATACCGCTGGGCGAAAGGAGAGAAAGACCAGCTCGGAAAGCCAGGAGCGCGAGGTTCAAGAACTCAAGGCACAAGTGGCGCGGATTCCGGAGATAGTCGAAGAGCAAGTGCGAGACCAACTGGGAGCGATGATCACCGCCATTATGCCTACCTTGCTTGAGGAGCTGCAGGCGTGGATTGTTGGCGGCCAACAGGGGCCGCCCCGACTCCCAGCTTCATGGGTAGCAACTCGCACAACGCGCCGGCGGCGCCATTGGTGTCTCCGACGGAGGCGCCAGCATTGGAGCTTAATGCACCCGGGTGTGGGAAGAATACGCCGGCTGGCACCTCGGCAGCAAGCGGCCCCTCCGTCACTTGCACGCTTGCCATTGGCGGTGCCTCGACATTAGCCGAGCTCGACGCCATCACGGTAACTAACCCTCTCGGCCGATGACTTCATCTCCTTGCCTTTGACTGGGCATCCCTGACGCCCTACATGTTTTCGCAGGGCGCCGCCAACATTCTATTCTCTCTCCTACACTTCCTGGATGGCAAGTTGATCGATGTTGCCAAGGCCAGAATCGTTCAATCAGGCAACCACCTATTTCACGGTAATCTGATGCCACCCAACGTGTATAGGGTTCAACTGGTTCGGGTGCTGCAGGGCTGCGACAACTTGTTACCTCCATATCGACCCCCTGGGGCCGACGAAGATGATGTGATGACCCTCAGCGCCTGCATAAGCTGGTCCATGCTTTGGCCAAAGAGCCAGATTCATTTGGGGGCGGGGGACACCACCCCACAAACAACACCGCCAGTCGTGCCGGCGCCAAGCCATGGCAAGACCGCCGCAACGCTACCGCCGTCAGCTGATCCAGACATGCATATGGCATAGGATCTGGACGATGATGACGGTACATTTACAAGGGTTGATAAGTACTTCAACGAACATGCGTATGGTGACGAATTCTTGGGGCCTCCTTCTCAAGAACCCAGCCCTGCAAAAGATGATCGCGATCTAGATGGTACCACGGAGAAACCCAATTGCAACAGGCGTCGTTTGGCGTTCAGTTCTCAGGAGACGCCTCCAGCTGCCGCCTTCACCGAGCCTCAGATAGCCGAGGTGCGAAATATTATCAGCCCCAACACACTCAAGAAGGTGGTCTCTAAGCAGAACTTGATCCCATTACAGCAGAAGAAGAAGGGACGGAAAAGAAAGAATAACAAGGGTGCGAGCCAGCCGGCACCGAGTACGATCTGTGCTCAGGACGGGCCACCTTGACCTAAGGATATCTCGAGGAGGGTGCATGTGGCGGGTAGACCCATACTACCGACTAATCTGCTCAATGCTGCAACTGGTGCTATGCGGAGTCTACATGACAGTGTTCTTTCTTTGGAGAAGCGGCGTCTCTCCGAGAATGATGTGGCATACCCGTTTTTCATGGCCAAGGTGCCAGAGGGAAAGGGATTTGTCGATAGCGCCATTGGGGGTATGATCGTCATGAGGTTTGATGACATCTTCGCTATGTTTAACTTTCATCCACTGCACTACACCTTCATTCGGCTATTTTCGCTAAGTATGGAGATGCGGATCATTAGAGACAAGACCCCGGACATCGTGATAGTCGACCCATTCTACATGCGTGCCAAGATCTTGGGCAGTGCTAGGGACCGGCAAGTCGCGAGTTCATACCTCGAAGGCGTCATTTTGGCGAACCCAGATAAGGATAATTTCCTCACGCCTTACTTTCCCGAGTAATTCATCCCCACACCGCCCCGTAACATATGATTTATTAGATTTTGATCGCTTTTCTTCTAACATTCCGTGTTTTGTGTAGTGACACATGTTGCACACTCATCCTCTTAAGCGCGAACTATTCCATGGCCACGTATTTCGACTTGGACCGTCAATCGAATAAAGACTACACAAATATCAAGAAAGTTCTTGATGATGTTCTCCCCGGCTACGCCAAATCTGGAGGGACCTTCAGGAGGCCAATTTTTAGGTACGGCAAGCACGTGTTCACCCACGTAACGATGTTCCCCTGCATCAAGAAGCCGCCTGGCAGTCAGAAGGATGCCTACTACACCCTCCATCACATGCGAGCGATCGTACGGGACCATAATCACCTTCTGCTACCAAATAGTCTCAAAGATTGGGCCGCATGCTTGTCGGCAATCCAGGACACGGACCTCAGACAAGAATTCTTTTGCATCCAGTCGGAGTTTGCGGAAATCATCCATCAAGATGTCCTTTGTACCTCGGGGCAGTTCTACCTCAAATATC
This sequence comes from Triticum monococcum, assembly GCA_034509565.1. Classification (NCBI taxonomy): domain Eukaryota; kingdom Viridiplantae; phylum Streptophyta; class Magnoliopsida; order Poales; family Poaceae; genus Triticum; species Triticum monococcum. The sequence goes on from CM067845.1 coordinate 369,958,283, forward strand.
AACCGTCCAACAGTGACATAGAAACAACGCTTCAAATGCAGGCTGAAAACGATCGCGATTTCATGACCATCATGAAAGACGGCGGCTTCATCCATGCTCCGGTCCCTGAGTTGAGTCCAAAGTAGTGATGCTGTGTAGTTCTGAAATATCGATTAGCTTATGTTGTAATTAAACTTTAATGAACTTGTATGTCTCTTTGGTTTGGACAGTCGTTCAACTTATATGTAATCGATGCTATTTATTAGTAGGACCATGAATCGTGCTATTAATGTGTTGCTTTTCTCTTCCGATCCTTTTGTTGCATACTTATATATTGCTTATGTATTGTCTATGAATTGCTACTAATGTTTTGTTTGTCTAGTGCATAGAGATGCCCTCAAATGTCGTGTACAAGGGTAAGGTTCCCGGAGTATACGATGACTAGGAGGAGTGTCGGAGACAGGTTCACCATTTCAGCGGTAACAGTTACAAAGGGTACACCACTAGGGCGGAAGCGGAAGCTAGATACGCGCGCTATCTAGCGGGAGAGAGGAGGGAGCGAAGGAGGAACCGGATGAAGACTAGTTTCATCGCGATGATGCTCATCGTGACCGCAGCTCTCTTCTATGTGATGGTAGTTTAGATATCGACTTGTAATGTGAAGACAAACTCGCTACTCGTGGTCCCGAGACTTGTAATGTTCTAACTTTGTTCGGTCTTTTGAATTTGGAGACTAATATGATGAATTGTATTCAGAGACTACTCTTCCATTGTATTCGATAAATCTGTTGTTTATATGTTGTGCTGTTTATATTCTGTGCTATAATGTATTTTGTCACCTGTGCAAATATCAGAAAAGCAAAAAAATCCTAATATTCATAGTAGTGGCACACCTTGTTGAGCATTAGTGGCGCACCAGGGCTAAATACCAGTGGCGCATTATGGGGCATAGTAATGGCGCACTTGGGGGCACACGTGAAGGTAAATATGGCCCCCTAGGAGGTATAGTAATGGCGCACCGTTTAACATAGTAATGGCGCACTGCCAGGTGCGCCACTATTGTCTGGTATACTAATGGCGCAGCAGGGGTGCGCCATTAGTACTTGTTACTATTGGCATGATAATAGTGGCGCACCTATAGTGTGCCATTAATGGCCAAAACAGGTGTGCCACTAACAGGCCTTTTCCTAGTAGTGCTATAAGCTCTCGTGTGTGATAATGTGCTACCACAAATGGTTCTGGAGCCCCTTCGCACACGTAGAAGTGATGCAAATCGTCTGTGATTTGTTGTGTATCACCGATGGTTCCACTATTGGTGACATGTGCTTTCCGTTCTGAATGACACACGCTCATTTAATTGAACTGTGTGCACATCAATGGAAGTTAAAGAAAAAATATAGCATTTGAATTGCGTTGCAAAATGCTAATTAATCACAATATGCAACTGAAGAAATAGTGTCCACATGATGAACATTCACCAGAATTCGCAACAATATGCAATCGAACAAATGCTAGCTAAATTCCGTTGATTTATCGACATAAGCAGTACATAATCATTGTGTATGTATTACGAAGACCTCATCACATGGAAAACAATGCATCCATGTGTATATATTTAGCGGCTACACTGGTGAGCGTCGGTCCTAAACAAATGGTTTTTTACCCCTTTCCACGACGGCATTTGGAACCATCGGCAAGCGAGTGTGTGCGATAGGGTGTCCTTCCCACACAACCCAGAAATCATTGGGGATAGGCCCTCCTGGGACCCAGGCTGGGACCGTGTGCAATCGGGCGAGGCATCGAAACACAATCATTTCCGTAGGTATGTACATCCCACATGGTGAATCCTAGAAATCATTTCCGTAGGTAAGTACATCCCACATGGTGAATCCCAGAAATCATTTCCGTAGGTATGTACATCCCACAAAATATTCGGAGAAAATCATTTCCATAGATATGTACATCCCACACGGTGAATCACAGAAAAACATTTCTGTTCATATGTATATCACACACAGTCAATCCAAGGAATACATTTTCGTTCTTATGTACATCCCACATGGTCAATCCAGGGAAAACGTTTCCGTTTGGACGTAAATCCCACACAGTTTTATGTGTAGGCTTGTGTGTGAAATATGTAACTATCACACACGGTCTTCCTTGGATAACTGTTTGGGTTTATCAACTATATCACACACAATTTGATGAAGAAAACTGTGTGGCATTGGGCTATCCATCGCAACTGCTTTTACTGCTAGAACCGTTTGCAAAGGTCCATGACACATTTAGCATGTTTATTAGTTTACAATTAATAATTCCAGTATTACGCAAATTCACATTCCATATCGAACAGCTGTTTGCCAATTTCATATCAGGCACATAAATATATTATAACATCATAGTACGGTAGCTACATGAAAACAACACAGTACAAGATATAGCTAGTTCAACTTCATAAGAACAATATATTCATTTCCCTAATCGAGATCATCCAGGATCGTCTTATCTACCTATGCTTTCAGTTCAGTAAGAACCCGTTTTGCACGGGCCAACTAGGAAAGTGCCTCCTCCTTCGCCAACACCATCTTAGCAAAGTCTTTAAAAAAATCTGAGCTCATTCTCCACCTTCAACTTTTTATCCCGCATCTTGAAATATGCTTCAGCGTTGACAAGACTTTCTCTAAGCCTAGCTGTGTTCACTTCCTCATACATGCTCTAGAGCTTCGTTAGGCACATCTTCAAAGACTATGGCCACTCTTGATCAACCCACTCCAAGTAAGAACACTTCCGTTCAGCCTATAATATTTAAAACTAGATCAGTAACAATTGTAGGGGAAATGGGTTTATAGCAACATATAAAATCACCCATGCTTATTTTGAAAAATTGAAGAAACATGTTAATTATGACATATCTTGTCAAAAAGATCAATGTGCAAATGAAATAATTGGTACTGAGACAACAATCAAATTCTGGAACATTAGAAGCTATAATTAACTACAACGACGCTACAAGTTCTTACTCATGTACAATAAATAACAAATTGAACATTTGATGAGGAAGGTAAATATAACTGCAACAGCATAGCGATAGTGTTTGGATGACCGCAAATTGATACTTACAGGTGTGTACATGCACAAATTTAGTAACATAGAACTAATAGCACTAAGGTCGTCCACTATGTATGCCAAAACTGGTGTAAAGACAACTGTTGCTACATCTCGCACCCGTGCCCTGAACTGGCGAGCCGATGAAGCGAAAAAAAAATCAGGGACCCTAACTCCGGAGCACGTAGTTGCTCTGATGCCCAATTCCTTCATGCCATAAAGATTTAGTATTTTACTTCTTGGCTGCTTGGATGTGTGGACCGAAGTTGGCTGCACAAACTGCTGAAGCGGTGCCAAATAATTTTCTAATGGCACCGCTAATGAGATGGCAAAAATTTAAGATACTAGGTACAAACTGTGACATTGTCTTAGGATGCGTTTGGTTGAAGGTGTGGTATGAATGGATTGGGACCGTGACAGTGTCTGAATCACATCTAACAAATGATTTGTAACAATGGAAGAGGGTCTAACCTTCTCTGCACATGCCAGAAACTTCCTCCCAGTGTACATAGAATCAAACACAAGTAGCTTCATGCATGGAGATTGATGGTGACAACGAGCAGATAGATCATCAGCCACCCCGCTCCATTAGTTGCCACTTATGGTCTTAGGGAGCTACAAGAGGAAGAAACGACTCAAATCGACCTCCGGGTAAAAGTCCTTCATTCCAAGTCATAGCCCGAGAGAGAGAGAAGAGAGGCATACCCGGGTGGTGAAGGAGTAGTCGCCGGAGGAGGAACCCCTTGAGATGTCTTTGAAGAAGACCATGGCGACCCCGGCGGTAGGATGCGAGACAGCGAGAGCGAGGAAGGGGCCATAGCTTAGCAAGGAAGGAAGGAAGGAGGAAACATGGTAAATGTGACTTGTGGTCGGGGAGAAAAGGGGGTGGGGAAGGGGGGAAGGTGGGCGGGGGTAGATATTTTGGCGGTAGGACAAAATTTTGGAAATGTGGAGGGAACCTTTGCGTGTGATGCCGCTGGACCACACACTTTGAACGATTGTGTGCATCGCAAATGATTCTTCTGCTTTACGTGCATGGGATGAGTTTGATAATTCAAATTTTGGTCTCAAGGCATGGGCACATTCACTTTGAACGCGCGCGGTGCCGCCAGACCATTCACTTTGAACGATTGTCTGCATAGCAAACGATTCTTCTGCTTTACGCGCATGGGATGAGTTTGATAATTCAAATTTTGGTGGAAATTTTCCCGGGTACGTCATTGCATAGTTTAACATCGCTTGCTAATTTGGGCACAAAAAAGAGCGTACAGCAGACATACCACACTTACTGAATCGAGCAATTTTAGTAATTACACAGAGCTAGTTGACCTAAACATTGCTCTAAGAAAAGACCAGCATTAAAAACAAAGCCTAAGTACGCATAATTAAAAATCCGCCGTCGCGCCGGCCTATGCATCGCCGGTGTGAGATGAGATGTCGATGACTTGTCGTGGCGACATGCGGCGGTTGGTGGACTCCGCGTCCCCCCTGCTGAAGTCCACCGTGTACTCATCCTCGTCCTAGTCCTCGGCGCCGCCCTCAAGGTTGTAGGACTCGTAGTAGTGGCTGTGCCAGAGCTCGCGTTGGTACTCCACCACCGATTCCTCGACGGATAGACTCTTCTCTACCTCGACCTCAGCCACGCGCAACTCCTCCTCCCGACGCTCCTTGATCTCCGCCAACTCCTGCATCTCCAGCTCCCGCTCAGCAACCTCATGAGGAAGCAAGTGCTCAATGGCCACCGCCGCCTTTTCAGACATGGGTTGCATTTTGGAGTCCAAGGTGGCCTGGAATATCTTGGCGTAGATGGCCTCGACCCGGGCCAGGGCGACATCGGCGACACTGACGACAACTCGACCTAGCGCACTCGACGTTTGCAGCCGCCATCGCAGCAGGAGCTGCAGCCATCTCGGCTGCTGCAGCTGCCCAGTCGGCTACCGCAGATGCCCTCTCAGGGGAAGTGGCCGCACTCAATGCGGATGCGGTGGCACTCTTGGCGTAGGCGGCCACGCTCTCGGCGCAGACGGCGGTGTTGGGGGGGACACGGCCATCGTACGGGCCTTCATGAAGCGTTTCCACGGCATGATCTTTGCAAGAAGGGGGTGCGGGAATGGGGATCGGGATTAGTGGATTCGGGGGTTGCCAGCACTAGAGCAGACGAGCCGGCGAAGCTTACGGATGGAGACTTAAATAGACCCAGATATTTTCATCGCAAACGTTTCCTAGAAAACAACTGTGTGTGATGTTGTAGATGTTTTTTATTAGATGTGAAAGACGAATTTGGAATAAAGTTCCAACGGATGGTATTTTAAAAGAACGAGGAATTTTGTAGTACTAATACAACTGTCATGTCAAATTTTGGAAAATTTCAGGGGTCATTTGACCTTCTAAGACATTTAAGTGATTTTCTAGCCATTTAATGACCATAATTGAAATTTGAACTACATGTACATGCAACAACTAACCATAACGGTTTGAAAACTCATATTTCGTGTACCTGTGTGCGATTTAATTCCATGTGCAGTAAATAGGAAGGAATTTTCAAACATATTGGTCTAATGGCTATGACCCAATTAAGCATGGAGTGTCATGGCATTTTAATTCCAAAAAATAAAATAAAAATCAGAAACACATGAAACCTTGGTTGATGTAATGTCATGCCACCAAGATGATGTGGTAAAAAAATTGGCATGTTTGACCAAAGTTTGGAAACACACCCCGCACAAACCGGAGCAACTCACTAGAAGGCTCGTGGTTCCGAGAGGGAATAATGCATGTTTGATGACGAACGGGAGATAGCTTCCTCTTACGGCCTTCAAATTTTGTTCTACGTCTAACATGCACTACTACAACTGTAATGTGAATTTTTTGAAAATTCCAGGGGTCATTTGACCTTTTAAAGACATTTAAGTGATTTTCTAGCCATTTAATGACCGTAATTCAAATTTGAACTACATCTACATGCAACGCGTAACCGAAACAGTTTGAAAAATCATATTTGTGTACTTGTGTGCGAGTTAATTCCATGTACTCGTATGCATGGAGTGGCGTGGTATTTTAATTCCAAAAAATCAGAAATAGATGAAACCTTGGTTGATGTAATGTCATGCCACCAAGATGATGTGATAAAGAAATTGGCATGTTTGACGAAAGTTTGGACACACACCCCTCACAAACCGGAGCAACTCGCTAGAAGGTTCGTGGTTCTGAGAGGGAACAATGCATGTTTGATGACGAATAGGAGATAGCTTCCTCTTACGGCCTTCAAATTTTTTCTACGTCTAACGTGCACCACTACAACTGTAATGTGAAATTTTGGAAAATTCTATGGGTCATTTGACCTTTTAAAGACATTTAAGTGATTTTCTAACCATTTAATGACCGTAATTCAAATTTGAACTACAACTACATGCAACGCCTAACCAAAACATTTTGAAAAATCATATATGTGTACTTGTGTGCGAGTTAATTCTATGTGCAGTAAATTAGAAGGAATTTTCGAACATATTGGTGTCACGACATGGACACATGCATACGTATGCATGGAGTGACATGGCATTTTAATTCAGAAAATTGAAAAATGATGAGAAACACATGAAACCTTGGTTGATGTAATGTCATGCCACCAAGATGATGTGGTAAAGAAATTGGCATGTTTGACGAACGTTTGGACACGCACCCCTCATAAACCGGAGCAACTCGCTAGAAGGTTCGTGGTTCCGAGAGGGAATAATGCATGTTTGATGATGAATGCGAGATAGCTTCCTCTTATGGCCTTCAATTTTTTTTCCTATGTTTAACGTGCACTAATACAACTATCATGTGAAAAATTGGTAAATTTCAGGGGTCATTTGACCTTTTAAAGACATTAAGTGATTTGCTAACTATTTAATGACCTTAATTCAAATTTGAACAACATCTACATGCAACGCTTAACCACAACAGTTTGAAAAATCATATTTTTGTGTACTTGTGTGCGAGTTAATTCCATGTGCACTAAATTTGAAGGAATTTTCAAACATATTGGTGTCAACGCATGGGCACATGCATGGAGTGCATGCCATGGCATTTTAATTCCAAAAAATTAAAAAAATGATTAGAAAACATGAAACCTTGCTTGATTTAATGTCATGCCACCAAGATGATGTGGTAAAAAAATAAGCATGTTTGACGAAAGTTTGGACACACACCCCTCACAAACCGGAGTAACTCGCTAGAAGGTTCATGGTTCTGAGAGGGAACAATGCATGTTTGATGACGAACGAGAGATAGCTTCCTCTTATGGCCTTGAAATTTTTTCAACGTCTAACATGCACTACTACAACTGTAATGTGAAATTTTGGAAAATTCTATGGGTCATTTCACGTTTCAAAGACATTTAAGTGATTTTCTAACCATTTAATGCCCGTAATTCAAATTTGAACTACATCTACATGCAACGCCTAACCAAAACGGTTCGAAAAATCATATCTGTGTACTTATGTGCGAGTTAATTTCATCTGTAGTAAATTAGAAGGAATTTTCAAACATATTGGTCTCACGACATGGACACATGCATATGTATGCATGGAGTGACATGACATTTTAATTCAAAAAATAGAAAAATGATCAGAAACACATGAAACCTTGGTTGATGTAATTTCATGCCACCAAGATGATGTGGTAAAGAAATTGGCATCTTTGACGAACATTTGGACACACGCCCCTCACAAACCGGAGCAACTCGCTAGAAGGTTCGTGGTTCTGAGAGGGAACAATGCATGTTTGATGACGAACGGGAGATAGCTTCCGCTTATGGCCTTCAATTTTTTTCCTACGTTTAACGTGCGCTAATACAACTGTCATGTGAAAATTTGGTAAATTTCAAGGGTCATTTCACCTTCTAAAGATATTTAAGTGATTTTCTAACCATTTAATGACCATAATTCAAATTTGAACTACATCTACATGCAACGCCTAACCAAAACGGTTTGAAAAGTCATATTTTTGTGTACTTGTGTGCGAGTTAATTCCATGTGCAGTAAATTCAAATGAATTTTCAAACATATTGGTGTCAAGGCATGGGCACATGCATGGAGTGCATGCCATGGCAATTTAGTTCTAAAAAATTAAAAAATGATCAGAAAAACATGAAGCCTTGTTTGATTTAATGTCATGCCACCAAGATGATGTGGTAAATAAATTGGCCTGTTTGACGAAAGTTTGGACACACACCCCTCACAAACCGGAGCAACTCACTAGAAGGTTCATGGTCCCGAGAGGGAACAATGCATGTTTGCTGACGGACGGGAGATAGCTTCCTCTTACGGCCTTCAAATTTTTCCTACGTTTGACGTGCACTAATACAACTATCATGTGAAAATTTGGAAATTTTCAGGGGTCATTTGACCTTTTAAAGATATTTAAATGATTTTCTAACCATTTAATGACCGTAATTCAAATTTGAACTACATCTACATGCAATGCGTAACCTAAACGGTTTGAATAATCATATTTTGTGTACTTGTGTGCGAGTTAATAAATCATCAAACGATGTAAATATCTCGTGTTCAAAAAAGATAATGTAAAGACACGATTGGCACTCTATCTCTCGGCTCGAGGTTTGGTAGGTGATTGGCGGGGATTATTAATCAGACACGGTTCTGTATTGGAAATCGTCAGCTATTATGTTCACACACGGATTTGCTGCAGGAATTGTGTGTAATTCAAACTACAGTACTGGCGACCGCCGTGTGTACTGTCCCCGTCGACCTAGATTCCGGCCGCCAATAAATACTACCTTGCTCACGTCGTCCCGCCTATGTTATCATCTGCATCCTCCCCTCGCTCGCCCTCTCTCTCTCTCTCCCTCTCTCTCAAATCTCTCCCGGCGCCGCCGGTCTGCCCACGCGCCGATGAGGAGTCGCTGCCCCATGAGGGTGCTCACTAGATTAGCCGCGACGAGGACTCCTACGCGCCGCCTGACTAGGATGCTCCGGACCCCCCAACTTTGGATTGGTTTTGGGGCCAGTACAATCTTGGTCTGTGGAAGTCGCTCCCGCCGGCTGAGAAAGCCAGGCAAGTGGCGTTCAAGAAGGAGATGGCGGAGGAGTAAGCCAGGTACCAGGCGGCCTGTGAAGCCCGTGATGCCACCTAGAAAAAGGAGTCGGAGGAGCTCTGGGGGCGGGCGCGTCGTCGTGCCGAGGAGGGGTATGAAGACGGGTACTTCGCGAGGAAGGTCATAGGCGCTGGGCGCCTCGTCGCTGTGTGGAGGTGGGCCAATAAGCTCCAGCGTGCCACCGACGAGGAGCTCCGGTGGGCGCCCAACAAAATGGCAAGATCGGACGCACGCGTCCGCCAGCAAGAGGCAGATCAGTACGTCAAGCGCTGCGAGGCGAAGGAGTCAGAGTACCGCCTCCGCACTGGGAAGACGTCGCGCACCAGGGAGCTACTGGCGAGGGCCTGCTGGCATACTGACCCTAGGAGGGATTATTAGTTTTAGTATTGTTCGTTTTCAATTTTATGCATTGTACCTAGTAGTTAAGTATCATCACGTATATGTGATGATATTTTATATATATTCTGTGATGATCTAACTAACAATATATATATATATATATATATATATATATTATGAATTCCATTTTCTATCTGTTTTTGTATACTAATTTGAATCTAGCTGTTATCATCCACATATATAGAATGGAAAGCGTATATACACACATTGAAACAGAGCAAGAAACAGAGCAATACTATGATTGCTGTGAATACAAAGCTATCCACGCCGAAACAACTTTTCAAAATATAATGCGTCCATGAGACCATGACCAGCAGCCCTTGCCTAGGGTAGCTCTTGGCTCTGCCTGAACTTGTGCAGGCGTTCGTCCAAGCGGTCGACACGCTCGCGGTACATCTAGAGTGCGATCTCGAACTCCAAGTTGGCTATTTCATCGGAGATCACCAGCTCAAGGATGCGACGGCCATGTTCCTCTACTGCGCCTAGGTGGACGCCTGGGCAAGGAGGCGGTCGAGCCTACAGACCAGCGCGTTGGCATCCAACGGGCCATGGACAAGGCGAACGGCGGCACCCATGCGAATGGCACGACGGGCGTCCGGTGCAAGTACAACGTGGCCGGCATCTAGTGCAAGTACGGCACTGAGGGCCTCTGCCCACTCCTGGCGAGGAATGGGGGTACTGACAGGACGTGTACCCAGCTGCGACGCCGTGTCGACCGCAGGCAAGCGCCGATGGATCCGCTCTTGCAGTGTGGTGCACCGCGCCTCTCGCTCTGCGACGCACCAACGGTCTTGCCGTGCGGCGAGTCACAGCCTATGGGCGCGGACGCGCCATCGATCATGTTGTGCGGCGAGCTGTAGCTTGTCGGCCCTAACATGCCTATCTTGATCTGCGGTGCTCAAGCGCCATGCGCCAAAGGTCTTCTCAACCCTGGCGATGACGCACATCATAGCATCATCCATCGCATTGCCGGGGAGCGCCTCGGCCTCGGCGGGCCGTGATGCCTGCTTGTTTTCCTCGTCGACGAGTTTGATGGCAGAGGCGGCGCTTTGGTGAGTTGGCATGCTTGGAAAAGGTGGATGTGCTACAGGCTGCGCTTGTCGCCTCCGTGCGTCGTGCGCCCCCTATGCGCAATATAGAAGGGTGGCGGGAAACAGGTGAGGAAATGGCGAGAAACGGTGGCGTGTTCATAAAATGCCATCAATTAATGGAAACTTAGCATCGAGCTAGCACAAGAAGTAGATGATGATCAGATGAACACGAACCACACTAGGGATCCCGTCGGTGATGAATTCATCAATCCCAAATGGTAGAATACTAGCAAGCGTTTGCCCACAACACACGGCCTATTCCATCACAAATAGGTCGGCTGGATCAACTATATGCCACGTATCGCACATTGTCAAAAAGTAATGCAGTAGACCTTCTTTAACACGTGTTAAAAAAACAAGGACCTCGAGGTTAAATTAGCTGAGGGAATGCGGCATTTCGGTCACCACTTCCCATCCAGTCACCCATCCGATGGCTGCTCTAGCCTGAGCACGCTTAACTTGATAGTTTTTTACATGAGCTACTGGTGGAACAGCTAGTCCTTGCTGATAGGAATGCCTCTTCGCATCCTTATGGCGTGTCCGGATGACCGCTTGTCCCACAATGGCCAATCGATGTTATGTAGACATAGCATATCACATACGTCTTATTAGAAGCAATCGTCTATGTTATTATCAGTCTTCGCACACATTTATGATTACAGACCTGTTTGCCGCGTATCACACACATCTTGTTATATTGAACCGTTTCTGTTCTCTTGCCTAATCACAAATAGTTCATCCGAGTGAACCGTATGATGTACATTGCACACACCTTGATCGGGCTGTCCATTTCTTTTGTGTTACCTAATCACAAACAGTTCATCTGAGTGAACCGCATGATGTACATCACACACACCTTCATTTGGCTGCCCGTTTCTTTTGTTCCTCCTCATCGCAAACAGTTAATTGAAATAAACCATATGCCCTTCATGGCACAAGCAACTAAAACCTGAACCGTGTTTGATGCAACTATGATCGCAAACATTTTATACATTTCTGACGGTTTTCCTACACCATCGTTTGCGACCATTGCATCGCACACAGTTTCTCGAAGGGTCTCTGATTGTACTGTCGCGTTAGCAACATCCTCCAGTACTGGTAACTCTCACTCTTTGTTACACGAAATACCATGCTGAAATCTTCATTATCACCAATGGGATTGATGTAGTGATTCAGGAAGAATTTACTGATAAATCTCCTAACTACTAGCAATTCATCAGCGGGGAGTGATTCAAGGGTCATCGGTTCAGAGATGAGTTGTAGGATTTTTAAGATCAGAATGTGTCGTACGAGTGGAGTAGAAGATATTAATTAAGATACATACTTACTGCTACTAATTCGCGAGCATCGTCACAACAATTAGTAGATTTGCAGATGAAGATCATATGTTTGAAAATATAGTATCCACAAAGGTTGGCCGCTGCTTGTTGGTGAAGACACTGAATTTTTGTACATAATTAGTCATGTCTTTGCCCTCTTAGGAACAACCTAACCAGTGTCATATGTAAAAAATATTCTTTGGAAAGAAATAGAAAGATGTTTATTTAAAAACTTGAACATTTGACTAGCGTAAGAAAAGGTATTTGCAAACTTTTGGATGCATTTCTTGAAAATAACGGATTCCGGTGTCTTACCGAAGAAATGATCTCGTGCTCTAGAGGTAGTTCCATCTTGAACTGGTTCCCTGGTTTAGTTTTGCACAAAGATAACACACTGGAAATGAAGATTAATTTTCACATACTCAATTCTTGAACCAGATATGAATGCAAATTTCAACATCATTGAATTTCATATGAATGCAAATTGCAACTCAATTCTTGAAGACACGTTAGATCCTAATGCTTTATTGACTCCCTGAGAGAATCCAGGTAGTAAACTCTATTCGTCTTTGGAACAATAACTACTAAGATCCAGTGAATGCTATATATTAAGAAAACCATGAACTTGCGAACTATGTCGAAATCTAAAAGATGATCAATGTATGCGTGGTTTTTTATGTGACTTACCCTTCATGATATGGCTAGAGAAATATTCTACATGGGGCGTGGAACCCAAGATACTGGCGACCTTGTTAATGGCCCACTCCAGTTCATCCTTATCATGTTGAAAGTGCAACTATCCCTAGGTGGTTTTGGTAATTCATAACAACATATAGCTCATTGAGCTAATGCTATTTCAAGATGATTATTTCAGGAAAGCTCAATGATTGGCATGGCATGGATGTGAAAGTGGAACACTCAAAATGCTAAGGACAAAGAATTGGCTCAAGCTCAAAAGTTCAAGACTCTTCATTTTATATTTTAGTGATCCAAGATCACATTGAGTCTTTAGGAAAAGCCAATACTATCAAGGAGGGATGAGGTGTTGCTTAATGAGCCTCTTGCTTTATGTGCTTAGTGATATGCTCCAAAATCCTCAACCACCTTTCCATATCCACAAATGACCTAAACCCTAAGCCAAACTCGGTCATACTGATTCTTTCAATCCGGCGCCACCGAGTTTCACTTGTCATTTGCCACTACCAAACCCTAGCAATTCGGTCCTACCGATAAGGATCTCGGTCACACCGAGATGGGCTTGCAAACTCTCTGTTTCCCTTTCGTAACTTTTTGGTCTCATCGAAAGAGCGAATCGGTTCCACCGAGAATGCAAGGTAAACTCTATGTTTCCTTCTTGTAACTTTTCGGTCTTACCGAAAGACCAAGTCGGTCCCACCGAGTTTGCCTGACCAACTCTCTGGTTAGCTAATTGCCGAACTCGGTCTCACCGAGTTTGTGCGATCGGTCTCACAGAGATTACGTTATGCCCAAACCCTAACCGAATCGGTCCTACTGAGTTGCATCTCAGTCCCACCGAAATTCCTAACGGTCACTTGGTTTACTATTTCGGTCAGACCGAGTTTTCTGATTCGGTCCCACCGAGATTGGTAGATTGTGTGTAACGGTTGGATTTTGTGTGGAGGCTATATATACCCCTCCACCTCCTCTTCATTCGAAGAGAGAGCCATCAGAACACATACACCATTCCTACTCATATGTTCTAAGAAAGAACCACCTACTCATGTGTTGAGACCAAGATATTCCATTCCTACCATATGAATCTTGATCTCTAGCCTTCCCCAAGTTGCTTTCCACTCAAATCTTCTTTCCATCAGATCCAAATCCTATGCGAGAGAGTTGAGTGTTGGGGAGACTATCATTTGAAGCACAAGAGCAAGGAGTTCATCATCAACACACCATTTGTTACTTCTTGGAGAGTGGTGTCTCCTAGATTGGCTAGGTGTCACTTGGGAGCCTCCGACAAGATTGTGGAGTTGAACCAAGGAGTTTGTAAGGGCAAGGAGATCGCCTACTTCGTGAAGATCTACCGCTAGTGAGGCAAGTCCTTCGTGGGCGATGGCCATGGTGGAATAGACAAGGTTGCTTCTTCATGGACCCTTCAAGGGTGGAGCCCTCCGTGGACTCACGCAACCGTTACCCTCCGTGGGTTGAAGTCTCCATCAACGTGGATGTAGGATAGCACCACCTATCCGAACCACGGGAAAACATCCGTGTCTCCAATTGCGTTTGAATCCTCCAAACCCTTCCCTTTACATTCTTGCAAGTTGCATGCTTTACTTTCCGCTGCCAATAAACTCTTTGCATGCTTGCTTGAATTGTGTGATGATTGCTTGACTTTCTCTAAGATAGCTAAAATCTGCCAAGAACTAAAATTGGGAAAAGGCTAAGTTTTTATTTGGTCAAGTAGTCTAATCACCCCCCCTCTAGACATACTTTCGATCCTACAAGTGGTATCAGAGCTTTGGTCTCTATTTGCTTGATCTCCATAGCTTTTGGTGGTCATAGCCTTGGTTTCACAACCTAGGAGAGTATGGCATCTAGCGAGGGAAATTATCACCGTAGAGGTCCTTACTTTGATGGCACTAATTTTGCTAGTTGGAAGCATAAAATGAAAATGCATATTCTTGGACATAACCCCGCCGTATGGGCTATTGTTTGTGTTGGTTTGCAAGGTGAGTTCTTTGATGGGAGAGAACCAAACCGTGAAGCTACCACGGATGAGTTGAAGATGTTACAATACAATGCTCAAGCTTGTGATATTCTCTTCAACGGATTGTGCCCCGAAGAATTCAACAAAATCAGCCGCCTTGAGAATGCAAAGGAAATTTGGGATACTTTGATTGATATGCACGAAGGTACCGACTCCGTCAAGGAATCCAAGTTGGATGTGCTCCAAAGTCAACTTGACAAGTTCAAGATGAAGGATGGTGAAGGTGTCGCTAAAATGTACTCTAGGCTTGCTCTCATCACAAATGAGATTGCCGGCTTAGGAAGTGAAGAGATGACCGATAGATTCATCATCAAGAAGATCCTAAGAGCCTTGGATGGGAAATATGATACCGTGTGCACATTAATCCAAATGATGCCCAACTACAAAGATCTCAAGCCAACAGAAGTAATTGGAAGGATTGTTGCTCATGAGATGTCACTCAAGGATAAAGAGGAACTTCACAATAAATCAAGTGGTGCCTACAAAGCGTCATGTGAAGTCCCCACATCATCAAGTGAGAAACAAAACTTCAATGAAGAATTGAGCTTAATGGTGAAGAACTTCAACAAGTTCTACAAGAGTAGAAACAAAGATAGAAGCTTCAAGTCAAGGTCCTACAATGACAAAAGATCTTCTAGTCGAGAGCGAAACTGCTATAATTGTGGAAGACCCGGACACTATTCCAATGAGTGTACGGCTCCCTACAAGAGAAGAGAAGATTTTCCAAAAAGAAGAAGCAAAGAATCTCCACCAAGAGAGAGAAGGAGTAGAGATGATCGTTATGAACGAAGATACTCACGGAGAAGCAAGGATTTGGAAAGGAAGGAAAAATCATCAAGGAGCTATACAAAACAAAGACATCAAGCTCATGTTGGTGAATGGGTATCCGGCTCCGACTCTGACAGCCACTCCGAGAGAAGTTATCACTCCGACTCCGAAGATACTCAAGATGAAGGTGTTGCCGGTCTAGCACTTGTGTCAACCAACTCCCACGACATATTTGACTCACCAAATGAAGGAATTGGAATATGCTTCATGGCCAAAGGTCCTAAGGTAACACACCCCGAGTATGTTGACTTTAATAGTGATGAAGATGACTTGTTAGGTGATGATGATTTGCTTGTTGACAACTCTAGTGAAGAATATTATGGTGAAATATCAATTAATCATGCTAAAATGAATGACAATGATAAGGAGAAGATTGAGGCTCTAACTAAAGAACTAAACACTCTCAAGTTAGCCCATGAAACTATCTTCGAAGATCATCGAGAACTTTTAAGAGCTCATGAGAAACTACGCTTTGAAAAGCTTAATCTTGAGAAAGAGCATGAGTTCTTAAAGGTAATCAATGATGATCTCTGCAAGAAAAGTTCTTCTTACATTGCCAAGCGTTTACTTTTATCCACCTACATGCCTCAAGTCAAGACTAGTAACAAGAATAAGAAAGATTCTTCCTCTAGTAGTAACAATGATCATGCTAAATCCAATATTGTTGCTTCTAGTAGTTCTCTTGATTCCACTAATGATTCTCTTAGCCAAGTTACACTTGAGCAAGAAAATAGCTTATTGAAGGGAATTATAGAGAAAGGTGTTTACAAGAGCCTTGCCGGAAGTAAGCAATCCGAGGAAATTGTGCGCAAGCAAGGAATGCACCGGAAGAATCAAGGTGTTGGTTTTGAACGAAAGTTCAATGCCAATGGAGTTGAATGGGAAGAAGATCAATACCCCAAGACAAAGTTTATTCCTCAACAAGAGAAGTATGATACTTCCTTCAAGGGAACACAAGCTCAAGATGATCTTCCACCACAAGACTACAAGCGAAAAGGCAAGGACAAGCTTCAAGAGGAGATTGATCCATTTGAAGAAGCTCCTAAGACCTTAGTCAAGTGGATTCCCAAGACTACTTCAAGTTCCACTACATCAAGTACGACTACAACTCCAAGGATTCCCATCAAGATGGTGTGGATCCAAAAGAAGAAGAACTAGAGAGTTCTTGAGGGTGACTCCGCCAACATACTTCACTCTTATCATTTTGGCAAGAACAAGTGCAATCAACTTCCACATCTTGCACTAGTTCAAGGAGTCACAAACCCTCTTGTTGGTAAGACAAGGGACAAGGTAATCTAAAGTTTTCATGGACATCATCTTGTGTGTGCATCACTCTATGTCTATGGATATCCTTGTTTGTTCCTTGTGGGACTAACCCATGTAGGTATTGAAAGTGCAATTCACTCAAATGGATAGCTCCAAGTGATCTACATCAACATTGAGCATCCACATCTTCAACATCTACATGAAGTCATCATCGACAAAACCCAAGGTTAGTTCATCCCTCTTAGGGGGGATATCACATCTAGGGGGAGCTTTACTCTAAGACTTGAGCTAAAGCAACTCTAAAGATGTGAATACAACAATGCTTTATGTAAAAGTGGTAACCCCACTTGAGCTTAAACAATGAGTATGACCTATGATCAAGTGTTCTCACTTGACTCCTAAGTCAATATACTCATATATAGATGACCTAGTCATCGCAAATTGCTTGATAGATGCTAGAATTAGTTGTGCATGCTTTGCCACATATTTCATTTGCCATCTTATTGTGTGAGTATGTTGGTTGCATATTTTACTCATTCGAGGACATCCACTTGTTGTTTTGATTGTTTGGCTTTCTTATTTTGCCAAGTGGATGGACAAGAATGCCTAAGAACCTCCTCTAGCTATCTATGTTTTTCTCGTCTCAAACTCTATTCATGCTGCATCACAAAACTTGATCAAGTCAGATTCGAACCACTCTGTGTGAGGAGCGCTCAGAGTCCCCGATTCGTCATAGACTTAAACTTCCAAAACCTCTTTATGAATCTCGGTCTGACCGATACTCCATTTTCGGTCCTACCGAGTTCATTAAGTTGATCTAGGTTTTCGATCTCGGTGCAACCGATTTGAACTTTTCGGTCACACCGAGTTGCAATAACTGCACACAGTTTTGCATCTCGGTGCCACCGAGTTGTTCCACTCGGTCACACCGACAGGGTCGGGCTATATATAGTGACGGGCAAAATTTTGGAAATTTCTCCGAAACCTCTTCGCCCACGCGATAGCCTGCTCTGCCTTTGTGGTCTCCGGATCGTCTTCTCGCTGCCAGCAGCCTCCAGTCGCTGGTCTCTGCCGCCGTCAACGGAATTCTGCCCCGCCGTTGCCGCCGTAGCGAGTCTCCGCCGAACTAGGGTATGGACTCGATCTTTGTGCTATGCTCCACTCCGATTCCTAGCACATTGTGATCATCATGATTCTTGCCACGATTGAAACACTCCTATCCAGTCAATGAACTCGTAGATTAGATTTAATTCGAAAATTTTAGGGTTAGGTTTCCGCCGAAACCATCTCGGACCCACCGAGTTGAAAAACTCAGTCCCACCGATCTGGCTTTTGCCATTGCACAAGTGAAACTCGGTCTGACCGAGAATAACTTATCGGTGCGACCGATTTTGGAATTCTGTGAAACCCTAGCAGTCTCGGTGCCACCGAACTGTGACTCGGTCTAACCGAGTTCACCAGTTCTGGTGCCAAAACTGCTTCGGTGTCACCGAGTTTGAAAATCGGTAGATCCGAGATGCTTTCTGTGGAAAACTAAAACTAAGTTTTTGAATTAATCTTTTGCAAAAATCTCTGCTTTTTGTGATGCTCATCCACTCTATCTTATCCATAATCTATTCACAGGGTCAGCAGTCAGTTTGCAACATGTCTGATCAAAGTGACAGCCAGAATGTGTCTGAGCAGCAAGTTGTGATGAGTGAGGGCACTAGCCCCTCAAGTTCTTTTGATGATGGCAGCAGGAGCACCCCCAGCAATCTGCCTAAGGCTGCCACATGTCAAAGGAAGAAGAGAACGTCTGATTATGAGGATGAAGACTATGTGGCAGAGGAAGAGGCGACATCAAAGAGAGCTGAACCAGCTCAAGGAACAAAGCCAGGGCTGAAAATCAAAAGGCCAGCAGGCAGGCAGCCCATGTCAAAGGCTAGAGCTTCAACTGTGAAGCCTGCTCCCGTTGAGCCCGTTGCTGCTGAGGGCAAGAAGAGGAAAGAGAGGGTGAAGAAGACTGTAGCCAGAGTGCTTGGGAAGGCCTCCATCATGGTAGATGAGGAGGAAGAAGAAGAGGTTGCTGCACCAGCACCCAAGGCAGCCAAACTCATGGGAGATGCTATAAGGTTAGGAACAGCTGCATCCAAGCCCAAGGAAGCACCTAAGGCTGCATCTAAGCCTAAGAGTGCACCAAAGAGAAACACATGAAGCATCCCAGCTGCAGAAAAGAACAAGGCCCCAGTGCCTGAAGCTATCGAAGAAGAGGAAGAGAGTGTCCTTAGGAAGCTCAAGCCCAAGATCCCAGACCACAACGATGCTCATCCTGTGGCTGAGGATATGAAGCTCAGGAGAGATTCAGGGCTGAGGAAATGGAGAGAAGCAGATCCGTATGCTTCTAGGAGAAGGACTGTCGTGGATTACAGATTTCATACCAAGGAGCAGCAAGATTTCTATGAGACTATTTTGCTTGACAAGAAGCCAATCATTTGTGACATGAGATGGGTCGACTGGACCTACATCAAGAACAATGAAGAGTACTACCCCGGTGTATTTGACAGCTTTAGTGCTTGTGGAGTTGCAGACTTTGTTGGGCAGAAGCTCACAAAGTGGAACGAGGAGCTGGTCATGCAATTCTACTCAACAGCACACTTTTATTCGGATGGCAGGATCACATGGATGTCAGAGGGTACAAGGTATCAATCCACTGTTGAAGAATGGGCGAAGTTGATCAATGCCCCAGAGGAGAAAGCTGATGACTTGGACATTTATGCCAAGAAAAAGATGGATCACAACTCCATGTCCAACATGTACAAGGAGATCCCGAATGAAGCGCTCGACATGTTCAAGTTTGGCTCAGTGCACTATCTGCTCTCAGGATTGCCTACGATCAACTGGATCCTTAGGCACACCCTTCTGCCCAAATCTGGAGATCACAAGATGATCAGAGGTCACGCGATCAACTTGCTTCATGTCTTTGACGTGCCTCAGAAATTCAAGGTCATGAGTCTCATTGTGGAAACAATCAAGAGGACAGCTGCAGACCAGAAGAGGAGTTGTGGGTATGCCCCACAGATTCAGGAGCTCATCAACTCCAAGATGGGCACGGGCGTGTATTTATTGGATAAGGAACACCTGCCCATCCGTCCAGATTTTGAGGATAACCAAGTGGTTATGACTGAGAATGAACCCTCATCTGCCCATGCAGAAGCTCAGAAGGAAAAGGCGAAGAAGGAGAAAGCTGCCAGCATGCCTACTCAAGCGGAGGCATCTGATTACTTCTTGAAGACCAAACAAGAGCAGCTCGGTTACCTGATAGCGTCCACCCTGCGGATTGAGCAGAGTATAGCTACCCTGACTCAGAACCAGGCGAGCCTAGAGAGGATCATGGAACAGAGGTTCTATGACATGGACATCAAGGTGACAGAGATACAGACCGCCATGGAGCAGCTCCAGGACGACATGAACGAGAGAAGAGGCAGAACCACAACTGATGCTTTTGCCAGGGTGCCACGAGGTCCGAGGTCGTCTGCACTGCCAGTTGCTGACACTAGAGCTACAACGTCTACACCAGCTACAGCCTCCGTTCCACCAGCTCCAGCATCCACCACAGCGTCAACTCCTACCACATCTACTGAAGGCTTCGTCCTTGGCGTGCTCCGGACTCCACCACCACCTGAAGATCAAGCCTGAGCGTCGACTTAGCACTATGCATTTTCTAGGAACTTTTTGGTAACTTGTTGCCAAAGGGGGAGAAAATGTATAGATCATAGGCTTCGAGAGAGAGTGTTGCTTTTATTCTCTCTTGTTTTATTTGGTGGTTTTTCGAACTTTGTTTGCTTGCGTGTGCGATACTACGTCCTTATGTTTGTGAGACATCGATGATCATGTGTTTGATCATAAGCTACACTTAATGGTTGCTTAATGCTTGCTAAATATTATCATTCTATCTATCTTTTGTGATCATTCACTATTCTTGGTGATGAGTGCATGTATTTAAATCTTATCATTTTTGAGCGCTCCACCAAGATGTATGTGACATGGAAGAGTAACCCATGATTCTAACTCCTTGTGCATTTGCAGTCCAAAGCAAATTTTAAATATGCACAAATTTAGGGGGACCTCTTATTTGTCACATACTTCTCAAAGCGACGATGTATTTCATGATTATTATTATTTGTCGAAGCTTTGATCTATATATTGTCATCAATTACCAAAAATGGGTAGATTGAAAGTGCAACTATCCCTAGGTGGTTTTGGTAATTCATAACAACATATAGCTCATTGAGGTAATGCTATTTCAAGATGATTATTTCAGGAAAGCTCAATGATTGGCATGTCATGGATGTGAAAGTGGAACCCTCAAAATGCTAAGGACAAAGAATTGGCTCAAGCTCAAAAGTTCAAGACTCTTCATTTTATATTTTAGTGATCCAAGATCACATTGAGTCTTTAGGAAAAGCCAATACTATCAAGGAGGGATGAGGTGTTGCTTAATGAGCCTCTTGCTTTATGTGCTTAGTGATATGCTCCAAAATCCTCAACCACCTTTCCATATCCACAAGTGACCTAAACCCTAAGCCAAACTCGGTCATACCGATTCTTTCAATCCGGCGCCACCGAATTTCACTTGTCATTTGCCACTGCCAAACCCTAGCAATTCGGTCCTACCGATAAGGATCTCGGTCAACCGAGATGGGCTTGCAAACTCTCTGTTTCCCTTTCGTAACTTTTCGGTCTCACCGAAAGAGCGAATCGGTTCCACCGAGAATGCAAGGTAAACTCTATGTTTCCTTCTTGTAACTTTTTGATCTCACCGAAAGAGCAAGTCGGTCCCACCGAGTTTGCATGACCAACTTTCTGGTTAGCTAATTGTCGAACTCAGTCTCACCGAGTTTGTGCGATCGGTCTCACCGAGATTACGTTATGCCCAAACCCTAACCGAATCGGTCCTACCGAGTTGCATCTCAGTCCCACCGAAATTCCTAATGGTCACTAGGTTTACTATTTCGGTCAGACCGAGTTTTCTGATTCGGTCCCACCGAGATTAGTAGATTGTGTGTAACGGTTGGATTTTGTGTGGAGGCTATATATACCCCTCCACCTCCTCTTCATTCGAAGAGAGAGCCATCAGAACACATACACCATTCCTACTCATATGTTCTGAGAAAGAACCACCTACTCATGTGTTGAGACCAAGATATTCCATTCCTACCATATGAATCTTGATCTCTAGCCTTCCCCAAGTTGCTTTCCACTCAAATCTTCTTTCCATCAGATCCAAATCCTATGAGAGAGAGTTGAGTGTTGGGGAGACTATCATTTGAAGCACAAGAGCAAGGAGTTCATCATCAACACACCATTTGTTACTTCTTGGAGAGTGGTGTCTCCTAGATTGGCTAGGTGTCACTTGGGAGCCTCCGACAAGATTGTGGAGTTGAACCAAGGAGTTTGTAAGGGCAAGGAGATCGCCTACTTCGTGAAGATCTACCGCTAGTGAGGCAAGTCCTTCGTGGGCGATGGCCATGGTGGAATAGACAAGGTTGCTTCTTCGTGGGCCCTTCGTGGGTGGAGCCCTCCGTGGACTCGCGCAACCGTTACCCTCCGTGGGTTGAAGTCTCCATCAACGTGGATGTAGGATAGCACCACCTATCCGAACCACGGGAAAACATCCGTGTCTCCAATTGCGTTTGAATCCTCCAAACCCTTCCCTTTACATTCTTGCAAGTTGCATGCTTTACTTTCCGCTGCCAATAAACTCTTTGCATGCTTGCTTGAATTGTGTGATGATTGCTTGACTTGCTCTAAGATAGCTAAAATCTGCCAAGAACTAAAATTGGGAAAAGGCTAAGTTTTTATTTGGTCAAGTAGTCTAATCACCCCCCCTCTAGACATACTTTCGATCCTACACATGTAATAATGTGCCATTTGCTACTGTAGGATCTATGAAATACACTATCTCCCTTTTTCTTCTCTGCGATCAATCACCTGAGAGGAATACAATATAGTTAGCATCTTTTTATTTACAACCTTGTATGAAGAAGTTGATCAGAGTTTGTGAAGTACATACAAAATCCAGCATCTAACAATAGTGCCACCAAGCACATTGAAGTTGAAGAAGAGATGTAAGTCCTTGAAACCCACACTGATGGAACCCGGATCGTGGCGGAAATGATCTCTGCCACAGTGGACTACCAGAACCTTATGACCTTTTGACATTTGATCCATGCAATATTTATGTAATATGCAGCAGCTAGAGCTACAATCCTCGAAGTATTCGCCAACAAGAATTGGCTACCATGGACGTAATTGCATGCTTGAAGTATGTCTGGTTTATGTTTAGCAAGCATCCTATCAAATTCCTTATTGTTCAGGCTATCAGAACCAATATCACTCTCCGATTCGAACATCTTGCTGGTAATTTGGTTCTGGGCGACGAGTGCTTTAACTGAGAGGCTATCATGCTCATTCCTCCTCAGTCTTGGGGCCCCCTTCCTCGGGGGTGCAACGTTTTTGCTCGCTTCCTTCTTGGTACTTGAAGCACTTCTGGTGCAAGGTCTGGATGGTTGAAAGGCAGAATGTTGGGCAAACAATGAAGCTACGAGGACTAGTGAGTAAACAGTTTGGCTATGCTACACTGCTGAGCTAGCAGTGCTGTTGTGATGGATTGCTTGGCTGTGGGAGGAGAGGCATCGAACCGCATACCAGACATTGAAGCTATGTCGGGTTTCTGCATAGGTGGTGCTAACTTGTCGGTGTGCTATGGAGGTTGTGCCAACATGTTGGTTTGCTGAGCAGGCAGTGCCGACACATCAGTATGTTGATCACGTCGCTACGAACCGACAGACTGATGAGCAGTCGGTTCCAGAACTTTGGACTAATTAGCATGCAATTTTGAAGCATCAGACTGCTTAGCGGTACGCTCCACCAGGTTGGTCTATTGAGCATGCAGTGCTGCTGAGTCTCCCGTTGCAGCTTTAGTGGCCGGCATCTGAACTGTGGTGCATCTTCAGAAGTTGTAGGCCTCGCCACTAGTTGCTCAGAGGTGGACGATGACATGGCATGTATGGCATAAAGTTGGGCGGGTTGATCGCAGGTTGATGCATCAGTCGTCGGATTACAGTTATTAGGTTCCTCAGGAGAACCACACGAGAGTTGCTGTGGCAAGGAGAGAGTCACCTGTTGAAGGGCGGCATTGGTTGCTCTTGGCGGGGCTTGAGGGATATCATCCTTTAAGTCTATTCCCTTTCATGGTCACTAGATATGATGTAACAGTGTTTCTCCTAAGGCCCTCTGCCCATCATAAATCCTCTATATCTCTGAGTGTTAGTCTTTTGCATCATCTATGACTCCTCAATTTCCTTTTGAAGCCCTGGATACATGTCCCTCCTAAACCTTTCATACAATTGATTATGCTTTTGTTCACTTCACGTTTTTTTTCATGGTGAGCCTCTCTTCTTTTCTGATTGTGAAATCCCTCTTGTGTGGGACATTGACACCTATACCCCTTACATAGCCAAGGGGCTCTTTTGTTTGCAGAGTATCAGACAAAATGTCACATGGCCCTGAGTTCCTGTAGAACCTGCCAGGGAAGTTGAAAGCCTTTACCATCACACGATACACTTCTTTCTCATGTGAATTTTCAAAGTAATAAGTTATATCATGACATGTCCTTGCACATTCTCGAAAGTAGTATCTAGCGCGTTTGCCCTTCATTTCACTAAAGGCATGTTTCCCACCCATAGCTACTACTCCCTCCGTCCCAAAATATAAGAACGTTTTTAACAGTAGCATAGTATCAGAAACGTTCTTATATTCTGGGACGGAGGGAGTACTTCTTTATCCTCCTAGTCCCATATCGGTTTCATGCCATAGTCTCCTGCCACACCAATACGGTGTGTGTGTGTGTGTGTGTGTGTGTGTGTGTGTGTGTTCCTCTTTTGAAGTTCCGATCGCTTGGCATTCTTCTGAGTAAACTCTGTAATTACCCTGACCCTTTTGAATTCTGCCCAGTCTGCCTTTGTAATATGGGGGTATGCAGGGATCGGGTACTTGCCTTCACTCATGTGCTTCTTGTACAACACATGCTTATAGTTTCTCCAAGAATCCCTGGCCTTCTTTAGTGCAGCGTGTTCCACCTGCATTCTCCATGGCTCTTTGAGATTTAGGTCAGTTCTTCATTGAACTCGGCAGCAAGTGCATGTGTAGATAAGATTTAGGTACACTACGGTGCCACTCTTGGAGATCCTGCTCGGCCGAGAGTATTTCGACCCACTTGTCTTTCTGTGCATCTTCGTTGGCCTGTAATTGTTGCTGCTTCCATTTCATACTTCGAACGGTGGCCACGCGGCACCCCCGGAAGTATTCTTGCTCAACGGGGTATTCGGGGACTATATAGTCCTTGGTACAGAGGATCTCATCTTCCTCGGATTTAGGTAAGTAATTGTCATTGATAATCCACAACTATAGGGGATCATAATAGTTTTCGAGGGTAAAGTATTTAACCCAAATTTATAGATTCGACACAAGGGGAGCCAAAGAATATTTGAAGGTATTAGCAGCTGAGTTGTCAATTCAACCACACCTGGAGATTAATTATCTACAGCAAAGTGATCAATAGCAAAGTAGTTTGATAGTTTTGATAGTAGCGACAGTAGCAATGGTAACTGTAACAGTGATAGCAATAGTTTGTGACAAGTGTAACAGTGATGATGGCAGTAGTAACTTAGCAGAAACAATAAGGATAAATTCATAGGCATTCTATCGGTGACTTGTTGGATGATATTCGTCATGAGACAGTTATAACCTAGGGCGATACGGCACTAGCTCCAGTTCATCGATATAATGTAGGCACGTATTCTGTAAATAGTCATACGTGCTTTATTAAATGAACTTGCATGAAATCTTTTGTCCTACTCTCCCATGGCAGTGGGGTCCATATTGGAAACTAAGGGATATTAAGGCCTCCTTTTAATAGAGAACCGGAACAAAGCATTAACACATAGTGGATACATGAACACATCAAATTACGGTCGTCACCGGGAGTGGGCCCTGTTGTTGTCACTCCAGGGTTGCCGGGTCATAACCGTACTAGGTGACTATAACTTGCAAGATCGGATCTAAAACATGGATACAATGATGAATTCAAAAACGGTTCAGATCTGAAATCGTGGCACCTGGGCCCAAAGTGACAAGCATTAAGCATGGCAAAGTCATAGCAACATCTATCTAGGAACATAGTGGATACTAGGGATCAGGCCCTAACAGAACTAACTCGATTACATGATGAATCTCATCCAACTCCTCACCAACCAGCGAGCCTACGAAGGAATTACTCACTCCCAGTGGGGAGCATCATGGAATTGGCGATGGAGCAGGGTTGGTGATGATGAAGAACGAAGATCCCCCTCTCTGGAGCCCCGAACGGACTCTAGATCTGCTCTCCCGAGGAAGAATAGGGCTTGGTGGCGGCTCTGTATCGTGGATCGTGATAATTCTTTCTCCCTGACTTTTTTGGAATAATGTGAATTTATAGTATCAGTGGGTCCATCAGCGGGGCCACCAGGTGGTACAACCCACCTGGGCGTGCCAGGAGAGGGGGGCGCACCCTAGTGGGTTGTGCCCACCCAGGGGCCCCTCTCTGGTCGGTCTTGGCTCCAGAAATTCTTTTTATTGGTATAACAAATGCTCAAAAAGTTTCGTTCCATTCCGAGAACTTTTATTTCTGCACAAAAACAACACCATGGTAGTTCTGCTGAAAATAGCGTCAGTCCGGGGTTAGTTTCATTCAAATCATGCAAATTAGAGTCCAAAACAAGAGGAAAAGTGTGAGAAAAGGTAGATACGTTGGAGACGTATCAACTCCCCCAATCTTAAACATTTGCTTGTCATCAAGCAATTTAGTTGATAAACTGAATGTGAGAAAGAAAACATTTACAAACTCTTTTGCTCTTGTTTGCATAAATAAGCTTAAACAACACCCAGGTTTTCAGCCAACATTATAACTAACCATGTCAACAATAACTCTTAAAGATTATAATGATCCATATCAATGACATAATCAGCTAGCGAGCAATAATAAGATATCTTAAACAGCAACACGTTGTCAAAACAACCATGATATAATATGACAATAATGGTATCTCGCTAGCCCTTTCTGAGACCGCAAAACATAAATGCAGATCACCTCCGAAGTTCAAGTAGCGGCTAAACATTGTAATTCATGGTAGAAAAGATCCACTCATGATGCACCCAACATTAGCTATACACAATGCATAAATCATGACCGCTGTGCTCTACTCAGTTTCTGGCGCTTGTTTATAGAAGGTGATGACACAACATAAATCTAAATAGAAAGTCCCTTCGCAGAGGGAAGCAGTGATTTGCAGAGGTACCAGAGCTTAGTTTTTAAAAAAGAGATAAATGATATTTTGAGACATGCACCCTTATCATTCACATCACGACCATCAGTTATCAACATCTTCCATGCTAAGCACGCTAGTGGCGGTCCCCAAGCGAAAAGTAAAGGTTTTGACTCCATTGGGAGTTTTTTTTGATTATGTAAGAGATGAACTTTTTTTGTATTTTGCAGTTTGGGACCGGGCATCCCTATTACCGCACATTTCCTCGTGCGATGGCGAGTGAATAAACACTCGACCTGAGGATAACATGCTTAGCACAGAAGGTATCGACCACCTCATGTCGTTCCATGAACGATCCAAGCAAACAAAATGGATAATTCCTTTAGAAGTGTTTAGAGGTGGCACACAAAAATTTACTTAGGACGAAAGGGTAATACAATATATAGGTAGGTATGGTGGATTCATCTGGAATAACTGTGGGTTCAAGGTTTTTGATGTTCAAGCAGAATTCCCACTTAGTACAGGCGAAGGCTAGCAATTTAAGATTGGGAAGCGGCCATTTAGAGAGCAACAACGATCATAACCAGGCATTATGCATAAGTAACATTGGACACTAGCATGAGTAGGATATGAACACCATGAATATAAACATTATAGATGCTATGTTGGTTTTGATTCAACTACATGCATGAACGTGTACAAAGTCAAGCCACTTGAACATTCGAAGGAGGATACCATATCATCATACAACATCACAGTCATCTTAACGCTATGTTGATATCCAAGATAAATCATTATTAATTCTCAGCTACTTATGCATGGCATGAGAAACTATAATCTCTAATTATCATTGCAACATGTTTAATCATAATGGACTGAAGCATGGGCACTAGGTTAAACATATTTACACAGACAAGACGAGTTGTGTTCATTCCACTTTCTCTTTGCCACGACCAGTTCATCGAATGTCGTCCTTATTGCCTTTCACTTGCACGATCGAATAATATGAAAATGATAATAGTGCAAGAGTGCCATGGACTAAGCTGGAATCTGCAAAACATTATTCAACAGGAGAAGACAAGGTAAAATGGGCTCTTATTAGTTCAACAGTTATTCAAATGAGAGCCATTCAACATTTTCATCATGGTCTTCTCCTCGGTACAATTCGAATAAAAGAAAAGAAATTCAGAGAAACACACTAAAATATTTTTGGAGTTTTTGGTTTTTCTTCAACAAGCAAATAATAAGCAAAAACGAGAAAAACTATTTACACTGGAAAGCTCCCAACAAGCAAAAGAAGAACAAGGAAATCTTTTTGGATTTTCTTTTTAGTACTAATAATAAGCATGCATAGAAAGTAAATTACTACAACTATTTTTTTGTTTTTTCTAAAGTTTTTCAAACACACAAGAAGAAAGCAAGAAAATAAATGTAAGCATGGATGATACAATGGAAAAGTGTGAACACCGACAGATAGAATGATACGTGAAAACGAATATAATGTCGATGAGAAACACGTACTCCCCCAAGCTTAGGCTTTTGTCCTAAGTTGGTAGTGAATCAGTAGCCTAGAGGGTTGTAGTCAGCATCGTAGCTCACGGAGGCTCTCGGGGCAGAGGCCTCAGCACGTCGTGCCGCTAATACTGCTACGTTGTGAGCTCGGGCCTCGCTCTTAAGAACAAAATATCTTTCCTTGATGTGATAATCAAAGAGAGTAGGCGTAGGCAAATATGTGTCCACAACATATGATTGGTTAAACAACAAATTATAAGTGAAGTTATCAGCCCTTCCCTTGAGAATCTTATGCTCTTTTAAGGCATGAAAATCTAAATATCGAGTGGGTAGGATAGGGTCAAAGGGCAAAGGTGAAACACCCAGTCCTCGTGTTAAACGTGTGGCATAAATTCCACCATAGAACCAGCCACTTCTGGCGTTATGCTGAAGTCTACGTGCAACAATTGCTCCAAGGTCGTAATTCCTTTCACTAGTGAGAGCGGTGTGAATGAGGCTCAAGTCTAGCGAACAAAGTATGCTATAGTCTTGCTTGCCAACTATGCATTTCCCGTTAAATAATGCAAGGTACTAAATTGCGGGAAAGTGAATGCTCTTTATTCTTCCTTGCCTTACTCCCCTATTTTCACCGTAACAAAGGCTAGTCGAGAAGGTCTCATACTCAGCCTTTGCTAGCTCATCAAGCGAACCCCAAAATGGAAGTTTGCAATGGTAAGCAAAATTTTCTAGTGGAATAGTAAAGGGTTCATCATAAAGCATAAACGACACCCTAGACTCACATGGAAAATATTTAAATCCTTTGACAAATGATTCAGTGAGAAGATGGCGCTGTTCACACTTATCTGAGAGGTAGGGACCAAGAACAACATTATGAACATATTGCTCAAATTCCTCTTTGATGCCCACCTGCATCATATACTCATCACAAGGCCATAATCATGTTTTGGTGGCTGCATCTCGCGTGGAACTTTCACTTGGTTCATCGTAAGACCAATCGGTAGAACTGTCACTAGAGGATGCCCCCGGGGATCGTCTCCTTGAAGAACTCCTTCCAAATAGGTTCATCATGTCCGCATACAATTTTCTGAAAATAAAAATTTTGGAGTGACAAAAATTTGTCAACAAAACTTTGTAAGATTGGTAGCAACTACTCATAGGGATACATAGAGGCCATAGCAAGCATTCAAACTACTTAGAACACTAACAATTTAACATTAAACGCACATCTACAACAGCACCAAGAGTAGCTAATTATTCAATGTATAAACCACTAAAACAAAAACTAATTGGACAAATGGTGGAGTCACATACCAAGCAACAATCTCCTGAAACAGTTTCGGAAATGGAGCTTCGAGCAAAGAGATCGAAATTGGCAGCAAAATGAGCAAGAACACAGGAGAGAGCAAGGTGATTTTTTTTCTGGAGGTAGGTGACAATGTGAGCTAAAGACATAAGTGAGGGGCCCACCAGGTGCACCCCCTTTGGTTATTTTTGCACCAAAAATTGTTAAATATTCAGGAACAAATCATATAAAATTTTCATGGCATTCTGAGAACTTTTATTTCTGGGTCATTTTTTTATTGCACGGGAAATTCAGAAAACAAACAAAACATGGCATTTTATTTTATTTAACTAATAAAAATAGAGAGTAAAAAGTAGGGACAGAAAGTAGTGCTTACTAAATTCATCAACTTTGTACCTTTCAAAAATGATTCATTAATAAGGTTGATCAAGTCTTATTAAAAACCACTTTCGATTAGCATGAAACTGAAGAACTTTCGTAAATCACTAAGTTACCTCAATGGGGATATGCATTTCCCCAACAATAGGTATTTCATATTTCTTTTTGACAGTAGGTAGAGGTATTTGAAAACTTCCAATAGTGATTGTCGGAGATTTTTCAATAACATTAATACCATTCACTTGGAATTGTTACTTCGGAAAGTGCACCGTATGCTCATTACCATTGATATGAAAAGTGACCTTGCTTTCATTGCAATCAATAACAGCCCCTCCAGCATTCAAGAAGGGTCTACCAAGGATAATCGACATGTTGTCGTCCTCGGGCATCTCAAGTATAACAAAGTCAGTCAAAATAGTAACATTTGCAACAACAACAACGGGCACACCCTCACAGATACTGATAGGTATGGCAGTTGATTTGTCAGCCATTTGCAAAGAAATTTCAGTACGTGTGAGTTTATTCAAGTCAAGTCTTTTATACAAAGACAAAGGCATAACACCAACACCAGGTCCTAAATCACACAAAGAAGTTTCACATAATTCTTTTTGATAGAGCAAGGTATATGATACGTCTCCGTCGTATCTACTTTTCCAAACACTTTTGCCCTTGTTTTGGACTCTAACTTGCATGATTTGAATGGAACTAACCCGGACTGATGCTGTTTTCAGCAGAATTACCATGGTGTTATTTATGTGCAGAAACAAAAGTTCTCGGAATGACCTGAAACTTCACATAACAACTTTTCGAAAAATATAAAATATCCTTGCAAAAGATGAAGGCCAGGGGGCCCACCACCTGTCCACGAGGGTGGGGGCACGCCCCCCTACCTCGTGGGCCCCCTGGAGCTCCTCCGACTCCAACTCCAATTCTATATATTGTGTTTCCGGGATAAAAAATAAGAGAGAAGAATTCATCGCGCTTTACGATATGGAGCCGCCGCCAAGCCCTAAAACCTCTCGGGAGGGCTGATCTGGAGTCCGTTCGGGGCTCCGGGGAGGGGATTCCATCGCCATCGTCATCATCAACCGTCCTCCATCACCAATTTCATGATGCTCACCGCCGTGCATGAGTAATTCCATCATAGGCTTGCTGGACGGTGATGGGTTGGATGGGATCTATCATGTAATCGAGTTAGTTTTGTTATGGTTTGATCCCTAGTATCCACTATGTTCTGAGATTGATGTTGCTATGACTTTGCTATGCTTAATGCTTGTCACTAGGGCCCGAGTGCCATGATTTCAGATCTAAACCTATTATGTTTTCATCAATATATGAGAGTTCTAGATCCTATCTTGCAAGTCTATAGTCACCTATTATGTGTTATGATCCGTTAACCCCGAAGTGACAATAATCGGGATACTTACTGGTGATGACCGTAGTTTGAGGAGTTCATGTATTCACTATGTGTTAATGCTTTGTTCTGGTACTCTATTAAAAGGAGGCCTTAATATCCTTTAGTTTCCGTAAGGAGCCCACTTCCACGGGAGGGTAGGACAAAAGATGTCATGCAAGTTCTTTTCCATAAGCACGTATGACTATATTCGGAATACATGCCTACATTACATTGATGAACTGGAGCTAGTTCTGTGTCACCCTAGGTTATGATTGTTACATGATGAACCGCATCCGGCATAATTCTCCATCACTAATCCATTACCTACGAGCTTTCCATATATTGTTCTTCGCTTATTTACTTTTCCGTTGCTATTGCTATCATCACTACAAAATACCAAAAACACTACTTTTGTTACCGTTACCTTTTGCTATTGTTACCACTACTATCATATTACTTTGCTACTAAACACTTTGCTACAGATATTAAGTTTCCTGGTGTGGTTGAATTGACAACTCAGCTGCTAATACTTGAGAATATTCTTTGGCTCCCCTTGTGTGGAATCAATAAATTTGGGCTGAATACTCTACCCTCAAAAACTGTTGCGATCCCCTATACTTGTGGGTTATCAAGACTATTTTCTGGCGCCGTTGTCGGGGAGCATAGCTCTATTCTTTGAGTAACTTGGGATTTATATCTGCTTATCATTATGAAGAACTTGAAAGAACCAAGAACAAAGATTTATCCCTCAACTACGAGGGGAGGTAAGGAACTGCCATCTAGCTCTGCACTTGATTCACCTTCTGTTTTGAGTAAGCTTGCGACACCTAAACCTGCTTCTTCTATTCGTTCTGATATGTTGCATGTTATTGATGCTGCCACTTCTGCTATACATGATACTTATGATGAAACTACTTCTATGCTTGATACTACTGTGTCACTTAGTGAATTTCTTGACGAACAACTTGCTAGGGATAGAGAGATTGAAAATGTTGAATCTAATAATACTGATGAAATTGATGATGAAGACTTGCCTGTTATTCCTGAGGGTTATGTTTTTGATAAAGAAGCTTCTTTAGCTATTTTAGCTTGCAAAGATAGATACGAACTCAAGAGGTTATTAGCTAAATGGAATCAGCAATCTCTAAACGCTAGAATGAAACCTGGCCCTGCTTTTGCTACTTCACCTATCTGTGTTACCGATAAGGATTATGAATTCTTTGTTGATCCTGATATAATTACTTTGGTTGAATATGATCCGTTTCATGGCTATGAATCTGAAACTGTTGTGGCACATCTTACTAAATTAAATGATATAGCTACCCTGTTCACTAATGATGAGAGAACTCGCTACTTTTATATCCTTAAAATATTTCCGTTCTCATTAAAGGGTGATGCTAAGATATGGTTTAATTCTCGATCCTGGTTGTGTGCGTAGTCCCTAGGATATGATTTATTACTTCTCTGCTAAATATTTCCTTGCTCATAAGAAACAAGATGCTTTAAGGGATATATATATAATTTTGTGCAAATTGAAGAAGAGAGTCTCACACAAGCTTGGGGAAGGCTTCTCCAATTACATAATGCTTTGCCTCATCATCCTCTTAAGAAAAATGAAATACTTGATATCTTTTATAATGGACTAACCGATGCTTCCAGAGATTACCTGGATAGTTGTGCTGGTTCTGTTTTCAGGGAAAGAACACCGGATGAAGCTGAAATTCTATTGAATAATCTGTTGACAAATGAAAATAATTGGACACCTCCGGAGCCAATTCTTGAGCCTATTCCTAAACCAACTCCGAAGAAGAGGGGTATTCTATTTCTCAGTCCTGAAGATATGCAAGAGGCAAAGAAATCTATGAAATAAAAAGGTATTAAAGCTGAAGATGTTAAGAATTTACCTCCTATTGAAGAAATACATGGTCTTAATTTACCGCCTGTTGAAGAAACATATGATCTTAATCCTTCACCTATTGAAGAAACTCATGGTCTTGATAACCCGACACACATAGTAAAGGTAAATTCTCTCTATAGATTTGATGAAGGTGACATCCCTCGTTATAAGTCTGCTAGACAATGCTTAGATGAGTTTGACAATTTCATTGTTAAACAAGAAAATTTTAATGCTTATTTTGGTAGACAATTGAAATACAATTCAAATATGCTCGAACACTT
This sequence comes from Triticum monococcum, assembly GCA_034509565.1. Lineage (NCBI taxonomy): Eukaryota > Viridiplantae > Streptophyta > Magnoliopsida > Poales > Poaceae > Triticum > Triticum monococcum. The sequence goes on from CM067845.1 coordinate 369,992,208, forward strand.
GGGTGACTATATGGCTAATGTCAAAGGTGAACTTAAACTTATTAGTAAACATGCTTCTATGGTTACCACTCAAGTAGAACAAGTACTCAAAGGTCAAAATGATTTGCTCAATGAATTGAATAGTAAGAATAATGATAATGCTGTTAGAGTTATGACTAGAGATGGTAAAATGACTCAGGAACCTTTGTATCCTGAAGGCCACCCTAAGAGAATTGAGCAAGATTCTTAGAGAAATAATATAGATGCACCTAGTCCTTCTAAACGGAAGAAAAAGAAAATTGGTAGGACTTTGCATTCTTCTAGTGAACCTATTACTGAAACACCTGAGAATCCAAATGATATTTCAATTTCTGATGCTGAAACACAATTTGGTAATGAACCTGAAACTAGTGATAAGGTTAACGATAATGTTCATGATGATGCTCAACCTAGTAATGATAATGATATAGAAATTGAACCTGGTGTTGATCTTGATAACCCACAATCAAAGAATCAACATTATCATAAGAAAGATTTTGTTGCTAGGAAACACAGTAAAGAAAGAGAACCATGGGTTCAGAAACCCATGCCTTTTCCTCCCAAACCATCCAAGAAAAAGGATGATGAGGATTTTGAGCGCTTTGCTGAAATGATTAGACCTATCTTTTTGCGTATGCGATTAACTGATATGCTCAAAATGAATCCTTATGCTAAGTATATGAAAGATATTGTTACAAATAAGAGAAAGATACCAGAAGTTGAAATTTCCACCATGCTTGCTAATTATACTTTTAAGGGTGGAATACCAAAGAAACTTGGAGATCCCGGTGTACCAACTATACCATGCTCCATTAAAAGAAACTATGTTAAAACTGCTTTATGTGATCTTGGAGCCGGTGTTAGTGTTATGCCTCTCTCTTTATATCATAGAATTGATTTGAATAAGTTGACACCTACTGAAATATCTTTGCAAATGGCTGATAAATCAACTGCTATACCTGTCGGTATTTGTGAGGATGTGCCTGTTGTAGTTGCAAACGTTACTATTTTAACAGACTTTGTTATTCATGATATTCCCGAGGACGATAGTATGTCTATTATTCTTAGAAGACCCTTTTTGAATATTGCAGGGGCTGTTATTGATTGCACAAAAGGCAATGTCACTTTTCATGTTAATGGTAATGAGCACATGGTACACTTTCCGAGGAAACAACCTCAAGTTCATGGTATCAACTCTATTGGAAAAATTCCATCGATTATATTTGGAGGTTTTGACTTTCCTCTTCCTACTGTCAAGAAGAAATATGATATTCTTATTATTGGGGATGTGCATATCCCCATTGAGGTAACATAGTGTTATTTGAAATTTCTCCGGTTCGATGTTATTCGGAATGAGTTCGTTAACAAGACTTGATCAACCTTGTTAGTGGATTCCTTTTGATGAGCATGAGATGGATGAAACTAGAAGGCACAACCTTCTGTACCCTCCCTTTACTTTCTGTTATTTATATTAAATAAATAAAATTAGTATTTTTCTATCTGTTATCTGATTATCCGTGCAATATAAAAATACCCCGAAAATAAAAGTTCTCCAAATGCCCTGAAATTTAAATATGATTTTTTTCTAGAATATTTGGGAATATTTTGCACTGAGAACACAGCAGGGGGTCATCCACCTAGCCACCAGGTTGGAGGGTGCGCCCCCTGCCTCGTGGGCCCACGGTGGCCCTCCTCCACTTATCCTTGCACCCACACACTCCTTCTTCCTCCCACAAACACGAATATCCAGTTCATACCTGAGTCCAAGCTCATTTTGCTGCCATTTTCGATCTCCTTGCTCAAAGCACCTCTCACAAAACTGCTTGGGGAGATTGTTTCTTGGTATGTGACTCCTCCATTGGTCCAATTAGTTTTTTTTCTAGTGCTTTATTCATTGCAAATTTGTGCTTCCTAGGTGACCATGTTCTTGAGCTTGCATGTCAAATTTATATTGTTCCAAGTAGTTTTGATGCATGATATATGCTCTAGGCACTTGTAGGAGTAGTTGCTATCAATATTATTGAGTTTGGTTTACTTTTATTTTGAAGTTACTAAAAATTTCAGAATTTTTCAGAAAATGATGAAGAGACTTTTGAGGGGCTCATGAGCCGAAGCTCGAAGGAAAAGGCACAGAGGCCTAAGTATAATCTGCCTCGCACCGCGGAGGTTTGGTCGTGTGAATGGCCTTCCGATGATTTCTTGAGAGCAGCCGGGATTTATGAAGATTTTTATGAATCGGCTAAGAATGCAGGCCTCACCGCTTTCCTCTACAACCAACGCGATCAATATCTCTTACTCACAAATATCTTTGTGCAAAACTTTCATTTCCATTCTAGGAGCTCACCACCTATGGTGGAGTTTCATTTATATGATGAGCATAAGGAAATGTCACTTTATGATTTTTGTCGGGTTTGTTTAGTCCCTTTCAAGGGCAAGACAAAGGAACCACATTGTGAGGATGTGGATGGGTTTATTGATACTATCATTGTAGGGGAAACAAGGAAGGTTTCCGATGCATGAATCACTAGCATACATTTTCCTCTTTTATGATATTTTGCATTATTTGCTAGTCATTGTTTAATTGGTCGCGGAAACTATGGAAACCTTAGTGTCCCTGATATTATTATTTTTCTCCACGGTTTATACAGTGATAACAATGTTAGTATGGGCGGCATTATTGCTAAACAGTTAAGTCTAAACCGTACAAAGGGGCCCATCTTTGGAGGCATCTATGCTTTACGCCTGGCTACACATTTTAACATTCCTATTAGGCATTATGAGAAGGAATAAAAAGTGTTGCCTTGTGTTTATTTAGATTATAAAAGTATGGTGGCACATGATTTTATTGTTAAGAATAGGGAAGGAGAGCTTAAATACAAATTGTTCTTTGATAAACATCATCCTGAGACTATTACCCTGCCAACTCCTTCTTTGTTTGATTTATCTGCAGACCGGTACCTTGTTCCGTTAAAGGCTATTCACGCCTACCGGAACCCTGCACCAGCTATGGAGCCAGAGCCAGAACCACAAGTTGATCCTTCACGACAGTCTAGTTACTAGTGGGATCCGGAGATGATTGCCAACCAGTGGCAATCGGAGTCTTCTTCTTCATATCAGTACGACCCCAACCACTATTATGGATATCCGCCAGGCCAACCGTGGCCATAGACCAACTTAGGCCAAAAGCCTAAGCTTGGGGGAGTACATATTTCTCACCGACATTACATTTATGTTTACACACTTATTGCTAGATGTCGGTGCTCATACTTTTTCATTGTATCATCCATGCTAGTTTACTTTCCTTTTTATGCTTTCTTTTTGTGTGTTTAATAAACCTTAAGAAAAACCAAAAAAATTAGTTGTAGCTTTTATTTAGTTTACTTTCAATGTTTGTAGTAGTGATTAAAAAGAAAACCCAAAAATATTTCATGTTCTTCTTTTGCTTGTTGGGATCTCTCCCGTGTAAATAGTTTTATTTCTTTTCTGTTCTTTGGGGGTCGATAGGAGAAGACCATAATTAAATTGTTGAAGTGGCTCTTATATGCATAATTGTTGATCTGATAAAAGATCCCATATTGCCTTGTTTTCTCATGTTTATTGAATGCTTGCAGATTCCAGCTTAGTCCAATGCACATGCACAATTACTATTATTCACATCATTCAGTCGTGCAAGTGAAAAGAAATTATGACGATATATGATGGACTGAATGAGATGAGAAAAGCTGGTATGAACTAGACAACTTTTGTTTTTGTAAATATGATTAGTTCATCATTCCTGATTCGGCCTATTATGAATAAACATGTTTTATTAGCTAGAGATCATAGTTCTTGTGCCATGCTTGATTAGCTATGAGTTATAATGGTTTACCTTGCGTGCCAACATGCTATTAAAATGGTTGTGATGTGGTATGATAGGGTGGTATCCTCCTCTGAATGATTTAAGTGACTTGACTTGGCACATGTTCATGCATGTAGTTGAAACAAAATCAACATAGCCTTCACGATATTTATGTTCATGGTGGATTATATCCTACTCATGCTTACATTCGGTGTTGATTAATTTTAATGCATGTTCATGATTGTTGTCGCTCTCTAGCTGGTCGCTTACCAGTCTTTTGCTAGCCTTCACCTGTACTAAGTGGGAATACTGCTTGTGCATCCAACCCCTTAAACCCCAAAGTTATTCCACATGAGTCCACTATACCTACCTATATATACGGTATCTACCTGCCGTCCCAAGTAAATTTGTATATGCCAAACTGTAAACCTTCAAATAAATATCCTGTTTTGTATGCTCGAATAGCTCATGTATCAACTAGGGCTGTCTGTATCTTCCATGTTAGGCGGGTTATTCTCAAGAGGAGTGGACTCCGCTCCTCACTCACGAGAAAGTGGTTGGTCACCGGGATGCTTAGTCCCATGCTTTATGCAAATCAAATCAAAATAATTGCAAACAAAACTCCCCCTGGGACTCTTGTTAGTTGGAGGCACTCGTTGTTTCGAGCAAGCCATGGATTGATGCTTGTTGGTGGAAGGGGGAGTATAAACTTACCATTCTGTTTGGGAACCGCCTATAATGTGTGTAGCATGGAAGATATCGCCATCTCTTGGTTGTTACGTTGACAATGAAAGTATACCTCTCAAAATATTATTCATCTCTATTTCAAAACCGAGGTCTGGCACCTCTACAAATCCCTGCTTCCCTCTGCGAAGGGCCTATCTATTTACTTTCATGTTGAGTCATCATCTTCTTATTAAAAAGCACCAGTTGGAGAGCACCGCTATCATTTGCATTCATTACTATTAGTTTACATTGAGTATGACTTGACTGGATCTCTTTTACCATCAATTACAATGTCTAGTCAGTCCTTGATCTTTAAAGGTGCTCTGCATTTATGTTTTGCGGTCTCAGAAAGGGCTAGCTAGATACCATCTTGTTATATCATATTATGATTGTGTTGAGAAAGTGTTGTCATCCGAGATTTATTATTATTGCTCGCTAGTTGATTATGCCATTGATATGAGTAAACATGAAACCTAAGCGTTATTGTGAATGTGGTTAGTTATAATCTTTGCTGAAAACTTTAATGCTGGCTTTACATATTTACAACAACAAGAGCAAATAGAGTTTGTAAAAGTTTTTCTTTATCACTTTCAGTTTGTCAACTGAATTGCTTGAGGACAAGCAAAGGTTTAAGCTTGGGGGAGTTGATACGTCTCCGTCGTATCTACTATTCCAAACACTCTTTCCCTTGTTTTGGACTCTAACTTGAATGATTTGAATGGAACTAACCCGGACTGACGCTGTTTTCAGCAGAATTACCATGGTATTATTTATGTGCAGAAACAAAAGTTCTCTGAATGACGTGAAACTTCACGGAACAACTTTTCAAAAAATATAAAAAATCCTTGCAAAAGATGAAGGCCAGGGGGCCCACCACCTGTCCACGAGGGTGGGGGCGCGCCTACCCCCTTAGGGCGCGCCCCCTACCTCATGGCCCCCCTGGAGCTCCTCCGACTCCAACCCCAACTCTATATATTGTGTTTCGGGGAGAAAAAATAAGAGAGGAGAATTCATCGCGTTTTACGATACGAAGCCGCTGCCAAGCCCTAAAACCTCTCGGGAGGGCTGATCTGGAGTCCGTTCAGGGCTCCGGAGAGGGGGATCCGTCGCCATCGTCATCATCAAACATCCTCCATCACCAATTTCATGATGCTCACCGCCGTGCGTGAGTAATTCCATCGTAGGCTTGCTGAACGGTGATGGGTTGGATGGGATCTATCATGTAATCGAGTTAGTTTTGTTAGGGTTTGATCCCTAGTATCCACTATGTTCTGAGATTGATGTTGCTATGACTTTGCTATGCTTAATGCTTGTCATTAGGGCCCGAGTGCCATGATTTCAGATATGAACCTATTATGTTTTGATCAATATATGAGAGTTCTGGATCCTATCTTGCAAGTTTATAGTCACCTATTATGTGTTATGATCCGTTAACCCCGAAGTGACAATAATTGGGATACTCACTGGTGATGACCGTAGCTTGAGGAGTTCATGTATTCACTATGTGTTAATGCTTTGTTCTGGTACTCTATTAAAAGGATGCCTTAATATCCCCTAGTTTCCGTAAGGAGCCCGCTGCCACGGGAGGGTAGGATAAAAGATGGCATGCAAGTTCTTTTCCATAAACACGTATGACTATATTCGGAATACATGCCTACATTACATTGATGAACTGGAGCTAGTTCTGTGTCACCCTAGGTTATGATTGTTACATGATGAACCGCATCCGGCATAATTCTCCATCACTGATCCATTGCCTACGAGCTTTCCATATATTGTTCTTTGCTTATTTACTTTTCCGTTGCTATTGCTATCATCACTACAAAATACCAAAAACACTACTTTTGTTACCGTTACCTTTTGCTATCGTTACCACTACTATCATATTACTTTGCTACTAAACACTTTGCTACAGATATTAAGTTTCTAGGTGTGGTTGAATTGACAACTCAGCTGCTAATACTTGAGAATATTCTTTGGCTCCCCTTGTGTCGAATCAATAAATTTGGGTTGAATACTCTACCCTCGAAAACTGTTGCGGTCCCCTATACTTGTGGGTTATCAATATACTTGGTATTCCTGGATCTCCATGTTTTTTAGGTACTGTATCTTTAAAAGTATAATTAGCAAGCATGGTGGAGATTTCAGCTTCTAGTATTTTTCTTTTATTTGTGATGATGTCTTTCATATACTTTGCATAAGGAGGCATTTTCAGGATTTCAGTCAAGCGAGTACGCAAAAAGACTGGCCTCAGCATTTCAACAAAGCGTTCAAATTTTCATCATCATTCTTTTTAGTTGACTTGGGTGGAATAGGCATATGTTTTTGAACCCACAGTTCTCTTTCTTTACCGTGTTCTCTAGCAACAAAGTCTCTTTTGTCATATCTTTTATTTTTAGGTTGTGGGTTATCAAGATCAATAGGTGGTTCTATCTCAACATCATTATATGGTTCTTTATCATTGGTTGGTCGAGAGTCGTCATGAACCTCATCATTATCTTTTTCATTATCATTATGTGAGTGTTCATTACCAGATTGAGTTGTAGCATCTGAGATAGAAACTTCATTTTCATTATCAGGAGGTTTCTCTATTTCAGGTTCACTAGAAGTGTGCAAAGTCCTGTCATTTTTCTTTATCTTTTTATTTCTAGAAGGACTAGGTGCACTAGTGTTATCTCTTTGTGAATCTTTTTCAATTCTTTTAGGGTGTCCCTTAGGATAAAGTGGTTCCTGAGTGATTTTACCTCCTCTAGTTGCAACTCTAACAGCAAATTCATGCATATTATGATTCATTTCATCAAGCAATTCTCTTTGAGATTTAGCAACTTGTTCTAGTTGGGTTTGAACCATAGAAGCATGTTTTCCAACACCTCTAACATCATTTGATATTCTAAATAACAAGTCACTCAAAAGAGCAATCATATCAGAATTATATTTCAATTGTTTCATAACATTTGCATTGAAGTGATCTTGTTTCCTAATGTAGTTTTCAAACTCATAAAGGCATTGACTAGGATGCATATTGTGAGGATTATCATTATCATTATCATTATCATTTTCATTTTCATTAAACTTCATAAGAGAATTTACCTCTACCACCTTAGGCATTGGTGGTGTATTAAGCCCATGCATTTCTTCAATAGGAGGTAAATTTTTAACATCCTCAGCTTTAATACCTTTTTTCCTTCATAGATTTCTTTCATCTTGCATATCTTTAGGACTGAGATATAATATACCCCTCTTCTTCGGAGTGGGTTTAGGCGGTCGTTCAGGAATAGTACAATCGTCATAATTTTGCAATATGTTATTCAATAATTCTTTAGCTTGAGCAATAGTTCGTTCCCTGAAAACACAACCAGCACAAATATCTAGGAAGTCCCTAGGAGCATCGGTTAGTCCATTATAGAAGATATCAAGTATTTCATTTTTCTTAAGAGGATGATCAAGCAAAGCATTAAGCAATTGCCAAAGCCTCCCCCAAGCTTGTGGGAGACTCTCTTCTTTAGTTTACAAAAAGTTAAATATTTCCTGTAAGGCGGCTTGTTTCATATGAGCAGGAAAATATTTTTCAAAGAAGTAATAAACCATATCATCGAGACTACGCACACAACCAGGAGCAAGAGTATTGTACCAAGCTTTAGCATCACCCTTTAATGAGAAAGGAAATAATTTGAGAATAAAGTAATAGCAAGTTCTCTCATCATGAGTAAAAAGGGTGGCTATATCATTCAACTTAGTTAGATGTGCCACAACAGTTTCAGTTTCATAACCATAGAAAGGATCATATTCAACCAGAGTAATTAGCTCTGGGTTGAGAGAGAATTCATAAACCATAACATCAATAAAGATAGGTGAAGTAGAAAACTTAGGATCACATTTCGTTCTAGCATTCAGAGATTTTTCTTTATACTTTTGTAGTAATTTCTCTAGATCATCTCTATCATTACAAGCAAGAATATCTCTATTTGCTTCTTCACTCTTAACATAACCTTCCGGTATCTTAGGCAATTCATATCTAGGAAAGCTAGTTCTAGCAGGTGTTTCAGGAGTTTCAGTTTCAAGCTCATCATCAGATTCAACAGCATCATGTTGTATAACTCTAGCAATTTGTTTATCAAGAAATTCACCAAGTGGCACATCATCATTATCAAGCAAGGTACTATTATCATCATAAGAATCATCCATAGTAGAAGAAGCATCATCAATAACTTGCAACATATTAGAATTAATAGCATGTGGTGGTGTTGCAAGTCTACTCATAACAGAAGGTGAATCTAAAGCAGAACTAGATGGCAGTTCCTTACCTCCCCTCATCTTAGAGGGATAAATCTTAGTCTTTGGATCCTTCAGATTATTCATAGTGATAATATGATAATAATCCCAAGTGACTCAACAAATATAGCTATGCTCCCCGACAACGGCGCCAGAAAAAGGTCTTGATAACACAAGTATAGGGGATCACAACAGTTTTCGAGGGTAAAGTATTTAACCCAAATTTATTGATTCGACACAAGGGAAGCCAAAGAATATTTGAAGGTATTAGCGGCTGAGTTGTGAATTCAACCACACCTGGAGATTAATTATCTGCAACAAAGTGATCAGTAGCAAAGTAGTTTGATAGTTTTGATAGTAGCAATGGTAACATTAACAGTGATAGCAGTAGTTTGTAACAAGTATAATAGTGATGATACCAGTAGTAACTTAGAAGAAACAATAAGGATAAATTCGTAGGCATTGGATCAGTGACTTTTTGGATGATATTCATCATGAGACAGTTATAACCTAGGGCGATACGGCACTGGCTCCAGTTCATGGATATAATGTAGGCATGTATTCCGTAAATAGTCATACGTGCTTTATTAAAAGAACTTGCATGACATATTTTGTCCTACCCTCCCATGGCAGCGGGGTCCATATTGAAAACTAAGGGATATTAAGGCCTCCTTTTAATAGAGAACCAGAAAAAAGCATTAACAAATAGTGAATACATGAACTCCTCAAACTACGGTCATCACCGGGAGTGGGCCCGTTTGTTGTCACTTCGGGGTTGCCGGATCATAACCGTAGTAGGTGACTATAACTTGCAAGATGGGGTCTAAAACATGGATATAATGATGAATTCATAAACGGTTCAGATCTGAAATCATGGCACCCGGGCCCAAAGTGACAAGCATTAAGCTTGGCAAAGTCATAGCAACATCCATCTAAGAACATAGTGGATACTAGGGATCATGCCCTAACAAAACTAACTCAATTACATGATGAATCTCATCCAACTCCTCACCGACCAGCGAGCCTACGAAGGAATTACTCACTCTTGGTGGGGAGCATCATGGAATTGGCGATTGAGAAGGGTTGGTGATGACGAAGAACGAAGACCCCCTCTCCAGAGCCCCAAACGGACTCCAGATCTGCCCTCCCGAGGAAGAACAAGGCTTGGCGGTGGTTCCGTCTCATGGATCGCGATAATTCTTTCTCCTGATTTTTTTTCTGGAATAACGTGAGTTTATAGTATCAGGGGGGTCATCAGCGGGTCCACCAGGTGGGTACAACCCACCTGGGCGCACTAGGAGAGGGGGCGCGCCTTGGTGGGTTGTGACCACCCAGGGGCCCCTCTCTGGCGGATCTTGGCTCCAGATCTTCTTATTATAAGTATAAAAAACCCTCAAAAAGTTTCGTTCCATTCTGAAAACTTTTATTTCTAAACAAAACAACACCATGGTAGTTCTGTTGAAAACAGCGTCAGTACGAGGTTAGTTTCATTCAAATCATGCAAATTAGAGTCCAAAGCAAGAGGAAAAGCGTGAGAAAGAGTAGATACGTTGCAGACGTATCCGTCGCCATCCCCTTCAAAGAGGTCGTTGACGCCTAGGTCTTTGGGGATTCCTTTGGGGCTGGCGTGTTGCTCTAGGGAGGCTTGAAAATCCTCTCCTGGATTGTCAGCCTCTTCGACTACCATGCCGCCATTATCAACGGTGTCGTTGTTCCTACTGGGGTCTGCCGGTGTATAAAAGTAGGGGCTCTCCTTTTGAACCCCTTTACTTGTGCATGGGAAGTCAGAGCGGCGCCCACGGCCACACTAAGCAGGGCAGAGGAGGGATGCTGGAGCACAAGAGGACCAGAAGAACGCCAAGACCAGATATGCAAAGAGAGCAAGAGGGCGAGGTGGACTCCCCCAGCAAGACTCTTGCCGGGGTGGCTTCCGCAGCCTCGGCAAGATCCTTGCCAGGCAACTTGCCTGATGCCAGCAGAGCGCGCCACCCTTGAGCCCAAGGGCTTCCCATGCCATATTGAAACCAAGGCTCGGGAGGCACCTCCGTGGTGGCACGCAGATATTTCTAGAGATCATTGTTACACAAGATCAGATGGAGACCAGAAGACGACGACCCTTTGCGAGATCCTTGCCAAGGAGATCCACAAGACCCCCAGAAAGATCCTTGCCGGGACGACCGCGGTGCTGCAGCAAGATCCTTATCGGGCCCTCGACAAGACCCTTGTCAAGGACGCCTGCAGGGCCGCAGCCAGGCCCGCGTCGACCAAAGCCTGCACCGCCGCTCCTATACAGCTGCCAGCTCGACCAGCTGGGCAGGCATCTTCATGGCAGCGCGCAGCCGCTACACCAACACACCAAGCACCTACGTGGTAGCATGCCGATCTTCGTGAAGGCTCCACCACCGCGCCAGCCCAGCAGCCAGCCAACATGGCATTACAACGCCTCGTCAGCTTGGACACGTGTCGGAGCTAGGCGAGGCGACGACAGCTGGGACGAGCTTCTCTGTCGTCCCCAATAAAGCAAGAGGGGCACGTCCGCAGCGCATTAAATGCGTTTGTCCGGTGATGCCAGGGGATAGACTCAGCCCCTGTACACCGTTCCACCTTGTTTGTGCCAATGTGGCAACCTCTTTTTGTCTGTAAAAGGAGGCCCGAGGTGTACTAGAGGGGATTCGGATCTTTTGGACTAGAGAACCACTGCAGCTAGTTCAAGAACACAAGAACACCTAAATACACATCAAAGCAGGACTAGGGTTTTACGCATCTCCGCGGCCCGAACCTGGGTAAATGATTTGTGTGCTGACCGCCAGACCCGCTCTTCGCACAACCCCGCGCCTGCCAACCGTAGAAGGGATCCTAGTGACCCCATAGGTGTCATTTCCCACTGACATCTCTGGCGCGCCAGGTAGGGGGTGTGCAGTTGTGAGAATCCGGTCTGGATGAAGCAACGGCTTCCTCGTGGTTGTCACTTCAAGAAAGGAGACGACTGAGCAAATGGCGTCCTCGGTGGACGCGGCGAACGCTCACGCAGCGGCAGAAAAGCTAAGTCATGCAAAACTTTGAGTAATTCCTTTTTATATATATGGTTATCGTCCTCGATGATCTTACCCTGTGTATGGAAAACCTGCAAACAATGGAGCCCTACCACTATTGGCAACGCCCTTGTTCTGTTTCGAGTCCGCTCAACAGTTCGAGCGGCTGCGTTGACAACGGCAGGGCGACCTTCTGCGATTGGCAACGCTCTCGTTCTGCCTCGAGTCCGCTCGACAGCTCGAGCTGCCATGTCAAGAGCAGCGAGGTCATTTGCCCGGCAGCAAGCATGCTCGACAGGCCATTGAGGATCCGTCCTCAAGAAGCCACCTGGGTTTCCGCACCGGAAAACCTACCTGATTAGCGTAGGGTGGACATACAGAGGAAGAGTGAACAGGAAAATAACATGCATCGTTTCAAAAGTACTACAGAGTTATATTACATCATTTGTTGCTACGGTTGTAAATAAAGATAAAAATTGTCTTAGTCATGAACCTGCAGCGGCGATAAGAAATGGGGTGCCTAGTCCCAGTGCTGGCCTTGTACCCTCCCGACTCCGTCGATGCGGCCGATGACGGGCTCGATGCGCTCCTCGAGCGGCGTGGGGTCCACATTGTCCGGCAAGCTATCCAGTATAAGCTTCGAAGTCGAGGTCAGGGTTCCAGTACGCTATCTTGGTGAGGAGCTTGGTAATGGCACCCTAGCAAAGCCTCCGGGCCTCTTCGGCCAGAGAGGCCGCCCTGTTCGAGTGGAACAGCTCCAGGGCCCCGAGAACACCCTCGAAGAACAGATTTAGCCTGGCATTAGGACTCATGTTTGGCTCTGGGACGTACCTCACGTTTGGCATCCCCATGGTAGCCAGCTGCATGGTGATCCTGCCAGCGACATTGGCGAGGCGGCTGATCCAGAGCTTCTCGCCCGCCATGAACTCTGCGTGGCTGGCGGCGTCATTCTTCCGCAGCTGCCTCTCCTCCTCCAGATTCTTGGTCAGGGTCCCCTCCCGGGCCCTGACCTCCGAGAGCGTCCCTTCAAGGCTATCCAGCTTCAGCTTCAGGTCCTTGATAGACTCGTTGGCCGTGGAGAGTAGCTCGGCCTTCTCGAGGACTACGGCCTCCGCGTCAGCCAAAGCACCCTTGGCCGTGTCCCTCTCCCCCGTCAGCTCCTGGACCTGCTGCTTCAGCCCGTCACGCTCCGCCTCCAGCTCGTCCACCTTGCCAGCATGGGCCTGGGCCTAAGCATTGAGGGCCTCCTCGTGCCTCTGCTCCAGTTCCCAGGTCTGCTGCATGACGAGCTCTTGGACCTCCTCGTCCTTGACACGGAGTGTCGCGGTGAGCTTCTCTTCGCGAGCGGCAAGGTCCTCCTCCTGGGAGTTCAGCTCGGCCTGGTGCTGGAGCCGAGCGGCCTCCTCCTTGGCGGCCTGGCGACTCGCCGTCTCCTGATCCTTCTCGATGTCTGCCTACTTCATGACAAGCTCCATCTTGTGCTCGGCCAGCTGATCCTGGGCGGCCTTGAATTCCTCACAGGCCCGGTGAAACCAAGCCTGCGCTTTGGCGACGCGCTCTTAGAGGTCCGCCTCCACCTTGTCCACTGCTGCCATCCTGGACTTGGCCTTGTCCAGGTGGGCATGGTGAAGCGCCTGGAGCTTGTGGAAGCTGGTACTCATGACCTGGAGGAGCCGCTCTTCCTGGGAACCGCCTCCACCGACGCTTGGTCCATCAACGACCTCAAGCCCGGCGGCGCCAAGCACCTCGTTGTCAAACACCTCCCCCTCGACGGCGCCCTAGTGCTCGCCGTCCATGGGAGGTGGACGAAAAATTCGTCGCCCACCTTCAGATATTTGCCTGAGCTAGAAGCGGCAGAGGAGGAAGGATGGTCGCCGACCACCTCCTCCTCAGTAGCGGCCTTGCTGGCCTCCCTGGTGGGCCCCTTGCCAGCCTCCTCGGTAACGGCCTCGCCGAGCTCCCTGGCAGGCCCCTCAGCGGCGTCCTTAGCAACGTCCTTGGCGGCCTCCTAAGCGGCGATCTTGTCTGCCTCGGCCGCAGCCTCTCTGGTGACATCTCCGATGACGGTGTCCACGTCCTCCCGGTCCGCCGAGGAAGGATCTAGGTACCGAGAAGGAGAATGAGGCGAAGCCAAGATCAAAATCTAAAAGAAGAAAAACGAGCGGGAACGAGAGGCAAACAACTCACCTACACCAAGCTGGGACGAAGTGGCCCCCTCCCCACCGGCATTCGGTGCTGGGACAGAGCCGCTGACGCCCGGGTTCACCTCATCTTCCTCCATGCGCATGGGCTCGGTGCTTGGCGCCCTTGCCGGGGACCCCCCTCGGGGTGGCATGGTCGATGGGGGCGGCGCGTTGGGGTGGCCCTCAGTGGATCCTCCTGCTGCCGTTCTCCTCCTGCAACTACGGCAAGATCAGCACCAGGAAATCATGCCCCAGCACACGTCAAAGGGGAGCGAGTGATGAATGCACGCTGGTGGCTGCGCCGGGGGCTGTTCTCCACCACCACCAGCGGCATACTCGAGGTGCCCACCGGGGGCTGGCCGCCCGCCGAAGCCTTGGCCCTCTTCGCCACCCTCTGGGCCAGCGTCTTCCTATCCCTGCGAAGATCAAGACAAGTCAAGAAAATTGGCACGGTCCGAGGGGACGGAGATGACAAAAGACGAGACACTTACTCATCCCCCGCCTCTTCTTCCGCGGCCTTCCTCTTCCTCCTCGGGCTAAGAGACCCGAGGTCAAAGAAGACCTCCGTGTCGTCACCTGCGGGAGGAGGGGAAGCAGGTGGAGTTGGGGGACGCTTGGACGAAGAAGGGGCAGCTGCTTTCTTCTTCGCCACTGCCACCTTCACTGCCTTCCCCGCCGCCGTGGCCCTCGTCTGGTGCATGGTCGCCTCCGGAGGTTATTGCGGTTGTGTGGTCCTGCCAGGCCGGACCGGCTCACCAGATGCGGCCCGCCGCAGGACACGCCCTCTCCCTGTGGCCGGGGGCTTGACATCCTCGGCCTCCTCCTCAGACGACTCGTCGATGTCATCTTCGATGAGAGGGGCCCCGGTGCCGGTGCTGCCGGCCTCCCCAACGGATTCTGCCCACTGGGCGAGCTCCTTCTCCTCTGCAGCCATCGCGGCATCGTCCTTCATGCAGCCAGCACTGGCGGCCTCCTTGGCGAGCTCCGCCTTGGTGGTGTCCTGGATGAGCCACGGCTCCTCGCGGACGTACTTCTCCACCAAGCCGTCGAAGAACTCATGCGGCTGATCCTCCTCCGGCTCGGCTCAATTCAGGTCAAAGGTCGTGTGCATTGAAGTCCGGCATCATGGCGATGATGTTAGTTTGGCGAGAGTTGTTGCTCAGCGGGACCACCCCCGCCGACAACCTGAACAAGGGCCCCTTGGCAACCTTGCCTGCTTTTGCGGTCTTGCTGGCCCTTTCGGCCCTGCCGTCACGACTCACGTCGAGCTGGAAGAGCCGCTGGCAGAAGTGCATGTGCGCCATCACCGTGAAGTTATGGTTCAGGCCAGGGCGGAGCCACATGATGTCAGCCGCGTTGCTAAAAAGCCAAGCCGGCCACCCCTTGTTTTGCAGAGGGGCGATGAGGCGGCGGATGAAAAATGCCCCGATCATCTCCAGGGTGAGCCTAGCAGTAGCGAGGCGGTGAATCTTGTTGGTGGTGACCGTGAGCCTCCCATCCTAGGCGTTGACGTCGACCAAGTCATCTCGGTGAACCGGCGGCACCTGGCGAACTTGGCAAAACTCCTGAGGCTCCTCCTCCTCAATCCAGCACCACCGGCTCCGCCATTCCTCCCACCTCTCCTTCTAGGCGCCCTTTGGATACGTCCCCTTCTCCAGGGGCCTTGGGATCCAAGTGACACAACCAGAGATCGCACCTCCCTTCTCGATCTGAGGATAAAAGTAGTGGTGGAAGAGCGCCGTGCTGGGAAGCACTCCGGCGAAGCCCTCGCAGGGATGGGCAAAAAGAGCCATCCACGCCACGACGTTTGGCGTGAAATCCAGAAGATGGAAGCCGTAGGTGTGCATGATGTCGCTGAAGAAATTGGAGAAAGGGGGGCAGAGGCCACAGGAAAAGTAGTCGATGAAGAATAGGTATCGATTCGGGGCGGCCTTGGCACAACTAGCGGGGATGACGCGCGTGGCCGGATGCCCCATCGTCTCTTCCCCCGTCTTGCACCCCCATAGGGGCCTGAAGTTGTCCCGGAGGTGGACCGTGTCAACCGTCGAAGGGAAGTAGTCGAGCTTCGTCCGCCACGCCGCCAACTCACTCTTCGGCGGCTCAGTCCCCCCGGCGTCCCTGGCCACTCCTTTGCTCTTCCTGGTCTTGGGTGCCATGGCGGCTGCGGGAGGTGGAGGAGAAAGGGTTGTGAAAACACGGTGGTGTTGGGGAACATAGCAGAAATTCAAAATTTTCTACGCATCACCAAGATCAATCTATGGAGTAATCTAGCAACGAAGGGAAGGAGAGTGCATCTACATACCCTTGTAGATCGCTAAGCGGAAGCGTTCAAGTGAACGGGGTTGATGGAGTCGTACTCATCGTGATCCAAATCACCGATGATCCTAGTGCCGAACGGACGGCGCCTCCGTGTTCAACACATGTACAGCCCAGTGACGTCTCCTACGCCTTGATCCAGCCAGGGGAGAAGGAGTGGTTGGGGAAGACTCCATCCAGCAGCAGCACAATGGCGTGGTGGTGGTGGAGGAGCGTGGTACTCCAGCAGGGCTTCGCCAAGCACCGCAATAGACGAGGATGGAGAGGGGTAGGGCTGCGCCAAGAAGGAGATTGAATTGTGTCTGTGGCAGCCCAAAACCTCAAGTATATATAGGGGGAGGGGAGGGGCTGCGCCCCCACCTAGGTTTCCACCCCTAGGGGTGGCGGCCAGCCCTAGATCCCAGCTAGGGGGGCGGCCAAGGGGGGAGAGAGGGGGGCGCACCACTAGGTGGGCCTTAGGCCCATCTGAGCCTAGGGTTTGCCCCCTTCCACTCTCCCTTGGGCCTTGGGCCTTGGTGGGGGGGCGCACCAGCCCACCTGGGGCTGGTCCCCTCCCACACTTGGCCCATACAGCCCTCCGGGGCTGGTGGGCCCACTTGGTGGACCACCGGGACCCTCCCGACGGTCCCGGTACATTACCGATAAAACCCGAAACTTTTCCAGTGACCAAAACAGGACTTCCCATATATAAATCTTTACCTCTGGACCATTCTGGAACTCCTCGTGATGTCCGGGATCTCATCCGGGACTCCGAACAACATTCGTTAACCACGTATATCTATTCCCTATAACCCTAGCGTCATCGAACCTTAAGTGTGTAGACCCTACGGGTTCGGGAACCATGCAGACATGATCGAGATAACTCTCCGGTCAATAACAAACAGCGGGATCTGGATACCCATGTTGGCTCCCACATGTTCCATGATGATCTCATCAGATGAACCACGATGTCAAGGACTTAATCAATCCCGTATACAATTCCCTTTGTCTAGCGGTACGATACTTGCCCGAGATTCGATCGTCAGTATCCCGATACCTTGTTCAATCTCGTTACTGGCAAGTCTCTTTACTCCTTCCGTAACACATCATCCCGTGATCAACTCCTTGGTCACATTGTGCACATTATGATGATGTCCTACCGAGTGGGCCCAGAGATATCTCTCCGTTTACACGGAGTGACAAATCCCAGTCTCGATTCGTGCCAACCCAACAGACACTTTCAGAGATACCTGTAGTGTACCTTTATAGCCACCCAGTTACGTTGTGACGTTTGGCACACCCAAAGCACTCCTACGGTATCCGGGAGTTGCACAATCTCATGGTCTAAGGAAATGATACATGACATTAGAAAAGCTTTAGCATACGAACTACATGATCTTGTGCTAGGCTTAGGATTGGGTCTTGTCCATCACATCATTCTCCTAATGATGTGATCCCGTTATCAACGACATCCAATGTCCATGGTCAGGAAACTGTAACCATCTATTGATCAATGAGCCAGTCAACTAGAGGGTTACTAGGGACATGGTGTTGTCTATGTATCCAGACATGTATCTGAGTTTCCTATCAATACAATTCTAGCATGGATAATAAACGATTATCATGAACAAGGAAATATAATAATAACCAATTTATTATTGTCTCTAGGGCATATTTCCAACAGGCGGCGGCGAGCGAGAGCAATTGCTTGAGGAGGAAGAAGGAGGGGAAGTCGGTTCCGAGATTGGAGAAGACACAAAGGGTAAATGAGCAGTGCGCCCGTGGTTGTTCCTTTTTACGGGCAAGGCGCGGACCGCCTCTTTACCTTGATGTGACGCATGCGTGTAGAAACCGCCCCATGCATGACCCCCACGTCACGCATGACCCTCCACGTCGCGCGTTCAACGTGGATTGTGGGGAAGCGTAGCGGACGGAGGAATTACTGCGGTAAAAATCCGCCGCACCTACCTGCGCATCGTTCTGGGCCTAGCCCAACAACGCGTCGTGCTTATGTGTGGCCCAGGCCCGGGGGCTCCTGTCGGTGTACAAAAGTAGGGGCTCTCCTTTTGCACCCCTTTACTTGTGCACGGGTAGTTAGAGCCGCGCCCACGGCCACACTAAGCAGGGCAGAGGAGGGATGCCGGAGCAGAAGACGACCAAAGCAACGCCAAGACTAGAGACGCAAAGAGAGCAAGAGGGCAAGGTGGAATCCCCTGGCAAGACTCTTGTCGGGGTGGCTTCCGCATCCTCGGCAAGATCCTTGCCGGGGCAGCTTGCCTGACGCCAGCAGAGCATGCCACCCTTGAGCCCAAGGGGTTCCCACACCATATTGAAACCAAGGCTCGGGAGGCACCTCCGTGGTGGCATGCAGATCTTTGTAGAAATCATAGATACACAAGATCAGATGGAGACCAGAAGAAGACGACCCTTGGCGAGATCCTTGCCAAGGAGATCCACAAGACCCCCGGCAAGATCCTTGCCAGGGACGACCGCGGTGCCGCAGTAAGACCCTTGTCGGGCCCTCGACAAGACCCTTACCGAGGACACCTGCGGGGCCGCAGCCAGGCCCGTGTCTGCCAAAGCCTCCACCGCCGCTCCCATATAGCTGCCATTCCGACTAGCTGGGCGGGCATCTGCGTGGTAGCGCACGGCCTCTACACCAACTCAGCAAGCACCTGCATGGTGGCATGCAGATCTTCATGAAGGCTTCACCACCGCGCCAGCCCAGCAGCCAGCCAACGTGGCGTTACAACGCCTCGTCAGCTTGGACGCACGTCGGAGCCAGGCGAGGCGATGACAGCTGGGACGAGCTTCTCTGCCGTCCCCAATAAAGCAAGAGGGGTACATCGGCAGTGCATTAAATATGTTTGTCCGGTGGTGCCAGGGGATAGACTCAGCCCCTATACACCTTTGCACCTCCTGTGTGCCACTGTGGCAACCTCTTTTTGTCTATAAAAGGAGGCCCGAGGTGTACTAGAGGGGGATTCAGATCTTTTGGATTAGAGAACCACTGCAGCTAGTTCAAGAACACAAGAACACCTAAATACACATCAAAGCGGGACTAGGGTTTTACGCGTCTCCGTAACCCGAACCTGGCTAAACAATTTGTGTGCTTACCGTCAGACCTGCTCTTCGCACAACCCCATGCCCGCCATCCGTAGAAGGGATCCCAGTGACCCCATAGGTGTCGTTTCCCACCGACATCTCCCCACTGGTGCCCCGGCCGCACCTATCTCGACGTCTAGATGGGTTTTCGGGGAGTATCAACCATGGATACATCATAAGTACATGTTGTAGTCCACTTCCTAGTATTTACAAGCGGTGAAGTGGTTTTTGTAGGGCCATCAACATCTTCATCCATGTCAGTGGCCTCATCATTGTCTAGCATGTCGGCTAAATCATCGACCATGGTGACTAGGTGGGTGGTGGGTGGGACGTAAATTTCCCGATCATCGGCTTTAAGTCCGATCTTGTCATAAACCGAGGTCTGACCATCTGAGATTGATAGGCTCTGCATATGGTCGAGCATCCCATGTAGCTGAGATAGTTCCCTGGGGTTCATGGCCTGGTTGTAGGCAGGGCTAACTTGAAGTACACCCAGCGTATAGCTTGGCACGTTTCAACATGGTGAAGATCTGCAGTCGATTTCGGATCTAGCACAAGAGTTCGTTCTAGATCCGATGTAATGTCCCAGGTGGGGGCCGGACTAGCGTCAATACTTAACATCGAGACAAGATCGCCTGGAGTCGATGTATTTGGTTCCTCTATCGGTGTTGGAGAGCATGATCTGACATCCTCAAAGCAGATCGGCTCCGGAGTCGAGCCTCCAATGTTTGATAAGCCCTCAATTTGGCTGAGCATCCATCCGGACAGGATGAGCTCGCCGTGGGAATCTGCGGTGTATTCCAGGCCTTCGAAAGTCACGATATGATCCAAGGCGTAGTTCTCGGCGGGGCCAGATGGCTCGCCAAGTCGGTGAAAAAGATCATGCTGTGAACACAAAAAGTTGGCCAGGGACAAATACGTTGCCATGGGTGGCACCATTGTTGATCTACAGATGAGGCATCGATCCCCCTATTGATCACACGTCAGAACACTCAATGAAAGCACCAGTGTCGGTATCAAAACTGGCAGACCTCAGGGTAGGGGGTCCCGATTGGTGGATCTTGGAACAATGGTAACAGGAACAAGGGAGATGATGCTTACCCAGGTTCGGGCCCTCTTGATGCAGGTAAAACAGTATGTCCTGCTCTTGTTTATATTGATGGTGATGTATTGAGTACAAGCTTGATCTATCTCGAGATAATGAGTTGTGTTCTAACCCTAATGCAAGGTGAATGTAACTGTGATTCCTTCCCCTCTTTGGGCTAAACCCTCGGGCTTATATACAAGCCAGTTAGGGCATCTAGGGTTACATGGCCGGTATCCAGGGGGTCTCATGGAGGCGGCAGGAGATGTCTTAGAGTATATGTTAAGTCTTCGGTAGGTGGAGTCTTGATCAGGTCCAGGTGTGCAGCTTCCGGAGTCCATCTGATGGAGAGTGAGGCCCATAGGCCCAGACCGAGGACTAGATGCTGACTCGGTTAGCATCCCTTAGTCCAGGACACCATCAACGGGGATGACGAAACATGTCAACGAGATATAAGAACAAAACCGGTAACGAGGAGACCGGTATAGTGAGCATGTGTATTACTTAAGAGGATAGTATATCTTACCTTGGGTTTTGAAAAGTATCATGAATCAAAGGGAATAGCACATGATAACCAAAGGTTCACTTGACTGTCATTCGTGTAATCATAGGGATTGATATGGACGTCCACGGTTATTGAATGAAAAGGGTTTTGTTCATGTCTATGTTTTACCTAACCTACAAGGTCAGAAGATTAAGGTAATCATGATCTGTTGAGTATTAGTAGAACGGGAATAATGAGAATATATTTTTGAAATAGTTTCACTAATATTTGAATTTTTTTCGAGAGGAACCGAAAGCGTTTCGATGTTTATCTCGCAATACCGGGTATTATCGACAAATAATATATAGATGGAAAATATTTTCGGAGATGTTAAATTAATAATAAAGGTTCTAATAAGGAAGCTTTTGTATTTAAATAAACATAAATGGGCCTTAAAAGGCCAAGTGGTGGAAAGATATTGGGCCACTTGGGCCAAATAGGGGAGGAGCCCCCTTAGCTTCTTGGAGAAGCAAGGGGGACGCTGAATCGGAGGCGAACTCCCCCTCCTTGATCGTGTAAGGTGGAAGGAATCTCCCCCCCCTTGTGGAGCCCCTCCCTCTCCCCTCCAACCTATATACACTAGAGGTATTGACACCTTTTGAACACACAAGTTTTTGGAGTCTCCTCTAGTTCTCTTGTTCTAGTTTTAGTTAGTCCTAGTTGATCTAATCAGAGATAGACCTATAATCCTCATAATTAGAAGTCCAGTGTGGTTCTAATCTCCTCCCTCTAATTCTTCGACGACGATTAGCTCTAGACGACGAAGCGCTGCCAAATCGTGAGGACCATACGCTTGCAATATGTGGAGAGGTTGTGCTTTCCTTCTTCCGTTCAAGGGACTTGTCGTGGAATTGTCACGGAAGATGTCCTAGTGTGAGGACTTAGTCGTGAGGCCAACGCATCTATGTGGTAGCTTGAGAGGGTTGAGCGGAATCGAGAGACGCAACACAAGACAAGGATTTAGACAACTTCGGGCCCCGGGAAACATCATCCGGTAATAGCCCTACATGATGTTTGAGGCTAGATCTCATTATGCTCATGAGAGAGTCGCCGCATAAGCCGGCTCCCCCTTCGTGTCTAGCCCTAGAGATTATTGAGCTTCTTACTTGTCCCTCTTTGGGGTTCCCTGCCCCTCCTTATATAAGTTGAAGGGGCGGGTTACATGCGGAGTCCTATTAGGATTTGGACTAGTCTATTACAAGTGGAATCCTTGTCTACCCCCTTAAGGGAAAACTCCTTATGCCTTTTCTCGTAAACCGGCCCACCATAACATGAGCCGGCCTTCTGGGCCTTGGGCCTAGTATTCTATCTGACCCGCCGTTAGGGCCATCCGTGAGTCGCCGGGCTCGTGAGTCGCCACTCCGGCGGGTTACCAATGAAAACGCCAAGCCCGGCTGGGTCATACTTCCGGCCGGGTCAAACCGCGGGGTATATCCCCGGCATTAGCCCCCAGTTTAATTTAGATTATCCATGTTAAACTGGTCATGTAAAATAAACACAAGAACAAACTTGATAGGTTGTGCTCTGGGTTAAATATTTTTTCTGAACCGGCACCTGATCATCTTTAAGTCCTTGTCATTTACTCCTGGATGCATACTCAAGATCTTATAGCAAATCTCTTTTAACAGATATGTCCAAACCTTGCCAATGCAAAAAATCCAGGCACTTCTTCTAAAAAATCCGGGTCAGTAGGCCAGCTTCATAACCAATTTGCTGACATTGGCTCTTGTAGAGAAATATTATAAGAAATAATCCATTTGAGTCGACCTTCAATGCTCTGACTTGACAAAAATATTGGTCTTGAAATATTCAACTGAAATTCAGCCGGTTAAAAGATGTAGATCTTGCCGATTAATGATTGCCAAAATTGTCGAGTTATAAACAAATGATGCCGGGTCATGTAGCTGATGCCGGGTTAATCTTAAGATGACGCAGGGTCATAAAATTTGTAGATTTTTCCGATAATAATATAATACTAGATTTGCTCAAAACTGAGAACTTGAAGTTATTCCTCTCTTATATGCATATCACCTATGGCCCCCAAATGCCGGGTTGTCATGCTTGCAGCAACCTGGGACTTGTAATTGCCTTATGCTCATAAAAAAATTCAACCAGTGTAGCCACCAAGGGCAGGGTCATTATGCAATAATGAGCAAGGACTTTGTAAATATGATCATGTAAACTTGAGCAGCAACATGTAGCCCCCAAGGGCCGGCTTAGTAAGATAATACCGAGTTGGGACTTTGTATATAATTTATTGATAATAACATCATATAATATAATCTCCACCATGGGGCTTGAACCCACGTCCACAAGGTTAAGAGCTTTGTACTCTACCAACTGAATAGTGGGACGTTCAATATAATGGATTAATGCTTGTGTACCTTGAATTTTTTGACAGGAGCAATTGGTAGCCCCCAAGGGTCGTCTCATTACAATGTGATGATTCGGGTCTTCAATAAGTTGAACAAAAAGTGAATTTACATTAGCCCCCAAGTGCCATGGTGCATGCAGGCAGTGACATGGGACTTGCATATTTGATGTAATCTCAATTTAAATAATGTAGCCCCCAAGTGTCGGGTCGTAAGCCTGCAGCGACTCGGGACTATTCCTTCCATTGTAGAATAAATCATATCCATTGATAAAGTAATAGCCATTGCGCCAAAGCGACTTTGAATACCTCATCTGTTGATAAGTAAATCCGGAGTTTAAATACCCGTCGGCTCTTGGCCGATGGCGATTTAACACGCCTCCATTGTAAGCCGGAATTTTTATAATCCGGCGGCTTATAGCCTTGGAGAAAATAAAGAATTGATAATCCTTTTGAGACACCAATTTGAATCTTTGATGATGGGCTTGAACTTAATCATTTATGTAAGTCATAGCTCTGTAAATCCTACACAGAGTTTAAACAACATATGCCCTGGCGACTTAACGTCAAAAGCCAGGGCGGGTAACCACCCAAATGTAGTCTTATCCTACACTCAAGTAGATCACAAGATCCCTTGGCGGTTTACCACAGGGCGGGTCATAATATCTCACATATAACCATTGTGATATTGAATTTGTACTGCCGGTTTACATGACATGTGCAGTAAGGGTGATAACCCAATCCTTAGAAGCCAATGCTTCCACATAGATGATGATTGTCATAAGATGGCGACTTATCATCGAAAATCGAGTCGGGTTAAATAGAAACCACTCATATACACTTTAGATACGATCAAAAAAGCTTCAAGTAAAATCCAAAAAATTGTTCGCAAAAAGAGACTTTAAAAATTTTGAGGCTTCTGATTCGAATACGATCAGAAAACCGTTCCCAAGGGGTTAAGCTAAGATTCTAATATGATCATATAGCCCTGAGTGGCTTTGGCGTTGCCGATCAAGAGGGTACCGACAACTATGTTCTCTTTGGTTCGAATACGACCTATGTTTGAACAAGAAGCCCCCAAATGACCTTGAGAGTTGTTTAACGACGCTGATTCGAATATGATCCACGTCAAACCCAAATGGGTTGAGCTATGATTCGAATATGATCAAGAAGCCCCTAGTGGGTTTGGCAGTGTGCCGATCAAAAGGGTACCGACAACTATGTTCTCTTTGGTTCGAATACGACCTATGTTTGAATAGGAAGCCCCCCAAGTGACCATATAAGTTTTGGCATTGCACCGACCAATAGGATACCGAAAGCTATGCTCGATGAGCAGGAAGCCCCCAAATGACCATAATAAGATAAGCCGTAAGGAAGGATACCCATGTATAGAGCAATATAGTATTTTCTTACAAAAATAATTTGGCCAAAAAGTATTTTCCAAAATTAGTTTTCCAAAACCCCTTGAATTGAGATTTGCACTGCAAGTACTTGATTTGAGGTGTGAAAAATCTTTCCAAAAATATGTTTGACTCCTATTAGGTATAGGATACCCAGGAACCACAAAAATATAATTTTAGAAGTTATTTTCCTATTTATTTTAAAAGCTTTTTCTTAAGGCCAGAAATGGTCTTTAATAGGGAAAAATTATTTTAATGTTGCAAAAATATTTGAGAAAATTTAGGGAAACTCAATGGACATATATTGTCCATATATAAGAGTTTCAATACATGGTCATGTTCAAAATATTGGTCAAAACCTCCCAAAACCATTTCTGCCCATTTCAAGGATTTGAAATATTTCTACAGGAAATATTTTCATAAACATCCAAGAAAATTCTAGCATGTCAAATATGATATTTTTGATGATCTTGCCTAGTATCATGTCATGGAGAATAGTATAACCCCATGAAACTCGCTCAAAACCACTTTTGTCCTTTTTCAAGCTTGAACAACTTTGCATTGTCAAACATGTCCAAATGCTCTCAAACTTGGTGCACATGCTCAAATGGTCTAATTATTCATCTCTACCAAATGGCACAAGTTGGAGAGAATGTTATCTTGACCAAAGTGCCCCAAAACCCTCTCTGACCATAATCAAATTTGAACAACTCTACACTGGCAACTTTATCCTTTTCATCTCAATTTTTGTGGTCATTTTCAAATCCTCAAATGATGACACTACACCAAGTAGTGCATCAAGGAGAATTGATTTGCATGACTAAATCTTGGTAAAGCCATTTCTGCTAATTTCTAGGGTTTGCCAAAGTTACATTGGCAACTTGTCCCAAATGAGCTCAAATTTGGTGGCACACCCTATTTCTAAGTGTCTTTCCATCCTGTTAAGTATCATGGCAATTGGAGTTCATTTGCTTGCCCAAACCATTATCAAACACCTTCTGACATTTTGCAAAAGCCACTGTTTTGACCCCTTCCACTATTCTTGGTAAGCTCCACTTTTTACCACATCCCCTCCCAGTCCCCTTTCACCTCCAGTAGCAATGGCAAATCCATAGCTCAATTATTTGGGGGTGAAACCCTCACTTTCTCTCTCTGGATAGCCCATTTCCCTCTCTCCCTCAACCTCTCTCCTCTCCTACTGGCTGTCCAGGGCATCCAAGGCCCCCTCCCCATTCTTTACTCTCCCCTAGAGCTGCCAGACATCAGTGGCCGCGCCCACAAGGCATATAATATGCCATGGCATGCCAAATGCACGCTCCAGAGCGCGCTACAGTGCGGCCAGGCACTGTAGCCGCTCTCTGCCCAACGCCTCCAATGACCTCGGCTCTCCCCCACGCGCCAGAAGGACCACCTCGACGTCCGCAACACGGCAAGCTGTCGTCCCCCTCCTCTCTCTCCCTCTCCAGCTCTCCTCACGTGCGGACAGAGCGCCGCCCGAACGCGCCAGTCGCTGGTCGCGGCGGGGACCCGCTTGCCGCATTCCCCGCTCCCCTTTCCTTCTCCCCCGACCTGGACCACGCCCACGAGCGCCGTAGACGACCCCGAGCCTCCTCCCGTGGCCACCGCGGCCATTTCCGCGGGTGCCCGTAGGCCACGTCCACGGTGAGCCATGGCCTCGCCATTAAAGGGCTCCCGAGGCCTCCCTCTGGATCCCATTCGCTCTCTCTCTCTCTCCCATACACCTCCCAGACCGACCACACCTCCTCCCGTGCCTTCTCCCTCCTCCTCTGCCGCCATTGCCGCCTTGGACCCCCGCTCAAATTCGAGCCGCCCCAGCCTCCCTTCCTCCTCTGAACCGGTCCGTGGCACCCCCAAGCCTCCACGGAGCTCCCCTGCGCTCCATCTGCTCTTCCCGACGGCCGTAGCATCGACCTCGTCCTCGCTAGGACTCCAGCCGCCGCGCCCAATGTCTCTCACCTTCCCGAGCTCCTCAGCAGGCGTAGAGCACATGGGTGGGTGCGTCTCGCCGCGCGGAACACTCCGGTGTGTAGAACATCGCTGGGGACCGCCTGGGTCACCGGCACGATCGACGGCCGATCCCCTCTGCCTCCGCTTCAGTCGCAGGCGGGAGGAGGAAGACGACCGCCCCGCCAGCTGGCAGGGGCCCCACTTGCCAGCAGGAAACCGCCCGAGCCCGCGCGGTTTAAGTGGAGACGGCTCTGGCCATAACCGCCTCCCCCGAGCGAAGACGTATTCTGCGAGGCCGCCTTCGATGTGGCCTCCCAGCGGGCGCGCGCGAGAGACTGGGCCAGGCCCAGTGCACTGCCCCGCTAAATCTCGCCCAGTGCATGCTGCTGCCTCCCTAGATCCAGCCCATTTAGGTAAATCCCTTTCCTTTTTCTTTTTCTGTAGACTTGTAAAATCCATAAACAATTCAAATGGACTCCAAATTTGATGATTCAAATTTCTAGTAGCTCATAAAATCATGATCTATCTCATGGTGCAACTTGCACATTTTTCCAAAAGCATTTCCTTCACAAATATTTATCAAATCCTATTTTCCTATTTCTGTGATGAACTTTAGAAAATCACAGAGAGCCCATTTTTGATCCAAATTCCATGATTCAAATTCCTAGATGTTTCTAAGTTCAAAACTTAGTTTTTGAACATTTTTACTAATACTTTCTGCATCACCTCAAATAATGGTCTATTTCTTCATATTTGTCAACTTTGTAAATTCATAGGAAAATCATTTGAAATCCAAATCTAGTGAAACCAATTCCTAGATGCTTCTAAAATCATCCTTTGTTAAATGGGTACCTTTTCTCATTTTTCAAAAATGTGTTTCTGTCCACTTCTTGCAATTCCATAAACCCCTTGATTCCATCATATCAAAATGTCTAGAAATATCGATTGATCCATTTCCAATGAAATCGCCTTGGTCATTCCTCATATGACCACAGGCATCCTAGAAAAGTCCAACTCTCATTTTTAGAGCACTTTTATTTTCTGTCTTGTTGTGTTGCTTATTATGGTTGCTTTCAACGATAGTTGACGAAGTAGATGAAGTGCTTGGAGTTGGACCAGAGATATTTGAAGACCTCGAAGACTTTGTTAAAATAGGCAAGCAGCCCTTTGACCATGTCTATGAAACCCCTTTTTATGCATGTCATATAGCACTTATTTAGTATTGCTTCGGAAATCATGATGAGAGGGTAGCCACTTTGGTGGGTTGCCCTCATCTCTTCCTCGTTGATACCTGCATTGTGCATGACCCTACCTTCTTATGAGGGTTATGCCGGTGGAGTAGATAGGATGCTAAGTAGTTGCTACGCAAAAATGGGCGGGAGTATGCATGGTGATGAGGCAAAGTATTTTCAAAGGACTTTTCGAAAACCCCGTCGGGTGCCACTTATTCCCGAGGGAGATAATGAAATGGGTAACCACTTGATGACGAAGTGGTGTACCGAGGCAAGTGTGTGTGTTGTTTTCGAAAACGGATTGGTTTAAGTTGCGACCGTTATTCCAACCTTACATGCGCAACCACTCTACCCTTATATGGGAAAGGGCATTATTGATTACCTAGGCCGATACTAGCTTGGAGCCCGCATTACTAGTGACGGGAGAATTGTTGGTGCGCTCTCTCGGGACGGGGTCGTACCAGGTAGGGCGGCTAAGAACATTTTTATGGGGCACCGGACACACCGTTGGTACCCCATGCCAGTGGTATGTGATGAATATAGGAGCGAGGCTCCACAATTTTAAGTTGTGAAATGTTGGGCACGGGGGTTACTACCAATCGAGTGGACTCCTTGTTAGTGTCGTCTAGGGAAAGATAGTGATCGGGTGCTTACCCCGGGTACTTGAGGTACCGCGGGTCGTGAATGACACAGAAGTTCCCTGGATCTAGTGGGTAAAGTGTGCAACCTCTGCAGAGTGTAAAACTATTCGAATAGCCGTGTCCACGGTCAAGGACAGTTGGGTAACCGCTCTTGGGCTACGTCCACTTGTTTTTAACCGGTGTGTGTAAGTGGGAAGAGCTACTCGGGTCAAGTCAGAGGACTTGACATGATAGAGTTGGGTTGGTGCCCACTCCTTTTATGATGATACCACTACTTGGGTCAAGTCAAAGGACTTGACATGATTGAGTTGGGTTGGTGCCCACTCTATCTATGTTGATATCTGTAACCCGTCCTTATGGTTACTTGAATTCTCCTGATGCATGTCTTACAAGCTGTTGAACATGTCATTGCACTCAAAAACTAGCTTTCCGCAAAAATTTACCTATATCATGCATTGTTGTACGTTGAACCAAAACATGGGTTGCTTGCGAGTACATTCAAAGTACTCATTGGCTTGCCACTGGTTATTTAATTGGCCAGGCATGGAAGAGCAGGAGTTCGAAGAAGAATTCTTTGAAGACGAACATGCGAACTAGGACGTTTCCCAGTCAGAATGCCTGTAGGGTTAAGGCAGATGGCATGGGTTCTACTTATCAACGAAGATTTCCGCTGCTTGTGTTTCATCTGATGTTCAGCCCTTAGGGCTTTATCTATGTAAGACTTGACCATAATGGTCATAATTTGTGTAAGATGGTATGTATGGATGTAAGACTCTTGTTATTCAGCTTCTGTGTGTTCAGTGAGCATTGATCTCTGGGATCACTGTACACGTGCATTCGGTGATCACGACTTATGAGTCGGGATCCCCACAATTTAATTATGAAAATTGCTCTTTGATTGATTGTATTTCCTTGTGGCAATCCGTGCTAAATTCTCCTCATGCTTATAGTCAAAATAAAGCGTTTACTAAACATATCGTTGATGCCTTGATGCAATCTTACGAAGAAAAACTTGAGTTGGAAGTTTCTATCCCTAGAAAACTTTATGATGAGTGGGAACCAACTATTAAGATTAAGATTAAAGATCATGAGTTCTATGCTTTATGTGATTTGGGTGCTAGTGTTTTCACGATTTCAAAGACTTTGTGTGATTTGTTAGGTTTCCGTGATTTTGATGACTGCTCTTTAAACTTGCACCTTGCGGATTCCACTATTAAGAAACCAATGGGAAGAATCAATGATGTTCTTATTGTCGCAAATAGGAATTATGTGCCCATATATTTTATTATTGTTGACATAGATTGCAATCCTTCATGTCCTATTATCCTTGGTAGACCTTTCCTTAGAACGATTGGTGCAATTATTGATATGAAGGAAGGAAATATTAGATTCCAATTTCCGTTAAGGAAAGGCATGGAACACTTCCCTAGAAAGAAAATTAAATTACCTTATGAATCTATTATGAGAGCCACTTATGGATTGCATACCAAAGTTGGCAATACTTAGATCTATCCTTGCTTTTTATGCCTAGCTAGGGGCGTTAAACGATAGCGCTTGTTGGGAGGCAACCCAATTTTATTTTTATTCCTTGATTTTTGCTCCTGTTTAGTAATAAATAATTTACCTAGCATCTGTTTTGGTTGTGTTTTTTTGTTTAATTAGTGTTTGTGCCAAGTAGGACCGTTGGGAAGACTTGGGGAAAGTCTTGATATCTTGCTGTAAAAAACAGAAACTTTAGCGCTCACGAGAACTGCTGCCATTTTTATTTGGAACGTTATATTTAGTTAATTATTTTTGCAGATGATTAATAGATAAATTCCTCACGTCCAGAAATTTATTTTTGAATTTTTGTGGTTCCATATCTTGCGCTAGATACAGATTACTACAGACTGTTCTGTTTTTGACAGATTCTGTTTTTCGTGTGTTGTTTGCTTATTTTGATGAATCTATGCTAGTAAAATAGTTTATAAACCATAGAGAAGTTGGAATACAGTGGGTTTAACACCAATATAAATAAATAATTAGTTCATTACAGTAACTTGAAGTGGTCTTTTGTTTTATTTCGCTAACGGAGCTCACGAGATTTTCTACTTTAAGTTTTGTGTTGTGAAGTTTTCAAGTTTTGGGTAAAGATTTGATGGATTATGGAACAAGGAGTGGCAAGAGCCTAAGCTTGGGGATGCCCATGGCACCCGCAAGATAATCTAAAGACACCTAAAAGCCAAAGCTTGGGAATGCCCCGGAAGGCATCCCCTCTTTCGTCTACTTCTATCGGTAACTTTACTTGGAGCTATATTTTTATTCACCACATGATATGTGTTTTGCTTGGAGCGTCTTGTATGATTTGAGTCTTTGCTTTTAAGTTTACCACAATCATCCTTGCTGTACACACCTTCTGATTGAGCCATACATGATTTGGAATTTTTTAGAATACTCTATGTACTTCACTTATATCTTTTGAGTTATATAGTTTTTCTCTAGTACTTCACTTATATCTTTTAGAGCACTGTGGTGGATTTGTTTTATAGAAACTATTGATCTCTCATGCTTCAGTTAGATTATTTTGAAAGTCTTAAATAGCATGGTAATTTGCTTAAATAATCCTAATATGCTAGGTATTCAAGAGTAAAAAATTTCTTATGAGTGTTTTGAATACTAAGAGAAGTTTGATGCTTGATGATTGTTTTGAGATATGGAGGTCATAATATCAAAGTCGTGCTAGTTGAGTAGTTGTGAATTTGAGAAATGCTTGTGTTGACGTTTGCAAGTCCCGTAGCATGCACGTATGGTAAATGCTATGTAACAAATTTGAAATATGAGGTGTTCTTTGATGGTCCTCCTTACGAGTGGCGGTCGGGGACGAGCAATGGTATTTTCCTACCAATCTACCCCCTAGGAGCATGCGCGTAGTGCTTGGCTTTTGATGACTTGTACATGTTGGGTAACATTGCAGAAAACAAAAAAAAATTCCTACGTTTCACCAAGATCAATCTATGGAGTCAACTAGCAACGAGAGAGAGAGTGCATCTACATAACCTTGTAGATCGCAAGCGGAAGCGTTCAAGAGAACGGGGATGATGGAGTCGTACTCGCCGTGATCCAAATCACCGATGACCAAGTGCCGAACGGACGGCACCTCCGCATTCAACACATGTACGGAGCGGATGACGTCTCCTCCTTCTTGATCCAGCAAGGGGGAAGGAGAGGTTGATGAAGATCCAGCAACACGTGTGGTGGTGGATGCAGCAGTGATCGCAGCAGGGTTTCGCCGAGCTTCTGCGAGAGGGAGAGGTGTAGCAGGGGAGAGGGAGGCGCCAAGACTTGAGGTGTTTCTGCCCTCCCTCCCCCCCTTTATATAGGCCCCCTAGGGGGGTGCGCCGGCCCTAGGAGATGGGATCTCCTAGGGGGGCGGCGGCCAAGGGGGTGGAGTACCCCCACAAGGCAAGTGGACGCGCCCCCTCCCCTAGGGTTCCCAACCCTAGGCGCATGGGGGGCCCAAGGGGGGGCGCACCAGCCCACCAGGGGCTGGTTCTCCTCCCCACTTCAGCCCATGGGGCCCTCCGGGATGGGTGGCCCCACCCGGTGGACCCCCGGGACTCTTCCGGTGGTCCCAGTACAATACCGGTGACCCCCGAAACTCTCCCGATGGCCGAAACTGCACTTCCTATATATAATTCTTCACCTCCGGACCACTCCGGAACTCCTCGTGACGTCCGGGATCTCATCCGGGACTCTGAACAACTTTCGGGTTATTGCATACTCATATCTCTACAACCCTAGCGTCACCAAACCTTAAGTGTGTAGACCCTACGGGTTCGGGAGACATGTAGACATGTCCGAGAAGCCTCTCCGGTCAATAACCAACAGCGGGATCTGGATACCCATGTTGGCTCCCACATGCTTCACGATGATCTCATCGGATGAACCACGATGTCGAGGATTCAATCAATCCGTATACAATTCCCTTTGTCAATCTATACGTTACTTGCCCAAGACTGGATCCTCGGTATCCCAATACCTCGTTCAGTCTCGTTACCGGCAAGTCACTTTACTCATACCGTAATGCATGATCCCTTGATCAACCACTTGATCACTTTGAGCTCATTGTGATGATGCATTAGCGAGTGGGCCCATAGATACCTCTCCGTCATACGGAGTGACAAATCCCAGTCTTGATTCATGCCAACCCAACAGACACTTTCGGAGATACCTGTAATGTACCTTTATAGTCACCCAGTTATGTTGTGACGTTTGGCACACCCAAGGCACTCCTACGGTATCCGGGAGTTGCACAATCTCATGGTCTAAGGAAATGATACTTGACACTCAGAAAAGCTACAGCAAACGAACTACACGATCTTTGAGCTAAGCTTGGGATTGGGTCTTGTCCATCACATCATTCTCCTAATGATGTGATCCCGTTATCAATGACATCTCCATGTCTATAGCCAGGAAACAATGACTATCTGTTGATCAACGAGCTAGTCAACTAGAGGCTCACTAGGGACACATTGTGGTCTATGTATTCACACATGTATTACGATTTCCGGATAATACAATTATAGCATGAATAATAGACAAATATCATGAACAAGGAAATATAATAATCATTTTATTATTGCCTCTAGGGCATATTTCCAACAGTCTCCCACTTGCACCAGAGTCAATCATCTATTTACATTGTGATGAATCGAAAACCCATGGAATTCTGGTGTTGATCATGTTTTGCTCTAGGGAGAGGTTTAGTCAACGGATCTGCTACATTCAGGTCTGTATGTACTTTACAAATCTCTATGTCTCCATTTGGAACACTTTCACGAATGTAGTTGAAGCGACGCTTGATATGCCTGGTCTTCTTGTGAAACCTGGGCTCCTTGGCAAGGGCAATAGCTCCAGTGTTGTCACAGAAGAGAGCCATCGGGCCCGACGCATTGGGTATGACTCCTAGGTCGGTAATGAACTCCTTCACCCAGACTGCTTCGTGTGCTGCCTCCGAGGTTGCCATGTACTCCGCTTCACATGTAGATCCCGCCACAACGCTTTGCTTGCAACTGCACCAGCTTACTGCCCCACCATCGACGTAACCCTTTACGACGAGCTCTTCGTCACCTCCATAAACGAGAAACATGTCCTTAGTCCTTTTCAGGTACTTCAGGATATTCTTGAACGCTGTCCAGTGTTCCTTGCCGGGATTGCTTTGGTACCTTCCTACCAAACTTACGGCAAGGTGTACATCAGGTCTGGTACACAGCATGGCATACATAATAGACCCTATGGCTGAGGCATAGGGGATGACACTCATCTCTTCTATATCTTCTGCCATGGTCGGACATTGAGCTGAGCTCAATTTCACACCTTGCAACACACGCAAGAACCCCTTCTTAGACTGATCCATATTGAACTTCTTCAATATCTTATCAAGGTATGTGCTTTGTGAAAGACCTATGAGGCGTCTTGATCTATCTCTATAGATCTTGATGCCTAATATATAAGCAGCTTCTCCAAGGTCCTTCATTGAAAAACTCTTATTCAAGTAGGCCTTAATGCTGTCCAAAAGTTCTATATCATTTTCCATCAAAAGTATGTCATCTACATATAATATGAGAAATGCTACAGAGCTCCCACTCACTTTCTTGTAAACGCAGGCTTCTCCATAAGTCTGCATAAACCCAAACGCTTTGATCATCTCATCAAAGCGAATGTTCCAACTCCGAGATGCTTGCACCAGCCCATAAATCGAGCGTTGGAGCTTGCACACCTTGTCAGCATTCTTAGGATCGACAAAACCTTCCGGCTGCATCATATATAATTCTTCCTTAAGGAAACCATTAAGGAATGCCGTTTTGACGTCCATTTGCCATATCTCATAATCATAGAATGCAGCAATTGCTAACATGATTCGGACGGACTTCGGCTTCGCTACAGGTGAGAAAGTCTCATCGTAGTCAACCCCTTGAACTTGTCGATAACCCTTAGCGACAAGCCAAGCTTCATAGATGGTCACATTACCATCCGTGTCTGTCTTCTTCTTAAATATCCATTTATTTTCTATGGATCACCGATCAACGGGCAAGTCAGTCAAAGTCCATACTTCGTTTTCATACATGGATCCTATCTCGAATTTCATGGCTTCCAGCCATTTGTCAGAATCCGGGCCCGCCATCGCTTCTTCATAGTTCAAAGGTTCACCGTTGTCTAACAACATGATTTCCAAGACAGGGTTGCCGTACCACTTTGGTGCGGAACGTGTCCTTGTGGACCTACGAAGTTCAGTAGCAACTCGATCTGAAGTTTCATGATTATCATCATTAACTTCCTCTCTAGTCGGTGCAGGCACCTTAGGAACATTTTCCTGTGTTGCGCCACTTTCCGGTTCAAGAGGTAATACTTCATCAAGTTCTACTTTCCTCCCACTTACTTCCTTCAAGAGAAACTCTTTATCTAGAAAGGATCCATTCTTGGCAACAAAGATCTTGCCTTCGGATCTGAAGTAGAAGGTATACCCAATAGTTTCTTTAGGGTATCCTATGAAGACGCATTTTTCCGACTTGGGTTCGAGCTTTTCAGGTTGAAGTTTCTTGACATAAGCATCGCATCCCCACACTTTTAGAAATGACAGCTTAGGTTTCTTCCCAAACCATAATTCATATGTGTCGTCTCAACGGATTTTGATGGAGCCCTATTTAAAGTGAATGCGGCAATCTCTAAAGCATAGCCCCAAAATGATAGCGGTAAATCGGTAAGAGACATCATAGATCGCACCATATCTAATAGAGTGCGATTACGACGTTCGGACACACCATTATGCTGAGGTGTTCCAGGCGGCGTGAGTTGTGAAACTATTCCACATTTTCTGAAGTGTGTGCCAAATTCGTGACTCAAGTATTCCCCCCCATGATCTGATCGCAAGAACTTGATTTTCCTGTCACGTTGATTCTCAACCTCACTCTGAAATTCCCTGAACTTTTCAAAGGTCTCAGACTTGTGTTTCATTAAATAGACATACCCATATCTACTCAAGTCATCAGTGAGGGTGAGAACATAACGATAGCCACCTCGAGCCTCAACACTCATTGGACCGCACACATCAGTATGTATGATTTCCAATAAGTTGGTTGCTCGCTCCATTGTTCCTGAGAACGGAGTCTTGGTCATTTTACCCATGAGGCATGGTTCACACGTGTCAAATGATTCGTAATCAAGAGACTCTAAAAGTCCATCTACATGGAGCTTCTTCATGCGTTTGACACCTATGTGACCAAGGCGGCAGTGCAACAAGTATGTGGGACTATCATTATCAACCTTACATCTTTTGGTATTCACGCTATGAATATGTGTAGCATTATGCTCGAGATTCATTAAGAATAAACCATTCACCATCGGAGCATGACCATAAAACATATCTCTCATATAAATAGAACAACCATTATTCTCGGATTTAAATGAGTAGCCATCTCGAATTAAACGAGATCCTGATACAATGTTCATGCTCAAAGCTGGCACTAAATAACAATTATTGAGGTTTAAAACTAATCCCGTAGGTAAATGTAGAGGTAGCGTGCCGACGGTGATCACATCGACCTTGGAACCATTCCCAACGCGCATCGTCACCTCGTCCTTCGCCAGTCTCCGCTTATTCCGCAGCTCCTGCTTTGAGTTACAAATGTGAGCAACTGCACCGGTATCAAATACCCAGGAGCTACTACGAGTACTGGTAAGGTACACATCAATTACATGTATATCACATATACCTTTCATGGTGCCGTCCTTCTTGTCCGCTAAGTATTTCGGGCAGTTCCGCTTCCAGTGACCACTTCCCTTGCAATAAAAGCACTCAGTCTCGGGCTTGGGTCCATTCTTTGGCTTCTTCCCAGCAGCTTGCTTACCGGGCGCAGAAACTCCCTTGCCGTCCTTCTTGAAATTCATCTTACCCTTGCCTTTCTTGAACTTAGTGGTTTTATTCACCATCAACACTTGATGTTTCTTTTTGTCTTCTACCTCTGCTGATTTCAGCATTGCAAATACTTTAGGAATGGTCTTTTCCATCCCCTGCATATTGAAGTTCATCACAAAGCTCCTGTAGCTCGATGGAAGCGACTGAAGGATTCTGTCAATGACCGCGTCATCCGGGAGATTAACTCGCAGCTGAGTCAAGCGGTTATGCAACCCAGACATTTTGAGTATGTGCTCGCTGACATAACTATTTTCCTCCATCTTACCGCCGAAGAACTTGTCGGAGACTTCATATCTCTCAACCCGGGCATGAGCTTGAAAAACCATTTTCAGCCCTTCAAACATCTCATATGCTCCGTGTCTCTCAAAACGCTTTTGGAGCCCCAGTTCTAAGCTGTAAAGCATGCCGCACTAAACGAGGTATTAATCATCAGCACGTGCCTGCCAAGCGTTCATAACGTCTTGTTCTACAGGGAAAGCAGGTGCTTCACCTAGCGGTGCTCGTAGGACATAATCTTTCTTGGCAGCTATGAGGATGATCCTCAGGTTCCGAACCGAGTCCGTATAGTTGCTGCCATTGTCTTTCAGCTTGGTTTTCTCTAGGAACGCGTTGAAGTTGAGGACAACGTTGGCCATTTGATCTACATGACATATTGTAAAGATTTTATACTAAGTTCATGATAATTAAGTTCATCTAATCAAATTATTCAATGAACTCCCACTTAGATAGACATCCCTCCAGTCATCTAAGTATAACATGATCCGAGTCAACTAGGCCGTGTTCGATCATCACGTGAGACGGACTAGTCAACATCGGTGAACATCTTCATGTTGATCGTATCTTCTATACGACTCATGCTCGACCTTTTGGTCTTCCGTGTTCCAAGGCCATGTCTGTACATGCTAGGCTCGTCAAGTCAACCTAAGTGTTTGCATGTGTAAATCTGTCTTACACCCGTTGTATGTGAACGTTGGAATCTATCACACCTGATCATCACGTGGTGCTTCGAAACAACGAACTGTCGCAACGGCGCACAGTTAGGGGGAACGCTTTCTTGAAATTATTATGAGGGATCATCTTATTCACTACCATCGTTCTAAGTAAACAAGATGCAAAAACATGATAAACATCACATGCAATCAAATAATAGTGACATGATATGGCCAATATCATATAGCTCCTTTGATCTCCATCTTGGGGCTCCATGATCATCTTGTCACCGGCATGACACCATGATCTCCATCATCGTGTCTCCATGAAGTTGCTCGCCAACTATTACTTCTACTACTATGGCTAACACGTTTAGCAATAAAGTAAAGTAATTTACATGGCGTTTCTCAATGACACGCAGGTCATACAAAAATAAAGACAACTCCTATGGCTCCTACCGGTTGTCATACTCATCGACATGCAAGTCGTGATTCCTATTACAAGAACATGATCTCATACATCACATATATATCATTCATCATTCATCACAACTTTGGCCATATCACATCACATGACACTTGCTGCAAAAACAAGTTAGACGTCCTCTAATTGTTGTTGCAAGTTTTACGTGGCTGCAATAGGGTTCTAGCAACAACGTTTTCTTACCTACGCCAGAACCACAACGTGAATTGCCAATTTCTATTTACCCTTCATAAGGACCCTATTCATCGAATCCGATCCGACTAAAGTGGGAGAGACAGACACCCGCTAGCCACCTTATGCAACTAGTGCATGTTAGTCGGTGGAACCAGTCTCACGTAAGCGTACGTGTAAGGTTGGTCCAGGCCGCTTCATCCCACGATGCCGCCCAATCAAGATAAGACTAGTAACGGCAAGCAAATTGACAATATCGACTCCCACAACTACTTTGTGTTCTACTTGTGCATAGTAAATACGCATAGACCTAGCTCATGATGCCACTGTTGGGTAACGTTGCAGAAAACAAAAAAAATTCCTACGTTTCACCAAGATCAATCTATGGAGTCGACTAGCAACGAGAGGAGAGTGCATCTAGATACCCCTGTAGATCGCGAGCGGAAGCGTTCAAGAGAACGGGGATGATGGAGTCGAACTCGCCGTGATCCAAATCACCAATGACCAAGTGCCGAACGGACGGCACCTCCGCGTTCAACACACGTACGGAGCGGATGACGTCTCCTCCTTCTTGATCCAGCAAGGGGGAAGGAGAGGTTGATGAAGATCCAGCAGCATGACGGCGTGGTGGTGGATGCAGCAGTGATCGCAGCAGGGCTTCGCCAAGCTTCTGCGAGAGGGAGAGGTGTAGCAGGGGAGAGGGAGGCGCCAAGACTTGAGGTGTTGCTACCCTCCCTCCCCCCTTTATATAGGCCCCCTAGGGGGGTGCGCCGGCCCTAGGAGATGGGATCTCCTAGGGGGGGCGGCCAAGGGGGTGGAGTACCCCCCAAGGCAAGTGGAGGCGCCCTCTCCCCTAGGGTTCCCAACCCTAGGCGCATGGGGGGCCCAAGGGGGGGCGCACCAGCCCATCAGGGGCTTGTTCCCTTCCCCACTTCAGCCCATGGGGCCCTCCGGGATGGGTGGCCCCACCCGGTGGACCCCCGGGACTTTTCCGGTGGTCCCAGTACAATACCGGTGACCGCCGAAACTCTCCCGATGGCCGAAAGTACACTTCCTATATATAATTCTTCACCTCCGGACCATTGCGAAACTCCTCGTGATGTCCGAGATCTCATCCGGGACTCTGAACAACTTTCGGGTTACTGCATACTCATATCTCTACAACCCTAGCGTCACCGAACCTTAAGTGTGTAGACCCTACGGGTTCGGGAGACATGTAGACATGACCGAGAAGCCTCTCCGGTCAATAACCAATAGCGGGATCTGGATACCCATGTTGGCTCCCACATGCTTCACGATGATCTCATCGGATGAACCACGATGTCGAGGATTCAATCAATCTGTATACCATTCCCTTTGTCAATCGGTACGTTACTTGCCCAAGACTCGATTGTCGGTATCCCAATACCTCGTTCAGTCTCCTTACCGGCAAGTCACTTTGCTCGTACCGTAATGCATGATCCCGTGATCAACCACTTGATCACTTTGAGCTCATTGTGATGATGCATTATCTAGTGGGCCCAGAGATACCTCTCCGTCATACGGAGTGACAAATCCGAGCCTCGATTCGTGCCAACCCAACAGACACTTTCGGAGATACTTGTAATGTACCTTTATAGTCACCCAGTTACGTTGTGACGTTTGGCACACCCAAGGCGCTCCTACGGTATCCGGGAGTTGCACAATCTCATGGTCTAAGGAAATGATACTTGACACTCAGAAAAGCTACAGCAAACGAACTACACGATCTTTGAGCTAAGCTTGGGATTGGGTCTTGTCCATCACATCATTCTCCTAATGATGTGATCCCGTTATCAATGACATCCCCATGTCTATAGCCAGGAAACCATGACTATCTGTTGATTAACGAGCTAGTCAACTAGAGGCTCACTAGGGACACATTGTGGTCTATGTATTCACACATGTATTACGGTTTCCGGATAATACAATTATAGCATGAATAATAGACAATTATCATGAACAAGGAAATATAATTATCATTTTATTATTGCCTCTAGGGCATATTTCCAACAGTACATTTTTGCAATAAGTATGTGAGTTCTTTAGGAGTAATGTTGAGTCCATGGATTATACGCACTCTCACCCTTCCATCATTGCTAGCCTCTCCGATACCGTGCATTGCCCTTTCTCACATTGAGAGTTGATGCAAACTTCGCCGGTGCATCCAACCCCGTGATATGATACGCTCTTTCAGACATAAACCTCCTTATCTTCCTCAAAACAGCCGCCATACCTACCTATTACGTCATTTCCATAGCCATTCCGAGATATATTGCCATGCAACTTTCCATCATTCAGTTTATCATGACACATTCAACATTTTCATATTGCTTTGCATGATCATGTAGTTAACATAGTATTTGTGGCAAAGCCACCATTCATAATTCTTTCATACATGTCACTGTTGGTTCATTGCATATCCCGGTACACCGCCGGAGGCATTCATATATAGTCATCTTTTGTTCTAGCATCGAGTTGTAATCATTGAGTTGTAAATAAATAGAAGTGTGATGATCATCATTTTCTAGAGCATTGTCCCAAGTGAGGAATTAAAAAAAGGAGAGAAAGGCCATAAAAAGAGAAGGCCCAAAAAAGAGAGAAAAAGAGAGAAGGGACAATGTTACTATCCTTTGCCACACTTGTGCTTCAAAGTAGCACCATAATCTTCATGATAGAGAGTCTTTTGTTTTGTCACTTTCATATACTAGTGGGAATTTTTCATTATAGAACTTGGCTTGTATATTCCAACAATGGGCCTCCTCAAGTGCCCTAGGTCTTCGTGAGCAAGCAAGTTGGATGCACACCCACTTAGTTTCTTTTGTTGAGCTTTCATACATTTATAGCTCTAGTGCATCTGTTGCATGG
Source organism: Triticum monococcum (assembly GCA_034509565.1). NCBI lineage: Eukaryota > Viridiplantae > Streptophyta > Magnoliopsida > Poales > Poaceae > Triticum > Triticum monococcum. Next base: position 370,033,341 of record CM067845.1, read on the forward strand.
AAATCCCTACTCCTTGCATTAACATCAATCGATGGGCATCTCCATTGCCCATTGATTAGCCCCGTTGATGTGAGACTTTCTACTTTTTTGTCTTCTCCACATAACCCCCATCATCATATTCTATTCCACCCATAGTGCTATGTCCATGGCTCGCACTCATATATTGCGTGAAAGTTTATAGGTTTGAGATTAATAAAGTATGAAACAATTGCTTGGCTTGTCATCGGGATTGTGCATGATGAGAGCATTCTTGTGTGACGAAAATGGAGCATGACTAAACTATATGATTTTGTAGGGATGAACTTTCTTTGCCATGTCGTTTTGAGAAGACATAATTGCTTAGTTAGTACGATTGAAGTATTACTATTTTTATGTCAATATGAACTTTTATATTGAATCTTTCAGATCTGAATATTCATACCACAATTAAGAAGAATTACATTAAATTTATGCCAAGTAGAACTCCGCGTCAAAATTATCTTTTTTATCATTTACCTACTCAAGGACGAGCAGGAATTAAGATTGGGGATGCTTGATACGTCTCCAACGTATCTATAATTTTTGATTGCTCCATGCTATATTATCTACTGTTTTGGACATTATTGGGCTTTATTATCCACTTTTATATTATTTTTGGGACTAACCTATTAACCGGAGGCCCAGCCCAGAATTGTTATTTTTTGCCTATTTCAGAGTTTCGCGAAAAAGGAATATCAGACGGAGTCCAAACGGAATGAAACCTTCGGGAACGTGATTTTCGGAACGAACATGATCCAGGAGACTTGGACCCTACGTCAAGAAATAAAGGAGGAAGCCACGACGTAGGGGGGCGCGCCTACCCCCCCCCCCCCAGGTGCGCCCTCCACCCTCGTGAGATCCCTGTTGCTCCACCGACATACTCCTTCCTCCTATATATACATACGTACCCCCAAACAATCAAATACGGAGCCAAAACCCTAATTCCACCGCCGTAACTTTCTGTATCCACGAGATCCCATCTTGGGGCCTGTTCCAGAGCTTCGTCGGAGGGGGCATCCGTCATGGAGGGCTTCTACATCAACACCATAGCCTCTCCGATGAAGTGTAAGTAGTTTACCTCAGACCTTCGAGTCCATAGTTATTAGCTAGATGGCTTCTTTTCTCTTTTTGGATCTCAATACAATGTTCCCCCCCTCTCTTGTGGATATCTATTCGATGTAATCTTTTTTTGCGGTGTGTTTGTTGAGATGGATGAATTGTGGATTTATGATCAAGATTATCTATGAACAATATTTGAATCTTCTCTGAATTCTTTTATGTATGATTGGTTATTTTTGCAAGTCTCTTCAAATTATCAGTTTGGTTTGGCCTACTAGATTGATCTGTCTTGCAATGGGAGAAGTGCTTAGCTTTGGGTTCAATCTTGCGGTGTCCTTTCCCAGTGACAGTAGGGGCAGCAAGGCACATATTGTATTGTTGCCATCGAGGATAACAAGATGGGGTTTTTATCATATTGCATGAATTTATCCCTCTACATCATGTCATCTTGCTTAAGGCATTACTCTGTTTTCATGAACTTAATACTCTAGATGCATGATGGATAGCGGTCGATGAGTGGAGTAATAGTAGTAGATGCAGGCAGGAGTCGGTCTACTTGTCTCGGACGTGATGCCTATATACATGATCATACCTAGATATTCTCATAACTATGCTCAATTCTGTCAATTGCTCAACAGTAATTCATTCACCCACCGTAAAATACTTATGCTCTTGAGAGAAGCCACTAGTGAAACCTATGGCCCCCGGGTCTATCTTCATCATATTAATCTTCCAATACTTAGTTATTTTCTTTGCTTTTTTACTTTGATTTTATTTTACTTTGCATCTTTATCACAAAAATACCAAAAATATTATCCTATCATATCTATCAGATCTCACTCTCGTAAGTGACCGTGAAGGGATTGACAACCCCTTATCGCGTTGGTTGCGAGGAGTTATTTGTTTTGTGCAGGTACGAGGGACTCACGCGTAGCCTCCTACTGGATTGATACCTTGGTTCTCAAAAACTGAGGGAAATACTTACGCTACTTTGCTGCATCATCCTTTCCTCTTCAAGGAAATCCAACGCAGTGCTCAAGAGGTAGCACACACACATGATCCATCAGCGGCCGTCGCAATTTTTTCTTGCTGCAACTGCAGCATACGCACGTGCAATCAGCGACGTGTGCGCCTGGGCCTCCGGCCATGCTCTTTGTTTCTTCTTTTGTACAATGACATGGAGTAGTACCAGCAGCTATGGTTTGGAAGTAGTATAATTAGCAGCAACAAAACACACGTATGTCGATGCGTTGGTCAAACCGGAACACAGCCTTGGTATTTAATCCAATATATCCTTTGGTCTACAGAATAGTATTTGGACTACTGCAACGGGATTTTCTTGACCGTCTCACATTGGCAACTTGCAGCGGTCCATGAAAACGATTTGGCTGGGGGATTATTACGGCGCCTCCGGCGGCCGTACACAGCCCTTAGCTCTTGTCCTGACCATGTAGAATTAATCACAACTCTCATCATAAACAATGAACACGCCGGCTCTACCAAAAAATTGTCCCATGCCGGATCATCTTGCGTGATTCTTCCGCACCGGTTCTTCTTCATCCGGCTACTTTGCAAAACTTCTCGAAACCCTAGGAACAAATCCCTCCAAGAACTAAACACCACCGTGCGCAGGCCCCACGGTGGGCGCCAACTGTCATGGAATTGTCACGGCAGATGTCCTAGTGTGACGACTTAGTCGTGAGGCCAACGCTTCTATGTGGTAGGTTGAGAGGGGTTGAGTGGAATCGAGAGATGCAACACAAGACAAGGATTTAGACAGCTTTGGGCCCCGGGAAACATCATCTGGTAATAGCCCTACATGTTGTTTGAGGCTAGATCTCATTATGCTCATGAGAGAGTCGCCGCATAAGCCGGCTCCCCCTTGTGTCTAGCCCTAGAGATTATTGAGCTTCTTACTTGTCCCTCTTTGGGGTGCCCTGCCCCTCCTTATATAATTTGAAGGGGCGGGTTACATGTGAAGTCCTATTAGGATTTGGACTAGTCTATTACAAGTGGAATCCTAGTCTGCCCCCTTAAGGGAAAACTCCTTATGCCTTTTCTCGTAAACCGGCCCACCATAACATGAGCCGGCCTTCTGGGTCTTGGGCCTAGTCTTCTATCTGACCCGCCGTTAGGGCCATCCGTGAGCCTCCGGGCTCGTGAGTCGCCACTCCGGCAGGTTACCAATGAAAACGCCAAGCCCGGTCGGGTCATACCGCGGGGTATATCCCCGACAGGACTGTTCGTGAGTGGCTCGAGGGATCGTTCATTTATGCTTTGAGGGAATTCAAGACGATCTACACCACTGTTCTTCGGCTGCAACTCGGAGTTGGTAACAATACGATCCAAACCACATCTTTAAAGTGTTCCTGGGTGATCATAGGGCTAACTTTTTTGTTTTCTACTACGTGTCCCAATACCCCATGGGTCTTTAGATCACCAATACTATCAAGAGCCTGTTTAACTTCATATGTGGTAAACTCAGCCATAAGAAAATCATTCATTTGAGATGTGAGCTTTAGATTAATAATGTTGATAAAATCACCATAAGGGAAACCCATATCAGGGGTACACAAAGAAGAAAAATAATTAGTAATGAGAGCCTTCAATCTCTCCTCCCCTCCACTACCTCCCACCATCCTTCTTTAAATTTTCATGATGTTAACTCGCTCCCATTCACTAGGGAAGGCTTCAAAAAAAATTGTGTTACAATCCCCATATTTCATCCAATCCACATGAGCTCTCTACATGTGCATTAAGTCATGTTGCTCCTCCAGCCATTCAAGTTTAAAACGAAGAACTCTCTCCTGTTGGACTGTTTCTTGGGATAAATGTCGTTTCATGCATGCTTCAACTTCATCCTTAGTCCTTTTAATTCTCTTTGCCAAGTCACCCTAGATATTTCGGCTACAGTCATTCAAATCCATCGTTATAGGTTTCAGACACTCCTGTACCTTAGTATTGCCCCTACCCCGAGCTAGTCCCCAAGCGTTTTCCACCCTCACATCACATACCTCTTCCTTCAACCACCTGTCTTCATACGTCTTAATCTAGTCGAACCTCCTTTGCTGCCGCATCAGTCTACCACCTCCATGTCCAAATATGACCGGTCTATGATCTGGCTTTTGGGGATCACCATTCACCACCTTGAAACTTGGAAAGAGAGCACACCAAGTAGTAGCAACATCTCTATGAAGACGCTCATGGATATAACCATCCACATGATAATAATTATTTCTCCAAGTATAGGTATCACCCTCGAAACCGAGGTCTTTAAGATCACAAAAAGATAACACGTCACAGAAGTTCTGCATTCAAGCTTGACTACGTGGAACACCACCTTGTGAACATAATATCATTGAAATCACCAATGCACACCCACAGAAGCTTCTCTTGATCATGAAGAGTATGAAGGAGACACCAAGTTTCAGATTTCACCTTAGGGTCACCTTACATCCCTGTAAGCCTCCATTTGAATCCATCAACTTTGGTCACCGTCATATCTATATGCATCCCGCCTTTCGAACAAAGACTTAAGTTTATACCTCTTCTCCAAAACATAGCAACACCACCACTTTCCGTCGCAGTCTCGCCACCCTGCTAATCAAACCAAGCTTTATTCTTAATTTCTCTAGCCTCTACTCGGTGAGTTTAGTCTCTGACAAGAAAAGAATATCAGGGACCTCCCTCTTCTTGAGATTTTAGAGAATTTTTTTATAGAAAATTATTCTGAAGCTCTAGAAGATCACGAACTGCCGGCCCATTCCCATAACCCGGCAGTTCCAAACCACTATCTGCATTGCTTCATGCAGGACTTCTCCCTCAGCCCCATGATATTTGCTACCAAGTTTTGCACCACGTCTTCCTGACCACCCTTTCTCAACTACTTTTGATCGAAGTCGCACTCAAGTTCCCCTTCATCCTCAGGATGGCGTCCTTGTAATTTTTTATACGTCCCAGTACCACCTTTGTAGCCACTTCCCGCCACCCCGGATGTTGAAACACCTGATAGAAACTTGATCACACCGTCAGATTTGATTATAACTAAATCAGGCTTGTCTACCATCATTGGTTGCATGGCCTCGGACTCTGTACCCATAGCGACGCCAACCTCAATCCCAACATTTGGTGGCACACTCACATGCATGGCCTCGGTGTCCGTGCACGACAAAGTAGACAACAACACCCCGCCAACTTGCTGCATGGTCTCGAACCCTGATCCAGATACTCTCGCCATAACCTTGTCTCCTAATACTCCTTTTCTTCGATACTGCTCCTCAGCTCCCGTACATTCTCGGCGTAAGACCTATGCTCTTTTTGTTGGATTGTGAGATGCTTGGGTGTGACACTAGCAACTTTTCCTTCCTCTTTTTCAGTACCACCACTTCCTGTATTCCTTTGTCTTTTCACCACGACGGCTCATCACTGCCTGTAGGCCCGGTCCTGACATTTCAGGGTCCTGGGGCGACACTACAACACGGGTCCTTTAATATACCACTAACAAAGTCTATATACAATTTTATAATTAAACAATTAAATTCATAAAAATGATAATCATATCAAGTATTTTATAAATATTATTTGAAAATAATCTAACTTTCTTAAATGCAAATTCGTTAATACTTTTGTTATCCGTGCAAAGAGAATAAGAGACATACTTTATGTAAATTTTGACGGTCACGATGACCAGTACGCACGGTGTGGTCTCCGCTTTGTGACTCAGCCTCTTAAGTCGACTGATACGTCTCTAACGTATCTATAATTTTTTTGTTCCATACTGTTATATTATCAATCTTGAATGTTTTATAATCATTTTATAGTTATTTTATATCATTTTTTGGTACTAACCTATTGATATAGTGCCAAGTGCCAGTTCCTGTTTTTTACGTGTTTTTTTACATCGCAGAAAATCAATATCAGACGGAGTCCAAATGCCATGAAACTTTACGGAGATTTTTTATGGACGAGAAGGAACATGTTGGGCCCTAGTTGCACCTGGGGGAGTCCCGAGGAGGGGACAACCCACCAGGGCGCGCCAGGAGGCCCAGGCGCGTCCTGGTGGGTTGTGCCCACCTCGGGTGCCCCCCGAACCGCCTCTCTGCTCTATAAGTACCCCAATATTTCCAGAACCCTAGGGAAGTCAACGAAATATTTATCAAACCGCAGCAGAGTCCAAAACAAGCAGATCCAATATAGACACCATCTCAGATGGGGTTCACCACCTCCATTGGTGCATCTCCGATGATGCGTGAGTAGTTCTTTGTAGACCTTCGGGTCCGTAGTTACTAGCTAGATGGCTTCATCTCTTTCTCTCTCTCTCTCTCTCCCCCTTTCTCTCTCTCTCTCTCTCTCTTGATTCTCAATACAATTGTCTCTTGGAGATCCATATGATGTAACTCTTTTTGCGGTGTGTTTGTTGGGATCCGATGAACTTTGAGTTTATGATCAGATCTATCTTCTTATATCCATGAAAGTATTTGAGTTTCTTTGGTTTGTTTTATGCATGATTGATTATAGCCTCGTATTTCTTCTCCAGTATTTGGGTTTTGTTTGGCCAACTTGATCTATTTATCTTACAATGGCAAGAGGTGCTTTGTAGTGGGTTCGGTCTTACGGTGCTTGATCCCAGTGACAAAAGGGGAACTCGCACGCATGTATCGTTACTACTAAGGATAAAATGATGGGGGTCTATCTCTACATAGATAGGTCTTGTCTGCATCATGTCATTGTTCTTATTGCATTACTCCGTTTCTCCATGAACTTAATACACTAGATGCATGCTGGATAGCGGTCCATGTGTGGAGTAATAGTAGTAGATGCAGGTAGGAGTCAGTCTACTAATGTTGGACATGATGCCTATATAATGATCATTGCCTGGATATCATCATAATTATTTGAATTTCTATCAATTGCCCAACAGTAATTTTTTCACCCACCGCTTTGCTATTTTTCTCGAGAGAAGCCACTAGTGAAACCTACAGCCCCCTGGTCTCTTTCTCATATTATTTGCCTTCGCGATCTATTTTATTTTCCTTTTATTTTCAGATCTATTAAACCAAAAATCCAAAAATACCTTGCCGCAATTTATTTTGTTAGGCGTTCAATCTATCAATATTTACAACTCTCTCACGTTCGTTTGCCTATCTTGTGGCGCCATACCCTGAAAGGGATTGACAACCCCTTTAACACGTCGGGTTGTGAGGATTTGTTATCTGTGTGCAGGGGCTGTTTACGTTGTGTTGCTTGGTTCTCCTACTGGTTCGATAACCTTGGTTTCATATATGAGGGACATACCTACCACCGATGTGCTGCATCATCCCTTCCTCATTGGGGAAATACTGACATAGCTTCAAGCGACATCAAAAGGAATTTCTGGCATCGTTGCCGGGGAGGATCTTCAACATATACTAGGTTCCTAATCCCAAATCTCATCTCATCCTAATTTACACTATTTGTCATTTGCCTCTTGTTTTCCTCTCCCCCACTTCACAAAAAATTGCCGTTTTATTCGCCTCTTTTTTTTCATCGCCATTTTCTTGTCGGGTCTGTTTTTTAGTGCAATCTTGTTGTGTAGTCATCATGACTCAAGAGAACACCAAGTTATGTGATTTCTCAAATACCAACAACAATGATTTTATCGGCACTCCGCTTGCTCCTCCCGCCACTAGTGCGGAGACTTGTGATATTAATACTGCTTTGCTGAATCTTGTTATGAAAGACCAATTTTCCGATACTCCTAATGAGGATGTCGCGTCCCGTCTTAATACCTTTGTGGAATTATGTGCTATGCAAAAGAAAAAACATGTGGACAATGATGTGGTCAATATGAAATTATTTCCGTTTTCCTTGCGTGATTATGCAAAATTTTGGTTCTCTTCTTTGCCTTGCAATAGTATTGATTCTTGGAATAAGTGCAAAGATGCTTTTATCACCAAGTATTTTCCTCCCACAAAAAGTATTTCCCTTAGAACCCAGATCATGAATTTCAAGCAACTTGAACATGAGCATGTTGCGCAATCTTGGGAAAGGATGAAAATGATGCTAAGGAATTGCCCAACTCATGGGTTAAATCTTTGGATGATCATACAAAATTTTTATGTGGAGTTGAATTTTGTTTCTCGTAATCTTTTAGATTCCGCCACGGGTGGTAGTTTTATGGAAATTACTTTGGGTGAAGCCACCATATTTCTTAATAATATTATGGCAAATTATTTGCAATGGCATGCCGAAAGAGCTTCTACTGGTAAAAAAGTTAACTCGGTTGAACAAATTTCTTCTTCGAGTGAAAAAGTTGATGCTCTTGTGAAATTGGTTGCTAGTAGAAGTGCTCCTATTTATCTTAATGGTATGCCTCTGTCTACTTTGATTGAGCAAAATAGTGATGCCATAGATGTGAATTTTATCTCTCGAAATAATTTCAACAACAATGCTTATAGAGGTAAGTTTAATCCTAGGCCTTTTTAGTAATTCCTCTAATAATTATGGCAATTCCTATGGAAATCAATCTTATAATAATAATAATAGGAACACCTCTGATCTTGAGAATAATATTAAGGAATTTATCAACACTCAAAAGGCTTTCAACACTTCCATAGAAGAAAAGCTGAGTAAGATTGATGATTTGTCTAGGAGTGTTGATAGAATTACTCATGATGTGAAAAATCTCAAGACGAAAACTTTTGTGCCTAAAGTAGATATATCAATTAAAGCTCTTTATGTTTCTATGGATGAAAGAAAGAAAGAAAAGAATCGCTATGCTTAGAGCTAAAATAGAATTTTTATAAAAAAACTTTTTCTAGTGATTTCTTTCGCAAAAGTGATGAAGATCTTAAAATGATTGGTGTTTCTTCTATTGATTCCTTGTTTAGTAATGTTAATATTGATGAAAAAGGGACTGGAGAAGAGTCAACTTTAGGTAGAAGGCGTCCAAATATTTCAAAGGATGAAAATCTTGTTGAGAAAATTGATGAAAGTGGGTTTTGAGAGGTCAAAACTTTAGCTAGTGATGTGCCCACTCTTTTGGATTACAAAGACTTTAATTATGATAGTTTCTCATTTATTGATTGTATTTCTTTGTTGAAATCCATGATAAATTCACCCCATGCTAATGAACAAAATAAAGCTTTACTAAACATATTGTTGATGCTATGATGAAAGCTTTTGAAGAAAAATTGGAATTAGAAGTTTCAATTCCTATAAAATTGCATGATGAATGGGAACCTACTATCAAAGTTAAGATTAAAAATAATGAGTGTTTTTCTTTGTGTGACTTGGGTGCTAGTGTTTCTACAATTCCGAAATCTTTTTGTGATGAGCTTGGTCTTACTATTCTTCAAGAATGTTCTTTGAATTTGCACTTGGCGGATTCAACTATTAAAAGGCCTATGGGAAGAATTAATGATGTTATTATTCTTGCAAATAGGAATTATGTGCCCATAGATTTTATTGTTCTTGATATTGATTGCAATCCGTCTCATCCAATTATTTTTGGTAGACCGTTTTTACACACTATTGGTGTCGTGATTGATATGAAAGAAGGCAATATTAAGTTCCAATTTCCTTTGAGGAATGGTATGGAACACTTTCCTAGAACTAGAACTAAGCCACCTGCTGAATCAATCATGAGGGCATCTTATGGATCTCGAACCAAAGATGACAAAACTTTGATCCTTGCCTTATGTGTAGCTAAGGGCGTAAAACTATAGCGCTTGTTGGGAGGCAACCCAAAAAATAAATTTTGCTTTTTGCTTTTTGCTTCCTGTTTTCGTGTGTTAACACAATTATATTACTGTTATGATTGTGTTTTTAATATTTTAATTAGTGTTTGTGCCAAGTAAAGCCTTCAGGATCTTTTTGGGTAATAGTTGTTTGATCTTGCTGAAAAAACAAAAACTTTTACGCTCACGAAATTAATTTTCATTTTTTTATCAAAGAGCGACAAAATACCCATTCTACTTGCAGTAGATCAATATACAAATTTCTCAGGCCGTCCTAATTTTTTAGAATTTTTGGAGTTATAGAAGTATTCGAAATAGTCAGATTGCTACAAACTGTTTTGTTTTGACAAACTCTGTTTTCTTCGTGTTGTGTGCTTATTTTGATGGCTCTATGGTTTTCTTTGATGAGTTTTTGCCATAGAAAAGTTGGAATACAGTAGATATAATAGAAGAGCAAAAGATGAATTGGTTTTATACAACACTTATAGTAGTGGTTTATTATTCTTATACTAATAGATCTCATGAAGGTTTTGTTGAGTTTTGGGTGATTGAAGTTTTCAAGTTTTGCGTTATCTTACTATGGATGAAGGAAGGATGGAAGAGCCTAAGCTTGGGGATGTCCCGGCATCCCAAGCTATTATCCAAAAATGAGCAACCAACTAAGCTTGGGGATGCCCTCGAGTGGCATCCCCGCTTTCTTTTCTTAGAGTTATATTTATGGTGGCCTTTGGCCTTTTGAATACTGGCCTTTGGCCTCCCCTATAAATGTATATATGATGGCGTTTGCCTCCTGATAATACTAATTTGCATATTTCCTAACATGGTATTAGAGCTTAGGTCGAAAAATTCACACTTGCAACTCGTGCCTGATCCCTCCATCGCATCTCCGTCGTCTTATTGCTCGGCGTGGCCGCTCCCTCATCTCTGCTACTACCGTTTTCCTTGTACTTGATCGCTGCTGTCTCCACTCCAGAGCGTGGCAGAAGGCTGCCGCTCCCCTACGTCTTGCATCGTCCGGCATCTCCAACTGGTTCATCCCGCTCAGGCCGCCGACGGGTGCCCCTCCGCCCGCCGCCCGCAGCCCATCGGGTGCTACTTCTCCGGCTGCGGGCCGCAGCCCATTTGGTGCTGCTTCTCCGGCCACTGCCCGGCGCTCCTCGGGCCACCGACCGGCGCCCCGGCGGCCGCCGCCTGCAGCCCATCAGGCGCTGCTCCTAGGGCCGCCGTCCGGCGCTCCTCGGGCCACTGACCGGCGCCCCTCCGGCCGCCGCCTTGGTGCTCCTCCAGCCCCGTCTGCCAGACACCGCCGGCCCCTTCCGCCCATCGCCGCCGGCCGCCCGTCCGGCCCTCCGCGCTGCAGGCTTCCACGTGGTCGTGTGTGAGACTGTCGTTGTTTCAGTTCCCCGTTAAGATCGATCCCTGGGATTCCGCGGGCGCATGTTGACTTTGGCTGCTGGTGGGCCGCCGTGATTGGTCAGCCTCGCTACGTACCGATTCTTTCGGCTCTTGGCTTTTCTCCTTGGCCCTTGTCGGATTAGAGTTGGCCCATCCCTTTTCCAAAAAAAGAAAAGAAAAAAAGGGTACTATGTCGTTGTCTTCAGGCGCTGGTTGACTATCCAACGTCAGCTCACACATGCACCTTCCATCTTTACTTGGTGCTCCTCCTTAGGCCTTGCAGTCTGTTACTCCAATATTTTTGGATGGTAATGGCCGCTTTGTGTCGACTCCTCTCGATGCTTCCGTGGGCGGTGGTGGTCTCTCTTCGCCGACTCCCTTTGTGGCTTTTACACATCGTGGTGGCTGCTCTTTGTTGACTCTTGCACCTTCCGTGTGCAGTGGTGATCGCTCTACATCGACTTCTCTCATGGTTCCCGCGCGCGGCGGTGGTCACTCGACGTCGACTCCTCTCGCGGCCCCTGCGCGCGGCGGTGGTCGCTTGACGCCGACTCCTCTTGAGGCTTCTCCGCGCAGCGGTGGTTTCTCTACGTCGACTCCTCTCGCGACCTCCGCGCGTCACGGTGGTCGCTCTACGTTGATACGTTTCCAACGTATCTATAATTTTTGAATGCTTCATGCTATTATCTACTGTTTTGGACATTATTGGGATTTATTATACACTTCTATATTATTTTTTGGGACTAACCTATTAACCGGAGGCCCAGCCAAAAATTGCTATTTTTTTCCTTCGGAAACGGGATATCAAACAGAGTCCAAATGGAATGAAACCTTCGGAAACGGGATTTTTGGAACGAACAAGATCTAGGAGACTTGGACCCTACGTCAAGCAACCAACATGGAGGCCGCGAGGTAGGGGCGTGCCTACCCCCCCCCATGCGCGCTCTCCACCCTCGTGGGCCCCCTGTTGCTCCACCGACATACTTCTTCCTCCTATATATACCTACGTACACTACAGGAATCAGCTACTTTGCCGTCTGCCACGGCAGATAGCAAAGGCATGGATGGCCGACGGCAAAGGTCTTTGCCGTCCGCCGCAGACGGCAAAAGGTGACAGCAAAGTAAGGTTCGGCAAAGAGGTGCTTTGCCGTCTGCTTCGGGAGGCTGACGGCAAAGGAGCCTTTGCCATCAGCAGCGGACGGCAAAGAGTGCAGATGGCAGTAAATGCGTTGTTACTCCGTTAGGTGGTTAATGGCAGGCCTTTGCCGTCCGCCGCTGACGGCAAACTTCGGAAGGCCTTTGCCGTCCGCCGAGTGATGTCAGCCGATGTCACTACACGGCAGGCCTTTGCCGTCCGCCACTGTAGGCAAAGTTTTTAATCTTTGCCTTCCGCCGCCGACGGCAAAGCCTTTGCCGTCAGCCACTGTAGGCAAACTGACCAAATTGGTCAGCCTCCCAGGAAGCATAGTTGCCTGCAACGTGGCCTCTTTGCCGTCAGCAGCGGACGGCAAAGAGCCCTTTGCCGTCGGTGGCAGACGGCAAAGAGCCTGCATATTGTCTCTTTTTTTCTGTTTTTCACTACAAGAAATATGTCAACTTGTGACCCTCTGTTAGTGGCCCTGGAAGAATTGGTCATAGATCTATGACCATTTCATACCAATTGGTCAAAAGTTGTTCGGGGGCTCCAAAACCTAAACTATAACGACCATTTTGGTCAGAAAGGTCGTAATTTCCTTACATGAAATGGTCATAAAGCAGATAGCACTGGTCTACTGCCTTATTTCTAGCTGATCATGACCAATATAGATGGTCATAACCTTGTAAATTGTGGTGGGTTGCTATGACTAGGCGCCACCTCATCAGTTTTGCCTATGTGTCATGTCCATGTGGCAGTTTTTGCCCTAGGTTGTGAAGCAACCTATATTTCGGTCATTCCCAAAATTCCCAAAAAAATCTCATAAATTCTTTGGGTCATATCTTCATCAAATATGTAAAAATCCTTCCTTGCCTAGTTCAAAAATAATTCAACAATATTCATTTTCCTATTTTGTTCACGACAACACTTTATGAAGGAAGTGTTATTTATATATTCTTGATTGCCTTCGGAATTTTTGGGCACTCTTTCCTATCCAAATCATTACTGTATGACAAAATTCAGCTCCACTTGCCTAGCAAATCTTCCTCGGCAAATTTCCAAAGTTTTTGTCCACCTAGAAGCATTGTGAAGGAAGTACCTGTTTTATATATCGAAATGACATGAAATTTATACAGTTCCTTCATATGCCCAAATTATCACCCTCCTCCAAATTGCAGCTCAGTCAAATCATCTATGTGAGCTCAGGTTCAATTTATATTTTATGGCCAAATTGGCACGTTGCAAAGCAAGTGTTATCTAGACCCCTCCTATTACCCTCAAACTTTTCGGGAACTCTTCCATACCCAAATCATTGCCACATGATAATATTCAGCTCAATTTTCCTAGTAAATCTTTCTCAGGAAATTTTCAAAGTTTCTACCTCGAGAGAAGCTTTGTGAAGTAAGTACTAGCTAGGCTTACCCAAATGATCTGAAAATTTACCAGCGCATGACCATACCTATGTAACTTACCTACACCAATTTTTAGCTCATTTCATTCATCCAATCTCTCTCACTAGAAGAGAATTGTGAAGGCAGTACCACTTTGGCATTTCCAAATAGTATCCATTTTCTACAGTGGTTTCCTATGCCCAAATAACCATCCTCCACCTAATGCCAGCTCAATCCGTTCATTATTTTGAGCCGAGCTTCAACATTCGTAGTTATGTCCAGTATGGTAGTTCGCAAAGCAAGTACCACCTTGGCTCCTCCTTTTGAGCTGAAAATTTGTGAAGACGGTCTTCTTAGTAACTGATCATCCTCAGCCAAAACTCACGCCCATTAGCCATGTACATTTCTCGTACCGCTAATCAAACACTTGGCTGTTAATTCATGTTTGAGCATCGATCGGTCTCCTCGTGAGAATCTTATGTTGTAATTTTCTTCCTAGCACCAACCTGGGGAGTGCCCAACCCACTAGACATGCCTAGGCCGCCCAGAACGCATGGCAACACCACGGTCACGCGGTGACCACGCGGCGGGCATGCGAGTTTACGCGCTCTAGAGTTGGGGCCCTCGGCCACTTCCCAAACACTACTAGAAAAAGGCCTACTAATGGCGCACCTAATTTGGCCATTAATGGTGCATTAGTGGTGCGCCATTAGTGCCACGCCATTAGTAATTTTTACTAATGGTGCACCACTGGTGCGCCATTAGTATCTGGTATACTAATGGCGCACCACTGGTGCGCCATTAGTATAGGCCATGGTGCGTCATTAGTATAGGTCACTGGTGCGCCATTAGTATAGGCCACGGTGCGCCATTAGTATTTTTGAATTTTGAAGGCGGGAAAATAGTAGTGGCGCACCGTCTAACCCCCACCGTGCGCCATTGCTATTTTTGAATTTTGAATTTGGATCTAGATCGTGATTTTTTTGCCCATTTTTGCTAGTTTTTTTTGCTCGTTTTTTGGCACGATATTATTTCCAATTTTGTTCCTGTTTTTGGATCTTGTACGTTCTTTTGCCGTGTTCTTTTGCCGGAGAGGAGTTCGCCGGAGAGGAGGAGGAGCAGGTCACCGGAGAGGCGCTCGCCTACATGGCCGGAGAGGAGGAGGAGGTCGCCGGAGAGGAGTTCACCGAAGCATCGGAGAGGAGGAAGGAGAAACCATGAGGGAATGGGAGGAGAGGAGGGAGGAGTAGCTCACCGGAGAGGAGGGAGGAGAAACCGTGAGGGGAGGGGAGGGGAGGAGAGGGGGGAGGAGAGGAGGGAGGAGGAGGTTCCCGAAGAGGAGGAGGTCGTCGGAGAGGAGGAGGAGGTCGCCGGAGAGGAGGAGGAGGTCACTGGAGAGGTCGCCGGAGAGGAGGAGGAGGAGGTCGCCGGAGAGGAGGAGGGTAGTATGGTGGAGGAGAGAAGGGAAGATGGAGTGGAGCAGAGGAGGAGATGGAGTGGAGGAGAGGAGAGGAGGAGATGGAGTGGAGGAGAGGTGGAGTGGAGGAGGTGCGCCCAGCCATATGTACGACATAGTAATGGCGCACCATGGCCAGGTGCGCCATTACTAATTTTTTTAATTTTTTATTTATTTTGAATTTTGAAGGCGGGAAGATACTAATGGCGCACCGTGGGCAGGTGCGCCATTAGTAACTCTTTTTTTATTTTTTTGACTTATTTTGAATTTTGAAGGCGGGAAGATACTAATGGCGCACCTTGGGTAGGTGCGCCATTAGTAACTTTTTTTTATTTTGTTGACTTATTTTGAATTTTGAAGGCAGGAAGATACTAATGGCGCACCATGGGCCGGTGCGCCATTAGTAAATTTGAATTTTTTTGAATTTTTTACCTCTCCAGATCTTAAAAGCCCCGTATCTTTTTTTCTGTTAGGTTTTTGAGGATTTTGAAAATGTTTAACGGGGTTCCCCCAGTTAAATTCGGATGTAACTTTTCGAGTAGATAATTTTTCATATAAAAAACTTTTTCATCCGAGTTAGTATGCAAAAGTTATGCCCATTTTTACAAATTCTCGAGAGATTTTGCAAATGAAGTCGAAATTCATATTTGCAAATTTTCCCAACAACTAGACCACATATCACATGGGAAACTTATTTTCTTTTATTTTTTGACATTTTCATCATTTTCTTTTTTTAAACTGAAAAGGCGATCCACGGGGGGGGGGGGGGGGGTGCATTCGGTGGAGGTGGTGGCCAAGTTACTAATGGCGCACCGTGGCATGGTGTGCCATTACTAGTTCAACTAGTAATGGCGCACCACTACCACGGTGCGCCATTAGTAGTTTTTAAAAAAATGTAAAAATTAAAAAAAAATTACTAATGGCGCACCGTGGATGTGGTGCGCCATTACTAGTTCAACTAGTAATGGCTAGTTCAACTAGTAATGGCGCACCACTCCCACGGTGCGCCATTAGTAGTTTTGGAAAAAATTTAAATTTTTTTTTTTACTAATGGCGCACCCCAGATGAGGTGCGCCATTAGTATTTGGACACTAATGGCGTACCAACACATGGTGCGCCATTAGTATATAGTAATGGCGCACCACATGTCTGGTGCGCCATTAGTGTCAATTCCATCTATAGCCCTTTTCCTAGTAGTGAAACCTCTACGTATCGCCACCAAACCATGTATTTATGATTAAGTAGGTCCTTATGTAACTAGAAATGATTTTTGGAAAAAATAAATAGCAAACTATGAGGCAGCTGCAGTTCAAATTTGACCCGCTTCCTCCTAAATCGATGGAAATTTGTCTTTTTCATGGGAGGTGGATCAAAAATTTTTACACCCAACCATTTTGTCAATTGTGCATTAAATATGGCCTAGTATTTTATAAAAATGATTTGGTCCAATTTTGCAACAATTATTTGGTAGTTCCTTCACAAAAAAACCTCCTTTTGGGCACTCGAAAAATGGAAAATGGTTTTTTCATCCAACGAAAATGAAAACTTCCTTAGGCAACATTGTTTGCCATTCCAATATGCACCCTTGTGCACAATATGAGATCATTTGAACAAACTATGCAATGAATGTGGCCATAAGATTGATCATTTGGCTTGAAAGCCATTGACCTTCACACATGATAGCTCATTTCTGAGAACACTTTTTTAAAATAATTATCGTATTACAAGTTTATTATTTTTCCCGGAAACTTAATCACATATAATGAGACAATGCGAAGGTTTTCCAATTTTTTGATTTTTTTTTTGAATTTTTATGCCTGTTTCAAAATGTGGTCAAAACAGCGGGCTTGACCGTTCCTAGGTAGAGGTTGAATCTTGGAATTTATTTTGGTGTTTCTCTGATTAAATACATACTTATGTACCTGTAAATGATTTTTGGAAAAAATAAAGAGCAAACTACGAGGTAGCTACAGTTCAAATTTGACCCGCTTCCAGCTGAATCAGCGGGAATTTGTCTTTTTCACCAGAGGTGGATAAAAACTTTTTACAACCAACCATTTTGTTAATTTTGCATTAAATATGGCCTAGTATTTTAGAAAAATGATTTGGTCCAATTTTGCAACAAATATTTGGGAGGTCCTTAAAAAAACTCATTTCGGGCACTCGGAAAATGGCAAATGAATTTTCCGTGCAAAGAAAATGAAAACTCCCTTAGTCAACATTGTTTGGAATTCCAAGATGCACCCTTGTGCACAATATGAGATCATTTGAACAAACTATGGCATGAATGTGGCCAAAAGATTGATCATTTGGCTTAAAAGCCATGAATCTTCACACTTGATAGCTCATTTCTGAGAACACTTTTTTAAAATAATTACTGTATTACAAGTTTATTATTTTTCCTGTAAACTTGGTCACATATAATGACACAATGCGAAGGTTTTCCAATTTTTTTGATTTTCTTGAATTTCATATTTTCAAAATGGGGTCAAAACCATGGGCATGACCGTTAGTGGGTAGGGGCTTAATAATGCAAAACTCCTGGTGAATCTCTGATGAAGTAACTACTTTCCTGTCTAGAAATGATTTTTGCGAAAAAGATCAAACTATAAAGCACTTGTAGTTCAAATTTGACCTTATCCTTAAACGGCGATAATATGTCTTTTTGATAAGAGGTGTATCGAAAGCTTTTCACATGCAACCATTTGGTTATCTGTACATAAAATGTGGTCTAATATTTTTTAAAATTGTTTTGGTACAATTTTTCGACAAATATTTGGTAGGTTCTTAAAAAAGCCCATCTTTGGCACTTCGGAATTAGAAAAAAAACGTGCAATGAAAATAAAAACTCTAGTCGGTAACATTGTTTACCCGAAATAAGAGGCCATTTGAAAAATATTGGGTCATTTGAACAAACTATAAGGGGGTAATATGTTGAGTCTTTACCCGGAATTGGAGGATAAAAAATATAAGAGAAACGAAAGGAAAAACACACAATTTTCATATGCTTAATTCTCATTGGTGGAATCATTTGTGCCATGGATTGATGATATGGCGAACATCCTCCCATTCATTCCCAGCACTCCCACCGTCCACCCATCCATCCATCCATCCATCCATTCTAAAGAAAAGGAGAAAAAAAGGAGAAGCCCACCGCACCTATCTCTCCCTCTCTCTCATGCGAACCTTTCCTTCCCAACCTACGATCTCCTCGCCGCCGCCACCAACCATGCCGGCCGGTTCCGGCGAGCTCAGGCCATGCGCAGCTCGATCCCTGAGCTCCCCAAGATCCGCCCCTCCCTCCCCTTTGTTCAGATCCACGCCTCAAGGCCCGCGGCTAGGGTTCCTTCATCGGAACCCGGCACAATCGGCGATGGCAAGGCCGAAGCTCACGAGATCCGTCACCAGCATTGCCCAGGTAGGCCCTTCCCATCCTTCCTTGCTCGGATCCAACCTCTCATCCTCATCTCACCTTCTCCTCCTACCCGCCCCTTTGTTGCAGGTCACCATGACGTGGAGACGGTGACGATGGCAGGAGGGCGCCGGCCTTTCCCTGCTCGAGGAGGAGGAGGGGCGCACCTAGCCACCGGCCATGCTCTGCTCAAGGAGGAGGGGCAGGAGGGGTCTGCTGCTAGGGCAACCAAGAGATCTTGCCGAGCTCAAGCACAGCCACGACCAAGGTTGTCAGAATCGCGATTATGTTATACGATTCTACGACTTTACGATCCAAACTAACCCCTATGATTCTACGATTTTAGTTCATAGAATCTACGTTTCTACGATCCTGATAGTGAAGATTCTACGATTTGCGATCCTACCATCGGAGCTCCGATCCGATTCAAAATGACGATTCTGACAACGTTGGCCACGACAACCCACTGCGGCAGGTAGCATATCCCTCCCCCTCTACCTCTACTCAGTAATGATGCTAAGTTAAGGAATATTGATGCAAATCCCGGTTACCTCAAGGAATTCAAGAGGGATTTGTCTTAACAAGTCCAGTTTTTTTATTTAGTTAGTTAGTGCCAAATAGAGAGAGAAGATGAGGTCCAGATTGGTCAATTTGGCTGCCAGCTCATGGATTTGTATCTATGCAACCATCTCCTTCCTGTTGGTATGGTTTGGTTGCAAGAAATTCAATTTTTGGTGACCTGCACCTAGTTTAACTTCTCTGACATAAATATGTTGTGTACATTCTGAATCCCCAACATGACACAAATTCAATTACTAGTGATTGTGAACATAGCCTCCCTGTTCACCAAATGAAGAATGCACCCAAGATTCTGGCCATGTCGGCAAGTCCACCCCATCCAAGGACCTCAATACCACGCCTTCCTATCTCAGATCTCGACTTCCCCACCTTCACGCTTGCTCCACTTGCCCTATTGGCTTGGTGTGCAGCTCCAAACCATCACCATTCACTTCTAGAGGGCCTTCCAGGTCCAGGACAAGCTCTACACCGGCCTTGTCCCTCCATTTTGCCTCTATGGGTAAACTTACATGCTACAGATTATTCACAATTTCTCCATTGTCAGCAGCATCTGCTTAAGTATAATCTTTAGAACTGGTTATTAGCTGAAATTACAATAGTTAATTCTTGTATCTGTATGTCGCCTGATTTGTTGCTTGTTGCTAGATTCTTGTTATACAAAGATTGTCCTGATTATCCTAAGATTTTAGATTTATTTTTCTCTTGAAGCTATGTTTCTTTTCAAGCATGTCTAACATCTACATGGAATTCTTGAGATAAATAATATAAGGAGATTTTTTGTGGTACATGTGCATGAACCTATAGTCGGTTATTGTCGGCTGCCCTTTTTTATTATATGTGGCTTGTTGCATAGAGGCTTATCTATGCATTAGTATTGGATTCTCTATCATGTTAGTTTCCTTGGTCTTCTTTTTGAGCCTTACCATCAATTTTTTCTTGTACACGGCAATGGCAGGAGTGCCATATTGGGCAGAGGAAGAGGATGAGAAGAAAGAAGGCTTGGGCGTGAGTGGGTGCTGGGTGGCGGCGGCCTTCCGCTACCTACACCATGGCACCTCACTCTAACGTGGTGGCAAGTATGTTTGACTTCCACAACTCCAGCCTCCTCTATGTGCATGTATATACACCACCGACCACAAATCCTAGATTTAGCTTTCTTGTATAATATGATGTGACTTATGCATTGTCCTCTCATTTATTTACTATAATGGAGATTCCAAATATGTTGTTATGCTGGAGGACGAGTCTTGTTAAGCCAGCAACAGTGGGGAGCTACAAAATTACCTTACCTGATCTGAACTTTGAGCACCTAATGATTTTGCGTGTGAAAATAAATGGAAATCAAAATGCTTTTGGTTGTGACTTACTTTTCCTTAGCATATATGTATGTCTTATTTAAACTTGAATCATTGTTTTCTCCTATGATGCTATGTGATTCAGTAATAAATTAGTAGACTTGAATATTTCTTGTTCTGATCAGCCTTGTGTGGAAGATACAACCTTCTTTGAATACCCTGCTCATTATATGTTGCTCAAGGGTTCGCTGTCATAGCTCTTGTTCTTGTTTTTGTTGATCTAAGAAACATCTTGCATGCTATAGAAGTCCTATTAGCTAAACTTGCCTTTTAGTAGTCTCCATAAAAGTGGTTATATTTTGAATTTAATTATATTTGTTTGCTGCAGTGGAATGCTCATCACCTTGTAGGGAAGATCTGAACCAAGTGAATGCAAAGGGTTGTTTGGCAATGTGTAGGTCAATCTCACCCTTGTGGACAAGTAATATTTTTTTCTCCAGATTTAGTCTACATTGTCCAGGTTGTATGCTTCGATTGAGATCATTAATGATTGAGATCCCATCAAGGCAATGCTCTTCCCCCACATGTTGTTCTACAAGAAAAGTATATACAAGATTCAAGAGCGTTTATGGGGTTGCTTGTTCGTATGATTTGTTCATGTGCTTCATGTTGTAATTCCAGTCAAGTAAAGACAAAAGAAACATGGTACCCTCTTTACTACCGAAGTTTTGCATCCATGTTAATAGTTAATGCAAATTGTTGGGACTCCTCTGAGAAGATTATTTCATTAGTTTATTTTTGTAACTATTTCCCGTGCGATAATAAAGGTTGAGATCACTGCAAGAAATGGTTCTGATTGGTACTCCTTAGATTTAAACTGATGAATTATGTTAAATTCTACATACGAGGTTGTGTTTCTTCCATGTATACTTTGTGTGCATGTGTTGTAGTGTAAAAAACGCTTTTATATTATGGGACAGAGGGAGTAGTTTGCAATCAGTTTGGTTTGGTTGTTTATGAGCAGTGTTGTGTTGTACTGCTCATGGTTGTGATGTTTATTATACCGTGTTAAAGATACACTATTCACATATCTTGATCTTGGAAGTTATTGATGTGAGCTTTTTTTGCACAAAGTGTTCAGAGCTAACACACGAATAATCTTGCAAGTCCTGAAATTTCTATGGGAGTATGTCTTAATGTCTTGTGTTTCTGTTCATTGATGTGAACTTTTAAGTCTCACTTCTGAATGTAAAACCACCATTTGTCTTTCTTTTGCTCATATTTTGTATGCTTTCTTATGTTTGCTTATTCCTATTACCAGGATGATCTGAGTCACTCAAAAGAAGTGGAGAGTAGAAGGAGGGCACAAGAAGCTTCGTTTCTCATTGATGTTATGTGTGATAACTTAAAACTTGTGCTTCTCATCCAATATTTGTAGAACTATGTTGATGTGCGCTTGTGCACTTGTTGGATCCTTTTGTTGTGCACTTGCACATATATAACTATTTTTCTGTGCACTTTTAGAATCATTTTGCGGTGCACTTGTTGGTCCTTAAACCTTGGTGTATCGAGGAGTCATTGGATGATGTATTGTATTTCATGTGATGTGTTACTGAAATGAAATATACAGTTTATCTGCAATGTTGTATTTTGTTGTACTTGTTTTTTAATGGGCCTATCTTGATATATGCATGCTTTTGACAAAATAATGCATCAGCCCATACAAATCAGACATTTCTTATAATAAAATATGTATTGGGCCAGGCCCATGTAGGCTAGATTGGTGGACCGGGCTGTGAAATTTATGATGATTCCATTTGGTCACTAGCAATGCCACGTCAGCTTAGCCACATCAGATCCTACATGGCTCATAGAAATGGGTAATGACCAAACCAAAATTTTGATCAATAGAGATTTGTGACCAAAATTTTAGAAAGGTCATGTTTGTTCGTTCTTGACGGCCAACTGTTGACCTTTTGAATTTGGTCAAAACAAGGTCATAAAACATGAATAATGACTATTCAGTGACCAAAATGGAGGGTCAACAATGAACAAATTTCTTGTAGTGTTTTCTTAATCCAACAATTTTCACAGCAAATATATATGACATATATACATATATTTAACAGCAAACATATCACATATCCAGCACATAATTCCATATACATATGACATAGCAAAGTTTCATCAACATGGCAAGTTCCATCAAGTTCCATCCATACACATTGTTCCATATACATATTACATAGCAAAGTTTCATCAACATAGCAAGTTCTATCATAGTAAGCTAGATACAATGCAAAGTTTTAGCAAAGAAAAAGCAAGCACTCCATCATAGCAAGCTAGCTTCCATGAAGTGAGTGAAATCTGCAAAAAGGTAAATAAGAAAGTTAGAAATAGGTGAATAGAACAAGAAGAAGACTAGAACAAGAAGTATATGTCATTTATGACCTAACTTAGGTGGAATGGATCATTTATGATCTAACTTAGGTGGAATGGATCATTTATGAGCTAACTAAGTTGAAATGGGTTGTTTATGAGCTAACTTAGTTGAAATGGATCATTTATGAGCTAACTTAGTTGAAATGGGACGTTTATGAGCTAACTAAGGTGAAGGGCATCGTTTTTTAGCTAACTAAGGTGAAATGGATCGTTTTTGAGCTAACTAAGGTGAAATGGATCGTTTTTGAGCTAACTTAGTTGAAATGGGTCGTTTATGAGCTAACAAAGGTGAAATGCCACGTTTTTGAGCTAACTAAGGTGAAATGGATCGTTTTTGAGCTAACTTAGGTGAAATGGATCATTTAAGAGCTAATTTAGGTGAAATGGATCGTTTTTAGCTAACTTAGGTGAAATGGATCGTTTAGGAGCTACTCTAGGTAAATTGGGTCATTTTAGAGCTAACTTGGATAAACTGGATCATTTATAAGCTAACCTAGGTAAGATGGGTCATTTTGGAGCTAACCTAGGTGAAATGGGTCATTTTGGAGCTAACCTAGGTGAACTGGGTCATTTTAAAGCTAATGTAGGTAAAATGGATCATTTAGGAGCTAATCTACGTAAAATGGGTCATTTTAGAGCTAACTTGGATAAATTGGATCACTTATAAGCTAACTAAGGTAAAATGAGTCATTTTAGAGCTAACTTAGGTAAAATGGACCGTTTATGAGCTAACTAAGTTAATTATGCAATTTTTGACATAAGTAAGCTAAGTACATATCGTTTTAGAGCTAACTTAGGTAAAATGGATGGTTTAGGAGCTAATCTACGTAAAATGGGTCATTTTAGAGCTAACTTGGATAAATTGGATCACTTGTAAGCTAACTAAGGTAAAATGAATCATTTTAGAGCTAACTTAGGTAGAATGGATGGTTTATGAGGTCAGTAAGCTTATTAAGTCATTTTGGAGGAAAAGAAGCTAACTCTGGGTCATTATGGTAAGCATATTGGAGGAAATAAAGCTAAGTCTAGGTCTTTATGCATTTGTTAAGCAAAACACTAGAGAAACTTACCGTGATCACGGAGATGTAGGAGCGGGCTGGCTCGTGCTGGTAGCTGGAGAAGGAGCGGGCTGGCTCGCGCCGGTAGTTGGAGAAGGATCGTGCGATGCGTTTCTGGAGTTAAGCTGCACCAAAGATCATTTCCAATGTCTCATTAGCATTATTGCACTCAAATGTTAAGACTAGCAAGTAATGTCCATTCAAATTAAACTCACCGTGCTCCCAGGAGCAATCACTAGCATCGGCGGAGCGGTCTGACTGAACTTCTCGCACACAGACTGCACATTTGGTTTTCACAACAGAGTCATACTAGTTAGTAATGAGACTCAAATGTTAAGACTAGCAAGTAATCTGCAGAAGAAACTTACCACAAGGAGCTCGTACATGGCCCTTGCCTGCATGTCATTCCGTGCCCTCTCCTCCTCCAACATCTTTGTCATCCTCTCCTCCAACTCCCACTGCCTCTCCGCCGCCTCCACCAGAAGTTTCTCCGTTCTATCTCTCTCACTCTGTATAGCATCTTGCAACACCACTCACATGACCATTTGTAATCATTGATGGAAGCGCACAAAATGTAATGGAGAAAGATAGCTGAGTACGTATAACTAACCTTGAAGGCGAGTTGGACTGGCCGTTCACGAGGCCTTATCTCAGGAGCGGAGCTCGACTGGCGCGCCTTGATCTCCGGGAGAGTGCTAGGACAACAGATAAGTCCATCTCCCATGGCTATGGAGCCATGGGACCTCCCGCCACCAGATATCATCAGCAGCTCTGTATCAATGGGACCCTAGCTCGGGTTAAAGTCCTCCCCTTTCCTCGCCTTCCCCTTATCTCTATATTGCGCGAGCTTGTCATGGGCGGAGATGTTGGTGAAGTTCTTTGGATCATCGAGGTCAGACGCAGAGAATGCCTTGACTTTCTTGTAAGGGCCAGTGTGGGCCATGGCATATAGGTCGTACACCTCTGGCACCTTATCCGCCTTATTGTAGCATGCCTGAAAGAGAGAAACAAAGTAAATTAGTAATTAAAGGGCTAAAGCTAGCATGATGAATGAATTGCATGAATCATGAAGCAAGCCACATACCCAGTTCCGCCCGTACTGAAATAAGTTGGAGCTGCCTTGGTGGTGTGGCACACCTTCCATTTGGGCACGTTTGTCCTTGGCATCTTTGTGGGTGGCCAGCCATTCTTCTGAGCACCACGCATTGACCAACACCTCCCAACAATCCATCCGATCCGCACACCATCTCGGAGGGGCCTAAGTTAGCAAATAGAAACTTGAGCGCTACGACTATGAATTACTAAATGAAGGAAGTAAGTACAAGGCCTTAAGAATTACCTTCATGTACTTCTCCTTACTCTAGAACTTATCGCGGCACTCCTGCTTGGGATTCTTGATACCACGCCCGGTGTAGTAGTCTCGAACAGCCTGCACCCGAACCTCATGCCATAAGTTCTGAAGTAGGCGCTTGCACTCCTTGTGGATAACATGATCCGCCTCCTCCTCGTATCCCTCCTCACACCTGTAGAATGTCTGCAATCAAATGAGACAATATTGATTAGTACAAATAATAACTAGCTAGTTGAAGATTTTTAATTGTGTAAAGGAGCAATTACCCAGAACTTTCTGATCACGACGTCTGCCCTCGTCTTGCACAAGACACCATCGATAATCTCACCCGGCGGGGCCGGGGCAGCCAAGTAGTGCTCCCAAGTCAATCCAACCTCTGGAAGCCGACCCTCACCAGGCAACGTGACAAACCCCGGGAAGTTTTGCCGAATCAGAACTCCAAGGACGGAGTTGGGCCGGCGGACACTTTCATGGTGGTCCCAACCCCTGCAGCATGACAAGGCCAACACATCAGTTATTTGAAGAAACGTGAATGCAGAAGGTACAAAAAGATTAAATGCACTTACCTCTCCCCATCAGGGAAAATCAACCACCTCTGCTCGCGGGTCGCCGGCACGGACGGGAGCCGTGTAGCACCACGCTGGTAGACGTTGCCCCCCTCCTCCCGCTCCTCATCAGTCGGCTCCCCGCCATCATCAGCATGGCCACTCGGCTCCCCGCCATCATCAGCGTGGCCACTCGGCTCCTCAGGCTGACCCGACCAGGTACCCCATCCAGACGTGCTCCTCCGGGGTCTCGTGGGCCCAAGTCTCGTGGGTCGAAGGCCTGTCGACCCAAGGCGCGTGGGCCGAAGACCCGTGGACCGAAGGCTCATGGACCAGAGTCCGTGCAGCCTCCTCCTCAGACGAGTCCACCCTAGCAGTCACGTGCTCGGGTGAAACAGCTGGGGGCGGCGGCAAGGAAGGCGTCGTAAGAGTCACCCTACCTCCTCTCCCGCGACCACGTGCTCCACCTCCTCTCTTCTTCTTACCTCGTCCCCTGCTGGGCACCGTGGTCGACGAAGAAGGGCCCGGCGGTGTCGCCATACTGTCCAGCAACGCTCAGCGGAGAGGTGCGTGTGGAATGGAAGACCTCGCACCACGCGCCGACGAAGAAGGGGCCTCGGCGCGCTCCCGACCAGCGCCCACCATCTTTCAACACCTGCCATGACAAAGAATAAACGAAATTAGTACAACATTAAAAAAGTACCGACATGAATAATAATATGTATATCACTTAAGTGTATCATCATCAAGTACAACATAAAAAAATTGAATACCTGACACTACTAATAATCTCGATCAGTATCATCAATAAATGCATAATCATCATCATCACTATAATCTATGATGGTCTCATAGGGTTCATTGGCATCAACATGTGCAAGGCCACCTTGACGTAATTGGTCAAGCATTGACAGGTCATCCGCAACAGTAACCTCTTCTTGTTCCTCCTCTGTGGTGATGTCGGATTCATTTTCGTTGTCTACTTCAATGTTTTGGGGTGAAGTATAGCGGTTCTTGAAACGCTTTTTGGAAAGATGTGTCTCTTGGAAGAATTCTCCTTCATATGTGTCTGGGTTAATGTGAGGTTCATAATCCTCTTCCTTTGGGGGAGAAAGTCTAGCATGTGGCGGCACTTCATAAACGACATCCCAACCTTTCAGATTTGGATTGGTTTGGCAGGCCCACGGTAGATAGAATACTTGGGTCGCCTGTTGAGCCGTAATCCCTATTCAAGAATTCATCCGATTAACCAGTTAACTTGCCGATTAATCCCTACTCATAGGGTCCCCGAGTAGCCGATTACCCGATAAATCGTCCAATTAATTGATTAAATGGCCGATTAACTTGCCGATTAGCCTATTAATCCCCTACTCACCAGCCGACCGAGCAGCTACCAGTTAACGATTTCCTCAACAATGGGCGTAATATAGACATCAGGAACATCTAAATGGGTGCTTTGGTTGATTTCAACTAGCCCTATATGTTCATGAGTCCTTCTAGTCTCCTTCGGCTGACACCAATAACATTTGAAGACTACGACATTCGATGGGTTTTCACCATAGAACAGAAGTTCATAAATTGCTTCAACTCTCCCATAATACTTGGTACCTCCTTCGCCGATAGAAGATACACAACAATTTGTAGAATTTTGGTCGGCCATAGATAGCTCTTTGCCATAGGTACAAAAGCAATACCCGTTGATGTCGTACTTGTCAAATGAACGGACCTTATAGTCAAAACCATTAGCGACTTGTCTCAATTCGGCGTCCATAGACTCTGAATTAGCCTACAAGTTTAATACGAAAGGATTGCTGCATTATGCACAAATTAGCGAATGAAATGAAATTGTCTAATAGAAATTACCGTTTGTTTGAACCAAGAGATGAAACCGGGATAGCCGCCTCCTTGCTTTGCGAGAAGCTCATACTCTTCGACGGAATCCTTTTGGATCTCCGCTCCATACGAGAATATGGCGACTTATCGACTGTATGACATATCCAGGAATAAGAGCAGTTCAAAGGAAATAGAAGTTGCGAAACAATGTACCGAGAACTTACTCGATGTACGGCCACACTTCTATCAGGTTGTTGAAGATATACAACAAAATGGTCCGCCATTCTTCGTTATCCAAAGATACTGGATGTGAAACACTAGCTGGTGCGAGATTCCCTTTGAATAGGCTGAGGTTGGATCCACCCTTTTTAGGCTCGTCAACATTGTACCAAGGCTTCGGATTATGCAAATGACGATTTTTGGCTTCGTAGTGCGCTGTTACGAAGTTTGCCGCCTCCTCTGTGATGAATGCCTCAGCCATCGATGCTTCAATTCTACGTTTATTTTTACATTTTTCTCGAAGCGTCTTCTGCATCCTCTCAGTTGGGTAGCACCAACGATTTTGCATGGGCCCCCCCAATCTTGCCTCAATCGGGAGATGCAAAATCAAATGCTGCATTGGATTAAAGAAGCCCGGTGGAAAGATCTTCTCTAACTTGCAGATCAACTCCGGCGCCAACTCTTCCATTTCTTCTAGCACACCAGGCGATAGTTCTTTCGCACAAAGAACACGGAAGAAATAGCTGAGTTCTGCCAGTACTAGCCATTCATCCTCAGGGATGAAGCCACGCAACATCACCGGCATTACCCGCTCAATCCATATGTGCCAATCATGACTCTTGAGACCAAATATCTTCAGTTTATCAAGATTCGCTCCCCTCTTTAGATTCGCTGCATACCCATCGGGGAACATCAACTGCTGTTGCACCCACAAGAGAATTTCCCTCATAGCTGGCCTTCCATGATTGAACCATGCCTTTGGCTTCGTCTAGTTCTGCTTTCCTTTCGGTTCTTTCATGTTTTGTAACGGCCTATCACATAGCGCCTCCAGATCGACTCTATCCTTAGTATTATCCTTTGACTTCCCATCTATGCCGAACAATGTACCAAAAAGTGCCTCGGCGATATTCTTCTCAGTGTGCATCACGTCGATGTTGTGTGGGCAAAGGAGGTCTTTGAAGTAAGGCAGATCCCATAAGCATGTTTTGTGAGTCCACGCGTGCTTAGTATTATACCCCTTGAAGTACCCTGGACGTTGTGGATCTGGCTCGAGAGCGTTTAACTGATCCAGGGTCTGTTGGCCTGTCAATGCAGGTGGTGCAGAGTTTTTGACAACTCTACCCCTGATGAAGTTCTTCTTGTCTTTCCTGAACTTATGGCGAGGATCCAGGAACTGTCTATGCATGTCGAAGCAAGAAAACTTGCGACCAGCCAGAAGCCAACAAAACTCAAGAGCTCCCTTGCATGTGGGGCACGGGAACCTTCCATGCACACACCAGCCAACGAATAGCGCATACGCCGGCAAGTCATGCGTCAAGTACATGTACCAGACACGCATTATGAAGTTCCGTTTGCTAAAGGCGTCGTATGTCTTGAACCCATTATCCCAGGCTTCTTGCAATTCGTCCTTAAGCGGCTGCATGTACACATTCATATTTTCCCCCGGATAGTTGGGTCCTGGAATTATCAATGTCAGGAAAATGTTCTTTCTTTGCATAATCTGTCCGGGGGGAGATTGAGTGGAAAGACAAATACGGGCCAACAACTGTATTGGGCTACCGTCATACCAAACACACTGAACCCATCCATGCTGATGCTGACTCGAGGATGCCTCGGATCTGCCGCTTTGTCAGCATGTAATTCATCAAACTTTTTCCACGCAACACCATCCGATGTGTGTACCATCATCAGATTCCCATCTGCATCTAGTTCGGTCCTTTTGCCTGTTTTGTGCCATGTCATCTGTCTGGCCGTATTTGAAAATATGAACATCACAATGCCTCCGGAACAAAAGAATAGAAGATAGATAATTGAAATAGGAGAATGGAGAAGAAAATGCCAACTTCTGCCACAAAAGAGCTTGACAAGGCATCTTTAGGAGAAAAGTCGAACGGAATTGTTGTAAAAACAACAACGAAAAGAGTAATCATGATATATGGTCTTATGGAATACAACTCAAATTATGAGGTGACAACCTGCCACTCACGGGAAAAGAATTGAATTGGTAAGAACAAGGAGACAAGAAACTATTTCACCGGGAGGATAAATGAAGAACTTGGATCATTTATAAGCACCATAAATAGCAACAATCCTTAGGGAAGGGTTTGGTGAAATATAACCCAAGATAATTCCAATGGATAGGTTGATGGATTTAAAATACCTCATTCTTAATAACATGTGAGTTATGAAACATGAACTCAAATTATCAAGAATGATGTAAAACCACCTCCAAAGATACGAGTGAAAGAATTGCGCTCCGAATTGCAAGATGAAGAAAACTTGAGCTCCTCTGAAAATAATCTTGATGAACACTTCGAGTGAGAATTAAATCCTTGATCAACCCTCATGTAGAATCTTCGTGAAGAACTCCGGTAAACAAAAGAATGATCAAACGGAAGGAAAAAGAAGTTGAAAACACAAGGTGAATCTTTGCAATGATTTAGATGGACCTCCATGGAGATGTAATTGTGAAAGCTTGGAACTCTTGGGAAAGAAAAGATAAAGCGTCTCGAACCAAGAATGTGATATGATGCACCTCCGGAATAAGGAATTAAATCACTTGGATGGAACAAGAGTAAGAATTACATTATGCTTATCCTTCACCAATTTAATTGATGACACTCAACGGATTTGGCACACTACCTATTCTCGTAGAAAGATTAAGATAGATATAGCGCAAACTTGGAAAGGTCTTCCATGAACCACCGGTCGGATTTGGAAAACAACGAATGAATTGATATGATGAACAAGGAAGAGAAATCTTGAACGAACCACCGGAAGAATTGATTATAACAAAGTAAAGATAAGGAAACACCGGGAAGAATTACCAAATGGACGAACATGCTTGAGAGAATTTATATACAAGTGAATATAATAGATCATGGACCGATTAGAGATCACTTGAACGCTGCACCGGTAAGATCGGAGAATGATAAGTGAAGGCTGAGAATGAATAAACCTGACTTGATGGACTCCGGATAACAAACTGAGAAGACTCTTAAATTGCTCCGGAAGGGTGAAAAGAATTCTCACGATGAAAACAATTTCGAGAGGATGGCAACAAGCTAGAATCCCGAATCTTGAAGAGAATGGAGGAAGATTAAAGAGAAACTCTTCTTCGGTCTTCAAATGATGAGAATGACAACGAGAAACACTACCAAGAATTATTGAGGCACTCCGGAATGAATAATGGAAAAGGTTGATCCAACGATGATAAGAAATTGAGAGATCTTGGAGAAATACATCTGATAGATGAAAACTTCATTCTTACGTCAAACTTCGAAAAGAATTTGATGGTAGCTCCGAGAAAATAAGAAGAGTCAGGTAAGATCCTGGGAAAAGACCTGTGGGTTAGGGCCCACTCAAAAGAAACACCATAGAACAATTTAAAAGAGGGAATGCACCGGTTGAATTAAATGTCTTGAGCAAGATAAACAACCTGGGAAGGTCTTGAAAGAAAGCAGAGTGGAAAACACGAATCTTCGAGATATCTTGAGCACTCCGAAACAATAGAATAGCGAGCGGTGAAAGATTATGAGGTGCACCAGCATGAAAAGGTATTGAAATGAGGAAGAAGGTTTGATCAAAAAAACTTGACTTGAATCCACCGGAGAAGTAATAGAACGAACAATGATGAACTTGAGGCTCCGTTAGAATCTTCATGAGAATCACCGGATAAGAACATTGATGGAAAAGAATGGAGAGGTTTCCATCAATGAGATGATACTTGATTAAGAAATCTGGGTCCTTGAAGAAAAAACAAGGGAGGGAGGGTGGGAAAAACAAAGGCAACTTGGAGACGGATGAAACAAACACTGTTGAGAAACTTAGAATTGATCTTGCGGGTGTTGAAATGATCGGATCCACTTGAAGAGAACGCCGGTTGAAAAGGATTGGAAAGACAATCTTGATGATCAAGAAGTATTGGTATTCACATCGGAGTATGAGAACACCATTTGGGAAAGGTATGGAATCAACACTTGACATTGAAGCAACTCGAATACCACAACTCAAAACAAAAACAAAGGATTGGCTTGCAGAATAAGCCGGAACAAACATATGATAGAGATTTCGTCCGAAGTTTTCGTGGTGGGACCTACACGGGCTCGATCGTACAGCACCATCATGTACAAGGCAGTGCACATGACATACGAAGCGTCCCCGAGTCAGCATAGCCAAGGACTCTTTAAGACACAACGAGACCACTGTAAATTCGACCGTGAATAGGCGAACCACTAGACGTTGAACCCCAATTTATATCATACATCTGTCGGAAAGATATCCTAAGAGCTACTAGAATTCCCACCTATGAAACTCCCGAAATTTTCCGGTTATGCAATCAGGTGTTGGGGATACAGGCGAAGCATAATATCTCACCCAAACTAGCAATACCTACATCCAGCTGTATCCATCCTTCAACACATAACCAAGAAACCTTCGGAAACCATCTACCTCAACCTTCGAAAAGCATCCGTTATACAAGTTATGGCGATACTCCCGAACTCCCGCCCAGTACTGGGTGGCGTCGAGGTTATCTCACCAACGAACTGCATAACAGAGATTTTCGATGTCGGCGTACTAAACTCAGGTATACCAGAATTGCAACGATAAAATTATGACGACAACACCTCAGAGCTCAACTCCCCGGGACACTTCCACAAAACCCCTGACAGGAGGCACCAAGACAATGTTCTCATCATAAAACCATCGGAACGATTCCAAGATACCCGCGTGATCCTAAAAAAAATTTAGTGAAATTTGAGAAGAGAAGAGTCAAAAGTCTACGTCAGGATGCCTTACCAGAGCGATGAGGAGACTGGGAAGTAAAAAGAATTCCTAAACTCTCCGATATATAATTCCTAAATGACTCAAAACATTTTTCTAGACACAACTCGGCTGCTAAAAACGATCAATCAGTGGGGGCTCCTAAGGTCGGGGAAGGCTCTGATTACCAACTTATAACACCCTCGATGCGACTATATCTCCCACATGTCGAGGCACGACTTAGAGGCATAATCGCATTGAAGGCATATGTCGCAAGTGAGGTAATCTTCACACAACCCATGTAATACAATAGGGGAAAAAGATACATAGTTGGCTTACAATCGCCACTTCACACAATTACATAAATAAAGCATTACATC
The DNA here is from genome assembly GCA_034509565.1 of Triticum monococcum. NCBI lineage: Eukaryota > Viridiplantae > Streptophyta > Magnoliopsida > Poales > Poaceae > Triticum > Triticum monococcum. The sequence goes on from CM067845.1 coordinate 370,066,390, forward strand.
ATTCAAATACACTCAAGGTCCGTCTACGGAACCAAAATAAAAGAAGAACCCCAAATGCGACAAAGGTCCCCAATCAACCCCAACTGGGCTCCACTACTGATCAACTAGAACGAAACGACACAACGGACAAAGTCTTCATCGAGCTCCTCCTGAGCTTCGTTGCATCATCTGCACGGTCTCATAGGCACCTGCAAGCTGGTTTTGGAAGTAATCTGTGAGCCACAGGGACTCAGCAATCTCGCACCCTCGCGATCAAGACTATTTAAGCTTATGGGTAAGGTAAAGGTATGAGGTGGAGCTGCAGCAAGCGACTAGCATATAAGGTGGCCAACATACGCAAATGAGAGCGAGAAGAGAAGGCAAAGCACGGTCGATAAAAGTATGATCAAGAAGTGATCGTGGACTACCTACGTCAAGCATAACTCCAACAACCGTGTTCACTTCCTGGACCCCGCCGGAAAGGGACCATCACGGTTACACACGCGGTTGATTCATTTTAATTAAGGTCGACTTCAGGTTTTCTACAACCGGACGTTAACAAATTCCCATCTGCCCATAACCGTGGGCACGGCTTTCGAAAGTTCAAATCCCTGCAGGGTGTCCCAACTTAGCCCATGACAAGCTCTCACGGTCAATGAAGGAATAGACGTCCACCCGAGACATTCCGATCAGACTCGGTATCCCAGTACAACAAGACATTTCGACAGGGTAAAACTAAACCAGCAACATCGCCCGATGCGCCGACATCCTGATAGGAGCTGCACATATCTCGTTCTCAGGGCAACACCGGATAAGCAATCCGTACAACTAAAACCAGCCCTCGAGTTTCCCCGAGGTGGCGCTGCAAGGGGCTCTAGTTCGGACCAACGCTTAGACAAGCACTGTCCCGGGGGGGTTAAAATAAAGATGACCCTCGAGATGCGCGACTCCCAAGGGAAAAAGGCTAGGTGGCGAATGGTAAAACCAATGTTGGGCATTGCTGGAAAAGCTTTACTTAAGGCGAACTGTCAAGGGGTTCCCATTATAGCACAACCGCGTAACGGACGCAAAATCCGGGAACATAACACCGATATGACGGAAACTAGGGCGGCAAGAGTGGAACAAAACACCAGGCATAAGGCTGAGCCTTCCACCCTTTACCAAGTATATAGATGCATTAATTAAATAAGATATATTGTGATATCTCAACAAGTAAACATGTTCCAACAAGGAACAAACTTCAATCTTCACCTGCAACTAACAACGCTATAAGAGGGGTTGAGCAAAGCGGTAACATAGCCAATCAACGATTTGCTAGGACAATGGTGGGTTAGGGGCTGAACATGGCAATTTGGGAGGCTGACAAGCAAGTGGTAGGCATCATAGCAATGGCATAGCAAAAGAGCGAGCAAACTAGCATAGCAAAGATAGTAGTGATTTCGAGGGTATGATCATCTTGCCTGAAATCCCGCAAGGAAGAAGAACGAGTCCATGAAGAAGACAAATGGACGTAGACGAACGGATCCTCACAACACGACGTTACCGGAATCAACCCGAGGAAGCAATCACCGGAAAAGAAGCACACAACATAGTAAATAACCAACACATCAACATGGCATGATGCACAATCAAGTATGATGCATGTCTGGTTTAAAGAGGCATGGCATGGCAAAATGCACAAACAATCCTACAAATTAAGTGGAGCTCAATATGCAACGAGTTGCATATTGATGAAACACCACGTCAATTATTTAGTTCTCTCTCGGTTATGTACCCAACAATATTAAATGTTGATTAACATGGCAAGAGGTGAAACACAACAAAACTACCTATCTAGGCAAGTTTAAATGAGGCCGGAAGCAACGAACAACAATTCCGGTAAATCCCCATAGCATATTTTAGATTTCGTACTGTTCTGCCCTAAACATAATTTTAGAGTTGTTTAACATGCAAAGTAAGGTCACCATGATAAACTAGGCAAAATTCTACCCCATTTACATATAAAGATTATTAAAATCGGAGTTACGGTTATTTAGTTATGAATAAAATCATTTTAACATGGCATAGGAGCAAACATATGCAAACAGCATTTTAAACATTTTAAACATGGGTGAAAGTGACATATTATTAATATACACATAATTTTAAGCAAGTTTCATGTATAATTCATTTTAATCCTATGCACCGATTGTGAGATATTAAATGCATGAAGTGCAAGGGGCTTTCTGTAAAACTACAAACTCTGTAATATTAGCTAAATGCAGCAGCAGGAAAAAAACACGCAACGGGCTGAATCTGGTTGGCCCAACAAGAGGAAAAAAATAGAGACGGGGCGCTGGGGCGGCTCACCCTGGGCCTGGCCCAGACGGGGAAGAGGCAGGCCAAGGCGGCGCTGGAGATGGGCCTTGGGAGGCGCTGGGCCACAGAGAAGGAGGTGGCCCACGCGGGCGTGGAGGTCAATGGGTAGGGCGGTTGGATCGAACAAAGAAGCCCATGGGCGAGGCAGGGGAAGCTGGGTTCTGGCGCTCGTCCTTGCTGGCTCGGGTCGAGGCCGCAGCCAACGCGAGGGAGGGACGCAGGCTCCGGCGGCCGGAACAGAACAGATCCGGGTGCGGCGGCCCCATTGTCGGCGATGGTCGAAGGGATCCGGCGAGGGTGAAGCAGCGGGAGCTCGGGGATGGGCGCGGATGGAGCTCCGAGCGGTGGCGCCATGGATCCCTGTGAGAGAAACAGGACGAGGGTGTGGTCAGAGAGAGCTTCAACGAAGAAGAGAAAGGGAAGGGAGCAGGGGCGACGAGGACGTCCTGCGGTTTGAGGCGAGAAACAGAGTAGCTTCAGTGGTGGCGCTCGCCGGCATGGTGGTGGAGCGTGGGTCGAGGAAGGCTCTCGGGCAGAGGCGGTTGCCTCGATCCAGATCGGATCGAGCGCTGCGGGAGCTGGAGGCATGGTAGGCTGGGGCCACTAGTTGTGGTAGGTGGATCGGGAGGGGATGGATCCCAAGGAAGGGGATTGGGTCGATGGGGATAACGAGGAGGAGACCAGGGGAGGCGCTGCGGGATCCAAGGAGGATGGCGGCGCAATGATGGGATGGATGGGACATGAGGCCTAAAATTTAGGGTCTGGTCTGATATATATAGCAAAAGGATTTTTGGATAGGGGCATTTGGTCCCTTCGATCTTAAACAGACGGTCGCGAATAAAAAAGCCAGGGAGTTCAAATAAGAAAACGGTGACGTTTTGTAGACGTTTGGGGATGTTCCGGACACAGCGGTAACGACTGTTCGAGTCGGGTCCGGGACAGCTTTCGGGCGCGCGCGCGAGGAGGGCTGCGGGCTGACGAGAGAGGCTAGGTAGGACCTGGTGGTGAGTAGTGGGCTGTGTAGACGGTCTCGAGCTGAGAGAAGAGAAGAGAGAGACCCGGCGACTGTTTCCGGAGACCGAAAACGTCCGACATTAGACCGGCTACTATTGCCGCTATATTTATCCGTTGGGGCGTCAAACGGACTCCGATTACGACGAAACTTGGCAGGCGGCCTACTAACAACAAAACAACACTGCATGCCAACTTTCATCCCATTCCGAGAACATTTTCCAGCCACTTATAAAATAATATTTCGGACATGCCGCGGGCGCGTGCAAGTGTGTCTGGGCTCAGAACGGACAACGGAGAGAACGAGGAGGCCGGGACGGATGCAAGTTTTGAAAACATGATGATGCAATGCACATGATGACATGATATGCAACACGCAAGCAAATGACATGGCAACGACGGCGAATAAATCGAAGACACCTGGCACATCGGTCTCGGGGCGTTACAACACTCCACCACTACGAGAGGATCTCGTCCCGAGATCTAGGATGGCACCGGAGGACCAACGGAAGAGAAAAGAGGAGAGGTAAAAACTAAGTTGCTTCTTTGACAAACGAGTGAAACCACAACCTTGAGAGTTTGAATACATTCGAGACAGAATTCAACGAAGGTGAACAAGGTCGAAAACAACCATTTAGAAAAGAGGAAGAAAGAACATTGCAAAAAAACCTTCAGGTTGAAGGGCAGATATATATTGAAAACACTCCGGTTAAGGAAGGGGATCAAGGAGAAACCAAAATTCGGGCAGCACTCCGGTTGAAAAGAAAAAGAATTGAATAATAACTTGATAGGATGAGAAGATACTTGATGAAATCACAATACACTACCTCTGTAACTATTGAATGAATGGAACAAGGGGTAAGAAAGATCTCAGACAGCACTCCGGTTGAGAAGGGAGTGAAAATTTGATAAGATGAGAGAGCTCAAATGAAAACACGACACTCTGGTTGAGAAAGGGATGCAAGACTTGATAAGGCGAAAAGAACTTGAATGAAGGGGCACAATACTCCGGTTAAGCAAGATAGGGAAGGAAAAAGAGTGATATAATTTGGACAGCACTCCGTCTGTAAATGGAAGGAATTGAACTTGACAAGATGAGAGGATACTTGAAAAGAGGACACAACACTCAGATAAAAGTATAGGCATGGAAAGATCATGATCTTTGACAAAACGAGATGATGGGTTGAAAATATGAACATCACAATGCCTCCGGAACAAAAGAATAGAAGATAGATAATTGAAATAGGAGAATGGAGAAGAAAATGCCAACTTCTGCCACAAAAGAGCTTGACAAGGCATCTTTAGGAGAAAAGTCGAACGGAATTGTTGTAAAAACAACAACGAAAAGAGTAATCATGATATATGGTCTTATGGAATACAACTCAAATTATGAGGTGACAACCTGCCACTCATGGGAAAAGAATTGAATTGGTAAGAACAAGGAGACAAGAAACTATTTCACCGGGAGGATAAATGAAGAACTTGGATCATTTATAAGCACCATAAATAGCAACAATCCTTAGGGAAGGCTTTGGTGAAATATAACCCAAGATAATTCCAATGAATAGGTTGATGGATTTAAAATACCTCATTCTTAATAACATGTGAGTTATGAAACATGAACTCAAATTATCAAGAATGATGTAAAACCACCTCCAAAGATACGCGTGAAAGAATTGCGCTCCGAATTGCAAGATGAAGAAAACTTGAGCTCCTCTGAAAATAATCTTGATGAACACTTCAAGTGAGAATTAAATCCTTGATCAACCCTCATGTAGAATCTTCGTGAAGAACTCCGGTAAACAAAAGAATGATCAAACGGAAGGAAAAAGAAGTTGAAAACACAAGGTGAATCTTTGCAATGATTTAGATGGACCTCCGTGGAGATGTAATTGTGAAAGCTTGGAACTCTTGGGAAAGAAAAGATAAAGCGTCTCGAACCAAGAATGTGATATGATGCACCTCCGGAATAAGGAATTAAATCACTTGGATGGAACAAGAGTAAGAATTACATTATGCTTATCCTTCACCAATTTAATTGATGACACTCAACAGATTTGGCACACTACCTATTCTCGTAGAAAGATTAAGATAGATATAGCGCAAACTTGGAAAGGTCTTCCATGAACCACCGGTAGGATTTGGAAAACAACGAATGAATTGATATGATGAACAAGGAAGAGAAATCTTGAACGAACCACCGGAAGAATTGATTATAACAAAGTAAAGATAAGGAAACACCGGGAAGAGTTAGCAAATGGACGAACATGCTTGAGAGAATTTAGATACAAGTGAATATAATAGATCATGGACCGATTAGAGATCACTTGAACGCTGCACCGGTAAGATCGGAGAATGATAAGTGAAAGCTGAGAATGAATAAACCTGACTTGATGGACTCCGGATAACAAACTGAGAAGACTCTTAAATTGCTCCGGAAGGGTGAAAAGAATTCTCATGATGAAAACAATTTCGAGAGGATGGCAACAAGCTAGAATCCCGAATCTTGAAGAGAATGGAGGAAGATTAAAGAGAAACTCTTCTTCGGTCTTCAAATGATGAGAATGACAACGAGAAACACTACCAAGAATTATTGAGGCACTCCGGAATGAATAATGGAAAAGGTTGATCCAACGACGATAAGAAATTGAGAGATCTTGGAGAAATACATCTGATAGATGAAAACTTCATTCTTACGTCAAACTTCGAAAAGAATTTGATGGTAGCTCTGAGAAAATAAGAAGAGTCAGGTAAGATCCTGGGAAAAGACCTATGGGTTAGGGCCCAGTCAAAAGAAACACCATAGAACAATTTAAAAGAGGGAATGCACCGGTTGAATTAAATGGCTTGAGCGAGATAAACAACCTGGGAAGGTCTTGAAAGAAAGCAGAGTGGAAAACACGAATCTTCGAGATATCTTGAGCACTCCGAAACAATAGAATAGCGAGCGGTGAAAGATTATGAGGTGCACCAGCATGAAAAGGTATTGAAATGAGGAAGAAGGTTTGATCAACAAAACTTGACTTGAATCCACCGGAGAAGTAATAGAACAAACAATGATGAACTTGAGGCTCCGTTAGAATCTTCATGAGAATCACCGGATAAGAACATTGATGGAAAAGAATGGAGAGGTTTCCATCAATGAGATGATACTTGATTAAGAAATCTGGGTCCTTGAAGAAAAAACAAGGGAGGGAGGGTGGGAAAAACAAAGGCAACTTGGAGACAGATGAAACAAACACTGTTGAGAAACTTAGAATTGATCTTGCGGGTGTTGAAATGATCGGATCCACTTGAAGAGAACGCCGGTTGAAAAGGATTGGAAAGACAATCTTGATGATCAAGAAGTATTGGTATTCACATCGGAGTATGAGAACACCATTTGGGAAAGGTATGGAATCAACACTTGACATTGAAGCAACTCGAATACCACAACTCAAAACAAAAACAAAGGATTGGCTTGCAGAATAAGCCGGAACAAACATATGATAGAGATTTCGTCCGAAGTTTTCGTGGTGGGACCTACACGGGCTCGATCGTACAGCACCATCATGTACAAGGCAGTGCACATGACATACAAAGCATCCCCGAGTCAGCATAGCCAAGGACTCTTTAAGACACAATGAGACCACTGTAAATTCGACCGTGAATAGGCGAACCACTAGACGTCGAACCCCAATTTATATCATACATCTATCGGAAAGATATCCTAAGAGCTACTAGAATTCCCACCTATGAAACTCCTGAAATTTTCCGGTTATGCAATCAGGTGTTGGGGATACAGGGGAAGCATAATATCTCACCCAAACTAGCAATACCTACATCCAGCTGTATCCATCCTTCAACACATAACCAAGAAACCTTCGGAAACCATCTACCTCAACCTTCAAAAAGCATCCGTTATACAAGTTATGGCGATACTCCCGAACTCCCGCCCCAGTACTGGGTGGCGTCGAGGTTATCTCACCAACGAACTGCATAACAGAGATTTTCGATGTCGGCGTACTAAACTCAGGTATACCAGAATTGCAACGATAAAATTATGACGACAACACCTCAGAGCTCAACTCCCCGGGACACTTCCACAAAACCCCTGACAGGAGGCACCAAGACAATGTTCTCATCATAAAACCATCAGAACGATTCCAAGATACCCGCGTGATCCTAAAAAAAATTTAGTGAAATTTGAGAAGAGAAGAGTCAAAAGTCTACGTCAGGATGCCTTACCAGAGCGATGAGGAGACTGGGAAGTAAAAAGAATTCCTAAACTCTCCGATATATAATTCCTAAATGACTCAAAACATTTTTCTAGACACAACTCGGCTGCTAAAAACGATCAATCAGTGGGGGCTCCTAAGGTCGGGGAAGGCTCTGATTACCAACTTATAACACCCTCGATGCGACTATATCTCCCATGTGTCGAGGCACGACTTAGAGGCATAATCGCATTGAAGGCATATGTCGCAAGTGAGGTAATCTTCACACAACCCATGTAATACAATAGGGGAAAAAGATACATAGTTGGCTTACAATCGCCACTTCACACAATTACATAAATAAAGCATTACATCATTCAAATACACTCAAGGTCCGTCTACGGAACCAAAATAAAAGAAGAACCCCAAATGCGACAAAGGTCCCGATCAACCCCAACTGGGCTCCACTACTGATCAACTAGAACGAAACGACACAACGGACAAAGTCTTCATCGAGCTCCTCCTGAGCTTCGTTGCGTCATCTGCACGGTCTCATAGGCACCTGCAAGCTGGTTTTGGAAGTAATCTGTGAGCCACAGGGACTCAGCAATCTCGCACCCTCACGATCAAGACTATTTAAGCTTATGGGTAAGGTAAAGGTATGAGGTGGAGCTGCAGCAAGCGACTAGCATATAAGGTGGCCAACATACGCAAATGAGAGCGAGAAGAGAAGGCAAAGCACGGTCGATAAAAGTATGATCAAGAAGTGATCCTGGACTACCTACGTCAAGCATAACTCCAACAACCGTGTTCACTTCCCGGACCCCGCCGGAAAGGGACCATCACGGTTACACACGCGGTTGATTCATTTTAATTAAGGTCGACTTCAGGTTTTCTACAACCGGACGTTAACAAATTCCCATCTGCCCATAACCGCAGGCACGGCTTTCGAAAGTTCAAATCCCTGCAGGGTGTCCCAACTTAGCCCATGACAAGCTCTCACGGTCAATGAAGGAATAGACGTCCACCCGAGACATTCCGATCAGACTCGGTATCCCAGTACAACAAGACATTTCGACAGGGTAAAACTAAACCAGCAACACCGCCCGATGCGCCGACATCCTGATAGGAGCTGCACATATCTCGTTCTCAGGGCAACACCGGATAAGCAATCCGTACAACTAAAACCAGCCCTCGAGTTTCCCCGAGGTGGCGCTGCAAGGGGCTCTAGTTCGGACCAACGCTTAGACAAGCACTGGCCCGGGGGGGTTAAAATAAAGATGACACTCGGGATGCGTGACTCCCAAGGGAAAAAGGCTAGGTGGCGAATGGCAAAACCAACATTGGGCATTGCTGGAAAAGCTTTACTTAAGGCGAACTGTCAAGGGGTTCCCATTATAGCCGAACGGCGTAAGGGACGCAAAATTCGGGAACATAACACCGATATGACGGAAACTAGGGCGGCAAGAGTGGAACAAAACACCAGGCATAAGGCCGAGCCTTCCACCCTTTACCAAGTATATAGATGCATTAATTAAATAAGATATATTATGATATCCCAACAAGTAAACATGTTCCAACAAGGAACAACATCTCCATGTTCCAACAAGGAACAAACTTCAATCTTCACCTACAACTAACAACGCTATAAGAGGGGCTGAGCAAAGCAGTAACATAGCCAATCAACGGTTTGCTAGGACAATGGTGGGTTAGGGTCTGAACATGGCAATTTGGGAGGCTGACAAGCAAGTGGTAGGCATCGTAGCAATGGCATAGCAAAAGAGCGAGCAAACTAGCATAGCAAAGATAGTAGTGATTTCGAGGGTATGATCATCTTGCCTGAAATCCCGCAAGGAAGAAGAACGAGTCCATGAAGAAGACAAATGGACGTAGACGAACGGATCCTCACAACACGACGTTACCGGAATCAACCCGAGGAAGCAATCACCGGAAAAGAAGCACACAAGATAGTAAATAACCAACACATCAACATGGCATGATGCACAATCAAGTATGATGCATGTCCGGTTTAAAGAGGCATGGCATGGCAAAATGCACAAACAATCCTACAAATTAAGTGGAGCTCAATATGCAACGAGTTGCATATTGACGAAACACCACGTCAATTATTTAGTTCTCTCTCGGTTATGTACCCAACAATATTAAATGTTGATTAACATGGCAAGAGGTGAAACACAACAAAACTACCTATCTAGGCAAGTTTAAATGAGGCCGGAAGCAACGAACAACAATTCCGGTAAATCCCCATAGCATATTTTAGATTTGTTACTGTTCTGCCCTAAACATAATTTTAGAGTTGTTTAACATGCAAAGTAAGGTCACCATGATAAACTAGGCAAAATTCTACCCCATTTACATATAAAGATTATTAAAATCGGAGTTACGGTAATTTAGTTATGAATAAAATCATTTTAACATGGCATAGGGGCAAACATATGCAAACAACATTTTAAACATTTTAAACATGGGTGAAAGTGACATATTATTAATCTACACATAATTTTAAGCAAGTTTCATGTATAATTCATTTTAATCCGATGCACCGATTGTGAGATATTAAATGCATGAAGTGCAAGGGGCTTTCTGTAAAACTGCAAACTCTGGAATATTAGCTAAATGCAGCAGCAGGAAAAAAACACGCAACGGGCTGAATCTGGTTGGCCCAACAAGAGGAAAAAAATAGAGACGGGGCGCTGGGGCGGCTCACCCTGGGCCTGGCCCAGACGGGGAAGAGGCAGGCCGAGGCGGCGCTGGAGATGGGCCTTGGGAGGCGCTGGGCCGCGGAGAAGGAGGTGGCCCACGCGGGCGTGGAGGTCAACGGGCAGGGCGGTTGGATCGAACAAAGAAGCCCATGGGCGAGGCAGGGGAAGCTGGGTTCTGGCGCTCGTCCTTGCTGGCTCGGGTCGAGGCCGCAGCCAACGCGAGGGAGGGACGCAGGCTCTGGCGGCCGGAACAGAATAGATCCGGGTGCGGCGGCCCCATTTTCGGGGATGGTCGAAGGGATCCGGCGAGGGTGAAGCAGCGGGAGCTCGGGGATGGGCGCGGATGGAGCTCCGAGCGGTGGCGCCATGGATCCCTGTGAGAGAAACAGGACGAGGGGGTGGTCAGAGAGAGCTTCAACGAAGAAGAGAAAGGGAAGGGAGCAGGGGCGACGCGGACGTCCTGCAGTTTCAGGCGAGAAACAGAGCAGCTTCGATGGTGGCGCTCGCCGGCATGGTGGTGGAGCGCGGGTCGAGGAAGGCTCTCGGGCAGAGGCGGTTGCCTCGATCCAGATCGGATCGAGCGTTGCGGGAGGTGGAGGCATGGTAGGCTGGGGCCACTGGCTGTGGTAGGTGGATCGGGAGGGGATGGATCCCAAGGAAGGGGATTGGGTCGATGGGGATAACGAGGAGGAGACCAGGGGAGGCGCTGCCGGATCCAAGGAGGATGGCGGCGCAATGATGGGATGGATGGGACATGAGGCCTAAAATTTAGGGTCTGGTCTGATATATATAGCAAAAGGATTTTTGGATAGGGGCATTTGGTCCCTTCGATCTTAAACGGACGGTCGCGAATAAAATAGCTAGGGAGTTCAAATAAGAAAACGGTGACGTTTTGTAGACGTTTGGGGATGTTCCGGACACAGCGGTAACGACTGTTCGAGTCGGTCCGGGACAGCTTTCGGGCGCGCGCGCAAGGAGGGTTGCGGGCTGACGAGAGAGGTTAGGTAGGACCTGGTGGTGAGTAGTGGGCTGTGTAGACGGTCTCGAGCTGAGAGAAGAGAAGAGAGAGACCCGGCGACTGTTTCCGGAGACCGAAAACGTCCGACGTTAGACCGGCTACTATTGCCGCTATATTTATCCGTTGGGGTGTCAAACGGACTCCGAATGCGACGAAACTTGGCAGGCGGCCTACTAACAACAAAACAACACCGCACGCCAACTTTCATCCCATTCTGAGAACATATTCCGGCCACTTATAAAATAATATTTTGGACATGCCGCGGGCACGTGCAAGTGTGTCTGGGCTCAGAACGGACAACGGAGAGAACGAGGAGGCCGGGACGGATGCAAGTTTTGAAAACATGATGATGCAATGCACATGATGACATGATATGCAACACGCAAGCAAATGACATGGCAACGACGGCGAATAACTCGAAGACACATGGCACATCGGTCTCGGGGCGTTACCGTGTACCCGGAGAACAACAGGAGGAGGCACTGACGAAATTTATGCGTCGGATCCGGAGCCAAGCATATAGGAAAACGAACCCAATCTACACATACTCGGGCTGTCCGTGGATAGCGTTGGACAATTCGAAAGAATCAAGGTTATAAATATGCAAATGCATGCATATTTATAACTATGATGCTTTCGACGGGAGACTCATATTGGTTACGCATACTGATGATTCAAGACACATACATAGCTAGCTATCAAGTTTCATCGGAATAGAGCAAATAATTAATGGGGGAGCAGGACATGTCATTTGTGCTCACCCACGAATGAAGGGGCAGAGCTCGTCAGACGCACGGCGAGGTCGTCGAACACCAAACCTCGCAACGATGAAACAACTGCACATTTAAAACTACCCGGTCAACGCAATTATATATGATGTTTTTCATAACAAAATCGAAGAATATATGACCTAACTAATAATTCACAAATATATGACCCCGTCGGCCTCTGGAAGGCCAAAGAACACCTTTTCGGGAGGTGTCCGGGGTCGGGGTGCCGTGTCGGGGTCGGGGTGCTGTTTTGGTGTCGGGGGGTCGGGGTGTCGTGTCGGGGTCGGGGTGTCGGGGTCAGGGGGTCGGTTGTCGGGGTGTGGTGTCGGGGATCGGGGTGTCGGGGATCGGGGTGTCGGGGTGTGGTGCCGGGGTTGGGGGGGTCAGGGGGTCAGGTGTCGGGGGGTCGGGGTCGGGGTCGGGTGTCGGGGTGTCGGGGTGTCGTGTCGGGGTCGGGGTGTGGTGTCAGGGTGTCGGGGGTCGGGGTCGGGGTGTCGGGCCGGGGTGTCGGGGTGGCGTGTCGAGGTCGGGGTGTCGGTGGTCGGGGTCGGGGTGTCGGGGGTCGGGGTCGGGGTGTCAGGCCGGGGTGTCGGGGGTCGGGGTCGGGGTGTCAGGCCGGGGTGTCGGGGTGGCGTGTCGGGGTCGGGGTGTCGGGGGTCGGTGTCGGGTGTCGGCGGTCGGGGTCGGGGGTCGGGGTGTCGGGCCCGGGTGTCGGGGGTGGCGTGTCGCGATCGGGGTGTCGGGGGTCGGGCTGTCGTGCCGGGGTGTCGGGGTGGCGTGTCGGGGTCTTCTTCTTCTTCTACTTCTTTTCTTCTTCTTCTTCTTTTTTCATCTTTTTTCTAACTTCTTTTCTTTTCTTCCTTTCTTCTTCTTCTACTTCTTTTCTTTTCTTCTTCTTCTACTTCTTCTACTACTTCTACTTCTACTAAGTCTTTTCTAACACTAACACTAACACAATCTAGCACTAACAATTAAATAGCAAAAAATGAAAAAACAGAAAGAAAAAAAAGTAGTCCCTCACCGGAGCAATGGGATGGTCGGCGGGGGCGGTGACAGGGGGCGCCGAGCAGCGGGAGCAGTGGCGGGGGCGGCGCCGGGCGGCTGGGGCTGCGCCGGGCAGCGGGAGCAGTGGCGGGGGCGGCGCCGGGCGGCTGGGGCAGCGCCGGGTGGCGGGTGGGGGCGGGGGCGGCGCCGAGCGGCTGGGGCGGCGCCGGGCGGCGGGAGCAGTGGCGGGGCCGACGTCGGGCGGCAGGGGCGGCGCCGGGCGGCGGGAGCAATGGCGGGGGCGGCGCCGGGCGGCGGGAGCAGTGGCGGGGGCGGCGGCGGGTGGGGGGCGGGGCGTCGCCGGGCGGCGGGTGGGGGGGGCGGGGGCGGGGCGGCGGCGGGAGGCGGGGGCGGTGGTGGGTGCGGAGCGTCGGGGAGGAGAGATGGAGAGAACAGATCGAGTAACGGGCAGGGGGATGGGGCCGTTAGGTAGGCCCTTCTTTGTCGTCCGCCTATCTTTGCCGTCCGCCATTATCTCCCTTTGCCGTCCGCTAGCGGACGGCAAAGAGGTGGGGCGTTAAGTTTTTTCTAAACGGGCGGGGGGTGGGGGCCACCTCTCTCTTTGCCGTCAGCCAGCGGATGGCAAAGTTTCTTTGCCATCAGCTGGCTAATGGCAAAGAGCCAGCTGACGGCAAAGGCCTGTTTTACCATCTGCCATTTCTTTGCCGTCCGCTTTTCGGTAGCTGATGGCAAAGAGCTTATTTGCCGTCTGCTAGCCGACGGCAAAGAGTTAGCAGATGGCAAAGTAGCTGATTCCAGTAGTGGTACCCCCAAATGATCAGATACGGAGCCAAAACCCTAATTCCACCGCCGTAACTTTCTGTATCCACGAGATCCCATCTTGGGGCCTGTTCCGGAGCTCCGCTGGAGGGGGCATCGATCACGGAAGGCTTCTACATCAACACCATAGCCTTTCCGATGAAGTGTGAGTAGTTTACCTCAGACCTTCGGGTCCATAGTTATTAGCTAGATGACTTGTTCTCTCTTTTTGGATCTCAATACAAAGTTCTCCCCGTCTCTTGTGGAGATCTATTCGATGCAATCTTCTTTTGTGGTGTGTTTGTTGAGACCGATGAATTGTGGGTTTATGATCAAGTTTATCTATGAACAATATTTGAATCTTCTCTGAATTCTTTTATGTATGATTGGTTATCTTTGCAAGTCTCTTCGAATTATCAGTTTGGTTTGGCCTACTAGATTGATCTTTCTTGCAGTGGGAGAAGTGCATAGCTTTGGGTTCAATCTTGTGGTGTCCTTTCCAAGTGACAGTAGGGGCAGCAAGGCACGTATTGTATTGTTGCCATCGAGGATAACAAGATGGGATTTTTATCATATTGCATGAATTTTTCCCTCTACATCACGTCATCTTGCTTAAGGCGTTACTCTGTTCTTATGAACTTAATACTCTAGACGCATGCTGGATAGCGGTCGATGTGTGGAGTAATAGTAGTAGATGTAGGCAGGAGTCGGTCTACTTGTCTTGGACGTGATGCCTATATACATGATCATACCTAGATATTCTCGTAACTATGCTCAATTCTGTCAATTGCTCAACAGTAATTTGTTCACCCACCGTAAAATACTTATGCTCTTGAGAGAAGCCACTAGTGAAACCTATGGCCCCGGGGTCTATCTTCATCATATTAATCTTCCAACACTTAGTTATTTTCATTGCCTTTTATTTTACTTTGCATCTTTATCATAAAAATACCAAAAATATTTTCTTATCATATCTATCAGATCTCACTCTCGTAAGTGACTGTGTAGGGATTGACAACCCCTTATCACGTTGGTTGCAAGGATTTATTTATTTTGTGCAGATGCGAGGGACTCATGCGTAGCCTCCTACTGGATTGATACCTTGGTTCTCAAAAACTGAGGGAAATACTTACGCTACTTTGCTGCATCACCCTTTCCTCTTCAAGGGAAAACCAACGCAGTGCTCAAGAGGTAGAAAGTAGGATTTTGGCGCCGTTGCCGGGGAGGTCTATGCAAAAGTCAACATACCAAGTACCCATCACAAACCCTAATCTCCCGCATTACATTATTTGCCATTTGCCTCTCGTTTTCCTCTCCCCACTTCGCCCTTGCCGTTTTATTTGCCCTCTCTCTCTCTATCCTCCCTCTCTTTCTCTATTTGCCTTTTTTTTGCCTTTTGCACTTTCTGTCGTTATGTCTAAAATTGGGAAAATTATTGTCGAGATGGAAAATAATAATAACATGAAAAATTCTGATGCTCCTGCGGAAGAACCCCCTGTCTCACATACAAAAAAATTCCGTATTTGTAGTGGTAATATTATTGGAAAAGGAGTTATCCAAGATTTCTTTACTTGTGTCGGTGCTTTACCTTCTATGGGTAGTTCTATCCTTCATAGGACTAGTAGTCTTGCGGACGCTATTGCCATGCTTGTAGTTGAACTTGAAAGACAATTCATGCACATGCACCCTTGAATACAAAGGATTTTCCTAGAATTTTCTAATATTGAGCATTCTTCTGTTAAGCGTGCCGCAACTATCTTTTTGGCTCATGAGTTCAGATTCATAATAAAAGAGGCCAAAGAAATCTTTGCGCATTATAGGGTGGATGCTTGCCGTCCTCCCATAGAGGCTATCCTCTTTAATCAAGAAGAAATAATGCGCTTTCAATCTCTAGACTATGTTGCTTTCAATGAAAATCTTAGAAAAAGGGTTCCTACCAATGTTTTAGTTGATAGAATTTTTGAACATAATGATGATTTGGCCATTCGAAATAATGAACTAGGATATTCTCATAAGTATAGGCTCACAAAGTTCTGTCAAAAGAATGCTTACAATGATGAATTGGTGGTGCAATACGAAGGGCCAAAGGAGGAACCTATACCTCCCAAAGTTGATCTTGGGGACTTTTGTCCCATTAAATTTAGCACTTTTCATTACTTTTTCTTGCCTCAAAGAAAACTTGCTGCCGAACATAGAGAATATGAAATGAGTTTTAATGATCTATCTTACTATTATGGCAATACCTAGATCTATCCTTGCTTTTATGCCTAGCTAGGGGTGTTAAACGATAGCGCTTGTTGGGAGGCAACCCAACTTTATTTTTATTCCTTGCTTTTTGCTCCTGTTTAGTAATAAATAATTTATCTAGCCTCTGTTTTGGTTGTGTTTTTTGTGTTTAATTAGTGTTTGTGCCAAGTAGAACCGTTGGGAAGACTTGGGGAAAGTCTTGTTAATCTTGTTGTAAAAAACAGAAACTTTAGTGCTCACGAGAACTGCTGCCATTTTTATTTGAAAAGTGATATTTAGTTAATTATTTTTGCAGATGATTAATAGATAACTTCATCACGTCAGGAAATTTATTTTGGAATTTTTGGGGTTCCAGATCTTGCTCTAGATACAGATTAATACGGACTGTTCTGTTTTTGACAGATTCTGTTTTTCATGTGTTGTTTGCTTATTTTGATGAATCTATGGCTAGTAAAATAGTTTATAAACCATAGAGAAGTTGTAATACAGTAGGTTTAACACCAATATAAATAAAGAATGAGTTCATTACAGTACCTTGAAGTGGTCTTTTTTTTCTTTTGCTAACGGAGCTCACGAGATTTTCTACTTTAAGTTTTGTGTTGTGAAGTTTTCAAGTTTTGGGCAAAGATTTGATCGATTATGGAACAAAGAGTGGCAAGAGCCTAATATTGGGGATGCCCATGGCACCCCCAAGATAATCTAAGGACACCTAAAATCCAAAGCTTGGGGATGCCCCGGAAGGCATCCCCTCTTTCGTCTACTTCTATCGGTAACTTTACTTGGAGCTATATTTTTATTTACCACATGATATATGTGTTTTGCTTGGAGCGTCTTGTATGATTTGAGTCTTTGCTTTTTAGTTTACGACATTCATCTTTTCTATACACACCTTCTGAGAGAGACACACATGATTCGGAAATTATTAGAATACTCTATGTGCTTCACTTATATCTTTTGAGTTATATAGTTTTGCTCTAGTACTTCACTTATATCTTTTAGAGCACGGTGGTGGATTTGTTTTATAGAAACTATTGATCTCTCATGCTTCACTTATATTATTTTGAGAGTCTTAAATATCATGGTAATTTGCTTAAATAATCCTAATATGCTAGGTATTCAAGATTAGTAAAAACTTTCTTATGAGTGTTTTGAATACTAAGAGAAGTTTGATACTTCATGATTGTTTTGAGATATGGAGGTAGTGATATTAAAGTTTTGCTAGTTGAGTAGTTGTGAAATTGAGAAATGAAGGAAATATGCCCTAGAGGCAATAATAAAGTTATTATTTATTTCCTTACATCATGATAAATGTTTATTATTCATGCTAGAATTGTATTAACCGGAAACATAATACATGTGTGAATACATAGACCAACAGAGTGTCACTAGTATGCCTCTACTTGACTAGCTCGTTAATCAAAGATGGTTATGTTTCCTAACCATGAACAAGGAGTTGTTATTTGATTAACGAGGTCACATCATTAGTAGAATGATCTGATTGACATGACCCATTCCATTAGCTTAGCACCTGATCGTTTAGTATGTTGCTATTGCTTTCTTCATGACTTATACATGTTCCTATAACTATGAGATTATGCAACTCCCGTTTACCGGAGGAACACTTTGGGTACTACCAAACGTCACAACGTAACTGGGTGATTATAAAGGAGTACTACAGGTGTCTCCAATGGTAGATGTTGGGTTGGCGTATTTCGAGATTAGGGTTTGTCACTCCGATTGTCGGAGAGGTATCTCTGGGCCCTCTCGATAATGCACATCACATAAGCCTTGCAAGCACTGCAACTAATAAGTTAGTTGTGAGATGATGTACTACGGAACGAGTAAAGAGACTTGCCGGTAACGAGATTGAACTAGGTATTGGATACCGACGATCGAATCTCGGGCAAGTAACATACCGATGACAAAGGGAACAACGTATGTTGTTATGCGGTCTGACCGATAAAGATCTTCGTAGAATATGTAGGAGCCAATATGGGCATCCAGGTCCCGCTATTGGTTATTGACCGGAGACGTGTCTCGGTCATGTCTACATTGTTCTCGAACCGTAGGGTCCGCACGCTTAACGTTACGATGACAGTTATTATGAGTTTATGCATTTTGATGTACCGAATGTTGTTCGGAGTCCCGGATGAGATCACGGACATGACGAGGAGTCTCGAAATGGTCAAGACGTAAAGATTGATATATTGGAAGCCTATGTTTGGACACCGGAAGTGTTCCGGGTGAAATCGGGATTTTACCGGAATACCGGGAGGGTTACCGGAACCCCCCGGGAGGCTAATGGGCCTATTGGGCCTTAGTGAAAAGAGAAAAGAGGCAGCCCACAAGCTGGCCGGCGCCCCCCCCCTTTCCCCAAGTCCTAGTAGGACTAGGAGAAGTGGGCCGGCCCCCTCTCTTCTCTTTCCCCCCTTGAGTCCTAATTGGAATAGGATTGAGGGGGGGAGTCCTACTCCCGGTGGGAGTAGGACTCCTCCTGCGCCCTCTCCCCCTAGCCGGCCGAACCCCCTCCCCTGGTCCTTTATATACGGGGGCAGGGGCACGCCAAGACACACAACTTGATCCTTGAGATCTTTCCTTAGCCGTGTGCGGTGCCCCCTGCCACCAAATTCCACCTCGATCGTACCGTTGTAGTGCTTAGGCGAAGCCCTGCGTCGGTAGTACATCAAGATCGTCATCACGCCGTCGTGCTGACGGAACTCTTCCTCGACGCTTTGCTGGATCGGAGCCCGAGGAACGTCATCGAGCTGAACGTGTGCTAAGAACTCGGAGGTGCCGGAGTAACGGTACTTGGATCGGTCGGATCGGGAAGAAGACGTACGACTACTTCCTCTACGTTGTGTGATCGCTTCCGCAGTCGGTCTGCGTTGGTACGTAGACAACACTCTCCCCTCTCGTTGCTGTGCATCACCATGATCTTGCGTGTGCGTAGGAAAATTTTTGAAATTACTGCGTTCCCCAACAGTGGCGTCCGAGCCTAGGTTTTATGGTTTGATGTTATATGCACGAGTAGAACACAAGTGAGTTGTGGGCGATACAAGTCATACTGCCTACCAGCATGTCATACTTTGGTTCGGCGGTATTGTTGGTTGAGACGATCCGGACCAACATTACGCGTACTCTTACGCGAGACCGGTTCCCTCGACGTGCTTTGCACATAGATGGCTTGCGGAAGACTGTCTCTCCAACTTTAGTTAAACCAAGTGTGACTACGCCCGGTCCTTGAGAAGGTTAAAACGGAGTCTATTTGACGAACTATCGTTGTGGTTTTGATGCATAGGTGAGATGAGTTCTTACTTAAGCCCGTAGCAGCCACGTAAAACTTGCAACAACAAAGTAGAGGACGTCTAACTTGTTTTTGCAGGGTATGTTGTGATGTGATATGGTCAAGGCATGATGCTGATTTTATGTATGAGATGATCATGTTTTGTAACTAAGTTATCGGCAACTGGCAGGAGCCATATGGTTGTCGCTTTATTGTATGCAATGCAATCGCGATGTAATGCTTTACTAGATTACTAAACGGTAGTAATAGTCGTGGAAGCATAAGATTGGCGAGACGACAACGATGCTACGATGGAGATCAAGGTGTCGCGCCGGTGACGATGGTGATCATGACGGTGCTTCGGAGATGGAGATCACAAGCACAAGATGATGATGGCCATATCATATCACTTATATTGATTGCATGTGATGTTTATCCTTTTATGCATCTTATCTTGCTTTGATTGACGGTAGCATTATAAGATGATCTCTCACTAAATTATCAAAAAGTGTTCTCCCTGAGTATGCACCGTTGCCAAAGTTCGTCGTGCCCAGACACCACGTGATGATCGGGTGTGATAAGCTCTACGTCCATCTACAACGGGTGCAAGCCAGTTTTGCACATGCAGAATACTCAGGTTAAACTTGACGAGCCTAGCATATGCAGATATGGCCTCGGAACACAGAGACCGAAAGGTCGAGCATGAATCATATAGTAGATATGATCAACATAACGATGTTCACCATTGAAAACTACTCCATCTCACGTGATGATCGGTTATGGTTTAGTTGATTTGGATCACGTGATCACTTAGAGGATTAGAGGGATGTCTATCTAAGTGGGAGTTCTTAAGTAATATGATTAAATTGAACTTAAATTTATCATGAACTTAGTCCTGGTAGTATTTTGCAAATCATGTTGTAGATCAATAGCTCGCGTTGTTGCTTCCCTGTGTTTATTTTGATATGTTCCTAGAGAAAATTGTGTTGAAAGATGTTAGTAGCAATGATGCGGATTGGATCTGTGATCTGAGGTATATCCTCATTGCTGCACAGAAGAATTATGTCCTTGATGCACCGCTAGGTGACAGACCTATTGTGGGAGCAGATGCGGACGTTATGAACGTTTGGCTAGCTCAATATGATGACTACTTGATAGTTTAGTGCACCATGCTTAATGGCTTAGAATCGGGACTTCAAAGACGTTTTGAACGTCATGGACCATATGAGATGTTCCAGGAGTTGAAGTTAATATTTCAAGCAAATACCCGAGTTGAGAGATATGAAGTCTCCAACAAGTTCTATAGCTAAAAGATGGAGGAGAATCGCTCAACTAGTGAGCATATGCTCAGATTGTCTGGGTACTACAATCGCTTGAATCAAGTGGGAGTTAATCTTCCAGATAAGATAGTGATTGACAGAATTCTCTAGTCACCATCACCAAGTTAGTAGAACTTCGTGATGAACTATGATATGCGAGGGATAACAGAAACAACTCCCAAGCTCTTCGTGATGCTGAAATCAACGAAGGTAGAAATCAAAAAAAAACATCAAGTGTTGATGGTTGACAAGATCACTAGTTTCAAGAAAAGGGCAAAGGGAAGAAGGGGAACTTCAAAAACGGCAAGCAAGTTGCTACTCATGTGAAGAAGCCCAAGTCTGGACCTAAGCCTGAGACTAAGTGCTTCTACTGCAAAGGGACTGGTCACTGGAAGCGGAACTACCCCAAGTGATTGGCGGATAAGAAGGATGGCAAAGTGAACATAAGTATATTTGATATACATGTTATTGATGTGTACTTTACTAGTGCTTATAGCAACCCCTTAGTATTTGATGCTAGTTCAGTTGCTAAGAGTAGTAACTCGAAACGGGAGTTGCAGAATAAACAGAGACTAGTTAAGGGTGAAGTGACGATGTGTGTTGGAAGTGGTTCCAAGATTGATATGATCATCATCGCACACTCCCTATAATTTCGGGATTAGTGTTGAACCTAAATAAGTGTTATTTGGTGTTTGCGTTGGACATGAATATGATTTGATCATGTTTATTGTAATACGGTTATTCATTTAAGTAAGAGAATAAATTGTTGTTCTGTTTACATGAATAAAACCTAATATGGTTTCACACCCAATGAAAATAGTTCATTGGATCTCGATCTTAATAATACACATAATCATAATATTGAAACCAAAAGATGCAAAGTTAATAATGATAGTGCAACTTATTTGTAGCACTGCCGTTTAGGTCATATTGGTGTAAAGCACATGAAGAAACTCCATGCTGATGGGATTTTGGAATCACTTGATTATGAATCACTTGATGCTTGCGAACCGTGCCTTTTTGGCAACATGACTAAAACGCCGTTCTTCGGAACAATGGAGCGAGCAACAGATTTGTTGGAAATCATACATACTGATGTATGTGGTCCGATGAATATTGAGGCTCGCGACAGGTATCATTATTTTCTGATCTTCACAGATGATTTGAGCAGATATGAGTATATCTACTTGATGAAACATAAGTCTGAAACATTTGAAAAGTTCAAAGAATTTCAGAGTGAAGTGGAAAATCATCGTGACAAGAAAATAAAAGTTTCTACGATATGATCGCAGAGGTAATATATTTGAGTTACGAGTTTGGTCTTCAATTGAAACAATGTGGAATAGTTTCACAAAATCATGCCATATGGAACACCACAGCATAATGGTGTGTCCTAACGTCATAACCGTACTTTATTGGATATGGTGCCATCTATGATGTATCTTACCGATCTACCACTATCGTTTTGGGGTTATGCATTAGAGACAGCTGCATTCACGTTAAATAGGGCACCATCTAAATCCGTTGAGACGACACCGTGTGAACTATGGTTTGGCAAGAAACCTAAGCTGTCGTTTCTTAAAGTTTGGGGTTGCGATGCTTATATGAAAAATATTCATCCTGATAAGCTCAAACTCAAATCGGAGAAGTGCGTCTTCATAGGATATCCAAAGGAAACTATTGGATACACCTTCTATCACAGATCCGAAGGCAAGACTTTTGTTGCTAAAATTCGGAAACTTTCTGGAGAAGGAGTTTCTCTCGAAAGAAGTGGGTGGGAGGAAAGTAGAACTTGACGAGGTAACTGTACCTGCTCCCTTATTGGAAAGTAGTACATCACAGAAAACTGTTTCTGTGACACCTACACCAGTTAGTGAGGAAGCTAATGATGATGATCATGAAACTTCAGAACAAGATACTACTGAACCTCATAGATCAACCAGAGTAAGATCCGCGCCAGAGTGGTACGGTAATCCTTTTCTGGAAGTCATGCTACTAGATCATGATGAACCTACGAACTATGAGGAAGCGATGATGAGCCCAGATTCCGCGAAATGGTTTGAGGCCATGAAATCTGAGATATGATCCATGTATGAGAACAAAGTATGGACTTTGATGGATTTGCCCGATGATCGGCAAACCATAGAAAATAAATGGATCTTCAAGAGGAAGACGGACGCTGATAGTAGTGTTACTATCTACAAAGCTAGAATTGTCGAAAAAGGTTTTCGACAAGTTCAAGGTGTTGACTACGATGAGTTTTTCTCACTCGTATCTATGCTTAAGTCTGTCCGAATCATGTTAGCAATTGCCGCATTTTATGAAATCTGGCAAATGGATAAACAAAACTGCATTCCTTAATGGATTTATTAAAGAAGAGTTGTATGTGATGCAACTAGAAGGTTTTGTCAATCCGAAAGGTGCTAACAAAATGTGCAAGCTCCAGCGATCCATCTGTGGACTGGTGCAAGCATCTTGGAGTTGGAATATACGCTTTGATAAGTTGATCAAAGCATATAGTTTTATACAGACTTGCGGTGAAGCCTGGATTTACGAGAAAGTGAGTGGGAGCACTACAGCATTTCTGATAAGTATATGTGAATGACATATTGTTGATCAGAAATAATGTAGAATTATTCTGTAAAGCATAAAAGGAGTGTTTGAAAGGAGTTTTTCAAAGAAAGACTTCGGTAAAGGTGCTTACATATTGAGCTTCAAGATCTATAGAGATAGATCAAGACGCTTGATAAGTTTTTCAATAAGTACATACCTTGACAAGATTTTGAAGTAGTTCAAAACGGAACAGTCAAAGAAAAAGTTTCTTGCCTGTGTTACAAGGTGTGAAGTTGAGTAAAGACTCAAAGCCTGACCACGGCAGAAGATAGAAAGAGAATGAAAGTCATTCCCTATGCCTCATTCATAGGTTCTATAAAGTATGCCATGCTGTGTACCAGATCTATTGTATACCCTGCACTGATTTGGCAAGGGAGTACAATAGTGATCTAGGAGTAGATCACTGGACAGCGGTCAGAATTATCCTTAGTGAAATAAGGATGTGTTTCTCGATTATGGACGTGACAAAAAGGTTCATCGTAAAGGGTTACGTCGATGCAAGTTTTTGACACTGATCCAGATGAATCTAAAGTCATAATCTGGATACATATTGAAAGTGGGAGCAATTAGCTAGAGTAGCTCCGTGCAGAGCATTATAGACAAAGAATTTTGCAAAATACTTACGGATCTGAATGTGACAGACCCGTTGACTAAAATTATCTCACAAGCAAAAACATGATCACACCTTAGTACTCTTTGGGTGTTAATCACATAGAGATGTGAACTAGATTACTGACTCTAGTAAACCCTTTGACTGTTGGTCACATGACGATGTGAACTATGGCTGTTAAATCACATGGCGATGTGAACTAGATTATTGACTCTAGTGCAAGTGGGAGACTGAAGGAAATATGCCCTAGAGGCAATAATAAAGTTATTATTTATTTCCTTACATCATGATAAATGTTTATTATTCATGGTAGAATTGTATTAACCGGAAACATAATACATGTGTGAATACATAGACCAACAGAGTGTCACTAGTATGCCTCTACTTGACTAGCTCGTTAATCAAAGATGGTTATGTTTCCTAACCATGAACAAGGAGTTGTTATTTGATTAACGAGGTCACATCATTAGTAGAATGATCTGATTGACATGACCCATTCCATTAGCTTAGCACCCGATCGTTTAGTATGTTGCTATTGCTTTCTTCATGACTTATACATGTTCCTATAACTATGAGATTATGCAACTCCCGTTTACCGGAGGAACACTTTGGGTACTACCAAACATCACAACGTAACTGGGTGATTATAAAGGAGTACTACAGGTGTCTCCAATGGTAGATGTTGGGTTGGCGTATTTCGAGATTAGGGTTTGTCACTCCGATTGTCGGAGAGGTATCTCTGGGCCCTCTCGGTAATGCACATCACATAAGCCTTGCAAGCACTGCAACTAATAAGTTAGTTGTGAGATGATGTATTACGGAACGAGTAAAGAGACTTGCCGGTAACGAGATTGAACTAGGTATTGGATACCGACGATCGAATCTCGGGCAAGTAACATACCGATGACAAAGGGAACAACGTATGTTGTTATGCGGTCTGACCGATAAAGATCTTCGTAGAATATGTAGGAGCCAATATGGGCATCCAGGTCCCGCTATTGGTTATTGACCGGAGACGTGTCTCGGTCATGTCTACATTGTTCTCGAACCGTAGGGTCCGCACGCTTAACGTTACGATGACAGTTATTATGAGTTTATGCATTTTGATGTACCGAAGGTTGTTTGGAGTCCCGGATGAGATCACGGACATGACGAGGAGTCTCGAAATGGTCGAGACGTAAAGATTGATATATTGGAAGCCTATGTTTGGACACCGGAAGTGTTCCGGGTGAAATCGGGATTTTACCGGAATACCGGGAGGGTTACCGGAACCCCCCGGGAGGCTAATGGGCCTATTGGGCCTTAGTGGAAAAGAGAAAAGAGGCAGCCCACAAGCTGGCCGGCGCCCCCCCTTTCCCCAAGTCCTAGTAGGACTAGGAGAAGTGGGCCGGCCCCCTCTCTTCTCTTTCCCCCCTTGAGTCCTAATTGGAATAGGATTAAGGGGGGGAGTCCTACTCCCGGTGGGAGTAGGACTCCTCCTGCGCCCTCTCCCCCTAGCCAGCCGAACCCCCTCCCCTGGTCCTTTATATACGGGGGCAGGGGGCACCCCAAGACACACAACTTGATCCTTGAGATCTTTCCTTAGCCGTGTGCGGTGCCCCCTGCCACCAAATTCCACCTCGATCGTACCGTTGTAGTGCTTAGGCGAAGCCCTGCGTCGGTAGTACATCAAGATCGTCATCACGCCGTCGTGCTGACGGAACTCTTCCTCGACGCTTTGCTGGATCGGAGCCCGAGGAACGTCATCGAGCTGAATGTGTGCTAAGAACTCGGAGGTGCCGGAGTAACGGTACTTGGATCGGTCGGATCGGGAAGAAGACGTATGACTACTTCCTCTACGTTGTGTGATCGCTTCCGCAGTCGGTCTGCGTTGGTACGTAGACAACACTCTCCCCTCTCGTTGCTGTGCATCACCATGATCTTGCGTGTGCATAGGAAATTTCTTGAAATTACTGCGTTCCCCAACAAGAAATACTTGTGTTGAAGTTTGCAAGTCCCGTAGCATGCACGTATGGTAAACGTTATGTACCAAATTCGAAACATGAGGTGTTCTTTGATTGTCTTCCTTATGAGTGGCGGTCGAGGACGAGCGATGGTCTTTTCCTACCAATCTATCCCCCTAGGAGCATGCGCGTAGTGCTTGGTTTTTGATGACTTGTAGATTTTTGCAATAAGTATGTGAGTTCTTTATGACTAATGTTGAGTCCATGGATTATACGCACTCTCACCCTTCCATCATTGCTAGCCTCTTCGGTACCATGCATTGCCCTTTCTCACATTGAGAGTTGGTGCAAACTTCGCCGTTGCATCCAAACCCCGTGATATAATACGCTCTTTCACACATAAACCTCCTTATATCTTCCTCAAAACAGCCACCATACCTACCTATTATGGCATTTCCATAGCCATTCTGAGATATATTGCCATGCAACTTTCCACCATCCTATTTATCATGACACGTTCATCATTGTCATATTGCTTTGCATGATCATGTAGTTTACATCGTATTTGTGGCGAAGCCACCATTCATAATTCTCATACATGACACACTTGACTCATTGCATATCCCGGTACACCGCTGGAGGCATTCAAACAGAGTCATACCTTGTTATAGTATCGAGTTGTAATCATTTAGTTGTAAATAAATAGAAGTGTGATGGTCATCATTTAATAGAGCATTGTCCCGAAAAAAGAGAAAGGCAAAAAAAAGAAGGCCCAAAAAAGGAGAAATAAAAAGGGACAATGCTACTATCATTTTTCCACACGTGTGCTTCAAAGTAGCACCATGATCTTCAAGACAGAGATTCTCTTGTTTTGTCACTTTCATATACTAGTGGGAATTTTTCATTATAGAACTTGGCTTGTATATTCCAACAGTGGGCCTCCTCAAGTGCCCTAGGTCTTCGTGAGCAAGAAGTTGGATGCACACCCACTAGTTTCTTTTGTTGAGCTTTCATACATTTATAGCTCTAGTGCATCCGTTGCATGGCAATCCCTACTCCTTGCATTAACATCAATCGATGAACATCTCCATAGCTCATTGATTAGCCTTGTTGATGTGAGACTTTCTCCTTTTTTATCTTGTCCACATAACCACCATCATTATACTCTATTCCACCCATAGTGCTATATCCATGGCTCACGCTCATGTATTGTGTGAACGTTTATAAAGTTTGAGATTACTAAAGTATGAAACAATTGCTTGGCTTGTCATCAGGGTTGTGCATGATGAGAGCATTCTTGTGTGACGAAAATGGAGCATGACTAAACTATATGATTTTGTAGGGATGAACTTTCTTTGGCCATGTTATTTTGAGAAGACATAATTGCTTAGTTAGTATGCTTGAAGTATTATTATTTCTATGTCAACATTATACTTTTATCTTGAATCTTTCGGATCTGAATGTTCATGCCAGAATTAAGAAGAATTACATTGAAATTATGCCTAGTAGCATTCCACATCAAAAATTCTATTTTTATCATTTACCTATTCAAGGACGAGCAGGAATTAAGCTTGGGAATGCTTGATACGTCTCCAACGTATCTATAATTTTTGATTGCTCCATGCTATATTATCTACTATTTTGGACATTATTGGGCTTTATTATACACTTATATATTATTTTTGGGACTGACCTATTAACCGGAGGCCCAGCCCAGAATTGATGTTTTTTTTTGCCTATTTTAGGGTTTCGAAGAAAAGGAATATCAAACGGAGTCCAAACGGAATGAAACCTTCGGGAACGTGATTTTTGGAACGAACAAGATCCAGGAGACTTGGACCCTACGTCAAGCAACCAACAGGGAGGCCACGTAGGGGGCGCGCCTACCCCCCCCCCCCAGGCGCGCCCTCCACCCTCGTGGGCCCCATGTTGCTCCACCGACGTACTTCTTCCTCCTATATATACCTACATACCCCCAAACGATCAGATACTGAGCCAAAACCCTAATTCCACCACCGTAACTTTCTATATCCACGAGATCCCATCTTGGGGCCTGTTCCGGAGCTCCGCTGGAGGGGGCATCGATCACGGAAGGCTTCTACATCAACACCATAGCCTTTCCGATGAAGTGTGAGTAGTTTACCTCAGACCTTCGGGTCCATAGTTATTAGCTAGATGACTTCTTCTCTCTTTTTGGATCTCAATACAAAGTTCTCCCCGTCTCTTGTGGAGATCTATTCGATGCAATCTTCTTTTGTGGTGTGTTTGTTGAGACCGATGAATTGTGGGTTTATGATCAAGTTTATCTATGAACAATATTTGAATCTTCTCTGAATTCTTTTATGTATGATTGGTTATCTTTGCAAGTCTCTTCGAATTATTAGTTTGGTTTGGCCTACTAGATTGATCTTTCTTGCAATGGGAGAAGTGCTTAGCTTTGGGTTCAATCTTGCGGTGTCCTTTCCCAATGACAGTAGGGGTAGCAAGGCACGTATTGTATTGTTGCCATCGAGGATAACAAGATTTTTTTATCATATTGCATGAATTTATCCCTCTACATCATGTCATCTTGCATAAGGCGTTACTCTGTTCTTATGAACTTAATACTCTAGACGCATGCTGGATAGCGGTCGATATGTGGAGTAATAGTAGTAGATGCAGGCAGGAGTCGGTCTACTTGTCTTGGACGTGATGCCTATATACATGATCATACCTAGATATTCTCATAACTATGCTCAATTCTGTCAATTGCTCAACAGTAATTTGTTCACCCACCGTAAAATACTTATGCTCTTGAGAGAAGCCACCAGTCAAACCTATGGCCCCCGGGTCTATCTTCATCATATTAATCTTCCAACACTTAGTTATTTTCATTGCCTTTTATTTTACTTTGCATCTTTATCAAAAAAATACCAAAATATTATCTTATCATATCTATCAGATCTCACTCTCTTAAGTGACCGTGTAGGGATTGACAACCCCATATCACATTGGTTGCGAGGATTTATTTGTTTTGTGCAGGTGCGAGGGACTCACGCGTAGCCTCCTACTGGATTGGTACCTTGGTTCTCAAAAATTGAGGGAAATACTTACGCTACTTAGCTGCATCACCCTTTCCTCTTCAAGGGAAAACCAACGCAGTGCTCAAGAGGTAGCATACGTCGACTCCTCTTGTGGCCTTCGCGCGTGGCGGTGGTCGCTCTACGTTGATTCCTCTCGCGGCTTCCGCGCACCGCGGTGGTCGCAATATGCCGACTCCTCTTGCAGGTTCTGTGGGCGGCGGTGGTCGCTCTACATCGACTCGCTACTCTTGGTCAACTCTACAAGCGGCTGTTGTTCCTACCTCGACCTCTTTCGTTGTGTCCCTGTCTCCGCACGAAATTGTGCAGCTCCAAAGTCTGCTTGCTGCTTCAGAGTCTTCACCGACTGGTTCTGCAGGTTCTGTGACTGACTCTTCTGGCATTGAGAAACCACCTTTTACTCATTCAGGTACATCCCCATGGATTATTGATACTCGAGCATCTTTTCATATGAATTATGATTATTCTACTTTGACCACCGTTCGACCCGTCGAGTCTTCTATTCGTGTTCTTACAGCTGAGGGCACTCCCCTCCCTGTAGCTAGTCGAGGCACTCTTAACACTTCTTCATTTCATGTTCCTTCTGTCGCTCATGTTCCTCGACTTACTATGCAGCTCATATGTGGTGGTCAGATTGTTGACTCTAGTTGTAGGGATTCTCGACTTTGACTCCTGTTCTGTTCAGGATCGTCGCACGGGCGCTTTGCTTGGTGCCGGCCTCGATGCTCTAATGGTCTCTAGGAGCTTGACTGGCTTCGTCTTCCCTGCGCTACCACCGCCGCCAGTCTCGCAGCCCCTGTTGCTGCATCTACTAGCTCTTTTCAGAAGTGGCATCATCGTCTTGGCCATTTCTGTGGTTCTCGTCTCTCGTCTTTGGTTCATCGCGGTGTTCTGGGGTCTGTCTCCGGTAACGCTTCGTTGGATTATCTGGGTTGTAGGCTTGGTAAGCAGATTCAACTACCTTAACCTCATAGTGAGTCAGTGTCCGAACGCCCTTTTGATCTCGTTCACTCTGAAGTTTGTGGTCCGGCACCCTTCGCTTCAAAAGGGGGTCATCGCTACTATATTATCTTTATAGATGATTTTTCTTGGTACACTAGGATCTACTTCATGTCTTCTCGTAGTGAGGTCTTATCTATATACAAAAAAATTGCTGCCATGGTTCATACCCAGTTTTCTACTCCTATTCGTGTTTTTCGCGCAAATTCGGGTGGTGAGTATATCTCCCAAGCGCTGTGAGGATTCCTTGCTGAGCACGGTACTCTTGCTCAGTTCTCTTGTCCTGGTGCTCATGCTCAGAATGGTGTGGCCGAGCGCAAGCATCTTCATCTTCTTGAGATGACACATGCGATGATGATTGCTGCCTCTCGCCCGCCTCACTTCTGGGCTGAGGCTATTACCACTTCCACCTATCTCATCAACCTTCAGCCATATGCTGCTCTACAAGGTGGTATTCCTCTTGAGCATATTTCTGGTCGTTCTCCTGATTATTCGGCACTTTGCTTGTTTGGTTGTGTTTTGTTATGTTTTGTTTGCCCCTCGTGAACGCACCAAACTGACCACTCAGTATATTGAGTGTGTCTTTCTCTGATCCAGTGATGAGCATAAGGGCTATCGGTGTTGGGATCCCGCTGGCCGCCGGATGCGTATTTCTCGGGATGTCACCTTTGATGAGTCTCGTCCCTACTACCCTCGCCCATCCTCCTTGGCCTTTTCCACGGAGGACATCTCTTTTCTTACCTTTCCGGATATACCTCCCTTTGTGCCTAGTAGTATTCCAACTCCTCGTCCCACTATTGCAGATCCTACTCAGTCCTCTCCTATGGTTTCTTCTCCTCCCTCATCACATGACTCACCTCCTTCATCACCGATACATTCCTCTTCTCCACCTTCATCACCGATACCTTCCTCTTCTCCACCTTCATCAGCGATACATTCCCCGTCTCCACCTCCAGTGATTCCACCTCTCCCCTCCTTTCCATTCCATTATACTCGTCGTCGTCGTGTTGTGGATGAGTCTACTGATGTGCCCTCTACTTCTGATGTGTTGTCTTCCTCCTCTCAGCCGACTTATGGTCTTTGTTCTCGGCCTTGTCCACCCCCTGATCGATATTCTCCTTCTCGCTATGGTCTTTCGACCGTTATTGAGCCGACTTCTTATCAAGATGCTATTGTTCATCATGAATGGAAGTTTGCCATGGCAGAGGAGATTGCTGCCCTTGAACCCACCGACACGTGGGATCTGGTTTCTCTTCCTCCCCGTGTTCGCCCCATCACTTGTAAGTGGGTCTATAAGATAAAGACTCGCTCTGATGGTTCTCTTTAGCGTTAAATCTCGTCCAATGGCTCGTGGCAACGATCATCGGTATTTCACTTGAAACTATATTTTTATTCGTCACATGATATGTGTTTTGCTTGGAGCATCTTGTATGATATGAGTATTTGCTTGTTTTATTTTGTGTTTTAAGTCATCAATCCTTGCTGGACAAACCTATTTGAGAGAGCCAAAATTATGTCATGACTTGTTAGAATTGCTCTCTATGCTTCACTTAAATTTTTATGAGCAATGGATTTGCTCTAGTGCTTCACTTATATCTTTTTGCGCACGGTCTGCTTTAGTAATTTTCAAGAAATTCTCTCTTGCTTCACTTAAATTAATTTGAGAGAAAGAAAAATATTATGCTCATGATCTTCACTTATATTTATTGGAGCTTGTCAAAAGCAACACATAAAAATTAGTCCGAAAGTGATAGATATCCAAGAAGGATATAATAAAAACTTTCATGAAGATCATTGGACAAAATAAACTTGATTCTTAGTAATAGTTTTGAGATATGATGATGTGATATGTGAGTTTTGTTGGTGAGTAATTATGCTTTAGTAAGAATATTGGTGTTAAGGTTTGTGATTCCCTATATGCAAGTACGAAAGTCAATAGTCATGCAATGAAATTATATCTTACTTGTGGTGCATTATTCGGTGTTATTTATGCTTAATGCTTGCTTATGAGGTTATTCATTTCTTAGTTGGTCGCTTCCCAATCTTTTGCTATCGTTTATTTTGCACTAAGTATGATCACTACTTGTGCATCCAAAAACCTTTAACCCAATTTTGCCACATGAGTCCACTATATCTACATATATGGAGTATTCTTTTGTCATTCTAAGAAAATTTGCATGTGCCATCTATAATTTTCAAAATAAACTTCTCTTTTGTGTGTTTGATTCGCTCACGGAGCGGCGAGGGGTGGCTAATATTTTCCATGCTAGATGTGTTATTCTCAAGATGAGTGTTTATCCACTTGTCATTGTACAAGAGTAAGGCAAAGGTATTAGCGATGCCCAGTCCCAAAATGCAAAAAAATTGAATTTACTTTATGTTGTCAAATAATAAATTTCTTGAAAAGTGTTGGTATGGAGGGAAACAGTGGATAAGGCTAGCCATGGAAAGTGAAATTTATGATGGAAAAAGGAATAAACTTTATTTTCTATTTGGGAACCGCCTATCAAAACATTTTTATCTCTAAGTTTTTCGCTTTGAGCTCTGACACCTCTACAAATCCCTACTTCCCTCTACGAAGGGCCTTTCTATTACTTTATGCTATTTTTATTTTGACTCTCCATCTTCTCTTATAAAAGCACCAACTAGGAGGCAATATGATCGTACTTAAGTATTGGATGTAGCTAATATTCGAGTGTGTTTCATCAATGGATCAATGTTTGAGCATGATGGGCTAGGGATAACTTATTTTAGCGTTGATATTTTGAAAGACAAGGTTGCTTGTTGATATGCTTGAGTATCTAAATTATCATGTCAAAACTAGACTATTGCTTTGAAAAATATAAAAGTCCAATTGTCCATGCAATAAAGAAAGAAATATGATATGACATGATAGGCAGCATTCCACATCAAAATTATGTTTTATCACTTACCTAATCAAGGACGAGTAAGAGTTAAGCTTGGAGATGCTAACATGTCTCCAATGTATCTATAATTTTTTATTGTTCCATGATGTTATATAATCAATCTTGGATGTTTTATAATCATTTTATAGTCATTTTATATCGTTTTTGGTACTAACCTATTGACATAGTGCCAAGTGCTAGTTCCTATTTTTCCATGTTTTTACATCGCAGAAAATCAATATCAGACAGAGTCCAAATGCCACAAAACTTTATGAAGATTTTTTATGGACGAGAAGGAACATGTTGGGCCCTGGTTGTACCTGGGGGGTCCTGAGGAGGGGACAACCCACCAGGGCACACCAGGAGGCCTAGGCGTGCCCTGGTGGGTTGTGCCCACCTCGGGTGCCCCCCGGACCGCCTCTTTGATCTATAAATACCCCTATATTTCCAGAACCCTAGGGGAGTCGACGAAATATTTATCCATCCGCCGCAGAGTCCAGAACCACCAGATCCAATCTAGACACCATCTCGGATGGGGTTCACCACCTCCATTGTTGCCTCTCTGATGATGCGTGAGTAGTTCTTTATAGACCTCCGAGTCCGTAGTTAGTAGCTAGATGCTTCATCTCTCTCTCTCTCTCTCTCTTGATTTTTAATACAATGGTCTCCTGGAAATCCATATGATGTAACTATTTTTGTGGTGTGTTTGTCAGGATCCGATGAACTTCGAGTTTATGATCAGATCTATCTTTATATATCCATGAAAGTATTTGAGTTTCTTTGATCTCTTTTATGTATGATTGCTTATAGCCTCGTATTTCTTCTCCGATATTTGGGTTTTGTTTGGCCAACTTGATCTATTTTTCTTGCAATGGAAAGAGGTGCTTTGTAGTGGGTTCCATCTTACGGTGCTTGATCCCAGTGACAGAAGGGGAACCGACACGTATGTATCGTTGTTACTAAGGATAAAATGATGGGGTCTATCTCCACATAGATAGATCTTGTCTACATCATGCCATCGTTCTTATTGCATTACTCCGTTTCTCCATGAACTTAATACACTAGATGCATGTTGAATAGCAATCGATGTGTGGAGTAATATTAGTAGATGCAGGCATGAGCCGGTCTACTAATCTTGGATGTGATGCCTATATAATGACCATTGCCTGGATATTGTCATAATTATTTGAAGTTCTATCAATTACCCAACAGTAATTTGTTTACCCACCGCTCTGCTATTTTTCTCGAGAGAAGCCACTAGTGAAACCTACGGCCCCCGAGTCTCTTTCTCATATTATTTGCCTTGGCGATCTATTTTATTTGCCTTTTATTTTCATATATATTAAACCAAAAATCCAAAAATACCTTGCTGCAATTTATTTTATTTGGCGTTCGATCTATCAATATTTGCAACTCTCTCAAGTCCGTTTTCCTATCTTGAGACACCGTACCCCGAAAGGGATTGACAACCCCTTTAACATGTCGGGTTGCGAAGATTTGTTGTCTGTGTGCAGGGCTGTTTACATTGTGTTGCTTGGTTCTCCTATTGGTTCGATAACATTGGTTTCATATCTGAGGGAAATACCTACCACCGTTGTGCTGCATCATCCCTTTCTATTTGGGGAAATAACGACGTAGCTTCAAGCGACATTATCGACCGCGTGATGGTGATGATGGGGTGTCAGGAGATCAACTATTAGCCGAACTAGATCAAACATTGGTCGTTGGAGGTCACATATAAAATCAAGCCAAATTATGAATGTCATCTTATAAGCTAAATTAAGCTCGTGCTAGTGCAGGATGAACTGAACTTTTGCTACGGTGAAACCGATAGCCAAGAAAATTCTATGACTTAAAATGTATAATCAACCAGATAATAATAACTACAATGGGCCTATATGAACATATTCAGGCCAACGTTAGACATAAGACGTACCACTAGTAGAAAACGGATCATTAGTACCGGTTTGTAAGGGCCTTTAATGCCGGTTATGGAACCGGCACTAAAATTTCGGCACTAAAGCCCCCCCTCCTTTAGTACCGGTTCGGCATGAACCGCGCTAAAGTGCCACCACGTGGCGTGAGCTCGCGCCCTGGTACGGGGAACCTTTAGTACCGGTTGGTGTTACCAACCGGTACTAAAGGTTTTTTTTAATTTTGGAAAAAAAATTAATTTTTTTATTTTTAATTTTTCTAAATTATTTGATGATTTAGTCTCTAATCACCTCTCTTAACTGCTCAAGTGTGGATCACTCATTTCAAATCATATAA
Source organism: Triticum monococcum (assembly GCA_034509565.1). Taxonomy (NCBI): domain Eukaryota; kingdom Viridiplantae; phylum Streptophyta; class Magnoliopsida; order Poales; family Poaceae; genus Triticum; species Triticum monococcum. The sequence continues at coordinate 370,101,519 of CM067845.1, forward strand.
CTTCCCGACCGGTCACCCATCCCTCTCACTACTCCAGCCCGAGCACGCTTAACTTTCAGGTTCTATTCTCCTTCGTTTCCGAGTCTGCACTTGTTGTTTTCCTCACAATAGTAAGATGTCAATCCTATTAACCCTCAGGAGTTTAGCTTGAGCATGAAGTCACACATTTCACCGTTTGAGTTTGAAACTATTATTCTAAAAAAACAGTAATTATTTAGTAACGCCAATATTTCTTGAATAAGTTTGACCATAGTTTGACCACAGTTTGATCATAGTTTGACCAGATTTGACCAAAATTCAAAAAATTGAAATAATTATTTAGTAACACTAATATTCTTGAATAATTATTTAGTAACACTAATATTTCTTGAATAATTAGTTTGACCACAGTTTGACCAGATTTGACCAAAATTGAAATAACTAAAATAATTATTTAGTAACACTAATATTCTAGAATAACTAGTTTGACCATTGTTTGACCACAGTTTGCCCACAGTTTGAATATTTTTCAATTTTTTCCACTCTAGATCTTAAAAGCCCCGTAACTTTTTTTCTATTAGGTTTTTGAGGATTTTGCAAATGTTTCCACTCTATTAGGTTTTTCAATTTGGATGTAACTTTTCGAGTAGATGATTTTTCATATAAAAACTTTTTCATCCGAGCTAGTATGCAAAAGTTATACCCATTTTTACAAATTTCAGAGAGATTTTGCAAAGAAAGTCAAAATTCACATTTGCAAATTTTCCCAACAACTAGACCACATATCACATGGGAAACTTATTTTTTTTTATTTTTTTGACATTTCCATCATTTTTGTTTATTTTTTTTAAAACTGAAAAAGCGATCCACAGGGGGGGTAGAGTTTGAAAATTGCCCTATAGTGCCGTTTGTGTCTCCAACCGGTACTATAGGTCAGACCCCGTTAGTACCGGTTCATGGCACGAACCGGTAGTAAAGGTTAGACCTTTAGTACCGGTTCGTGCCATGAACCGGTACTAAAGGTGATCGTGGGGCCCCGGCCTGACGTCAGCCTACCACCATCCCTTTAGTACCGGTTCGTGCCACGAACCGGTACTAAAGGTTCAACACGAACCGGCATTAATGCAAATTCGTTCGAACCGGCACTAATGGTACCATTAGTATCGGCTCAAATACCAACCGGCACTAATGTGCTTCACGTTTGACCCTTTTTCTACTAGTGTACCTAACTTAATAAAGTTGTTAGAATACTCGTTCATCAATTTTTAACATAAAAAATCAACTATTAAAATTATGTGAATTGGTATAAATCTTTTTAGGATCAATCGATCGCTAATTCCATCTTCCGGTAAAAAGGATTTGCTCCAACTAGAAAAAGGGAGATTGCTAATTCTGGTGAAGCGGTATTTAGAGTTCGCTGTGTGTCCCACCGTCATTTTTGAATTGGAGCTGACCGTGTGACCCGCATCCATTTTCTAACTAAAAGAAAAAGGGATTGCTAGACTAGTGTGACCGACCACCATGATTTTAGAGCTTTTTTTCTGGCGATTTTTTTTCGAGCTGAGCCGGCAGGCTACCACAGGACACACGATATAAACAGCTAAAAGGAAAAGGCCCAAGGCCCAGCCGCTAAAGAAACTTAACGTTTCAGCCTTCTTCTTCCTGGAGACAGATCGAACAGCTTCTGAGCTTTCATGGCGCCTCCAGCAAGCGGTTGCCGATCTGGTAGAAGCGCACACACACCTGACTGATAACAGTGTACTATGCCATGTGCTTCCCCTTGGCCCATTCGAGCTTGCTCTTCCACCCGCCCATCTACCTCTGTCATCACCAGAGTTTCTTTTGCGAACCATGAACGCCCTGAGCCACGGCCCAAACTGTGCTTTCTCTTCCTCTCTTATGTTTAATATTACAGGCCCTATCCTCACGACCAATCAGACCATACACATAACAAAACTCCGGGAGATATTCATACTCAAGGGGACACCATTACTGATCCTGGACAATCTAGACTGGATAGATAAGCATGACCAGCCAGGATTACGTACAACGTCCAAAAATCAGGGTATGTAAATTTTTAGGCATATTTTTTGACAAATACTTTCCTATAAGGCACTGTTCCAATCCCATACCAAGCATGAGCTGTTACAACGGTAACATAGACAAGATACAATGATATACCTATTGATAGAAATAAGGAAATTAACAAAAATGCATCACGAAAAATGGCAAGAAACGCGTATATGCCAGCAAATAAAAGAAAACACAACGCTTTCCAGCAAACAACAAAACCAAGAATTCCAGTTGTCTGCTATCTGGATATTACCATACTCCTCACCGCACCCTGGCTAACATTAAAACGCCACGATAGACTACAAGCAAGTCCACAAGAGAACATTCGTAGAGAATCTATAAATCATCCAGATCCCATCGAGGCAACTCGCCTCTCGATTTCCCTCTGCAAAAATGGAGTCCTGTGGTTCTACCTCGTCCACCTTCCCGGTCGACACCTCCCTCTCGCTGGCCATCCATGTCGACGACGAGAAGCTAGGGCAAAAGACACCGACGGCATCGTCCCACACGCCGTCTTCGGCTTCCAAGAGGCTGCAGGAGGTGTCCCTCCCGCCCACGTTCACCTGTAAGTTTTGCCCCCGCTCCTTCGGAACAGCCCGGGCGCTCGGTGGGCACCAGAAGGTGCACAGCACGCTCCAACGGACGCGGCGCAACAACCGGAAGGCGCACATGAGCCGTCGTCCCGCTTGGTACTCGGTCGCCAGCGCCCTGCGCACCGCATGCCTCCACGCTCGGCCCTTCGACGCATGGCACACCCACTACGACTACTCCGTCCCGCTTTCGTTCCCATGGCAAACCGGGACCGGCCCTGGAGGTCTTGCTCCCGCTCAACCGTCATCTGCGGTGCTGGGCAATGGATACGGCGGCAATGGAGAAGGGGGTCATCTTGGACGCCAGCAAGGCGTGAGTGAAGTGAATCAGGAGGAGACCACCAACGGGATTGATCTAACCCTGAAGCTCTAGATTAGGGCTTTCAGCTTTGGATTGGTTTTGTAACCTCGAAGAATAAGTTGTTTCGTTATGTTTGATTGTTTGAATTTTCTGTTTGTTGCATCATCTTAAGGTCGAGATTACTTAAGTGCGTCTCCTTGTAATTCTGTACTAAATGCAAATTGTGATCAATCGATGTACTTGGACGGTGATATTTCAAAAGCATAATTCAAGCAGGTGGTTATCTGGATGAGTTTTAGCCATGGGCCTTTCCCTAAGATGGAGTGATGTTCTTCCTTCTTGCCTATGTTACTGTAAAAAAAAGGAACTCTATTACTGTTCTTCGTTCAAAATTAAAAGTGAATACTGTATGAGTTGCAGAAACAGACAGTATGGAAATAGTGTCTCAAATCGTTTATTTCTCATGTAATTAATAACGAAGTTGTACAACTATCTACGTAAATGTGATCTAATCTTTTCAACAAAAAATAATTATTTTTCTTATATTTGTGTAGAGTTTAAATCAAGGTTGAATTTACAGTTAATCTCTTAAGTTACACAGGTACTAAGGGCTATTATGTATGTGAGGACATATTGGGGGGGGGGGGGGGGGGGTGGCATTTTCGCTACTGGGAGGACATACTTCTGCGTGAATGGTAACATGAAAAAAATAGTAAATGCTTAAAAAATTGAATTATTTTGTGGATTTTCGTTTTAGTTTCGCAAGCATGCTTGACAATTTTCATGCGAAACGGAGAAACGGTGTTTCGTTGGTGAAAAAGACAAATTTGGAATAACATTTGGTGTTCAATTTGTTTTTTTGCACATGCCAAAATGCTTAACCTTTTTGCCTAAAAATTTGCACGTAGCATTTGGATGTGACTAAAAACATGTAAACAAAATATCTTGATTTTTTTAGACATTTCAAAAATTATTTTTGGCCGAATTTAATTTCTGATATTAAGCTTCATCTCCTCTAATATTCATAACATAATTCGATCTCTTCACTAGCTAAAAAACTCTCATCCAAGTCTTTATCGCAGATAGAGGACAAAAAGTTATTGTTCTTTGAGAAAATAAATATCACCGGTGCAGGCATGTGATAAGAAAAGCACATTAAACAAATAGCTTTTTAAATAACCGCTAGCAATAGCATCATACATAGCATAAAAATGCCTCATATATACTGTAAAAAGGTGTATCACAGACGCATAAGCTCCCCGTTGAGAAGCCTACACAATATAAAAGACATAACACAAACAACACATATGTCCTTCTTAGGGCCAGTTGTGACTTTACTGGCCCAAGGAAAAACTAGAAGCCCAGGCCCTTGCATACAAACATTAAATATGTATAATAATCTGTATGAGTGAACATGTAAAAATTCCATAGGGGGTTGGGCATAGGCTATGTATAGATAGTGAATTAGAGGCATACTATACTCGTGGTGGCCCTGCGGGTGCTGAGCGATCTCTCAGTGACTCGGCCCGTTGGCATAGCTACATGCAGGGCCATTATACATACCACCATCAAGTGGAGGATCTCTATGCATTCAAAATTGTAGTCAGGCAGCCAAGTGGTCGTCCTTCCCAGGGAAAGCGCCAAGGACGAGTTCAGGGTGTATGTCGTTCTAGATGTAGTCTACATTGATCAACCACACCGATCAACCAGGAGGTATTATGAGGTGAGGTGGATGTCTTGCCACGACCGGGTCACCATTCTACTTGCGGATCATTCGATGGGACACGGTCTGGATGGTGCTAGGGGCACCTCCAACATTTTTTACGTGCAAACTCCTTCAGACATTATGCTAGTGGCATATCCAATGGACAATCCGACATTTCTTAGAGAGAAATGTTCAAAATTCAAAAATCTAGAGAACAATTCTATTTCAATTTAACCTGGTAAACCACCTCGTGCTTTAATGACTTACCTAAAATGTTAGCACATGATGCCATAAGTAATATTTTAGTAGTTAGCAGTTTAAAAATGCATTTGGGTAGTAGACATGACAACAGAAGGTGAGGTAAGATGCTTCGATATTGAAGGCTGACTAAGCAGGAGTAGCATGTCGGTCAACACATATGAAATCAACTCGAGTGACAATTGCATGCGAGGGCTCGCATGAGAATGAGCATCAAAATTGTCTTGGTTAATCAAGGATGGACATAGGCTGCTACAATTAGTCTTCCCACGGAATAGGCTACTACATGGACATAGGTAGGCTCACTAGTAGTGAGCACAGTTTGCACTTTAGTGGCTAGTTAGGCGCTAGTTAATGGAGACTCGTCAATAGTAAGTAGCGGCTAGTGGGGAGTGGGGAGTGGCATGTGGATCACTCATGAGTTGGAACTTAACGGCAGTGACAAGCATGCAAAATGAATCATCAATGTGAACCATCTCAATAGTGATGCACACTCCCCGGGGGCAATGTGCCTTTACTCATTGTCGTGGTTTATCCAGCTAATGAATACTACATGCTGGTATATCTAGTGGGAAGGTAGTCATGTGGTCTAGGGTGAAATTTTTCAGAGACCAGCCATGATGGCTCAAGTGATCACAACTTTGACTACAAACTATTTTTTAGCTTAGAATGTGGAGGTGGAACCAGGACAGAAAAAAGTGGGAGAGAGAGAGAGAGATAGAAGGGGAGTTACAGGGAGTACTATAGAAACCGAGCACAATAAAGTGGCTGAATATTGGAGAAAAGGATGGGAAACAGAGGTCAAAGGGTTGTAAAGAGTGAAGGTGGGAAGTAGTTTGATGAGTGTTTGAAATTTGGTACTTGAAGAAGTATGTAAATAATTTTAGAAGTAAATAAAAAAGTCCTTAGTTGGGTGTTGTTGGCCAGACAATCGACAGAGATTAAAAATACGAGTGGTTCATTGCTTAGTCTAGTGTCGACTTAGAAACACTCTACAAAAAGGATACGTAGTCACCCCTCCATTAACCTTGGCAAGCAGTAACATGAGTTATTGCATTTTTTGACAAAATGACTGTAAAGGAGGCTCCTACAGTATAATTGTCGCAACAAACCAAATTTGGAAGTATCATGCCTCGAACTTTGGTGGGTGTGAAGGCATTAGCCCCTTTCCAGCACTAGGAGATATTGTGTTCATTGAGTACCTAACTATAATTCGAGTGTTTGCTAACCTATGGTCAACAAATGCAAGGATTTTATAGGTCTAAATGTTTGCCAAGTAATTTCTATTCCACTTGGTTTCGGGGGGCCTTTGTCGAGTGCCCAACGTAAAACACATGGAAAGGAGATGGGCACTCAACAAACATATATATGTTCACTCGACTAATTCACCGATTCTAGTTGTGAGCTTGTGTGCGGTGCATAGATGGCAAAGGCAACAAGAAGGGTATGTTATGTTGAACATAGACACTAATTTTTGTGCTAATATGGGAACATGCGCAACAGAGGCGGTTATTATGTATGACCATGCAAGCTTAATATAGAGTAGCAAGTATATTTGGCATTAGTTATGGCATCGCCGCCTTGAATGTGGAATATCAAGTTCTAGCGGGGGGAGGGGGCTTAGGGTAGGAGATGACCTTAGGAACTACCATCACTTGTGGGGCCCTAGGTAGAACCTAGGTGCCCCCTATAGATGCCCAGGTCAAGTAGGCGCCTAGGGAAGGTGTTAAGGTAGCCCATGGGCCACCATGTGGTCCAGGTTTGCCTACTTGGTCCTCCTCTATGTATGTATAAACCTGATACATTATTTTTCTTTTTTCTTGAACTTTTCTTTTATTGACTTGTTGAAATTTTAAAAGGTATTTTAACAAGCAGGAATTATAGTCTATGAAATTAAAGTGACTAAACTAAAGTGAAAATAGTGACTAAAAGGGTGAAGATAGTCGATGGAAATTACTTTACCTTTATGAAAATGATATATCAATAAGGCTGATCAATTCTTATCTTATTAATAAACTTTTCACAAGAACCAAATCCATTATATATTAAATTTTTACTCTAAGTTATCTCAATATTGATAGAGATAATTCCTATTGTAACACTTTGAAATATCTTCTTCAAAAGAGGCATAGGACAAAATTAACCTTTCAATAGTGATAGTCAGCACCATTATTGAGGGAGGATAATATTTAATCTGATTCATACTTTCCTTGGAAAATAAATATGTTAGTTTACATAAACATTTAAAGTAACCTTCCCAGAAATGGTATTGTCAGAAATGGTCTTCCTAGAATAATAGATAAGCTAACATCCTCGGCCATATCAAGGACAAGAAAGGCTAGAAGGATCTAAGCACTAAGAACCACCACTCGGACGTCTTCACAAATGCAAATATACATTTGCGAGGATATAGTCAATTTGTCTTTATGAAGAGAGAAAACCATGACACTTAGACCTTCACGTAAATCACATAAAAATATATTTAATATAAAGCTTCTTTGAATGGTGTAAGGTATAGTGCGAATCTGAGGGTCTCCTAATTTCTCAGGATTTTTTCCTCTAAGAGAATAGTTCGCGAGCATAGTAGATTTACTTTTCCAAGGTATCTTTCTTTTATTAGTGATTGTATATTTCATATAGTTGTAGTAAGAAGTGATCTTAATATCTTTATTCACAGGGATTTACAAAAAAAATGATTCATGAAAATATCTTAGTATCACAGATAGGAATGTCATGTTTATCATTAGTTTCATGAGAGTGTCTATCATCTTTATTAATAATAGACTTTTCACAAGTTATTCTAGAAGATTCGTCACTTTTATATTTATGCTTTTCTTTTTATTCAAAGAAGTACTAGGGGTTGTCCAATTAGCCTTTAGTTAATCTTGAACAATCCTAATAGTACGGCCATCGGGATACAAATGATCTTGGATGGAGGCAAAACCCCTAGTGTCTACCCCATAATTTTTATTGCTAGGATGTGCCATTTCATGTGTAATTCTTTCTGACTCATCATGCTTTGTATGAGCTGAGTTCGAATCACATCAAAATGTTTAGCAATCCCTTCTATATTATTCATATGTCTCTCTAATTTGTAGATATTTTTTCGATCCTATTAAAGTTGGCAGAAGGATTCCTTTTGATTTCCATGTTAAAATGATATTGTTCAACGAGAACATTATTTATTTTCTCATGGCTAGGAAGCTTATCATCCAGGAGATCACCTTCATCAAATTCATAAATAGAATTAACTTTAATAACAAGACCTAAAAGCTGAGGTGGAAAGTGTCACCCAAGATGCGTAATTTCTCTAATTCATCAGTCGGAATACATTTTTTCTGAAAAAAAATTCTCATCTTCTCTCATATCTTCATAATTTAGAGTATAGATACATATTTTATTTGTTATAGGGTCTGATAATAGCTCATTTGGATCCCGTCATCATAAATTTTAGCAATTCCATCATGAAGTTCCATACCTTCTTTCCATGTACTGTCCTTGATAACATTTCATGCATAGCTAGTTATTTATTGTTGTCTAAGATTCAGGGGTTAGAGCATTGTAGAATATATATATATATATATATATATATATATATATATATATATATATATATATATATATATATATATAACAGGGCATGATATTTAATACCACGAAGTTGATTAAAACCTAATAGCTTACAAATTATACCCCAAGTTTGCGGCAAAGCCTCAAGCTTGGTTTGAGAAAAAAATATGAATGCCTTCGACTACAACATAAAATTTATGCACTAGCATATATTTTTCCCATAAAACACTGGTACATCGACTCTCTATACAAACGGTTTTTAACCCCTTTCCGCGACGGAGTTTTAAACTGCGGGCTTGCCTGTGTGTGCGATTGGGGGGTCCTTCCCACACAACCCACAAATCATTGGTGATAGGCAGCAATGATGCAGACGTGTTGCCAAATGTAATCGTACGCGATGCAAGAACATATCACACACACTACATTCTGGCGCACGTATCGGATTGGTGATCAATCGTGCACGTCTCTCACCACTCAAACTATTCTAATTACGTAGTTAAACTAAACGGTGTTGCACATTGGACAGTTTGCAAAATAAGACCTAAGGCACACGAGCCCTCCTAGAAACTATGGGCGATATGTGCCCATCTCACACGAGTATTCTATGGCAATCGTCTGTCATGCATGAGACGATCGCACAAGTTTCCTGAACAATTCACAAGTGGTATTGCAGTTTGCATTGGCCATAGTTTCCTATAAGCTCTCGTGTGCGATAATGTGCTATCACAAATGGCTCAGGACTCCCTATGCACACATAGAAGTGCTGCAAATCATCTGTGATTTGTTGTGTATCACCAACGGTTCCGCTATGAGTGACGTGTGCTTTCTTTTCCAGATCGCACACGTTTCCTGAACAATTTACGAGTGTGATTGTATTTTGCACTTACCATGGTTTCCAAGAAGCTCTTGTGTGCAATAATGTTCTATCACAACGGTTCACGAGCCCCTACGCACACTTAGAATTGCTACAAGTTGCCTGCAATTTCTTGTGTATCACCAACGATTGCGGTATGAGTGACGTGTACTTTCCGTTAAGGATCACACACATTTCTTGAACAATTTACGAGTGGGATTGTATTTTGCATTGGCCACGGTTTCCTATAAGCTCTCGTGTGTGATAATGTTCTACCACAAATGGTTCAGGAGCCCATATGCACACGTGCAAGTGCTGCAAATCATCTGTGATTTGTTGTCTATCATCGACGGTTCCACTATTGGTGACAACCGCTTTCCGTTCTGAATCGCACACGCTAATGAAGCGTGTGCGCATCAATGGCCAGGTTAAAGAAAAAATATAGCATTTGAATCGCGTTGGAAAAAGCTAATTCATCACAATATGCAATCGAACAAATAATGTCCACATGAATAACATTCCTCAGAATTCACAACGATGTGCAATGGAACAAATGCTAGCTAAACTCCACTGATTTATCGACATATGCAGTACCTAATCATTGTGTATGTATTACGAAGACCTCATCACATGGATACAAATGCATCCATGTGTATATGTTTAGCGGCTAACTCTTACTCTTTCTTTCATGAGAAAACATGCCGAAATATTAATTATCACAGTGGGCTTGATGTAGTGATTCAGGAAGATGTTACTGATAAATCTCCTAACCACTAGCAATTCACCAGTGGAGAGCGATTCAAGGGTCATCGGTTCAAAGATGAGTTGTAGGATTTTTAAGATCAGAATGTGTCGTACGAGTGGAGTAGAAGATATTAATTAAGATACAGACTTTCTGGTACTAGTTCGCGAGCATCGTCACAACAATTAGTAGATTTGCAGATGAAGAGCATGTGTTTGAAAACATAGTATCCACAAAGGTTGGCCGATGCTTGTTGCTGAAGACATTGAATTTTTGTACAAAATTAGTCATGTATTTGCCCTGTTAGGAACAACCTAACAAGTGTCAGATGTAAATTTTTTTGGAGAGAAATAGAAAGAGGTTTATTTAGAAACTTGAACATTTGACTAGCGTAAGAAAAGGTATTTGCAAACTTTTGGATGCATTTCTCGAAAATAACGGATTTCGGTGTCTTACCAGAGAAATGATCTCGTGCTCTAGAGGTAGTTCCCTCTTCAACTGGTTCCCTGGTTTAGTTTTGCACAATGCCAACACACTACAAATGAAGGTTATTTTTCACGTACTCAATTCTTGAACCAGATATGAATGCAAATTTCAACATCATTGAATTCAATCACTATCCATGAATTCTTGAAGATGCGTCAGATCCTAATGCTTTATTGACTCCCTGAGAGAATCCAGGTAGTAAACTATATTCTTCTTTGGAACAATGACTACCAAGATCTAGTGAATGCTATAAGAAAACCATGAACTTACAAACTATGTCAAAATTTGAAGATGATCAATGTATGCATGGTTTTTTATGTGACTTACCCTTCATGATATGGCCAGAGAAATATTCCACATGGGGCGTGGAACCCAAGATACTAGCGACCTTGTTAATGGCCCACTCATGTTCATCCTTATCACGTAATAATGAGCCATTTGCTACTACAGGATCTATGAAATACACTCTCACCCTTTTTCTTCTCTGCGCGATCAATCCCCTGAGAGGAATACAATATAGTTAGCTTCTTTTCATTTACAACCTTGTATGAAGAAGGTGATCAGAGTTTGTGAAGTACTACAAAATCCAGCATCTAACAAGTGTGCCATCAAGCACATTGAAGTTGAAGAAGAGATGTAAGTCCTTGAAACCCACACTGATGGAACCCAGATCGTGGCGGAAATGATCTCTGCCATAGTGGACTAGCATAACCTTATGACCCTTTGACATTTGATCCATGCAATATTTATGTAACATGCGACAGCTAGAACTGCACTCCTCAAAGTATTCGTCAACAAGAAATGGCTGCCATGTATGTAACTGCATGCTTGAAGTATGTTTGATTTATTTTTAGCAAACATCCTGTCAAATTCTTCATTGTTCAGGCTGTCAGAACCAATATTACTCTCTGATTCGAACAACTTGCTAGTAATTTGGTTCTGGGCGATGAGTGCTTTAAGTAAGAGGCTATCGTTCTCATTTGTCCTCGGTCTCAGGGCCCCTTCCTCGGGGGTGCAACCTTTTGTCCGCTTCCTTCTTGGTACTTGAAGCACTTCTGGTGCAAGGTCTGGATGGTTGAAAGGTATACTGTTGGGCAGACGATGAAGCTACGAGGACTGCTAAGAAAACAGTTTAGCTATGCCAGAGTGATGGGCTAGCAGTGCTGCTGTGACAGACTGCTGGGTTGTAGGAGCAAAGGCCTCGAATTACGGACCAAGCATTGAAGCTATGTCGGTTTTCTGTGCAGGTGGTGCCAACTTGTCGTCGTGCTGTGGAGGTTGTGCCAACGCATTGCTTTGCCGAGTAGGCAGTGCCGACGCATCGGTATGTTGATCATGTCGTTACGAACCGATGGACTAATGAGCCATCAGTTACGGAACTTTGGACTGCTTAGCAAGCAATTTTGAAGCATCAAACTGCTTAGTAGTACGTTCCACCAGGTTGGATATTGAGCATGGAGTGTTGCTGAGTCTCCCGCTGCTGCTTTAGTGGCCGGCATCTGAATCGGTGATGCGTCTTCAGAAGTTGTAGGCCTTGCCACTAGTTGTTCAGGGGCGGACGATGACATGCCATGTATGGCACAAAGTCGGGTGGGCTGTGATGCATCAGCCGTCAGATTACAAGTATTAGGTTCCTCAGGAGAACCACAGGAGAGCTTTTGTGGCAAGGAGAGAGTCACCGGTTGAAGGGCGACATTGGTTGCTCTTGGCGGGTGATGTCTTCCAGAACTACGTCAGTATTTCCCCAAAGAGGAAGGGATGATGCAGCACAGCAATAGTAGGTATTTCCCTCAGTGATGAGACCAAGATTATCGAACCAGTAGGAGAACCACGCAACACTACATGAACACTACATGAATGACATGTGCACACAAATAACAAATAATCGCAACCCGACGTGTTTAAGGGGTTGCCAATCCCTTTCGGGTAACATTGCCAGAAATTGGCAAGAAGACGTGAGAAAGTTGTAATAATTTGATAGATAGATCGCCAAATAAAATAAAGTGCAGCAAGGTATTTTTGGTTTTTTGAAAATACAGATCTGAAAATTAAAGCAAAATAAAAATAGATCGCAAAGGAAAATATATTAAAGAAGAGACCTGGGGGCCGTAGATTTCACTAGTGGCTTCTCTCGAGAAAAATAGCAAACAGTGAGTAAACGAATTACTGTTGGGCAATTGATAAAACTTCAAATAATCATGATGATATCGAGGCAATGATCACTATATAGGCATCACGTCCAAGATTAGTAGACCAACTCCTGCCTGCATCTACTACTATTACTCCACACATCGACCGCTATCCAGCATGCATCTAGTGTATTAAGTTCATGGAAAAATGGAGTAATGCAATAAGAGCGATGACATGATGTAGACAAGATATATTTATGTAGAAATATACCCCATCTTGTTATCCTTAATAGCAATGATACATACGTGTCGGTTCCCCTTCTGTCACTGGTATCAAGCACCGTAAGATCGGACCCATCACAAAGCACCTCTTCCCATTGCAAGATAAATAGATCAAGTTGGCCAAACAAAACCCAAAAATCAGAGAAGAAATATGAGGCTATAAGCAATCATGCATATAAGAGATCAAAGAAGCCTCAAATAACTTTCATGGATAAAAAGATAGATCTGATCATAAACTCAAAGTTCATCGGATCCCAACAAACACACCGCAAAAAGAGTTACATCATATGGATCTCCAAGAGACCATTGTATTGAGTATCAAAAGAGAGAGAGGAAGCCATCTAGCTACTAACTACGGACCCGTAGGTCTACAATGAAATACTCACGTATCATCAAAGAGGCACCAATGGACATGATGAACCCCTCCGTGATGGTGTCTAGATTGGATCTGATGGTTCTGGAACTTGCGGCGGGTGGAATTGATTTTCGTCGACTCCCCTAGGGTTTATGGAATATTGGGGTATTTATAGAGCAAAGAGGCAGTTCAGGAGGCCACCGAGGTGGGCACAACCCACAGGGCGCGCCTGGGCCTCCAGGCGCGCCCTTGTGTCTTGTGATCACCTCGGGCTCCCTCTTCAGTACTTACTTGGCCCACTCGATGTCTTCTGGTCCAAAAAATCCACAAAAAGTTTCACTGCATTTGGATTCCATTTTGTACTGATTTTGTGCGATGTAAAAAACATGCTGAAAATAGCAACTGGCACTTGGCACTATGTCAATAGGTTAGTACCAAAACATGATATAAAATGATTGTAAAACATCCAAGAATGATAATATAACAGCATGGAACAATAAAAATTATAGATACATTGGACATGTATCAGCATCCTCAAGCTTAATTCATGCTCGTTCTCGAGTAGGTAAATGATAAAAGCAGAATTTTTGATGTGGAATGTGGCCTAACATGTTCATCTCATATTCTTTTCTTTATAGCATGGACATTTGTGCTTTTATATGGTTCAAAGCAATAGTCTAGTTTTCACATGAGGACTTTAATACTCAAGCATATCAACAAGGAAGCGTGTCTTTCAAAATATCAACGCTAAAGCAAGTTATCCCTAGCCCATTATGCTCAATCATTGATCCATTCATGAAACACACTCGCATATTAGCTACACCCAATGCTCAAGTACGATCATAGTGCCCCTTAGTTGGTGCTTTATAAGAGAAGATGGAGACTCAAATAAAAAAATTGCATAAAGTAAATAGAAAGGCCCTTCGCGGAGGGAAGTAGGGATTTATAGAGGTGCCAGAGCTCAAAGCGAAAAAGATAGAGATAAAACATTTTGGGTGGAATGCTTTTCATGTCAACGAAAATGATCGAGTAGTTTCCAATACTTTCCATGCTAGATATATCATAGGCAGTTCCAACAGAAATTAAAGTTTATTCCTTTTTCAACCATACTTTCACTTTCCATGGCTAGCCATACCCATGGGTGCCTTCCATACCAACACTTTCCAAGGAATCTAATATTTGACAACATAAAGTAAATTCATTTTTCATTTCGGGACTGGGCATCCCTAATACCTTTGCCTTACTCTCGAGCAATGACAAGTGAATGAACACTCATCGTGAGAATAACATATCTAGCATTGAAATATATTAGCCACCCCCTACCGTTTCATGAGCGGTACGAGCACACAAAAGAAAAATTTATTTTGAAAATTAGAGATGGCACATACAAATTTTCTTAGAACAACAAAAGAATACTGCATATAGGTAGGTATGGTAGACTCATGTGGCAAAACTGGTTTAAAGGATTTTGGATGCACAAGTAGTGATCATACTTAGTGCAAAATGAAGGCTAGCAAAAGATTGAGAAGCGACCAACCAAGTAATGAAAAATATCATAAGAGAGCATTAACCATAATTAACACCGAATAATGCGCCACAAGTAGGATGTAATTTCATTGCATAACTATTGACTTCCGTGCTTGCATAGGGAATCACAAACCTTTATACCAATATTCTTACTAAAGCATAATTACTCATCAACATGACTCACATATCACATCATCATATCTCAAAACTATTATAAGGAATCAAGTTTATTTTTGCCAGTGATCTTCATGAAAGTTTTCACTATATCCTCCTTGGATATCTATCACTTTGTAACTAATTTTCATGTGTTTCTTTTGATAAGCTCAAACAGAGATAAGTGAAGATCATGAGCATAATATTTCTTTCTCTCAAATTAATTTAAGTGAAGCAAGAGAGAATTTCTTAAAAAATTACTAACTCTCAAATAAATCTCAATGAAGCATGAGAGTATTTCTTAAAAAATACTAAAGCACACCGAGCTCAAAAATGTATAAGTGAAGCACTAGAGCAACTCCATACCTCATAAAGATTTAAGTGAAGCATAGAGAGCAATTCTAACAAGTCATTGCATAATTTTGGCTCTCTCAAATAGGTGTGTCCAGCAAGGATTCATGACTTAAAATAAATAAAAATAAAAACAAGAAAAGACTCATATCATACAAGACGCTCCAAGCAAAACTCATAGTATGTGACGAATAAAAATACAGTTTTGAGTAAAATACCGATGATCGTTAGAAGAAAGAGGGGATGCCACTCGAGCATCCCGAAGCTTAGTTGCTTGCTTCTCTTTGGATAATAGCTTGGGATGCCATGGGCATCCCCAAGCTTAGGCTATTCTTACTCCTTATTCGTTCATCCATCGTAACATCACCCAAAACATGAAAACTTCAATCACACAAAACTCAACAAAACCTTCATGAGATCCGTTAGTATAAGAAAGAAAATCACTACTATAAGTATTGTAGCAAACCCATTCATATTTTATTCTTGCATTATCTCTACTATATTCCAATCTTTCTATGGCAAAAACGCTTCAAAGAAAACCATAGAATCAACAAAACAAGCACACAATGCAAAGAAAACAGAATCTATCAAAAATAGAACAGTTTGTAGAAATCTGGATATTTCGAATACTTATGTAACTCAAAAGATTCTAAAAATTTAGGACCACGTGAGAAATTTGTATATTAATCTTCTGTAAAAAGAATCAGTATTTTATTGCGTTTCTATTAAAAATGAGACTTATTTTCGTGAGCGCAAAAGTTTCTGTTTTTCAGCAAGATCAAATCAACTATCACCCAACATGATCCCAAAGGCTTTACTTGGCACAAACATTAATTTAAACCACAAAAACACAATCATAATAGTAGCATAATTGTGCAAACACTCAAGAACAGAAAGAAAAAGACAAAAATGAATTTTATTCATTGAGTTGCCTCCCAACAAGCGCTATCGTTTTATGCCCCTAGGTAAGCAAAAGATTTCAATGATGCTCACATGAAAGATAGTAATTAAAACACGAAGAGAGCATCATGTAACATGTGAAAAATGCATTTAAGTCTAACATACTTCCTATGCATAGGCATTTTATAAGCAAACAAATTATCAAGACAAGCAATTTCTAGCATATGCAAGGTAGAAGATTAAAACATTGACGATCTCAACATAACAAGAGGTAATTTAGTAACTTAAAAATTTCCACCACAATATTTTCCTATCTCATAATAATTACATGTAGGATCATAATCAAATTCAATAATATAGCTATCATATAAAATTTTCTATTCATGATCCACATGCATAGAAGTTTTATAATTTTCCAAGATAGTGGGATTAACATCAACTAAAGTCATGACCTCTCCAAACCCACTTTTATCAAAAAATTCACAAGATTTAACACTCTCCAAATATGTGAGATTATTTTTACCTAGAGTTGACACTCTTCCGAATGCACATTCAATATTATTGCAAACATATTCATCATGAGGCTTAAATAAACTATCTGGATCATAAGAATCATTATCACCCCAATCATGATCATTGCAATAAGTAGTGGACATAGCAATATTAGCATCCCCAGGCTTGGGATTTGGCATATTATTAGCACAATTGACATTAATAGAATTTATAATAGCATCATTGCAATCATGCTTTTCATCTAAGGAGCTATTAGGAACCACTTTATAAATTCCTTCTTTTAACACTTCATCACAATTTTCAGATCCATGAATCTCAAGCAAAACTTCATAAAGATAATCTAGCATACTCAACTCACTTGCAATTGGTTCATAATTTAAAAAGATTACCAAGTGGATGAGGATTCATATCAATAGATTTTTAGCAAGCGAAGATGCAAGAAAATAAGAGACACATGGCAACACAAGCAACAAGAGATCTGACACGTAAAAGGCAAATGGAAAGAAGGCGAATAAAACGGCAAATTTTTGTGAAGTGGGGGAGAGGAAAACGAGACGCAAATGGCAAATAATGTAAATTGCAAGGAGATCAGATTTGTGATTAGGAGCCTGGTAGATGTTGATGATGTCTCCCAGACAACGGCGCCAGAAATTGGTACATGCCCGGGACACTATCTTGACGTGATCCTCCCTGGCAACAGCGCCAGAAATTCCTTTTGTTGTCTGCTAGAACTACGTCGGTATTTCCCCAAAGGGGAAGGGGTGATGGAGAATATCAAAGGTAGGTATTTCCCTCAGTGATGAGACCAAGGTTATCAAACCAGTAGGAGAACCACGCAACACTACGTGAACGGCACCTGCACACAAATAACAAATACTCGCAACCCGACGTGTTAAAGGGGTTGTCAATCCCTTTTGGGTAACGGTGCCAGAAATTGGCAAGCAGACGTGAGAAAGTTGTAATAATTTGATAGATAGATTACCAAATAAAATAAAGTGCAGAAAGGTATTTTTTTGTTGTTGGAAATATAGATATGAAAATAAAAGCAAATAAAAATAGATTGCAAAGGCTAATATATTAAAGAAGAGACCCGGGGGCCATCGATTTCACTAGTGGCTTCTCTTCAGAAAAATAGCAAATGGTGGGTAAATGAATTACAGTTGGGCAACTGATAAAACGTCAAATAATCATGACGATATCCAGGCACTAATCATTATATAGGCATCACGTCCAAGATTAGTAGATCGACTCCTGCCTACATCTACTACTATTACTCCACACATCGACCGCTATCCAGCATGCATCTAGTGTATTAAGTTCACGGAAAAATGGAGTAATGCAATAAGAGCGATGACATGATGTAGACAAGATATATTTATGTAGAAATATACCCCATCTTGTTATCCTTAATAGCAATGATACATACGTGTCGGTTCCCCTTCTTTCACTGGGATCAAGCTTCGTAAGATCGAACCCATCACAAAGCACCTCTTCCCATTGCAAGATAAATAGATCAAGTTGGCCAAATAAAACCCATATATCAGAGAAGAAATACGAGGCTATAAGCAATCATGCATATAAGAGATCAAAGAAGACTCAAATAACTTTCATGGATAAAAAGATAGATCTGATCATAAACTCAAAGTTCATCGGATCCCAACAAACACACTGCAAAAAGAGTTACATCATATGGATCTCCAAGAGACCACTGTATTGAGAATCAGAAGAGGGAGAGGAAGCCATCTAGCTACTAACTACGGACCCGTAGGTCTACAATGAACTACTCACGCATCATCGGAGAGGCACCAATGGACATGATGAACCCCTCTGTGATGGTGTCTAGATTGGATCTGGTGGTTCTGGAACTTGGGGCGGCTGGAATTGATTTTCGTCGAGTCCCCTAGGGTTTATGGAATATTAGGGTATTTATAAACCAAAGAGGCGGATCAGGAGGCCACCGAGGTTGGCGCAACCCACCATGGCGTGACTGGGCCTCCAGGCGCGCCCTTGTGTCTTGTGCTCACCTCGGGCCCCCTCTTCGGTACTTCTTTGGCCCACTGGATGACTTCTGGTCCAAAAAATGCAGAAAAAATTTCGCTGTGTTTGGATTCTGTTTGGTATTGATTTCTTGAGATGTAAAAAAACATGCAGAAAACAACAACTGACACTTGGCACTATGTCAATAGGTTAGTAACAAAAATGATATAAAATTATTATAAAACATCCAAGAATGATAATATAATAGCATGGAACAATAAAAAATTATAGATACGTTGGAGACGTATCAGCAGGGCTTGAGGGATCTTATCCATGAAGTCTATTTCCTTTCATGGCCACTGGATATGATGTAATAGTGTTTTTCCTAAGGTCCTCTGCTCATCATAGTCCCGTAGGACATTCTTCAGGGCAAATTCACTGAATCCGGGCTTTACTTCAGTCACGTAGCGCTTCATACAATATGGCTTCAATGGCACATTGTCCAACAAGAGGCCCCATTCCGAGCGGGTGGGCAACCCAAGGTTGTTTCACATTTTAACGTACCTTCATAATGTGCAAGAACACTCCTCGGTGTGTCTATCATTCCAGATAGATCAGGTATAGCATCATCATGCACAGCTGTAGTATCAGTGTCACTGGGTTCAACTGATGCAGATTTACTCTTGTGCGGTATTGTCGCGCAATAAGCATCATCCTCCATGCCCGCCTCCCCTCCCTCTCTATCTCTTAGTGTTAGAGTCTTTTGCATCATCTGTGACTCCTCAACTTCCATCCGAAGCCCACATACATGTCCCTCCTAAATCTTTCATACAATTGATTATGCTTCTGTTCACTCCTCGCTTTTTTCATGGTGAGCCTCTCTTCTTTTCTGAGTGTGAAAGCCCTCTTGTGTGGGACATTGACACCTATACCCCTTACACAGCCAGGGGGCTCTTTTGTTTGCGGAGTATCATACAAAATGTCACATGGCCCTAAGTTCCTATAGAACCTTCCAGGGAAGTTGGAAGCCTTTACCATCACATGATACACTTCTTTGTCATGAGAGTTTTCAAAGTAATAAGTTACATCGTGACACTGATGACCTACAAGTATAGGGGATCAATTGTAGCTCTTTTGGATAAGTAAGAGTGTCGAACCCAACAAGGAGTAGAAGGAAATGACAAGTGGTTTTCAGCAAGGTAATGTCTACGAGTGCTGAAATTGTAAGTAGCGGAATAGTTTGATAGCAAGATAATTTGTAACGAGCAAGTAACGATAGTAGTAGAAAAAGTGCCCAATCCTTTTGAGGCAAAGAACATGCCAAAATGGTCTCTTATAATAAGCAAAGTGTTCTTGAGGGTACACGGGAATTTCATCTAGTCACTTTCATCATGTTGGTTCAATTCGTGTTCGCTACTTTGATAATTTGATATGTGGGTGGACCAGTGCTTAGGTGTTGTTCTTACTTGAACAAACCTCCTACTTATGATTAACCCTCCCGCAAGCATCTGCAACTACGAGAAAAGTATTAAGAATAAATTCTAACCATAGCATTAAACTTTTGGATCCAATCGGCCCCTTACTGAATAGCGCATAAACTGGGGTTTAAGCTTCTGTCACTCTCACAACCCATCATCTAATTGCTACTCCACAATGCATTCCCTTATGCCCAAATATGGTGAAGTGTCATGTAGTCGACGTTGACATGACACCACTAAGGAAATCACAACATACATACTATCAAAATATCGAACACATATCAAGTTCACATGATTACTTGCAACATGATTTCTCTCGTGACCTCAAGAAGAAAAGTAACTAATCACAAATGATAAACATGCTCATGATCAGAGGAGTATTAAATGGCATTTTGGATCTGAACATATAATCTTTCACCAAATAAAGCATATAGTAATCAACTATAAGATGTAATCAACACTACTAGTCACCCACGAGCACCAATATATAGTTCCGGTAACAAGATTGAACACAAGAGATGAACTAGAGTTTGAGATGAGATGGTGCTATTGAAGATGTTGATGGAGATTGCCCTCCCCAAGATGGGAGAGTTGTTGGTGATGATGATGACGATGATTTCCCCCTCCGGGAGGGAAGTTCCCTCGGCGGAATTGCTCCGCCGGAGGGCAAAAGTGCTCCTGCCCAAGTTCCGCCTCAAGGCAGCGGCGCTCTGTTCCAACCTTATTTTTTCTAGGTCAAAATGACTTATATACTAGAAGATGGGCACTGGATGTGGGCCTGGGTGAGCACAACCCACTAGGGCGCGCCTGGGCTCCCTGGCACGCCTAGGTGGGTTGTGCCCACCTGGTGGGCCCCCTCTGGTAGTTATTTGCTCCAATAATTCTTAAATATTCCATAAAAAATCCTCGTGAAGTTTCAGCTCATTTGGAGTTGTGTAGAATAGGTAGCCTAACGTAGCGTTTTCAGGTCCAGATTTCCAGCTGCCGGAATTCTCCCTCTTTGTGTATACCTTGCATATTATGAGAGAAAAGGCATTAGAATTACTCCAAAAATCATTATTATGGATAAAAAATTATAAATAATAGTAAGAAAACATGATGCAAAATGGACGTATCAACTCTCCCAAGCTTAGATCTCGCTTGTCCTCAAGCGAAGACCGAAATAGAAAAACATGTCCACATGCTTTGAGAGAGAGAGAGAGAGAGAGAGGTGTCGATAAAAACAAAATACGGACATAGAAGCATCGTGTTGATTATTATAACAGCAATAAAATTAAACATAAGACTTTTATCATAGAACTTTTATCATATACTTCTCATGAATAAGTAACAATTCATCACACAATCGAAGTATGAAGCAAAAACTCTATTAAAAACCAACAAACTATGTTCTTAGTCAACTTTGCAACTACAATTCATCATCTTTTCAGGAAGGGTCACGTATCGGAGCCTTTAGGCAAGTCCACATACTCAACCATCATATAGTCTTCTATGATTGGTAACACTCACCGCGTACACATGAGCAAAACGTTTCAACCGGACACATAGAAATATAGGGGCTTATAGTTTCGCCTCCCAACGTATTCACCTCAAGGGTGATGTCAACAATAATAACTCATGCTATCTATATTCAACTGGACATATGTGCCTAGATCTTTCCTCACCACATGATGCTTGCCAAAGGAGAAAAATAAAAAGGAAAAGAAGGAAAAACTTAACTCTTTGCATAAAAGGAAATACACAAAAGTAAAAGATAGTCCCTTCGCAGAGGGAAGCAGAGGTTGCCATGCGCTTATTTGTTTGTATGCTCAACCCCTTAATGCAATAGAATGTCATGTTGGATTGCCCCTTGTGATAGTGACCTTTATTATGCAGTCCATCACTTTTATTCTTCACCATCGCAAGTTCATGCAACGCTCAATTTTATCTTACACTAAATGATCTCACACTTTTAGAAGCAATTTTTATTGCCATTTTGCACCGATGACAACTTACTTGAGGGATCTTGCTCAATCCCTAGGTAGATATGGTGGACACTTGAAAATAAGATTTGGGTTTAAGGGTTTTTGGATGCACAAGTATTATCTCTACTTAGTGCGCAATTTTTGGCTAGCAAAGATAGGGGGCAAGCACGACATGTTGAAGGATCTACAAGAATATGACTTCTATGTGAATCTAAACAAACATAAACCATTAAGTTGTCTTCCTTGTACAACGTCAACAATTTTGGCTCATAATATTTTTATGAGGGCTCACAATCACAAAAGATTTCTAGGATAGTATATTTATATGTGAATCTTCTCTTCCCTTATTAATTCTTTCATGAGTTGCATCATTGACTAATGCTATGTTTGTCAATCTCTAATAAAACTTTCTACTTATACTTTTCCTTATGTGGTGTCATCACCTACCATAGGATTAGTATATGATATTTTCTTTATTGGTTTCCTTTCTTTTATTTATTTCCTTTCTCTTTTTCTTTCTTTATTTCTTTTATTTTATTTGCAACATGAAAGTAAAGAAAGCAAAAACTCAACTAAACTTTATTATATAACTTGCACACGATTACAAGGATAGATCATTAAGCAAACTCTCAAACAAGAAAGGATCAAACTAAACTTTTATTCATCTAAAGCAAAGGATTGCACTAAAATAAGTAAATGCAAAAAGATAGTGGGATGATACGATACCAGGGTATCTCCCCCAAGCTTGGCGGAAGCCAAGGGGAGTGCCCATACCCGATACTCAGTTCTCTTTTGGTGGTGAAGAAGATGATGGTGATGATGATGTAGTATTCTCCAATATAACCATGTTTAGATCCTTCAAACCTTGAATCTCCCGAAGGGCTTGATAAATTAATTCATTGTTTTTCTTCACCTCAGCCATTATGTGTTTATTCTTCGGGCCCCACGATTTTGTTCCTGCACCATTTTCTCTTGGCCTAGATTTGCCCCAATTGGACGTCATGTGCCTACGAGGAGTATTCTCGAACCCATAATTGTGAATCAAATTGCAAAAGATGTTACTATGTAACTTATGTAAAGGCCTCCTCGGAGGGAGTTCTTCTTGCACTTCTTGGCTTGCTTGATTGTGTGAAGATCCCATGGCTTGATGAGGATTGGGGTGAGTAGAGATGCCAGCTAGTGTGCCCCTCTCGGAGGCCGAAGAGTGAACCCCAAAAGGATTTCCCCCCTCTTCCTCCATAGCAGCCTCTCCAGCTTCATCTCTCCTTAGATCCTCCTGAACCACTCTTGTGTATTCCTCTCCGTTATTGAAAGGTGAGGAAGACATGATGTTAGTCTAGCTGAATATGTGTAACACCCCGGATGTAACTTGCCATATTTATAACTCCGACTCTTGACATTTTCGGCTTTAAGTTATGAGATTCCCTTCGTGGTTGGGTTTTGTCTTCGTTTTGCATTTTGTTCATGTCATGCATTTCATATCATGTCATCATGTGCATCTCATTTGCATACGTGTTCGTCTCATGCATCCGAGCATTTTCCCTGTTGTCCATTTCGCAATCCGACACTCCCACATGCACCGGCGCACCCCTCTTGTCTCTTTTCATGAGCAGGAGTTAAACGCTCTCAGAATGGGCCAAGATTTGTAAGTGGCCTTGGTGTATCACCGGTAGACCGCCTGTCAAATTTCCTTCCATTTGGAGGCCGTTTGACGCTCCAACGGTTAACCGGGTAACCGCAAAAGCCTCTTTGGGTTGCAGCCCAACACCCATCCAAAACAGCCCAATAACCCATCCGAACCATCTCCATGTTCTCCGCCGACGGATCATGATCGTGTGGGCGAAAACTGCACCTCATTTGGATATTCCTACCTCCCTCTACCTATAAATATGTGCATCCCTCCGAAATTCGTGGTCTAACCCTAGCTTCTTCCTCCTCCCACCGCCAGACGTGTCCGCCGCCGCCCTCCAACCAATCCGCCGCCGCCACGTGGAACCGCCCGCCGCCACCCGCGCCGGCCCGTGGGCCCCGCAGCCGGCCCTCGCGCCGCCCGCAGCCCGTCCCCGCCGCCTGTGCCGCCGCCCCGCCGCACGCCTCGCCGGCGCCGCCACGCTCGCTTCGCGTGCCGCTGATACGTCTCCAACGTATCTATAATTTTGGATTGCTCCATTCTATATTATCTACTGTTTTGGACTATATTGGGCTTTATTTTCCACTTTTATATTATTTTTGGGACTAACCTATTAACCGAAGGCCCAGCCCAGAATTGCTGTTTTTTTGCCTATTTCAGTGTTTCGGATAAACGGAATATCAAACGGAGTCCGAACGGAATAAAATGTTCGGGAACGTGATTTTCTCACCGAACGTGATCCAGGAGACTTGGACCCTGCTCCAAGGAACAAAAGAGGCGGTCACGAGGGTGGGGGTGCCCCCCCTAGGGCGCGCCCCCCTTCCTCGTGGGCCCCTCGTTGCTCCTTCGGCGTAGTTCTTCCTCCTATATATACACACGTACTCCCAAACAATCAGAACAGGAGCCAAAAACCTAATTCCACCGCCACAACTTTCTGTATCCACGAGATCCCATTTTGGGGCCTGTTCCGGAGCTCCACCGGAAGAGGGCCGTCATCACAGAGGGCTTCTACATCATCCTAGCCTCTCCGATGAAGTGTGAGTAGTTTACCTCAGACCTTCGGGTCCATAGTTGGTAGCTAGATGGCTTCTTCTCTCTCTTTGAATCTCAATACAAAGTTCTCCCCCTCTCTTGTGGAGATCTATTCGATGTAATCTTCCTTCTGCGGTGTGTTTGTTGAGACCGATGAATTGTGGGTGTATGATCAAGTCTATCTATGAATAATATTTGAATCTTCTCTGAATTCTTTTATGTATGATTGGTTATCTTTGCAAGTCTCTTCGAATTATCCGTTTGGTTTGGACAACTAGATTGGTAGTTCTTGCCATGGAAGAAGTGCTTAGCTTTGGGTTCAATCTTGCGGTGTCCTTACCCAGTGACAGAAGGGGCAGCAAGGCACGTATTGCATCGCTGCCATCGAGGATAACAAGATGGGGTTTATTTCATATTGCATGAATTTATCTCTCTACATCATGTCATCTTGCTTAAGGCGTTACTCTGTTTTTAACTTAATACTCTAGATGCATGCTGGATAGCGGTCGATGAGTGGAGTAATAGTAGTAGATGCAGAATCGTTCCGATGTACTTGTCACGGACGTGATGCCTATATACATGATCATGCCTAGATATTCTCATAACTATGCTCAATTCTGTCAATTCCTCAATAGTAATTTGTTCACCCACCGTAGAATACTTATGCTCTTGAGAGAAGCCACTAGTGAAACCTATGGCCCCCGGGTCTATTCTCATCATATCAATCTCCATCACTTTAATCTTGCTTTGCTTTTTACTCTGCTTTTACTTTTTACTTTGCATCTTTATACCAAAAATACCAAAAAATATTATATCTATCAGATCTCACTCTCGTAAGTGACCGTGAAGGGATTGACAACCCCTAATCGCGTTGGTTGCGATTAGCTATCGCTTTGTGCAGGTACGAGGGACTTGAGCGTGGGCTCCTACTGGATTGATACCTTGGTTCTCAAAAACTGAGGGAAATACTTACGCTACTCTGCTGCATCATCCCTTCCTCTTCGGGGAAAACCAACGCAAGCTCAAGACGTAGCAAGAAGGATTTCTGGCACCGTTGCCGGGGAGTCTACGCAAAAAGTCAACATACCAAGTACCCATCACAATCCCTATCTCTTGCATTACATTATTTGCCATTTGCCTCTCGTTTTCCTCTCCCCCCAATTCACCCTTGCCATTTTATTCGCCCTCCCTCTCTATCTTCCCTCTCTATTTGCCTATTTTTGCCCGCTTGCTTTTTTGTTTACTCATGTGTTAGATTGCTTGTTTCTCGCGATGGCTCAAGATACTACTAAATTGTGTGACTTCACCAATACCAATAATAATGATTTCCTTAGCACTCCGATTTCTCCTCTTACCGATGCTGAATCTTGTGAAATTAATACTGCTTTGTTGAATCTTGTTATGAAAGATCAATTCGCCGGCCTTCCTAGTGAAGATGCCGCTACTCATCTGAATAGCTTCATTGATTTATGTGATATGCAAAAGAAAAAAGACGACAATAATGATGTCGTTAAATTGAAGCTATTTACTTTTTCACTTAGAGATCGTGCTAAAGCTTGGTTTTCGTCTTTGCCTAAGAATAGTATTGATTCATGGAACAAGTGCAAAGATGCTTTTATCTCTAAGTATTTTCCTCCCGCTAAGATCATCTCTCTTAGAAACGATATTATGAACTTTAAACAACTTGACCATGAACATGTTGCACAAGCTTGGGAGAGAATAAAATTAATGATATGTAATTGCCCTACTCATGGTTTGAATTTGTGGATGATTATACAAAAATTTTATGCCGGATTGAATTTTGCTTCGAGAAATCTTTTAGATTCGGCCGCGGGAGGCACTTTTATGGAAATCACTTTAGGAGATGCTACTAAACTCCTAGATAATATTATGGTTAATTATTCTCAATGGCATACTGAAAGATCTTCTAATAAAAAAGTGCATGCGATAGAAGAAATTAATGTTTTGAGTGGAAAGATGGACGAACTTATGAAATTATTTGCTACTAAGAGTGTTTCTTCTGATCCTAATGATATGCCTTTGTGTACTTTGATTGAGAATAACAATGAATCTATGGATGTGAATTTTGTTGGTAGGAATAATTTTGGTAACAACACTTATAGAGGGAATTTTAATCCTAGGCCATATCCTAGTAATCCTTCTAATAATTATGGGAATTCCTACAACAACTCTTATGGAAATTATAATAAGATGCCCTCTGAATTTGAGACTAGTGTTAAAGAGTTTATGAATTCACAAAAGAATTTTAATGCTTTGCTTGAGGAGAAATTGCTTAAAGTTGATGATTTGGCTAGAAACGTTGATAGAATTTCTCTTGAGGTTGATTCTTTAAAGCTTAGATCTATTCCTCCTAAGCATGATATCAAGGAGTCTCTCAAAGCCATGAGAATTTCCATTGATGAGTGCAAGGAACGAACCGCTAGGATGCGTGCTTCCAAAGATGCCTTTATTAAAGCGTGTTCCTCCAATTCCTATGAAAATCAAGATGAAGATCTAAAAGCTATTGATGTGTCCCCTATTAAATCTTTATTTTGCAATATGAATCTTGATGAAACTGAATATGATCTTCCTTTACCTAGAAGGCGTTCTAAAAATTCGGAGTATTTAGATCGTAATGATGAAATTGATGAATGTGGGATTGAAAGAAATAAAAATCTAGATGTTTCTAAACCCACTATATTGGATTTCAAGGAATTTAATTATGAAAGTTGCTCTTTAATTGATTGTATTTCCTTGTTGCAATCCGTGCTAAATTCTCCACATGCTTATAGTCAAAATAAAGCCTTCACCGAACATATTGTTGATGCCTTGATGCAATCTTATGAAGAAACACTTGAGTTGAAATTTTCTATCCCTGGAAAACTCTATGATGAGTGGGAATCAACTATTAAAATTAAAATTAAAGATTATGAGTTTTATGCTTTGTGTGATTTGGGTGCTAGTGTCTCTACTATTCCCAAGACTTTGTGTGATTTGCTAGATTTCCGTAATTTTGATGATTGCTCTCTACACTTGCATCTTGCGGATTCCACTATTGAGAAACCTTTGGGAAGGATTAATGATATTATTATTGTGGAAAATAGGAATTATGTGCCCATAGATTTCATTGTTCTTGATATAGATTGCAATCCTTCTTGCCCTATTATTCTTGGTAGACCTTTCCTTAGAACGGTTGGTGCGATTATTGATATGAAGGAAGGGAATATTATATTTCAATTTCCATTAAAAAAGGGCATGGAACACTTTCCAAGAAAGAAAATAAAATTACCATATGAAACTATCATGAGAGCCACTTATGGATTGCCTACCAAAGATGGCAATACCTAGATCTATCCTCGCTTTTATGCCTAGCTAGGGGCGTTAAACGATAGCGCTTGTTGGGAGGCAACCCAATTTTATTTTTATTCCTTGATTTTTGCTCCTGCTTAGTAATAAATAAATTATTTAGTCTCTGTTTTGGTTGTGTTTTTTGTGTTTAATTAGTGTTTGTGCCAAGTAGAACCGTTGGGAAGACTTGGGGAAAGTCTTGTTGAACTTGCTGTAAAAAACAGAAACTTTAGCACTCACGAGAACTGCTGTCATTTTTATTTGAAGAGTGATATTTAGCTAATTCTTTTTTCAGATGATTAATAGATAAATTCCTCACGTCCAGAAATTTATTTTAGAATTTTTGGGGTTCCAGATCTTGCGCTAGCTACAGATTACTACAGACTGTTCTGTTTTTGACAGATTCTGTTTTTCTTGTGTTGTTTGCTTATTTTGATGAATCTATGGCTAGTAAAATAGTTTATAATCCATAGAGAAATTGGAATACAGTATGTTTAACACCAATATAAATAAATAATTAGTTCATTATAGTACCTTGAAGTTGTCTTTTGTTTTCTTTCGCTAACGGAGCTCACGAGTTTTCTATTTTGAGTTTTGTGATGTGAAGTTTTCAAATTTTGGGTGAATTCTTTTGATGGATCATGGAACAAGGAGTGGCAAGAGCCTAAGCTTGGGGATTCACATGTCACCCCCAAGATAATCCAAGGACACCAAGAAGTCAAAGCTTGGGGATGCCCCGGAAGGCATCCCCTCTTCCGTCCACTTCCATCGGTAATTTACTTGGAGCTATATTTTTATTCACCAACATGATATGTGTTTGGCTTGAAGCGTCTTGTACTATTTGTGTATTTGTGTCTTAGTATGACACAATCATCCTTGTTGTACACACCTTTTGAGAGATCCATTCATGAATTAAAATTTTATAGAATACTCTATGTGCTTCACTTATATCTTTTGAGGTAAGTAGTTTTGCTCTATGTGCTTCACTTATATCTTTTGAACTAGATAATTTTGCTCTATGTGCTTCACTTATATCTTTTGAGCATTATAATTTTGCTCTATGTGCTTCACTTAGATCTTTTAGAGCACGGTGGTGGATTCGTTTTAAAGAAACTATTGATCTCTCATGCTTCACTTAAATTATTTTGAGAGTCTCGTAATAGCATGGTAATTTGCTTAATAGTAATATGCTTGGTATTCAAGATTTGTGAAACTTTCTTTCGAGTGTGTTGAATACTAAGAAAAGATTGAAGCATGATAATTGTTTTGAGATATGGAGGTGATAATATTAAAGTCATGCTAGTTGAGTAGTTGTGAATTTAAAGAATACTTGTGTTAAGGTTTGTGATTCCCGTAGCATGCACGTATGGTGAACCGTTATGTAACGAAGTCGGAGCATGATTTATTTATTGATTGTCTTCCTTATGAGTGGCGGTCGGGGACGAGCGATGGTCTTTTCCTACCAATCTATCCCCCTTGGAGCATGCGTGTAATACTTTGCTTTGATAACTTCTAGATTTTTGCAATAAGTATATGAGTTCTTTATGACTAATGTTGAGTCCATGGATTATACGCACTCTCACCCTTCCACCTTTGCTAGCCTCTCTAATACCGTGCAATTTCGCCGGTATCATACACATACCATATACCTTCCTCAAAACAGCCACCATACCTACCTATTATGGAATTTCCATAGCCATTCCGAGATATATTGCCATGCAACTTTCCACCATCTAGTTCATCATGACACATTCATCATTGTCATATTGCTTAGCATGATCATGTAGTTGACATAGTATTTGTGGCAAAGCCACCGTTCATAATTCTTTCATACTTGTCACTCTTGATTCATTGCATATCCCGGTACACCGCTGGAGGCATCCATATAGAGTCATACTTTTCTTTAGAATCGAGTTGTAATCATTGAGTTGTAAATAAATAAAAGTGTGATGATCATCATTCAATAGATAATTGTCCCAAAAAAAGAGAAATGCCAAAGAAAAAAAGAAGTCCCAAAAAAAGAAAATAAATAAAAAGGGGCAATGCTACTATCTTTTTTCCACACATGTGCTTCAAAGTAGCACCATGATATAGCAAGTCTCATATGTTGTGCTTCAAAGTAGCACCATGTTCTTCATATAGAGAGTCTCATATGTTGTCACTTTCATATACTAGTGGGAATTTTACATTATAGAACTTGGCTTGTATATTCCAATGATGGGCTTCCTCAAAAATTGCCCTAGGTCTTCGTGAGCAAGCAAGTTGGATGCACACCCACTAGTTTCTTTTGTTGAGCTTTCATACATTTATAGCTCTAGTGCATCCGTTGCATGACAATCCCTACTCACTCACATTGATATCTATTGATGGGCATCTCCATAGCCCGTTTATACGCCTGGTTGATGTGAGACTATCTTCCCCTCCTTTTTGTCTTCTCCACAACCACCATTCTATTCCACCTATAGTGCTATATCCATGGCTCACGCTCATGTATTGCGTGAAGATTGAAAAAGTTTTGAAAAAGTTAGAGTATGAAACAATTGCTTGGCTTGTCATCGGGGTTGTGCATGATTTGAATACTTTGTGTGGTGAAGATGGAGCTTAGCCAGACTATATGATTTTGTAGGGATAACTTTCTTTGGCCATGTTATTTTGAGAAGACATAATTGCTTTGTTAGTATGCTTGAAGTATTATTATTTTTATGTCAATATAAACTTTTGTCTTGAATCTTTCTAATCTGAATATTCATACCACAATTAAGAAGATTTGCATTGAATTTATGCCAAGTAGCACTGCGCATAAAAAATTCTCTTTTTTATCATTTACCTACTCGAGGACGAGCAGGAATTAAGCTTGGGGATGCCTGATATGTCTCCAACGTATCTATAATTTTTGATTGCTCCATGCTATATTATCTACTGTTTTGGACTATATTGGGCTTTATTTTCCACTTTTATATTATTTTTGGGACTAACCTATTAACCGGAGGCCCAGCCCAGAATTGCTGTTTTTTGCCTATTTCAGTGTTTCGGATAAACGGAATATCAAACGGAGTCCAAACGGAATAAAATCTTCGGGAACTTGATTTTCTCACCGAACGTGATCCAGGAGACTTGGACCCTGCTCCAAGGAACAAAAGAGGCGGTCACGAGGGTGGGGGGCGCCCCCCCTAGGGCGCGCCCCCTGCCTCGTGGGCCCCTCATTGCTCCTCCGGCATACTTCTTCCTCTAATAAATACACACGTACCCCCAAACGATCAGAACAGGAGCCAAAAACCTAATTCCACCGCCGCAACTTTCTGTATCCACAAGATCCCATCTTGGGGCCTATTCCGGAGCTCCGCCAAAAGAGGGCCGTCATCACGGAGGGCTTCTACATCATCCTAGCCTCTCCGATGAAGTGTGAGTAGCTTACCTCAGACCTTCGGGTCCATAGTTAGTAGCTAGATGGCTTATTCTCTCTCTTTGAATCTCAATAAAAAGTTCTCCCCCTCTCTTGTGGAGATCTATTCGATGTAATCTTCCTTTTGCTGTGTGTTTGTTGAGACCGATGAATTGTGGGTTTATGTTCAAGTCTATCTATGAATAATATTTGAATCTTCTCTGAATTCTTTTATGTATGATTGGTTATCTTTGCAAGTCTCTTTGAATTATCCGTTTGGTTTGGCCAACTAGATTGGTAGTTCTTGCCATGGTAGTAGTGCTTAGCTTTGGGTTCGATCTTACGGTGTCCTTACCCAGTGACAGAAGGGGTAGCAAGGCACATATTGCATCGTTGCCATCGAGGATAACATGATGGGGTTTATTTCATATTGCATGAATTTATCTCTCTACATCATGTCATCTTGCTTAAGGTGTTACTCTGTTTTTAACTTAATACTCTAGATGCATGCTGGATAGCGGTCGATGAGTGGAGTAATAGGAGTAGATGCAGAATCGTTTCAATCTACTTGTCACGGACGTGATGCCTATATACATGATCATGCCTAGATATTCTCATAACTATGCTCAATTATGTCAATTGCTCAACAGTAATTTGTTCACCCACCGTAGAATAGTTATGCTCTTGAGAGAAGCCACTAGTGAAACCTATGGCCCCGGGGTCTATTCTCATCATATCAATCTCCATCACTTTAATCTTGCTTTGCTTTTTTACTTTTCTTTTACTTTTTAATTTGCATCTTTATACCAAAAATACCAAAAAATATTATATCTATCAGATCTCACTCTCGTAAGTGACCGTGAAGGGATTGACAACCCCTAATCGCGTTGGTTGCGAGTAGCTATCGCTTTGTGCAGGTATGAGGGACTTGAGCGTGGGCTCCTACTGGATTAATACATTGGTTCTCAAAAACTGAGGGAAATACTTACGCTACTCTGCTGCATCATCCCTTCCTCTTCGGGGAAAACCAACGCAAGCTCAAGACGTAGTAGCCTCCTTCGCCCGCCGCCGCCGCCAACCGCGTCGCCGGTCCACCTCTTCCCGCGTCACCGGCCGAGCTCCTCCGCTGCCCCGAGCTCTGGCGACCCCGGATCCACCGGCCCCCTCCTTCCCCGACTCCGACCACCTCTTCCACGCAACGCTGGCGAGGCCCGACCGCTCCGGCCATCTCCCTCCTCCTCTCCGGCAGTCGACTAAACTATATGATTTTGTAGGGATGAACTTTCTTTGGCCATGTTATTTTGAGAAGACATAATTGCTTAGTTAGTACGCTTGAAGTATTACTATTTCTATGTCAATATTAGACTTTTATCTTGAATCTTTCGGATCTGAATATTCATGCCACAATTAAGAAGAATTACATTGAAATTATGCCTAGTAGCATTCCATATCAAAAATTCTGTTTTTATCATTTACCTACTCGAGGACGAGCAGGAATTAAGCTTGGGCATGCTTGATACGTCTCCAATGTATCTATATTTTTCGATTGCCCCATACTATATTATCTACTGTTTTGGACATTATTAGGCTTTATTATACAGTTTTATATTATTTTTGGTACTAACCAATTAACCGGAGGCCCAACCCAGAATTGTTGTTTTTTTTTGCCTATTTTAGGGTTTCGAAGAAAAGGAATATCAAACGGAGTCCAAACGTAATGAAACCTTCGGGAACGTGATTTTTGGAACAAACAAGATCCAGGAGACTTGGACCCTACGTCAAGCAACCAACAGGGAGGCCACGAGGTAGGGGGCGCGCCTACCCCTCCCCCCAGGCGCGCCCTCCACCCTCGTGGGCCCCATGTTGCTCCACCGACGTACTTCTTCCTCCTATATATATAGCTACGTACCCCCAAATGATCAGATACGGAGCCAAACCCTAATTCCACCGCCGTAACTTTTTGTATCCACGAGATCCCATCTTGGTGCCTATTCCGGAGCTCCGCCGGAGGGGGCATTGATCACGGAAGGCTTCTACATCAACATCATAGCCCTTCCGATGAAGTGTGAGTAGTTTACCTCAGACCTTCGGGTCCATAGTTATTAGCTAGATGGCTTCTTCTCTCTTTTTGGATCTCAATACAATGTTCTCCCCCTCTCCTGTGGAGATCTATTCGATGTAATCTTCTTTTGCGGTGTGTTTGTTGAGACCGATGAATTGTGGGTTTATGATCAAGTTTATCTATGAACAATATTTGAATCTTCTCTGAATTCTTTTATGTATGATTGGTTATATTTGCAAGTCTCTTCGAATTATCAGTTTGGTTTGGCTTACTAGATTGATCGTTCTTGCAATGGGAGAAGTGCTTAGCTTTGGGTTCAATCTTGTGGTGTCCTTTCCCAGTGACAGTAGGGGCAGCAATGCACGTATTGTATTGTTGCCATCGAGGATAACAAGAAGGGGTTTTTATCATATTGCATGAATTTATCCCTCTACATCATGTCATCTTGCTTAAGGCGTTACTCTGTTCTTATGAACTTAATACTCTAGATGCATGCTGGATAGCGGTCGATGTGTGGAGTAATAGTAGTAGATGCAGGTAGGAGTCGGTCTACTTGTCTTGGACATGACGCCTATATACATGATCATACCTAGATATTCTCATAACTATGCTCAATTCTGTCAATTGCTCAACAGTAATTTGTTCACCCACCGTAAAATACTTATGCTCTTGAGAGAAGCCACTAGTGAAACCTATGGCCCCCGGGTCTATCTTCATCATATTAATCTTCCAACACTTAGTTATTTGCATTGCCTTTTATTTTACTTTGCATCTTTATCATAAAAATACCAAAATCTTATCTTATCATATCTATCAGATCTCACTCTCGTAAGTGACCGTGTAGGAATTGACAACCCCTTATCGCGTTGGTTGCGAGGATTTATTTGTTTTGTGCAGGTGCGAGGGACTCTCGCATAGCCTCCTACTGGATTGATACCTTGGTTCTCAAAAACTGAGGGAAATACTTACGCTACTTTGCTGCATCACCCTTTCCTCTTCAAGGGAAAACCAACGCAGTGCTCAAGAGGTAGCATACGTCGAGTCCTCTCGCGGCCTTCGCGCGTGGCGGTGGTCGCTCTACATTGACTCCTCTAGCGGCTTCCGCGCACGGCGGTGGTCGCACTATGCCGACTCCTCTCGCAGCTTCTGTGGGCAGCTGTGGTCGCTATACATCGACTCGCTACACTCGGTCGACTCTACAAGCGGCTGGTGTTCCTACCTTGACCTCTTTCGTTGTGTCCCTGTCTCCGCGCGAAATTGTGCAGCTCCGAAGTCTGCTTGCTGCTTCAGAGTCTTCACCGACTGGTTCTGCAGGTCCTGTGACTGACTCTTCTGGCATTGAGAAACCACCTTTTACTCATTCAAGTACATCCCCATGGATTCTTGATACTGGAGCATCTTTTCATATGACTTGTAATTCTTCTACTTTGACCACCGTTCGACCCGTCGAGTCTTCTATTCGTGTTCTTACAGCTGATGGCACTCCCCTCCCTGTAGCTAGTCGAGGCACTCTTAACACTTCTTCATTTCATGTTCCTTCTGTCGCTCATGTTCCTCGACTTACTATGCAGCTCATATCTGGTGGTCGGATTGTTGACTCTAGTTGTAGGGATTCTCGACTTTGATTCATGTTCTGTTCAGGATCGTCGCACGGGCGCTTTGCTTGGTGCCGGCCCTCGATGCTCTAATGGTCTCTGGGAGCTTCACTGGCTTCGTCTTCCCTGCGCTGCCACCGCCGCCAGTCTCGCAGCCCCTGTTGCTGCATCTACTAGCTCTTTTCAGAAGTGGCATCATCGTCTTGGCCATTTATGTGGTTCTCGTCTCTCGTCTTTGGTTCATCGCGGTGTTCTGGGGTCTGTCTTCGGTAACGCTTCGTTGAATTATCTGGGTTGTAGGCTTGGTAAGCAGATTCAGCTACCTTAACCTCATAGTGAGTTAGTGTCCTAACGCCCTTTTGATCTCGTTCACTTTGATGTTTGTGGTCCGGCTCCCTTTGCTTCGAAATGGGGTCATCGCTACTATATTATCTTTATAGATGATTTTTCTCAGTACACTAGGATCTATTTCATGTCTTCTCGTAGTGAGGTCTTATCTATATACAAAAATTTGCTGCCATGGTTCATACCCAGTTTTCTACTCCTATTCGTGTTTTCGTGCAAATTCGGCTAGTGAGTATATCTCCCATGCGTTGTGAGGATTCCTTGCTGAGCAGGGTACTCTTGCTCAGTTCTCTTGTCCTAGTGCTCATGCTCAGAATGGTGTGGCCAAGCGCAAGCATCTTCATCTTCTTGAGATGACACATGTGATGATGATCGCTGCCTCTCGCCCGCCTCACTTCTGGGCTGAGGCTATTACCACTTCCACCTATCTCATCAACCTTCAGCCATATGCTGCTCTACAAGGTGGTATTCCTCTTGAGCATCTTTCTGGTCGTTCTCCTGATTATTCGGCGCTTTGCTTGTTTGGTTGTGTTTGTTATGTTTTGCTTGCCCCTCGTGAACGCACCAAACCGACCGCTCAGTATGTTGAGTGTGTCTTTCTCTGATACAATGATGAGCATAAGGGCTATCGGTGTTGGGATCCCGCCGGTCGCCGGATGCGTATTTCTTGGGATGTCACCTTTGATGAGTCTCGTCCCTACTACCCTCGCCCATCCTCCTTGGCCTTTTTCACGGAGGACATCTCTTTTCTTACCTTTCCGGATATACCTCCCTTTGTGCCCAGTAGTATTCCCACTCCTCGTCCCACTATTGCAGATCCTACTCAGTCCTCTCCTATTGTTTCTTCTCCTCCCTCATCACATGACTCACCTCCTTCATCACCGATACATTCCTCTTCTCCATCTTCATCACCGATACCTTCCTCTTCTCCACCTTCATCAGTGATACATTCCCCGTCTCCACCTCCAGTGATTCCACCTCTCCCCTCCTTTCCATTCCATTATACTCATCGTCGACGTGTTGTGGATGAGTCTACTGATGTGCCCTCTACTTCTGATGTGTTGTCTTCCTCCTCTCAGCTGACTTATGGTCTTTGTTCTCGGCCTTGTCCACCCCCTGATCAATATTCTCCTTCTCGCTATGGTCTTTCGACCGTTGTTGAGCCGACTTCTTATCAAGATGCTATTGTTCATCCTGAATGGAAGTTTGCCATGGCAGAGGAGATTGCTGCCCTTGAACCCATCGACACGTGGGATCTGGTTTCTCTTCCTCCCCGTGTTCGCCCCATCACTTGTAAGTGGGTCTATAAGATAGAGACTCGCTCTGATGGTTCTCTTTAGCGTTAAATCTCGTCTTGTGGCTCGTGGCAACGATCATCGGTATTTCACTTGAAACTATATTTTTATTCATCACATGATATGTATTTTGCTTGGAGCATCTTGTATGATATGAGTATTTGCTTGTTTTATTTTGTGTTTTAAGTCATCAATCCTTGCTGGACAAACCTATTTGAGAGAGCCAAAATTATGTCATGACTTGTTAGAATTGCTCTCTATGCTTCACTTAAATTTTTATGAGCAATGGACTTGCTCTAGTGCTTCACTTATATCTTTTTGAGCACGGTCTGCTTTAGTAATTTTCAAGAAATTCTCTCTTGCTTCACTTAAATTAATTTGAGAGAAAGAAAAATATTATGCTCATGATCTTCACTTATATTTGTTGGAGCTTGTCAAAAGCAACACATAAAAATTAGTCCGAAAGTGATAGATATCCAAAAAGGATATAATAAAAACTTTCATGAAGATCATTGGACAAAATAAACTTGATTCTTAGTAATAGTTTTGAGATATGATGATGTGATATGTGAGTTTTGTTGGTGAGTAATTATGCTTTAGTAAGAATATTGGTGTTAAGGTTTTTGATTCCCTATATGCAAGTACGAAAGTCAATAGTCATGCAATGAAATTATATCTTACTTGTGGTGCATTATTCGGTGTTATTTATGCTTAATGCTTGCTTATGAGATTATTCATTTCTTAGTTGGTCGCTTCCCAATCTTTTGCTATCCTTCATTTTGCACTAAGTATGATCACTACTTGTGCATCCAAAAACCATTAACCCAATTTTGCCACATGAGTCCACTATATCTACCTATATGGAGTATTCTTTTGTCGTTCTAAGAAAATTTGCATGTGCCATCTATAATTTTCAAAATAAACTTCTCTTTTGTGTGTTTGATTCGCTCACGGAGCGGCGAGGGGTGGCTAATATTTTCCATGCTAGACGTGTTATTCTCAAGATGAGTATTTATCCACTTGTCATTGTACAAGAGTAAGGCAAAGGTATTAGCGATGCCCAGTCCCAAAATGCAAAAAAAATGAATTTACTTTATGTTGTCAAATAATAAATTTCTTGAAAAGTGTTGGTATGGAGGGAAAGCGTGGATAAGGCTAGCCATGGAAAGTGAAAGTTATGATGGAAAAAGGAATAAACTTTATTTTCTGTTTGGGAACCGCCTATCAAAACGTTTTTATCTCTAAATTTTTCGCTTTGAGCTCTGACACCTCTACAAATCCCTACTTCCCTCTACGAAGGGCCTTTCTATTACTTTATGCTATTTTTATTTTGATTCTCCATCTTCTCTTATAAAAGCACCAACTAGGAGGCAATATGATCGTACTTAAGTATTGGATGTAGCTAATATTCGAGTGTGTTTCATCAATGGATCAATGTTTGAGCATGATGGGCTAGGGATAACTTATTTTAGCGTTGATATTTTGAAAGACATGGTTGCTTGTTGATATGCTTGAGTATCTAAATTATCATGTCAAAACTAGACTATTGCTTTGAACAATATAAAAGTCCAATTGTCCATGCAATAAAGAAAGAAATATGATATGACATGATAGGCAGCATTTCACATCAAAATTATGTTTTTATCACTTACCTAATCGAGGACGAGTAAGAGTTAAGCTTGGAGATGCTGACATGTCTCCAATGTATCTATAATTTTTGATTGTTCCATGCTGTTATATAATCAATCTTGGATGTTTTATAATCATTTTATAGTCATTTTATATCGTTTTTGGTACTAACCTATTGACATAGTGCCAAGTGCTAGTTCCTATTTTTTCCATGTTTTTTACATCGCGAAAAATCAATATCAGACGGAGTCCAAATGCCACGAAACTTTATGGAGATTTTTTATGGACGAGAAGGAACATGTTGGGCCCCGGTTGTATCTGGGGAGTCCTGAGGAGGGGACAACCCACCAAGGCACACCAGGAGGCCTAGGCGTGCCCTGGTGGGTTGTGCCCACCTCGGGTGCCCCCCGGACCGCCTCTTTGATCTATAAATACCCCTATATTTCCAGAACCCTAGGGGAGTCGACGAAATATTCATCCATCCGCCGCAGAGTCTAGAACCACCAGATCCAATCTAGACACCATCTCGGATGGGGTTCACCACCTCCATTGTTGCCTCTCTGATGATGCGTGAGTAGCTCTTTGTAGACCTAAAGGTCCGTAGTTAGTAGCTAGATGCTTCATCTCTCTCTCTCTCTCTCTTGATTTTTAATACAATGGTCTCTTGGAAATCCATATGATGTAACTATTTTTGTGGTGTGTTTGTCAGGATCAGATGAACTTCGAGTTTATGATCAGATCTATCTTTTTATATCCATGAAAGTATTTGAGTTTCTTTGATCTCTTTTATGTATGATTGCTTATAGCCTCGTATTTCTTCTTCGATATTTGGGTTTTGTTTGGCCAACTTGATCTATTTTTCTTGCAATGGGAAGAGGTGCTTTGTAGTGGGTTCCATCTTACGGTGCTTGATCCCAGTGACAGAAGGGGAACCGACACATATGTATCGTTGTTACTAAGGATAAAACGATGGGGTCTATCTCCACATAGATAGATCTTGTCTACATCATGCAATCGTTCTTATTGCATTACTCCGTTTCTCCATGAACTTAATGTTGGGGAACGTAGTAATTTCGAAAAATTTCCTACGCACACGCAAGATCATGGTGATGCATAGCAACGAGAGGGGAGAGTGTTGTCTACGTACCAACGCAGACCGACTGCGGAAGCGATCACACAACGTAGAGGAAGTAGTCGTACGTCTTCTTCCCGATCCGACCGATCCAAGCACCGTTACTCCGGCACCTCCGAGTTCTTAGCACACGTTCAGCTCGATGACGTTCCTCGGGCTCCGATCCAGCAAAGTGTCGAGGAAGAGTTTCGTCAGCACGACGGCGTGATGACGATCTTGATGTACTACCGACGCAGGGCTTCGCCTAAGCACTGTAACGGTATGATCGAGGTGGAATTTGGTGGCAGGGGGCACCGCACACGGCTAAGGAACGATCTCAAGGATCAACTTGTGTGTCTTGGGGTGCCCCCTGCCCCCGTATATAAAGGTTGGAGGAGGGGGAGCCGGCCGGCCAGGGAGAGGAGGCGCAGGGGAGTCCTACTCCCACCGGGAGTAGGACTCCCCCTCCAATCCTAATCCTATTAGGACTCCCGGGGGGAAAGGAGAGAGAGGGGGGCCAGCCCCTTCTCCTAGTCCTACTAGGACTTGGGGAAAGGGGGGGCGCCGGCCAGCTATGGGCTTGTCCCTTTTCTCTTTTTCCACTAAGGCCCAATAGGCCCATTAGTCTCCCGGGGGGTTCCGGTAACCCTCCCGGTATTCCGGTAAAATCCCGATTTCACCCGGAACACTTCCTATGTCCAAACATAGGCTTCCAATATATCAATCTTTACGTCTCGACCATTTCGAGACTCCTCGTCATGTCCGTGATCTCATCCGGGACTCCGAACAACCTTCGGTACATCAAAATGCATAAACTCATAATAACTGTCATCGTAACGTTAAGCGTGCGGACCCTACGGTTCGAGAACAATGTAGACATGACCGAGACACGTCTCCGGTCAATAACCAATAGCGGGACCTGGATGCCCATATTGGCTCCTACATATTCTACGAAGATCTTTATCGGTCAGACCGCATAACAACATACGTTGTTCCCTTTGTCATCGGTATGTTACTTGCCCGAGATTCGATCGTCGGTATCCAATACCTAGTTCAATCTTGTTACCGGCAAGTCTCTTTACTCGTTCCGTAATACATCATCTCACAACTAACATATTAGTTGCAGTGCTTGCAAGGCTTATGTGATGTGCATTACCGAGAGGGCCCAGAGATACCTCTCCGACAATCGGAGTGACAAACCCTAATCTCGAAATACGCCAACCCAACATCTACCATTGGAGACACCTGTAGTACTCCTTTATAATCACCCAGTTACGTTGTGACGTTTGGTAGTACCCAAAGTGTTCCTCCGGTAAGCGGGAGTTGCATAATCTCATAGTTATAGGAACATGTATAAGTCATGAAGAAAGCAATAGCAACATACTAAACGATCGGGTGCTAAGCTAATGGAATGGGTCATGTCAATCAGAACATTCTACTAATGATGTGACCTCGTTAATCAAATAACAACTCTTTGTTCATGGTTAGGAAACATAACCATCTTTGATTAACGAGCTAGTCAAGTAGAGGCATACTAGTGACACTTTGTTGGTCTATGTATTCACACATGTATTATGTTTCCGGTTAATACAATTCTAGCATGAATAATAAACATTTATCATGATATAAGGAAATAAATAATAACTTTATTATTGCCTCTAGGGCATATTTCCTTCAGTCTCCCACTTGCACTAGAGTCAATAATCTAGATTACACAGTAATGATTCTAACACCCATGGAGCCTTGGTGCTGATCATGTTTTGCTCGTGGAAGAGGCTTAGTCAACGGGTCTGCAACATTCAGATCCGTATGTATCTTGCAAATCTCTATGTCTCCCACCTGGACTAAATCCCGGATGGAGTTGAAGCGTCTCTTGATGTGTTTGGTTCTTTTGTGAAATCTGGATTCCTTTGCCAAGGCAATTACACCAGTATTGTCACAGAATATTTTCATTGGACCCGATGCACTAGGTATGACACCTAGATCGGATATGAACTCCTTCATCCAGACTCCTTCGTTTGCTGCTTCCGAAGCAGCTATGTACTCCGCTTCACATGTAGATCCCGCTACGACGCTTTGTTTAGAACTGCACCAACTGACAGCTCCACCGTTTAAAGTAAACACGTATCCGGTTTGCGATTTAGAATCGTCCGGATCAGTGTCAAAGCTTGCATCAACGTAACCTTTTACGGTGAGCTCTTTGTCACCTCCATATACGAGAAAACATATCCTTAGTCCTTTTCAGGTATTTCAGGATATTCTTGACCGCTGTCCAGTGATCCATTCCTGGATTACTTTGGTACCTCCCTGCTAAACTTATAGCAAGGCACACATCAGGTCTGGTACACAGCATTGCATACATGATAGAGCCTATGGCTGAAGCATAGGGAACATCTTTCATTTTCTCTCTATCTTCTGCAGTGGTCGGGCATTGAGTCTGACTCAACTTCACACCTTGTAACACAGGCAAGAACCCTTTCTTTGCTTGATCCATTTTGAACTTCTTCAAAATCTTGTCAAGGTATGTGCTCTGTGAAAGTCCAATTAAGCGTTTTGATCTATCTCTATAGATCTTTATGCCTAATATGTAAGCAGCTTCCCCGAGGTCTTTCATCGAAAAACTTTTATTCAAGTATCCCTTTATGCTATCCAGAAATTCTATATCATTTCCAATCAGCAATATGTCATCCACATATAATATCAGAAATGCTACAGAGCTCCCACTCACTTTCTTGTAAATACAGGCTTCTCCAAAAGTCTGTATAAAGCCAAATGCTTTGATCACACTATCAAAGCGTTTATTCCAACTCCGAGATGCTTGCACCAGTCCATAAATGGATCGCTGGAGTTTGCATACTTTGTTAGCTCCTTTTGGATCGACAAAACCTTCTGGTTGTATCATATACAACTCTTCTTCCAGAAATCCATTCAGGAATGCAGTTTTGACATCCATCTGCCATATTTCATAATCATAAAATGCAGCAATTGCTAACATGATTCTGACGGACTTAAGCATCGCTACGGGTGAGAAGGTCTCATCGTAGTCAACCCCTTGAACTTGTCAAAAACCTTTCGCGACAAGTCGAGCTTTATAGACAGTAACATTACCGTCAGCGTCAGTCTTTTTCTTGAAGATCCATTTATTCTCAATTGCTTGCCGATCATCGGGCAAGTCAACCAAAGTCCATACTTTGTTTTCATACATGGATCCCATCTCAGATTTCATGGCCTCATGCCACT
The DNA here is from genome assembly GCA_034509565.1 of Triticum monococcum. Lineage (NCBI taxonomy): Eukaryota > Viridiplantae > Streptophyta > Magnoliopsida > Poales > Poaceae > Triticum > Triticum monococcum. Next base: position 370,144,374 of record CM067845.1, read on the forward strand.
TTGCGGAATCTGGGCTCACCATCGCTTCTTCATAGTTCGTAGGTTCATCATGATCTAGTAGCATGACTTCCAGAACTGGATTACCGTACCATTCTGGTGCGGATCTCACTCTGGTTGATCTACGTGGTTCAGTAGTATCTTGTCCTGAAGTTTCATGATTATCATCATTAGCTTCCTCACTGATTGGTATAGGTGTCGCAGAAACAGTTTTCTGTGATGTACTATTTTCCAATAAGGGAGCAAGTACAGTTACCTCGTCAAGTTCTACTTTCCTCCCACTCACTTCTTTCGAGAGAAACTCCTTCTCTAGAAAGTTTCCGAATTTAGCAACAAAAGTCTTGCCTTCGGATCTGTGATAGAAGGTGTATCCAATAGTTTCCTTTGGATATCCTATGAAGACACATTTCTCCGATTTGGGTTCGAGCTTATCAGGATGAAGCTTTTTCACATAAGCATCACAGCCCCAAACTTTAAGAAACGACAACTTTGGTTTCTTGCCAAACCATAGTTCATAAGGTGTCGTCTCAACGGATTTTGATGGTGCCCTATTTAACGTGAATGCGGCCGTCTCTAAAGCATAACCCCAAAACGATAGCGGTAAATCAGTAAGAGACATCATAGATCGCACCATATCTAGTAAAGTACGATTACGACGTTCGGACACACCATTACGCTGTGGTGTTCCGGGTGGCGTGAGTTGCGAAACTATTCCACAATTTTTCAAATGTACACCAAACTCGTAACTCAAATATTCTCGTCCACGATCAGATCGTAGAAACTTTAGTTTCTTGTTACGATGATTTTCAACCTCACTCTGAAATTCTTTGAACTTTCAAATGTTTCAGACTTATGTTTCATTAAGTAGATATACCCATATCTGCTTAAATCATCTGTGAAGGTGAGAAAATAACGATATCCGCCACGAGCCTCAATATTCATCGGACCACATACATCGGTATGTATGATTTCCAACAAATCTGTTGCTCTCTCCATAGTACCGGAGAACGGTGTCTTAGTCATCTTGCCTATGAGGCACGGTTCGCAAGTACCAAGTGATTCATAATCAAGTGGTTCCAAAAGCCCATCAGTATGGAGTTTCTTCATGCGCTTTACACCGATATGACCTAAACGGCAGTGCCACAAATAAGTTGCACTATCATTATTAACTTTGCATCTTTTGGCTTCTACATTATGAATATGTGTATCACTATCTTTGAGATTCAACAAGAATAGACCACTCTTCAAAGGTGCATGACCATAAAAGATATTATTCATATAAATAGAACAACCATTATTCTCTTATTTAAATGAATAACCGTCTCGCATCAAACAAGATCCAGATATAATGTTCATGCTCAACGCTGGCACCAAATAACAATTATTTAGGTCTAATATTAATCCCGAAGGTAGATGTAGAGGTAGCGTGCCGACCGCGATCACATCGACTTTGGAACCGTTTCCCACGCGCATCGTCACCTCGTCCTTTGCTAGCGTCCGCTTATTCCGTAGTCCCTGTTTCGAGTTGCAAATATTAGCAACAGAACCAGTATCAAATACCCAGGTGCTACTGCGAGCTCTAGTAAGGTACACATCAATAACATGTATATCACATATACCTTTGCTCACTTTGCCATCCTTCTTATCCGCCAAATACTTGGGGCAGTTCCGCTTCCAGTGACCAGTCTGCTTGCAGTAGAAGCACTCAGTTTCAGGCTTAGGTCCAGACTTGGGTTTCTTCTCCTGAGCAGCAACTTGCTTGCTGTTCTTCTTGAAGTTTCCCTTCTTCTTTCCTTTGCCCTTTTTCTTGAAACTAGTGGTTTTGTTAACCATCAACACTTGATGCTCCTTCTTGATTTCTACCTCCGTAGCTTTCAGCATTGCGAAGAGCTCGGGAATAGTCTTGTTCATCCCTTGCATATTATAGTTCATCACGAAGCTCTTGTAGCTTGGTGGCAGTGATTGGAGAATTCTGTCAATGACGCAGTCATCTGGAAGATTAACTCCCATCTGAATCAAGTGATTATTATACCCAGACATTTTGAGTATATGCTCACTGACAGAACTGTTCTCCTCCATCTTGCAGCTATAGAACTTATTGGAGACTTCATATCTCTCAATTCGGGCATTTGCTTGAAATATTAACTTCAACTCCTGGAACATCTCATATGCACCATGACGTTCAAAACGTCGTTGAAGTCCCGATTCTAAGCCGTAAAGCATGGCACACTGAACTATCGAGTAGTCATCAGCTTTGCTCTGCCAGACGTTCATAACATCTGGCGTTGCTCCAGCAGCAGGCCTGTCACCCAGCGATGCTTCCAAGACGTAATTCTTCTGTGCAGCAATGAGGATAATCCTCAGGTTACGGACCCAGTCCGTGTAATTGCTACCATCATCTTTCAACTTTGCTTTCTCAAGGAACGCATTAAAATTCAACGGAACAATAGCACGAGCCATCTATCTACAATCAACATAAACAAGCAAGATACTATCAGGTACTAAGTTCATGATAAGTTTAAGTTCAGTTAATCAAATTACTTAGGAACTCCCACTTAGATAGACATCCCTCTAATCCTCTAAGTGATCACGTGATCCAAATCAACTAAACCATAACCGATCATCACATGAGATGGAGTAGTTTTCAATGGTGAACATAGTTATGTTGATCATATCTACTATATGATTCACGCTTGACCTTTCGGTCTCCGTGTTCCGAGGCCATATCTGTATATGCTTGGCTCGTCAAGTATAACCCGAGTATTCTGCGTGTGCAACTGTTTTGCACCCGTTGTATTTGGACGTAGAGCTTGTCACACCCGATCATCACGTGGTGTCTGGGCACGACGAACTTTGGCAACGGTGCATACTCGGGGAGAACACTTCTTGATAATTTAGTGAGAGATCATCTTATAATGCTACCGTCAATCAAAGCAAGATAAGATGCATAAAAGGATAAACATCACATGCAATCAATATAAGTGATATGATATGGCCATCATCATCTTGTGCTTGTGATCTCCATCTCCGAAGCACCGTCATGATCACCATCGTCATCGGCGCGACACCTTGATCTCCATCGTAGCATCGTTGTCGTCTCGCCAATCTTATGCTTCCACGACTATCACTACCGTTTAGTAATCAAGTAAAGCATTACATCGCGATTGCATTGCATACAATAAAGCGACAACCATATGGCTCCTGCCAGTTGCCGATAACTCGGTTACAAAACATGATCATCTCATACAATAAAATCAGCATCATGCCTTGACCATATCACATCACAACATACCCTACAAAAACAAGTTAGACGTCCTCTACTTTGTTGTTGCAAGTTTTACGTGGCTGCTACGGGCTTAAGTAAGAACTCATCTCACCTACGCATCAAAACCACAACGATAGTTCGTCAAATAGACTCCGTTTTAACCTTCTCAAGGACCGGGCGTAGTCACACTTGGTTCAACTAAAGTTGGAGAGACAGTCTTCCGCAAGCCATCTATGTGCAAAGCACGTCGAGGGAACCGGTCTCGCGTAAGAGTACGCGTAAGGTTGGTCCGGATCGTCTCACCCAACAATACCGCCGAACCAAAGTATGACATGCTGGTAGGCAGTATGACTTGTATCGCCCACAACTCACTTGTGTTCTACTCGTGCATATAACATCAAACCATAAAACCTAGGCTCTGATACCACTGTTGGGGAACGTAGTAATTTTGAAAATTTTCCTACGCACACGCAAGATCATGGTGATGCATAGCAACGAGAGGGGAGAGTGTTGTCTACGTACCAACGCAGACCGACTGCGGAAGCGATCACACAACGTAGAGGAAGTAGTCGTACGTCTTCTTCCCGATCCGACCGATCCAAGCACCGTTACTCCGGCACCTCCGAGTTCTTAGCACACGTTCAGCTCGATGACGTTCCTCGGGCTCCGATCCAGCAAAGCGTCGAGGAAGAGTTTCGTCAGCACGACGGCGTGATGACGATCTTGATGTACTACCGACGCAGGGCTTCGCCTAAGCACTGTAACGGTATGATCGAGGTGGAATTTGGTGGCAGGGGGCACCGCACACGGCTAAGGAACGATCTCAAGGATCAACTTGTGTGTCTTGGGGTGCCCTCTGCCCCCGTATATAAAGGTTGGAGGAGGGGGAGCCGGCCGGCCAGGGAGAGGAGGCGCAGGGGAGTCCTACTCCCACCGGGAGTAGGACTCCCCCTCCAATCCTAATCCTATTAGGACTCCCGGGGGGGAAAGGAGAGAGAGGGGGGGCGGCCCCTTCTCCTAGTCCTACTAGGACTTGGGGAAAGGGGGGGCGCCGGCCAGCTATGGGCTTGTCCCTTTTCTCTTTTTCCACTAAGGCCCAATAGGCCCATTAGTCTCCCGGGGGGTTCCGGTAACCCTCCCGGTATTCCGGTAAAATCCCGATTTCACTCGGAACACTTCCTATGTCCAAACATAGGCTTCCAATATATCAATCTTTACGTCTCGACCATTTCGAGACTCCTCGTCATGTCCGTGATCTCATCCGGGACTCCGAACAACCTTCGGTACATCAAAATGCATAAACTCATAATAACTGTCATCGTAACGTTAAGCGTGCGGACCCTACGGTTCGAGAACAATGTAGACATGACCGAGAAACGTCTCCGGTCAATAACCAATAGCGGGACCTGGATGCCCATATTGGCTCCTACATATTCTACGAAGATCTTTATCGGTCAGACCGCATAACAACATACGTTGTTCCCTTTGTCATCGATATGTTACTTGCCCGAGATTCGATCGTCGGTATCCAATACCTAGTTCAATCTCGTTACCGGCAAGTCTCTTTACTCGTTCCGTAATACATCATCTCACAACTAACATATTAGTTGCAGTGCTTGCAAGGCTTATGTGATGTGCATTACCGAGAGGGCCCAGAGATACCTCTCCGACAATCGGAGTGACAAACCCTAATCTCGAAATACGCCAACCCAACATCTACCATTGGAGACACCTGTAGTACTCCTTTATAATCACCCAGTTACGTTGTGACGTTTGGTAGTACCCAAAGTGTTCCTCCGGTAAGCGGGAGTTGCATAATCTCATAGTTATAGGAACATGTATAAGTGATGAAGAAAGCAATAGCAACATACTAAACGATCGGGTGCTAAGCTAATGGAATGGGTCATGTCAATCAGATCATTCTACTAATGATGTGACCTCGTTAATCAAATAACAACTCTTTGTTCATGGTTAGGAAACATAACCATCTTTGATTAACGAGCTAGTCAAGTAGAGGCATACTAGTGACACTTTGTTGGTCTATGTATTCACACATGTATTATGTTTCCGGTTAATACAATTCTAGCATGAATAATAAACATTTATCATGATATATGGAAATAAATAATAACTTTATTATTGCCTCTAGGGCATATTTACTTCACTTAATACACTAGATGCATGCTGAATAGCAATCGATGTGTGGAGTAATATTAGTAGATGCAGGCAGGAGCCGGTCTACTAATCTTGGATGTGATGCCTATATAATGACCATTGCCTGGATATTGTCATAATTATTTGAAGTTCTATCAATTACCCAACAGTAATTTGTTTACCCACCGCTCTGCTATTTTTCTCGAGAGAAGCCACTAGTGAAACCTACGGCCCCCGAGTCTCTTTCTCATATTATTTGCCTTCGCGATCTATTTTATTTGCCTTTTATTTTCAGATCTATTAAACCAAAAATCCAAAAATACCTTGCTGCAATTTATTATATTTGGCGTTCGATCTATCAATATTTGCAACTCTCTCAAGTCCGTTTTCCTATCTTGAGGCACCGTACCCCGAAAGGGATTGACAACCCCTTTAACACGTCGGATTGCGAGGATTTGTTATCTGTGTGCAGGGCTGTTTACATTGTGTTGCTTGGTTCTTCTATTGGTTCGATAACATTGGTTACATATCTGAGGGAAATACCTACCACCGTTGTGCTGCATCATCCCTTTCTTTTTGGGGAAATAACGACGTAGCTTCAAGCGACATTATCGACCGCGTGATGGTGATGATGGGGTGTCAGGAGATCAACTATTAGCCGAACTAGATCAAACATTGGTCGTTGGAGGTCACATATAAAATCAAGCCAAATTATGAATGTCATCTTATAAGCTAAATTAAGCTCGTGCTAGTGCAGGATGAACTGAACTTTTGCTACGGTGAAACCGATAGCCAAGAAAATCCTATGACTTAAAATGTATAATCAACCAGATAATAATAACTACAATGGGCCTATATGAACATATTCAGGCCAACGTTAGACATAAGACGTACCTAACTTAATAAAGTTGTTAGAATACTCGTTCATCAATTTTTAACATGAAAAATCAACTATTAAAATTATGTGAATTGGTATAAATCTTTTTAGGATCAATCGATCGCTAATTCCATCTTCCGGTAAAAAGGATTTGCTCCAACTCAAAAAAGGGAGATTGCTAATTCTGGTGAAGCGGTATTTAGAGTTCGCTGTGTGTCCCACCGTCATTTTTGAATTGGAGCTGACCGTGTGACCCGCATCCATTTTCTAACTAAAAGAAAAAGGGATTGCTAGACTAGTGTGACCGACCACCATGATTTTAGAGCTTTTTTCTGGCGATTTTTTTTTGAGCTGAGCCGGCAGGCTACCACAGGACACACGATATCAACAGCTAAAAGGAAAAGGCCCAAGGCCCAGCCGCTAAAGAAACTTAACGTTTCAGCCTTCTTCTTCCTGGAGACAGATCGAACAGCTTCTGAGCTTTCATGGCGCCTCCAGCAAGCGGTTGCCGATCTGGTAGAAGCGCACACACACCTGACTGATAACAGTGTACTATGCCATGTGCTTCCCCTTGACCCATTCGAGCTTGCTCTTCCACCCGCCCATCTACCTCTGTCATCACCAGAGTTTCTTTTGCGAACCATGAACGCCCTGAGCCACGGCCCAAACTGTGCTTTCTCTTCCTCTCTTATGTTTAATATTACAGGCCCTATCCTCACGACCAATCAGACCATACACATAACAAAACTCCGGGAGATATTCATACTCAAGGGGACACCATTACTGATCCTGGACAATCTAGACTGGATAGATAAGCATGACCAGCCAGGATTACGTACAACGTCCCAAAATCAGGGTATGTAAATTTTTAGGCATATTTTTTGATAAATACTTTCCTATACGGCACTGTTCCAATCCCATACCAAGCATGAGCTGTTACAACGGTAACATAGACAAGATACAATGATATACCTATTGATAGAAATAAGGAAATTAACAAAAATGCATCACGAAAAATGGCAAGAAACGCGTATATGCCAGCAAATAAAAGAAAACACAACGCTTTCCAGCAAACAACAAAACCAAGAATTCCAGTTGTCTGCTATCTGGATATTACCATACTCATCACCGCACCCTGGCTAACATTAAAACGCCACGATAGACTACAAGCAAGTCCACAAGAGAACATTCGTAGAGAATCTATAAATCATCCAGATCCCATTGAGGCAACTCGCCTCTCGATTTCCCTCTGCAAAAATGGAGTCCTGTGGTTCTATCTCGTCCACCTTCCCGGTCGACACCTCCCTCTCGCTGGCCATCCATGTCGACGACGAGAAGCTAGGGCAAAAGACACCGGCGGCATCGTCCCACACGCCGTCATCGGCTTCCAAGAGGGTGCAGGAGGTGTCCCTCCCGCCCACGTTCACCTGTAAGTTTTGCCCCCGCTCCTTCGGAACAGCCCGGGCGCTGGGTGGGCACCAGAAGGCGCACAGCACGCTCCAACGCACGCGGCGCAACAACCGGAAGGCGCACATGAGCCGTCGTCCCGCTTGGTACTCGGTCGCCAGCGCCCTGCGCACCGCATGCCTCCACGCTCGGCCCTTCGACGCATGGCACACCCACTACGACCACTCTGTCCCGCTTTCGTTCCCATGGCAAACCGGGACCGGCCCTGGAGGTCTTGCTCCCGCTCAACCGTCATCTGCGGTGCTGGGCAATGGATATGGCGGCAATGGAGAAGGGGGTCATCTTGGACGCCAGCAAGGCGTGAGTGAAGTGAATCAGGAGGAGACCACCAACAGGATTGATCTAACCCTGAAGCTCTAGATTAGGGCTTTCAGCATTGGATTGGTTTTGTCACCTCAAAGAATAAGTTGTTTCGTTATGTTTGATTGTTTGAATTTTCTGTTTGTTGCATCATCTTAAGGTCGAGATTACTTAAGTGCATCTCCTTGTAATTCTGTACTAAATGCAAATTGTGATCAATCGATGTACTTGGACGGTGATATTTCAAAAGCATAATTCAAGCAGGTGGTTATCTGGATGAGTTTTAGCCATGGGCCTTTCCCTAAGATGGAGTGATGTTCTTCCTTATTGCCTATGTTACTGTAAAAAAAGGAACTCTATTACTGTTCTTCGTTCAAAATTAAAAGTGAATACTGTATGAGTTGCAGAAACAGACAGTATGGAAATAGTGTCTCAAATCGTTTATTTCTCATGTAATTAATAACGAAGTTGTACAACTATCTACGTAAATGTGATCTAATCTTTTCAACAAAAAATAATTATTTTTCTTATATTTGTGTAGAGTTTAAATCAAGGTTGAATTTACAGTTAATCTCTTAAGTTACACAGGTACTAAGGGCTATTATGTATGTGAGGACATATTGGGGGGGGGGGGGGGGGGGTGGCGTTTTCGGTACTGGGAGGACATACTTCTGCGTGAATGGTAACACGAAAAAAATAGTAAATGCTTAAAAAATTGAATTATTTTGTGGATTTTCGTTTTAGTTTCACAAGCATGCTTGACAATTTTCATGCGAAACAGAGAAACGGTGTTTCGTTGGTGAAAAAGACAAATTTGGAATAACATTTGGTGTTCAATTTGTTTTTTTGCACATGCCAAAATGCTTAACCTTTTTGCCTAAAAATTTGCAAGTAGCATTTGGATGTGACTAAGAACATATAAACAAAATATCTTTTAATTTTTTTAGACATTTCAAAAATTATTTTTGGCCGAATTTAATTTCTGATATTAAGCTTCATCTCCTCTAATATTCATAACATAATTCGATCTCTTCACTAGCTAAAAAACTCTCATCCAAGTCATTATCGCAGATAGAGGACAAAAAGTTATTGTTCTTTGAGAAAATAAATATCACCGGTGCAGGCATGTGATAAGAAAAGCACATTAAACAAATAGCTTTTTAAATAACCGCTAGCAATAGCATCATACATAGCATAAAATGCCTCATATATACTGTAAAAAGGTGTATCACAGATGCATAAGCTCCCCGTTGAGAAGCCTACACAATATAAAAGACATAACACAAACAACACATATGACCTTCTTAGGGCCAGTTGTGACTTTACTGGCCCAAGGAAAAACTAGAAGCCCAGGCCCTTGAATACAAACATTAAAAATGTATAATAATCTGTATGAGTGAACATGTAAAAATTCCATAGGGGGTTGGGCATAGGCTATGTATAGATAGTGAATTAGAGGCATACTATACTCGTGGTGGCCCTGCGGGTGCTGAGCGATCTGTCAGTGACTCGGCCCGTTGGCATAGCTACATGAAGGAAATATGCCCTAGAGGCAATAATAAAGTTATTATTTATTTCCTTATATCATGATAAATGTTTATTATTTATGCTAGAATTGTATTAACCGGAAACATAATACATGTGTGAATACATAGACAAACAGAGTGTCACTAGTATGCCTCTACTTGACTAGCTCGTTAATCAAAGATGGTTATGTTTCCTAACCATGAACAAAGAGTTGTTATTTGATTAACGAGGTCACATCATTGGTTGAATGATCTGATTGACATGACCCATTTCATTAGCTTAGCACCCGATCGTTTAGTATGTTGCTATTGCTTTCTTCATGACTTATACATGTTCCTATGACTATGAGATTATGCAACTCCCGTTTGCCGGAGGAACACTTTGGGTACTACCAAACGTCACAACGTAACTGGGTGATTATAAAGGAGTACTACAGGTGTCTCCAATGGTAGATGTTGGGTTGGCGTATTTCGAGATTAGAATTTGTCACTCCGATTGTCGGAGAGGTATCTCTGGGCCCTCTCGGTAATGCACATCACATAAGCCTTGCAAGCATTGCAACTAATGAGTTAGTTGTGAGATGATGTATTACAGAACGAGTAAAGAGACTTGCTGGTAACGAGATTGAACTAGGTATTGGATACCGACGATCGAATCTCGGGCAAGTAACATACCGATGACAAAGGGAACAACGTATGTTGTTATGCGGTCTGACCGATAAAGATCTTCGTAGAATATGTAGGAGGCAATATGGGCATCCAGGTCCCGCTATTGGTTATTGACCGGAGACGTGTCTCGGTCATGTCTACATTGTTCTCGAACCGTAGGGTTCGCATGCTTAAGGTTTCGATGACAGTTATATTATGAGTTTATGAGTTTTGATGTACCGAAGGAGTTCGGAGTCCCGGATGAGATCGGGGACATGACGAGGAGTCTCGAAATGGTCGATACGTAAAGATCGATATATTGGACGACTATATTCGGACATCAGAAAGGTTCCGAGTGATTCAGGTATTTTTCGGAGTACCGGATAGTTACGGGAGAGGTAATGGGCCTTGATGGGCTTTAGTGGGAAGAGGAAAAGGCTGCTGCGCCCCCCTCCCCTTTTGTCCGAATTGGACTAGGGAAAAGGGGGCCGGCCACCTTTCCTACTCCTCCTATTCCTTCTCCCTTCCTCCCCTCTTGGTGGACTCCTACTAGGACTTGGAGTCCTAGTAGGACTCCCTATCCTGGCCGCACCTTTGCCTTGGCCGGCCTCCTCCTCCTCCATCCTTTATATACAGGGGCAGGGGGCACCCCATAGACAAACAAGTTGATCCTTGAGATCATTCCTTAGCCGTGTGCGGTGCCCCCTGCCACCAAATTCCACCTCGATCATACCGTTGTAGTGCTTAGGCAAAGCCCTGCGTCGGTAGTACATCAAGATCGTCACCACGCCGTCGTGCTGACGGAACTCTTCCTCGACGCTTTGCTGGATCGGAGCCCGAGGATCGTCATCGAGCTGAACGTGTGCTAAGAACTCGGAGGTGCCGGAGCAACGGTGCTTGGATCGGTCGGATCGGGAAGACGTACGACTACTTCCTCTACGTTGTGTGATCGCTTCCGCAGTCGGTCTGCGTTGGTACGTAGACAACACTCTCCCCTCTCGTTGCTATGCATCACCATGATCTTGCGTGTGCGTAGGAATTTTTTTGAAATTACTACGTTCCCCAACAGTGGCATCAGAGCCTAGGTTTTATGGTTTGATGTTATTTGCACGAGTAGAACACAAGTGAGTTGTGGGCGATACAAGTCATACTGCCTACCAGCATGTCATACTTTGGTTCGGCGGTATTGTTGGACGAGACCACCCGGACCAACCTTACGCGTACGCTTACGCGAGACCGGTTCCCTCGACGTGCTTTGCACATAGATGGCTTGCGGGCGACTGTCTCTCCAACTTTAGTTGAACCAAGTGTGGCTACGCCCGGTCCTTGAGAAGGTTAAAACACAGTCTATTTGACGAACTATCGTTCTGGTTTTGATGCATAGGTGAGATGAGTTCTTACTTAAGCCCGTAGCAGCCATGTAAAACTTGCAACAACAAAGTAGAGGACGTCTAACTTGTTTTTGCAGGGCATGTTGTGATGTGATATGGTCAAGGCATGATGCTGATTTTATTGTATGAGATGATCATGTTTTGTAACCAAGTTATCGGCAACTGGCAGGAGCCATATGGTTGTCGCTTTATTGTATGCAATGCAATCGCAATGTAATGCTTTACTTTATTACTAAGCGGTAGTGATAGTCGTGGAAGCATAAGATTGGCGAGACGACAACGATGCTACGATGGAGATCAAGGTGTCGCGCCGATGACGATGGTGATCATGACGGTGCTTCGGAGATGGGGTCACAAAGCACAAGATGATGATGGCCATATCATATCACTTATATTGATTGCATGTGATGTTTATCTTTTATGCATCTTATCTTGCTTTGATTGACGGTAGCATTATAAGATGATCTCTCACTAAATTATCAAGAAGTGTTCTCCCTGAGTATGCACCGTTGCCAAAGTTCGTCGTGCCCAGACACCACGTGATGATCGGGTGTGATAAGCTCTACGTCCAAATACAACGGGTGCAAAACAGTTGCACACGCAGAATACTCAGGTTATACTTGACGAGCCAAGCATATACAGATATGGCCTCGGAACACGGAGACCGAAAGGTCGAGCGTGAATCATATAGTAGATATGATCAACATAACGATGTTCACCATTGAAAACTACTCCATCTCACGTGATGATCGGTTATGGTTTAGTTGATTTGGATCACGTGATCACTTAGAGGATTAGAGGGATATCTATCTAAGTGGGAGTTCTTAAGTAATATGATTAAATGAACTTAAATTTATCATGAACTTAGTCCTGGTAGTATTTTGCAAATTATGTTGTAGATCAATAGCTCGCGTTGTTGCTTCCATATGTTTATTTTGATATGTTCCTAGAGAAAATTGTGTTGAAAGATGTTAGTAGCAATGATGCGGATTGGATCCGTGATCTGAGGTTTATCCTCATTGCTGCACAGAAGAATTATGTCCTTGATGCACCGCTAGGTGACAGACGTATTGCAGGAGCAGATGCAGACATTATGAACGTTTGGCTAGCTCAATATGATGACTACTTGATAGTTTAAGTGCACCATGCTTAACGGCTTAGAATCGGGACTTGAAAGACGTTTTGAACGTCATGGACCATATGAGATGTTCCAGGAGTTGAAGTTAATATTTCAAGCAAATACCCGAGTTGAGAGATATGAAGTCTCCAACAAGTTCTATAGCTAAAAGATGGAGGAGAATCGCTCAACTAGTGAGCATGTGCTCAGATTGTCTGGGTACTACAATCGCTTGAATCAAGTGGGAGTTAATCTTCCAGATAAGATAGTAGAACTTCGTGATGAACTATGATATGCAAGGGATAACGGAAACGATTCCCAAGCTCTTCGTGATGCTGAAATCGACAAAGGTAGAAATCAAGAAAAACATCAAGTGTTGATGGTTGACAAGACCACTAGTTTGAAGAAAAGGGCAAAAGGGAAGAAGGGGAACTTCAAGAAGAATGGCAAGCAAGTTGCTGCTCAAGTGAAGAAGCCCAAGTCTGGACCTAAGCCTGAGACTGAGTGCTTCTACTGCAAAGGGACTGGTCACTGGAAGCGGAACTACCCCAAGTGATTGGCGGATAAGAAGGATGGCAAAGTGAACATAAGTATATTTGATATACATGTTATTGATGTGTACTTTACTAGTGTTTATAGCAAACCCTTAGTATTTGATGCTAGTTCAGTTGCTAAGAGTAGTAACTCGAAACAGGAGTTGCAGAATAAACAGAGACTAGTTAAGGGTGAAGTGACGATGTGTGTTGGAAGTAGTTCCAAGATTGATATGATCATCATCGCATACTCCCCTATACTTTTGGGATTAGTGTTGAACCTAAATAAGTGTTATTTGGTGTTTGCGTTGAGCATGAATATGATTTGATCATGTTTATCGTAATACGGTTATTCATTTAAGTAAGAGAATAAATTGTTGTTCTGTTTACATGAATAAAACCTTATATGGTTACACACCCAATGAAAATAGTTCGTTGGATCTCGATCGTAGTGATACACATAATCATAATATTGAAACCAAAAGATGCAAAGTTAATAATGATAGTACAACTTATTTGTAGCACTACCGTTTAGGTCATATTGGTGTAAAGCGCATGAAGAAACTCCATGATGATGGGCTTTTGGAATCACTTGATTATGAATCAGTTGATGCTTGTGAACCATGCCTCATGGGCAAGATGACTAAGACTCTGTTCTTCGGAACAATGGAGCGAGAAAAAGATTTGTTGGAAATCATACATACTGATGTATGTGGTCCGATGAATATTGAGACTCGCGACAAGTATCATTATTTTCTGATCTTCACAGACGATTTGAGCAGATATGAGTATATCTACTTGATGAAACATAAGTCTGAAACATTTGAAAAGTTCAAAGAATTTCAGAGTGAAGTGAAAAATCATCATGACAAGAAAATAAAGTTTCTACGATCTGATCGCGGAGACAAATATTTGAGTTACGAGTTTGGTCTTCAGTTAAAACAATGTGAAATAGTTTCACTACGCACGCCACCTGGAACACCACAGCATAATGGTGTGTCCGAACGTCATAACCATACTTTATTGGATATAGTACAATCTATGATGTATCTTACCGATCTACCACTATCGTTTTGGGGTTATGCATTAGAGACAGTTGCATTCACGTTAAATAGGGCACCATCTAAATCCGTTGAGACGACACCGTGTGAACTATGGTTTGGCAAGAAACCTAAGCTGTCGTTTCTTAAAGTTTGGGGTTGCGATGCTTATATGAAAAAGTTTCATCCTGATAAGCTCAAACTCAAATCGGAGAAGTGCGTCTTCATAGGATATCCAAAGGAAACTATTGGATACACCTTCTATCACAGATCCGAAGGCAAGACTTTTGTTGCTAAAATTCGGAAACTTTCTGGAGAAGGAGTTTCTCTCGAAAGAAGTGAGTGGGAGGAAAGTAGAACTTGACGAGGTAACTGTACCTGCTCCCTTATTGGAAAGTAGTACATCACAGAAAACTATTTCTGTGACACCTACACCAGTTAGTGAGGAAGCTAATGATGATGATCATGAAACTTCAGAACAAGATACTACTGAACCTCGTAGATCAACCAGAGTAAGATCCGCGCCAGAGTGGTACGGTAATCCTTTTCTGGAAGTCATGCTACTTGATCATGATGAACCTACGAACTATGAGGAAGCGATGATGAGCCCAGATTCCACGAAATGGTTTGAGGCCATGAAATTTGAGATATGATCCATGTATGAGAACAAAGTTTGGACTTTGGTTGACTTGCCCGATGATCGGCAAGCAATTGAGAATAAATGGATCTTCAAGAGGAAGACGGACGCTGATTGTAGTGTTACTATCTACAAAGCTAGAATTGTCGCAAAAGGTTTTCGACAAGTTCAAGGTGTTGACTACGATGAGAGCCTCTCACTCGTATCTATGCTTGAGTCTGTCCGAATCATGTTAGTAATTGCCGCATTTTATGAAATCTGGCAAATGGATAAACAAAAGTGCATTCCTTAATGGATTTATTAAGAGTTGTATATGATGCAACAGAAGGTTTTGTCAATCCGAAAGGTGCTAACAAAATGTGCAAGCTCCAGCGATCCATCTGTGGACTGGTGCAAGCATCTCGGAGTTGGAATATACGCTTTGATGAGTTGATCAAAGCATATAGTTTTATACAGACTTGCGGTGAAGCCTGTATTTACCAGAAAGTGAGTGGGAGCACTACAGCATTTCTGATAGGTATATGTGAATGACATATTGTTGATCGGAAATAATGTAGAATTATTCTGTAAAGCATAAAGGGGTGTTTGAAAGGAGTTTTTCAGAGAAAGACTTCGGTGAAGCTGCTTACATATTGAGCTTCAAGATCTATAGAGATAGATCAAGACGCTTGATAAGTTTTTTCAATGAGTACATACCTTGACAAGATTTTGAAGTAGTTAAAAATGGAGCAGTCAAAGAAAGAGTTCTTGCCTGTATTATAAGGTGTGAAGTTGAGTAAGACTCAAAGCCCGACCACGGCAGAAGATAGAAAGAGAATGAAAGTCATTCCCTATGCCTTGGCCATAGGTTCTATAAAGTATGTCATGCTGCATACCAGATCTATTGTATACCCTGCACTGATTTGGCAAGGGAGTACAATAGTGATCTAGGAGTAGATCACTGGACAGCGGTCAGAATTATCCTTAGTGAAATAAGGATATGTTTCTCGATTATGGATGTGATAAAAAGGTTCGTCGTAAAGGGTTACGCCGATGCAAGTTTTGACACTAATCTAGATGACTCTAAGTCTCGGTCTAGATACATATTGAAAGTGGGAGCAATTAGCTAGAGTAGCTCCATGCAGAGCATTGTTAACATAGAAATTTGCAAAATACATGTGGATCTGAATGTGGCAGACCCGTTGACTAAGATTCTCTCACAAGCAAAACATGATCACACCTTAGTACTCTTTGGGTGTTAATCACATAGCGATGTGAACTAGATTACTGAATCTAGTAAACCCTTTGAGTGTTGGTCACATGACGATGTGAACTATGGGTGTTAATCACATGGTGATGTGAACTATTGCTGTTAAATCACATGGCGATGTGAACTAGATTATTGACTCTAGTGCAAGTGGGAGACTGAAGGAAATATTCCCTAGAGGCAATAATAAAGTTATTATTTATTTCCTTATATCATGATAAATGTTTATTATTCATGCTAGAATTGTATTAACCGGAAACATAATACATGTGTGAATACATAGACAAACAGAGTGTCACTAGTATGCCTCTACTTGACTAGCTCGTTAATCAAAGATGGTTATGTTTCCTAACCATGAACAAAGAGTTGTTATTTGATTAACGTGGTCACATCATTAGTTGAATGATCTGATTGACATGACCCATTTCATTAGCTTAGCACCCGATCGTTTAGTATGTTGCTATTGCTTTCTTCATGACTTATACATGTTCCTATGACTATGAGATTATGCAACTCCCGTTTGCCGGAGGAACACTTTGGGTACTACCAAACGTCACAACGTAACTGGGTGATTATAAAGGAGTACTACAGGTGTCTCCAATGGTAGATGTTGGGTTGGCGTATTTCGAGATTAGAATTTGTCACTCCGATTGTCGGAGAGGTATCTCTGGGCCCTCTCGGTAATGCACATCACATAAGCCTTGCAATCATTGCAACTAATGAGTTAGTTGTGAGATGATGTATTACAGAACGAGTAAAGAGACTTGCCGGTAACGAGATTGAACTAGGTATTGGATACCGACGATCGAATCTCGGGCGAGTAACATACCGATGACAAAGGGAACAACGTATGTTGTTATGCGGTCTGACCGATAAAGATCTTCGTAGAATATGTAGGAGCCAATATGGGCATTCAGGTCCCGCTATTGGTTATTGACCGGAGACGTGTCTCGGTCATGTCTACATTGTTCTCGAACCGTAGGGTCCGCACGCTTAAGGTTCCGATGACAGTTATATTATGAGTTTATGAGTTTTGATGTACCGAAGGAGTTCGGAGTCCCGGATGAGATCGGGGACATGACGAGGAGTCTCGAAATGGTCGAGATGTAAAGATCGATATATTGGACGACTATATTTGGACATCGGAAAGGTTCCGAGTGATTCGGGTTTTTTTCGGAGTACCGGGTAGTTACGGGAGAGGTAATGGGCCTTGATGGGCTTTAGTGGGAAGAGGAAAAGGCTGCTGCGCCCCCCTCCCCTTTTGTCCAAATTGGACTAGGGAAAAGGGGGCCGGCCACCTTTCCTACTCCTCCTATTCCTTCTCCCTTCCTCCCCTCTTGGTGGACTCCTACTAGGACTTGGAGTCCTGGTAGGACTCCCTATCCTGGCCGCACCTTTGCCTTGGCCGGCCTCCTCCTCCTCCATCCTTTATATACAGGGGCAGGGGGCACCCCATAGACACACAAGTTGATCCTTGAGATCGTTCCTTAGCCGTGTGCGGTGCCCCCTACCACCAAATTCCACCTCGATCATACCGTTGTAGTGCTTAGGCGAAGCCCTACGTCGGTAGTACATCAAGATCGTCACCACGCCGTCGTGCTGACGGAACTCTTCCTCGATGCTTTGCTGGATCGGAGCCCGAGGATCGTCATCGAGCTGAACGTGTGCTAAGAACTCGGAGGTGCCGGAGTAACGGTGCTTGGATCGGTCGGATGGGAAGACGTACGACTACTTCCTCTACGTTGTGTGATCGCTTCCGCAGTCGGTCTGCGTTGGTACGTAGACAACACTCTCCCCTCTCGTTGCTATGCATCACCATGATCTTGCGTGTGCGTAGGAAATTTTTTAAAATTACTACGTTCCCCAACACTACATGCAGGGCCATTATACATACCACCATCAAGTGGAGGATCTCTATGCATTCAAAATTGTAGTCAGGCAGCCAAGTGGTCGTCCTTCCCAGGGAAAGCGCCAAGGACGAGTTCAGGGTGTATGTCGTTCTAGATGTAGTCTACATTGATCAACCACACCGATCAACCAGGAGGTATTATGAGGTGAGGTGGATGTCTTGCCACGACCGGGGCACCATTCTACTTTCGGATCATTCGATGGGACATGGTCTGGATGGTGCTAGGGGCACCTCCAACATTTTTTACGTGCATACTCCTTCAGACATTATGCTAGTGGCATATCCAATGGACAATCCGACATTTCTTAAAGAGAAATGTTCAAAATTCAAAAATCTAGAGAACAATTCTATTTCAATTTAACCTGGTAAACCACCTCGTGCTTTAATGACTTACCTAAAATGTTAGCACATGATGCCATAAGTAATATTTTAGTAGTTAGCAGTTTAAAATGCATTTGGGTAGTAAACATGACAACATAAGGTGAGGTAAGATGCTTTGATATTGAAGGCTGACTAAGCAGGAGTAGCATGTCGGTCAACACATATGAAATCAACTCGAGTGACAATTGCATGCGAGGGCTCGCATGAGAATGAACATCAAAATTGTCTTGGTTAATCAAGGATGGACATAGGCTGCGACAATTAGTCTTCCCACGGAATAGGCTACTACATGGACATAGGTAGGCTCACTAGTAGTGAGCACAGTTTGCACTTTAGTGGCTAGTTAGGCGCTAGTTAATGGAGACTCGTCAATAGTAAGTAGCGGCTAGTGGCGATGGGGAGTGGCGTGTGGATCACTCATGAGTTGGAACTTAACGGCAGTGACAAGCATGCAAAATGAATCATCACTGTTAACCATCTCAACAATGATGCACACTCCCCGAGGGCAATGTGCCTTTACTCATTGTCGTGGTTTATCCAGCTAATGAATACTACATGCTGGTATATCTAGTGGGAAGGTAGTCATGCGGTCTAGGGTGAAATTTTTCAGAGACCAGCCATGATGGCTCAAGTGATCACAACTTTGACTACAAACTATTTTCGAGCTTAAAATGTGGAGGTGGAACCAGGACAGAAAAAACTGGGAGAGAGAGAGAGATAGAAGGGGAGTTACAGGGAGTACTATAGAAACCGAGCACAATAAAGTGGCTGAATATTGAAGAAAAGGATGGGAAACAGAGGTCAAAGGGTTGTAAAGAGCGAAGGTGGAAAGTAGTTTGACGAGTGTTTGAAATGTGGTGCTTGGAGAAGTATGTAAATAATTTTAGAAGTAAATAAAAAAGTCCTTAGTTGGGTGTTGTTGGCCAGACAATCGACAGAGATTAAAAATACGAGTGGTTCATTGCTTAGCCTAGTGTCGACTTAGAAACACTCTACAAAAAGGATACGCAGTCACCCCTCCATTAACCTTGGCAAGCAGTAACATGAGTTATTGCATTTTTGGACAGAATGACTGTAAAGGAGGCTCCTACAGTATAATTGTTGCAACAAACCAAATTTGCAAGTATCATGCCTCGAACTTTGGTGGGTGTGAAGGCATTAGCCCCTTTCCAGCACTAGGAGATATTGCGTTCATTGAGTACCTAACTATAATTCGAGTGTTTGCTAACCTATGGTCAACAAATGCAAGGATTTTATAGGTCTAAATGTTTGCCACGTAATTTATATTCCACTTGGTTTCGGGGGGCCTTTGTCGAGTGCCCAACGTAAAACACATGGAAAGGAGATGGGCACTCAACAAACATATATATTTTCTCTTGACTAATTCATCGATTCTAGCTGTGAGCTTGTGTGCGGTGCATAGATGGCAAAGGCAACAAGAAGGGTATGTTATGTTGAACATAGACACTAATTTTTGTGCTAATATGGGAACATGCACAACAGAGGCAGTTATTATGGATGACCATGCAAGCTTAATATATAGTAGCAAGTACATTTGGCATTAGTTATGGCATCGCCGCCTTGAAGGTGGAATATCAAGTTCTAGCGGAGGGAGGGGGGCTCAGGGTAGGAGAAGACCTGACGAACTACCATCACTTGTGGGGCCCTAGGTAGAACCTAGGTGCCCCCTATAGATGCCCAGGTCAAGTAGGCGCCTAGGGAAGGTGTTAAGGTAGCCCATGGGCCACCATGTGGTCCAGGTTTGCCTACTTGGCCCTCCTCTATGTATGTATAAACCTGATACATTATTTTTATTTTTTCTTGAACTTTTCTTTTATTGACTTGTTGAAATTTTAAAAGGTATTTTAACAAGCAGGAATTATAGTCTATGAAATTAAAGTGACTAAACTAAAGTGAAAATAGTGACTAAAGGGGTGAAGATAGTCGATGGAAATTACTTTACCTTTATGAAAATGATATATCAATAAGGCTGATCAATTCTTATCTTATTAATAAACTTTTCACAAGAACCAAATCCATTATACATTAAATTTTTACTCTAAGTTATCTCAATGTTGATAGAGATAATTCCTATTGTAACACTTTGAAATATCTTCTTTAGAAGAGACATAGGACAAAATTAACCTTTCAATAGTGATAGTCAACACCATTATTGAGGGAGGATAATATCTAATTTGATTCATACTTTCCTTGGAAAATAAATATGTTAGTTTCCATCAACATTTAAAGTAATCTTGCCAGAAATGGTCTTGTTAGAAATGGTCTTCCTAGAATAATAGATAAGCTAACATCCTCGGCCGTATCAAGGACAAGAAAGGCTAGAAGGATCTAAGCACTAAGAACCAACACTGGGACGTCTTCACAAATGCCAATATACATTTGCGAAGATATAGTCAATTTGTCTTTATGAAGAGAGAAAACCATGACACTTAGACCTTCACGTAAATCACATAAAAATATATTTAATATAAAGCTTCTTTTAATGGTGTAAGGTATAGTGCGAATCTGAGGGTCTCCTAATTTCTCAGGATTTTTTTCCTCTAAGAGAATAGTTCGCAAGCATGGTAGATTTACTTTTACAAGGTATCTTTCTTTTATTAGTGATTGTATATTTCATATAGTTGTAGTAAGAAGTGGTTTTAATATCTTTATTCACATGGATTTACAAACAAATGATTCATGAAAATATTTTAGTATCAGAGATAGAAATGTCATGTTTATCATTAGTTTCATGAGAGTGTCTATCATCTTTATTAATATTAGACTTTTCACAAGTTATTCTAGAAGATTCGTCACTTTCATATTTATGCTTTTCTTTTTATTCAAAGAAGTACTAGGGGTTGTCCAATTAGCCTTTAGTTAATCTTGAACAATCCTAATAGTACGGCCTTAGGGATACAAATGATCTTCGATGGAGGCTCAACCCCAAGTGTCTACCCCATAATTTTTATTGCTAGAATGTGCCATTTCGTGTGTAATTCTTTCTGACTCATCATGCTTTGTATGAGCTGAGTTCGAATCACATCATAATGTTTAGCAATCCCTTCTATATTATTCATAGGTCTCTCTAATTTGTAGATATTTTTTCGATCCTATTAAAGTTGACAGAAGGATTCCTTTTGATTTCCATGTTAAAATAATATTGTTCAACGAGAACATTATTTATTTTCTCATGGATAGGAAGCTTATTGTCCAGGAGATCACCTTCATCAAATTCATAAATAGAATTAACTTTAATAACAAGACCTAAAAGCTGAGGTGGAAAGTTTCACCCAAGATGCGTACTTTCTCTAATTCATCAGTCGGAATACATTTTTTCTGAAAACAATTCTCATCTTCTCTCATATCTTCATAATTTAGAGTATATATACATATTTTCTTTGTTATAGGGTCTGATAATAGCTCATTTGGATCCCGTCATCATAAATTTTAGCAATTGCATCATGAAGTTCCCTACCTTCTTTCCATGTACTGTCCTTGATTACATTTCATGCATAGCTAGTTATTTATTGTTGTCTAAGATTCAGGGGTTAGAGCATTGTATAATATATATATATATATATATATATATATATATCGAACCACTTAATCAGATATACCCCTAATTCAAAAGCCTGCTCAAATTTGCCCCTCCGCCGTTAGGTACCCTTATAGAAATGCCCTTCTGCGCCGTTACCGTCCGGTCAAACAAGTTTGACCGTCCTAAAAAAATAGCAAAAAAAATCTAAAAAATCTAAAATTCTGTGAGATTGAAGATACTCATGTGCCCAAGGTGTGCGCAAATTTCCGTGCTATTTGGACATTCCAGGAGCTCGTAGCGAGGAAAAACAGTTAATCTGCACACTTGTGAACAATAAATTTGAAATAAAATAGCAAGAAAATTTTAAAAAATAGGAAATTTTTTGGCATCAAAGTGGCTTGGGTGCACAAGGTGCTTGCAAGTTTTTGTGATCAAATGAGATGCGAGGAGCTCTAGCAAGAAAAAACAAAATAGTTATTTTTCCCAAGTTTTTTCCCGAGCCAAATTTTGTTTTTTTCTCCACAAGCCCCTCCAGTGTCCAAACACAACAAAAATTTGCACGCAGCTTGCAGACCCGAGCCTCTTTGATGCCAAAAAAATTCATATTTTTTTGAATTTATTGTTCACAGGC
Organism: Triticum monococcum; assembly: GCA_034509565.1. NCBI lineage: Eukaryota > Viridiplantae > Streptophyta > Magnoliopsida > Poales > Poaceae > Triticum > Triticum monococcum. The sequence goes on from CM067845.1 coordinate 370,167,034, forward strand.
GTACATACTTATTGTTTTTCCTCTGACACGAGCTCCTGGAATGTACAAACAGCACGAAACTTTGCATTCACCTTGCGTACCTAAGTATCTTTGATCCCACAAGTTTTCGATTTTTTAGAATTTTTTTGCTATTTTTTTCAGGACGGTCAAAGCCCTTTGACCGGCTTTGACATGCTTTGACCGGACGGCAACGGCATAGAAGGGTATTTCTGTAAGTGCATCTAACGGCAGAGGGGCAAATTTGAGTAGACTTTGAAATTAAGGGTAAATCTGAGAGTAGGCGCAAATTAGGGGCATAGATGTAAATGTCCCTATATATATATATATATATATATATATATATATATATATATATAGTGATGCTATTCATCACCCAGGGTGCAGAATAAGTTATTCTTCATCCGAGGTAATCTTACGATCATTTCATAATTAAATTACATTTGGAATTTAAATAGTTACATTCCTATTGATTCACTACATAAAATTTGGTATAAGAAAATAAAAATATAGGTAATAAGACAAAAAATGTAGAGTTTATGTATATTTTACACTGTGTTTTTACGTTTGTAATTTTACATAACATAAAATATTTTTTACGGTGATTATATATTTTTTACGGTCTTTTTTTATGTCAGAAATAAGACAAAACTTACGGAACGTAAAATTACAACGCATTGGTGGTAAAATAGAAAGGGGTGAAGAATAACTATTCCTCACCCAGGGTGACGAATAGTCAATCCCTATATATATATATATATATATATATATATATAAATAATAGGGCATGATATTTAATACCATGAAGTTGATTAAAACCTAGTAGCTTTGAGGCAAAGCCTCAAGCTTGGTTTGAGAAAAAAATATGAATGCCTTCGACTACAACATAAAATTTATGCACTAGCATATATTTTTTCCATAAAACACTGGTACATCGACTCTCTATACAAACGGTTTTTAACCCCTTTCCACGATGGAGTTTTAAACTGCCGCCTTGCTTGTGTGTGTGATTGGGGGGGTCCTTCCCACACAACCCACAAATCATTGGTGATAGGCAGCGATGATGCAGACGCGTTGCCAAATGTAATCGTACGCGATGCAGGAACATATCACACACACTACATTCTGGCACATGTGTCGGATTGGTGATCAATCATGCACGTCTCTCACAAGTCAAACTATTCTAATTACGTAGTTAAACTAAACGGTGTTGCACATTGGACAGTTTGCAAAATAAGACCTAAGGCACACGAGCCATCCTAGAAACTATGGGTGATATGTGCCCCATCGCACACGAGTATTCTATGGCAATCATCTGTCATGCATGAGACGATCGCACAAGTTTCCTGAACAATTCACAAGTGGTATTGCAGTTCGCATTGGCCATAGTTTCCTATAAGCTCTCGTGTGCGATAATGTGCTATCACAAACGGTTCAGGACTCCCTACGCACACGTAGAAGTGCTGCAAATTATCTGTGATTTGTTTTGTATCACCAACAATTCCTCTATGAGAGACGTGTGCTTTCTTTTCAGGATCGCACACGTTTCCTGAACAATTTACGAGTGTGATTGTATTTTGCACTGACCACGGTATCCAAGAAGCTCTTGTGTGCGATAATGTTCTATCACAACGGTTCAGGAGCCCCTACGCACACTTAGAATTGCTACAAGTTGCCTGCAATTTGTTGTGTATCACCGACGATTGCGGTATGAGTGACGTGTACTTTCCGTTAAGGGCCGCACACGTTTCTTGAACAATTTACGAGTGGGATTGTATTTTGCATTGGCCACGGTTTCCTATAAGCTCTCGTGTGTGATAATGTGCCACCACAAATGGTTCAGGAGCCCCTATGCACACGTGCAAGTGCTGAAAATCGTCTGTGATTTGTTGTGTATCATCGACGGTTCCACTATTGGTGATATGTGCTTTCCGTTCTGAATCGCACACGCTAATGAAGCATGTGCGCATCAATGGCCAGGTTAAAGAAAAAATATCGCATTTGAATCACGTTGGAAAAAGCTAATTCACCACAATATGCAATTGAAAAAATAGTGTCCACATGAATAACATTCCTCAGAATTCGCAACGATGTGCAATGGAACAAATGCTAGCTAAATTCCACTGATTTATCGACATATGCAGTACCTAATCATTGTGTATGTATTACGAAGACCTCATCACACGGAGACAAATGCATCCATGTGTATATGTTTAGCGGCTAACTCTTACTCTTTGTTTCATGAGAAAACATGCCGAAATCTTCATTATCACAGTGGGCTTGATGTAGTGATTCAGGAAGATGTTACTGATAAATCTCCTAACCACTAGCAATTCACCAGCGGGGAGCGATTCAGGGGTCATCGGTTCAAAGATGAGTTGTAGGATTTTTAAAATCAGAATGTGTCGTACGAGTGGAATAGAAGATATTAATTAAGATACAGACTTTCTGGTACTAGTTCGCGAGCATCGTCACAACAATTAGTAGATTTGTAGATGAAGATCATGTGTTTGAAAACATAGTATCCACAAAGGTTGGCCGATGCTTGCTGCTGAAGACATTGAATTTTTGTATAGAATTAGTCATGTATTTGCCCTGTTAGGAACAACCTAACAAGGGTCAGATGTAAATTTCTTTTGGAGAGAAATAGAAAGAGGTTTATTTAGAAACTTGAACATTTGACTAGCGTAAGAAAAGGTATTTGCAAACTTTTGGATGCATTTCTCGAAAATAACGGATTTCGGTGTCTTACCGGAGAAATGATCTCGTGCTCTAGAGGTAGTTCCCTCTTCAACTGGTTCCCTGGTTTAGTTTTGCACAATGCCAACACACTACAAATGAAGGTTATTTTTCACGTACTCAATTCTTGAACCAGATATGAATGGAAATTTCAACATCATTGAATTCAATCACTATCCATGAATTCTTGAAGATGCGTCAGATCCTAATGCTTTATTGACTCCCTGAGAGAATCCAGGTAGTAAACTATATTCTTCTTTGGAACAATGACTACCAAGATCTAGTGAATGCTACAGATTAAGAAAACCATGAACTTACAAACTATGTCAAAATTTGAAGATGATCAATGTATGCATGGTTTTTTATGTGACTTACCCTTCATGATATGGCCAGAGAAATATTCCACATGGGGCGTGGAACCCAAGATACTAGCGACCTTGTTAATGGCCCACTCATGTTCATCCTTATCACGTAATAATGAGCCATTTGCTACTACAGGATCTTTATTCACAGGGATTTACAAAAAAATGATTCATGAAAATATCTTAGTATCAGAGATAGGAATGTCATGTTTATCATTAGTTTCATGAGAGTGTCTATCATCTTTATTAATAATTGACTTTTCACAAGTTATTCTAGAAGATTCGTCACTTTTATATTTATGCTTTTCTTTTTATTCAAAGAAGTACTAGGGGTTGTCCAATTAGCCTTTAGTTAATCTTGAACAATCCTAATAGTACGGCCATCGGGATACAAATGATCTTGGATGGAGGCAAAACCCCTAGTGTCTACCCCATAATTTTTATTGCTAGGATGTGCCATTTCGTGTGTAATTCTTTCTGACTCATCATGCTTTGTATGAGCTGAGTTCGAATCACATCAAAATGTTTAGCAATCCCTTCTATATTATTCATATGTCTCTCTAATTTGTAGATATTTTTTCGATCCTATTAAAGTTGGCAGAAGGATTCCTTTTGATTTCCATGTTAAAATAATATTGTTCAACGAGAACATTATTTATTTTCTCATGGCTAGGAAGCTTGTCATCCAGGAGATCACCTTCATCAAATTCATAAATAGAATTAACTTTAATAACAAGACCTAAAAGCTGAGGTGGAAAGTGTCACCCAAGATGCGTAATTTCTCTAATTCATCAGTCGGAATACATTTTTTCTGGAAAAAATTCTCATCTTCTCTCATATCTTCATAATTTAGAGTATATATACATATTTTATTTGTTATAGGGTCTGATAATAGCTCATTTGGATCCCGTCATCATAAATTTTAGCAATTCCATCATGAAGTTCCATACCTTCTTTCCATGTACTGTCCTTGATAACATTTCATGCATAGCTAGTTATTTATTGTTGTCTAAGATTCAGGGGTTAGAGCATTGTAGAATATATATATATATATATATATATATATATATATATATATATAACAGGGCATGATATTTAATACCACCAAGTTGATTAAAACCTAATAGCTTACAAATTATACCCCAAGTTTGCGGCAAAGCCTCAAGCTTGGTTTGAGAAAAAAATATGAATGCCTTCGACTACAACATAAAATTTATGCACTAGCATATATTTTTCCCATAAAACACTGGTACATCGACTCTCTATACAAACGGTTTCTAACCCCTTTCCGCGACGGAGTTTTAAACTGCGGGCTTGCCTGTGTGTGCGATTGGTGGGTCCTTCCCACACAACCCACAAATCATTGGTGATAGGCAGCAATGATGCAGACGTGTTGCCAAATGTAATCGTACGCGATGCAGGAACATATCACACACACTACATTCTGGCGCACGTGTCGGATTGGTGATCAATCGTGCACGTCTCTCACAACTCAAACTATTCTAATTACGTAGTTAAACTAAACGGTGTTGCACATTGGACAGTTTGCAAAATAAGACCTAAGGCACACGAGCCCTCCTAGAAACTATGGGCGATATGTGCCCCATCTCACACGAGTATTCTATGGCAATCGTCTGTCATGCATGAGACGATCGCACAAGTTTCCTGAACAATTCACAAGTCGTATTGCAGTTTGCATTGGCCATAGTTTCCTATAAGCTCTCGTGTGCGATAATGTGCTATCACAAATGGTTAAGGACTCCCTACGCACACGTAGAAGTGCTGCAAATCATCTGTGATTTGTTGTGTATCACCAACGGTTCCGCTATGAGTGACGTGTGCTTTCTTTTCCAGATCGCACACGTTTCCTGAAAAATTTACGAGTGTGATTGTATTTTGCACTTACCACGGTTTCCAAGAAGCTCTTGTGTGCGATAATGTTCTATCACAACGGTTCAGGAGCCCCTACGCACACTTAGAATTGCTACAAGTTGCCTGCAATTTCTTGTGTATCACCGACGATTGCGGTATGAGTGACGTGTACTTTCCGTTAAGGATAGCACACATTTCTTGAACAATTTACGAGTGGGATTGTATTTTGCATTGGCCACGGTTTCCTATAAGCTCTCGTGTGTGATAATGTGCTACCACAAATGGTTCAGGAGCCCATATGCACACGTGCAAGTGCTGCAAATCATCTGTGATTTGTTGTCTATCATCGACGGTTCCACTATTGGTGACAACTGCTTTCCATTCTGAATCGCACACGCTAATGAGCGTGTGCGCATCAATGGCCAGGTTCAAGAAAAAATATAGCATTTGAATCGCGTTGGAAAAAGCTAATTCATCACAATATGCAATCGAACAAATAGTGTCCACATGAATAACATTCCTCAGAATTCGCAACGATGTGCAATGGAACAAATGCTAGCTAAACTCCACTGATTTATCGACATATGCAATACCTAATCATTGTGTATGTATTACGAAGACCTCATCACATGGAGACAAATGCATCCATGTGTATATGTTTAGCGGCTAACTCTTACTCTTTGTTTCATGAGAAAACATGCCGAAATCTTAATTATCACAGTGGGCTTGATGTAGTGATTAGGAAGATGTTACTGATAAATCTCCTAACCACTAGCAATTCACCAGCGGAGAGCGATTCAAGGGTCATCGGTTCAAAGATGAGTTGTAGGATTTTTAAGATCAGAATGTGTCGTACGAGTGGAGTAGAAGATATTAATTAAGATACAGACTTTCTGGTACTAGTTCGCGAGCATCGTCACAACAATTAGTAGATTTGCAGATGAAGAGCATGTGTTTGAAAACATAGTATCCACAAAGGTTGGCCGATGCTTGTTGCTGAAGACATTGAATTTTTGTACAGAATTAGTCATGTATTTGCCCTGTTAGGAACAACCAAACAAGTGTCAGATGTAAATTTTTTTGGAGAGAAATAGAAAGAGGTTTATTTAGAAACTTGAACATTTGACTAGCGTAAGAAAAGGTATTTGCAAACTTTTGGATGCATTTCTCGAAAATAACGGATTTCGGTGTCTTACCGGAGAAATGATCTCGCGCTCTAGAGGTAGTTCCCTCTTCAACTATTTCCCTGGTTTAGTTTTGCACAATGCCAACACACTACAAATGAAGGTTATTTTTCACGTACTCAATTCTTGAACCAGATATGAATGGAAATTTCAACATCATTGAATTCAATACCTATCCACGAATTCTTGAAGATGCGTCATATCATAATGCTTTGTTGACTCCCTGAGAGAATCCAGGTAGTAAACTATATTCTTCTTTGGAACAATGACTACCAAGATCTAGTGAATGCTACAGATTAAGAAAACCATGAACTTACAAACTATGTCAAAATTTGAAGATGATCAATCTATGCATGGTTTTTTATGTGACTTACCCTTCATGATATGGCCAGAGAAATATTCCACATGGGGCGTGGAACCCAAGATACTAGCGACCTTGTTAATGGCCCACTTATGTTCATCCTTATCACGTAATAATGAGCCATTTTCTACTACAGGATCTATGAAATACACTCTCTCCCTTTTTATTCTCTGCACGATCAATCCCCTGAGAGGAATACAATATAGTTAGCGTCTTTTCATTTACAACCTTGTATGAAGAAGGTGATCAGAGTTTGCAAAGTACTACAAAATCCAACATCTAACAAGTGTGCCATAAAGCACATTGAAGTTGAAGAAGAGATGTAAGTCCTTGAAACCCACAATGATGGAACCCAGATCGTGGCGGAAATGATCTCTGCCATAGTGGACTAGCATAACCTTATGACCTTTTGACATTTGATCCACGCAATATTTATGTAACATGCGGCAGCTAGAACTGCACTCCTCAAAGTATTCGTCAACAAGAAATGGCTGCCATGTATGTAATTGCGTGCTTGAAGTATGTTTGATTTATTTTTAGCAAACATCCTGTCGAATTCTTCATTGTTCAGGCTGTCAGAACCAATATTACTCTCTGATTCGAACAACTTGCTAGTAATTTGGTTCTGGGCGATGAGTGCTTTAAGTAAGAAGCTATAGTTCTCATTTGTCCTCGGTCTCAGGGCCCCTTCCTCGGGGGTGCAACCTTTTTGCCCGCTTCCTTCTTGGTACTTGAAGCACTTCTGGTGCAAGGTTTGGATGGTTGAAAGGTATACTGTTGGGCAGACGATGAAGCTATGAGGACTGCTAAGAAAACAATTTAGCTATGCCAGAGTGATGGGCTAGCAGTGCTGCTGTGACAGACTGCTGGGTTGTAGGAGCAGAGGCCTCGAATTGCGGACCAAGCGTTGAAGCTATGTCGGTTTTCTGTGCAGGTGGTGTCAACTTGTCGGCGTGCTGTGGAGGTTATGCCAACACATTGCTTTGCCGAGCAGGCAGTGCCGACGCATCGGTATGTTGATCATGTCGTTACGAACCGATGGACTATTGAGCCATCGGTTTCGGAACTTTGGACTGCTTAGCAAGCAATTTCGAAGCATCAAACTACTTAGCAGTATGTTCCACCAGGTTGGATGTTGAGCATGGAGTGTTGCTGAGTCTCCCGTTGCTGCTTTAGTTGCTGGCATTTGAATCGGTGATGCGTCTTCAGGAGTTGTAGGCCTTGCCACTAGTTGCTCAAGGGCGGACGATGACATGGCATGTATGGCACAAAGTCAGGCGGGCTGTGATGCATCAGCCGTCGGATTACAAGTATTAGGTTCCTCAGGAGAACCACATGAGAGCTGTTGTGGAAAGGAGAGAGTCAACGGTTGAAGAGCGACATTGGTTGCTCTTGGCGGGTGATGTCTTCCAGAACTATGTCAGTATTTCCCCAAAGAGGAAGGGATGATGCAGCACAACAACGGTAGGTATTTCCCTCAGTGATGAGACCAAGGTTATCGAACCAGTAGGAGAACCATGCAACACTACGTGAACACTACATAAACAACACATGCACACAAATAACAAATAATCGCAACCCGACGTGTTTAAGGGTTTGTCAATCCCTTTCGGGTAACATTGCCAGAAATTGGCAAGCGGACGTGAGAAAGTTGTAATAATTTGATAGATAGATCGCCAAATAAAATAAAGTGTAGCAAGGTATTTTTGGGTTTTTGGAATTACAAATCTGAAAATTAAAGCAAAATAAAAATAGATCGCAAAGGAAAATATATTAAAGAAGAGACCTGGGGGCTGTAGATTTCACTAGTGGCTTTTCTCGAGAAAAATAGCAAATAGTGAGTAAATGAATTACTGTTGGGAAATTGATAAAACTTCAAATAATCATGATGATATCCAGGCAATGATCATTATATAGGCATCACGTCCAAGATTAGTAGACCAACTCCTGCCTGCATCTACTACTATTACTCCACACATCAACCGCTATCCAGCATGCATCTATTGTATTAAGTTCATGCAAAAATGGAGTAATGCAATAAGAACGATGACATGATGTAGACAAGATCTATTTATGTAGAAATATACCCCATCTTGTTATCCTTAATAGCAATGATACATACGTGTTGGTTCCCCTTCTGTCACTGGTATCAAGCACCGTAAGATCGGACCCATCACAAAGCACCTCTTCCCATTGCAAGATAAATAGATCAAGTTGGCCAAACAAAACCCAAATATCGGAGAAGAAATACAAGGCTATAAGAAATCATGCATATAAGGGATCAAAGAAGACTCAAATAAATTTCATGGATAAAAAGATAGATCTGATCATAAACTCAAAGTTCATCGGATCCCAACAAACACACCGCAAAAAGAGTTACATCATATGCATATCCAAGAGACCATTGTATTGAGTATCAAAAGAGAGAGAGAGGAAGCCATCTAGCTACTAACTACGGGCTCGTAGGTCTACAATGAACTACTCACGTATCATCGAAGAGGCACCAATGGACATGATGAACCCCTCCGTGATGGTGTCTAGATTGGATCTGGTGGTTCTGGAACTTGCGGCAGGTGGAATTGATTTTCGTCGGCTCCCCTAGGGTTTCTGGAATATTGGGGTATTTATAGAGCAAAGAGGCAGTTCAGGAGGCCACCGAGGTGGGCACAACCCACCAGGGCGCGCCTGGGCCTCCAGGCGCGCCCTTGTGTCTTGTGATCACCTCGGGCTCCCTCTTCGGTACTTCTTTGGCCCAGTCGATGTCTTCTGGTCCAAAAAAATCCACAAAAAGTTTCGCTGCGTTTGCACTCCGTTTGGTACTGATTTCGTGCAATGTAAAAAACATGCCGAAAATAGCAACTGGCACTTGGCACTATGTCAATAGGTTAGTACCAAAAGATGATATAAAATGATTGTAAAACATCCAAGAATGATAATATAACAACATGGAACAATAAAAAATTATAGATACATTGGACATGTATCAGCATCCTCAAGCTTAATTCCTGCTCGTCCTCGAGTAGGTAAATGATAAAAGTAGAATTTTTAATGTGGAATGTTGCCTAACATGCTCATCTCATATTCTTTTCTTTATAGCACGGACATTCGTACTTTTATATGGTTCAAAGCAATAGGCTAGTTTTGACATGAGGACTTTAATACTCAAGCATATCAACAAGCAAGCGTGTCTTTCAAAATATCAACGCTAAAGCAAGTTATCCCTAGCCCATTATGCTCAATCATTGATCCATTCATGAAACACACTCGCATATTAGCTACACCCAATGCTCAAGTACGATCATAGTGCCCCTTAGTTGGTGCTTTATAAGAGAAGATGGAGACTCAAATAAAAAAATTGCATAAAGTAAATAGAAAGGCCCTTCGCGGAGGGAAGTAGGGATTTATAGAGGTGCGAGAGCTCAAAGCGAAAAAGATAGAGATAAAACATTTTGGGTGGCATGCTTTTCTTGTCAATGAAAACGATCGAGTAGTTTCCATTACTTTACATGCTAGATATATCATAGGCAGTTCGCAAATAGAAATTGAAGTTTATTCCTTTTTCAACCATACTTTCACTTTCCATGGCTAGCCATACCCATGGGTGCCTTCCATACCAACACTTTCCAAGGAATTTATTATTTGACAACATAAAGTAAATTCATTTTTCATTTCGGGACTGGGCATCCCTAATACCTTTGCCTTACTCTCGTGCAATGACAAGTGAATGAACTCTCACATGAGAATAACATATCTAGCATTGAAATATATTAGCCACCCCCTACCGTTTCATGAGCGGTACGAGCACACAAAAGAGAAATTTATTTTGAAAATTAGAGATGGCACATACAAATTTGCTTAGAACAACAAAAGAATACTGCATATAGGTAGGTATGGTAGACTCATGTGGCAAAACTGGTTTAAAGGATTTTGGATGCACAAGTAGTGATCATACTTAGTGCAAAATAAAGGCTAGCAAAAGATTGAGAAGCGACCAACCAAGTAATGAAAAATATCATAAGAGAGCATTAACCATAATTAACACCGAATAATGCACCACAAGTAGGATGTAATTTCATTGCATAACTATTGACTTCCGTGCTTGCATAGGGAATCACAAACCTTTACACCAATATTCTTACTAAAGCATAATTACTCATCAACATGACTCACATATCACATCATCATATCTCAAAACTATTATAAGGAATCAAGTTTATTTTGTCCAATGATCTTCATGAAAGTTTTCATTATATCCTCCTTGGATATCTATCACTTTGGAACTAATTTTCATGTGTTTCTTTTGATAAGCTCAAACAGATATAAGTGAAGATCATGAGCATAATATTTCTTTCTCTCAAATTAATCTAAGTGAAGCAAGAGAGAATTTCTTAAAAAATTACTAACTCTCAAATAAATCTCAGTGAAGCATGAGAGTATTTCTTAAAAAAATACTAAAGCACACCGAGCTCAAAAAGATATAAGTGAAGCACTAGAGCAACTCCATAGCTCATAAAGATTTAAGTGAAGCATAGAGAGCAATTCTAACAAGTCATTTCATAATTTTGGCTCTCTCAAATAGGTGTGTCCAGCTAGGATTCATGACTTAAAATAAAAATAAAAACAAGCAAATACTCATATCATACAAGACGCTCCAAGCAAAACTCATAGTATGTGACAAATAAAAATACAGTTCTGAGTAAAATACCGATGATCCACTACTAGGGAAAAGGCTAGCAGCAGTGTGGGTTTTAGGTGTATCAGTAGCGCTGGGACCGGCGCTACTAATAAGGCGCTACAGCTAACACGTAGCAATAGCGCATGCTCACCAGCGCTACTGCTACACAAGTGTAGCAGCAACGCGCTTAATGGAAGCTCGCAACTGCTAATAGCTATAGCGCGCTTCTCATGTGCGCGCTACTGCTACTACCGCGCTGCTGCTAACTTTTCTCCACTCGCTACTGCTAATTTTAGTAGTTTTTTGTTATTTTTTTGGCATATTTGTTTTGTATTTGAACATGATTTATAGAAGAATCTTTAGCACATGCAAATGTCATCATGATACACATACAAATGCCTGTGAGACCACAAATGTAATCATAGCATATACATACAAATAGTCTCATCATAATCATCATCCAACACAAAGTGGTATCTTGTCATCATCTCGAAAATAGCGATACATGCAAGTCTCGAATACTTGCAACTACAACGTCATCCATATAAACAAAGGTATACGCCAGAAGAGCTATCCCCGCCGGTACCTTCCCCGCCGGTCTCGGTGCTGCCATCTGTCGGTGTACTAGAGTAGGGGTACCCTAGTATCCCGAACTTGTGCACGGGCAGTCGCAGCATCCCGCGGCAAGGCTTGCCGGGTGACCGCCAAGGTCCTCCGTGGTTCCTTTCGAGCCATTCAAGAACAAAGTATCCAAGCCAAGGAGACAAGACCCCGGCAAGAGGAGCTTGCCGGGAAGGCCAACCAAGGCATCTCAAGGAACTTGCCGCGACGCACCACGCGTCCCGGCAAGGCCTGGTGAGCGACAAGCTCCCGGACGTGACAAGACAATGACCGCGGCAAGCCACCACTCTGTACCCGCGCTCCAGCACATCCACCAACATGTCGCTCTGGGACCCTTCCAGGCGTACGTGGCGGGAGGCTGTGCAGCCAGCGGTGCACGGTGGCGAGCGGCGCTGACAAGATTGCCATCGTGGCGAGCGGTGGCGTCCCTGACGGTCCCTTTTGTACTATTTGGGCGACGCAGACGGGCATTTAATGCCCTTGTCCCCTGCCGTCAGGGTTAGGTATGATACACTGTAGCAGGTAGCTGTACCAACCACAACACCTTTCCATTTTTACCCTTGTCTACGTTGCCACCTGTCGGTGACCCCTTGAGCATATAAAAGGAGGCCCATGCGCAACGTAGAGGGGGGGTTGGAAGGAGAGAACACTCACACTCGGTCTCGTTAGCTGCTGGTGTGTACTATAGCACTCAGCGCTCCCGAGTAAGAACTCAATACAAACCACAAAGTAGGAGTAGGGTTTTACGCATCCATGCGGCCCGAACCTGGGTAAACTGCTCGTGTGTCTCGCCTCGATCTGCTCTTCGTGCGATCTCCCCCCCCCCCCCCCCCGCCGAACCGAAAGGGCTCGTTCCTCCGGTCCCATAGGTGCTTGTGGATTAGTTCGCCGACATCTTTGGCGCGCCAGGTAGGGGGTGCGTCGAGGTTGTGTGAACCTGATCCCGCGTTCACATGAGCTAAATCTTCATCGTCTTCATCGACATGCCGCCGAAGAAGAAGGCTTCGGAGGCGGCTGCTCCGTCCGCGCCGAACCCACCACCGCCGGAGCAAACGGTTGGTGGGGTAGACGCCGGCGGAAGAACGGGCGTCGACGAGGGAGCTCACGGTGCTGCCAGGTCCAAGGACAAGGCTGCGCTGCCCATCGGCGGCGCAGTCGGCTCCCACAATGACCGGGCGCACTCCAAGACCTCGGCGTCCGTACATGCACCGTGCCCATTCCAGGGGGCGCGGGACCGGCAGCGTCATGATACTCACGGTACCATACGTTTGCTGGACCAAGATCAAGCTGGTGGATCTCGGAGTGCTCAAGACCAGCATGCACGCCAACATGCTGGCACGAGCGGGGCACGGTCGCCTGGACGAGATACTGCTCCTTCTAACATAGTTAGAAGTCCGAGCATATCCCGCTTCTCACACCGTTCGCCGCCGCCACCCGCCACTTCAGCAGAAGCTTTGGCGCGAGCTCAACTGCTCCTAGACTACCCTCCAGCGGCAGACAAGATCGACGACTGGAGGGCCACCATTCAGAGTCTCATCGGCTTCGCCAACGGCGACACTCCACGGCAGCCGAGTACATCGCAGCCGCGACAAGTCAGCCAGGCACGAGCCGGTGGTGACAAGACCGGTGGGGGTGCAACCACCATGCACTCTCCGCCCCGAAGGCCAAGATCGCCGACTCACCGGATCCACCTCGACAGCAACTCCACCGCGTCATCAGATCCACGAGCTCGTCGCGACCAGCGCCAAGTTCTTCACGAACGACAGCAAGCAGACGCTCGTACTCGCATCGAGCGCCGAAGAGAAGCGCGGCGTCAATCAGACCAGCGCGCTGGGCCCTCTGTCGACATGCATGCGCCAGGGGAACCAGGCGACTTGCCGTACGCGGTAGGTTACCATGCGTTTACTCGTGAGCTGCGGCAAGTCCAGTGGCCCAGCAAGAAGAATTTCAAGCCAGACGTACCAGAGAAGTACGACGGCAGGTCGCATCCGTCGGAGTTCCTCAACATCTACACCATCGCGGTGCAAGCTGCCAGGGGGCGGGACGACAAGATCCTTGCCAACTACTTCCCACTGGTGCTCAAGCCCAACGTCAGGTCCTGGCTCATGCATTTGCTAGACAACTCCATATCCTCCTAGGCAGACCTATGCCATAAGTTTGTCGGCGCCTTTACAGGCGGCCACAAACCTCATGGCCAAGAGAGTGACCTTCACCTGCTCGCCCAGAAGGAAGGAGAGCCCCTGCGCAAGTACATCCAGAGATTCAGCCGTGTACAGCACAACATTCCAGATGTCCACCCTGTCGCAGTCATCAGCGCGTTCCATCAGAACGTGCGTAACCGCAGGATGCGGGAGGAGATGGCGATGTGCAAGATCAGAGACGTCAGTGAGCTGTATGCCCTAGCCGACAAGTGTGCACATGCTGAGGAAGGGAGGAAACTCCCCGGAGAGAATACAGGAGCGGGAGGATCTGACAGCAAGGATGCTGCCCCGGCAAAGAAAAACTGGCGGCGGAACAATAGGAAGAAGAAAGGCAAAGATGTGCACGTCATTGAGCAGTCCGGCAATGAAGGTGGTGCCAAGAAAGCCAAAGCTGGTAGCTTCGGCAAGGAGATTGCCGCATGCACCAACTGCCAGCCTGTGGCGGTCGCCGACAAGCAGGACGACACCGACAAGCAGTACTGCAAGATCCACCGCACCAAGGGCCATGACCTCCAGAGCTGCAAGAAGGTCGAGCAGCTTGTCCAGCAGCAAAAGGCTGAATACGAGCGACGCGACAAGGAGAGGGCCCAAGGAGGCGCTGGAGAATCTGGCAAGAAGCGCGCCGGCCGGGGAGGACGCCGCGGCAAGGCCAAGCAGCGGCAAGGAGACAGACCTCCCCGCGGCCGCGACAAGGATGAAGATGACGAAGACGACGAAGACATGGATGATGTCGACACCAGTGAGCAGGAGTTCCAGAAAGCCACAGAGGTCTTGTGCGTTGACGGCGGTGCTTCTCTGCATACTTCGCACCGCCAACTCAAACAGTGGGTGCGGGAAGTCAATGCGGCGGAACCACCTGTCGAGTCACGCAAGCTTCTCAAATGGTCCAGCACGCCTATCATCTTTGATATTGAGTACCACCCTGATCGCACAACTGTGGTCGGGTGCTTGCCGATGTTGGTTTCACCAACTATCCGCAACCTCAAGGTCACTAAGATGCTAGTTGATGGCGGGGCCGGCTTGAACCTGATCTCCTCCGCTGTACTCCAGAAACTCCAGATCCCTGACAGCGAGCTTGAAGAGACCGGCACATTCCAAGGAATCAACCCGGGAAGGAGCAAGCCAAAGGGGAAGGTCACGTTGCCAGTAACATTTGGCAGCGAGTTGAACTACAGGACTGAGAGGGTCACTTTTGACACTGCCGATTTTCCATTGCCTTACAATGGGATACTCGGCCGTCCAGCTCTCGCCAAGTTCATGGCAGCCTCTCACTACGCATACAACATGCTGAAGATGCCAGGCCCGATAAGCGTCATCTCTGTCCCTGGCGACAAGAAGGATGCTCTTATCTGCGCCAACAAGATCTACTGGGAAGCGGCAGCCGCAACAGATCGCAAGTCACCTGCCGTTGAGGCTCCCGGGGGGGAGAAGAAGACCAAGTCCGGCAAGAGTTCTGATGCCCACTCCGGCAAGCGCACCTCTTCGGAGTGCTGCGCTACCATCGAGGACGCACCATCGAGCTCCACAGGCAAGTGTAAGAAGACAATGGCAGCTCCGCTAGAGACCAAGAAGGTGTCCACCAAGGAGGACGGCACTGGTGGTACCTTCACCATCAGTGCCACTCTTGACCCTAAATAGGAAAGCGCGCTCATTGCTTTCCTGCGGGCGAACGTCGACGTGTTTGCGTGGCAACCGTCTGACATCCCCGGTGTTCCCAGGAAAGTAATTGAGCACCATCTTGCCGTTTGTCCTCATGCGCGGCCTGTCAAGCAGAAGGTCAGGAAGCAAGCAGTGGAGCACCAAGAATTCATCACAGAAGAGATCAAGAAATTGGAAGCAGCAGGCCTTGTCAGAGGAGTGCTCCATCCTACGTGGTTGGCCAATCATGTAGTCGTGCGCAAGGCAAACGGGAAATGGAGGCTTTGCATCGACTTTACCGATGTTAATAAAGCTTGTTCCAAAGACCCATTTCCCTTGCCGCGCATTAACCAGATTGTTGACTCCACGGCCGGAAGTGACTTGCTTTCATTTCTTGACGCATACTCAGGATACCATCAAATCTTCATGGCAGAAGAAGATGAGGAGAAGACCGCATTAATCACTCCATGTGGCACGTACTGTTTCATACGGATGCCTTTCGGTTTAAAGAATGTTGGTTCAACATTTGCAAGGGTAGTCCATGTCGCTGTTGAGCCACAAATACATAGAAATGTGGAAGCCTACATGGATGACATAGTGGTCAAGAGCAAGGACAAGGCAACTTTGATTCAAGATTTAGACGAGACCTTTGCAAACCTGCGCAAGATCAACCTCAAGCTCAACCCCGAGAAGTGTGTGTTTGGAGTCCCCTCCGGCAAACTTCTCGGGTTCTTCGTGTCTCAGCGGGGAATTGATGCCAATCCCGACAAGATCAAGGCCATTGAGCATATTGAAGCACCAAAGCACGTCAAGGATGTACGAAGACTTGCCGGTTGCGTGGCTGCTCTCAGCAGGTTTATCTCTAGGTCTGCTGAGCGCGCCCTGCCGTTTTTCAAAATATTGAAAAAGGCAGGTCCAATGAAATGGACTCCGAAAGCGAGGCTGCGCTGCAAGACTTCAAGAGATACCTATCCTCCACTCCAACACTTGTCGCACCTAAGCCACAAGAGAAGTTGCTGCTGTATATAGCGGCAACCAATCAAGTGGTTAGTGCTGCGTTAGTAGCAGAGAGGGAGGCAGATGACGAGCCAGCAACCACGGCAGGCGCATCCAGCGACAAGCAGGGGGCTTCCCTGACATGCTCTGGTCCCGACAAAGATGGATCTGCGCAGGTGCGCGAGGAGATACAGAAGAGAATGGTACAGCGCCTAGTTTACTTTGTCAGTTCTTCTCCAGGGGGCTAGGTCAAGGTACTCTGGTGTGCAGAAATTGCTTTTCGGCCTTCTCATGGCCTCGAGAAAGCTGCGCCATTACTTCCAAGCGCATGAGATCACAGTTGTCACGCGTTTTCAGCTGAAGAGGATACTACAGAATCCAGAAGCAACAGGCAGGATTGTTGGGTGGGCACTGGAACTGTCAAGCTTTGGCCTCAAGTTTGAGAGTACTTCAACTATCCAAAGCAGAGCATTGGCAGAATTCATAGCAGAGTGGACGCCAACACCAGATGAAGAAATCCCAGAAACGAGCATCCCCGTCAAGGAAGCAAGCAAAGAGTGGCTGATGTACTTTGATGGTGCCTTCTCGCTGCAAGGCGCCGGCGCTGGCATGCTGCTTGTCGCACCCACCGGAGAGCACCTCAAGTACGTAGTCCAGATGCACTTTCCCAAGGAGCAAGCAACAAACAATACTGCAGAGTATGAAGGCTTGCTTGCCGGTCTCAGGATCGCGGCAGACCTTGGGATCAAGAAGCTCATTGTCAGGGGTGACTCGCAGCTTGTCGTCCGCCGAGTGAACAAGACTTATCAGAGTCCGTTGATGGAAGCCTACATTAATGAAGTGAGAAAGCTAGAAGAGCACTTTGACGGCCTACAGATGGAGCATGTTCCAAGAGCTCAGAACGACATTGCCGATGGCCTATCAAAGTGCGCCGCACTTAAGTTACCTGTGGAACCAGGGATCTTTGTGCTCAAGCTGACTCGACCGTTCGTAATGCCATCAACTGGACAGAGCAAGAAGAGGAAGTTGATTTCTGGTGACTATTTTCTGGCAGAGCTTCCCGAAGCCGCCGCCAAGAAGGTCCCCAAGATCAACACCAAGAGTGCTAAGGAGCAGTCTGCTCCGGCAAGCCCTAGCGTTTGTTCCGTTGAAGCAGAGGCTCCCGACAAGTTTTGCTCCGGCAAGCTTGCCGGGGAACGTCAAGCTCCGGCTGAGCCGCAGGTTCTCGCCATAGAAGCGGATGTTCCCGCAGCAGCAGATGTGCCTTTAGTCCTTGTTGTCGAACCACAAGCTCCAGCATGGGCACAGCAGATTGTCCGTTTCCTTCAGATAGGAGAACTTCCCGAAGAGCAAGAAGAAGCGGAAAGAGTAGCCCGGCAGTCAAGTATGTACCAGTTTGTCGACAACACACTGTACAGAAGAAGACTCAACGGTGTGAAATTGAAGTGTATTCACCGGGAAGATGGATAAAAGCTGTTGGCAGAGATACATGGAGGCATATGTGGTCACCACATTGGCGCAAGAGCACTTGCCGGCAAAGCATTCAGGCAAGGTTTCTTTTGGCCGATAGCCCTCCAGGATGCAACTGCACAAGTAACCAAGTGTGAAGCGTGCCAGTTCCATTCCAAGCAGATACACCAGCCAGCTCAAGCTCTCCAGACGATCCCTTTATCCTGGCCATTTTCGGTCTGGGGGCTCGACATCCTCGGCCCCTTTCCCCGAGCAGTCGGGGGCTTTGAGTACTTGTACGTTGCAATCGACAAGTTCACAAAGTGGCCGGAAGTGGAAGCAGTGAGGAAGGTGACAACACAGTCAGCAGTCAAGTTCTTCAGGTCGATTGTTTGCCGCTTCGGGATCCCTAACAGGATAATCACCGACAACGGTACGCAATTCATGAGCCGCACCTTCCTGCAGTACGTCCAAGATCTTGGCGCCAAGGTCTGCTTCGCTTCTGTTGCTCACCCGAGAAGCAACGGTCAAGCGGAGAGGGAAAATGCTGAAGTGTTGCGTGGGCTCAAGACCAGGACTTACGACAGGCTGCACAAGTGCGGAAGAAACTGGATTGAGGAGCTGCCGGTGGTTCTTTGGTCGATCAGGACGACGCCAAATCGAGCCACTGGCCAGACACCTTTCGCTCTAGTCTATGGAGCAGAGGAAGTTCTCCCCACGGAACTCGTATACGGGTCACCTCGAGTGCTCGCTTATGATGAGCTTGAGCAAGAGCAGCTGCGACAAGATGACGC
Organism: Triticum monococcum; assembly: GCA_034509565.1. Classification (NCBI taxonomy): domain Eukaryota; kingdom Viridiplantae; phylum Streptophyta; class Magnoliopsida; order Poales; family Poaceae; genus Triticum; species Triticum monococcum. Next base: position 370,185,923 of record CM067845.1, read on the forward strand.
GCTGCTCCTTGAGGAAGACCGTCTTCAGGCTGCTGTACGAGCTGCTCGCTACTAGCAAGCTTTGCACCGCTACCATAGCCGCAAAGTTAACGCCAGAAGTCTTGAGGAAGGCGACCTTGTTCTTCGGCGTGTTCAGTCTGCCAAGAATTCCAACAAGTTGACGCCGAAGTGGGAAGGCCCTTACCGGGTGAAACGAGTCACTAGGCCTGGCGATGTCCGCCTTGAGACCGAAGATGGCATTCCGGTGAGCAACTCCTGGAACATTGAGCATCTTCGTAAGTTTTACCCGTAAGGCGCGGTTGCCGGAACCCGTTCCGGCAACCACCTTTTGTACAAGTCTTGCCGCTGTTGCATGTAATCCTTTGTACAAAGCCGGGCGCAGACCCCGTGCATAAAGCTCATGTGCTCCGCACATCTTGTCAATTTCATGCTTTCTATTTTTTGCATGTGTTATCTGACACTTTCTGCAGCACCTACCCCCGGTAAGCAACAACGAGCCATAAGGCTCCATATCTTTATTTTTCTCCTCTTTCTTTTTTCTCAAGGAAAGGAAGGTTCCCTCGCCCACAAGTTTGCCGGGGGGTGGGGAAAGGAGAAGATAATGGTATGGACCAGGCGTCGTTCAAGAAAGTTTCACCTTACCGGGAAGCAAACAACAGAAAAGCTAAGTTGCTAAAGTTTGAGCAATCAGATTTTTTAATTTTTTAAGTTATCTTCCTTGAATGACCGTGCTTTGTATGGAAAACCTGTGCGCGGAGGAACCAACTCGTAGCTAGTTGCACCCTTACTTTGTTTCGAGTTTGCTCAACAACTTAAGTGAGCTGCGACTAGTTGTGACAAGGTTTCTTGTCGGTAGCGGCACCGCCAGCAGGCTGCTGATGTCCCGCACTCAGCGCTCGCGGCTAAGGTGCCTGCACCGGCAAGTTCCCTAAAAGCGTAGGGCAAAAACATACAAAGGAAGGAATCAAGTAAAGGAAATAGCATTGCAATCATTACCCGGAATAGAGTTATATTACAAGGTAGCTTGTCGCGGCTCTAACAGATTGTTCTCATAACATGACCAGCAGCGACAAGAAAAGAAGAAAACGGGCGGCCTAGTCTACGCGATCGCCCTCAACCCTCTTGATCCCGCTCACCTTGTCCACAATGGGTGCGACAAGGGTCTTGAGCGCCTCCAGATCAGCATCCGGCGGCAGGGTCTTGAGGACGTTGGTAAGGTTGAGGCCCGGGTTGCGGAAGGCCACCTTCACCAACACCTTTTGAAGAGCTCCCGCGTAGATCTTGCACGACTCGTCGGCCAACTGCTTTGGGATCCTCTCCCGGAGTCGCTGGAGGGCCGTCGCCACGCCTTTGAAGAACAAGGTGAGCTTGGCGCTGGGTTGGAGGTTCTCGTCGGAGGGATACCCGAGATCCTCCATCCCCAGCTGCGCCAGCTCCCTGTCAATGTCTGTGGAAACATTCACGAGACCCCCCGTCCAGTGCTCCACATTCTCCCTAAAAGTGTTCTGGGCGGCAGCACTCGCCAGCAGCACCTTGCCGGCCTTGATCTCCTCCTTCAAGGCTGCCTCCTGCTCCCTGGCGCCGTCCAGCGTCTTGGTCAAAGTAGTCAGCTTCAACTCAAGATCTGCGTTGGAGTCCTTGGCGGCGCTAAGCTCCTTGCCCTTCTCGGCGAGATGAGCCTGCAGCTCTGAGTGGCTGTAGGCGTCCTTCTCCCACTCACGCTTGAGCACGGCAAGCTCTTCACCGCTCGCCTTGAGATCGGCCTCCAGCTGCGCCACCTTTGTCTCCAGCTCCTTCTTGGCGGCCTCGGCAACTGCGGCAACATCCTCTGCTTGCTTGAGGGCTCCGCCGAATGTTCGCTCGCGCGCGGCAAGCTCCTCCTCGTGGGTGTCAAGGTTGACCTTCCGCTGCGCCAGCTCGCCCTCCTGTGCAGACAGCTTCTCAGCGGCAAGCCGCTGTTGCTCTTCGACTTCAGCCCTCTCGAGGAGGAAGGCCTTCTGCTCCTCGGCGAGTTGCGCCCGCTCCTCTGCCAGGGACCGGAGAGCCTCCTGGTTGAGACCCCGGAGCTCCTCCGCGCGCTTTTCGATGTCCACTCCCGCCTTCGCAATAAGCGCCTCGCGGGATTCCAGCTTGGCTTGCCGAGCATGGTAGAGCGACACCAGCTTCCGCAGCAGCCGCTCCTCCTCAGGCTCGCTGCTGCTGCTGCTCGGCGCGTCAACCAGCGCCAGCCCAGCGGAGGCGAGCACCTCTCCGTCGAAGCTCTCTCCTTCGACCGGCGCCCTGGAGCTTGACGCCCAGGGGAGATTGATGAAGACGCCATCGCCGGCCTTCAAGTAGACGCCTGGCTGGGGCTCTTCGGAGCCTGACGCTGCGGCAGCAGCGGAGGGATCGGTGGTCGGCGTAGCGCCTGGCGCTCCTGCGGCCTCAGGGCCGTCAGTGCAATCGCCAGACCCCCCGCCTGCTTCTGCGGCGGCAGCTTTGGCGGCCTCTGCGCCGGCGGGATCGTCAGCGCCGGCTGCTTCTTCGGTGGCAGCGGTGCCGTCGGCGGCAACCTCGGTCTCCATCGGCTCCGCCGCAAATGGGTCTGACGGCTGGAAAAGGGAGAAGAGTCAAGCAAATATCCAAAAAAGAAGATCAAAAGAAGAAGAACTCAAGGGAAGTTTTGAAGCGAGAGGATTACCTGTACCGGGTTCTGCAGTCGTGGTCTCCGCCGTCGGGGGGCCGCTGGTCCTGTCCCTCGCCGGAGAACTCTCCCTTGCCGGAGACTTCTCCCTTGCCGGAGAACTCTCCCTTGCTGGAGGACTCTCCCTTGGCATTTCGGGGGCGGCCTCCGGGCGCTCCTGGTGGGGCTGCTCTGCTCCTATACAAACCAACAGTCAGATGTCAGCAAAGAAAGAGTATCCATGCGCGGCTAACAGCGGAAAGCGAACCATATACTTACGCTGGGGGCTGCTCTGGAGAACAGTTGCCGGATCCGGCAAGGTTGTCTTGGGCGTACCCCCTGATGTCATGGTGGGTTCGTCCTCGATGATAATCACCGGGGCCTTGGCTCTCTTCGCTGCTCTCTGGGCCAGAGTCCTAAAAAGGAATAAGTTCAGAGTAAAGGAAATGAGATACAAGACAAAACAACAAGAATTGAAGAACTACAAGTACAACAAGAGAATCTTACTCTTCTTCTTCCTCGTTGGAGCTGAACGCGGAGAAGTCGAAGTCCGGCTCACGTCCGACGCGAGGAGGCGGAGGAGTAGGTTCCCTTGGCCGCTTGGCGGGAACAGTGGCGGTGGTCTGAGACGACCCCGCTCCGGCCGCCGCCGCGGCATGAGAAGCGGCAGGAGCAGAAGTGGTGGTCCGGGTGGGCCCCGCTCCAGTTGCCGCAGCAGCGTGAGGTGCTCCTGCGGCAACCGAGCCCCTTTCGGTTCGGCGGGGGGGGGGGGGGGCGGAGATCGCACGAAGAGCATATCGAGGCGAGACACACGAGCAGTTTACCCAGGTTCAGGCCGCACGAATGCGTAAAACCCTACTCCTGCTTTGTGGTTTGTATCGAGGCGAGACACACGAGCAGTTTACCCAGGTTCGGGAGCGCTGAGTGCTACAGTACACACCAGCAGCTAACGAGACCGAGCATGAGTGTTCTCTCCTTCCAACCCCCCCTCTATGTTGCGCATGGGCCTCCTTTTATATGCTCAAGGGGTCACCGACAGGTGGCAACGTAGACAAGGGTAAAAATGGAAAGGTGTTGCAGTTGGTACAGCTACCTGCTACAGTGTATCATACTAACCCTGACGGCAGGGGACAAGGGCATTAAATGCCCGTCTGCGTCGCCCAAATAGTACAAAAGGGACCGTCAGGGACGCCACCGCTCGCCACGATGGCAATCTTGTCAGCGCCGCTCGCCACCGTGTACCGCTGGCTGCACAGCCTCCCGCCACGTACGCCTGGAAGGGTCCCAGAGCGACACGTTGGTGGATGTGCTGGAGCGCGGGTACAGAGTGGTGGCTTGCCGCGGCAAGCGCCTTGCCGCGGTAATTGTCTTGTCGCGTCCGGGAGCTTGTCGCTCACCGGGTCTTGCCGGGACGCATGGCGCGTCGCGACAAGTTCCTTGAGATGCCTTGGTTGGCCTTCCCGGCAAGCTCCTCTTGCCGGGGTCTTGTCTCCTTGGCTTGGATACTTTGTTCTTGAATGGCTTGAAAGGAACCACGGAGGACCTTGGTGGTCACCCGGCAAGCCTTGCCGCGGGATGCTGCGACTGCCCGTGCACAAGTTCGGGATACTAGGGTACCCCTACTCTAGTACACCGACAGGAGCCCCCGGGCCTGGGCCATACACGATGCCGAGCGCTGTTGGGCCAGGCCCAAAACAGGGCACGCGCGGCCTGGGTTACGCCGTATCTCTCCCCATATCCACCTCGCCCTCCCCGAACGGCACGCGTTGAATGTGGCGTCGTGGGAGAGATCGTGGGTGGTTTCTTTATTCGGAAAGGCGGAACGTCCGCCCCCTCCCTCTTTATAAGCAGGGGAAACAGGGGTAGTTCGCCCATTCGCCGGTTGCTATTCCAATCTCGGAAACCTCCGCCGCTCCTCCGTATTCCCAAAGCTGAAAGAGAGCAGCGCCCTGCCCCCCATCGCCACCAGCAGCACCAACGCCGTCGACCTCCTCCACCACTTCCGCCATGGCTCCGAAAGCCGACAAGGGGAAGGTTGTGAAGTCGACCGAGGCGCAGCGGCTTGCGGCGCTGCGAAAGGAGCGGGCAATCTTCCCTCCCAAGCTCGCCGCGAGGGAGCTGAGGGAGTATTACTACCTCTTCTGGTCGACGGAGACGTGAGCGCATCCGTGCACGAAGGTACTTCCAGCCGCCGCTTGGAAAATGGCTCCAAATGGATACCCTTTCTTCGCCGTGTTCTTCTATTGCGGGCTCTGCCCGCCTTTCTCTGAGTTTTTCTACGATATTATGAACACCTACGGGTTCTGCCTCCTTGACTTCACCCCCAATGTTGTTCTGACCATGGCAGTTTTCGCACATCTCTGCGAAAACTTTGTCGGAGTCTATCCAAATGTAGCCCTTTTTCGCCACTTCTTTATGCCCCGAGTAGAGAGAGGAGAGCCTTTATCCGGCAGAATCGCCTGGATCTCGAGGGCCGGCAAGAAGGAAGCTTATCTGGAGGGAGAGTTCCGCGGCAAGTGGGAGGAATGGAGAGCATATTGGTGCTGGATTGTCGAGGAGAACCCGCAGCCGTTTACCGCCCGGCGCCAAGCCCCAGCAGCACGCGGCAGCGATTGGAGCAACGTGGCCCTGGAAGACGATAGGCTTAAGCTTGCCGTCACCCGGATCCAACACCTCAGGCTTGCCGGGCTCACTTTAGGCGTTGTTGGCACAGATTTTCTTCGCTGCCGCATCGCCCCCCTGCGGGAATGGAGGAGACCCGCCAGGGAATTCAAGAATGCGGCGGATATCATGAGGCTGCGTCCGGGCCTCAACTTCAACTTCACTGTTCCGGAGCTTAACGCGATGCTCCAGGAGCTGTTCAAGTACGACCCTGAACATCCCGAAGTGTTCAGGTTGCCGAAGGGTGTCATTCCGCTGTGCAACAACTCCGCGCTCGACCGCATCCGTGCAATGATGCCGCTGTGCGATTTGCATGGAATTGTCCCAACTTGGCAAGAGCCTGCAGACGACATCGTGCAGGAGTTCTTTGAAGGCTTGGTAGAAGTGCCGGTCTGCCCCGACGAAAAGAAAGGCCTCACTCGCGACACCACCGATGCGGAGATGAAATGCATCGCCACCAGGCTAGAAGAGGCGGCGGCAGCCGCAGCCGCGGTGAGTTTGGATTCACCGTGGAGGAGGCAGAGGCAGCAGAGGCGGCAAGCCGTACCGAGCGAGAGGAGCTTGCCAGCGAGGAAGAGCTTGCCGGGCATGACGTCGAGTCGAGCGAGCCCGCCGAGGATACGAGCGGCTCGTTGGAGATCAACTCCTCTTCCTCCTCATCTTCAGACAACTCGCCGCAAGCAGAGCCCCTAGCTCCACAAAGAAGGCGTCTCCGCAAGGCCGGGGACGTAGCGGGGCGGCGGGCGAGTCGACAGTCGCCGCGCCGCGCGACACGCTCCACCGCGGCACCATCGGTGCCGGCGCCGTCGGTGTCGATGTCGGCGTCAGTACCATCATCGAGGCCGACCTGCAAACCTTGCTTAGCAGTCAAATAGTCGAGGTACTCTTGTTCACCCTCATAATCCATCTCGTCTGCATCTTGGTCAGAAGGCCCGGTTTTTTTGTTGTTCGACATGTTTCCTATGATTAAGTGTCTCGTTTATTTCTAAAAGTATGAATAAATAAGAAATGACATAAAAAAGAAATCTATGTGCCAGCACTCGATATGACAACTATGTAGCACAAATCATGCCTTTATTCACGGCAAATTTCGGCATGACCTTTGCTAAAAAATGGACATATCGAGCGCCTGAAATTCACCGGAACGGAAATGAATCAACATTCCGGCGTAACATAGGCCACTCGGATCATTTACCAAAATTGAACCAAAACATCACATGTCCAAATGACATGTTCAGATTCCAAACATGACATATCCACATATCACATGTCCAGTTCAAATTTGCATATAAATTTAGCCTACCTAAATTTGCTTTAATAACGGATGTTGATTTGGACAATTGCTTAAATGCTGCCTTTTCTTTTAACTACAATTGCTTAACCCTAAATTTATGTCCTATTTTAAAACCTAGCTAAATTCATAACTAAATAGATAACCTAATTAACCTACTTCACTAACTAAAACCTAAGTAAATTAATCGAAGAACCCTGGCTAGCAGAGAGAGAGGGGGGTTTACAAAGGGTGCAGGGGCGAGGAGGCAGGCCCGACGACGGCCAAGGTTGGGAGGGGAGGAAGCAGAGGAGGGAGGCGAGGGCCGACGGGTCGGGGGGCAAGCGCGCCGGGGTCGGGGGCGAGCGCCGGGTCGGAGGCGAGCGCTGGGGTCGGGGGCGAGGGCCGGGTCGGGGGCGAGCGCCGGGGCCGGGTCGGGGGCGAGCGCTGCTATGTCTTGAGCTTGCGTTGGTTTTCCCCGAAGAGGAAGGGATGATGCAGCAGAGTAGCGTAAGTATTTCCCTCGGTTTTTGAGAACCAATGTATCAATCCAGTAGGAGGCCACGCGCAAGTCCCTCGTACCTACACAACACAAAGAGCTCAACACAACCAACACGATTAGGGGTTGTTAATCCATTCACGGTCACTTACGGAAGTGAGATCCGATAGATAATATTTTTGGTATTTTTGATTTAAAGATGCAAAGTGAAAAGTAAAAGGCAAAGTAAAAACAAAACAAGATTAAAGTGATGGAGATTGATATGATGAGAATAGACCCGGGGGCCATAGGTTTCACTAGTGGCTTCTCTCGAGAGCATAAGTTTTCTACGGTGGGTGAACAAATTACTGTTGAGCAATTGACAGAATTGAGCATAGTTATGAGAATATCTAGGCATGATCATGTATATAGGCATCACGTCCGTGACAAGTAGATTGAAACGATTCTGCATCTACTACTACTACTCCACTCATCGACTGCTATCCAGCATGCATCTAGAGTATTAAGTTAAAAACAGAGTAACGCTTTAAGCAAGATGACATGACGTAGAGAGATAAATTCATGCAATATGAAATAAACCCCATCTTGTTATCCTCGATGGCAACAATACAATACGTGTCTTGCTGCTCCTTCTGTCACTGGGAAAGAACACCGCAAGATCGAACCCAAAGCTAAGCACTTCTCCCATGGCAAGAACTACCAATCTAGTTGGCCAAACCAAACGTATAATTCGAAGAGACTTGCAAAGATAACCAATTATACATAAAAGAATTCAGAGAAGATTCAAATATTATTCATAGATAGACTTGATCATAAACCCACAATTCATCCGTCTCAACAAACACACCACAAAAGAAGAAGATTACATGGAATAGATCTCCACAAGAGAGGGGGAGAACATTGTATTGAGATCCAAGAAGAGAGAAGAAGACATCTAGCTACTAACTATGGACCCGAAGGTCTGAGGTAAACTACTCACACTTCATCGGAGGGGCTATGATGATGTAGAAGCCCTCCGTGATGACGGCCCTCTCCGGCGGAGCTCCGGAACAGGCCCCAAGATGGGATCTCGTGGATACAAAAAGTTGAGGCGGTGGAGTTAGGTTTTTGGCTCCTCTTCTGATCGTTTGGGGGTACGTGGGTATATATAGGAGGAAGGAGTACGTCGGTGGAGCACCGACGGGCCCACAAGGTAGGGGGGCGCGCCTTGTAGGGGGGCGCCTCCTACCCTCGTGACTGAAGGAAATATGCCCTAGAGGCAATAATAAATTTATTATTTATTTCCTTATATCATGATAAATGTTTATTATTCATGCTAGAATTGTATTAACCGGAAACATAATACATGTGTGAATACATAGACCAACAAAGTGTCACTAGTATGCCTCTACTTGACTAGCTCGTTAATCAAAGATGGTTATGTTTCCTAACCATGAACAAAGAGTTGTTATTTGATTAATGAGGTCACATCATTAGTAGAATGATCTGATTGACATGACCCATTCCATTAGCTTAGCACCCGATCGTTTAGTATGTTGCTATTGCTTTCTTCATGACTTATACATGTTCCTATAACTATGAGATTATGCAACTCCCGCTTACCGGAGGAACACATTGGGTACTACCAAACGTCACAACGTAACTGGGTGATTATAAAGGAGTACTACAGGTGTCTCCAATGGTAGATGTTGGGTTGGCGTATTTCGAGATTAGGGTTTGTCACTCCGATTGTCGGAGAGGTATCTCTGGGCCTTCTCGGTAATGCACATCACATAAGCCTTGCAAGCACTGCAACTAATATGTTAGTTGTGAGATGATGTATTACGGAACAAGTAAAGAGACTTGCCGGTAACGAGATTGAACTAGGTATTGGATACCGACGATCGAATCTCGGGCAAGTAACATACCGATGACAAAGGGAACAACGTATGTTGTTATGCGGTCTGACCGATAAAGATCTTCGTAGAATATGTAGGAGCCAATATGGGCATCCAGGTCCCGCTATTGGTTATTGACCGGAGACGTGTCTCGGTCATGTCTACATTGTTCTCGAACCGTAGGGTCCGCACGCTTAACGTTATGATGACAGTTATTATGAGTTTATGCATTTTGATGTACTGAAGGTTGTTCGGAGTCCCGGATGAGATCACGGACATGACGAGGAGTCTCGAAATGGTCGAGACGTAAAGATTGATATATTGGAAGCCTATGTTTGGACATAGGAAGTGTTCCGGGTGAAATCGCGATTTTACCGGAATACCGGGAGGGTTACCGGAACCCCCCAGGAGACTAATGGGCCTATTGGGCCTTAGTGGAAAAAGAGAAAAGGGACAAGCCCATAGCTGGCCGGTGCCCCCCCTTTCCCCAAGTCCTAGTAGGACTAGGAGAAGGGGCCGGCCCCCCTCTCTCTCCTCCCCCCCCCGGGAGTCCTAATAGGATTAGGATTGGAGGAAGAGTCCTACTCCCGGTGGGAGTAGGACTCCCCTGCGCCTCCTCTCCCTGGCCGGCCGGCTCCCCCTCCTCCAACCTTTATATACGGGGGCAGGGGGCACCCCAAGACACACAAGTTGATCCTTGAGATCGTTCCTTAGCCATGTGCGGTGCCCCCTGCCACCAAATTCCACCTCGATCATACCGTTACAGTGCTTAGGCGAAGCCCTGCGTCGGTAGTACATCAAGATCGTCATCACGCCGTCGTGCTGACGAAACTCTTCCTCGATGCTTTGCTGGATCGGAGCCCGAGGAACGTCATCGAGCTGAACGTGTGCTAAGAACTCGGAGGTGCCGGAGTAACGGTGCTTGGATCGGTCGGATCGGGAAGAAGACGTACGACTACTTCCTCTATGTTGTGTGATCGCTTCCGCAGTCGGTCTGCGTTGGTACGTAGACAACACTCTCCACTCTCGTTGCTATGCATCACCATGATCTTGCGTGTGCGTAGGAAAATTTTCGAAATTACTACGTTCCCCAACAGTGGCATCCGAGCCTAGGTTTTATGGTTTGATGTTATTTGCACGAGTAGAACACAAGTGAGTTGTGGGCGATACAAGTCATACTGCCTACCAGCATGTCATACTTTGGTTCGGCGGTATTGTTGGGTGAGACGATCCGGACCAACCTTACGCGTACTCTTACGCGAGACCGGTTCCCTCGACGTGCTTTGCACATAGATGGCTTGCGGAAGACTGTCTCTCCAACTTTAGTTGAACCAAGTGTGACTACGCCCGGTCCTTGAGAAGGTTAAAACGGAGTCTATTTGACGAACTATCGTTGTGGTTTTGATGCGTAGGTGAGATGAGTTCTTACTTAAGCCCGTAGCAGCCATGTAAAACTTGCAACAACAAAGTAGAGGACGTCTAACTTGTTTTTGCAGGGTATGTTGTGATGTGATATGGTCAAGGCATGATGCTGATTTTATTGTATGAGATGATCATGTTTTGTAACCGAGTTATCGGCAACTGGCAGGAGCCATATGGTTGTTGCTTTATTGTATGCAATGCAATCGCGATGTAATGCTTTACTTGATTACTAAACGGTAGTGATAGTCGTGGAAGCATAAGATTGGCGAGACGACAACGATGCTATGATGGAGATCAAGGTGTCGCGCCGGTGACGATGGTGATCATGACGGTGCTTCGGAGATGGAGATCACAAGCACAAGATGATGATGGCCATATCATATCACTTATATTGATTGCATGTGATGTTTATCCTTTTAGGCATCTTATCTTGCTTTGATTGACGGTAGCATTATAAGATGATCTCTCACTAAATTATCAAGAAGTGTTCTCCCCGAGTATGCACCGTTGCCAAAGTTCGTCGTGCCCAGACACCACGTGATGATCGGGTGTGATAAGCTCTACGTCCAAATACAACGGGTGCAAAACAGTTGCACACGCAGAATACTCGGGTTATACTTGACGAGCCAAGCATATACAGATATGGCCTCGGAACACGGAGACCGAAAGGTCGAGCGTGAATCATATAGTAGATATGATCAACATAATGATGTTCACCATTGAAAACTACTCCATCTCACGTGATGATCGGTTATGGTTTAGTTGATTTGGATCACGTGATCACTTAGAGGATTAGAGGGATGTCTATCTAAGTGGGAGTTCCTAAGTAATTTGATTAACTAAACTTAAACTTATCATGAACTTAGTACCTGATAGTATCTTGCTTGTTTATGTTGATTGTAGATAGATGGCTCGTGCTATTGTTCCGTTGAATTTTAATGCGTTCCTTGAGAAAGCAAAGTTGAAAGATGATGGTAGCAATTACACGGACTGGGTCCGTAACCTGAGGATTATCCTCATTGCTGCACAGAAGAATTACGTCCTGGAAGCACCGCTGGGTGACAGGCCTGCTGCTGGAGCAACGCCAGATGTTATGAATGTCTGGCAGAGCAAAGCTGATGACTACTCGATAGTTCAGTGTGCCATGCTTTACGGCCTAGAATCGGGACTTCAACGACGTTTTGAACGTCATGGTGCATATGAGATGTTCCAGGAGTTGAAGTTAATATTTCAAGCAAATGCCCGAATTGAGAGATATGAAGTCTCCAATAAGTTCTATAGCTGCAAGATGGAGGAGAACAGTTCTGTCAGTGAGCATATACTCAAAATGTCTGGGTATAATAATCACTTGATTCAGATGGGAGTTAATCTTCCAGATGACTGCGTCATTGACAGAATTCTCCAATCACTGCCACCAAGCTACAAGAGCTTCGTGATGAACTATAATATGCAAGGGATGAACAAGACTATTCCCGAGCTCTTCGCAATGCTGAAAGCTGCGGAGGTAGAAATCAAGAAGGAGCATCAAGTGTTGATGGTTAACAAAACCACTAGTTTCAAGAAAAAGGGCAAAGGAAAGAAGAAGGGAAACTTCAAGAAGAACAGCAAGCAAGTTGCTGCTCAGGAGAAGAAACCCAAGTCTGGACCTAAGCCTGAAACTGAGTGCTTCTACTGCAAGCAGACTGGTCACTGGAAGCGGAACTGCCCCAAGTATTTGGCGGATAAGAAGGATGGCAAAGTGAGCAAAGGTATATGTGATATACATGTTATTGATGTGTACCTTACTAGAGCTCGCAGTAGCACCTGGGTATTTGATACTGGTTCTGTTGCTAATATTTGCAACTCGAAACAGGGACTACGGAATAAGCGGACGCTAGCAAAGGACGAGGTGATGATGCGCGTGGGAAACGGTTCCAAAGTCGATGTGATCGCGGTCGGCACGCTACCTCTACATCTACCTTCGGGATTAATATTAGACCTAAATAATTGTTATTTGGTGCCAGCGTTGAGTATGAACATTATATCTGGATCTTGTTTGATGCGAGACAGTTATTCATTTAAATCAGAGAATAATGGTTGTTCTATTTATATGAATAATATCTTTTATGGTCATGCACCTTTGAAGAGTGGTCTATTCTTGTTGAATCTCGAAGATAGTGATACACATATTCATAATGTAGAAGCCAAAAGATGCAAAGTTAATAATGATAGTGCAACTTATTTGTGGCACTGCCGTTTAGGTCATATCGGTGTAAAGCGCATGAAGAAACTCCATACTGATGGGCTTTTGGAACCACTTGATTATGAATCACTTGGTACTTGCGAACCGTGCCTCATAGGCAAGATGACTAAGACACCGTTCTCCGGTACTATGGAGAGAGCAACAGATTTGTTGGAAATCATACATACCGATGTATGTGGTCCGATGAATATTGAGGCTCGTGGCGGATATCGTTATTTTCTCACCTTCACAGATGATTTAAGCAGATATGGGTATATCTACTTAATGAAACATAAGTCTGAAACATTTGAAAAGTTCAAAGAATTTCAGAGTGAGGTTGAAAATCATCGTAACAAGAAAATAAAGTTTCTACGATCTGATCGTGGAGGAGAATATTTGAGTTACGAGTTTGGTGTACATTTGAAAAATTGTGGAATAGTTTCGCAACTCACGCCACCCGGAACACCACAGCGTAATGGTGTGTCCGAACGTCGTAATCGTACTTTACTAGATATGGTGCGATCTATGATGTCTCTTACTGATTTACCGCTATCGTTTTGGGGTTATGCTTTAGAGACGGCCGCATTCATGTTAAATAGGGCACCATCAAAATCCGTTGAGACGACACCTTATGAACTATGGTTTGGCAAGAAACCAAAGTTGTCGTTTCTTAAAGTTTGGGGCTGCGATGCTTATGTGAAAAAGCTTCAACCTGATAAGCTCGAACCCAAATCGGAGAAATGTGTCTTCATAGGATATCCAAAGGAAACTATTGGATACACCTTCTATCACAGATCCGAAGGCAAGACTTTTGTTGCTAAATTCGGAAACTTTCTAGAGAAGGAGTTTCTCTCGAAAGAAGTGAGTGGGAGGAAAGTAGAACTTGACGAGGTAACTGTACCTGCTCCCTTATTGGAAAATAGTACATCACAGAAAACTGTTTCTGCGACACCTATACCAATCAGTGAGGAAGCTAATGATGATAATCATGAAACTTCAGGACAAGATACTACTGAACCACGTAGATCAACCAGAGTGAGATCCGCACCAGAATGGTACGGTAATCCAGTTCTGGAAGTCATGCTACTAGATCATGATGAACCTACGAACTATGAAGAAGCGATGGTGAGCCCAGATTCCGCAAAGTGGCTTGAGGCCATGAAATCTGAGATGGGATCCATGTATGAAAACAAAGTATGGACTTTGGTTGACTTGCCCGATGATCGGCAAGCAATTGAGAATAAATGGATCTTCAAGAAAAAGACTGACGCTGACGGTAATGTTACTGTCTATAAAGCTCGACTTGTCGCGAAAGGTTTTCGACAAGTTCAAGGGGTTGACTACGATGAGACCTTCTCACCCGTAGCGATGCTTAAGTCCGTCAGAATCATGTTAGCAATTGCCGCATTTTATGATTATGAAATATGGCAGATGGATGTCAAAACTGCATTCCTGAATGGATTTCTGGAAGAAGAGTTGTATATGATACAACCAGAAGGTTTTGTCGATCCAAAAGGAGCTAACAAAGTATGCAAACTCCAGCGATCCATTTATGGACTGGTGCAAGCATCTCGGAGTTGGAATAAACGCTTTGATAGTGTGATCAAAGCATTTGGCTTTATACAGACTTTTGGAGAAGCCTGTATTTACAAGAAAGTGAGTGGGAGCTCTGTAGCATTTCTGATATTATATGTGGATGACATATTGCTGATTGGAAATGATATAGAATTTCTGGATAGCATAAAGGGATACTTGAATAAAAGTTTTTCGACGAAAGACCTCGGGGAAGCTGCTTACATATTAGGCATAAAGATCTATAGAGATAGATCAAAACGCTTAATTGGACTTTCACAGAGCACATACCTTGACAAGATTTTGAAGAAGTTCAAAATGGATCAAGCAAAGAAAGGGTTCTTGCCTATGTTACAAGGTGTGAAGTTGAGTCAGACTCAATGCCCGACCACTGCAGAAGATAGAGAGAAAATGAAAGATATTCCCTATGCTTCAGCCATAGGCTCTATCATGTATGCAATGCTGTGTACCAGACCTGATGTGTGCCTTGCTATAAGTTTAGCAGGGAGGTACCAAAGTAATCCAGGAATGGATCACTGGACAGCGGTCAAGAATATCCTGAAATACCTGAAAAGGACTAAGGATATGTTTCTCGTATATGGAGGTGACAAAGAGCTCACCGTAAAAGGTTACGTTGATGCAAGCTTTGACACTGATCCGGACGATTCTAAATCGCAAACCGGATACGTGTTTACTTTAAACGGTGGAGCTGTCAGTTGGTGCAGTTCTAAACAAAGCGTCGTAGCAGGATCTACATGTGAAGCGGAGTACATAGCTGCTTCGGAAGCAGCAAACGAAGGAGTCTGGATGAAGGAGTTCATATCCGATCTAGGTGTCATACCTAGTGCATCGGGTCCAATGAAAATCTTCTGTGACAATACTGGTGCAATTGCCTTGGCAAAGGAATCCAGATTTCACAAAAGAACCAACCACATCAAGAGACGCTTCAACTCCATCCGGGATTTAGTCCAGGTGGGAGACATAGAGATTTGCAAGATACATACGGATCTGAATGTTGCAGACCCGTTGACTAAGCCTCTTCCACGAGCAAAACATGATCAGCACCAAGGCTCCATGGGTGTTAGAATCATTACTGTGTAATCTAGATTATTGACTCTAGTGCAAGTGGGAGACTGAAGGAAATATGCCCTAGAGGCAATAATAAAGTTATTATTTATTTCCTTATATCATGATAAATGTTTATTATTCATGCTAGAATTGTATTAACCGGAAACATAATACATGTGTGAATACATAGACCAACAAAGTGTCACTAGTATGCCTCTACTTGACTAGCTCGTTAATCAAAGATGGTTATGTTTCCTAACCATGAACAAAGAGTTGTTATTTGATTAACGAGGTCACATCATTAGTAGAATGATCTGATTGACATGACCCATTCCATTAGCTTAGCACCCGGTCGTTTAGTATGTTGCTATTGCTTTCTTCATGACTTATACATGTTCCTATAACTATGAGATTATGCAACTCCCGCTTACCGGAGGAACACTTTGGGTACTACCAAACGTCACAACGTAACTGGGTGATTATAAAGGAGTACTACAGGTGTCTCCAATGGTAGAGGTTGGGTTGGCGTATTTCGAGATTAGGGTTTGTCACTCCGATTGTCGGAGAGGTATCTCTGGGCCCTCTCGGTAATGCACATCACATAAGCCTTGCAAGCACTGCAACTAATATGTTAGTTGTGAGATGATGTATTACGGAACGAGTAAAGAGACTTGCCGGTAACGAGATTGAACTAGGTATTGGATACCGACGATCGAATCTCGGGCAAGTAACATACCGATGACAAAGGGAACAACGTATGTTGTTATGCGGTCTGACCGATAAAGATCTTCGTAGAATATGTAGGAGCCAATATGGGCATCCAGGTCCCGCTATTGGTTATTGACCGGAGACGTGTCTCGGTCATGTCTACATTGTTCTCGAACCATAGGGTCCGCACGCTTAACGTTACGATGACAGTTATTATGAGTTTATGCATTTTGATGTACCGAAGGTTGTTCGGAGTCCCGGATGAGATCACGGACATGACGAGGAGTCTCGAAATGGTCGAGACGTAAAGATTGATATATTGGAAGCCTATGTTTGGACATAGGAAGTGTTCCAGGTGAAATCGGGATTTTACCGAAATACCGGGAGGGTTACCGGAACCCCCCGGGAGACTAATGGGCCTATTGGGCCTTAGTGGAAAAAGAGAAAAGGGACAAGCCCATAGCTGGCCGGCGCCCCCCCTTTCCCCAAGTCCTAGTAGGACTAGGAGAAGGGGCCGGCCCCCCTCTCTCTCCTCCCCCCCCCCGGGGAGTCCTAATAGGATTAGGATTGGAGGGGGAGTCCTACTCCCGGTGGGAGTAGGACTCCCCTGCGCCTCCTCTCCCTGGCCGGCCGGCTCCCCCTCCTCCAACCTTTATATACGGGGGCAAGGGGCACCCCAAGACACACAAGTTGATCCTTGAGATTGTTCCTTAGCCGTGTGCGGTGCCCCCTGCCACCAAATTCCACCTCGATCATACCGTTACAGTGCTTAGGCGAAGCCCTGCGTCGGTAGTACATCAAGATCGTCATCACGCTGTCGTGCTGACGAAACTCTTCCTCGACGCTTTGCTGGATCGGAGCCCGAGGAACGTCATCGAGCTGAATGTGTGCTAAGAACTCGGAGGTGCCGGAGTAACGGTGCTTGGATCGGTCGGATCGGGAAGAAGACGTACGACTACTTCCTCTACGTTGTGTGATCGCTTCCGCAGTCGGTCTGCGTTGGTACGTAGACAACACTCTCCCCTCTCATTGCTATGCATCACCATGATCTTGCGTGTGCGTAGGAAAATTTTCGAAATTACTACGTTCCCCAACAGTGACCACCTCCGGTACTTATTGGAGTAGGGTCCAAGTCTCCCGGGTCTTATCCGAGAAGAAAATCACGTTTCAAAAAGGATTTTTCTGTTTGGACTCCGTTTGATATTTTGTTTCTTCGAAACACTGAAATAGGCAAAAAAACAGCAATTCTGGGCTGGGCCTCTGGTTAATAGGTTATTCCCAAGAATAATATAGAAGTGTAAAATAAAGCCCAATATAGTCCAAAACAGTAGATAATATAGCATGGAGCAATCAAAAATTATAGATACGTTGGAGACGTATCAGGCATCCCCAAGCTTAATTCCTGCTCGTCCTCGAGTAGGTAAATGATAAAAAGAGAAATTTTGATGCGGAGTGCTACTTGGCATAATTTCAATGCAAAATTTCTTAATTGTGGTATGGATATTCAGTTTAGAAAGATTCAAGACAAAAGTTCATATTGACATAAAGAATAATAACACTTCAAGCATACTAATAAAGTAATTATGTCTTCTCAAAATAACATGGCCAAAGAAAGTTATCCCTACAAAATTATATAGTCTGGCTATGCTCTATCTTCACCACACAAAGTATTTAAATCATGCACAACCCTGATGACAAGCCAAGCAATTGTTTCATACTCTAACTTTTTCAATCTTCACGCAATACATGAGCGTGAGCCATGGCCATAGCACTATGTGGAATAGAAGGGTGGTTGTGGAGAAGACAAAAAGAGGGGAAGATAGTCTCACATCAACTAGGCATATCAACGGGCTATGGAGAGGCCCATCAATAGATATCAATGTGAGTGAGTAGGGATTGCCATGCAACGGATGCACTAGAGCTATAAGTATATGAAAGCTCATCAAAAGAAACTAAGTGGGTGTGCATCCAACTCGCTTGCTCATGAAGACCTAGGGAAATTTGAGGAAGCCCATCATTGGAATATACAAGCCAAGTTCTATAATGAAAAATTCCCACTAGTATATGAAAGTGACATAATGAGAGACTCTCTATCATGAAGATCATGGTGCTACTTTGAAGCACAAGTGTGGTAAAAGGATAGTAACATTGTCCCTTCTCTCTTTTTCTCTCATTTTTTTTATTTGGGCCTTTTCTCTTTTTATGGCCTCTTTTTTTGGTCCGGAGTCTCATCCTGACTTATGGGCGAATCATAGTCTCCATCATCCTTTCCTCACTTGGGACAATGCTCTAGAAAATGGCGATCATCACACTTTTATTTTTCTTACAACTCAACAATTACAACTCAATACTTAGAACAAATATGACTCTATATGAATGCCTCCGGCGGTGTACCGGGATATGCAATTAATCAAGAGTGACATGTATGAAAGAATTATGAATGGTGGCTTTGCCACAAATACGATGTCAACTACAGGATCATGCTAGCAATATGACAATGATGGAGCGTGTCATAATAAATGGAACGATGGAAGGTTGCATGGCAATATATCTCGGAATGGCTATGGAAATGCCATGATAGGTAGGTATGGTGGCTGTTTTGAGGAAGGTATATGGTGGGTGTATGATACCGGCGAAAGGTGTGCGGTATTAGAGAGGCTAGCAGTGGTGGAAGGATGGGAAAAGGTGCATATAATCCATGGACTCAACATTAGTCATAACGAACTCATATACTTATTGCAAAAATCTAGAAGTTATCAAAGCAAAGTATTACACGCATGCTCCTAGGGGGATAGATTGGTAGGAAAAGACCATTGCCCGTCCCCGACCGCCACTCATAAGGAAGACAATCAATAAATAAATTATGCTCCGACTTCATCACATAACGATTCACCATACGTGCATGCTACGGGAATCACAAACTTTAACACAAGTATTCTTTAAATTCACAACTAGTAAACTAGCATAACTCTAATATTATCACCTCCATATCTCAAAACAATTATCATGCTTCAATCTTCTCTTAGTATTCAACGCACTCAAAAGAAAATTTCACATATCTTGAACACCAAGCATATTTATATTAAGCAAATTACCATGCTATTAAGACTTTCAAAATAATTTAAGTGAAGCATGAGAGATCAATAGTTTATTTAAAACAAACCACCACCGTGCTCTAAAAGATCTAAGTGAAGCACATAGAGCAAAATTATAACGCTCAAAAGATATAAGTGAAGCACGTAGAGCAAAACTACATAGCTCAAAAGATTTAAGTGAAGCACATAGAGTATTCTATCAAATTTCAATTCAAGTATGGCTCTCTCAAAAGGTGTGTACAGCAAGGATGATTGTAGCATACTAACAAACAAAGACACAAATAATACAAGACGCTCCAAGCAAAACACATATCATGTTGGTGAATAAAAATATAGCTCCAAGTAAATTACCGATGGAAGTGGACGAAAGAGGGGATGCCTTCCGGGGCATCCCCAAGCTTTGACTTTTTGGTGTCCTTGGATTATCTTAGGGGTTCCATGGGCATCCCCAAGCTTAGGCTCTTGCCACTCCTTGTTCCATAATCCATCAAAAGAACTCACCCGAAACTAGAAAACTTCACAACACAAAACTCAATAGAAATCTCGTGAGCTCCGTTAGAGAAAGAAAACATAAAACCACTTCAAGGTATTGTAATGAACTCATTCTTTATTTATTTTGGTGTTAAACCTACTGTATTCCAACTTCTCTATGGATTATAAACTATTTTACTAACCATAGATTCATCAAAATAAGCAAACAACACACGAAAAACAGAATCTGTCAAAAACAGAACAGTCTGTAGTAATCTGTAACTAACGCAAACTTTTGGAACTACAAAAAATCTACCAAAATTAGACGACCTAGATAGTTTGTTTATTGATCAGAAGAAATTGGAATTGGTATTTTATCACGTTCTTATGACTTTTAGTAATTCGGGCACTGAACGCAAAGTTTCTGGAAATTACAGCAAGATCAAATAACTATCATCCAAAAAGATCCAATAGGTCTAGCTTGGCACAAACACTAAATAAAACACAAAACCACATCCAAACAGAGGGTAGATGGGTTATTTATTCCCTAACAGAACAAAAACACAAAAAAACAAAAAATAAAATTGGGTTGCCTCCCAACAAGCGCTATCATTTAACACCCCTAGCTAGGCATAAAAGCGAGGATAGATCTAGTTATTGCCATCTTTGGAAGGTAATCCATAAGTGGCTCTCATGATGGTTTCATATGGAAATTTTATTTTCTTTCTTGGAAAGTGTTCCATGCCCTTTTTTAATAGAAATTGGAACCTAATATTCCCTTCCTCATATCAATAATCTCACCAACCGTTCTAAGGAAAGGTCTACCAAGAATAATAGGGCAAGAAGGATTGCAATGTATATCAAGAACAATGAAATCTACGGGCACATAATTCCTATTTGCAACAATAAGAACATCATTAATTCTTCCCATAGGTTTCTTAATAGTGGAATCCGCAAGATGCATGTTTAGAGAGCAATCATCAAGATCACGGAAATCTAGCAAATCACACAAAGTTTTGGGGGTAGTGGAGACACTAGCACCCAAATCACACAAAGCATAAAACTCATGATTTTTAATTTTAATTTTGATAGTTGGTTCCCACTCATCATAGAGTTTTCTAGGGATAGAGACTTTCAACTCAAGTTTTTCTTCATAAGATTGCATCAAGGCATCAACAATATGTTCGGTGAAGGCTTTCTGTTCACTATAAGCATGAAGGAGAATTTAGCACGGATTGCAACAAAGAAATACAATCAATCAAAGAGCAACTTTCATAATTAAATTCCTTTAAATCCAATATAGTGGGTTTAGCAACATCTAAATTTTTATTTCTTTCAATCCCACTTTCGTCAGTTTCATCATAAAGATCTAAATACTCCGAATTTTTGGAACGCCTTCTAGGTAAAGGAAGATCATATTCAGTTTCATCAAGATTCATATTGCAAAACAAAGATTTGATAGGGGACACATCAATAACTTTTAGATCTTCATCTTGATTTTCATAAGAATTAGAAGAACACGCTTTAATAAAGGCATCTTTGGAAGCACGCATCCTAGCGGTTCTTTCTTTACACTCATCAATTGAAATTCTCATGGCTTTTAGAGACTCATTAATATCATGCTTAGGTGGAATAGATCTAAGTTTCAAAGCATCAACATCAATAGCAACTCTATCAACGTTCCTAGCCAGATCATCAATCTTAAGCATTTTTTCTTCAATCATAGCATTAAAATTCTTTTGCGAAGAAATAAATTCTTTAATATTAGATTCAAAATCAGAGGGCATCTTATTATAATTTCCATAAGGGTTGTTGTAGGAATTCTCATAATTATTAGAAGGATTACTAGGATAAGGCCTAGGATTAAAATTCCCTCTATAAGCGTTGTTACCAAAATTATTCCTACCAACAAAATTCACATCCATAGATTCATTGTTATTCTCAATCAAGGTAGACAAAGGCATATCATTAGGATCAGAAGAAACACTCTTAGTAGCAAATAATTTCATAAGTTCATCCATCTTTCCACTCAAAACATTGATTTCTTCTATCGCATGCACTTTTTTATTAGAAGATCTTTCAGTATGCCATTGAGAATAATTAACCATAATATTATCTAGGAGTTTAGTAGCATCTCCTAAAGTGATTTCCATAAAAGTGCCTCCCGCGGCCGAATCTAAAATATTTCTAGAAGCAAAATTCAATCCGGCATAAAAAATTTGTATAATCATCCACAAATTTAAACCATGAGTAGGGCAATTACGTATCATTAATTTAATTCTCTCCCAAGCTTGTGCAACATGTTCATGATCAAGTTTCTTAAAATTCATAATATCGTTTCTAAGAGAGATGATCTTAGCGGGAGGAAAATACTTAGAGATAAAAGCATCTTTGCACTTGTTCCAAGAATCTATACTATTTTTAGGCAAAGACGAAAACCAAGCTTTAGCACGATCTCTAAGCGAAAAAGGAAATAGCTTCAATTTAACGACATCATTATCGACATCTTTTTTCTTTTGCATATCACATAAATCAACGAAGCTATTCAGATGAGTAGCGGCATCTTCACTAGGAAGGCCGGCGAATTGATCTTTCATAACAAGATTCAACAAAGCAGTATTGATTTCACAAGATTCAGTATTGGCAAGAGGGGCAATCGGAGTGCTAAGAAAATCATTATTGTTGGTATTGGTGAAGTCACGCAATTTGGTAGTAACTTGAGCCATCGCGACAAACAAGCAATCCAACACACGAGCAAACAAAAGCAAATGGGCAAAAAGAGGCAAATAGAGAGGGAGGATAGGGAGAGAGAGAGGGCGAATAAAACGGCCAGGGTGAATTGGGGGAGAGGAAAATGAGAGGCAAATGGCAAATAATGTAATGCGGGAGATAGGGCTTGTGATGGGTACTTGGTATGTTGACTTTTTGCGTAAACTCCCCGGCAACGGTGCCAGAAATCCTTCTTGCTACGTCTTGAGCTTGCGTTGGTTTTCCACGAAGAGGAAGGGATGATGCGGCAGAGTAGCGTAAGTATTTCCCTCAGTTTTTGGGAACCAAGGTATCAATCCAGTAGGAGGCCACGCGCATGTCCCTCGTACCTGCACAACACAAAGAGCTCAACGCAACCAACGCGATTAGGGGTTGTCAATCCCTTCACGGTCACTTACAGAAGTGAGATCCGATATATAATATTTTTGGTATTTTTGATATAAAGATGCAAAGTGAAAAGTAAAAGGCAAAGTAAAAACAAAACAAGATTAAAGTGATGGAGATTGATATGATGAGAATAGACCCGGGGGCCATAGGTTTCACTAGTGGCTTGTCTCGAGAGCATAAGTTTTCTATGGTGGGTGAACAAATTACTGTTGAGCAATTGACAGAATTGAGCATACTTATGAGAATATCTAGGCATGATCATGTATATAGGCATCACGTCCGTGACAAGTAGATTGAAACGATTCTGCATCTACTACTATTACTCCACTCATCGACCGCTATCCAGCATGCATCTAGAGTATTAAGTTAAAAACAGAGTAACGCTTTAAGCAAGATGACATGATGTAGAGAGATAAATTCATGCAATATGAAATAAACCCCATCTTGTTATCCTCAATGGCAACGATACAATACGTGTCTTGCTGCCCCTTCTGTCACTTGGAAAGAACACCGCAAGATCGAACCCAAAGCTAAGCACTTCTCCCATGGCAAGAACTACCAATCTAGTTCGCCAAACCAAACGGATAATTCAAAGAGACCTGCAAAGATAACCAATCATACATAAAAGAATTCAGAGAAGATTCAAATATTGTTCATAGATAGACTTGATCATAAACCTACAATTCATCAGTCTCAACGAACACACCGCAAAAGAAGAAGATTACATCGAATAGGTCTCCACAAGAGAGGGGGAGAACATTGTATTGAGATCCAAAAAGAGAGAAGAAACCATCTAGCTACTAACTATGGACCCGAAGGTCTGAGGTAAACTACTCACACTTCATCGGAGGGGCTATGATGATGTAGAAGCCCTCCGTGATGACGGGCCTCTCCGGCGGAGCTCCGGAACAGGCCCCAAGATGGGATCTCGTGGATACAGAAAGTTGCGATGGTGGAATTAGGTTTTTGGCTCCTTTCTGATTGTTTGGGGGTACGTGGGTATATATAGGAGGAAGGACTACGTCGGTGGAGCACCGAGGGGCCCACGAGGCAGGGGGGCGCGCCCTATAGGGGGGGCGCACCCCCTACCCTCGTGACCGCCTCCGGTACTTCTTGGAGTAGGGTCCAAGTCTCCTAGGTCTTATCCGAGAAGAAAATCACGTTCCAAAAAGGATTTTCCTTTTTGGACTCCGTTTGATATTTTGTTTCTTCGAAACACTGAAATAGGCAAAAAAACAGCAATTCTGGGCTGGGCCTCCGGTTAATAGGTTAGTCCCAAAAATAATATAAAAGTGGAAAATAAAGCCCAATATAGTCCAAAACAGTAGATAACATAGCATGGAGCATTCAAAAATTATAGATACGTTGGAGACGTATCAAGCGCCGGCGCGCAGCGGTGCGACGGGGGAAGAGAGAGTGGGGATTCGGGGGGAAAAGAGGCGAGATGAAGCAGTGAGAGTGAGAATTTTGGGTTAAGTGGATGTAGCAGTAGTGCGTTTAGACAAAACACGCTGCTACTACCTTCACTAGCTGTAGCGGTTTAGATAAAACGCACTGCTACTACCTTCACTAACTGTAGCGGTTTAGATAAAACGCGCTGCTACTTCACTAGCTTTAGCGGTTTTATAAGGAAATCGCTACTACCAGTTTTCCTTTTTCTTTTCCTTTATTTTCTCCCACTTTTATTTCCCGAGAGCAGTGAACGAAGGGAAGGCGATATATATTGCATCATTTGACGGTTAAATATGTATACAAAATAGGAACATATATATTACATCATTGGACCCATGCATAATAAGTGTGTATACAAAATAGGAACATATATATATATATATATATATAATCATTTGACCGATAACATCGGTTCCTCAGCACAGACGTTTTCGGTTTTGAGTCAGCTTCTTTCCCTTCTTGTTCGTCGAAGAATAATTGAGCCCCTCATTGTGACTTTGCCTTTTCCATGGAGTACGATTTTTCTTAGGTAATGTAGTATTGATTCTTCTTTTGACATATACTTCATCATCATCGTCATCTTCCCTCATTGGGTTGCCGTACTGATCATAGTCTTCCTCGTTGGCGACTCCATCCATTCCAATGATGTTCCTTTTGCCTCTCCTCACGACAACACGACTGGGATTGCATGGGTCGGTTATGAAAAAGCATTGTGTCATGTGCTTAGCATGTACCCATGGCTCGTTTTTGGCGATAGCGTTCATGGTAGCGCTCTTGGCGTCGGGTATAGTCATGGTAGTGAAAATCCGATTTTCTCTTTCGACATTCTTAACCCATTTGACACGGAACATCGTCGTGTTGTTCAGTCCAGAGTAGTCAAGCTCCCAGATCTCCTCGACCCTTCAATAAAATCGTTCAGTTGCGCCGTTGTCGCTGCCGGTCATGCATTCCATCGTCACCCCTGAGTTCTGATCATCACTGTCCATATCTTTGCCTCCGTGTAGAACGTGTATCCATTGATATCATATGCCTGATAGGTTACGAGGTTGGGCGAGGGGCCATGTGCTAAGGCGTATATGAGCAATCCGTCCTTAGAGCCCTCCTCCGGGGGATTAGCAATAATATGCTCTTTGAACCAATGCAAGAAAGTGGAGTTGTGCTCTCTAGTAACTTCAGCGTCCGTCCTGCATACCCCCCGGTCATGATACTTCTTTGCGATAATTTCTTTGTGCAGTGCCACGAAAGGATCTACCTCGTCTAGGTGTTGTAGCACTACCAAGTTTGCTCTGTCAATGTCGCTGCGTCAATCTGAATATGCCACATGCAGTTCCCTGCGACTATTGCAGTGACCTTCTCCTTTGAGCCTCCCATCATGCTTATTAACGGGCAAACCAACACTAACACCAGGCGACTGGTTTGCGCCATATAGAAAATTCTCACAGAAAGAGATGCACTCTTGTGTCACATAGCCCTGGACGATGCTTCCATCCGGACGGGACATGTTACAAACGAATCCTTTGATGATCCCATTCATCCTCTCAAACGGCATCATGTTGTGCAGGAATGACGGCCCCAGGTCTATTATGTCATCCACAATATGGACAAACAGATGCACCATCACGTCAAAGAACACGGGCGGGAAGTACATCTCAAGCTCATTCAGTATCACAATGATCTCTTCCTGTAGCCTTCAGAGCTGCTTCACACTGATCGACATTCGAGAGATGACGTCAAAAAAGTTGCAGAGACCAATAAGCATGTCACGGACGTGCTTGTCCATTATCCCTCTAAGGGCAACAGGTAGTATCTGCGTCATCATCACATGACAGTCATGGGACTTCATCCCGCTGAACCTTTTCTTGTCCGTGTCTAGATATGTGTTTATCTTGCCACAGTAACCGGAACTAACTTTGACTCCGGTAAGGCACTTAAAGAATTGATCGATCTCAGCCTGACTTAAGGTGAAGCAAGAAGGGGGCAATAATCCTCTTTCTTTATTTTCTTGCCCTTCTTCTCCCTTGCCTTTGTCTCCATCTCTGTCTCGTCTGACACTTTACGGGGCGGCATGTGCAGATTTTCCCTGATTTTCAAATCTTGCAAGTCTTTTCTTGCCTTCGGCCCATCCTTGGTCTTATCCGGCATGTTCATCAGTGTTGCGAGCAAGCTCTCAAGGACATTCTTACAGATATGCATTTGATCAAGGCAATGAGGTGTATCGAGTTTGTGCCAGTACTCGAAGTCCCAGAACACAGACCTCGTCTTCCATACCTTCAGCAGCGGCTCCGGCACCTTTCTCATCGTCTTTCCCGGTGCGGGGCACTCCTTCCAGTTTTTCAACAACTCATCGATTTCGGCACCGCTCCGCTTACGTGGAGGTCCTTGATGCTCAGCGTGACCATTGAATAGATCTCCACAGTTTCTCCATGGGTCGTCCTGTTCGAGCCATCTTCGATGCCCCATGTACACGATTTTCCCAGACCCGCCATCTTTCCTTGACGTTAGCTACTGAGACGTCGTATCATCCATGCACCGCGTGCATTCGCAATATCCATGGCACACCTGGCCTGCCACATATCCGTAACTGAGATAGTCCTGCACTGCCGTGATCAGCGCGGCTCTCATGTTGAAATACTCGCCTTTGCTGGCGTCCCATGTCTTGGTCGGTGTTTTCCATAATGTGTCTAACTCCTCTTGAAGTAGCCCCAGATATAAATTAATATTATTTCCTGGTTGTTTCGGCCCTTGAATGAGCATGCTCATGTGAATGTACTTCGATTTCATGCACACCCAGGGGGAGGTTGTACATCCATACAAACATGGGCCATATGCTATGGTTGGTGTTCTGGTTGCCAAACGGATACATGCCATCGGTACACGTGCCGAGCATGATGTTCCTTGCATCACATTCAAAATACCGATAGAAGCCGTTCAACGCACGATTGAACTTAGTACCGACGAACTCTGCTGCGTGGAGTCCATGTCGTTCTCTCCGCCGCCATGTCCGGCCCCTTCTCCGCCGCCATGTCCGGCCTCTTCCCCGCCGCCATTATCGATCATCTCTTCGTCTTGCCCCATGTCATCATTGCCTGCCCCGTCGGCATCCTCAACATCGTCATCCTCATCTTCAATTATCCACCGAGTATAGCCATCCATGAAACCAGTCATGAGCAGGTGCGCTTCGACACGACCATCGTCATGGGGGTCGAGCCAAACTATTCCTTTGCATTTTCGACACGGACATAAAACCTCTGTCCGGTTATTTTCTTTCATGTCCTGCACCGCCGACCGCAACCACCTGTCCACCATCGTTCCACTAACCATCGTCAACTCTGCACGGTAATAATAAACAAATTGATTATAAAAATGCGTGCATGCATCAAAGTCATAAAAAAATTCGGCATGACCTTCCTTAAAAATAGGACATATATAGATCTAGAGTTTGCCCGGAATTCGCCGAAATGGAAATAAATCGACCTTTCCACAAAACATACGCAACTCAAAAGCACAATTTGGCATCAACGCATGCCACACACACACAATTTCCATAAACATATCACACACACATAAACATATTTTCCATTTTGCAAAAGCATGAAATTTTAATCACCTATATCTCGCGATCGAGCACACGGTGGAGATGATGATGTAGGGAGATCAAAAGTGCACAAAGCTCTTCTTGACAAAGATAGATCTAGTTAGGGGGCAAATAGTTCACTTAACTAAATGCTACATCTACCTAGCTACCTAATTTGGGAGGAGACAACTTCAACTAGTGGAGGGGGAAGGAAAAAGAGAAAGGAGATGCATTAATGGAGGTGGTGTAGTTAGGTAGGAGTAATGAAGAGAGAGAAAGGTAGGTAGAAGAGGGAGAGTAATGGGGAGAAGTATTGAGGAAGAAGAAGAGTGAGAGTGCGAGAGGTAGGGGAAAGGGAGAGGAGGGGGAGGGGGAGGACGGGTGGGGAAAAGGTGGTGGGTGCGGATTAGCAGTAGCGCGGTACGTAAAACGCGCTGCTGCTAAGAAAGTAGCAGCAGCACGCTTTCGGTACAAGCGCTACTGCTAACCGGGACAAAAAGTGTGCCCGATTTGAAAATTAGTAGCAGCGACCTCAGAAAAACCGCGCTATTGCTACAGCTATAGTAGTAGCGCGGCTCGCGGCACCGCACTGCTGCTAAATGGAGTTGGGTGGGCACTGTCGGTCGATATTTGTAGCAGTGCGGGTTACGCCGAGCGCGCTACTGCTAAGCACTTGTCGGTAGCGGGTTTTACACACCCGCGCTACTGCTAATTATGTAACATCCCAAATTTTCAATTTGGAATGTTATACATAGATCATCAATGCATATCATGTTTTATTGCTTTTTCGTTCCATAATCCTCGAAATCCTAAGTAGCTCAAGGACCCTCGGAGAGAGGTGGGGATTTCCCGGTCTTCATATTTGATTCTTTTATCAAATAATGAAAAGAGGATTTGATTTTAATTATTTCTCTCCGAAAAATATTTCACATTAAAAATTAAAGAGAGGATATAATATGACTTCTCCAAAATAAATGAAATATTGGAGGAAAAATATTAAAATCATTAAATTGATTTTTATTGGATTTTATTCGCATTAGAAAAATTGCATGTTTTTCAAAATTGCATTTTAGGGCCAAAAAATGTTCATCTTGTTCTAAATATTTTATTTAGACGGTGAAAAATTGTTTTGGCATTTTTAGGTTTTTATTTATTTTTTTCTAGGATTTTATTTCGGCCGGCGAAGTTTTTTTAAAAAAAAGGTTCCGCGCCGACTAGGCCTAAGGCCCAGCCGCGCCAGGCCGCCGCCGCCTCTGGCGCGCGCGCGCCGCCCCCGCCGCCACTTGGACCGGAGTCCGAGTTGGACTCCGCCTCCGCTACGCCTTGCCCCCTCCTCCAAGTCGCCGCCCCCGCCCCTTTATATACGTCGCCACCCCCGCCCCCAACACCACCACCATCGCCGCCGCAGCCACCGCCGCCTCGCGCAGCCGTCGCCGCCACCCGCGGTAGCCGCCGCCGTCGCTGCCCCGCACCCCACCCCGCCGGAGCCCCTCGCCGGAGGTAGCCACTGCGCCCCGCCGCCAGTTTTTTTTTTATAAAAACCGTTCGGGTTTTTTCAGAAACCCTAGATCCGTTTTTTCGGATTCGCCAGTTTTTCACGGTTCTTCTAGTTAGCGGACGTTCGTCCGAACGTTTGTTTTAACGAATGGTTCCTCGCCCGTTAGAAACAACTAATGAATGCTCGTTCGTTAGTCTGTTCGTGAGTTTTCTTTTATCGGATTTATTCTACGATTTTTTTGATCGTGATTTCTGATCCGACCTTAGTTTCTGTTTATCTTTTTGCTCGTTTAACAAAATCAGGCGATTCGAGCGCCTGGAGTTTCATCTCGAAACCCTCTTTCCGTTTAACCAACTCAAACAAGTTTTGCTACTGTAAAATTTGACCTAGTTTCAGATTAGTAAACGAAGCTTCTTTCTTTCGCCGTTTGAGTTTCGTTGCTCCGTTTGTTTTGATTCTTTTTGCGAACCGGAGTTCTTAATTTGAACTTTCTGGTCAACCTCTCTTATTTGTGTTTTGCTTGTGCATCTTTGCTTGTTACTTATGTAAGTTATTGTTTGCTTGCGATAGAATTTCCGGAGTGCGAAGCGTATTACTACGAGTCTCTAGGATTCGCGGATCGTCGGCAAGGCAAGTAACACTTTGATCATATCCCATTATTACCCAGTTTTTATGCATTAGTTCCAATCCTCAAACATTGCATGATTAGGATATCATTAACTTGTGGGTTGGGAAGTAGTTGCTGAGGTAGAACCTATTGCCATGTTACATTCAAACCCTTGGGAGTTACTTCTACGTATTGCTTATATTGCTATGCTATGCTCGTAGACGTGGTTTGGGTTTGAGTGAAATTCATGTCAGATGTGAGATTGTTAATTAATGGTTCAACTTAAGGTGGCAACTTAATAAAACAACTGGGTGGATTGAGGCACCTGGGGAACCCTGTGTTGTCTATTTTTTTGGAAATCCTGGGGTACCCGTGTGATCTTCCTATGGACCGCCACCCAGGCTCAAAGGGAACTGAGATGATTCATGCTAGAAACTTCCGTTTGCAGCCACAAGCTATTATGGGCTCTAGCATAGTTTAGTAAGTTACGTGAAGCTCTTGAAGAGGTAGATCAGCAGGTAGTGGGTTTTGTAGGTTTGGTATGGTCTACCCGAAGTAGAGAGTTAACGTTTCTGAAAGACTGTGTCTCGGTCATGCGTTTCTCAAACACCATGTAGTGCGAGAAATCCAATGGAGGCGATCGAGTCTTGTGGGGAAAAGTGCGCAAACCTCTACAGAGTGTACAGTTTAATCATGGTTAGCCATGTCCCCGGTTATGGACAATTCTTGAGTATCTATTACTTGGGTTATCACATGTATCTCACCATGCTTAAATTAAACTGTTGGGATGTCAATCACTTTAATTGGGATTGAGTTGGGGTTACCTTCTCAATGATGTCTCAACCACCATGATAGTAAATTAAAATCTATTCCGTTGTTGTAGGGAAAAAATTGGCTTTTCACAAAACTACAACCATACAGCTTTCCACCAGCCATATATGCATGTAGTGATAGCATTATTCTGTTTCTGCTCTACTGTGTTATATTGCCAGCATATTCCATGTGTTGACCCATTTTTGGGCTGCAACATATTATGTTGCAGACTTATCAGACGAGGAGTAAGGTTCGTTAGGTCATTGCCGTGCAGCTCAGCTACGCCATTGGAGTTGATGGATTCACATTATCTTCCAAGCCTTCCGCTGTTATCGCATTAGATGGCCTTAAGCCATATTATTGTAATAAGTTCTCTTTGGAGACATTCGATGTAATAGTGTGTGATTGCTACTCTGTTATAAATCCTTCGAGTACTGTGTGTGTCAGCATTACCGATCCAGGGATGACACTGAAGCACAGAGACTTGACCATCTGAGGTCGGGTCGCTATAAGATGGTATCAGAGCACACGCTGAGTGTAGGACACGACCACTAAGATAAACCCTAGGTCACACTTCTCTTCTCATTTCTGACTCCTCTCCATTTTCTACTCTTTAGGATGACGGAGATGAAGAATAAGTTTGCACAACTGGATGAAGACACACCTTTTGGACGCCACTTGAAGGAAGTCACTAGGTACTTGAACATTCGAATACCAAGCTTCACCGGGACGTACAATGCCACTTTACCTAAAGAAGAGCGTTGGATGATTCAAGTACAAGTTCCAGGAAGGACGTTCTCGCCAACTTCTAAACCCATAGAATTTTCCTTTGACGCACTAACCTGGAGTTTAGGAAAGAGTATGGCAGCTCACATCACCATGGGACGCATTGGAGAAGTTTACAACAGGGAGCTTAAGGACACTATTTACCAAATATGTGGGCACCGAGATGAGAAATGGGAAGTAATCAGCACTAAGAAGGATACATCCATTGCAGCTTTCATCCAGGAGTTAAACCAGCACATTCGACGTCAGGAGAACCAGATGTGTGCGAACATGATGGACTTGAAGAAGGCGAAGACTAGGATCATCGAGCTGGAGGAAGAACTCAAGTTTACCCATGAAGAATATGAGGAGGAAATCAAGACCCTACTAGAGAAGAATGACGACTTAGTCAAGAAGATCGGAGTATTCATGGGAGGACCAACACCAATAGAAGAAGAAGAAGAACCCAATGGAATACGCCCTGAGGACTACATCATCATCGACGACACCGACTCCGACCCTAGCGATGATGACTTTGAAGAGGAAGCTGGAGCAGACATCATGGAGTCTTCCACCGATCAAAATTTCTAGATGACTACCATATATTAGTAGTATTTCCCCCATGTATATAGTAGTAGTGAGCACTTTTCCGATAGTTCTAGACCGTTTGTATGCCCTTGCTTGATTGATTGAGTGAAATGATCGTGTTTGTCGCATGTGCATATGGGTAGTGTTTTCTCATTAGACCTCTTCTATTCTAAATCTCTCCCATCTAATCCCCTCAGATGCCTCCGAGACGTGACCCCGGTTTTTCCTTCCCGCCGGAGCTCACCCAGTTGATCCAGCAGCAGAATGCCTTGGTGCAATTGCTAGTTTAGAACCAGGGCAACAACAACAACAACAAGAACAAAAACAACAACAACAACAACAACAACAACAACAACCCACCGCCAGTGGACAACCTAGCCCGTTTTCTAAGGTTACAGCCGCTGGTGTTTTCCAGTAGCACCGAGCCTATAGTTGCTGATGATTGGCTACGCCGTATTGGAAGGGAGTTGAACACCGCAGGTTGCACAGGTGCTGAGAAGGTGCGCTTTGCCGCACATCAATTGGATGGACCAGCAGCCTCATGGTGGGAAAATTACGCAGGCACTTTCCCTATTGCCGATGTCACTTGGGACCAGTTTCAGCAAGCTTTCCGCACAGCCCATGTCTCCACTGGAGCTATGCAAATGAAGAAGCGGGAGTTCCGCAACCTACGCCAGGGGAACCGTACTGTGGCTCAGTACGTGGATGAGTTTAGCAAATTATCTCGCTACGCCCCTGATGATGTGGCCACAGATGCCGCGAAGTAGGAGAAGTTTATGGAAGGGTTGAATGATGAGATGAGCATGCAGTTGATGGTAGCAACCTTCAACAACTACCAAGAGTTGGTAGATAAGGCTCTTATGATTGAAGGGAAACAGCAGCAGATTGGGAGCCGCAAGAGAAAGTATGGACAAGGGAAGTATAACTCAGGAGCTCAGCAGAAGCCTCGCCTAACCCCGAACACGGGAGGACTTGTTCACAACCATGGAGGTCACAACCACACTGGAGGAGGATCACATAACCACAGTGGTGCTAAGAATGGGAATGGGAACGGAGCTAACAACAATCAGAACCGCTCCAACCCGTCCACTCCCGCCAAAAGAGACTTAAGTCAGGTTACCTGTTTTAAGTGCGGGAAGACAAGGTACTATGCCAATGATTGCCCTGAAGGAAGGAATGGAAACAGAAATGGAAGCACTGGGAAGAAGCCCAATCCATTCAACAAAGGACAAGTGAACCACATTAACATGGAGGAGGTTGAAGAGCAGCCAGATGCGGTAATAGGTAAGTTTTTGGTTAAGCCATTTACCACTCTTGTTCTTTTCGATACTGGTGCATCGCATTCATACATATCAAGGGGATTTGTGGATAAGTTTAAACTACCAACCCAAACCCTTAGGACCCCTCTTTTAGTGAGTTCACCCAGAGCAGAGTATATGGCTAGCCGATGGTGTGACCAGATACCCTTAACCATTGGTACACATGTTTTTCCGTCCAACCTAATTATCTTGGAGTCACAAGGATTGGATGTGATATTGGGTATGGACTGGATGTCAAAGTTTGGAGGAAGCATTGACTGTGCTAGTAAGTCGATTTATCTCACCACCCCGAAAGGAAGAAGGATTAAGTATGTATCTAGGCATGTGCCTAGGAGGAGTCAAGTGAATGCCCTTACGGGAGTTGTTCAAGAGGAAATGCGTGTAGTGAAGGATTACCCGGATGTTTTCCCAGCAGAGTTACCAGGCATGCCACCGGACAGAGATATTGAGTTTTTGATAGAGCTGTTACCAGGAACAGGACCAATATCCAAGAGACCCTATCGGATGCCCGCAAATGATCTGGAAGAAATTAAGAAACATATCAAGGAGTTATTGGAGAAAGGATATATACGAAGAAGTTCATCGCCTTGGGGAGCCCCAGTACTTTTGGTTGAGAAGAAGGATATATCCCTGAGGATGGTTGTTGATTATCGAGCATTGAATGAAGTGACGATTAAGAACAAGTACCCACTGCCGATGATCAATGATCTGTTTGATCAGTTGCAAGGAGCTAAAGTGTTTTCGAAGATCGGGGTATCATTAGATGAAGATACGAGAGAAGGACATACCAAAGACGGCGTTCACAACGCGATATGGATTATACGAGTACACGGTCATGTCATTTGGACTGACTAGCGCCCCTGCCTATTTCATGAGCATGATGAACAAGGTGTTCATGGAGTATTTGGACAAGTTTGTTGTGGTGTTTATTGATGATATCATGGTATACTCGAAGAACAAGGAGGAGCACAAAGAGCATTTGCGTTTAGTTCTCGAGAAGCTCAGGGAACACCAGTTGTATGCTAAGTTTAGCAAATGCGAGTTTTGGCTGAAGGAAGTCGGATTCCTTGGACATGTTATATCAGGAGAAGGTATAGCAGTAGACCCCAGCAAGGTTCAGTCAGTCACTGAATGGTTGGCACCCACCTCAGTTAGCGAGATCCACAGTTTTCTTGGACTCGCAGGATACTACCGGAGATTCATTGATAATTTTTCCAAGATTGCAAAACAAATGACTGAGCTGTAGAAGAAGGGTACCAAGTTTAAATGGACAGAAGATTGTGAAGAAAGTTTCCAGGAGTTGAAGAAACATTTGACTACAGCCCCAGTGCTAGTACTGTCAGATATACATAAGGAGTTCCAAGTGTATTGCGACGCCTCTCGCTTAGGACTTGGATGTGTGCTTATGCAGGATGGAAGAGTTGTTTCGTATGCCTCACAACAACTAAAACCTCATGAGTTGAATTATGCTACGCATGATTTGGAGCTAGCAGCCGTAGTGCATGCATTGAAGACTTGGAGACATTACCTTATTGGAAACCGTTGTGATGTGTACACGGGTCACAAGAGTTTGAAGTACATCTTCACCCAGAAGGAGCTGAACCTTAGGTAGAGGAGATGGTTGGAGCTTATAAAGGATTATGACATGAAGCTACACTATCATCTAGGAAAGGCCAATGTCGTAGCAGACGCATTGAGTCGGAAGAGTTATGCTAATACCCTTGAAAGTAAAGGACTGCCGAAGGAATTAGCAAAGGACATCATGGAACTTCGGTTAGAGATTGTACCTAGAAGGTTCATTGCCACAATGGAGGTTCAGTCGACATTGCTGGAAAAGATTCAGGAAGCTCAGAAAGATGATAAAAAGATTGCCGAGATAAAGGAGAAGATGGGCAAAGGAAAGGCCAGAGGTTTTCATGAGGATGAGCATGATACCCTATGGTTTGACGACCGAGTTTATGTGCCCAACAACCAGGAGATCAGGAAGTTAATACTTCAAGAGGCCCATGACTCACCATACTCGATACACCCCGGAAACACCAAGATGTGTTTGGATTTGAAGGAACGTCTCTGGTGGACTGGTATGAAGAAGGATATTGCCGAGTATGTAGCAATATGTGATGTATGTCAGAGAGTTAAGGCAGAACATCAGAAGCCAGCAGGCCTGTTATAGCCTATGCCGATACCCGAATGGAAGTGGGATAAACTTGGCATGGACTTTATCACCGGATTACCCAGGACAAAAGTAGGATATGATTCCATATGGGTAGTAGTTGATCGTTTAACCAAAGTAGCTCACTTCACCCCAGTGAAAACCACCTATACAAGTGCAAAGTTGGCCAAGATCTATATGTCCAAAATCGTATGTCTGCATGGAGTTCCGAGGACCATCGTATCGGATCGAGGAACACAGTTTACTTCAAAGTTTTGGCATCAGTTACACCAGACTTTGGGAACGAGATTGGAGTTCAGTACAGCGTTTCACCCGTAGACAGATGGACAGACTGAGAGAGTCAATCAAATTTTGGAGGACATGTTGAGAGCCTGTTCGCTGGATTATGGATCCAGTTGGGATGACAATTTGCCGTATGCAAAGTTCTCATACAATAATAGCTACCAAGCCAGCTTGAAGATGGCACCGTTTGAAGCCCTGTATGGACGCAGGTGCAGAACACCGTTGATGTGGGATGAGGTAGGAGACCGACAGTTGTTTGGACCAGACTTGATTGAAGAATCTGAGGAGAAGGTAAAACTGATCCGAGACCGACTAAAGATTGCTCTGTCCAGGCAGAAGAGTTACGCAAACTCAAAACGCAAGGAGGTAACCTACGAAATTGGAGACAGAGAATATCTGCGAGTATCGCCCTTGCGAGGAGTGAAACGTTTTAGAGTTAAAGGAAAGTTAGCCTTGAGATTTGTAGGACCGTATCGCATTTTGGAACGGATGCGAGAAGTCGCCTACAAGTTGGAGTTACCTGAGGGATTGTCAGGAGTCCACGATGTGTTCCACATTTCACAGCTGAAGAAGTGTCATGCTGAGATGGCGGAAATACCATTAAGAGATACAGTACCCTTGGAGGTGATTCAGTTGGACAGTGATTTGACTTACGAGGAGAAGCCAGTTAAGACTCTTGAGTTTGCCAGCAGAGTCACCCGCAGTAAGGTTATCAAGTTTTGTAAAGTTCAGTGGAGCCACCATACCGAGGGTGAAGCTACTTGGGAACGAGAGGATGATCTCCGCAAGGACCACCCATACCTATTTTCTAGCCAACCCGAATCTCGAGGGCGAGATTCATCTTAAGGGGGGTAGGTTTGTAACATCCCAAATTTTCAATTTGGAATGTTATACATAGATCATCCATGCATATCATGTTTTATTGCTTTTCCGTTTCGTAATCCTCGAAATCCTAAGTAGCTCAAGGACCCTCGGAGAGAGTTGGGGATTTCCTGGTCTTCATATTTGATTCTTTTATCAAATAATGAAAAGAGGATTTGATTTTAATTATTTCTCTCCGAAAATATTTCACATTAAAAATTAAAGAGAGGAGATAATATGACTTCTCCAAAATAAATGAAATATTGGAGGAAAAATAATAAAATCATTAAATTGATTTTTATTGGATTTTATTCAGATTCTATTTGCATTAGAATATATGCATGTTTTTCAAAATTGCATTTTAGGGCCAAGAAAATGTTCATCTTATTTTAAATATTTTATTTAGATGGTGAAAAATTATTTTGGCATTTTTTAGGTTTTTCTTAAAAAAAAGGTTCTGTGCCGACTGGGCCTAAGGCCCAGCCGCCGCCACTCGGACCGGAGTCCGAGTTGGACTCCGCCTCCGCCGCGCCTTGCCCCCTCCTCCAAGTCACCGCCCCGCCCCTTTATATACGTCGCCAACCCCGCCCCCAACACCACCACCATCGCTGCCGCAGCCGCCGCCGCCTCGCGCAGCCGCCGCCGCCTAGCGCCGCCGCTGCCGCCAAGCCCCGCGAGCCGCCGCCCCGCACCCCGCCCCGCCGGAGCCCCTCGCCGGAGGTAGCCACCGCGCCCCGCCGCCGGTTTTTTTATAAAAACCGTTCGTTTTTTCTTCAGAAACCCTAGATCTGGTTTTCTTGGATTCGCCGGTTTTTCTCGGTTCTTCAAGTTAGCGGACGTTTGTCCGAACGTTCGTTTTAACGATCGGTTCCTCGCCCATTAGAAACAACTAACGAACGCTCGTTCGTTAGTCTGTTCATGAGTTTTCTTTTATCGGATTTATTCCGGAATTTTCTGATCGTAATTTCTGATCCGATCTTAGTTTCTGTTTATCTTTTCGCTCGTTTAACAGAATCAAGCGATTCAAGCGCCTGGAGTTTCGTCTCGAAACCCTCTTTCCGTTTAACCAACTCAAACAAGTTTTGCTACTATAAAATTTGACCTAGTTTCAGATTAGTAAACGAAGCTTCTTTCTTTCGCCGTTTGAGTTTCGTTGCTCCGTTTGTTTTGATTCTTTTTGTGAACCGGAGTTCTTAATTTGAACTTTCTGGTCAACCTCTCTTATTTGAGTTTTGCTTGTGCATCGTTGCTTGTTACTTATGTAAGTTATTGTTTGCTTGCGATAGAGTTTCCAGAGTGCGAAGCGTGTTACTACGAGTCTCTAGGATTCACGGATCGTTAGCAAGGCAAGTAACACTTTGATCATATCCCATTATTACCTAGTTTTTATGCATTAGTTCCAATCCTCAAACATTGCATGATTAGGATGTCATTAACTTGTGGGTTGGGAAGTAGTTGCTGAGGTAGAACCTATTGCCCTGTTACATTCAAACCCTTGGGAGTTACTTCTACGTATTGCTTATATTGCTATGCTATGCTCGTAGACGTGGTTTGGGTTTGAGTGAAATTCATGTCAGATGTGAGATTGTTAATTAATGGTTCAACTTAAGGTGGCAACTTAACCAAACAACTGGGTGGATTGAGGCACCTTGGGAACCCAGTGTTGTCTGTTTTTTTGGAAATCCCAGGGTACCCGTGTGATCTTCCTATGGACTGCCACCCAGGCTCAAAGGGAACTGAGATGATTCATGCTAGAAACTTCCGTGTGCAGCCACAAGCTATTATGGGCTCTAGCATAGTTGAGTAAGTTACGTGAAGCTCTTGAAGAGGTAGATTAGCAGGTAGTGGGTTTTGTAGGTTTGGTATGGTCTACCCGGAGTAGAGAGTTAACGTTTCTGAAAGACTGTGTCTTGGTCACCTGTTTCTCAAACACCATGTAGTGCGAGAAATCCAACGGAGGCGATCGAGTCTTGTGGGGAAAAGTTTGCAAACCTCTGCAGAGTGTACAATCTAATCATGGTTAGTCGTGTCCCCGGTTATGGACAATTCTTGAGTATCTAGTACTTGGGTTATCACATGTATCTCACCATGCTTAATTAAAACTGTTGGGATGTTAATCACTTTAATTGGGATTGAGTTAGGGTTACCTTCTCAATGATGTTTCAACCACCATGATAGTAAATTAAAATCTATTCCGTTGTTGTAGGGAAAAAATTTGCTTTTCGCAAAACTACAACCATACAGCTTTCCACCAGCCATATATGCATGTAGTGATAGCATTATTCTGTTTCTGCTCTACTGTGTTATATTGCCAGCATATTCCATGTGCTGACCCGTTTTCAGGCTGCAACGTATTATGTTGCAGACTTATCAGATGAGGAGTAAGGTTCGTTAGGTCATTGCCGTGCAGCTCAGCTACGCCATTGGAGTTGATGGATTCACCTTATCTTCCAAGCCTTCTGCTGTTATCGCATTAGATGGCCTTAAGCCATATTATTGTAATAAGTTCTCTTTGGAGACATTCGATGTAATAGTGTGTGATTGCTACTCTATTATAAATCCTTCGAGTACTGTGTGTGTCAGCATTACTGATCCAGGGATGACACTGAAGCATAGATACTTGACCATCTGATGTCGGGTCGCTACAAATTAGCAGTAGCGCTCTTTTTTGAGTCGCGCTGCTGCTAATATTCTGTGTATAGAGTTTTTCCTAGTAGTGATTGTTAGAAGAAAGAGGGGATGCCACTCGGGCATCCCGAAGCTTAGTTGCTTGCTTCTCTTTGGATAATAGCTTGGGATGCCATGGGCATCCCCAAGCTTAGGATCTTCTTACTCCTTATTCGTCCATCCATCATAACATCACCCAAAACTTGAAAACTTCAATCACACACAACTCAACAAAACCATCATGAGATCCCTTAGTATAAGAAAGAAAATCACTACTATAAGTATTGTTGCAAACCCATTCGTATTCTATTCTTGCATTATCTCTACTGTATTCCAATCTTTCTATGGCAAAAACTCTTCAAAGAAAACCATAGAATCAACAAAACAAGCACACAATGCAAAGAAAACAGAATCTATCAAAAATAGAACAGTCTGTAGAAATATGGATATTTCGAATACTTATGTAACTCCAAAAATTCTAAAAATTTAGGAACACGTGAGAAATTTGTATATTAATCTTCTGCAAAATAAGTCAGTATTTTATTGCGTTTCTGTTAAAAATGAGACTTATTTTCGTGAGCGCAAAAGTTTCTGTTTTTCAGCAAGATCAAATCAACTATCACCCAACATGATCCCAAAGGCTTTACTTGGCACAAACATTAATTTAAACCACAAAAACACAATCATAACTGTAGCATAATTGTTCAAACACTCAAGAACAGAAAGAAAAAGACAAAAATGAATTTTATTCATTGGGTTGCCTCCCAACAAGCGCTATCGTTTTATGCCCCTAGGTAGGCATAAGATTTCAATGATGCTCACATGAAAGATAGTAATTAAAACACGAAGAGAGCATCATGTAATATGTGAATAACACATTTAAGTCTAACATACTTCCTATGAATAGGCATTTTATAAGGAAACAAATTATCAAGACAAGCAATTTCTAGCATATGCAAGGTAGAAGATTAAAACATTGACGATCTCAACATAACAAGAGGTAATTTAGTAACTTCAAAATTTCCACCACAATATTTTCCTATCTCATAATAATTACATGTAGGATCATAATCAAATTCAATAATATAGCTATCATATAAAATTTTCTCTTCACGATCCACATGCATAGAAGTTTTAGAATATTCCAAGATAGTGGGATTAACATCAACTAAATCATGACCTCTCCAAACCCACTTTTATCAAAAAATTCACAAGATTTAACACTCTCCAAATATGTGAGATTATTTTTACCTAGAGTTGACACTCTTCCGAACGCACATTCAATATTATTGCAAACATATTCATCATGAGGCTTAAATAAACTATCTAGATCATAAGAATCATTATCACCCCAATCATGATCATTGCAATAAGTAGTGGACATAGCAATATTAGCATCCCCAGGCTTGGGATTTGGCATATTATTAGCACAATTGACATTAATAGAATTTATAATAGCATCATTGCAATCATGCTTTTCATCCAAGGAGCTATCATGAACCACTTTATAAATTCCTTCTTTTAACACTTCAGCACAATTTTCAGATCCATGAATCTCAAGCAAAACTTCATAAAGATAATCTAGAGTACTCAACTCACTTGCAATTGGTTCATCATAATTTGGTCTTTTAAAAATATTACCAAGTGGATGAGGATTCATATCAATAGATTTTTAGCAAGCGAAGATGCAAGAAAATAAGAGACACATGGCAACACAAGCAAACAAGAGATCTGACATGAAAAAGGCAAACGGAAAGAAGGTGAATAAAATGGCAAAAAAATTTGAAGTGGGGAGAGGAAAACGAGAGGCAAATGGCAAATAATGTAAATTGCAAGGAGACGAGATTTGTGATTAGGAGCCTGGTAGATGTTGATGATGTCTCCCAGGCAACGGCGCCAGAAATTGGCACATGCCCGGGAGACTATCTTGACGTGATCCTCCCCGGCAACAGCGCTAGTAATTCCTTTTGATGTGTGCTAGAACTACGTTGGTATTTCCCCAAAGGGGAAGGGATGATGGAGAACATCAAAGATAGGTATTTCCCTCAGTGATGAGACCAAGGTTATCGAACCAGTAGGAGAACCACGCAACACTACGTGAACGGCACCTGCACACAAATAATAAATACTCGCAACCCGACGTGTTAAAGGGGTTGTCAATCCCTTTTGGGTAACGGTGCCAGAAATAGGCAAGCAGACGTGAGAAAGTTGTAATAATTTAATAGATAGATCGCCCAATAAAATAAAGTGCAGAAAGGTATTTTTGGGTTTTTGGAAATATAGATATGAAAATAAAAGCAAATAAAAATAGATTGCGAAGGCAAATATATTAAAGAAGAGACACGGGGGCCGTCGATTTCACTAGTGGCTTCTCTTCAGAAAAATAGAAAATGGTGGGTAAACGAATTACTGTTGGGCAATTGATAAAACGTCAAATAATCATGACGATATCCAGGCACTAATCACTATATAGGCATCACGTCCAAGATTAGTAGATCGACTCCTGCCTGCATCTACTACTATTACTCCACACATCGACCGCTATCCAGCATGCATCTAGTGTATTAAGTTCACGGAAAAACGGAGTAATGCAATAAGAACGATGACATGATGTAGACAAGATCTATTTATGTAGAAATAGACCCCATCTTGTTATCCTTAATAGCAATGATACATACATGTCGGTTCCGCTTCTGTCACTGGGATCAAGCTTCGTAAGATCGAACCCATCACAAAGCACCTCTTCCCATTGCAAGATAAATAGATCAAGTTGGCCAAACAAAACCCAAATATCAGAGAAGAAATATGAGGCTATAAGCAATCATGCATATAAGAGATCAAAGAAGACTCAAATAACTTTCATGGATAAAAAGATAGATCTGATCATAAACTCAAGGTTCATTGGATCCCAACAAACACACTGCAAAAAGAGTTACATCATATGGATCTCCAAGAGACCATTGTATTGAGAATTAGAAGAGGGAGGGGAAGCCATCTAGCTACTAACTACGGACCCGTAGGTCTACAATGAACTGTTGGGGAACGTAGTAATTTCAAAAAAATTCCTATGCACACGCAAGATCATGGTGATGCATAGCAACGAGAGGGGAGAGTATTGTCCACGTACCCTCGTAGACTGGAAGCGAAAGCATTAGCACAACGCGGTTGATGTAGTCGTACGTCTTCACGATCCGACCGATCAAGTACCGAACGTACGGCACCTCCGAGTTCAGCACACGTTCAGCCCGATGACGTCCCTCGAACTCTGATCCAGCCGAGTGTTGAGGGAGAGTTTCGTCAGCACGACGGCGTGCTGACGATGATGATGTTCTACCGACACAGGGCTTCGCCTAAGCACCGCTACAGTATTATCGAGGTGGACTATGGTGGAGGGGGCACCGCACACGGCTAAAAGATCAAATGATCAATTGTTGTGTCTAGGGGGTGCCCCTGCCCCCGTATATAAAGGAGCAAGGGGGGTGCTGCCAGCCTAGAGAGGGGCGCACCAGGAGGAGTCCTACTCCTACCGGGAGTAGGACTCCCCCTTTTCCTTGTTGGACTAGGAGAGAGAGGGGAAAGAGGTGGAGGAGATGAAGGAAAGGGGCGCGCCGCCCCCTCTCCTTGTCCTATTCGGACTAGGGGGAGGGGCGCGACCCATGCCCTGGCCACCTCTGCTCTCTTTCCACCAAGGCCCATTAAGTCCCCGGGGGGTTCCGGTAACCTCCTAGTACTCCGGTAAAATCCAGATTTCACCCGGAACACTTCCGATATCCAAACATAGGCTTCTAATATATCAATCTTCATGTCTCGACCATTTCGAGACTCCTCGTCATGTTCGTGATCACATCCGGGACTCCGAACAACCTTCGGTACATCAAAACATATAAACTCATAATATAACCATCATCAAAATGTTAAGCGTGCGGACCCTACGGGTTCGAGAACTATGTAGACATGACCGAGACATGTCTCCGGTCAATAACCAATAGCGGAACCTGGATGTTCATATTGGCTCCCACATATTCTATGAAGATATTTATCGGTCAAACCGCATAACAACATACGTTGTTCCCTTTGTCATCGGTATGTTACTTGTCCGAGATTCGATCATCGATATCTTAATACCTAGTTCAATCTCGTTACCGGTAAGTCTCTTTACTCGTTATGTAATACATCATCCGGCAACTAAATCATTAGTTGCAATGCTTGCAAGGCTTAAGTGATGTGCATTACCGAGAGGGCCCAGAGATACCTCTCGGGCAATCGAAGTGAGAAATCCTAATCTCGAAATACGCCAACCCAACAAGTACCTTCGGAGACACCTGTATAGCACCTTTATAATCACACAGTTACGTTGTGATGTTTGGTAGCACACAAAGTGTTCCTCCGGTAAACGGGAGTTGCATAATCTCATAGTCATAGGAACATGTATAAGTCATGAAGAAAGCAATAGCAACATACTAAACGATCGGGTGCTAAGCTAACGGAATGGGTCAAGTCAACCACATCATTCTCCTAATGATGTGATCTCATTAATCAAATGACAACACTTTGTCTATGGTTAGGAAGCATAACCATCTCTGATCAATGAGCTAGTCAAGTAGAGGCATACTAGTGACATACTGTTGTCTATGTATTCACACATGTATTATGTTTCCTGTTAATACAATTCTAGCATGAATAATAAACATGTATCATGATATAAGGAAATAAATAATAACTATATTATTGCCTCTGGGGCATATTTCCTTCAGTCTCCCACTTGCACTAGAGTCAATAATCTAGATTACACAGTAATGATTCTAACACCCATGGAGCCTTGGTGCTGATCGTGTTTTGCTCGTGGAAGAGGCTTAGTCAATGGGTTTGCAACATTCAGATCTGCATGTATCTTGCAAATTTCTATGTCTCCCACCTGGACTAAATCTCGGATGGAATTGAACCGTCTCTTGATGTGCTTGGTTCTCTTGTGAAATCTGCATTCCTTTGCCAAGGCAATTGCACCAGTATTGTCACAAAAGATTTTCATTGGACCCGATGCACTAGGTATGACACCTAGATCGGATATGAACTCCTTCATCCAGACTCCTTCATTTGCTGCTTCCGAAGCAGCTATGTACTCCGCTTCACACGTAGATCCCGCCACAACGCTTTGTTTAGAACTGCACCAACTGGCAGCTCCACTGTTCAATGTAAACACGTATCCGGTTTGCGATTTAGAATCGTCCGGATCAGTGTCAAAGCTTGCATCAACGTAACCGTTTACGATGAGCGCTTTGTCACCTCCATAAACGAGAAACAAATCCTTAGTCCTTTTCAGGTATTGCAGGATGTTCTTGACCGTTGTCCAGTGATCCACTCCTGGATTACTTTGGTACCTCCCTGCTAGACTTATAGCAAGGCACACATCAGATCTGGTACACAACATTGCATACATGATAGAGCCTATGGCTGAAGCATAGGGAACACCTTTCATTTTCTCTCTATCTTCTGAAGTGGTCTGTAACGTCCCAAATTTTCAATTTGGAATGTTATACACTAGATCATCATTGCATATCATATTTATTGCATTTTGGTTGATCCT
Source organism: Triticum monococcum (assembly GCA_034509565.1). Lineage (NCBI taxonomy): Eukaryota > Viridiplantae > Streptophyta > Magnoliopsida > Poales > Poaceae > Triticum > Triticum monococcum. The sequence goes on from CM067845.1 coordinate 370,230,788, forward strand.
AGAAATTTTTTCGCAACTCAAGGACCCTCGGAGAGAGTTGGGGATTTCGTTAATTTCATATTTGAGTTGTCTCAAATTTTGAAAATAGGATCATTTGATTTTATTTATTTTATTTTCAATAATTTCTATTACAAAAATATGAGAGAGGGAATAAAATGACTTTCCCAAAATAAAGAAATATTGAGGATTTAATAAAAAATCAAATAAGACTTTATTTGCTTTTATTTGCTATTTTATTTGAATTTAGGAAAAATGCGCATTTTTCAATATGGCATTTAGGCCCCAAATAAATGTTCATCCTGTGCGGCTTGATTTTAGAAGAGGGGAAAAATTTATTTCGGGATTTTTGGAGTCCGTTTAGTATTTCTAATATTTGTTTTTCTGCGCGGAATTAATTTAAAAAAATCCGAACCGACTCCGGGCCATACCCGAGCGGGACTCCGTCCGGGGCGGGGCCTTTATAAGCCACCCGACCCGAGCCGCCGAAGCCCATCAGCCGCTGCAGCCGCCCCGCGCCCTCACCCTAGCCGCCGCCGCCGCCGCGCGCCGTCACCGCGCCGCCACCGCCGCCGCCACCGACTGCACCCCGAGGTTGACCCCACCGTCGTTTTTTTAGAAAAACCGTTCGGTTTTTCCGTCTTTTTTTTAGTTTCTGTTTTTTTATTAGATCGGTTTTTTCGGTTTAGTCTATTTAGTGAGCGTTCGCCCGTTCGTTCGTCTTAACGAACGTTCGTTCGTTAAACTGTTCGTCGTTTTCTTTTTCTCGGATTAAATCCACGATTTTTCTTATCACGATTTCTGATCCGATTTTCATTTTAGTATACCTTTTTGCTCGTTTATCGGAATCAGGCGATTCAAGCGCCTGGAGTTTCGTCTCGAAACCCTCTTTCCATTTAACCAACTTAAACAAGTTTTTGTTTCTGTAAAAATTGCCCTAGATCCAAAATAGTAATCGAAGCCTATTTCTTTTGCCGTTTGTCTTTCGTTGCTTCGTTCGATTTGATTCTTTTTGCCAACCGGAGTTCTTAAGTTGAACTTTCTAGTTAGATCTCTTATTTGAGTTTTACCTGTGCATTAGTTGAGTACTTATTGTATGCTTGTTTGTTTGCGATAGAGTACCTAGAGTGCGCCGCTTGTTACTTCGAATCGTTAGGTTTCCCGATCATCAGCAAGGCAAGTAACACTTTGTTCATACCTCCTACTACCCAGTTTTATTGCATTAGATCAACCCTTACACATTGCATGATTAGGATCTAATTAAATTGTGGGTTTGGGAAGTAGTTGAGGTAGTACCTATTACCTGTTTATTATCAAACCTTTGGGAGTTACTTCTACGTTTGCTTATTATTGCTATGCTATGCTAGTAGACGTGGATTGGGTGAGTGATATCCATGACAGATGTGAGATTTCTCTAAATCAATGGTTTATCTAAGGTGGCAACTTAAATACACATCTGGGTGGATTGAGATACCTGGGTATTCCAGGATTGCCTGTTTTCTTTTGGACCGCCACCCAGGCTCAAAGGGATCATGAGATTATTCATGCTAGAAACTTCCGTGTGCAACCACAAGCTATTATGGGCTCTAGCATAGTTGACTAAGTCGTGCGAACTCTTACAGTGGTAGACTAGCAGATGTAGGGGATGTAGGTGGTACGGTCTACCTATAGTAAGGTGCTAGCACTTCTGAAAGACTATGTCTTGGTCATCCATTTCTCAAACACCATGTAGTGCGAGAATCCCAACGGAGGAGATCGAGTCTTGTGGGGAAAAGTGCGCAAACCTCTACAGAGTGTATAAACTAATCATGGTTAGCCGTGTCCCCAGTTATGGACATCTTGAGTATCTAGTACTTGGATTATCATGTGAATATCAACATGTTACTATAAAATTAAGTTTGACGGGTTTGTTTAATGATGTTTAATTGGGATTGAGAATGCTGTCAACCATTCTCAATGTTTAAAGAAAAATTGGCTTTTTGCGAAACTGTAACCACAGAGCTTTCCACCAGCCAAATATGCATATAGAATAGATGTTTCATTCCATTACTCTCTATGTGTTACCTTGCCAGCATATTCCATGTGCTGACCCGTTTTCGGGCTGCAACGTTAATATTGCAGACTTTTCAGACGATGATTAAGAAGTTTTAGGTCGTGGTTCTATACTCAGTGATGTCGTTGGAGTTGATGGACTCACTTATCTTCCAAGCCTTCCGTTGTTATCGTTATTAGTTGGCCTTAAGTCATATTTATTGTAATAAGTTCTCTATTGAGACACTCGATGTAATAAGTGTGTGATTGCTACTCTGTTATAAATCCTTCAAGTACTGTGTGGTGTCAGCATTACTGATCCAGGGATGACACCGGAGCACAGAGATTGGACCGTTTGAGGTCTGGTCGCTACAAGATGGTATCAGAGCACACGCTAACTGTAGGACACGACCACTAAGCTAAAGACCTAGATCACTACTCACTCTCTTCTCTTCTGACCTCTCATCTCTTCTACTCTTTAGGATGGCGGATGCAAGGAACAAGTTCACGCAACCAGATGAAGATACACCCTTTGGACATCACTTGAAGGAAGTCACTAGATACCTGAACATAGGAGTACCAAGCTTCACCGGAACCTACAACGCCACTTTACCTGAAGAAGAGCGCTGGATGATTCAAGTTCAAGTTCCGGGAAGGACGTTCATGCCAGTCATTGAGCCCATAGAGTTTTCTTTTGATGCACCAACTTGGAGTCTAGGAAAGAGCATGGCAGCTCACATCTCCATGGGACGCATTGGAGAAGTCTACCGCAATGATCTCAAGGATACTATCTACCATATTTGTGGACGCCGAGATGAGCAATGGGAGATGATCAGCACCAGAAAGGATAGATCAATTGCAGCTTTTATCCAGCAGTTAAACCAGCACATTCGACGTCAGGAGAACCAGATGTGTGCCGACATGATAGACCTGAAGAAGGCAAGGACAAGAATCAAGGAGCTAGAGGAAGAACTCAAGGCTACACGTGAAGATTATGAAGAAGAAATTGAAGTATTAGTGGATAAGAATGCCAACCTAACAATGAAGATCGGGATATTTATGGGAGGCCCTACACCAGTAGAAGAAGACGGAGAACCCAAGGAGATTTGCCTGGAAGACTACATCATCATCGACGACACCGACTCAGATCCAGATGATAGCGATGATGACTATGTTGATGAAGCCGGAGCAGATATCATGGAGTCTGCAACCGAAGAATATTTCTAGTAGACCACCTCATCAGTAGTAGTAGTCCACCATGTAAATATAGTAGTCCGAGCACTTTTGTGATAGTTAGATCGATTGTATGCCCTTGTTTGATTGAATGAAGTGAATTGTTTGCTTTTGCCTCATGTGCATATGGGTAGTGTTTTCTCTTTAGACCCCCTCTATTCTTAAATCTCATCTTTTCTAAACCCTCAGATGCCTCCGAGACGTGACCCCGGATTTACCTTTCCACCGGAGCTCACTCAGTTGATCCAGCAGCAGAACACATTGATGCAGTTGCTAGTCCAGAATCAAAATCAAGGGAACAACAACAACAACCCACCACCACCACCTGTTGATCACTTAGCCCGTTTTCTTAGGCTGAATCCGCCGGTGTTTTCCAGTAGCACCGAACCGATAGTAGCAGATGATTGGCTCCGCAAGACAGCTAGAGAGTTGACCACAGTAGGATGCACAGATGCGGAGAAGGTGAAGTTTGCCGCACATCAGCTTGAAGGACCCGCAGCATCATGGTGGGAGAATTTCACAGCCACTTTCCCCGTCGACACTGTCACATGGGACCAGTTTCAGCAGGCTTTTCGAATTGCCCATGTTTCAGCAGGAGCTATGGCCTTGAAGAAGCGAGAGTTTCGCAACTTGCGCCAAGGAGGACGGACAGTTGGCCAGTATGTGGAGGACTTTAGTAAGCTAGCACGTTATGCCCCGGATGACGTTGCTACGGATGCATCTAAGCAGGAGAAGTTTCTGGAAGGGCTGAATGACGAGCTGAGCATGCAGTTGATGGTAGCAACCTTCAACAACTACCAGGAGTTGGTAGATCATGCTCTTATGATTGAAGGGAAGCAGCAGCAAATTGAAAATCGCAAGAGGAAGTATGCATAATGAAAATACAAGTCAGGAGCTCAGCAGAAGCCACGATTTACCCCTAGACCGGGAGGACATTTTCAGCATACCCATGGAGGAGGTAGCTCGCACAATCACAATGGCCCCAGGAATGGTAATGGGAATGGAGGAAGCAACGGCCAGAACCGCACCAACCCATCAACCCCAGCCAAGAAAGACTTGAGCCAAGTCACTTGCTTTAAGTGCCAGAAGACCGGACATTATGCCAATGAATGTCCTGACTTACAAAATGGAAATAGCAATGGAAGCTCTGGGAAGAATTCGAACCCTTTCAACAGGGGACAGGTGAACCACGTTAGTGTGGAGGAGGTTGAAGAACATCCGGATGCAGTAATCGGTAAGTTTTTGGTTAAGTCATTTACTGCACTCGTTCTTTTCGATACTGGTGCGTCGCATTCATACATCTCAAGGGGATTTGTGGATAAGTATAAACTGCCAACCCAAGCCCTTAGGTCACCCATGTTAGTAACCTTGCCTGGAGCAGAATATATGGCTAGTCTATGGTGTGATCGGTTACCATTAAGGATTGGTAACTATGTTTTTCCCTTGGACCTAATAGTATTGGAATCCCAAGGATTGGATGTGATATTAGGCATGGATTGGTTATCAAAGTGTGAAGGGAACATTGAATGTGCTAGTAAGTCAATTTTGCTTACCACCCCAGAAGGGAGAAGGATCAAGTATGTATCCCGACATGTGCCAAAGAGGACTCAAGTAAATTGCTTAACAGGAGTTGTGCAGGAGGAAGTACCAGTAGTAAAGGATTTCCCCGAAGTATTTCCAAAAGAGTTGCCAGGCATGCCACCGGATAGAGATATTGAGTTTTTGATTGAGCTATTGCCAGGCACATGGCCAATATCAAAGAGACCATATAGGATGCCTGCAAAGGATTTGGTGGAAATTAAGAAGCAAATTAAGGAGTTACTGGATAAAGGTTATATTCGACCAAGTTCTTTACCTTGGGGATCGCCAGTACTTCTAGTGGAGAAGAAGGATGGATCCTTAAGGATGGTTGTCGATTATCGAGGATTGAATGAAGTAACAATCAAGAACAAGTACCTCCTACCGATGATCAATGATCTGTTTGATCGATTGCAAGGAGCTAAGGTATTTTCCAAGATCGATCTACGATCAGGATACCACCAGTTGCAGATTCGGGAACAGGATATACCCAAGACTGCTTTTACCACCAGTTATGGGTTGTATGAGTATACCGTTATGTCATTTGGTCTGACTAATGCACCTGCATATTTTATGAACATCATGAACAAGGTGTTTATGGAGTTCTTGGATAAGTTCGTCATAGTGTTCATTGATGATATCCTGGTTTACTCGAAGAATGAGGAGGAGCATAAGGAACATTTGTGTATGGTTCTTGGAAAGCTCAGAGAACATCAATTATATGCCAAGTTTAGCAAATGTGAGTTTTGGTTGAAGGAAGTTGGATTTCTCGGACACGTTATATCCGGAGAAGGTATAGCAGTAGATCCCACTAAAGTTGATACCATGACTAAGTGGGAAGCACCAACCACCGTGGGAGAGATCCGGAGTTTTCTTGGACTCGCAGGGTACTACCGGAGGTTTAATGAGAATTTCTCAAAGATTGCGAAGCCTATGAGGGAGTTGTTGAAGAAGGATACCAAGTTCATATGGACGAAGGAATGTGAGGCTAGTTTTCAGGAGTTGAAGAAACGCTTGGTTACTTCACCAGTGTTGATTTTGCCAGACTAGACCAAGGACTATGAAGTGTATTGCGACGCTTCATGCCGAGGACTTGGAGCAGTGCTTATGAAGGAAGGGAGAGTTGTTTCGTATGCCTCACGACAGCTTAAGCCTCATGAGTTGAATTATGCTACACATGATTTGGAGTTAGCAGCCGTAGTGCATGCACTGAAGACTTGGAGACATTTTCTGATTGGAAACCATTGCGAGGTGTATATGAATCATAAGAGTTTGAAGTATATTTTCACACAGAATGAGTTGAATCTCAGACAAAGGAGATGGTTGGAGCTCATCAAGGATTATGATATGAAATTGCATTATCACCCCGGAAAGGCTAATGTAGTAGCTGACGCATTAAGCCGTAAGAGCCATGTCAACACCCTAACGACGGGAGAATTACCAAGGGAGTTAGCCGAAAATCTTCGAGAGTTATGTTTAGAAATATTCCCGAGAGGCTATGTAGCAGCATTGGAGATTCAGTCTACATTGATGGATAAAATCAGAGAAGCCCAAAGGACTGACAAGGAGATTGCTTCTATTAAGGAGAAAATTAGCAAAGGAAAAGCTAAGGGATTTCATGAGGATGAGCACGATACCTTATGGTTTGAAGACCGTGTCTATGTACCAAATGATCCGGAGATTAGAAAGCTAATTCTGCAAGAGGTCCATGATTCACCATATTCGATTCACCCAGGAAATACCAAGATGTATTTGGATTTGAAGGATATTTTCTGGTGGACCGGAATGAAGAAGGATATTGCGGAGTACGTAGCAGTTTGTGATGTATGTCAGAGAGTGAAGGCAGCGCATCAGAAGCCAGTAGGATTGCTACAACCATTGCCGATACCCGAATGGAAGTGGGATAAGCTAGGCATGGATTTTATTACAGGATTGCCCAGAACATGTTCAGGCTACGACTCGATATGGGTTGTAGTCGATCGTTTGACAAAGGTAGCTCATTTCATTCCAGTGAAGACTACCTATACCAGTGCAAAGTTGGCAAAGATATACATGACCAGGATCGTATGTCTGCATGGAGTTCCAAGGAGCATTGTATCGGATAGAGGAACCCAGTTTACTTCAAAGTTCTAGAATCAGTTGCATGAGACTTTGGGAACCAGACTAGAGTTTAGCACAGCTTTCCACCCGCAGACAGATGGACAGACTGAGAGAATCAACCAGATCTTGGAGGATGTGCTAAGAGCTTGTGCGCTAGATTACGGATCTAGTTGGGATGAGGATTTGCCATATGCAGAGTTCTCTTACAACAACAGCTACCAATCCAGTTTGAAGATGGCCCCTTTCGAAGCCTTGTACGGAAGGAGGTGCAGGACCCCACTGTCCTGGGATGAAGTTGGAGATCGCCAGTTGTTTGGACCAGATCTGATAACGGAATCTGAACAGAAAGTGAAATTAATTCGCGACAGACTAAAGGTAGCTCAATCCAGGCAGAAGAGTTATGCAGATTCTAAATGCAAGGAGACAGGTTACGAAGTCGGAGACCGAGTTTATCTTCGAGTATCACCACTTCGAGGAGTAAAGCGCTTTGGAGTTAAGGGAAAACTAGCGCCACGTTTTGTAGGCCCATACAAAGTGTTGGAACGTATGGGAGAAGTAGCCTACAAGTTGGAATTACCCGAAGGACTATCAGGAGTTCACGGCGTGTTTCATGTATCCCAGTTGAAGAAGTGCCACGCAGAGATGGCTGACATACCACTGAGGGATACGGTACCACTGGAAGCCATTCAGTTGGACAGTGATTTGACCTATGAGGAGAAACCATTTAAGATTCTAGAGTATGCCAGTCGAGTCACCCGCAGCAAGGTTATCAAGTTTTGCAAAGTTCAATGGAGCCATCACACGAAGGATGAAGCCACTTGGGAACGAGAGGAAGATTTGCTAAAGGACCACCCTCACCTATTTTCTAGCCAACCCGAATCTCGAGGGCGAGATTCATCTTAAGGGGGTAGGTTTGTAACATCCCAAATTTTTTCAATTTGGAATGTTATACACTAGATCATCATTGCATATCATATTTATTGCATTTTGCTTGATCCTAGAAATTTTTTCGCAACTCAAGGACCCTCGGAGAGAGTTGGGGAGTTCGTTAATTTCATATTTGAGTTGTCTCAAATTTTGAAAATAGGATCATTTGATTTTATTTATTTTATCTTCAATAATTTCTATTACAAAAATATGAGAGAGGGAATAAAATGACTTTCCCAAAATAAAGAAATATTGAGGATTTAATAAAAAAATCAAATAAGATTTTATTTGGTATTATTTGCTATTTTATTTGAATTTAGGAAAAATGCGCGTTTTCCAAAATTGCATTTAGGCCCCAAATAAATGTTCATCCTGTGCGGCATGATTTTAGAAGCCGGGGAAAATTTATTTTGGGATTTTTGGAGTCCGTTTAGTATTTATTTTATTTGTTTTTCTACGTGGAATTAATTTTAAAAAATCCGAACCGACTCCGGGCCATACCCGAGCGGGACTCCGCCCGGGGGGCCTTTATAAGCCGCCCGACCCGAGCCGCCGAAGCCCATCAGCCGCCGCAGCCGCCCCGCGCCCTAATCATAGCCGCCGCCGCCGCCACTGCCGCGCCGCCCGCGCCGCCGCCGCCGCCACCGACCGCACCCCGAGGTTGACCCCGCCGCCGTTTTTTTAGAAAAACCGTTTGGTTTTTCCGTCGCTTTTTTTTGTTTCTGTTTTTTTATTAGATCGGTTTTTTTTTGTTTAGTCTATTTAGTGAGTGTTCGCCCGTTCGTTCGTTTTAACGAACGTGTTCGTTGTTTAGATCCAGTTAACGAACGTTCGTTCGTTAAACTGTTCGTCGTTTTCTTTTTCTCGGATTAAATCCACGATTTTTCTGATCACGATTTCTGATCCGATTTTCGTTTTAGTATAACTTTTCGCTCGTTTATCGGAATCAGGCGATTCAAGCTCCTGGAGTTTTGACTTGAAACCCTCTTTCCGTTTAACCAACTTAAACAAGTTTTTGTTTCTATAAAAATTTCCCTAGATCCAGAATAGTAATCAAAGCCTATTTCTTTTGTCGTTTGTCTTTCGTTGCTTCGTTCGATTTGATTCTTTTTGCCAACCGGAGTTCTTAAGTTGAACTTTCTGGTTATATCTCTTATTTGAGTTTTAGCTGTGCATTAGTTGAGTACTTATTGTATGCTTGTTTGTTTACGATAGAGTACCCGGAGTGCGCTGCTTGTTACTTCGAATCGTTAGGTTTCCCGGATCATCAGCAAGGCAAGTAACACTTTGATCATACCTCCTACTACCCAGTTTTATTGCATTAGATCAACCCTTACACATTGCATGTTAGGATCTAATTAAATTGTGGGTTTCGGAAGTAGTTGAGGTAGTACCTATTACCTGTTTATTATCAAACCTTTGGGAGTTACTTCTACGTTTGCTTATTATTGCTATGCTATGCTAGTAGACGTGGATTGGGTGAGTGATATCCATGACAGATGTGAGATTTCTTTAAATCAATGGTTTATCTAAGGTGGCAACTTAAACACACTTCTGGGTGGATTGAGGTCCCTGGTTATTCCAGGATTGCCTGTTTTCTTTTGGACCACCACCCATGCTCAAAGGGATCATGAGATTATTCATGCTAGAAACTTCCGTGTGCAGCCACAAGCTATTATGGGCTCTAGCATAGTTGACTAAGTCGTGCGAACTCTTACAGTGGTAGACTAGCAGATGTAGGGGATGTAGGTGGTACAGTCTACCCATCGTAAGGTGCTAGCGCTTCTGAAAGTCTATGTCTCGGTCATCCGTTTCTCAAACACCATGTAGTGCGAGAATCCCAACAGAGAAGATCGAGTCTTGTGGGGAAAAGTGCGCAAACCTCTCCAGAGTGTATAAACTAATCATGGTTACCGTGTCCCCGGTTATGGACATCTTGAGTATCTAGTACTTGGATTATCATGTGAATCTCAACATGTTACTACAAAATTAAGTTTGACGGGTTTATTTAATGATGTTTAATTGGGATTGAGAATGCTGTCAACCATTCTCAATGTTTAACAACCACCATGATAGTTAAATAAATCTATTCCTTTGCAGTAGGGAAAATTGGCTTTTTGCAAAACTGTAACCATAGAGCTTTCCACCAGCCAAATATGCATATAGAATAGCTGTTTCATTCCATTACTCTCTATGTGTTACCTTGCCAGCATATTCCATGTGCTGACCCGTTTTCGGGCTGCAACATTAATGTTGCAGACTTTTCAGATGATGATTAAGGAGTTTTAGGTCGTGGTTCTATACTCAGTGATGTCGTTGGAGTTGATGGACTCACTTATCTTCCAAGCCTTCCGTTGTTATCGTTATTAGATGGCCTTAAGCCATATTTATTGTAATAAGTTCTCTATTGAGACACTCGATGTAATAAGTGTGTGATTGCTACTCTGTTATAAATCCTTCAAGTACTGTGTGGTGTCAGCATTACTGATCCAGGGATGACACCAGAGCACAGAGATTGGACCGTTTGAGGTCTGGTCGCTACATGGTCGGGCATTGAGTCTTACTCAACTTCACACCTTGTAATACAGGCAAGAACCCTTTGTTTGCTTGATCCATTTTGAACTTCTTCAAAACTTTGTCAAGGTATGTGCTTTGTGAAAGTCGAATTAAGCGTCTTGATCTATCTCTATAGATCTTGATGCCCAATATATAAGCAGCTTCACCGAGGTCTTTCATTGAAAAACTCTTATTCAAGTATCCCTTTTTGCTATCCAGAAATTCTATATCATTTGCAATCAACAATATATCATCCACATATAATATTAAAAATGCTACAGAGCCCCACTCACTTTCTTTAAATACAGGCTTCTCCAAAAGTCTGTATAAAACCAAATGCTTTGATCACACTATCAAAGCATTTATTCCAACTCCGAGAGGCTTGCACCAGTCCATAAATGGATCGCTGGAGCTTGCACACTTTGTTAGCTCCCTTTGGATCGACAAAACCTTCTTGTTGCATCATATACAACTCTTCTACCAGAAATCCATTCAGGAATGCAGTTTTGACATCCATTTGCCAAATTTCATAATCATGAAATGCGGCAATTGCTAACATGATTCGGATAGACTTAAGCATCGCTACGGGTGAGAAGGTCTCATCATAGTCAATCCCTTGAACTTGTCGAAAACTTTTTGCAACAAGTCGAGCTTTATAGACAGTAATATTACCGTCAGCTTTAGTCTTCTTCTTGAAGATCCATTTATTCTCAATTGCTTGCCGATCAACGGGCAAGTCAACCAAAGTCCACACTTTGTTCTCATACATGGATCCCATCCCGGATTTCATGGACTCAAGCCATTTTGCGGAATCTGGGCTCACCATTGCTTCTTCATAGTTCGCAGGTTCGTCATGGTCTAGTAACATAACTTCCAGAACAGGATTACCGTACCACTCTGGTGCGGATCTTACTCTGGTTGACCTACGAGGTTCAGTAACAACTTGATCTAAAGTTCCATGATCATCATCATTAACTTCCTCACTAATTGGTGTAGGTGTCACAGAAACTGGTTTCTGTGATGAACTACTTTCCAATAAGGGAGCAGGTACAATTACCTCATCAAGTTCTACTTTCCTCCCACTCACTTCTTTCGAGAGAAACTCCTTCTCTAGAAAAACTCCGAATTTAGCAACAAAAGTCTTGACTTCGGATCTGTGATAGAAGGTGTACCCAACAGTCTCCTTTGGGTATCCTATGAAGACACATTTCTCCGATTTGGGTTCGAGCTTATCAGGTTGAAGGTTTTTCACATAAGCATCGCAGCCCCAAACTTTCAGAAACGACAACTTTGGTTTCTTACCAAACCACAGTTCATAAGGCGTCGTCTCAACGGATTTCGATGGTGCCCTATTTAACGTGAATGCGGCTGTCTCTAAAGCATAACCCCAAAAAGATAGCGGTAAATCAGTAAGAGACATCATAGATCGCACCATATCTAGTAAAGTACGATTACGACGTTCGGACACACCATTAAGCTGTGGTGTTCCGGGTGGCATGAGTTGCGAAACTATTCCGCATTGTTTCAAGTGAAGACCAAACTCATAACTCAAATATTCTCCTCCATGATCAGATCATAGAAACTTTATTTTCTTGTTACGATGATTTTCAACTTCACTCTGAAATTCTTTGAACTTTTCAAATGTTTCAGACGTATGTTTCATTAAGTAGATATACCCATATCTGCTTAAATCATCTGTGATGGTGAGAAAATAACGATATCCGCCATGAGCCTCAACATTCATCAGACCACATACATCTGTATGTATGATCTCCAGCAAATATGTTGCTCTCTCCATAGTTCCGAAGAATGGCGTTTTAGTCATCTTGCCCATGAGGCACGGTTCGCAAGTACCAAGCGATTCATAATCAAGTGGTTCCAAAAGTCCATCGGTATGGAGTTTCTTCATGCGCTTTACTCCGATATGACCTAAACGGCGGTGCCACAATTAAGTTGCACTATCATTATCAACTCTGCATCTTTTGGCTTCAATATTATGAATATGTGTATCACCACTATCGAGATTTAGCAAAAATAGACCACTCTTCAAGGGTGCATGACCGTAAAAGATATTACTCGTATAAATAGAACAACCATTATTCTCTGATTTAAATGAATAACCGTCTCGTATCAAACAAGATCCAGATATAATGTTCATGCTCAACGCTGGCACCAAATAACAATTATTTAGGTCTAATACTAATCCCGAAGGTAGATGTAGAGGTAGCGTGCCGACCGTGATCACATCGACTTTGGAACCATTTCCCACGCACATCGTCACCTCGTACTTAGCCAATCTTCGCTTAATCCGTAGCCCCTGTTTCGAGTTGCAAATATTAGCAACAGAACCAGTATCAAATACCGAAGTGCTACTGCGAGCATTAGTAAGGTACACATCAATAACATGTATATCACATATACCTTTGTTCACCTTGCCATCCTTCTTATCCGCCAAATACTTGGGGCAGTTCCACTTCCAGTGACCAGTCTGCTTGCAGTAGAAGCACTCAGTCTCAGGCTTAGGTCCAGACTTGGGTTTCTTCTCCTGAGCAGCAACTTGCTTGCTGTTCTTCTTGAAGTTCCCCTTCTTCTTCCCTTTGCCCTTTTTCTTGAAACTGGTGGTCTTGTTGACCATCAACACTTGATGCTCCTTCTTGATTTCTACCTCCGCTGCCTTTAGCATTGCGAAGAGCTCGGGAATTGTCTTATCCATCCCTTGCATATTATAGTTCATCACGAAGCTCTTGTAGCTTGGTGGCAGTGATTGGAGAACTCTGTCAATGACACTATCAACTGGAAGATTAACTCCCAACTGAGTTAAGTGATTATGGTACCCAGACATTCTGAGTATATGTTCACTGACAGAACTATTCTCCTCCATCTTGCAGCTGTAGAACTTATGGGAGACTTCATATCTCTCAATCCAGGCATTCTTTTGAAATATTAACTTCAACTCCTGGAACATCTCATATGCTCCATGATGTTCAAAACTTTGTTGAAGTCCCGGTTCTAAGCAGTAAAGCATGGCACATTGAACTATTGAGTAGTCATCAACACGTGTCTGCCAGGCATTCACAATGTCTGCAGTTGCTGGTGCAGGTAGTACACCTAGCGGTGCTTCCAGGACGTAATTCTTCTGAGCAGTAATGAGGATAATCCTCAAGTTACGGACCCAGTCTGTGTAATTGCTACCATCATCTTTCAACTTTGCTTTCTCAAGGAACGCATTAAAATTCAACGGAACAACAGCACAGGCCATCTATCTACAATCAACATAGACAAGCAAGATACTATCAGGTACTAAGTTCATGACAAATTTAAGTTCAATTAATCATATTATTTAAGAACTCCCACTTAGATAGACATCCCTCTAATCCTCTAAGTGATCACGTGATCCATATCAACTAAACCATGTCCGATCATCACGCGAGATGGAGTAGTTTCAACGGTGAACATCACTATGTTGATCATATCTACTATATGATTCACGCTCAAACTTTCGGTCTCCGTGTTCCGAGGCCATATCTGTTATATGCTAGGCTCGTCAATTTTAACCTGAGTATTCCGTGTGTGCAACTGTTTTGCACCCATTGTATTTGAACGTAGAGCCTATCACACCCGATCATCATGTGGTGTCTCAGCACGAAGAACTTTCGCAACGGTGCATACTCAGGGAGAACACTTATACTATGATAATTTAGTGAGGGATCATCTTATAATGCTACCGTCAATCAAAGCAAGATAAGTTGCATAAAAGATAAACATCACATGCAATCAATATAAGTGATATGATATGGCCATCATCATCTTGTGCTTGTGATCTCCATCTCCGAAGCACCGTCATGATCACCATCGTCACCGTCGCGACACCTTGATCTCCATCATAGCATCGTTGTCGTCTCGCCAATCTTATGCTTCCACGACTATCGCTACCGCTTAGTGATAAATAAAGCATTACATGGCGATTGCATTGCATACAATAAAGCGACAACCATATGGCTCCTGCCAGTTGCCGATAACTCGGTTACAAAACATGATCATCTCATACAATAAAATTTAGCATCATGTCTTGACCATATCACATCACAACATGCCCAGCAAAAACAAGTTAGACGTCCTCTACTTTGTTGTTGCAAATTTTACGTGGCTGCTACGGGCTTAGCAAGAACCGTTCTTACCTACGCATCAAAACCACAACGATAGTTTGTCAAGTTGGTGCTGTTTTAACCTTCTCAAAGACCGGGCGTAGCCACACTCGGTTCAACTAAAGTTGGAGAAACTGACACCCGCCAGCCACCTGTGTGCAAAGCACGTCGTTAGAACCAGTCTCGCGTAAGCATACGCGTAATGTCGGTCCGGGCCGCTTCATCCAACAATACAGCCGAACCAAAGTATGACATGATGGTATGTAGTATGACTTATATCGCCCACAACTCACTTGTGTTACACTCGTGCATATGACATCTACGCATAAAACCTAGCTCGGATGCCACTGTTGCGGAATGTAGTAATTTCAAAAAAATTCCTACGCACACGCAAGATCATGGTGATGCATAGCAACAAGAGGGGAGAGTATTGTCCACATACCCTCATAGACCGAAAGTGGAAGCGTTAGCACAACACGGTTGATGTAGTCGTACGTCTTCACGATCCGACCGATCAAGTACCAAACGTACGGCACCTCCGAGTTCAGCACACGTTCAGCCCGATGACGTCCCTCGAACTCTGATCCAGCCGAGTGTTGAGGGAGAGTTTTGTCAGCACGACGGCGTGGTGACGATGATGATGTTCTACCGACGCAGGGCTTCGCCTAAGCACCGCTATAGTATTATCAAGGTGGACTATGGTGGAGGGGGGCACCGCACACGGCTAAAAGATCAAACGATCAATTGTTGTGTCTATGGGGTGCCCCCTGCCCCCGTATATAAAGGAGCAAGGGGGTGCGGCCGGCCTAGAGAGGGGCGCGCCAAGAGGAGTCCTACTCCTACCGGGAGTAGGAGTCCCCCCCTGTTTCCTTGTTGGACTAGGAGAAAGAGGGGAAAGAGGTGGAGGAGGAGAAGGGGGGCGTCGCCCCCCTCTCCTTGTCCTATTCGGACTAGGGGGAGGGGGCGCAGCCCATGCCCTGGCCGCCTCTCCTCTCTTTCCACCAAGGCCCACTAAGGCCCATTAAGTCCCCGGGGGGTTCCGGAAACCTCCCGGTACTCCAGTAAAATCCCGATTTCACCCGGAACACTTCCGATATCCAAACATAGGCTTCCAATATATCAATATTCATGTCTCAACCATTTTGAGACTCCTCTTCATGTCCGTGATCACATCCGGGACTCCGAACAACCTTCGGTACATCAAAACATATAAACTCATAATATAACCGTCATCGAAACATTAAGCGTGCGGACCCTATGGGTTCGAGAACTATGTAGACATGACCGAGACATGTCTCCAGTCAATAACCAATAGCGGAACCTGGATGTTCATATTGGCTCCCACATATTCTACGAAGATCTTTATCGGTCAAACCGCATAACAACATACGTTGTTCCCTTTGTCATCGGTATGTTACTTGCCCGAGATTCGGTCGTCGGTATCTTAATACCTAGTTCAATCTCGTTACCGGTAAGTCTCTTTACTCGTTCTGTAATACATCATCCCGCAACTAACTCATTAGTTGCAATGCTTTCAAGGCTTAAGTGATGTGCATTACCGAGAGGGCCTAGAGATACCTCTCCGACAATCGGAGTGACAAATCCTAATCTCGAAATACGCCAACCCAACAAGTATCTTCGGAGACACCTCTAGAGCACCTTTATAATCACCCAGTTACATTGTGACGTTTGGTAGCACACAAAGTGTTCCTCCGGTAAATGGGAGTTGCATAATCTCATAGTCATAGGAATATGTATAAGTCATGAAGAAAGAATAGCAACATACTAAACGATCAGGTGCTAAGCTAATGGAATGGGTCAAGTCAATCACATCATTCTCCTAATGATGTGATCTCATTAATCAAATGACAACACTTGTCTATGGTTAGGGAACATAACCATCTCTGATCAATGAGCTAGTCAAGTAGAGGCATACTAGTGACATATTGTTTGTCTATGTATTCACACATGTATTATGTTTCCTGTTAATACAATTCTAACATGAATAATAAACATTTATCATGATATAAGGAAATAAATAATAACTTTATTATTGCCTCTAGGGCATATTTCCTTCATGAACTACTCACGCATCATCGGAGAGGCACCAATGGACATGATGAACCCCTCTGTGATGGTGTCTAGATTAGATCTGGTGGTTTTGGAACTTGGGGCGGCTGGAATTGATTTTCGTCGACTCCCCTAGGGTTTATGGAATATTAGGGTATTTATAGACCAAAGAGGCGGTTTAGGAGGCCACCAAGGTGGGCGCAACCCACCATGGCGTGACTGGGCCTCCAGGCGCGCCCTGGTGTCTTATGCTCACCTCGGGCTCCCTGTTCGGTACTTCTTTGGCCCACTGGATGACTTCTGGTCCAAAAAATCCAAAAAAAAGTTTTGCTGTGTTTGGATTCTGTTTGGTATTGATTTCTTGCGATGTAAAAAACATGCAGAAAACAATAACTGGCACTTGGCACTATGTCAATAGGTTAGTAACAAAAAATGATATAAAATGACTATAAAATGATTATAAAACATCCAAGAATGTTAATATAATAGCATGGAACAATAAAAAATTATAGATACATTGGAGACGTATCAGCAGGGCTTGAGGGATCTCATCCATGAAGTCTATCTCCTTTCGTGGCCACTGGATATGATGTAATAGTGTTTTTCCTAAGGTCCTCTGCTCATCATAGTCCCCTAGGACATTCTTCAAGGCAAATTCACTGAATCCGGGCTTTACTTCAATCACGTAGCACTTCATACAATATGGTTTCAATGGCACATTGTCCAACAAGAGGCCCCATTCCGAGCGGGTGGGCAACCCAAGGTTGTTTCACATTTTAACGTACCTTCATAATGTGCAAGAACGCCCCTCGGTCTGTCTATCATTCCAGATAGATAGATATAGCATCATCATGTGCAGTTGTAGTCTTAGTGTCACTGGGGTCAGCTGATGCACATTTACTCTTATGCGGTGTTGTCGTGCAATAAGCATCATCCTCCATGCCCGCCTCCCCTCCCTCTCTATCTCTCAGTGTTAGAGTCTTTTGCATCATCCGTGACTCCTCAACTTCCTTCCGAAGCCCAGATACATGTCCCTCCTAAATCTTTCATACAATTGATTATGCTTCTGTTCACTCCTCTCTTTTTTCACGGTGAGCCTCTCTTCTTTTCTGAGTGTGAAAGCCCTCTTGTGTGGGACATTGACACCTATACCCCTTACACAGCTAGGGGGCTCTTTTGTTTGCGGAGTATCATACAAATGTCACATGGCCCTGAGTTCCTATAGAACCTTCCAGGGATGTTGGAAGCCTTTACCATCACATGATACACTTCTTTGTCATGTGAGTTTTCAAAGTAATAAGTTACATCGTGACACTGATGTGATGGCCTGGCTTATTAGGGATGATAGACTACTCATATCAATAAGGAATTCCTTCTTTTCCAGGAGCCCATTCAGACAGAACTCCAAAGTTAAGCGTGCTCAGCTTGGAGTAGTGTCAGGATGGGTGACCGACCGGGAAATTGCTCCCGGGTGCGCACGAGTGAGGACAAAGTGCGCCGAAAAGACTAGTATTGATCTGTGGGGCCAGTCTAGATCCCGCCAGGCGTAACGACCACCGGCGGGTGTGTCCGGGGCGTTACAAGTAACCTGGCTCTGATACCAACTTGTAACACTCCGGACACACCCGCCGGTGGTCGTTACTCCTGCCGGGATCTAGACTGGCCCCACAGATCAATACTAGTCTTTTCGGCGCACTTTGTCCTCACTCGTGCGCACCCGGGAGAAACTTCCCGGTCGGTCACCCATCCTGACACTACTCCAAGCTGAGCACGCTTAATTTTGGAGTTCTGTCTGAATGGGCTCCTGGAAAAGAAGGAATTCCTTATTGATATAAGTAGTCTATCATCCCTAATAAGCCAGGCCATCACAACTGATGACCCACAAGTATAGGGGATCAATTGTAGCTCTTTTGGATAAGTAAGAGTGTCGAACCCAACAAGGACTAGAAGAAAATGACAAGTGGTTTTCAGCAAGGTAATGTCTGCGAGTGCTGAAATTGTAAGTGGCGGAGTAGTTTGGTAGCAAGATAATTTGTAATGAGCAAGTAACGATAGTAGTAGAAAAAGTGCAGCAAGGTAGCCCAATCCTTTTGAGGCAAAGAACATGCCAAAACGGTCTCTTATAATAAGCAAAGTGTTCTTGAGGGTACACGGAAATTTCATCTAGTAACTTTCATCATGTTTGTTCGATTCGTGTTCGCTACTTTGATAATTTGATATGTGGGTGGACCAGTGCTTAGATGTTGTTCTTACTTGAAAAAACCTCCTACTTATGGTTAACCCTCCCGCAAGCATCTGCAACTACGAGAAAAGTATTAAGAATACATTCTAACCATAGCATTAAACTTTTGGATCCAATCGATCCCTTACTGAATAGCACATAAACTGGGGTTTAAGCTTCTGTCACTCTCGCAACCCATCATCTAATTGCTACTCCACAATGCATTCCCTTATGCCCAAATATGGTGAAGTGTCATGTAGTCGATGTTGACATGACACCACTAAGGAAATCACATCATACATACTATCAAAATATCGAACACACATCAAGTTCACATGATTACTGGCAACATGATTTCTCTCGTGACCTCAAGAAGAAAAGTAACTACTCACAAATGATAAACATGCTCATGATCAAAGGAGTATTAAATGGCATATTGGATCTGAACATATAATCTTTCACCAAATAAAGCATATAGTAATCAACTATAAGATGTAATCAACACTACTAGTCACCCACGAGCACCAATCTATAGTTCCGGTAACAAGATTGAACACAAGAGATGAACTAGAGTTTGAGATGAGATGGTGCTATTGAAGATGTTGATGGAGATTGCTCTCCCCGAGATGGCAGAGTTGTTGGTGATGATGATGATGATGATTTCCCCCTCCGGGAGGGAAGTTCCCTCAGCGGAATCGCTCCACCGGATGGCAAAAATGCTCCTGCCCAAGTTCCGCCTCGAGGCAGCGGCGCTCTGTTCCAACCTTATTTTTTCTAGGTCAAAATGACTTATATACTAGAAGATGGGCACTGGATGTGGGCCTGGGTGAGCACAACCCACTAGGGCGCGCCTAGGTGGGTTGTGCCCACCTGGTGGGCCCCCTCTAGTAGTTATTTGCTCCAATAATTCTTAAATATTCCATAAAAAATCCTCGTGAAGTTTCAGCTCATTTGGAGTTGTGTAGAATAGGTAGCCTGACGTAGTGTTTTCAAGTCCAGATTTCCAACTGCCGGAATTCTCCCTCTTTGTGTATACCTTGCATATTATGAGAGAAAAGGCATTAGAATTACTCCAAAAATCATTATTATGGATAAAAAATTATAAATAACAGTAAGAAAACATGATGCAAAATGGACGTATCAACTCTCCCAAGCTTAGATCTCGCTTGTCCTCAAGGGAAGACCGAAATAGAAAAACATGTCCACATGCTTTGAGAGAGAGAGGTGTCGATAAAAACAAAATACGGACATAGAAGCATCGTGTTGAGTATTATAACAGCAATAAAATTAAACATAAGACTTTTATCATAGAACTTTTATCATATACTTCTCATGAATAAGTAACAATTCATCACACAATCGAAGTATGAAGCAAAAACTCTATTAAAAACCAACAAACTATGTTCTTACTCAACTTTGCAACTACAATTCATCATCTTTTCAGCAAGGGTCACGTATCGGAGCATTTAGGCAAGTTCACATACTCAACCATCATATAGTCTTCTATGATTGCTAACACTCACCGCGTACACATGAGCAAAACGTTTCAACTGGACACATAGAAAGATAGGGGCTTATAGTTTCGCCTCCCAACGTATTCACCTCAAGGGTGATGTCAACAATAATAACTCCTGCTATCTATATTCAACTGGACGTATGTGCCTAGATCTTTCCTCACCACATGATGCTTGCCAAAGGAGAAAAATAAAAAGGAAAAGAAGGAAAACTTTAACTCTTTGCATAAAAGTAAAAGATAGTCCCTTCGCAGAGGGAAGCAGAGGTTGCCATGCACTTATTTGTTTGTATGCTCAACCCCTTAATGCAATAGAACGTCATGTTGCATTGCCCCTTGTGATAGTGACCTTTATTATGCAGTCCATCACTTTTATTCTTCACCATCGCAAGTTCGTGCAACGCTCAATTTTATCTTGCACTAAATGATCTCACACTTTTAGAAGCAATTTTTATTGCCTTTTTTGCACCGATGACAACTTACTTGAGGGATCTTGCTCAATCCCTAGGTAGATATGGTGGACACTTGAAAATAAGATTTGGGTTTAAGGGTTTTTGGATGCACAAGTATTATATCTACTTAGTGCGAAATTTTTGGCTAGCAAAGATAGGGGGCAAGCACGACATGTTGAAGGATCTACGAGAATATGACTTCTATGTGAATATAAGCAAACATAAACCATTAAGTTGTCTTCCTTGTCCAACGTCAACAATTTTGGCACATAATATTTTGATGAGGGCTCACAATCACAAAATATTTCTAGGATAGTATATTTATATGTGAATCTTCTCTTCCCTTATTAATTATTTCATGAGTTGCATCATTGACTAATGCTATGTTTGTCAATCTCTAATAAAACTTTCTACTTATACTTTTCCTTATGTTGTGTCATCACCTACCATAGGATTAGTATATGATATTTTCTTTATTGGTTTCCTTTCTTTTATTTATTTCCTTTCTCTTTTTCTTTCTTTATTTATTTTATTTTATTTGCAACAAAGTAAAGAAAGCAAAAACTCAACTAAACTTTATTATATAACTTGCACACGATTACAAGGATAGATCATTAAGCAAACTCTCAAAGAAGAAAGGATCGAACTAAACTTTTATTCATCTAAAGCAAAGGATTGAACTAAAATAAGTAAATGCAAAAGGATAGTGGGATGATACGATACCAGGGTATCTCCCCCAAGCTTGGCGGAAGCCAAGGGGAGTGCCCATACCCGATACTCAGTTCTCTTTTGGTGGTGAAGAAGATGATGGTGATGATGATGTAGTATTCTCCAATATAACCATGTTTAGATCCTTCAAACCTTGAATCTCCCGAAGGGCTTGATAAATTAATTCATTGTTTTTCTTCACCTCAGCCATTATGTGTTTATTCTCCGGGCCCCACGGTTTTGTTCCTGCACCATTTTCTCTTGGCCGAGATTTTCCCCAATTGGACGGCATGTGCCTATGAGGAGTATTCTCGAACCCATAATTGTGAATCAAATTGCAAAAAATGTTACTATGTAACTTATGTAAAGGCCTCCTCGGAGGGAGTTCTTCTTACACTTCTTGGCTTGCTTGATTGTGTGAAGATCCCATGGCTTGATGAGGATTGGGGTGAGTAGAGATGCCGACTAGTGTGCCCCTCTCGGAGGCCGAAGAGTGAACCCCAAAAGGATTTCCCTCCTCTTCCTCTATAGCAGCCTCTCCAGCTTCATCTCTCCTTAGATCCTCCTGAACCACTCTTGTGTCTTCCTCTCCATTATTGAAAGGTGAGGAAGACATGATGTTAGTCTAGCTAAATATGTGTAACACCCCGGATGTAACTTGCCATATTTATAACTCCGACTCTTGCCATTTTCGGCTTTAAGTTATGAGATTCCCTTCGTGGTTGGGTTTTGTCTTCGTTTTGCATTTTGTTCATGTCATGCATTTCATATCATGTGCATCTCATTTGCATACGTGTTCGTCTCATGCATCCGAGCATTTTCCCCGTTGTCCGTTTCGCAATCCGACACTCCCACATGCACCGGCACACCCCTCTTGTCTCTTTTCGTGAGCGGGAGTTAAAAGCTCTCGGAATGGGCCAAGATTTGTCAAGTGGCCTTGGTACATCACTGGTAGACCGCCTGTCAAATTTCCTTCCATTTGGAGGTCGTTTGACGCTCCAACGGTTAACCGGGTAACCGCAAAAGCCTCTTTGGGTTGCAGCCCAACACCCCTCCAAAACAGCCCAATAACCCATCTGAACTATCTCCATGTTCTCCACCGTCGGATCACGACCGTGTGGGTGAAAACCACACCTCATTTGGATATTCCTACCTCCCTCTACCTATAAATATGTGCATCCCTCCGAAATTCGTGGTCTAACCCTAGCTTCTTCCTCCTCCCACCGCCGGACATGTCCGCCGCCGCCCTCCAACCAATCCGCCGCCACCATGTGGAACCACCCGCCACCACCCGCGACAGCCCGTGGGCCCCGCAGCCGGCCCTCGCACCGCCCGCAGCCCGTCCCCGCCGCCTGCGCCACCGCCCCGCCGCACGCCTCGCCGGCACCGCCCCGCTCGCTTTGTGCGCCGCCTTCGCCGGCCGCCGCCGCCAACCGCGTTGCCGGTCCACCTCTTCCCGCGTCACCGGCCGAGCTCCTCCGCTGCCCCGACCTCTGGCGACCCCGGATCCGACGGCCCCCTCCTTCCCCGACTCCGGCCGCCTCCTCCACGCAACTCCGGCGAGCCCCGACCGCTCCGGCCATCTCCCTCCTCCTCTCCGGCAGTCGACCCGGCGAGATCCCAGTGAACCTCGGCGACCGCGCCCGAAACCCTAGATCTGTTTCGGAGGTGATGATTTTGTCCAAGTCCCGAAATCCAGATATTTTCATGCCCTCTTTGACCTGCTATATCTCAGTGACCGTAGCTCTGTATCATGCATATGATATCTCTAAATGTTCGTCTCGTTGAGTCTTCATGTTAGAAGCATTTCCATGCATGTTATTGTCTGTTATGTTTCCATTTTCATTGTTGCAAGAGTGCTATAAAATGTTAACAGCTGGTACTTATCAGTTCATGGTGATTTGTCATTTTTGTTGCATTTGATGTGTGCATCCTTTGAGCATGAGGTCTACATGTGTTTTGAACTACATCATGCCATCTTTATAGAGGTGCAAGAGTTGTGTTTTTGTGATCTATTTGGCGACTAGAACAAGCATGCAAACTAGGCTCCGTGATGTTGCTGTTTTCAGGGACAGGATTTTGCCAAGTCCTTTTCCTCTTGTTATTTTGATGCCATGTAAACTTGATGCTACCATGAGTTCCATGCTTATTGCGGGATACTTCAGTAAGGATGTTTTGAACTTGTGGTTATTTTCTATCCATTAGTGCCCCTGGTTGTAATTATGGAGTGACCTAGCATGTCATTTGCTTGCTCTACATTTGCTATAAAATGTTCCTGACAGCATGTTAACATGTTAATCAATAGTGCCATTGTTTTTGCTAGTGATCCATGCATCCTATTAACTTGATATTGCCATGGTTAGCTTCATGAACATGTCATCTTGCTATTGGTAAGCTTATGTCGTCATGCAATGCTTTGTGGTGAGTGACATGAGCTCGCAAAGTTGCTTTCATAAATCTGTTTATGTCATACTCTGTTTTTCTGCCAAGTCTGAAACTGTTAACACAACTTGCTATGTTTACATGAGTGCCATCGTATCTCCTGTGCCTTTTTGGCTCATGTTCAGTAAGGGACTTTTGTTCTACACATTTAGTGGAATCATTATGTGCTTTTGTTTGCTATGATATGTTCCTGTAGCATGTTGTTTGCTAGCTCTAAGTAGTGCTTCCTGATGTTGTTTTCGGCATGTTATATTTTTCACTAAGTCTGTGAAGCTGATATCTTTTGCACTTTTGCCATGCTTGTTTGAACCTGTTCTAGTGTGTTTTAACTGTAGCTCAGTGTTCATGTTTTGTCAAGCATCTCGTGTACATCACTGTCATATGCTTTCTATGTTGGAGTGTAGTAGCTTAGTTTCTTGTGGCATTCTAAGTGGCCTCGTGCTGTTAATCACAGTTTTGCACCATTCTTGTTTTGCTTGACATTTGCAAACCGTGCATCCGTTTTCGGTGGCCCTTATATCGATTTTGACCGAAATCATCTCAGATTTCCAGCGGCATACTTGGTTTGCCAAGTTGATGCTTTGATCATTCTTTCCCTTCCGGAGCACGCATATGCACTGTATATCATATCTTACATATCATGCCATGTTTTGCATCATGTTGCTCGTGCATTGCACCGTGATTGATTGTTGTTCCATTGCTTGTGTTCTTGCTTTGGGTAGAGCCGGGAGATGAGTACATGAACGAGGAACCTGTTGAGTATGCTAGCGAGGATCAAGCTTTCGACAACTCTGAGAACTATGCAGGCAAGATGACCATACCCTCGAAATCACTTCTATCTTTGCTTGCTAGTTGTACGCTCTATCGTTATGTCGCGCTACCTACCACTTGTTATATCATGCCTCCCATATTGCCATGTCAAGCCTCTAACCCACCTTCCTAGCAAACCGTTGATTGGCTATGTTACCGCTTTTTCTCAGCCCCTCTTATAACGTTGCTAGTTGCAGGTGAAGTTGAAGTTTGTTCCATGTTGGAACATGGTTATGTTGGGATATCATAATATCTCTTATTTTAACTTCTTCACCGACTGTCGAACCACACCGCACCAGAACTAGTTAACCCTCATACACCTCTTCGTCTGCGACTCCACTCCCGCATCTTCCCATCTTCGGCTCGTTGTTGCCGGGGCCTCGCCGTCATCCACCACCTTGGATGCGCTCGACACGGTGTGGTCAACATGGTCAACAAACGACATCCATCGGAAGTGGACTGTACGTGGAGAGGCTGACAACTGGGTCCACGGCCGCACACAAGGACATGCCTCCTTATTACACACCAAATAATGATTCCTCCACTTGACAGTTGGGACCCACTAGAAGGGCCTCTATATTTCACGAAAAAAACGTTCCCCCCACTGACAGGTCGGACCCACCAGCTATATCTTCGCACACAAGGAAGTGCCTCCTTATTACGCACAAAAAATGAATACTCCCCCTGTTAGATGGGCCCACCATATTGGGAGGCAGACTTGTGGGCCTACTAAGTTGACGGGGATGGAGGGCTTTGTCAACTTAGTCAATATGAATGATTGTAGCTCCAGTGACCGTACGATGTCCATCTAACGGCCGTAGTGCTTCTTCAACCTCTGGTCTTCTTGCTCCAGCCGCCCAAACCAGCATCGGTCGTGCCATGAGCTCCTACCTCCCATGGCCGGCTGTGATGCCGCGGAGGCCTCACCGCCCCATACTACTCCCACTGCTGGCCAGGCCATCCTTCTACTCACCCACAACCCCTGTAAGTTGAACCAGTGAACCCTCGTACTCTTCTCCGTGTGGGCATCCACTGCCGCGTCTTCCCTGGCTCCGCGTCGTCCCCTTCCTAGGCCTCGCTGTCGTCCACCGCCTTGGTGCTCTCGGCGCGGCGTGGTCAATGTGGTCAACAAACGACTTCCATCGGAAGAGTACTATACGTGGAGAGGCTGACAACTGGGTCCACGTCCGTAGCAAGGAAGTGCCTCCTTATTACGCGGAAAATAATGATTCCTCCACCTGACAGCAGGGACCCACCGGACGGGCCACCGTATTTCGCGAAAAAATGTTTCCCTCTGACTACTGGGACCCACCAGCTACATCTTCGCACGCAAGGAAGTTCCTAATAGTCGGGACCCACCTGGTCGAAGCATACATAGCGTTGTTATTCTGGTCGTGAACGTGAACATACATACGATCGGTCTGTCTGCAGGCTACAGTGATGAGCCGTGACTGTGTAAGGAAGGACACGTGTCGTAGTATAGGCACAGACGTGTCGTACTAGAGGCGTGCACGTAGAATGTACACGTACGTATAGCCAGGGTGCAAGAAAGTAAATACGGCCACGTACGTACATACGGGCGGTGACGAAGCTATGTACCTAGGGTAGGGGCATGGACCTGTCCTAAGAGCCCTACCCAAGGACATCCCTGGAAGAAGTCGCCTTTCAATCGACTTGAAGATACCCACTCGACGGGTTTAAGACACTCGACCAAGAAGCTACCACTCGACAGTGAAGCCAACCACTCGACTGCCAGCAGATCTAAAGTCATTCCGTAGGCAAATGGTCGGCTATTAAGTAGTCTTTATGGTCATTATAGCACTCCATTACCAGCGTTACCAGTAACGCCCCGCATTAATGTACATTGAACCCTTGGTAACGTGGGCTGGCCGGGGTCCTGGCGAACTCTATATAAGCCACCCCCCACCTCTGTATGAAGGGTTTGCACCCCTGTTATTCACACGCCTATAATCCAATCGACCGCCTCCGGGCACCGAAGCGTAGGGTTGTTACTTCCTCCGCGAAGGGCCTGAACTCGTACATCTTGGTGTGTTTACAACTTCCCAATAGCTAAGATCTAGCCTCTCCATACACACCCCCCTACATCACTGTCAGAGTTAGAACCACGACAGTTGGCGCCCACCGTGGGGCAGGAATCTTAGCGCTTAATTGGAGAAGTTGCGATTCTTCCGATCCCCTTTGATCATGGTTTCATGCGGACTTTTGGTGGAGGGCCGCGAGATCCATCTCGGCGTGCTCACATTCGTCGCAGACGACTCCGCTTGGCTTCAGGAGGCTCCACTCGACATCGACGCGCTCCCCGTCCGCGGTGCGACGCACTTCCGCGCATGCGTTCATGGTGTCCTCCTGCGGCAGCCGTCGACCCAATATCGGTCGGCCCCCGTGTCGTCTCCCCGCTCTGTCTCCCACCGGTGCAAGCGCTCCGGTAGGTCGAGACTTCAAAGGTGGGTGAGGCATGTCGTGGCTCGCCAGTCGGCCGCCCCACAAGTCGCAGCAATCGAGCCCGACGAACCCCTCTGTGGCCTGTTCGACCTGTCGACTGGCTCCGCGGAGACCGCATCCGAGTGTGACAGCAGCGACCCAGCGGCTGAGGTCCTGGCGGTTGATGGAGCACACAGCCCTCCCGGTTTCCCTCGCGCTGATGGAGGCGCGGGTGGGGGCGACCCGTCGCATCCCCACGACGAGTATCTCCCCGAACCTCTCACGGCATTGCAGCGAGAGGACCTTCGCCGCCGGAACATAGACGCTCTCCACACTCCTATCGTTGGAGAAACCCCCGAGGCCCGGGCCTTGGAGGACGCGTGCTTGGCTAACTTGGCCGAGCGCACTCGACTGGAGAATCTCCAGCGAATACTCGACGAGCAAGCGCATCAGCGAGCTCCTGAGTCCAGTCGACGTCAGCTCTTCCCGCCGACGCAGGTATATCGAACCCCAGTTCAGAATTTGGCCGCCGTGGCCCGTATAGCAGAGTCAATTCAGCCCTCCCAGTCAGAGGCTGGCAGGGGCTTGTTGCAGATCAGAGCGCTGCTCCGGGCGGCGGGGAACCAGAATTCCGCTATTTCTCAGTCACGGAATAGGATCCACAGTCGATCCGTTGCAACAGATAAAGTCCAGTCGGCTCACAGCCCGAGATCGCCCCCGAGGCATGAGGGACGTGGAGACCGGCACGATCAGTACAGAAGAAATGAGCAGTATGATCACCGATTCGATCATGAGGATCAACGTCGAGTGCCAACCCCTCCCCCGAGGAGTGGGTCATATGCGCCTCGACAGCGAGATGACAGGCGCCCTCATAGTGTTGGGCAGAGGATTCCAGTCGACCCCAGGGACCCAGGCTTTGATGCGAGATCCATCCTCGTTCAGGGTCTGGTTGACAGGAACAGAGCTCACCGAGAAGGCCACGACAAAGATGCGCCTGCCAGCAGCAGAGTACGCGTTTCAGGCTCAGAGTGTTTCAGTCGGGCCATCAGAGCCGCAGTGATTCCTCCCAACTTTAGGTTGGTGACTGGAGTCAGCAAGTTCACTGGTGAGTCTAAGCCTGACACTTGGCTCGAAGATTACCGAGTGGCTGTACAGATTGGCGGTGGCAATGATGAGGTCGCCATGAAGCATTTGCCTCTCATGTTAGAGGGCTCAGCCAGAGCATGGCTAAATCAGTTAACGCCCAGCAGCATCTACACTTGGGAGGACCTCTCCTGAGTGTTTGTCACAACCTTTGAGGGAACATGCAAGCGACCTGCAGGCCTTACAGAGTTGCGGTCTTGTGTGCAGAAATCGAATGAAACGCTGAGGGATTACATCCAGAGGTGGATCACATTGCATCATACAGTTGAGAATGTTCCAGATCATCAAGCAGTCTGTGCCTTCAAAGAAGGCGTTAAGTACAGAGAATTGAATCTGAAGTTCGGTCGAACTGGAGAGATGTCTCTGAATCGGATGATGGAGATTGACACCAAATACGCCAATGGCGAAGACGAAGATCGCCTCCGGAGTGGCAAGCACAAGGCAGTCGCCCAAGAAACCGGAGGAAACTCTAGTCGGAAACAGAAGCGGAAGGCCGAGCCAGCCGCCCCTGGGGAGGCCCTGGCCGTAACCCAGGGAAATTTCAAGGGAAAAGCCAAGGGCCCCTGGAAGCCCAAGAAAGTCAAGGATCAAGATGGAAATGATGTTTTAGATCTGCCATGTCACATCCACACCAAGAAAGATGAAGAGGGTAATTTTATTTACCCAAAGCATACCGCTTGACAGTGCCAGCTCCTGATCCAGCAGTTTCAGGGAAAGCGGCCCAAAGATAAGGAAAAAGAGCCGGACAGAGTTGAAGACAAGGATGATAGTGACGATGGATACCCCCAAGTCAATTCCACCCTGATGATTTTTGCTGATGTCGAAAGCAAAAGTCGACTGAAAGTCATTAATCGTGAAGTGAATATGGTTGCTCCGGCAACACCCAGCTATCTGAAGTGGTCTCAGACTGCCATAACATTCGACCAGTCTGATCACCCCACGCACATTGCCACCCCTAGGAGGCAAGCTTTGGTGGTCGACCCAGTTGTCGAAGGCACTCGACTGACCAAAGTCCTGATGGATGGAGGCAGTGGCCTGAACATACTGTATGCTGAAACATTGAAAGGGATGGGCATTCCGATGTCCAGCCTCAGTACCAGCAACATGAGCTTCCACGGAGTCATTCCCGGGAAGAAAGCCGAATCACTCGGCCAGATTGCTCTTGATGTGGTTTTCGGTGATTCAAAGAATTGCCGCAAGGAAAAGTTGACATTCGAGGTTGTGGACTTCCAAAGTGCTTATCATGCCATTTTGGGCAGGCCAGCTTATGCACGCTTCATGGCCCGACCATGTTATGTGTATATCAAATTGAAGATGCCTGGTCCCAAAGGTGTGATCACTGTTACAGGCAATCGGAAGAAAGCAGAAGAGTGCTTTCAGAAAGGCTCAAAGATTGTCGACGCTCAGATGGAAGTGGTTGAGCTACAAGAGTATCAGAAGACTGCAGATCCAAGTGAGTTGCTACGAGCTAAGAAGCCCGCTTCCGAGTCAGCTTTTCAGTCGTCTGGTGAAACGAAGGCAGTTCTCATTCACCCGACCGACCCCGAGGCTGCCCCGACTCACATCTCAACAACGCTCGACTCCAAATAGGAAGAAGCGCTCATCCAGTTCCTCCGTGAGAACTGGGACATCTTCGCATGGAAGCCTTCTGACATGCCTTGAATTCCCAGGGGGCTGGCTGAGCACCGTCTACGAGTCGACCCAAAGTTCAAAGTTGTGAAAGAACATCTTCGATGGTCCGCCATCCAGAAGAGGGAAGCTATTGGCGAGGAGGTGGGTCGGCTCTTAGCAGCGGAGTTCATCCGAGAGATTTACCACTCCGAGTGGCTCGCCAATGTTGTCATGGTCCCCAAGAAGGACAAGTCGCTTCGCATGTGCATCGACTTTAAACATATCAATCGTGCCTGCCCGAAAGATCATTTTCCTCTCCCTCGCATCGACCAAATAGTCGACTCGACCGCGGGGTGTGAGCGATTGTCTTTTCTAGACACCTATTCCGGGTACCATCAGATCCGTCTGTATGGACCCGATGAGATCAAAACAGCTTTCATCACTCCATTCGGGTGCTTTTGTTATGTCACCATGCCCTTCGACCTCAAGAACGCTGGAGCCATGTTCATGAGGATGATTCAGAAGTGTTTGCTCACTCAAATCAGTCGGAACGTGGAAGCATACATGGATGATATTGTGGTCAAGTCACGGAAAGGTTCCGACCTGCTGACTGACCTTGCTGAAACCTTTGCCAACCTCAGGGGGTATGATATCAAGCTTAATCCATCAAAGTGCACATTCGGAGTTCCGGGTGGAAAGTTACTCGGTTTTCTCATTTCCGAACAAGGAATCGACGCCAATCCCGAGAAAGTTGGCACCATACTCCGGATGAAGCGCCCTGTGCGTGTACACGATGTCCAGAAGCTTATAGGTTGCTTGGCCACTCTAAGTCAATTCATTTCTCATCTCGGTGAAAAGGCGTTGCCTCTTTACCGACTGATGAAGAAGTCTGACAAGTTCGAGTGGACTCCAGAAGCTGATGCAGCATTTGCAGACCTCAAAGCTCTGCTCTCCACCCAGCCGGTGCTTGCTGCCCCAATCAGTAAAGAGCCTTTGCTGCTTTACATAGCAGCCACAGGACAAGTTGTCAGTACAGTACTTACGGTCGAGCAGGAAGAAGAAGGAAAGGCCTTCAGAGTTCAGCGCCCAGTATATTATGTGTCTGAAGTTTTGACACCTTCAAAGCAAAGATATCCTCATTATCAGAAGCTTGTATACGGGATTTATATGACCACGAAGAAGGTTGCACATTACTTCTCTGACCACTCCATTACAGTCGTCAGCGACACCCCACTGTCAGAGATTCTGCATAACAGAGATGCAACTGGTCGAGTGGCGAAGTGGGCGATTGAACTCCTTCCCCTAGATATCAAGTTTGAAGCAAAGAAGGCTATCAAGTCCCAAGCAATTGCAGATTTCGTCGCCCAGTGGATCGAATAGCAGCTTCCGACTCAAGTTCACTCGGAGCACTGGACCATGTTCTTCGATGGATCTAAGATGCTGAATGGTTCCGGTGCTGGGGTAGTATTGGTCTCCCCCTGAGGAGATAAGCTCAAATATGTTCTCCAGATTCACTTCGACTCCTCCAATAATGAAGCAGAATATGAAGCACTTTTGTATGGGTTGCGCATGGCCATTCACTCGGCGTCCGTCGCCTCATGGTCTATGGCGACTCAGATTTGGTGGTTAATTAGGTGATGAAGGAGTGGGACGTCAGAAGTCCGGCAATGACTGGTTATTGCAATGCTGTGAGAAAGCTAGAAAAGAAATTCGAGGGGTTAGAGCTTCATCACATCCCCCGACTGAAAAATCAAGCAGCTGATGATCTGGCAAAGATAGGCCCCAAGAGAGAAGCCATTCCCAGCAATGTGTTTTTAGAGCACATCCGCTCGCCGTCAGTCCAAGAGGATCCTTTTACAGAAGAAGCCCCGCAACCGAAAAGTGCCACATATCCGACTGAAGTTGAAGTCCCTGCTGTGGTCAACCTAATCATGGAAGTCTTGGCAATCACTCCCGACTGGACGATACCGTACATCGCGTATATCCTAGGGAAAGAACTCCCGGAGGACGAGGAAGAGGCTCGACAGATCGTCCGCCAATCCAAAGCCTTCACAGTCATAAGGGGACAGTTGTATAGAGAAAGCATGACTGGAATCGGTCAGAAGTGCATAACACCAGAAGAGGGTCAGATAATCCTTGACGACATCCACTCGGGGACCTGTGGTCACCATGCGTCTTCTCAGACCATTGTGGCTAAAGCATACCGAGCGGGATTTTACTGGCCAAGAGCAAATGAGATGGCAAAAGAGATAGTCGACAAGTGTGGAGGGTGCCAGTTCTATTCCAACATGTCACACAAGCCTGCATCAGCCCTGAAGACCATTCCACTCGTCTGGCCCTTTGTTGTCTGGGGATTGGACATGGTTGGTCCACTGAGAACGGGCAGGAGCGGTTTCACTCATGTGCTTGTGGCAGTCGACAAGTTTACCAAATGGATTGAAGCTAAGCCCATCAAGAATCTTGATGCTTGCACTGCTATCAGTTTGGTTAGAGGGCTAACATTCAGATATGGAGTCCCGCATAGCATCATCACTGACAATGGGTCAAACTTTGATTCGGACAAGTTCAGAGCTTTTTGTGCCTCTCAAGGCACACGAGTCGACTACGCATCGGTCGCACATCCCCAGTCGAATGGACAGGCAGAGAGGGCAAATGGTCTGAATCTCAAAGGACTAAAGCCTCGACTAATGCGTGATCTCAAGCATGCGGCAGGTGCTTGGGTCGACGAGCTTCCGTCAGTTCTGTGGGGATTGAGGACCACCCCAAACCGGTCGACTGGAAGAACTCCATTCTTTCTAGTTTATGGAGCCGAGGCGGTTCTACCGAGTGATCTTCTTCACAACGCACCCCGAGTCGAACTTTATACCGAAGATGAAGCAGAACAAGCCCGGCAAGACGCAGTCAACCTCCTGGAAGAAGAAAGGGAGATGGCCATGATCAGATCGACCATCTATCACCAAGACTTGCGTCGATTCCACGCCAGGAATGTAAAGAGTCGAGCCTTCCAAGAAGGAGATTTGGTCCTCCGAGTGGATCAACAGAAACCACACAAGCTTGCTCCTACTTGGGAAGGCCCCTTCATCGTCACCAGAGTCCTCCACAATGGAGCGTATCACCTCTACAATGTTGATCGCCAGATCGACGAGCCGTGAGCTTGGAATGCGGAACTGCTCCGCCCCTTTTACACTTGAGTTCTCCCTTAGACGAGATGTAATAAGAAAAAAATTCTGCAGTTCATTTTTATCAAAGGCAGGAGTGTTCCGATAATTGCTGTCACTTTTGTTTGCATATGAAATCCCCCAGCGGGTGACTTAGCCGCGAATCCGTTTCGCCTAAGTTTGAAAAATCCTACCGAGTGGAGAGCTAGACTCCCACTCGGGGGCTTAGCTGCAGCCCAGTGCTTGCCTAAGTGTTCAAAAATCCTACCGAGTGAGAGCAATCCTCCCACTCGGGGGCTTAGCTGCAGTCCAGTACTCGCCTAAGTTCTCCCACTTAGAGACTTAGCTGCAGTCAGGCACTCGCCTAAGTGTTCAAAAATCCTACCGAGTGAGAGGAATCCTCCCACTCGGGGGCTTAGCTGCAGTCCAGTACTCGCCTAAGTTCTCCCACTTAGAGACTTAGCTGCAGTCAGGCACTCGCCTAAGTGTTCAAAAATCCTACCGAGTGGAGAGCAAACCTCCCACTCGGGGGCTTAGCTGCAGCCCAGTGCTCGCCTAAGTGTTTAAAAATCCTACCGAGTGGAGAGCAATCCTCCCACTCGGGGGCTTAGCTGCAGTCCAGTACTCACCTAAGTTCTCCCACTTAGAGACTTAGCTGCAGTTAGGCACTCACCTAAGTGTTCAAAAATCCTACCGAGTGGAGAGCAAACCTCCCACTCGGGGGCTTAGCCACAGCTCAGGCACTCGCCTAAGTGTTTAAAAATCCTACCAAGTGGAGAGCATCCTCCCACTCGGGGGCTTAGCTGCAGTCCAGTACTCGCCTAAGTTCTCCCACTTAGAGACTTAGCTGCAGTCAGGCACTCACCTAAGTGTTCAAAAATCCTACCGAGTGGAGAGCAAACCTCCCACTCGGGGGCTTAGCTGCAGCCTAGTGCTTGCCTAAGTGTTTAAAAATCCTACCGAGTGGAGAGCAAACCTCCCACTCGGGGGCTTAGCTGCAGCCCAGTGCTTGCCTAAGTGTTTAAAAATCCTACCGAGTGGAGAGCAAACCTCCCACTCGGGGGCTTAGCTGCAGCCCAGTGCTTGCCTAAGTGTTTAAAAATCCTACCGAGTGGAGAGCAATCCTCCCACTCGGAGGCTTAGCTGCAGCCTAGTGCTCGCCTAAGTGTTTAGAAATCCTACCGAGTGGAGAGCAAACCTCCCACTCGGGGGCTTAGCTTCAGCCTAACACTCGCCTAAGTGTTTAAAAATCCTACCGAGTGGAGAGCAAGCCTCCCACTCGGGGGCTTAGCTGCAGCCCAGCGCTCGCCTAAGTGTTTAAAATTCCTACCGAGTGAGAGCAAACCTCCAACTCAGGGGCTTAGCTGCAGCCCAGTGCTCGCCTAAGTACAGGACACAACCCAATCCGCAAGGATGACGAGGCACAAGTCGACTACTACCTTCTCCTTCGGAGTTGCGCCGCAAATACAAGGTTATTCCGAGTGAAGATCGAGTTCCACTCGACGAATCAAACCATGAAGATATTCAACAAGAAATCAAGTTTAGATAAAGCCTAAAAGGTCCCAGACCTCAGATCAAAGTACTCGAGCCCTCGGCTCGGCAGAGTTTAACGGTTACAAATTCACTCGGCATTCTGAGGCAAATTTAAAGTGAAGCATGAAAAATTTTCATTCCTCAAGAGGAGGACTGGAAGGGGCGACGAACTCGTCCAAGTCGATCCCGTCTGCAATACGAGTGGCAGCAGCGATGAAAGTCTCCATGAAGTCATGAAAGTTGTGCTTCCTGGTATTGGCAACTTGGATGGGGGCCAGCTTTTCTTCTCGCACCTCCTTGCAATGGACACGGACCAGAGACAGAGCGACATCAGCACCACATCTAGCAGAAGATTTCTTCCATTCCGCCACTCGACCCGGGACTTCATTCAGTCGATCCATCAGAGACTCAAGGTCATTCTGAAGCGTCGTCCCAGGCCAGAGTGATGTGTCGATCCGCGACATCGCAACCTTCAGTCGAGCAAGATAGTCAACAACGCTGGTAACACGAGACTCCAGTGGGAGCACGTTCATGGCAGCCTCATCCTTCACGAGAGAATTGGCGGGGTCCAAGCCTGGCTCCACTCGACTGGTTTCCTCTTCGAAGTTCTGGCAGAATTCTGCAAACACGATTCAAGAGTCAGACAGTGGCTCTACACAGGCTTGGTAACTGCGAGACAGTCAGGGCAGAGTAATTACCTTCGAGCATGACGAACAGCTTCTTGGTGAGTCCACTGAGATAAGCTTCCAGATCGTTCCTCTTCCCCACCAGATCACCTGCCTTGTCGTGCAGAGCCACGTTATCGGTCTTCAGTCAGGTGACCTCTTGATTGGCTACCCCGAGAGCAGCTTTCAGTCTGGAGTTCTCCTGCTCAAGAGCTCCGACCGAAGCCATTTTCTCTTCAGCAAGCCTCGTTTTGTCCAAGACCTCCTTCTGTGCCTCTGCAAGATCTTGATCCTTCTTCTTCAGTGCTTCCTCTAGTTTATCTGCGGCGCGTCGAGTGAAATCAACATCAAGAATGGACAAGGAAGAAAAGCCACTCGTCAAGAATGGAGAACCTCACCAGCCATACCTTTTGCTTCTTCTTGCGCCTTCTTCAAATTCTCCTGAGCAAGCTTCAAGTTAAGGTTGAGCTGGATCTGCTGATTCTCCAACTCAGTATAGCGAGATACAAGTTCGCAGGATTTCTGTAAAAAGAAAAATCAGTCGACAGACGTCCAAGATAAGTTGCTTCCGAGTAACTACGAGACAATGATGATGTTTCTAAGACCACAGCCAAATCAAAAACATTCTACAGTAGCCTCGGGGACTACACCCAGTGGGTGCACTCAGCGTGCCCCCACTGTAAAAAAAAGTCGGCTGCCCGCAGTCGACCGGATACAGTTCCATTCGACATGGCCTGACCAGACCGAGTGAAGAAATACAGCTACAGCAACACAATATAAAGACTACAGTCGACTGCCAGCAGTCCACCGTAGTCTCGGGGACTACACCCAGTGGGTGCACTTAGCGTGCCCCCACTCGTCCAAGACTTGACAGACACACCCAGTGGGTGTACAGATACAAAGATCTTCGAAAAAGAGATTCTTCAAACAGCATATCGTAACAGACCAAGTGTTGAGTCGACTGACCTGGACGTTACTCTGAAGAGCCAAACTTGCGTCATAAGCTGCTTGGCTGGCCTCCCAAGCCACCTTCACTTGCTCCATCATGATCCCCGCCTGTCGTATAGCCTCTTTTGCAGCAGCCGCTTGGTCCTTAGGGACGGGGTACGCGGCAAAAAGCGAAGGCGGATCCGCAGTCGACGTCGAGGGCCGCACACTCGTCAGAGGAATGGCGAAAGTCACAGAAGCCCGAGTGGTGTCACCACCATCCCGAGCTACGGCCTCAGACGCCGGAGCAGATTGGGGGGCCTTGTCAGCCGACGCCCTCCTGTTCCTCCTCACTCTCAGCGGTTCGTTGTCGTCGTCATCCGGGAGGTCGATAACATGAGGAGGAGCTACAAGGAAAACATTCAATCGACCAGAGTTGCAATAAATGTTCAGTTGACTCAAAGCAGAACGTCAGTAATCGTACCAGGGTTGGAGGTAACAGCATCCTCCATCTCTTGGTCGTCATCCTTGGCGGAGATCTCAGAAGTAGCAGCGCTGCAAATCTCGAAAGTCAGTCAGTTGGCTCAATGAATCGACCAAGGATTTGTCCACGGTCGACAAAGGAAAGCGAGTTTTGTTATTACCCAGAAATGGTAGGGACAACCATCTTCATCTTGGGCAGAGCCTTGGGTGGCTTGGACGGCGTCGCGCGTGGGTGCTTGGGAGCCTTCCCAGTCGGTGTAAGAGAAGAGGTCCGAGGGCGTTTTGACGACTGCCCAACAGGAGCAGTCGCCTTGCCACGTTCCCACGCTGGATCATGTGTGAGTTTGGATCGCCTCTCCGGGCGGGGGGGTTCAACCTCCTCCTCCTCCTCTTCGCTGGAGTCGACGTCGTTGCCTCCCTCTCCTTCACCGTCGGACTCCCACTCGCCTTGATCGTCTCCACTCTCACCTCCGCTCGCCTCCCCTTCCTCAGTTGGCTCCTGTGCCCCATTGGGCGTCGAGTACATCTTGGTAGTCGCCTGGAAAACAACAGACAAGACAAAAGTCAATCGGCCAACTCAAAGAAGACCAATGAAGAAAACAAGATCTCAGTCGGGAGCATAAAGACATACCTGGTCCATGTCATACGTGTTATCGAGTGGAATTACCCTCCTGGCTCCTCGGGGGTTGTCTTTGTTCCCCATGATGCTCGACATCCACCCCTCCAGCATCTCGTCAGTGACCTCCTCCGGGTGGATCCGAGTGGTGTCGTCGAGACCCGAGTACAGCCACATCGGGTGGTCACGAGCCTGGAGCAGTTGGATGCGCCTCCGGAGGAAGACCTCCAGCAAGTCCATACCAGTCACGCCCTCACGGACGAGCTCAACCACTCGACCAGCCAGCACTTTGACTTGGGCCTTTTCTTCTGGCGTCACTTTCAGAGAAGCAGGTTTTTCAGCTCGGTCGAGAGAGAAAGGGGGAAGACCAGTCGACTATCCTAGGGTCGCCTGGTCTTGACAGTAAAACCAGGTCGCCTGCCAACCACAGACCGACTCCGGGAAAGTGATAGATGGAAAACAACTCTTTCCCGTCGTCTGGATCGCCAGGCCCCCGCACAGCTGGATCACCTGCATCCTTTCGTCACTCGACTTGGCCTTCTTGACCGATTGAGAACGGCAGGTAAAGATGTGCTTGAAGAGTCCCCAATGGGGGCGGCAACCCAAGAAACCCTCACACATGGAAATGATAGCAACAAGGTATACGATGGAGTTGGGAGTGAAGTGGTGGAGCTGCACTCCGAAGAAGTTCAGGAAGATCCGGAAAAAAGGATGGGGCGGCAGAGAAAACCCGCAGTTGATGTGGGTGGCTAGGAGCACGCACTCACCGTCGCGGGGTTGAGGTTCGATCTCTCTCCCCGGGAGACGCGCAGCTTCGTGGGGAATGACTCCCCCCTCGACCATGTCGTCGAGATCTTATTGCCGGATCACCGACGGCATCCAATCACCCTGGATCCAGCCTCGGGACAGAGCAGACCTTGAGGAGGATCCGCCCCGAGCAGACCTCTTCCCTTTCCCCTGCGCCGCCGCCTTCTTCGTGCGCTCCAAAGCGGATGTCTTGTCCTTCGCCATCGTCGCCGGCAAATCTTGCACGGGCCTGCGGCGCTAGGGTGAGAGCGGAGGTGGCGGAGGAACTTGCGAAGAGAGAGAGGAAGAAGAAAGCACACTGTTTGGAAACCCCGAGCCAGCGACTTATAAGAGGCCGCTCCCGAGTGGCTGACTGGTAGGCCTAGGCTATCCAGTCAAATCCCGCAGCAGACGCGCGTGCAATACGTGGCGAAAAAGGTGGCACGGAAATCGAGGAGCTTCCGCTTTATCGCTTCCAATTACTGCGGCCGCCCCCGTCCCGCGCGCTTCCCGAAATCCGAATCCCGCGACATCCGCGGGCTGCAGAACAACTTGTCAAAATAGAAGACCCCGCTCGCGCCAACACTCGGTATGTCACAAGTAAAGAAATTCACTCGATGAAATGCCTGGAATGGATCAAGGCGACTGAAAGAGGTTGGTGACGTCATCCGTGATGATTGACCCAAAACGAGGCGCTCATGTAGCCCAAAGAACCAGTCGGAAAGATCTCCAACTCTTTCCCCACTCGAACCTCGATCTATTCGGGGGCTAATGACGAAGCTATGTACCTAGGGTAGGGGCATGGACCTGTCCTAAGAGCCCTACCCAAGGACATCCCTGGAAGAAGTCGCCTTTCAATCGACTTGAAGATACCCACTCGACGGGTTTAAGACACTCGACCAAGAAGCTACCACTCGACGGTGAAGCCAACCACTCGACTGCCAGGAGATCTAAAGTCATTCCACAGGCAAACGGTCGGCTATTAAGTAGTCTTTATGGTCATTATAGCACTTCATTACCGGCGTTACCAATAACGCCCCGCATTAATGTACATTGAACCCTTGGTAACGTGGGCTGGCCAGGGTCCTGGCGAACTCTATATAAGCCACCCCCCACCTCAGTATCAAGGGTTCGCACCCCTGTTATTCACACGCCTATAATCCAATCGACCGCCTCCGGGCACCGAAACGTAGGGTTGTTACTTCCTCCGCAAAGGGCCTGAACTCGTACATCTTGGTGTGTTTACAACTTCCCAATAGCTAAGATCTAGCCTCTCCATACACACCCCCCTACATCACTGTCAGAGTTAGAACCACGACAGGCGGGGTCTCGAACACCTACTCACGCATACGTACGGCCAGGGCTCGTGTACATGGCTAGGTCGGAATGGAGAAACTGTGTCGTCGTGTTCATAGGGAGCCAACCAGCTCGGACGGAACAGCCGATCGAAACGAGGCCTGGCGTACCGCAGAACGGAGGAAACGGCCTTGTGTTCGACCGGCCACGGTCAAAACAGGATCCTGTTCATCGGGAGAGGTCTGACGTACCGCAAAATGGAGGAAACGGACTTCTCTTGGACCTCCTACGGTCGAAACAGGGTCATGTTGATCGGGAGGAAACAGACTTGTGTTGGAGTCCTATGGTCGAAACGGGGGTCCTGTTCATCGGGAGGGGTGTGGCGTACCGCAAAACGGGACTCCACGGGATAATGTTCATCTCCACCATCAACATCCTCCAGCCTCCACGGGCTACTGTTCATCCACCAACGACCTCCTCTAGCCTCCACATGCGACTGTTCATCCACAGGCTTCCTGTTCATCTAGCCTCCACTGCTCCTCCACCGGCTACTGTTCAACCAGCCCTCTCCACGGGGTCTTGTTCAACCAGCCCTCCACCGGCTACTGTTCAACCAGCCCTCCATGGGGTCCTGTTCATCCAGCCCTCCATGGGGTCCTATTCATCCACCCCCAACCGGCTCGATGGGGGTCATGTTCATCAGCGGCAACGGCCTCTACTACCACGAGGTCCTGTTCATCCAACCCCCCCCCCCAACAACGCTCACTGTTCATGAAGAGGCAACATCGATCGGCTTCAGTTAGCAATAGTAGCGAAGGAATCACTCGGGTTCAGTTAACAGCAAGGGATCGATCGGGGTTCAGTAACGTAGCTAGTGCAATAGCTCGGGTTCAGTTAGAGCCCAACACCTCGCTTGGGTTCAGTTAGAGCGCAACACCTTACACACACGCGTACGTGTATGAGAGAAACACACAAACCTCCATGCATCGCTCGGCCCCGACCACCCATCGTAACCAAGAACTCCTCGATATTTTCCTTGCCCTCGCTTCTACCACGGTTTTTTCCGTCATGCACGGCCCAAAGAATGTCATGCAGCTGCATCTCCGGCCCGCCCAGGACGAAAATCACATTTTCTGTCATGATTTTTTGTCATAGAAGTAGGAGCCCACCACATCTATGATGATACTGGGTTTTGTCACAATTATCGTCATAGAAGTGTCATAAGCATGACAGGAAAAAAATTGTTCGGCCCAAAATGTCAAGGATGTTTCTTTTTTATTTGTAGTGTTATGACAATCGGTTTTTGGCTTTCTCCACTGAGCTACTTAACCATGCAAGCTAGAAGTACAATCGCAGTGGTTCTCCCTTTACCATCCTAGCCGAACAATGCAGAATGTAAGACTACAAGCATAGGAGCCGGGCAACCCAACTATTTACCCAAGACATAATTCGGAATTGATTCATATAATGCAATCTCCAAGATGCCGAGCACATGAAATAAAATAGTGTCGGAATGATTCTTGGGGTAAGACTTAGAGTCGAGCCCCCGGTCTATTAGCTGATCACATCTAAAAAAGAACGTATCAAACTAGTTCACTTTGGCGTAAAAAGCGGAAAGGAATATGAGACACAAACGACTAAGTATGACCGTAAAATGGTCTTTATTTCCTTTGAATTCGTGACGTCCAACCATACAATCCAAACTATTGAAGCAACTATTATAGATACTCTGAGAATAAATTTATCAGAGGAAATGTTTACACATGGCCTCCATAATTAGTTTGACGTCCATATTGCACCCTTCTGCACGTCTACGCCTTTGCTCTTTCTGAAGTTCCCATAGGCGGAGGAGGTAGTCATTGGCGGGTGGGCCCTTAGAATAGGGTCTTGAGAAGTCACCGTAGGATATCAGCTTGACGCTGGCCAGGCCGTGAATGGGGCTTGTTAGTGATGTTTCATCCGAGGACATATTTGGCCTTGGCTTGGTCGAACCGAGCATTTTACCCGTGTAGCTTTTGCCAACACATCTGCCCATGGAATTTTGAGCATGAAATTGTGAACCCGAGGTACATATTTTGCGACTGGGGGTCGTGTTGTGGGGCGCGTATCCCTATTTGTGATGGGCTCAAGAAGAATCCAAGACTAGGGATGTGGCTTGGATGCGTTTATGTGCGTACAGCCGCTTGATAGTAGTCCGACCCTCTGGCACCTCTTTGGAGGCCTGGATTTTGGTTGCCAGAGCCGTTGTGTGTTCCTTAGTTCAGAGTGAGCGTTCCGTGCTACCGTTATAGGTAATGACACCCTTCGGCCCTGGCATCTAAAGCATCAGGTATGCGTAGTGAGGGATAGTGTTAAAGCGAGCGAACGATGTTTGGCCGAGGAGTGTGTGATAACCGTTGCGGAAAGGGGCAATGTCGAAGATCAAATCTTCGCTTCAGAAGTTGTCAGGCGAGTCGAAGACTACTTTCAAGGTGAAAGTTCCCGAGCAGCGTGCCTCGACGCCTGGGATTACTCCTTTAAAGGTGGTCTTGCTGGTTTTGATCCTTGACAGGTCGATTCCCATCTTCCTCACTACATCGGAGTAAATCAGACTGAGGTTGCTTCCTTCGTCCATAGGAATTATAGGGCTCTATTCCTGTCCCCGATAAAGCTAAGGGGCATGTAAGCAGCGCATTTAATGCATTTGTCCTAAGACTCCGATGATAAACATAGACATTGTAGCTAATTCACACCTCATGTATGCCACTGTGGCCACCCCTTGGACATATAAAAGGAGGCCCATGGCGTACTGGAGGAGGATCCAGACTTTTGAACCTCTCGGCCCAGATTGCATGCATAGCAGGGAGCCGAAGCTCAAGAACACAGAATATACACTCAAGCAGGACTAGGGTTTTACGCTGCTCAGCGACCCGAACCTGGGTAAAAATCCGTCATGTTGATCATTAGATCTGCTCTTTGTCCACCCCTCTTCCCTGCCAAACCGTAGAAGGGATCCACGTGATCCCGTAGGTGTCATTTCCACCGACATCTTTGGCACGCCAGGCAAGGGCGAAGAGTTCGGCAAACCTGATCTACCGGTTAGCACGTCGTTTCCTTGATGACCATGGCTCTCAAGAAGAAGGGGATCACGGCGATCATTTCGTCTGGAGTCGTTTCGCCCGTGCCAGCACGGACGGGAGATGGGATAGTCGCGGATGGTGGCGGAGGTGCGAATCGCGGGCATCCACAACATTCTGGCAACTAAATCCATGAGAGCAGCGTCGTTCGTGCCTGAGACAACGAGCCGCGCACCGTCGCATCCAAGAATGGTGCCGAGCCTACTACGGGCAACGCGGGGACCTCCAAGACCAGAGCCATGCTGCCTACGGGCGGCGCAGCGACCTCCAAGACACCCCCGCCGGCGCCCATGCAGCGGTCCTCCCAAGTCGTGCGCAATGAGCAGCGCCACGACACCGGTGACCACGGGCGCCGCCGCGGGAAGAGCCATCTGCGTCATTCTCGGGATGCGTAGGGTCGGCATGCACGCCAAGATGCTGGCCAAGATGGCACATGGCCGCGTAACCGTGACGGCGCTCCTTCTAACATAATTAGAAGTCCGAGCACCTCCCATTCCTCACGTTTTTTGTTGCCACCTACGCTAGCAGAAGCATTAGCGCGAGTGCAGCTACTCCTCGATGTCCCTCCTGCTACGGAGAAGCAAGAAGAATGTAGGGCTGCCATGCAAAGCCTTATTGGCCACACCAATAAAGATCGATACCAAGAGGCAGGCCCTTTGCTGCATCAGTCCACCGAGCCGGTGCGCGCTGGCGGCGGACAAGCCGGAGGCGCCGCAACAATGGTGCACTCCCCTCCAGCACGACAGCAATAGTCGCCAGCTCGGCGGGTCGATGCACGTGACGATGGATCCACAACGTCGTCCGATCCACGAGCTCGTTGCGACCAACGTCAAGTGCTTCGGGAGCGGGTTAAAGAGCGGAGACAAGAAACGCGCCATCAATCTGATAGGCGTGCAGGGCCCACTGCATACAGGCCTACACCGGGGGATTCTGATGACTTGCCTTATGAGGTAGGTTGTCCAGCTTTCACCCATGAGCTGCGGCAGTTCCATTGGCCCACTACCCGCACATTCAAACCAGAGGTCCCGGAGAAGTACGATGGTAAGACTCATCCATCCGAGTTCCTGAGCGTGTACACCATCGC
Source organism: Triticum monococcum (assembly GCA_034509565.1). Taxonomy (NCBI): domain Eukaryota; kingdom Viridiplantae; phylum Streptophyta; class Magnoliopsida; order Poales; family Poaceae; genus Triticum; species Triticum monococcum. The sequence continues at coordinate 370,274,431 of CM067845.1, forward strand.
GATGCAAGCATCCAAGGCTCGCCAACTACTTCCCGTTGGTGCTCAAGCCCAACGTCAGGTCGTGGTTGATGCACCTGCCAGAAGATTCCATCTTCTCCTGGTCTGATCTGTGCCACGAGTTTGTTGGCGCCTTTACCGGAGGTCACCAAGCTCCTGGCCAGGTAAGTGATTTGCACCTCATCCCCCAGAAGGATGGCGAATCCTTGCGCGAGTATATACAGAGATTCAGCCGTGTGCAGTACAACATACCAGACGTTCATCCTGCCGCTGTCATCAGCGCGTTTCATCAGAACATGCGCAACTGCAAGATGCGTGAAGAGCTGGCAATGAACAAGGTTAGGGATGTTTTTGAACTTTATGTTTTGGACGATAGATGTGCTTGGGATGAAGAAGGAAGGAAGTGCCCCAGGGAATATGCCGACACGGAAAGTGACTCTGGGGATGAAGACGTCGTCGCCCCGGCAAAGAAAGGCTGATGGTGCAATAGGAAGCGCAAGGGCAAGACCGTGCTTGCCGTCAAGGAATCCGTCAACCCCGGCACCACCAAGAAGGCCAAGGCTGACAACCCCGGCAAGGAGGTTGCCGGGTGCGCCTCCTGCCAGGCCTTGGCGGCCGGTGACAAGCCGGAGGGTTTCGACAAGCAATACTGCAAGATCCATCACACCAAGGGCCATGACCTCCAGAACTACTGGCAAGTTGAGCAGCTTATGGAGAGGCAGAAAGCTGAGTATGAGAGAAGGGACAAGGAGAAATGCCAGGATGGTGCCGAGGGGTCCGGTAAGAAGCGCGGGGGCCGAGGGGGCCGCAGCGGCGAGGACAAGCAACAAGAGAGGCCCGCCCGCGGCCATGATAAGGAGGGAGATGATGATCATGAAGAGGACAGCGAGTCCAGCGGGCACGAGTTCCAGAAAGCCACATAAGCCATCTGCTTCAATGGTGGCGCCTCGTTGCATTCTTCTCACCGTCAACTCAAACAGTGGGCGCGCGAGATTATGCGACAGAGCCATCAATCGATGCCCAGAGTCCACTGAAATGGTCCAAAACGCCTATCATTTTCGATGTTGAGGATCACCCTGATCGCACAACTGCGGTCGGGTGCTTGCCATTGTTGGTTTCGCCAACAATTCACAACCTCAAGGTGACGAAAATGCTAGTGGACGATAGGGCCAGTCTGAGCTTGATCTTGCCCCGGGTGATTAAGAGATTGCAAATCCCCAAGGGAGATCTCGAGGGGACGGGCATGTTTGAAGGGATCAATCTAGGGAGAAGCTAGCCCAAGGGTAAGATCACACTACCAGTCACATTTGGTGGTGAGCTGAACTACAGGACAGAGACGATCATTTTTTATGTAGCCAAGATCCCGTTGCCGTATAACGGGATCCTTGGCCACCCAGGACTGGCCAAGTTTATGGCAACATCACACTATGCCTACGACACGCTAAAGATGCCCGTCCCCATGAGCATCATCATTGTCGACTCTGACAAGAAGGATGCACTCATCTATGTCGACCAACTCTACCGGGAGGCGGTGGTAGCACCTGCCGCCAAGATACTTGCTCTTGCTACTGGAACCCCCGAGGGGAAGAAGACTGGCAAGACCTCAGTCGCCGACAAGGCTTCTGGCCCCAGCCAAGCCTCTTGCGCCCACTCCGGCAAACGTGCCTCCTTGGAGTGCTGCGTTTCCATTGAGGACATGCCAGAGAGCTCCACCAACAAGAGCAAGAAATCCAAAGCTGCACCACCAGAGACCAAGAAGGTGCCCGTCAAGGAGGAAGGCATGGGCGGAGGTTTCACTATAAGCTCCACCCTCGAGTACAAATAGGAAAGCGCGCTCGTCGCCTTCCTGCGGGCGAATGTCGACGTGTTTGCATAGCAAGCATCCGACATCCCCGGCGTTCCCAAGGAGGTGATTGAGCACCACCTTGTTGTTTGTCCTCATGCGCGACTCGTCAAGCAGAAGGTCAGGAAGAAAGCTTTGGAGCTGCAAGAGTTCATCATCGAGGAGATTAGGAAGCTGGAAGTGGCAGGCTTGCTCAGAGGAGTGCTCCACCCAACATGGTTGGCCAATCCGGTGGTGGTGCGCAAGGCAAATGCAAAATGGAGGCTGTGCATTGACTATACATATATCAATAAAGCTTGCCCAAAGGATCCTTTCCCTTTGTCGTGCATTGACCATATCGTGGACTCCACTACCGTGTGCGACCTGCTGTCATTCCTTGATGCCTATTCAGGATACCACCAATTTTTTATGACGAAGGAAGATGAAGAGAAGACCGCTTTCATCACCCCATGTGGTACATATTGTTTTATACGAATGCCTTTCGGGTTGAAAAGTGTTGGTTCGACATTTGCAAGGGAGGTTCAGATTGGTTTTGAGCCCCAGCTCCATAGAAATATGGAAGCCTACATGGATGACATAGTGGTCAAAACCAAGCACAAGGAAACACTCGTGCAAGATTTGGAAGAAACATTTGCAAATTTGCGCAAGATCAACCTCAGGCACAACCCTGAGAAGTGTGTGTTTGGTGTCCCATACAGCAAACTTCTTGGGTTCTTTGTGTCTCAACAAGGGATCAAGGCGAACCCCGACAAGATCAAGGCAATTGAGCAGATTGAGGCACCAAGGCGAGTCAAAGATGTGCGTCGGCTTGCTAGCTGCATTGCTTCTTTGAGTAGGTTCATCTCCAAATCTACCGAGCATGCCCTCCCCTTTTTCAAGATTTTGAAAAAGGCAGGGCCAGTGAAATGGACCCCGGAGGCCGAGCAGCGCTACAGGATTTGAAGAGGTACCTCTCCTCTACGCCAATACTAGTTGCGCCTAAACCGCAAGAGCCGTTGCTACTATATCTAATGGCAACGAATCAAGTGGTCGGTGTCGCGCTAGTGGCGCAGAGGGAAGTTGACGAAGAGGCGGTAGCGGTGGCAAGACTGTCGAATGTCGAGCCAGAGCTCCCCCTGGCAGGGTGCCGGCAAGGCAGGACCCCCGGCAGAGTCTGGCACCGGCAAAGAAGGAGCCCCGACAGAGTCTGGTGCCAGAAAGGCAGGATCTGCTCAAGCAAACAAAGTGATACAGAGGAAGAAGATGGTGCAGCACCCAGTTTGCTTTGTCAGCTCCTTCTTGTAGGGGGGCAGATAAAGATACTCTGGTGTGCAGAAGTTGCTCTTCGGCCTCCTTATGGCCTCGAGGAAGCTGCGTCATTACTTTCAAGAACATGAGATCACCGTCATCACTCGCTTCTTGTTGCAACGGATCTTGCACAACCCAGATGCAACCGAAAGGATTGTGGAATGGGCATTGGAACTGTCAAGCTTTGGTCTCAGGTTTGAAAGCACCTCGGCAATACAGAGCAGGGTCTTGGCGGAGTTCATTGCAGAATGGACCTCAACGCCTGATGAAGAAATTCAAGAGACCACTCTCCCCGGCAAGTAAACAAGCCGCGACTGGATTATATACTTTGATGGGGCTTTCTTGCTGCAAGGCGCCGGTGCTGGTGTGTTACTCATCGCGCCCACCGGAGAGCACCTCAAGTACGTATTCCAAATGCACTTTCCCCGGGAGAGGTCAATGAATAACACTACGGAGTATGAGGGGCTGCTTGCCCGTCTCAGGATCATGGCAGACCTTGGGATCAGAAAATTGATCCTCCGTGGGGATTCGCAACTCCTAGTGAAGCAAGTGAACAAGGATTATCATAGCCCGCTGATGGAAGCTTATGTAGATGAAGTGAGGAAGTTGGAAGAGCGTTTTGATGGTCTACAAGCAAAGCATGTTCCTTGAGCAGAGAACAACATTGCTGACGACCTGTCAAAACATGCTGCCCTCAAGCTACCTGTGGAACCAGGGACCTTTGTGTTCCAATTGAGTCGGCCATTGTTGGAAATATGCCCTAGAGGCAATAATAAATTAGTTATTATTATATCATATTTCATTGTTCATGATAATCGTTTATTATCCATGCTAGAATTGTATTGATAGGAAACTCAGATACATGTGTGGATAAATAGACAACACCATGTCCCTAGTAAGCCTCTAGTTGACTAGCTCGTTGATCAATAGATGGTTACGGTTTCCTGACCATGGACATTGGATATCGTTGATAACGGGATCACATCATTAGGAGAATGATGTGATGGACAAGACCCAATCCTAAGCCTAGCACATAGATCGTGTAGTTCGTATGCTAAAGCTTTTCTAATGTCAAGTATCATTTCCTTAGACCATGAGATTGTGCAACTCCCGGATACCGTAGGAATGCTTTGGGTGTACCAAACGTCACAACGTAACTGGGTGGCTATAAAGGTTCACTACAGGTATCTCCGAAAGTGTCTGTTGGGTTGGCACAAATCGAGACTGGGATTTGTCACTCCATGTAAACGGAGAGGTATCTTTGGGCCCACTCGGTAGGACATCATCATAATGTGCACAATGTTACCAAGGAGTCGATCACGGGATGATGTGTTACGGAACGAGTAAAGAGACTTGCCGGTAACGAGATTGAACAAGGTATCGGATACCGACGATCGAATCTCGGGCAAGTACAGTACCGCTGGACAAAGGGAATTGTATACGGGATTGATTGAATCCTCGACATCGTGGTTCATCCGATGAGATCATCGTGGAACATGTGGGAGCCAACATGGGTATCCAGATCCCGTTGTAGGTTATTGGCCGGAGAGTTGTCTCGGTCATGTCTACATGGTTCCTGAACCCGTAGGGTCTACACACTTAAGGTTCGGTGACGCTAGAGTTGTTATGGGAAATAGTATGTGGTTACCGAAGGTTGTTCGGAGTCCCGGATGAGATCCCGTACATGACGAGGAGCTCCGGAATGGTCCAGAGGTGAAGATCGGTATATTGGACGAAGGGTATTGGAGTCCGGAATTGTTCTGGAGGTACCAGGTGATGACCAGCGTGTTCGAAAGGGGTTTCGGAGGCCCCGGCAAGCGTTGGGGGGGGGGGCTTATGGGCCAAGGGGAGAGGGAACATCAGCCCACTAAGGGGCTGAGCGCCCCTCCCACCCCATCTCAGGTAACCAGGAGAGGTGGGGGCGCCACCCCTAGGGCAACCGCCCCTCCCGGCTTGGGGGGCAAGTTTCCTAGGGGGTGGGGGCGCCCAAACCCATCTAGGGTTTCCCCTGTGGCCGCCGCCCCTCCCCTAGGGAACCCTAGGGCGCCTCCCCCTCCTCCCTTCCCCTGATATATAGTGAGGGAGAGAGAGGGCAGCTGCACCCCTTCCCCTGGCGCAGCCCTCTTCCTCCTCCAACACCTCATCCTCCTCCGTAGTGCTTGGCGAAGCCCTGCCGGAGAACCACGAGCTCCATCACCACCACGGCGTCGTGCTGTCGGAGTTTTCCCTCAACTTCTCCTCTCACCTTGCTAGATCAAGAAGGAGGAGACGTCTCCCAACCGTACGTGTGTTGAACGCGGAGGTGCCGTCCGTTCGGCGCTAGGATCATCGGTGATTTGGATCACGATGAGTACGACTCCATCAACCCCGTTCACTTGAACGCTTCCTCTTAGCGATCTACAAGGGTATGTAGATGCACTCTCCTTCCCCTCGTTGCTAGATTACTCCATAGATTGATCTTGGTGATGCGTAGAAAATTTTAAATTTCTGCTACGATCCCCAACAGTGGCATCATGAGCTAGGTCTATGCGTAGTTTCTATGCACGAGTATAACACAAAGCAGTTGTGGGCGTCGATATTGTCAATTTACTTGCCGTTACTAGTCTTATCTTGATTCGGTGGCATCGTGGGATGAAGCGGCCCGGACCGACCTTACACGTCCTCTTACGTGAGACTGGTTCCATCGACTGACATGCACTAGTTGCATAAGGTGGCTAGTGGGTGTCTGTCTCTCCCACTTTAGTCGGATCGGATTCGATGAAAAGGGTCCTTATGAAGGGTAAATAGAAATTGGCATATCATGTTGTGGTTTTCGCGTAGGTAAGAAACGTTCTTGCTAGAAACCTATAGCAGCCACATAAAAACTTGCAACAACAATTAGAGGACGTCTAACTTGTTTTTGCAGCATATGCCTTGTGATGTGATATGGCCAAAAGGATGTGATGAATGATATATGTGATGTATGAGATTGATCATGTTCTTGTAATAGGAATCACGACTTGCATGTCGATGAGTATGACAACCGGCAGGAGCCATAGGAGTTGTCTTAATTTATTTATGACCTACGTGTCAATATAAACGTCATGTAATTACTTTACTTTATTGCTAAAGCGTTAGCCATAGTAGTAGAAGTAATAGATGACGAGACAACTTCAAGAAGACACGATGATGGAGAGCATGGTGTCATGCCAGTGACAACGATGATCATGGAGCCCTGAAGATGGAGATCAAAAGGAGCAAAATGATATTGGCCATATCATGTCACTATTTGATTGCATGTGATGTTTATCATGTTTTACATCTTATTTCCTTAGAACGACGGTAGCTTAAATAAGATGATCCCTCACTAAAATTTCAAGAGAAGTGTTCCCCTAACTGTGCACCGTTGCGAAGGTTCGTTGTTTCGAAGCACCACGTGATGATCGGGTGTGGTAGATTCTAACGTTCGAATACAATGGGTGTTGATGAGCCTAGCATGTACAGACATGGCCTCGGGACACATGCGAAACACTTAGGTTGACTTGACGAGCCTAGCATGTACATACATGGCCTCAGAACACGGAAGACCGAAAGGTCGAACATGAGTCGTATATAAGATACGATCAACATGAGATGTTCACCGTTGATGACTAGTCCGTCTCACGTGATGATCGGACACGGCCTAGTCGATTCGGATCATGTTTCACTTAGATGACTAGAGGGATGTCTATCTGAGTGGGAGTTCATTAAATAATTTGATTAGATGAACTCAATTATCATGAACACAGTCTAAATTGTCTTTGCAAATATGTTGTAGATAAATAGCTCATGTTGTAGCTCCCTGTTTCAATACGTTCCTGGAGAAAGATTAAGTTGAAAGATATTGTAAGCAATGATGCGGACTAGGTCCGTAGTCCGAGGAGTGTCCTCACTGCTACACAGAAGGCTTACGTCTTTGATGCACCGCTCGATGTGCAAACCCCTACAACATCGTCTATGGATGTTGTGAACACCTGACAGACACATCCTGATGACTACTTGATAGTTAAGTGCACCATACTTTACGGCTTAGAATCGGGATTCCAATGACGTTTTGAACGCCATAGAACATATGAGATGTTCCAAGAGCTGAAATTGGGATTTCAGGCTCATGCCCGTGTTGAGAGGTGTGAGACCTCTGACAAGTTCTTTTGCCAATAGGATGGAGGATAATAGCTCAGCTAGTGAGCATGTGCTCAGAATGTCTGGGTGCTACAATCACTTAACTCAAGTGGGAGTTAAACTTCTAGATAAGATAGTGATTGATAGAGTTCTCTAGGCACTATCACTAAGCTACTAGATCTTCGTGATGAACTATGACATGGAAGGGATGGAGTTGATCCCGGAGCTGTTCACGGTGCTTAAGACCGCAAAAGGTAGAAATCAAGAAGGAGCATCAAGTGTTGATGGTTTAACAAGACCACTGGTTTCAAGAAGGGCAAGGGCTAGAAGGGAAACTTCATGGATGGCAAACCAGTTGCCGCTCCAGCAAAGGAACCCAAGGTTGAACCCAAACCCGAGACTAAGTGCTTCTATTGTAAGGGGAACGGTCACTGGTAGCGGAATTACCCAAAATGCATGGTACATAAGAAGGCTGGAAACTTCAACAAAGTATATACGTGTTATTAATGTGTACCTCACTAGTACTCCTAGTAGCACCTGGGTATTGGATACCGGTTCAGTTGCTATTATTGGTGACTTGAAACAAAAGCTACGGACTAAATGGAGACTGGCTAAGGGCGAGGTGACGATGTGTGTTGGAAGTGTTTCCAAAGTTGATGAGATCACCATCGCACGCTCCATCTGCCTTCGGGATTAGTATTGAACCTAGATAAATGTTATCAGGTGTCTATGTTGAGCATGAATATGATTAGATCATGTTCATTGCAATACGGTTATTCATTTAAGTTAGAGAATAATGGTTATTCTGTTTACATGAATAATACCTTTCATGGTCATGCACCCTATGTGAATGGTTCATTGAATCTCGGTCGTAGTAATACACATGTTTACGCCAAAAGATGTAGAGTTAATAATGATAGTACCACTTTCTTGTGGCACTGCCGCTTAGGTCATATTGGCGTAAGATGCATGAAGAAACTCCATGTCGATGGATGTTTGGAGTCACTTGATTTTGAATCGCTTGACACATGAGAGCCATGCCTCATGGGCAGGATGACTAAGACCCCGTTTTCAGGTACAATGAAACGGGCAAGTGACTTGTTGGAAATCATGCATGCTGATGTGTGTGATCCAATGAGAATTGAAGCGTGCGGTGGATATCGCTATTTTCTCATCTTCACTAACGATTTGGGTAGATATAGGTATATCTACTTAATGAAGCACAAGGTTGAAACGTTTGAAAAGTTCAAGCGATTTCAGAGTGAAGTTAAGAATCATCATAACAATAAGATCATGTTCCTACGATCTGATCAAAAGGGGATTTTCTGAGTTATGAGTTTGGCAATCACTTAAGACATTGTGGAATTGTTTCACAGTTGAAGCCACCTGGAACACCACAAGGTAATGGTGTGTCCGGACGTTGTAATCGAACACTATGAGATATGGTGCGATCTGTGATGTCTCTTACCAATCTACCGTTTTCATTTTGAGGTTATGCGTTAGAGACAGCTGCATTCACTTTAGATAGGACACCATCTAAGTCCGTTGAGACAACGTCGTATGAACATTGGTTTGGCAAGAAACCAAAGTTGTCGTTTCTTAATGTTTGGGGCTGCGATGCTTAAGGCTTCAGCCGGAGAAGCTCGAACCCAAAGCGGACAAACACATCTTCATAGGATACCCAAGGGTGGCAGTTGGGTATACCTTCTATCTCAGATCCGAGGGCAAATTGTTTGTCGCTAAGAACGGGTCCTTTCTCGAGAAGGAGTTTCTCTCGAAAGAATTGAGTGGGAGGAAGATAGAACTTGATGAGGTTGTTGAACCTCTACTTCAACCAGAAAGTGGTGCAACACAGAAAAGATGTTTTCTGTGGAGCCTTCGTCTGTTGAATAGGAAGTTAATGATACTGATCATGAAGCTTCAGATCAAGTTGCTATCGAACCTCGTAGGTCGACAAGGATATGTACTACTCCTGAGTGGTACGGTAATCCTGTCTTAGATATCATGTTGTTAGACAACAATGAACCTACGAGCTATGGAGAAGCGATGGTGGGCCCGTATTCCGACAAATGGTTAGAAGCCATGAAATCCGAGATAGGATCCATATATCAGAACAAAGTATGGACTTTGGTGGACTTGCCCGATGATCGGCAAGCCATTGAGATAAATGGATCTTTAAGAAGAAGACAGACGTGGGCGGTAATGTTACCGTCTATGAAGCTCGACTTGTGGGAAAGAGTCTTTTCACAAGTTCAAGGAGTTGACTACGATGAGAATTTCTCACCCGTAGCGATGCTTAAGTTTGTCGGAATCATGTTAGCATTAGCTGTATTTTTTGATTATGAAATCTTACAGATCGATGTCAAAACAAGTTTTCTTACCAAGTTTTCGTAAGAAAAGTTGTATGTGATACAATAAAAGGTTTTGTCGATCCTAAGGATGCTAAAAGGTATGCTGGCTCCACCAATCCTTCCATGGACTAGAGCAAGCATCTCGGAGTCGGAATATATGCTTTGATGGAGTGATCAAAGCTTTTAAGTTTATACAATGTTTGCTAGAAACTTGTATTTACAATAAAGTGAGTGGGAGCACTACAACATTTCTGATAAGTATATGTGGATGACATATTGTTGATCCGAAATAATGTAGAATTTCTGGAAAGCATAAACGGTTGTTTGAAGAGTGTTTTTCAAAGGAAGACCTGGATAAAGCTGCTTACACATTGGGCATCAAGATCTATAGAGATAGATCAAAATGCCTGATGATACTTTCAAAGAACGCACACCTTGATATGTTTTGAAGGAGTTCAGAATAGATCAGTCAAAGAAGGGGTTCTTACCTGAGTTGTAAGGTGTGAAGTTGAGTAAGACTCAAAGCTTGACCACGGCAGAAGAAAGAAGAAGGACGAAGGTCGTCCCCTATGCTCTTGTCATAGGCTCTATACGGTATGCCATGCTGAAGTACAACACCTAATGTGTGCCTTGCCACATGTCTGGCAAGAGGGTACAATGGTGATCTAGGACTGGATCACCAGATAGTAGTCGAAATTATCCTTAGAGGAATAAGGAAATGTTTCTCGGTTATGGAGGTGATAAAGAGTTCGACATAAAGAGTTATGTTGATGCAAGCTTAACACCTATCTGGATAGCTCTGAGTAGAGATACCGGATATGTATACTGGAGCAATAATTTGGAATAGCTCCAAGTGGAACGTGGTAGCAGCATCTACGATATAAAGTTTTGCGAAATACATAGGGACCTGAATATGGCAAGACCCGTTGACTACAACCTCTCTCACAAGCATAACATGATCAAACCCAGAACTCATTGAGTGTTAATCACATAGTGATGTGAACTAGATTATTGAGTCTAGTAAACTCTTTGGATGTTGGTCACATGGCGATGTGACCTATGAGTGTTAATCACATGGCGATGTGAACTAGATTATTGACTCTAGTGCAAGTGGGAGACTGTTGGAAATATGCCCTAGAGGCAATAATAAATTAGTTATTATTATATCATATTTCATTCTTCATGATAATCGTTTATTATCCATGCTAGAATTGTATTGATAGGAAACTCAGATACATGTGTGGATAAATGGACAACACCATGTCCCTAGTAAGCCTCTAGTTGACTAGCTCGTTGATCAATAGATGGTTACGGTTTCCTGACCATGGACATTGGATGTCGTTGATAACGGGATCACATCATTAGGAGAATGGTGTGATGGACAAGACCCAATCCTAAGCCTAGCACATAGATCGTGCAGTTCGTATGCTAAAGCTTTTCTAATGTCAAGTATCATTTCCTTAGACCATGAGATTGTGCAACTCCCGGATACCGTAGGAATGCTTTGGGTGTACCAAACGTCACAATGTGACTAGGTGGCTATAAAGGTTCACTACAGGTATCTCCGAAAGTGTCTGTTGGGTTGGCACGAATCGAGACTGGGATTTGTCACTCCGTCAAATGGAGAGGTATCTCTGGGCCCACTCGGTAGGACATCATCATAATGTGCACAATGTGACCAAGGAGTTTATCACGGGATGATGTGTTACGGAACGAGTAAAGAGACTTGCCAGTAACGAGATTGAACAAGGTATCGGATACCGACGATCGAATCTCGGGCAATTACAATACCGCTGGACAAAGGGAATTGTATACGGGATTGATTGAATCCTCGACATCGTGGTTCATCCGATGAGATCATCGTGGAACATGTGGGAGCCAACATGGGTATCTAGATCCCGCTGTTGGTTATTGGCCGGAGAGTTGTCTCGGTCATGTCTGCATGGTTCCCGAACCCGTAGGGTCTACACACTTATGGTTCGGTGACGCTAGAGTTGTTATGGGAAATAGTATGTGGTTACCGAAGGTTGTTCGGAGTCCCGGATGAGATCCCGGACATGACGAGGAGCTCTGAAATGGTCCAGAGGTGAAGATCGGTATATTGGACGAAGGGTATTGGAGTCCGGAATTGTTCCGGGGGTACCAGGTGATGACCAGCGTGTCCGAAAGGGATTTCGGAGGCCCCGGCAAGCGTTGGGGGGCCCTATGGGCCAAGGGGAGAGGGCACATCAGCCCACTAAGGGGCTGAGCGCCCCTCCCACCCCATCTCACGTAACCAGGAAAGGTGGGGGCGCCACCCCTAGGGCAGCCTATTGGAAATATGCCCCAGAGGCAATAATAAATTGATTATTATTATATTTCCTTGTTCATGATAATCGTTTGTTATCCATGCTAGAATTGTATTGATAGGAAACTCAGATACATGTGTTGATACATAGACAACACCATGTCCCTAGTAAGCCTCTAGTTGACTAGCTCGTTGATCAATAGATGGTTATAGTTTCCTGACCATGGACATTGGATGTCATTGATAAAGGGATCACATCATTAGGAGAATGATGTGATGGACAAGACCCAATCCTAAGCCTAGCACAAGATCGTGTAGTTCGTTTGCTAAAGCTTTTCTAATGTCAAGTATCATTTCCTTAGACCATGAGATTATGCAACTCCCGGATACCGTAGGAGTGCTTTGGGTGTGCCAAACGTCACAACGTAACTGGGTGACTATAAAGGTGCACTACGGGTGTCTCCGAAAGTGTCTGTTGGGTTGGCACGAATCGAGACTGGGATTTGTCACTCCGTGTGACGGAGAGGTATCTCTGGGCCCACTCGGTAGGACATCATCATAATGTGCACAATGTGATCAAGGAGTTGATCACGGGATGATGTGTTACGGAACAAGTAAAGAGACTTGCCGGTAACGAGATTGAACAAGGTATCGGGATACCGACGATCGAATCTCGGGCAAGTATCGTACCGATAGACAAAGGGAATTGTATACGGGATTGATTAAGTCCTTGACATCGTGGTTCATCCGATGAGATCATCGTGGAGCATGTGGGAGCCAACATGGGTATCCAGATCCCGCTATTGGTTATTGACCGGAGAGTCGTCTCGGTCATGTCTGCATGTCTCCCGAACCCGTAGGGTCTACACACTTAAGGTTCGATGACGCTAGGGTTATAAAGGAAGTTTGTATGTGGTTACCGTATGTTGTTCGGAGTCCCGGATGAGATCCCGGACGTCACGAGGAGTTCCGGAATGGTCCGGAGGTAAAGATTTATATATGGGAAGTCCTGTTTTGGTCACCGGAAAAGTTTCGGGTTTTATCGGTAACGTGCCGGGACCACCGGGAGGGTCCCAGGGGTCCACCAAGTGGGGCCACCAGCCCCGGAGGCTTGCATGGGCCAAGAGTGGGAAGGGACCAGCCCCTGAGTGGGCTGGTGCGCCTCCCACAAAGCCCAAGGCGCAAGGAAGAGGGGAAGGGGGCAAACCCTAGGGCAGATGGGCCCTAAGGCCCACCCTGGTGCGCCTCCCCCTCTCCCCTCCACTTGGCCGCCACCCATAGATGGGATTGGGGCTGGCCACCGCCCCTAGGTGGAACCCTAGGTGGGGCGCACCCCTTCCCTCTCCCCTATATATACTTGAGCACTTGGAGGGGCTGCCGGTAGATGAGTTCTTGACCTCTACCTAGTGCAGCCCTACCTCTCTTTCTCCTCATATCTCGCGGAGCTTGGCGAAGTCCTGCTGGATCACCACGCTCCTCCACCACCACCACGCCGTTGTGCTGCTGCTGGTGGAGTCTTCCCCAACCTCTCCTTCTCCCCTTGCTGGATCAAGGTGTAGGAGACGTCACCGGGCTGTACGTGTGTTGAACACGGAGGTGCCGTCCGTTCGGCACTAGGATCATCGGTGATTTGGATCACGACGAGTACGACTCCATCAACCCTGTTCTCTTGAACGCTTCCGCTTAGCGATCTACAAGGGTATGTAGATGCACTCTCCTTCCCTCGTTGTTGGTTTCTCCATAGATAGATCTTGGTGACACGTAGGAAAATTTTGAATTTCTGCTACGTTCCCCAACAGTGGCATCATGAGCTAGGTCTATTGCGTAGATTCTATGCACGAGTAGAACACAAAGTAGTTGTGGGCGTTGATTTTGTTCAATATGCTTACCGTTACTAGTCCAATCTTGATTCGGCGGCATCATGGGATGAAGCGGCCCGGACCAACCTTACACGTACGCTTACGTGAGACCGGTCCCACCGACTGACATGCACTAGTTGCATAAGGTGGCTGGCGGGTGTCTGTCTCTCCCACTTTAGTTGGATCGGATTCGATGAACAGGGTCCTTATGAAGGGTAAATAGAAATTGGCAATTCACGTTGTGGTTTTGGCGTAGGTAAGAAACGTTCTTGCTAGAAACCCATAGCAGCCACGTAAAACATGCAAACAACAATTAGAGGACGTCTAACTTGTTTTTGCAGGGTATGCTATGTGATGTGATATGGCCAAGAAGAATGTGATGAATGATTGTGATGTATGAGATTGATCATGTTCTTGTAATAGGAATCACGACTTGCATGTCGATGACTATGACAACCGGCAAGAGCCATAGGAGTTGTCTTTATTTATTGTATGACCTGCGTGTCATTGAACAACGCCATGTAATTACTTTACTTTATTGCTAACCGTTAGCTGTAGTAGTAGAAGTAATAGTTGGCGAGACAACTTCATGAAGACACGATGATGGAGATCATGGTGTCATGCCGGTGACGATGATGATCATGGAGCCCCGAAGATGGAGATCAAAAGGAGCAATATGATATTGGCCATATCATGTCACTATTTGATTGCATGTGATGTTTATCATGTTTTTGCATCTTATTTACTTAGAACGATGGTAGTAAATAAGATGATCCCTCATTAAAATTTCAAGAAAGTGTTCCCCCTAACTGTGCACCATTGCGAAAGTTCATCGTTTCGAAGCACCACGTGATGATCGGGTGTGATAGATTATTACGTTCACATACAACGGGTGTAAGCTAGATTTACACACGCGAAACACTTAGGTTGACTTGACGAGCCTAGCATGTACAGACATGGCCTCGGAACACAAGAGGCCGAAAGGTCGAGCATGAGTCGTATAGAAGATACGATCAACATGAAGATGTTCACCAATGATGACTAGTCCGTCTCACGTGATGATCGGACACGGCCTAGTTGAATCGGATCATGTAATCACTTAGATGACTAGAGGGATGTCTATCTGAGTGGGAGTTCATAAGATGAACTTGTTTATCCTGAACATAGTCAAAAGGATTTTGCAAATTATGTCGTAGCTCGCGCTTTAGTTCTACTGTTTAGATATGTTCCTAGAGAAAATTTAGTTGAAAGATGATAGTAGCAATTACGCGGACTAGATCCGTAAACTGAGGATTGTCCTCATTGCTTCATAGAAGGCTTATGTCCTTAATGCACCGCTCAGTGTGCTAAACCTTGAATGTTGTCTGTGGATGTTGCGAACATCTGACATACACATTTTGATAACTACGTGATAGTTTAGTTAAACGGTTTAGAGTTGAGGTACCGAAGACGTTTTTGAAACGTCGCGAAACATATGAGATGTTTCGAGGGCTGAAATTGGAATTTCAGGCTCGTGCCCACGTCAAGAGGTATAAGACCTCCAACGATTTTCTTAGCCTGAAACTAAGGGAGAAAAGCTCAATTGTTGAGCTTGTGCTTAGATTGTTTGAGTACAACAATCGCTTGAATCGAGTGGGAGTTGATCTTCCAGATGAGATAGTGATGTTTCTCCGAAGTCATTACCACCAAGCTGCTAGAGCTTCATGATGAACTATGATATATCAGGGACATATATGATGATCCTTGAGATATTCGCGATGTTTGACACCACAAAAGTAGAAATCAAGAAGGAGCATCAATTGTTGATGGTTGGTGAAACCACTAGTTTCAAGAAGGGCAAGGGCAAGAAGGGATACTTCATGAAACGGCAAATCAGCTGCTGCTCTAGTGAAGAAACCCAAGGTTGAACCCAAACCCGAGACTAAGTGCTTCTATAATAAGAGGAACAGCCATTGGAGCAGAATTACCCTAGATACTTGGTAGATGAGAAGGCTGGCAAGGTCGATAGAAGTATATTGGATATACATTGTGTTAATGTGTACTTTACTAGTACTCCTAGTAGCACCATGGTATTAGATACCGGTTCGGTTGCTAAGTGTTAGTAAACTCGAAATAAAAGACTGCAGAGTAAACGGAGACTAGCTAAAGGTGAGCTGGCGATATGTGTTGGAAGTTTTTCCAAGCTTGATGTGATCAAGCATCGCACGCTCCCTCTACCATCGAGATTGGTGTTTGTGATGAGCATAGACATGACTGGATTATGTCTATCGCAATACGGTTATTAATTTAAGGAGAATAATGGTTACTCTGTTTATTTGAATAATACCTTCAATGGTCTTGCACCTAAAATGAATGGTTTATTGAATCTCGATCGTAGTGATACACATATTCATGCCAAAAGATATAAGATAGTAATGATAGTACCACCTACTTGTGGCACTGCCACGTAAGTCATATCGGTATAAAACGCATGAAGAAGCTCCATGTTGATGGATCTTTGGGCTCACTCATTTTTGAAAAGTTTGAGACATGCGAACCATGTCTATTGGTGTATATGCATGAAGAAACTCCATGCAAATGGACCGTTTGGACTCACTTGATTTTGAATCACTTGAGACATGAAATGCATACCACATGGGCAAGATGACTGAAAGCCTCAATTTCAGTAAAATGGAACTAGAAAGCAACTTGTTGGAAGTAATACATTTTGATGTGTGCAGTCCAATGAGTGATGAGGCGTGTAGTGGATATCGTTATGTTCTTACTTCATAGATGATTTGAGTAGATGTTGAGTATATTTACTTGATGAATCACGAGTCTGAATTATTGAAAGGTTCAAGTAATCTCAGGGTGAAGTTGAAAGATCATCGTGACAAGAGGATAAAAGATCTATGATATGATCATAGAGATAAATATCTGAATTATGAGTTTGGCACAGAATTAAGACATTGTCGAAATTGTTTCACAACTAATACAGCCTGGAACACCATAGTGTGATGGTGTGTCCGAACATCATAACTGCACCCTATTGGATATGATGCATACCATGATGTCTCTTATCGAATTACCACGATAGTTTGTGGGTTAGGCATTAGAGACAACCACATTCACTTTAAATAGGGCACCACGCAATTCCGATGAGATGACACTGTATGAACTATGGTTTAGAGAAACCTAAGCTGTCATTTCTTAAAAGTTTGGGGCTGCGACGCTTATGTGAAAAAGTTTCAGGCTGATAAGCTCGAACCCAAAGCAGATAAATGCATCTTCATAGGACACCCAAAACAGTTGGGTATACCTCCTGTCTCAGATCCGAGAGCAATAAGGGATTGTTTCTAGAATCAGGTCCTTTCTCGAGGAAAAGTTTCTCTCGAAAGAATTGAGTGGGAGGATGGTGGAGACTTGATGAGGTTATTGAACCGTCTCTTCAACTAGTGTGTGGCAGGGCACAGGAAGTTGTTCCTGTGGCACCTACACCAATTGAAGTGGAAGCTTATGATAGTGATCATGAAACTTCAGATCAAGTCACTACCAAACCTCGTGGGATGACAAGGATGCGTACTACTTCAGAGTGGTACGTAATCCTGTCTTGGAAGTCATGTTGCTAGACGACAATGAACCTACGAGCTATGGAGAAGCGATGGTAGGCCTGGATTCCAAAATGGCTCGAGGCCATATAATCCGAGAGAGGATCCATATATGAAAACAAAGTGTAGACTTTGGAAGAACTACTTGATGGTCGTAAGGCTGTTAGGTACATATGGATTTTAAAAGGAAGACGGACAATGATGGTAAGTATCACCATTAAGAAAGCTCGACTTGTCGTTAAGATGTTTTCCGACAAGTTCAAGGAGTTGACTACGATGAGACTTTCTCACTCGTAGCGATGCTAAGAGTCTGTTGGAATTATATTAGCGATTACTGCATTATTTATGAAATCTTGCAGATAGGATGTCAAAACATTGTTTCCTCAATGATTTTCTTGAGGAAAGGTTGTATGTGATACAACCGGAAGGTTTTGTCAATCCTGAAAGATGCTAATAAGTATGCAAAGCTCCAGCAATCCTTCTAAGGACTGGAGTAAGCATCTCGGAGTTGGAATATATGCTTTGATGAGATGATCAAAGATTTTGGGTGTATACAAAGTTTATGAGAAACTTGTATTTC
Source organism: Triticum monococcum (assembly GCA_034509565.1). Taxonomy (NCBI): domain Eukaryota; kingdom Viridiplantae; phylum Streptophyta; class Magnoliopsida; order Poales; family Poaceae; genus Triticum; species Triticum monococcum. Next base: position 370,292,362 of record CM067845.1, read on the forward strand.
CAAAGAAGTGAGTGGGAGCACTATAGAATTTCTGATGAGTATATGTTGTTAACATATTGTTGATCGGAAATGATGTAGAATTTCTGGAAAGCATATAGGGTTATTTGGAAAGTGTTTTTCAATGGAAAGCCTGGATTAAGCTACTTGAACATTGAGCATCAAGATCTATAAGGATAGATCAAAACGCTTAATGGTACTTTCAAATGAGCACATACCTTGACATGATCTTGAAGGTGTTCAAGATGGATCAGTCAAAGAAGGAGTTCTTCCCTGAGTTGTAAGGTATGAAGTTAAGACTTAAAGCTCGACCACGGCAGAAGAAAGAGGAAGGATGAAGGTCGTCCCCTATGCTTTTGTCATAGGCTCTCTACAGTATGCTATGATGTGTGCCGCACCTGAAGTGTGCCTTGCCATGAGTCAGTCAAGGGGTACAATAGTAATCCAAGAATGGATCACAGGACAGCGGTCAAAGTTATCCTTAGTAACTAGTGGACTAAGGAATTTTCTCGATTATGGAGGTGGTAAAAGAGTTTGTCGTAAAGGGTTATGCCGATGCAAACTTCGACACTAATCCAGATTATTCTGAGTAGTAGACTGGATTCGTATAGTAGAACAGTTATTTGGAATAGCTCCAAATAGAACGTGGTAGCTGCATCTAGGAGATGACATAGAGATTTGTAAAGCACACACGGATCTGAAAGATTCAGACCCGTTGACTATAACATCTCTCACAACCATAACATGATCAAACCCAGAACACATCGAGTGTTAATCACATGGTCATGTGAACTAGATTATTGACTCTAGTAAACTCTTTGGGTGTTAGTCACATGGGGATGTGACCTTGAGTGTTTATCACATATCGATGTGAACTGGATTATTGACTCTAGTGCAAGGCGCAAGGAAGAGGGGAAGGGGCAAACCCTAGGGCAGATGGGCCCTAAGGCCCACCCTGGTGCGCCTCCCCCTCTCCCCTCCACTTGGCCACCACCCATAGATGGGATTGGGGCTGGCCACCGCCCCTAGGTGGAACCCTAGGTGGGGCGCACCCCTTCCCTCTCCCCTATATATACTTGAGCACTTGGAGGGGCTGCCGGTAGATGAGTTCTTGACCTCTCCCTAGCGCAGCCCTACCTCTCTTTCTCCTCATATCTCGCGGAGCTTGGCGAAGCCCTGCTGGATCACCACGCTCCTCCACCACCACCACGCCGTTCTGCTACTGCTGGATGGAGTCTTCCCCAACCTCTCCTTCTCCCCTTGCTGGATCAAGGCGTAGGAGGCGTCACCGGGCTGTACGTGTGTTGAACACGGAGGTGCCATCTGTTCGGCACTAGGATCATCGGTGATTTGGATCACGACGAGTACGACTCCATCAACCCCGTTCTCTTGAACGCTTTCGCTTAGCAATCTACAAGGGTATGTAGATGCACTCTCCTTCCCTCGTTGCTGGTTTCTCCATAGATAGATCTTGGTGACACGTAGGAAAATTTTGAATTTCTGCTACGTTCCCCAACACAACCGCCCCTCCCAGCTTGGGGGGCAAGTTTCCTAGGGGGTGGGGGCGCCCAAACCCATCTAGGGTTTCCCCTGTGGCCGCCGCCCCTCCCCTAGGGAACCCTAGGGCGCCTCCCCCTCCTCCCTTCCTCCTATATATAGTGAGGGAGAGAGAGGGCAGCCGCACCCCTTCCCCTGGCGCAGCCCTCTTCCTCCTCCAACACCTCATCCTCCTCCGTAGTGCTTGGCGAAGCCCTGCCGGAGAACCACGAGCTCCATCACCACCAGGCCGTCATGCTGTCGGAGTTTTCCCTCAACTTCTCCTCTCACCTTGCTGGATCAAGAAGGAGGAGACGTCTCCCAACCGTACGTGTGTTGAACGCAGAGGTGCCGTCCGTTCGGCGCTAGGATCATCGGTGATTTGGATCACGACGAGTACGACTCCATCAACCCCGTTCACTTGAACGCTTCCGCTTAGTGATCTACAAGGGTATGTAGATGCACTCTCCTTCCCCTCGTTGCTAGATTACTCCATAGATTGATCATGGTGATGCGTAGAAAATTTTAAATTTCTGCTACGATCCCCGACAGCCATCCGTAGAACCATCGGCAGGGCAGAATAAGCGAAGAAAATCAGGCCCCGGCAAGTACTTTCCCGCCGAGCTCCCAGGAGCTGCTGGCAAGGATTTTTCCGGGGACGCCAAGCTCACCGGGGAGCGACAGGCTCCGGCAGGGCCTCAAGCCCTTGCCGTAGAGACTATTGCTTCCATGGTAGAAGACATGCCTCTAGTCCTTTCCGTCGAGCCTCAGGCTCCGGCATGGGCACAACACACCATTCAGTTCCTCCAAATAGGGGAACTCCCTGAGGAACAGGAAGAAGCAGGGAAAGTAGCCCGTCGGTCTAGCATGTACGAATTCGTGGATGATGTCCTATATAGGAAAAGACCGAACAACGTGAAATTGAAGTGCATTCCCCAGGAGGGCGGACTGGAGTTGTTGGTAGAGATACATGGAGGCATATGTGGCTCTCACATAGGATCAAGAGCCCTTGCCGGCAAAGCATTCCGGCAAGGTTTCTTTTGGCCCACTGCTCTCCAGGATGCAATTGCACTAGTTACCCAGTGTGAAGCGTGTCAGTTCCATTCAAAGAAACTCCATCAACCAGCCCAAGCTCTTCAGACTATCCCTCTTTCCTGGGCATTTTCGGTCTCAGGGTTCGACATACTGGCCCCTTTCCCTGTGTTTGTCGGGGGCTTTGAGTACTTGTACATTGCGATCGACAAGTTCACAAAGTGGCCAGAAGTGGAAGCAGTGAGAAAGGTGATAGCACAATCAGCCGTCAAGTTCTTCAAGGGACTAGTTTCTCATTTTGGTGTGCCTAATAGAGTCATCACCGACAACGGAACGCAGTTCACAAGCCGCACCTTCATGCAATACATCCAAGACCTAGGCAGCAAAATATGTTTTCCTTCCGTTGCACACCCACGAAGCAACGGCCAGGCGGAAAGGGCAAATGCTGAAATGTTGCGAGGCCTCAAGATGAGGACTTTTGACAGGCTACACAAGTGTGGAAGACACTGGATTGACGAGTTATCCGTGCTTCTTTGGTCAATCAGGACAATGCCAAATTGAGCCACCGGCCAGACGCCCTTCTCCCTCGTGTACGGGGCAGAAGCAGTTCTCCCCAAAGAACTCACATACGGATCACCTCGAGTGCTTGCTTATGATGAGCTTGAGCAAGAGGAGTTGCGGCAACATGACGCTACGCTCCTTGAGGAAGATTGTCTTTAGGCTGCTGTGCGAGCTGCATCCTACCAGCAAGCTTTGCGTCACTTCCATAGCAGCAAGGTTCATGCCCGAAGCTTTGAGGTAGGTGACGTTGTTCTTTGGCGCGTTCGGTCGGCCAAGAATTCCAACAAGTTGACGCCGAAGTGGGAAGGCCCTTATCGGGTAATACGAGTCACCAGGCCCGGCGCAGTCCGCCTGGAGACCGAAGAAGGTATCCCAGTGAGAAACTCCTGGAACATCAAACATCTTCGCAAGTTTTACCCGTAAGGCGAGGTTGCCGCCCCCCCCCCCCCCGGCTGACCACCTTTTGTACAAGCCTTGTCGGCAAGGCATGTAACCCTTTGTACAAAGCCAGGCGCAGACCCTGAGCAACAGATGAATAAACGAAGTGCTGGCGCCCTAAGAATTAGCATGCACGTTAGGTTGAGCTTCTCTCTAATAGGGTCGATAGTGCTTAACGACAACTAACCCCTAGCATAGAGGTCGAGTGTGTGTCTTTTTGTCCCTTCCAATCCTCTTTGGTTCGTAGGCTGCACGGGCGCTTCAGCGGAACTTTTTGGAGGAAAGGAGACAAACTGACACCCCAACCCCGGCAAGCCAAGGCTACCAGGGGCAGCAGATTCAGGTAAGTCTTGTTTTCCCCGCTGCGTACTTCCATATGAAACTAGAACGTACGAAACTTCACTCGATCCCATGCCACCGTGCTCCCTCCTTTCAATGCCCAAAAACCCTTTGGGGCTGGAATTTGGTTGTAGTTGCGCTAGAAGGGGGAGGGATGAAGGGCCTAATCCTACTTTGCCCTACCTCCGATAAGGGTGTGAGCGTAGTCGTGGTATGAAGCGGGAAGACGGCAAGGCTTGTTGTCGGGTGGCATTGTTTACTTAAAAAGATAACAAGGACTCGTTCCTTGGTGTGAGCCTCGCTCACACACAAAAGAACCCGACAAACACCCTTTTCTTCATTAATACGTTGATTAACAAGTACAGTTCATACGAAATGTAAGCATAAGCAAGGGGTTATAAAGTTTAAATTCAACAAATGCCCGCGGGCTTAAGATCTAAAAAGATAAGATGCTCGTAATCCCTTTCTTGTCCCTCTCCTCAGAAAGCGGATCAAGATAGCAGGAGGGCAAAAAGGGCACCTAGGCAAGGTGCGCGCAGTAGAAGACACCAAGAAAACATCCTGGTGGCCATCCGGAAGAGGGCTGGTGATGATGATGCTAGGGGAGGAGCCGAAAGATGATGCAACAGACCGGCAATACGAGACAAAGGCGTCGATGCCATCATAATCCGACTTGACGACCCGCCACCCGCCTTCTTCGTCTTCTCCCGCCTTCCAGCTCCAGCCGCCAGAAGCAGCAACCCCGAGAAGTTCAAGGAGCTCGCTTGAGAAGCCACCACCAAGAACTGCCCCCCCCCCTGCAAATTGCTCTGCTGGGGAGAAGACCAGGTGAAGATGATGGTGCTGCCGGCGTCGCCTAGTGACGATGCACCCGACGTCTAGTCGGACCCGTCCCTTTCTTCCTCCCCATCGGTCTCCTCCTCATCACTATCGCTCGAGGAGGAGCTTTCGTCGTCAGTCGAGCTCTCTGCGCAGCACGCTAACCAGATTCCTGAGCACACAAAAACCTTGACGGAGAGCAGGTCAGCCTCCACTAATTTGAAGTGGAGGATGTGCCCCTTCATCAGGCTGTGGGCGCGTGCGAAGGTTTTCCAACCATGATGAAGAAGCATTACATGAGGGGTGGGGAACTCTAGGTTCACCCACATGTCACCATTGCAACAACCCCTCATATGAAGCCTCAAACTCGGCGGCTGGTCAACCTCCAGCACCCTCGCGAACAGCTCGGGAAGGCGAAGATGGCTACATGGCGGTTCGTGCAGCTACAAGATAAACTCCAGCACCGTGTCTCCGACATGACCACTTGATGGAGCAGGAGGAGACGGCAGCAACGCAGGTGCTCCACTTCCACGTCCACTTCTGCCTCGACCACCTCACCGACCGCGACCCCGTCCAGCACCTACGCCTTTGGCGCTTGGCTCTTCCTTAACCACCACGGCTCTCTGGCGAGAGGAAGATCTAGTCGCCTCCGCAGGGGGGCGGCCGCAACCACGCTCTCTCAGCATGATGGTGGATGAAGAACGAAGAAGAAGAGAAGACATGAAGGGATACCCCTCCTTCTTCTCCCGGTCCCCCTTTTATAGCCAAACAGGAAGGGCTAGGGGATGGCTCTATACCTTCTCCGAAGGGCCCCCTTCGATTCCAACTCATTAAGGTCATTGGCAACGAGCGGAGTCGTCGACCGCCCTCCCCGCGCCAATCGAAGGCGGATGGGTATCTGCCACAGCATGCCTTTCCATATCCCACACGTCCTCTACCTACCCCATGCCATGCATGCGGCGTATGTGGTGAAAAAGGCGGGCGTAATGGGAAGCGTGAAACAGCAATTACCATGTCGTGAATAAAGGCCCCTCACGGGCCGCTGCGAGGACGACAAACGAGAAGATTACCGCAATTATCCCCTGCCATGCGTGCCCATGCAATGTTTGGGCCTGGTCCAACGATGCTCTATGCCCGTGTGTGGCCCAGGCCCGGGGGCTCCTGTCGGTGTACTAAAGTTTGGGCCCTTTGGTACCCCTTACTTGTGCACGGGCAGTTGTAGGCGCACCTGTGGCACGGCTTGATGGGGGAAGCTGGAGGCTGGAAACAAGATCAATAGAGAAGCAGCCAAGCCAGAGACCAGAGAGTAGAAGACGAGCTGGACCCCGGCAAGATCCTTGCCGGGACGGCTTGTGAGACCCCAACAAGGTCCTTGCCGGGACGCCTTGCGAAGCACTGACAAAACCACCACCCTTGAGGTTGGGAGCTCTGACACCATTGACAATGTCGAGACCAAGACCCAGGGTGCATGCATAGTGGCATACAGATCTTTATGAAGACTAAAATATGAAGTTCCCAGCAAGGTCCTTGCCAGGGACGATGGCGAGGCCCCGTCAAGACCCTCGCCGGGGACGGTCGCAAAGCCACGACAAGACTCGGCCGCACAGACACCACTCTGGCGTGATGGCTGGCCTGCCAGCCTAGCAAGCACCTACGTGGTGGCATGCAGATCTTCTTGAAGACCCTGCCACCTCTCCAGCGCAGCAGCTGGCCAACCAACTTGGCATTGCATCCCTCGTCGGCCTGGATGCGTGTCGAGACGGAGCGGGGCGGCAATGGATGGGGCGGGCTCTATTCCCGTCCCCGATAAAGCTAAGGGGCACGTAAGCAGCGCATTTAATGCGTTTGTCCTAAGACTCCGATGATAAACATAGACACTATAGCTACTTTACACCTCATGTATGCCACTGTGGCCACCCCTTGGACATATAAAAGGAGGCCCATGGCGTACTGGAGGAGGAATCGGACTTTTGAACCTCACGGCGCAGCTTGCATGCATAGCAGGGAGCCGAAGCTCAAGAACACAGAATATACACTCAAGCAGGACTAGTGTTTTATGCTGCTCAGTGGCCCAAACCTGGGTAAAAATCCATCGTGTTGATCATTAGATGTGCTCTTTGTCCACCCCTCTTCCCTGCCAAACCTTAGAAGGGATCCACATGATCCCGTAGGTGTCGTTTCCACCGACACATGGAGCGTCATTTTTTTAATAGGATTTTCTTGATGTTATTTAGAATAAAGTTTTTTATCTTTTCTTTCAATAAAAATGTCAAGGATAGCCTTCGCCATGCTTAGTTTGCAAGTATATGAGTTGATGTCTCAAAAAAAAGTTGCATGCTATTGCGTAAATTCTCCAGAAAATTCAGAATGTGATAAAATGTTGAAATTTTGAAAAAATGAGCTACGATCAATTTTATACAGTGTGGTAAATTTTCATACTTTGTTGAGTTAAATTAGAATGGATTTTCCTTAATCCTTTACAGGCTGTAAAGTTTTTACAGATTGTTGTTACGATTGGATTGTTTGCATATGTTTGCTTGTTTAATGATTCTATTTGAGGATAGGAGGATTAAATATCCAGAGGCATTTAGTATGCAATGTCAAATTATAATTTTAATGATTTTATACAGTAGAGAATGATAAGGTTTTTCATTGATTTATACTAACTTATCTCATGAGTTCTTATTGAGTTTTGTGTGGATGAAGTTTTTAAGAAATAGGGAAACCCTGATATGAGAGGAATTAAGGAGACACAAGAGCTCAAGATTGGGGTTGCCCAAGGCATCCCTAGTTAATATTTCAATAAGTCTCAAGCATCTAAGCTTTGGGATGCCTCGGTTGGCATCCCACCTTTCTTCTTCAACAATGATCGGTCAATTTTGGTTGAGCCTAAGTTTTTGCTTCTTCACATGATATGTGCTATCCTTGGAATGTCATTTTATTTTGTTTTGTTTTGCTTGCTTCTTCACATGATATGTGCTATCCTTGGAATCTAACTTTTTTGAGAGAGACTTCACGTAGCTACTTAATTATTTGATTACTCATTGATCTTCAATTATATGAGTAAATGGTTGAATGAACTAAATATCATAAATATGAAATTATATATGTTTCATATGCTTATCCCATGGGGAGTAATGACTTCACATATAAGAAGTATAGGTGGTAAAATTTATTGAAAGTTAGCAAACACAGCATTGGTCACTTGAACAATTCATGAAAGCATATTGAAGGAAGAGAGATTTCACATATAAATATACTATCTTGGACATCTTCTATGATTGTGAGCCCCATTAATTATTTTCAAACTTGAGCAAATTAGTTGAAGTTGGACAAGGAAGACAATGTAATGAGTTACGTTTGGGTATATTTGTATAGAAGTTATATTGTTATGGATCCTCCAACATGTGTTGCTTGCTTAGGATCTTTTGCTAGCCAAAAATTTGCACTAAGTAGAGATACTACTTGTGCATCCAGAAACCCTTAAACCTAGTTTCTTGCCATAAGTGTCCTCCATATCTACCTATGGATTGAATAATATCCTTCAAGTAAGTTGTCATTGGTGCAAAAAGCAATAAAAATTGCTCTAAATATGTATGATCTTTTATCGTAAGGGAAAATAAGTGTTGTACGAACTTGTGATAGTAAAGAAATAAAAGCGATGGGCCGCATAATAAAGGTTGTTATCACAAAGGGCAATATAACGTGATGTTCCTTTGCATCAAGTGCTTGCACATCCAAAAATAAAAGCGCATGACAACATATGCTTCCGTCTGCGAAGGGCCTAAATTTTACTTTTATGTATTTACTTTTATGCAAGAGTCAATAGTATTCCTTCTCCTTTCAACCACAATTATTCTCTAGTTGGCAAGTATCATGTGGTGGGGAAAGATCCAAGCATATATGGCCATTCAAATATATTTGATCATGAATTATTATTGTTGACAATTATCTATATGATAGATAAGTTGGGAGGAAAAACATTAAGCCCCTATCTTTCTTTGTGTGCGATGGATGCTATTTGTTCTAAAAATATGCCTTGACTGTCAGCAATCATGGAAGACTATATGATAGTTCATTATGTGGAATTTGCTAAATAAAAGCTCTTACATAGACCCTTCCTGAAAATAAGATGAATTACAATTGTTTGATGACTGAGAACATAGTTTGTTAGTTTTCAAGAAAGTTTATGGTCTATACTTTACCATGTGAATAGCTTGCTACTTGATCATGAGAAGTTTTATGAGATGAGCCACTGTTTATGATATATAATGATGCTAGAAAAAGTGTTTGGTACTATCATTGATCAAACTTATGTACTATTCTAGCATTCACACTTCGTAATTTTTTATCATTTACCTACTCGAGGACGAGCAGGAATTAAGCTTGGGGATGTGGATATGTCTCCAACGTATCTATAATATGTGAAGTATTTATTCCATGTTTACAAAAAATTTATATGCATTTGGTATGATTTGAATAGAACTAACCCGGACTAACAATGTTTTCCGCAGAACTACCGTGGTGTCATTTTTTGTGCAGACATAAAACTTATCGGAATGGGCAGAAAATTTATGGTGATTTTTTGTGGACGAAAAGAGACCCCTGAAGCTTCGTGGGAGGACCAGAAGACCCACGAGGGCACGACAAGATTGCTAGGCGCGCCCTACCCCCAGGTTGCTTGGAGCGAGCTTGTCGCTGCCTCGTGGACCCCCTTGACGTGAGACCGACGCCAAAAATTCCTATAAATACCCAAACCCCCAGAAAGAACCCTAGATGAGAAGTTCCACCACCGCAAGCCTATGTATCCATGAAAACTCAATCGGGACCCTATTCCGGCACCGTGCCGAAGGGGGAAATCATCACCGGAGGCCATCTTCATCATCCCGATGCCAACCATGTGAAGGAAATATGCCCTAGAGGCAATAATAAAGTTATTATTTATTTCCTTATATCATGATAAATGTTTATTATTCATGCTAGAATTGTATAACCGGAAACATAATACATGTGTGAATACATAGACAAACAGAGTGTCACTAGTATGCCTCTACTTGACTAGCTCGTTAATCAAAGATGGTTATGTTTCCTAACCATGAACAAAGAGTTGTTATTTGATTAACGAGGTCACATCATTAGTTGAATGATCTGATTGACATGACCATTTCATTAGCTTAGCACCCGATCGTTTAGTATGTTGCTATTGCTTTCTTCATGACTTATACATGTTCCTATGACTATGAGATTATGCAACTCCCGTTTGCCGGAGGAACACTTTGGGTGCTACCAAACGTCACAACGTAACTGGGTGATTATAAAGGAGTACTACAGGTGTCTCCAATGGTAGATGTTGGGTTGGCATATTTCGAGATTAGAATTTGTCACTCCGATTGTCGGAGAGGTATCTCTGGGCCCTCTCGGTAATACACATCACATAAGCCTTGCAAGCATTATAACTAAGATGTTAGTTGTGAGATGATGTATTACGGAACGAGTAAAGAGACTTGCCGGTGACGAGATTGAAGTAGGTATTGGATATCGACGATCGAATCTCGGGCAAGTAACATACCGATGACAAAGGGAACAACGTATGTTGTTATGCGGTCTGACCGATAAAGATCTTCGTAGAATATGTAGGAGCCAATATGGGCTTCCAGGACCCGCTATTGGTTATTGACTGGAGACGTGTCTCGGTCATGTCTACATTGTTCTCGAACCGTAGGGTCCGCACGCTTAACGTTACGATGACAGTTATTATGAGTTTATGCATTTTGATGTACCGAAGGTTGTTCGGAGTCCCGGATGTGATCACGGACATGACGAGGAGTCTCAAAATGGTCGAGACATAAAGATTGATATATTGGAAGCCTATGTTTGGACATCGGAAGTGTTCCGGGTAAAATCGGGATTTTACCGGATTACCGGGATGGTTACCGGAACCCCCCGGGAGCCAAATGGGCCTACATGGGCTTTAGTGGAAAGGTGAAAGGGCAGCCCACAAGGGCTGTGCGCCTCCCCCCTCCCCCTAGTCCTATTAGGACTAGGAGAAGGGGCCGGCCACCCTCTCCCTCTCTCCCCCTTTGGGGAATCCTATTAGGAATAGGATTGGGGGGAGTCCTACTCCCGGTAGGAGTAGGACTCCTCCTGCGCCTCCTAGCTTGGCCGGCCAGCCCTCCCCCTCTCATCCTTTATATACGGGGGCAGGGGACACCCCATGACACACAAGTTGATCCTTGAGATCGTTCCTTAGCCGTGTGCGGTGCCCCCTGCCACCAAATTCCACCTCGATCATACCGTTGTAGTGCTTAGGCGAAGCCCTGCGTCGGTAGTACATCAAGATCGTCACCACGCCGTCGTGCTAACGGAACTCTTCCTCGACGCTTTGCTGGATCGGAGCCCGAGGATCGTCATCGAGCTAAACATGTGCTAAGAACTCGGAGGTGCCGGAGTAACGGTGCTTGGATCGGTCGGATCAGGAAGACGTACGACTACTTCCTCTACGTTGTGTGATCGCTTCTACAGTCGGTCTGCGTTGGTGCGTAGACAACACTCTCCCCTCTCGTTGCTATGCATCACCATGATCTTGCGTGTGCGTAGGAAATTTTTTGAAATTACTACGTTACCCAACAGTGGCATCCGAGCCTAGGTTTTATGGTTTGATGTTATTTGCACGAGTAGAACACAAGTGAGTTGTGGGCGATACAAGTCATACTGCCTACCAGCATGTCATACTTTGGTTCGGCGGTATTGTTGGACGAGACGACCCGGACCAACCTTACGCGTACGCTTACGCGAGACCGGTTCCCTCGACGTGCTTTGCACATAGATGGCTTGTGGGCGACTGTCTCTCCAACTTTAGTTGAACCAAGTGTGGCTACGCCCGGTCCTTGAGAAGGTTAAAACGGAGTCTATTTGACAAACTATCGTTGTGGTTTTGATGCGTAGGTGAGATGAGTTCTTGCTTAAGCCCGTAGCAGCCACGTAAAACTTGCAACAACAAAGTAGAGGACGTCTAACTTGTTTTTGCAGGGCATGTTGTGATGTGATATGGTCAAGGCATGATGCTAAATTTTATTGTATGAGATGATCATGTTGTGTAACCAAGTTATCGGCAACTGGCAGGAGCCATATGGTTGTCTCTTTATTGTATGCAATGCAATCGCGATGTAATGCTTTACTTTATCACTAAGCGGTAGCGATAGTCGTGGAAGCATAAGATTGGCGAGACGACAACGATGCTACGATGGAGATCAAGGTGTCGCGCCGGTGACGATGGTGATCATGACGGTGCTTCAGAGATGGAGATCACAAGCACAAGATGATGATGGCCATATCATATCACTTATATTGATTGCATGTGATGTTTATCTTTTTATGCATCTTATCTTGCTTTGAATGACGGTAGCATTATAAGATGATCTCTCACTAAATTATCAAGAAGTGTTCTCCCTGAGTATGCACCGTTGCCAAAGTTCGTCGTGCCCAGACACCACGTGATGATCGGGTGTGATAAGCTCTACGTCCATCTACAACGGGTGCAAGCCAGTTTTTGCACACGCAGAATACTCAGGTTAAACTTGACGAGCCTAGCATATGCAGATATGGCCTCGGAACACGGAGACCGAAAGGTCGAGCGTGAATCATATAGTAGATATGATCAACATAACAATGTTCACCATTGAAAACTACTCCATCTCACGTGATGATCGGTTATGGTTTAGTTGATTTGGATCACGTGATCACTTAGAGGATTAGAGGGATGTCTATCTAAGTGGGAGTTCTTAAGTAATATGATTAAATTGAACTTAAATTTATCATGAACTTAGTCCTGGTAGTATTTTGCAAATTATGTTGTAGATCAATAGCTCGCGTTGTTGCTTCCCTGTCTTTATTTTTGATATGTTCCTAGAGAAAATTGTGTTGAAAGATGTTAGTAGCAATGATGAGGATTGGATCCGTGATCTGAGGTTTATCCTCATTGCTGCACAGAAGAATTATGTCCTTGATGCACCGCTAGGTGACAGACCTATTGCAGGAGCAGATGCAGACGTTATGAACGTTTGGCTAGCTCAATATGATGACTACTTGATAGTTTAGTGCACCATGCTTAATGGCTTAGAATCGGGACTTCAAAGACGTTTTGAACGTCATGGACCATATGAGATGTTCCAGGAGTTGAAGTTAATATTTCAAGCAAATACCCGAGTTGAGAGATATGAAGTCTCCAACAAGTTCTATAGCTAAAAGATGGAGGAGAATCGCTCAACTAGTGAGCATGTGCTCAGATTGTCTGGGTACTACAATCGCTTGAATCAAGTGGGAGTTAATCTTCCAGATAAGATAGTGATTGACAGAATTCTCTAGTCACCATGACCAAGTTAGTAGAACTTCGTGATGAACTATAGTATGCAAGGGATGACGAAAACGACTCCCGAGTTTTTCATGAAGATGAAATCGATGAAGGTAGAAATCAAGAAAAACATCAAGTGTTGATGGTAGACAAGACCACTAGTTTCAAGAAAAGGGCAGAGGGAAGAAGGGGAACTTCAAAAAGAACAGCAAGCGAGTTGCTGCTCAAGTGAAGAAGCCCAAGTCTGGACCTAAGCCTGAGACTGAGTGCTTCTACTGCAAAGGGACTGGTCACTGGAAGCGGAACTACCCCAAGTAATTGGCGGATAAGAAGGATGGCAAAGTGAACATAAGTATATTTGATATACATGTTATTGATGTGTACTTTACTAGTGTTTATAGCAAACCCTCAGTATTTGATACTAGTTCAGTTGCTAAGATTAGTAACTCGAAACGGGAGTTGCAGAATAAACAGAGACTAGTTAAGGGTGAAGTGACGATGTGTGTTGGAAGTGGTTCCAAGATTGATATGATCATCATCGCACACTCCCTATAATTTCGGGATTAGTGTTGAACCTAAATAAGTGTTATTTGGTGTTTGCGTTGAGCATGAATATGATTTGATCATGTTTATTGTAAAACGGTTATTCATTTAAGGAAGAGAATAAATTGTTGTTCTGTTTACATGAATAAAACCTTATATGGTTACACACCCAATGAAAATAGTTCGTTGGACCTTGATCATAGTGATACACATAATCATAATATTGAAACCAAAAGCTAATAATGATAGTGCAACTTATTTGTAGCACTGCCGTTTAGGTCATATTGGTGTAAAGCGCATGAAGAAACTCCATGCCGATGGGCTTTTGGAATCACTTGATTATGAATCAGTTGATGCTTGCGAACCATGCCTCATGGGCAAGATGACTAAGACTCTGTTCTTCGGAACAATGGAGCGAGCAACAGATTTGATGGAAATCATACATACTGATGTATGTGGTCCGATGAATATTGAGGCTCGCGACAGGTATCATTATTTTCTGATCTTCACAGATGATTTGAGCAGATATGAGTATATCTACTTGATGAAACTTAAGTCTGAAACATTTGAAAAGTTCAAAGAATTTCAGAGTGAAGTGAAAAATCATCGTAACAAGAAAATAAAGTTTCTATGATCTGATCGTAGAGAAGAGTATTTGTGTTACGAGTTTGGCCTTCAGTTAAAAACAATGTGAAATAGTTTCACTACTCACGCCACAAGGAACACCATAGTGTAATGGTGTGTCCGAACGTCATAACCGTACTTTATTAGATATAGTGCGATCTATGATGTCTCTTACCGATCTACCACTATCGTTTTGGGGTTATGCATTAGAGACAGCTGCATTCACGTTAAAAAAGGGCACCATCTAAGTCCGTTGAGACGACACAATCTGAACTGTGGTTTAGCAAGAAACCAAAGTAGTCATTTCTTAAAGTTTGGAGTTGCGATGCTTATATGAAAAAGTTTCATCTCGATAAGCTCAAACTCAAATCGGAGAAATATGTCTTCATAGGATACCCAAAGGAGACTGTTGGGTACACCTTCTATCATAGATCCGAAGGCAAGACATTCGTTGCTAAGAATGGATCATTTCTAGAGAAGGAGTTTCTCTCGAAAGAAGTGAGTGGGAGGAAAGTAGAACTTGACGAGGTAACTATACCTGCTCCCTTATTGGAAAATAGTACATCACAGAAAACTGTTTCTGCGACACCTATACCAATTAGTGAGGAAGCTAATGATGATGATCATGAAACTTCAGGACAAGATACTACTGAACCTCGTAGATCAACCAGAGTGAGATCCGCACCAGAGTGGTACGGTAATCCAATTCTGGAAGTCATGCTACTAGATCATGATGAACCTACGAACTATGAGGAAGCGATGATGAGCCCAGATTCCGCGAAATGGTTTGAGGCCATGAAATCTGAGATATGATCCATGTATGAGAACAAAGTATGGACTTTGATGGATTTGCCCAATGATCGGCAAGCCATAGAAAATAAATGGATCTTCAAGAGGAAGACGGACATTGATAGTAGTCTTACTATCTACAAAGCTAGAATTGTCGCAAAAGGTTTTCGACAAGTTCAAAGTGTTGACTACGATGAGAGTTTCTCACCCGTATCTATGCTTAAGTCTGTCCGAATCATGTTAGCAATTGCCGCATTTTATGAAATCTGGCAAATGGATAAACAAAACTGCATTCCTTAATGGATTTCTTAAAGAAGAGTTGTATATGATGCAACCAGTAGGTTTTGTCAATCCTAAAGGTGGTAACAAAATATGCAAGCTCCAGCGATTCATCTATGGACTGGTGCAAGCATCTCCGAGTTGGAATACACGCTTTGATAAGTTGATCAAAGCATATAGTTTTATACAGACTTGTGGTGAAGCCTGTACTTACAAGAAAGTGAGTGGGAGCACTACAACATTTCTGATAAAGTATATGTGAATGACATATTGTTGATCGGAAATAATGTAGAATTATTCTGTAAAGCATAAAGGAGTGTTTGAAAGGAGTTTTTCAAAGAAAGACTTCGGTGAAGCTGCTTACATATTGAGCTTCAAGATCTATAGAGATAGATCAAGACGCTTGATAAGTTTTTTCAATGAGTACATACCTTGACAAGATTTTGAAGTAGTTCAAAATGGAGCAGTCAAAGAAAGAGTTCTTGCCTGTATTACAAGGTGTGAAGTTGAGTAAGACTCAAAGCCCGACCACGGCAGAAGATAGAAAGAGAATGAAAGTCATTCCCTATGCCTTGGCCATAGGTTCTATAAAGTATGTATGCTGTATACCAGATCTATTGTATACCCTGCATTGATTTGGCAAGGGAGTACAATAGTGATCTAGGAGTAGATCACTGGACAGCGGTCAGAATTATCCTTAGTGAAATAAGGATATGTTTCTCGATTATGGACGTGACAAAAAGGTTCGTCGTAAAGGGTTACGTCGATGCAAGTTTTTGACACTGATCCAGATGAATCTAAAGTCTCAATCTGGATACATATTGAAAGTGGGAGCAATTAGCTAGAGTAGCTCCGTGTAGAGCATTGTAGACATAGAACTTGCAAAATACTTACGAATCTGAATGTGACAGACCCGTTGACTAAAATTATCTCACAAGCAAAACATGATCACACCTTAGTACTCTTTGGATGTTCATCACATAGATATGTGAACTAGATTACTGACTCTAGTAAACCCTTTGAGTGTTGGTCACATGACGATGTGAACTATGGGTGTTAATCACATGGTGATGTGAACTATTGCTGTTAAATCACATGGCGATGTGAACTAGATTATTGACTCTAGTGCAAGTGGGAGACTGAAGGAAATATGCCCTAGAGGCAATAATAAAGTTATTATTTATTTCCTTATATCATGATAAATGTTTATTATTCATGCTAGAATTGTATTAACCGGAAACATAATACATGTGTGAATACATAGACAAACAGAGTGTCACTAGTATGCCTCTACTTGACTAGCTCGTTAATCAAAGATGGTTATGTTTCCTAACCATGAACAAAGAGTTGTTATTTGATTAACAAGGTCACATCATTAGTTGAATGATCTCATTGACATGACCCATTTCATTAGCTTAGCACCCGATCGTTTAGTATGTTGCTATTGCTTTCTTCATGACTTATACATGTTCCTATGACTATGAGATTAGGCAACTCCCGTTTGCCGGAGGAACACTTTGGGTGCTACCAAACGTCACAACGTAACTGGGTGATTATAAAGGAGTACTACAGGTGTCTCCAATGGTAGATGTTGGGTTGGCATATTTCGAGATTAGAATTTGTCACTCCGATTGTCGGAGAGGTATCTCTGGGCCCTCTCGGTAATACACATCACATAAGCCTTGCAAGCATTATAACTAAGATGTTAGTTGTGAGATGATGTATTACCGAGAGGGCCCAGAGATACCTCTCCCCCTAGCCGGCCGAACCCCCTCCCCTGGTCCTTTATATACGGGGGCAGGGGGCACCCCAAGACACACAACTTGATCCTTGAGATCTTTCCTTAGCCGTGTGCGGTGCCCCCTGCCACCAAATTCCACCTCGATCGTACCGTTGTAGTGCTTAGGCGAAGCCCTGCGTCGGTAGTACATCAAGATCGTCATCACGCCGTCGTGCTGACGGAACTCTTCCTCGACGCTTTGCTGGATCGGAGCCCGAGGAACGTCATCGAGCTGAACGTGTGCTAAGAACTCGGAGGTGCCGGAGTAACGGTACTTGGATCGGTCGGATCGGGAAGAAGACGTACGACTACTTCCTCTACGTTGTGTGATCGCTTCCGCAGTCGGTCTGCGTTGGTACGTAGACAACACTCTCCCCTCTCGTTGCTATGCATCACCATGATCTTGCGTGTGCGTAGGAAATTTTTTGAAATTACTACGTTACCCAACACCATGATGAGGAGGGAGTAGTCCACCATCGGGGCTGAGGGTATATACTAGTAGCTATGTGTTTGATCTCTCTCTCTCTCTCTCTCTCTCGTTTTCTTGATTTGGCACGATCTTGATGTACCGCGATCTTTGTTAATATAGTTGGATCATATGGTGTTTCCCCCTCTCTATCTTGTTGTGATGAATTGAGTTTTACCTTTTAGGTTTCACTATTATCGGATTGAATACTTTTATGGATTTGAGAACACTTGGTGTATGTCTTCCCTATGAATACCCATGGTGATAATGGGGTATCATATTGATTCACTTTATGTATGTTTTGGCACTCAACTCGTGGATTCCCGAGGTGACATTGGGGTAATCTATGCATAGGGGTTGATGCACATTTTCGTCCTTGTTTCTCTGGTAGAAATCTTGGGGCACTCTTTGAGGTTATTTGTATTGGATTGAATATTATGAATCTAAAGTTGTGTGATGCATATCGTATACTTGACCCACAGATACTTGTGGTGACATTGGAGTATCTAGGTGACATTAGGGTTGATTGATGTGTTTTCATATGGTGTTATTTTAGTACGAACTCTAGGGTTGTTTGTGACACTTATAGGCATAACTCAAAAGATTGATCGGAAAGAATAACTTTGAGGTGGTTTCGTACCCTACAAACAATTTCTTCTTATGTTCTCTGCTAGATAAAAACTTTGGAGTGACTCTTTGTCGCATGTTGAGGGATTTCCATATGATTTAATTATGTTTGCACTATTGAGAGATTGCACTAGTGAAAGTATGAACCATAGGCCTTGTTTCTAAGCATTACAATACCGTTTGTGCTCCGTTTTATCATTTGCTACCTTGTTGTTTTTTAATTTTCAGGTTACAAAAACCTATATCTACTATCCATACTACACTTTTATCATCATCTCTTCATCGAACTAGTGCGCACCTATACAATTTACCATTGCATTTGGTGTGTTGGGGACACAAGAAATTTCTTGTATTTGATTGCAGGGTTGTTTAAGAGAGACCATCTTCATCCTACACCTCCCATGGATTGATAAACCTTAGGTCATCCACTTGAGGGAAAAATTCTACTGTCCGACAAAATTCTAGGCTTGGAGGCCCAACACGAGTCTACAAGAATAAAGTTGCGTAGTAGACATCACCTGTGCATGCAGTTATGCATTCGTCCTTGAACCTATATTTGTGATAAACATGGTTTGATATGAAATAAGTGATTGCCTACTTTCAAATTCAAAATCTGTGAATTTTAAATGCAGGGATTAAATTAGGGATAAATGTCAAAATCTTTGAATTTTAAATGAATGGATTAAATTAGCGATATGCTCTACAGGCCAGTACTCTACACACGGATTGTGAAAGCAAAACGTCTGTGATAAACGTCAAGATGACACATGTTCCTCAGATCCAGTACATGTGGGAAGAATGTCTACTACACATATGATCAGCCAAGAAAAAATGTGTGAGATTAACGAAAATAACGCACACAGTTCCTTCTTATTAAATGTTTGCGGAAGTCACCTTATCACACATGCTTGGCAATTATGGAATGTTTATGATGTCGTGCACATAGTAAATGTTTGCTCATAGAAGAACATGTGCGATAGACCTTCATCCGCCGCGGGTACGACGAATGAATCATGTGGGATATATTCAAGCTTCGCATATAGTTTTATAGGGACGAGTGTATGCACTCTTACATCAAATCGCATATAGTCAAGGAAAAGTAAATGTGCGTGATTTTCTGCTTATCATACATGTTTTATAATCATGAACTGTTTGTGATGGGGGGCGCATCATAAACGTAGCACCACAGAATACCGATGGCGATGGTAATATGAGCACAAACGAGTAGCAAGGATGGAGCATTTGGGATATTCGACATATCACAAACAGTTGTCTAAAGACTCGCGTGTGGGATAGATGTCGGCATCTGATAACCCACAAGTATAGGGGATCGCAACAGTTTTCGAGGGTAGAGTATTCAACCCAAATTTATTGATTCGACACAAGGAGAGCCGAAGAATATTCTCAAGTATTAGGAGTTGATTTGTCAATTCAACCACACCTGGAAACTTAATATCTGCAACAAAGTGTTTAGTAGCAAAGTAATATGATAGTAGTGGTAACGGTGGCAAAAAGTAACGGTAGCAAAAGTAATTTTTTTGGGTTTTATAGTGATGGTAACAGTAGCAACGGAAAAGTAAATAAGCGAAGAACAATATATGAAAATCTCGTAGGCAATGGATCGGTGATGGAGAATTATGTCGGATGCGATCGATCATGCAACAATTATAACATAGGATGACACAGAACTAGCTCTAGTTCATCAATGTAATGTAGGCATGTATCCCGAATATAATCATACGTGCTTATGGAAAAGAACTTGCATGACATCATTTGTCCTACCCTCCCGTGGCAGCGGGGTCCTATTGGAAACTAAGGGATATTAAGGCCTCCTTTTCATAGAGTACCGGACCAAAGCATTAACACAGAGTGAATACAGGAACTCCTCAAACTGCGGTCATCACTGGTAATGATCCCGATTATTGTCACTTCGGGGTTAACGGACCATAACACATAATAGGTGTCTATAGACTTGCAAGATAGGATCAAGAACTCTCATATATTGATGAAAACATAATAGGTTCAGATCTGAAATCATGGCACTCGGACCCTAGTGACAAGCATTAAGCATAGCAAAGTCATAGCAACATCAATCTCAGAACATAGTGGATACTAGGGATCAAACCCTAACAAAACTAACTCGATTACATGATAAATCTCATCCAACCCATCACAGTCCAGCAAGCCTACAATGGAATTACTCACGCACGATGGTGAGCATCATGAAATTGGTGATGGAGGAAGGTTGATGATGACGATGGCGATGGATTCCCCTCTCTGGGGCCCCGAACGGACTCCAGATCAGCCCTCCCGAGAGAGTTTAGGGCTTGGTGGCGGCTCCTTATCGTAAAATGCGATGAATCCTTCTCCCTATTTTTTTCTCCCCGAACACGAATATATGGAGTTGGAGTTGAGGTCGGTGGAGCGTCAGGGGGCCCACGAGGCAGGGGCGCGCCCCCCACCCTCGTGGATAGGGTGTGGGCCCCCTGACGTGGATTCTTCTTCCAGTATTTTTTATATATTCCAAAAATAATCTCCGTTGATTTTCAAGTCATTCCGAGAACTTTTATTTCTGCACAAAAATAACACCATGGCAATTCTGCTGAAAATAGCATCAGTCTGTGTTAGTTCCATTCAAATCATACAAGTTAGAGTCCAAAACAAGGACAAAAGTGTTTGGAAAAGTAGATACGACGGAGACGTATCAACTCCCACAAGCTTAAACCTTTGCTTGTCCTCAAGCAATTCAGTTGATAAACTGAAAGTGATAAAGAAAAACTTTTACAAACTCCGTTTGCCCTTGTTGTTGTAAATATGTAAAGCCAGCATTCAGGTTTTCAGCATAGATTATGAACTAACCATAGTCACAATAACATTTAGGTCTCATGTTTACTCATATCAATGGCATAATTAGCTAGCGAGCAATAATAACAAATCTCGGATGACAACACTTTCTCAAAACAACCATGATATGATATAACAAGATGGTATCTCGGTAGCCCTTTCTGAGACCGCAAAACATAAATGCAGAGCACCTTTAAAGATCAAGGACTGACTAGACATTGTAATTCATGGTAAAAGAGATCCAGTCACAGTCATACTCAATGTAAACTAACAGTAATGGATGCAAATGACAGCGGTGCTCTCCAACTGGTGCTTTTTAATAAGAGGATGATGACTCAACATAAAAGTAAATATATAAGCCCTTCGCATAGGGAAGCAGGGATTTGTAGAGGTGCCAGAGATCGATTTTGAAATAGATATGAATAATATTTTGAGCGGTATACTTTCATTGTCAACATAACAACCGAGAGATCTCGATATCTTCCATGCTACACACATTATAGGCGGTTCCCAAGCAGAATGGTAAAGTTTATACTCCCCCATCACCAACAAGCATCAATCTATGGCTTGCCCGAAACAACGGGTACCTCCAACTAACAACAAACCTGGGGGAGTTTTGTTTGCAATTATTTTGATTTGATTTGAGCATGGGACTGGGCATCCCGGTGACCAGCCATTTTCTCATGAATGAGGAGCGGAGTCCACTCCTCTTGAGAATAACCCGCCTAGCAGTGAGGATACAGACAGCCCTAGTTGATACACGAGCTATTCGAGCGTACAAAACAGAATGTTTATTTGAAGGTTTAGAGTTTGGCACATACAAATTTACTTGGAATGGCAGGTAGATACCGTATCTAGGTAGGTATGGTGGACTCATATGGAATAACTTTGGGGTTTACGGAATTGGATGCACAAGCAGTATTCCCGCTTAGTACAAATGAAGGCTAGAAAAAGACTGGGAAGCGACCAGCTAGAGAGCGACAATAGTCATGAACATGCATTAAAATTAATCGACATCGAATGCAAGCATGAGTAGTATATAATGCACCATGAACATAAATATCGTAGATGCTATGTTGATTTTGTTTCAACTACATGCGTGAGCATGTTCCAAGTCAAGCCACTCGAATCGTTCAAAGGAGGATACCACCCTATCATACCACATCACAACCATTTTAATAGCATGTTGGCACGCAAGTTAAACCATTATAAACTCCTAGATAATTAAGCATGGCATAAGCAACTGCAATCTCTAATTGTCATTGCAAATATGTTTCTTTCATAATAGGCTGAATTAGGAACGATGAACTAATCATATTTACAAAAAACAAGAGAGATCGAGTTCATACCAGCTTTTCTTATCTCAATAAGTTCATCATATATCGCCATTATTGCCTTTCACTTGCACGACCGAACGGTGTGGATAATAATAATAGTGCACGTGCATTGGACTAAGCTGGAATCTGCAAGCATTCAATTCAAGAGAGAAGCAAGATAATATGGGCTCTTTGTTAGACCAACAACAATGCGTATGAGAGCCACTCAACATTTTCATTATGGTATTCTCCTCTCGAACCCCAAAGAAAAGAAACAAAACTATTTACACGGGAAAGCTCCCAACAAGCAAAAGAAGAACGAGAAATCTTTTTGGGTTTTCTTTTTAATTACTACTACAAGCATGGAAAGTAAACTAACTAAAAGCTACAACTATTTTTTTGTTTTTCTTAAGGTTTATTAACGCATACAAGAAGAATGCTAAAAAAGAAATAAACTATCATGGATGATACAATGAAAAAGTATGAGCATCGACAACTAGCATGAGTGTGTGAACATGAATGTAATGTCGGCGAGAGATACGTACTCCCCCAAGCTTAGGCTTTTGGCCTAAGTTGGTCTATGCCAATGGATCAAAACTTTAGCCGGGGTCGTACTGAGAAGGGTCCTCAGATTGCCACTAGCTGGCGATCTCCTCCGGGTTCCACTGATAAACAGACTGACGGTGAGGGTCAGATTGTGGGTCCGTCTCTGCAGCTGACATCTGGTTCTGGTAGGCAAGAATGTCCTCCGGCAGAACAAGGTACTTTCCTGAAAATATGTCAAACAAAGAAGGCGCGGGCAAGGTAATAAACTCACAATGATTTTTGTTAAATATCAATTTGTATTTGAGTGTCTTATTCCTATCCTTAACAATAAACTCATGTGCTACCATACTTTTATAACCTAGAGCAATAGGAGGCAACAACTTTTCCTCTTTCTCATAATGCCTGATAGGTATGTTAAAGTGTGCAGCAAGGCGTAAGGCAAAGATGCCTCCGAGGATGGGGCCCTTAGTACGGTTTAGATTTAACCGTCTAGCAACAATAGCTTCTAAGATGAAAGTAGTATCATTAAACAAGGCATGGCGCAAAATAGCAATATCCGGTGCACTAAGGTTTCCACAGTTCCCACGACCAATTAGGCATCTACTAGCAAATATTGCAAAGTAACGTAGAACGGTAAAATGTATACTAGTAATTCTTGCCTCAGAAACTTTCCTCGTTTCCCCTATGGCAATCATATCAATAAATCCCTCCACATCATCACGATGTGGTTTCTCTATGCTGCCCTCAAAGCGTATCAAACAAACTCGGCAAAAATCATAAAGTGACATCTCCTTATGCACATCATATAAATAAAATTCCATCGATGGTGGTGATCTCCTAGCATGGAAATGAAAATTTTGCACAAAGAATTGGTGAGTAAGAGATACTATTCACGCTAGTCATGGAGGAAGGAGGTGAGGCCTGCATTCTCAGCCAAATGATGAAAATCTTCATGAATCCCGGCCTCTTTCAAGAACTCATCACAAGGCCATTCACATGGCTGAACCTCCGCAGTATGAGGGAGATTATACTTGGGCCTCTTATCCTCCTCACTTTGCTTATCCTTCGAGCTTCGGCTCGATGAGCCCCTCAAAAATCTCATCATCTTTTTCTAAAAATTTCTAAAAATTTTAGTAACTTAAAATAAAAGTGAACCAAACTCAACAAAATTGATAGCAACTACTCCTACAAGCTAGAGGCTATATCATGCATTAAAACTACTTTTGACCATATAAATTTGACATGCAAGCTCAAGAACAGGGTCACCTAAGAAGCAAAAATTTGCAATGAATAAAGCACTAGAACAAAAACTAAATGGACCATTGGAGGAGTCACATCCCAAAGAACAATCCCCCAAAGCAGTTTTGTGAATGGAGCTTTGAGCAAGGAGATCGAAAAATGGCAGCAAGATGAGCAAGAACTCAGGTTTGACTTGGTTGGTGATTTTTTTTGGGAGGAAGAAGGAGTGTGTGGTG
Source organism: Triticum monococcum (assembly GCA_034509565.1). NCBI lineage: Eukaryota > Viridiplantae > Streptophyta > Magnoliopsida > Poales > Poaceae > Triticum > Triticum monococcum. Next base: position 370,316,723 of record CM067845.1, read on the forward strand.
GCTGGAATAAGTGGAGGGGATCCACGTGGGGTCCACGAGGCAGGGGTGCGCCCAGGGGGTGGGCTCGCCCTCCACCCTCGTGGGCACGTGGCTGCTCCCCCTGCTGTGTTTTCAGTGCTAGATATTCTCAAATATTCTAGAAAAAATCATATTTAAATTCCAGGGCATTTGGAGAATTTTTATTTTTGGGGTATTTTTTATTGCATGGATAATTCAGAAAACAGACACAAAAATACTACTTTTGCTTTATTTAATATAAATAACAGAAAGTAAAAAGAGGGTACAGAGAGTTGTGTTTTCTAACTTCATCCATCTCATGCTCATCAAAAGGAATCCACTAACAAGGTTGATCAAGTCTTGTTAACAAACTCATTTCGAATAACATGAAACTGGAGAATTTTCGAATAACACTAGGTTACCTCAATGGGGATATGCATGTCCCCAACAATAAGAATATCATATTTCTTCTTGACAGTAGGAAGAGGAAATTCAAAACCTCCAATAGTGATTGTTGAAAATTTTCCAATAGAATTGATACTGTGGACTTGAGGTTGTTTCCTCAGAAAGTGTACCGTATGCTCATTACCATTAAAATGAAAAATGACATTGCCTTTGGTGCAATCAATAATAGCCCCTGCAGTATTCAAAAAGGGTCTTCCAAGAATAATAGACATACTATCATCCTCAGGAATATCAAGAATAACAAAGTCCGTTAAAATAGTAATGTTTGCAACCACAACAGGCACATCCTCACAAATACCGACATGTATAGCAGTTGATTTATCAACCATTTGCAAAGATATTTTAGTAGGTGTCAACTTATTCAAATCAAGTCTATGATATAAAAAGAGAGGCATAACACTAGCACCGGCTCCAGGATCACATAAAGCAGTTTTAACATAGTTTCTTTTAATGGAGCAAGGTATAGTTGGTACTCCGAGGTCTCCAAGTTTCTTTGGTATTCCACCCTTAAAAGTATAATTAGCAAGCATGGTGGAAATTTTAGCTTCCGGAATATTTCTTTTATTTGTAACAATATCCTTCATGTACTTAGCATAAGGATTCATTTTAAGCATATCAGTTAAACGCATATGCAAAAAGATAGGTCTAATCATTTCAGCAAAGCGCTCAAAATCATCATCATCCTTTTTCTTTGATGGTTTAGGAGGAAAAGGCATGGGTTTCTGAACCCATGTTTCTCTTTCTTTACCGTGCTTCCTAGCAACAAAGTCTCTCTTCTCATAACGTTGATTCTTTGATTGTGGGTTATCAAGATCAACAGCAGGTTCAATCTCTACATCATTATCATTGCTAGGTTGAGCATCAACATGAACATCATCATTAAAATTATCACTAGGTTCATGTTCATTACCGGATTGTGTTTCAGCATCAGAAATAGAAATATCATTGGGATTCTCAGGTGTGTCAACAACAGGTTCTCTAGAAGCATGCAAATTCCTATCATTTTTCTTTTTCTTCCTCTTAGAAGGACTAGGTGCATCTACATTAGTTCTGTGAGAATCTTGCTCAGTTATCTTAGGATGGACCTCACGATACAAAGGTTCCTGAGTCATTTTACCACCTCCAGTCATAACTCTAGAATCATTATCATTTTTCTTATTATTTAATTCATTGAGCAAATCATTTTGAGCTTTAAGTACTTGTTCTACTTGAGTGGTAACCATAGAAGCATGTTTACTAATAAGTTTAAGTTCACCTTTAACATTAGCAATATAATCACCCAAGTGTTCAAGCATATCAGCATTGTGTTTCAATTGTCTACCAACATAAGCATTGAAGTTTTCTTGTTTAACCATAAAGTCATCAAACTCATCCAAGCATTTGCTAGCAAACTTAGTAAATGGAATTTCACATTTATCAAATATGTAGAGAGAATTTACCTTTACTACCTGTGCCAGGTTATCAAGACCATGTATTTCTTCAACAAGCGGGAATTAAGACCATGTATTTCTTCAATAGGTGGTAAATTCTTAACATCTTCAGTTTTAATACCTTTTCATTTCATAGATTTCTTTGCCTCTTGCATATCTTCAGGACTGAGAAATAGAATACCCCTTTTCTTCGGAGTTGGCTTAGGAGTTGGTTCAGGAAGTGTCCAATTATTTTCATTAGTCAACATATTATTCAATAACAATTCAGCTTGATCAACAGTTCTTTCCCTGAAAACACAACCAACACAACTATCCAGGTGGTCTCTGGAAGCATCGGTTAGACCATTATAAAAGATATCAAGTATTTCATTTTTCTTGAGAGGATGATCAGGCAAAGCATTAAGTAATTGAAGAAGCCTCCCCAAAGCTTGTGGGAGACTCTCTTCTTCAATTTGCACAAAATGATATGTTTCCCTTAAAGCAGCTTGTTTCTTATGAGCGGGAAATATTTAGCAGAGAAGTAATAAATCATATCCTGGGAACTACGCACACAACCAGGATCAAGAGAATTAAACCATGTCTTAGCATCACCCTTTAATGAGAACGGGAACAACTTAAGGATAAAGTAATAGCGAGTTTTCTCATCATGAGTAAACAGGGTGGCTATATCATTTAATTTAGTAAGATGTGCCACAACAGTTTCAGATTCATAGCCATAAAAAGGATCAGATTCAACCAAAGTAATTAACTCAGGATCAACAGAGAAATCATAATCCTTATCTGTAATAAAGATAGGTAAAGTAGCAAAAGCAGGGTCATATTTCATTCTAGCATTCAAAGACTTTTCTTTAAGCTTAGCTAATAATTTCTTAAGATCAGATCTATCATTGCAAGCTAAGAAGTCTGTAGCAGTTTCTTCATCCATAACATAACCCTTAGGCACAACAGGCAATTCATATCTAGGGGGAGAATCTTCATCATCACTTTCATCAATATTATCAGTTTCAATAATTTCATTCTCTCTAGCCCTGGCAAGTTGTTCATCAAGACATTCACCTAGTGGCACAGTATTATCAAGCATAGAAGTAGTTTCATCATAAATATCATGCAAAGCAGAAGTGGCATCATCAATAACATGTGACCTATCAGAATCAATAGCATGTGTAGGTGTCGCAAGTTTACTCATAATAGAAGGTGAATCAAGTGCAGAGCTAGATGGCAGTTCCTTACCTCCCCTCGTAGTTGAGGGATAGATCTTGGTTCTTTCATCTTTCAAGTTCTTCATAGTGATAAGCAGATATAAATCCCAAGTGACTTAAAGAATAGAGCTATGCTCCCCGGCAACGGCGCTAGAAAATAGTCTTGATAACCCACAACTATAGGGGGTCGCAACAGTTTTCGAGGGTAGAGTATTCAACCCAAATCTATTGATTCGACACAAGGGGAGCCAAGGAATATTCTCAAGTATTAGCAGCTGAGTTGTCAATTCAACCACACTTGGAAACTTAATATCTACAGCAAAGTGTTTAGTAGCAAAGTAATATGATAGTAGTGCTAACGGTGGCAAAAAGTAATGGTAGCAAAAGTAACATTTTGGGGTTTTATAGTGATGGTAACAGTAGCAACGGAAAAGTAAATAAGCGAAGAACAATATATGAAAAGCTCATAGGCAATGGATCGGTGATGGAGAATTATGTCGGATGCGATCGATCATGCAACAATTATAACATAGGGTGAAACAAAACTAGCTCCAGTTAATCAATGTAATGTAGGCATGTATTCCGAATATAGTCATACGTGCTTATGAAAAAAGAACTTGCATGACATCTTTTGTCCTACCCTCCCATGGCAGCGGGGTCCTATTGGAAACTAAGGGACATTAAGGCCTCCTTTTCATAGAGTACCGGACCAAAGCATTAACACATAGTGAATACATGAACTCCTCAAACTACGGTCATCACCGGTAATGATCTCAATTATTGTCACTTCAGGGTTAACGGATCATAACACATAATAGGTGACTATAGATTTGCAAGATAGGATCAAGAACTCGCATATATTGATGAAAACATAATAGGTTCAGATCTGAAATCGTGGCACTCGGGCCCCAGTGACAAGCATTAAGCATAGCAAAGTCATAGCAACATCAATCTCAGAACATAGTGGATACTAGGGATCAAACCCTAACAAAACTAACTCAATTACATGATAAATCTCATCCAACCCATCACCGTCCAGCAAGCCTATGATGGAATTACTCACGCACGGCGGTGAGCATCATGAAATTGGTGATGGAGGAAGGTTGATGATGACGATGTCAATGGATTTCCCTCTTCGGAGCCCCGAACGGACTCCAGATCAGCCCTCCCGAGAGAGTTTAGGGCTTGGTAGCGGCTCCATATCGTAAAACGCGATGAATCCTTCTCCCTGATTTTTTTTCTCCCCGAACACGAATATATGGAATTGGAGTTGAGGTCGGTGGAGCGTCAGGGGGCCCACGAGGTAGGGCGCGTGCCCAGGGGGTAGGCGCGCCCCCACCTTCGTGGACAGGGTGTGGGCCCCCTAACGTGGATTCTTCTTCCAATATTTTTTTATATATTCTGAAAATAATCTCCGTTGATTATCAGTTCATTCCGAGAACTTTTATTTCTGCACAAAAATAACACCATGGCAATTCTGCTGAAAACAGCGTCAGTCCGGGTTAGTTCCATTCAAATCATGCAAGTTAGAGTCCAAAACAAGGGCAAAAGTGTTTGGAAAAGTAGGTACGACGGAGACGTATTAGCATCGCATACGCTTATTTATGCATAATGCATCGCATAATCCCTATCTCTAACGGTTTCTTGGTCATGTGGGAAGGACCCCACTATCGCGCACACAGGCAAGGCTACGGTTTAAAATGTTGTCGTGGAAAGGGGTTAAAAACCATTTGTATAGAAGCTCGTTGTTCCAGTGCTAGTGCATCAGATCCCGTGACTATCTGTTGTGACAACACTGGCGCCATTACCATTGCCAAGGAGCACAGGTTTCACAAGAAGACCAAGCATATCAAATGCCGCTTCAACTCCATTCGTGATTACACCAAGGAGACATAGATCTTTGTAAAGTTCATATAGATATGAATGTGGCAGACCCATTGACTAAACCTCTTCCACGAGCAAAACATAATCAGCACTAGAACTCTATGGGTGTTAGATTCATTACGGTGTAAGCTAGACTATTGACTCTAATGCTAGTGGCAGACTATTGTAAATATGCCCTAGAGGCAATAATAAATATGTTCTTATCATATTTCCTTGTTCATGATAAATGTTTATTATCCATGCTAGAGTTGTATTCACCGGAAACTTAAATACATGTGTGGATACATGAAAAACACCGAGTCCCTAGTGAGCCTCTACTAGACTAGCTCGTTGATCAAAGATGATTAAGGTTTCCTAACCATAGACATGACTTGTCATTTGATAACTCGCATCATTAGAAGAATGATGTGATGGACTGACCCAACCGTAAGATTAGCATCAGATCGTATCACTTAGTTTATTTGCTATAGCTTTCTTCCTCTCAAGTATTTGTTCCTTAGACCATGATATCATGCCACTCCCGAATACTGAAAGAATACTTTGTGGGTTATAAAATGTCACTTTGTAATTGGGTAATCATAAAGGTTCTCTACAGGTATCTCGGAAAGTCTTTGTTGGGTTGCATGGATCAAGACTGGGGTTTGTCGCTCCGTGTGACGGAGAGATATCTCTAGGCCCTCTCGGTAATACAACATCGTGAATAGCTTGCAAGCATGTGACTAATGAGTTTAGTCACGAGGATCTTCTATTACAGAACGAGTAAAGAGACTTGTCGGCAATGAGATTGAACTAGGTATGGCGATACCGAAGATCGAATCTCGGACAAGTAACATATCGTCGGACAAAGGGAATTGTATACGGGATTAACGGAATCCTCGACATCATGGTTCAAACTGAGAAAGATCTTCATTGAATATGTGGGAGTCAATATGGGCATCCAGGTCCCACCATTGATTATTGATCGGAGAGGAGTCTCGGACATGCCTGCATATTCTCAAACCCGTAGGGTCACACACTTAACGTTCAGTAACGCTAGGATAATATTGGGATATTCATATGATGAAGTCCAAAATTAGTTCGGAGTCTTAGATGGGATCCAAGACATCACGAGGAGCTCCAAAATAGTCTCCAGGTAAAGATTTATATATGGGAAGTTTTATTCGGGGTTCCGAAAATGTTCAGGGGTCCACCTGGAGTGTACCAGGGGCACCGAAGGGTTCCAGGGGTCCATCGGAGGGACCAACTAGCCCAAAAGGGAAACATGGACAATAGGGGGTGCACCAGCCCCTTGGGCTGCGTGCGTCCCCTGTCCTGGGTGGCAAGCCACCCCCTTGGGCCACTGCCCCTGCCTTGGAGGAGGGGCTAGTACTAGCCGCCACCTCCATCACCCCTATATATAGTGGGGAGGTGCATGGGGGGTTGCACCTTTCCACACTTGGCCGCCGCCTCTCCCAACCTCTCCATCTCCTCGCGTAAACGCTTGGCAAAGCCCTACTTCAGTTCTGCTACCATCACCGTACCACCACCACGCCATCGTGTTGGCTTCGATCCCATCTACCTCTCCACCCTCCACTGCATCGAGCCATATGTGTGCACATCCCAAAGGTGTCGATCGTTCGGTGCTTGGATCACAAGGGAGTACGACTATGCCTACCACGATCTCTAGATTGTTAACGCTTTCAGTCTACAAGTGTATGTAGACACTCCCCCTCTCGTTGTTAGCATCTCCATAGAAATAGATCTTGGGTGTTCTATAGAAAAAATTGTTTTCCATGCAACGTTCCCCATCACCACCAACTCGCTCGTCGCCCTCACCGATCTTGCAGCGCGCCCCCATTGTCTTTCTTGGACTAGGGAATAAGCAACAAGGCAAATGGGGATGTCGAGACCAGGCAGCTATGCCGGGGGCTGCCGCCCCGTGCCTGCCCATACCTGGTTGACTGGGCGGTAACGGTTGGCCCAACATCTACAACAAGGTGGTTGCGCTTTACTTGTTTGTCGGTGTGGACAGTGAGATCACGCCCCACTGTGGCAGTTGCTATGGGTGTGGTTGGGCGATGCTGATTTACGCTGCCTGCATATGCAAGCGGGGTGGATGAGGCGACGAAACCTGTGGTGGGAGGAGGGGCGTGAGGGTGGTTTGGGTTAGAGCATCTACAACCAGACCTCTCAAGCCCGTCTCATACGCCCGGGCGGGCCGCCCGGGCAATGTCCGATCACATTTTTCTGACCCAAACGGGCTCCTTAAACGGGCCTCAAATGCCCGGGCTGACCGGCACCCCCCATATCCAGCCCAAAATATGGGGCGGATATGGGGGCGCCCGGACACCTCGCCACATCGGTCTAACGGCAGGGTCCCACTCGAAAACGCTCGAAAACCCGGCGGTCCGACGAACCTCGCGTCCGTCGCCACGGTGTGAATGCTGCGTGGCGCCACTCCAGCTCACCGCCCAAGACCAAATCCGTCTATTTAAGCCGACCAGCATCTAGCAACCCTAACCCATCCACCTCCCATCTCTCCGCGCTGCCAATCTGAGCCCATCCACCTCCTCCCTCTCCCGCTCCGGTGCTCTGCCCCCGGTCCGGCGCTCTGCCCATGCTCCGGCACTCCGCCATGGTTCGGACCAAGATCACCTACTACGCCATGCTGACGCCGGAGCTTCGCGCCGAGATCCAACAGGAGATCCGGGCGAGGCAAGCCACACGTCGCCCGCATCTCTGTCGGGCTACCTCCGAACTCACAGGAGCCGGAGGTGGAACAGCCGGGGGAAGAGGAGGAGGAGGAGGAGGAGGAGGAAGAGGAGATGGCTCCGATGAAGGTGGAGGAGGCGGAGCAGCCGAAGTAGCAGATGTCGGGCTTCAACATGGAGCAGGCAGAGGCGGAGTTCGCCGTCGCCCAGTTAGAGGAGATGACAGAGCAGTAGGCCATCCTGGAGTCCATCCAGGATGAGGCCTATGTGGAGGCCAACCGGGCGTTCCTCCAGCAGGAGCAGGCGGAGTCCGACGCGCTCTTCGCCGAACTCGACGCTAAGATAGAGGCGGAGGAGGCCGTAGCGGAGCAGCCAGAGGCGTCGAAGGAGCCGGAGCTGCAGTTGCCGACCATGCTACCGGAGTCGGGCACGGAGATCGTCGACATCTCTGACAACGAGTAGATAGGTGATCAACATAGTATGTAGGTTTATTTTAGTTTGCATGTCTTTGTATGGATTTGAGAATCTAGTTTGAGATGTTCGGCTGCAACTGCGGAAATTTGAGGGGTATCCGGTCAGTGCCCGCATGCGTGTCGTTTGATGGGCCGGATTTGCTAAGTCTGGTTGTAGATGCTTTTAGGGAGAAAGGGTAGGGAGACAAATAGGCAGGTGAGAGGGAGAAGGTGGAGGGTGTGGTGGATGCGGGGTTCCAGGTTTCGCTGGGTTCGAAAGCCAGGTATTTGCTTCGATTTCTCTGCGGGAGTACGAGGGGTGGATCTCATGCAAGGGATGAGGTCGAACGAAAACGACGTCCGACTCTGTTTTAATCGTAGAGATGTCTAATCGGTTGTAACTATAGCTGATAAGAGGACAAAGGACGAGGATGATAGCGCTGTGAGAGAGTCGAAGAAAAAGAAGCCAACACCACCCAACTCAGAATCATCGGCAGCGGCTGCATGTCAGCCCTGCCCGTCCCAATGAATGTCATAAGCTGAAACTGCCGGGGGCTTGGGAACCCTGAGGCAGTTTGCGAGCTTCACAGTGTTGTGAAGTAGGAAGGTCATGTTCTCCTCTTTGTCACTGAGACGAAGATTGGAGGGAAACGTGTTGAGAGTTTGAAACAAACCTTGGGTTTTGTTGGAAGCTTTGCGGTGGACAGTGCTAGCCTAAGCGGAGGGATAGGCTTGTTATGGTCTAAGGATGTTTTAGTTGAGCTAAAAAACAATAGTTCCGGCCACATTGATGTTGTGGTGTGGAAGGATTCTCCGAATTTGGTGGAGTGGAGATTCACTGGATTTTATGGAGCACCAAGTGCACAGGATAGACGACACAGCTGGCAGTTTCTTCGAACACTATATGACATACCACATTCAGCCTGGCTTTGTATGGGTGACTTCAACGAAACCTTGTATGCAGCGAAACACTTCAGTCGGGCGTCACGGCCGGAGTGGCAGATGAGGGCATTTAGAGAAGTCACGGATGATTGTGCTCTCCAGGACTTGGGTTGGACCGACGTCCCTTACACCTGGGATAACCAACAGTCGGGAGATGCAAATGTTAAAGCTCGTCTTGATCGAGCATTTGCCAATGAAGAATTCACACAATTCTATGAGTACACTAGAGTGCGGCATGTTTGTGCGACGGAGTCTGATCATTGCTTTGTAGTTGCTGAATTTCGCCATCTTGCGATCGGAAATAACTCTCATGTACCTAAACCCTTTCGGTATGAGAATGTTTGGCAATCTCATAGCGACTATGAGCAGCTGGTAACGGAGACATGGAATAATCAAGCCCGGGCGCCAGGCCTGCATGGCATACTGGACTCCTTAGGTGCACTACAACGTCAACTTGCACCATGGGGGGCGCGTGAATTTGGTTGCCTCGCAAGGACAGTCACACAGTTGAGAAAACGACTGTCTAGGTTAAGGGAGCAGTCCATTGGTCGTGGTCCGACTGAGGAGGAGAAACGAACTATGACAAAACTCAGAGAGGCACTCCGATTGGAAGAAATATGGATGAAGCAATGATCTCGCGTTCCCTGGTTGAGGGAAGGGGATCGTAACACGGCCTATTTTCAAGCACAGGTGAAGCAACGGAAGCGCATAAATAGAATTTCTAATCTTTAGAGATCTGATGGCTCCACCTGCGTGAATGGTGATGAGGACAAAGAGGAGGTACATGCATTTTACCAAGCTCTCTATACCTCTCAAGGACACAATAATATGGATGAGCTGTTATCGCATGTACCAGTTTGGGTTACTCCGGAGATGAATCAACTCCTGGAGATGCCGTTTGAGGTGGCGGAAATCCACAAGGCCTTATTTCAAATGGCGCCATCAAAAGCGTCTGGCGTCGATGGATTTACAGCAGGGTTTTTTCCAGCGCCATTGGGGGTTACTTCAACATGAAGTCATTCCGGTGGTGCTTGAGTTTCTGAATGGTGGCGAGCTACCTGTGGGAATGAATGACACTTTGATAACTCTAATCCCCAAGGTACGTAATCCACAAAATATCACTCAATACGTCCTATTGCACTGTGTCAGGTGCTTTTATAAACTTGCGGTCAAGGCCCTCACAAATCAGTTGAGACCTTGCATGGATGATATAATCAGTGAAGAACAAAGTGCCTTTGTTTCGGGTCGTTTGATCACAGATAACATACTGGTTGCATTTGAAAGTGTTCACACGATGAAAAGAAGGAAGAAAGGAAAAAAAATTCTCTTGTGCAATAAAGTTGGACGTGATGAAAGCGTATGATCGGGTAGAATGGCTTTTTCTGGGGGCTATGTTGCTGAGGCTAAGCTTCAGTGCTACCTTTGTCAAATTAATTATGAAGTGTGTAACTTCAGTTCATTACTCTGTTCGTGTCAATGGAGAGTTACTACCATTTTTCACCCCTTCCAGAGGCTTTCGACAAGGTGATCCAGTGTCGCCATACCTATTATTATTATGTGCTGAGGGTTTTTCTTCTCTCTTGAAGTTTTATGGCAATGTTGATAGAGAGAATCCGTACTAACTTCAGAGCCCCGTGGGTGAATTATCTTCTTTTCGCCGATGATAGTCTCATTTTCATCAGTGCGAATACAGACAGTGCAAGTAGATTGAATGAAATTCAGGTGATGCCTTAGGTCAATGTGTGAATAGAAGTAAAAGCTCCATTTATTTTTTCCCTAACACACCTAACACGCTCAGGCAACATTTGAAACAGCTTCTGGATGTGCATGTTGAAGCATTTTCAGAACGCTACCTTGGTCTTCCCACAGCGGTTGGTCGCATTACCAGCGGTACTTTAGATCACATTGGGGAAAGAGCCAGAGGTCACATAAGCGGATGGTCTGAAAGACTTTTTGCATGCGCAGGCAGAGAAACTCTTCTAAAGTCGACTGTTCAAGCTATTCCGTCCTTTAGTATGAGTTGCTTCCTCTTGACGAAGAAAGTGTGCAAAAACTTAACCTCAAGCATGGCCAAATTCTGGTGGGGGAGCTCATTGGATAGGAAATCTCTTCATTGGATCGCTTGGGAGAAGTTAGCTACATCAAAAATTAAGGGCGGGATGGGATTCCGTGACTTACAACAGTTCAACTTGGCACTTTTAGGGAAGCACGGGTGGAGATTAATGATAGATCCTAATTCCTTATGTGCTAGAGTTCTGAAAAGCAGATACTTTCATGATACAGACTTTATGCACGCCACTATCCCGAAGTCCGCTTCAACCACATGGAGAGCGATCATTGCCGGTCGTGAAGCACTCAATGTGGGTTTGCTGAAAAGAGTTGGTGATGGAGCATCCATCTCGGCTTGGGAGGACAAATGGATACCTTCTACAGTAACAATGTCGTCAATATTCAAACCGGCTAATACACATGTTCAGATGGTTAGTGACTTGATTGATTCCGCAAACTGGACATGGAACCGGGAACTCGTGTGAGACACCTTCATTGGACCTGATGCCGAAGCTATATTGAACATCCCAATTCGGCGAGGATGGAGGTGAGGATTTTCTTGCTTGGGCGCATGACCTCGGGAATATGCTCTGTGAAATCGGCTTACCGTGCTCTCGTGAATCAAAAAGAGCGTGTAGCTCTAGAGGAAGGGCAAGTAATAGGACCATCAACGACAGGAGAACAGATGTGGAATTCTCTCTGGAAACTCAAGGTTGTGCCCAAAATGAGGGTTTTTTGGTGGCGAGTCATTAGGGGCTTAATTCCAGATGAATGCACACTCAAACGGAGACATATAATGGAAGTGAGTATGTGCAAGATTTGCTTAACAATGGAGGAAGATCTTACGCATGCACTCATCCATTGTTCTCATGCCCGCCGGTTCTGGGAGGAAGCTTGATTGTTGTTTGAAATCTCTCTTCCCCGACTCCATCCAGATACTTGGGCAAGAGATATCTTATGTGAACAACGGTTCTCGGAGAAAGATCGCGCTATAATCATCGCTGTTATGTGGTACATCTGAATGTCACGTAATAGATGGATACATGATGAAGTGAAGATCGATCTTGCTAGTTCAGTGAGACGAACCAGAGAGGATCTAGCGCTGCTAGAACTTCCTAGGCAGCATAACGTCTTATTACCAGGCTATAGCTGGCGGCTGCCCGATGAAAATATAATCAAGATCAATACAGATGCCTCGATCAACTCCGCTGACAGCATAGCGGGCATTGGAGGGGTTACCAGCTCGTGTTCGGCCTTCTTGGAAGCTTGGTGCAAGCCGTACATGAAGGCCTTTGACCCACTAATTGCTGAGGTCCAATCCATGAAGGAAGGTGTGATCTTCGCTAGTCCGAGGGGCTTAATGAAGGTGACCCTGGAAACGGATTGTCTAGAGGTAGTTAATCTCTGGAATAATTGCTACGACGATCGCTCGATTGTAGCACCTATCTTAGCAGAAATTAAAGAGTTCTCTCTTAATTTTTCATCCTTTATAATTCAGCATGTAATAAGAGCGGCAAACGGTCCTGCACATCTTTATGCTAAGCGTGCTAGCACATTTAATGTGACTGAGAGCTGGCTCGAGATAATCCCTAGCTTCCTGATCAGTAGCCTGTTGGCTGACTGTTGGGCGAATGCCTTTGTTGAATAAAGCTCTCTGAATTTCCCGGAAAAAAAATCGGTTGTATTCATTTCTCCCCTTCCTCCCCCTCTCGAACCCCACCTCCCTCTCCAAGACTAACTCCCTTTCCCAATTCCTCCCAAAGACCTTGTATCCAGATCCATGGTGGAATAGATCGCGAAGAGGAGCGTAACACTCGGCCACTCTCTCTTCATTCCTCAGATCCCAGGTTACCGTCAAACCCTTGCGCTGTTGTGTATAGGATCAGGTTTGCTACGCGAGTGCTAGAAACTGGTGCGCATCCAGTTGAACATATAAGTAGGAAGGGGAGTAGCCTCGCTGATCTCAATTTGTTGTGCCCTCCAGTTGTTCTGTCGTTAGTAGGATTGATTTGGCCTCTCTTGAGGTTCTGAGTAACTCTTCTCTTGTTCCTCTTTGAGTAATTAGGTAATCATTCATGAGTCATCATTCGTCTGTATTGTATCCTTGTAGCTCTCCTGAAACCTACAGGGTCATTTCCCACAAAGTAAAATAAATAAATCTTATTGTCTCCACCTCACTCTATATGACCTCAAATTAGCACACTTCCTGGAGTTGAATTTTACAATGAGTAATGTGCAGCTTTGGGTTATCTTTTAGAAATGGAAGTTTTTATTACCCCTGGCCTCTGCATCCTAAGATGCATGTGCAGTTTTAGGTAACCGAGATATATGAATGAATATTTCATATAACTGAAAAAAATGCAGAACTCTTCTAGTAGAGTAGGATCGGATGGTTGTTCATTAAGTTGAGTGCCTCTGGCTCCATGAATCCTTCAAAATTACGCAGTTCTCTTGTACAATAAATGTTAAAAAGATCATCAATAGGAGTGCATTTCTCCTTTCTGCATATGTGCAGTGCATGATAGTTTGTAGCTGGAGTAAAATTCCATTGAAGCAAGTTATTAGAAGTAAAATAATACCAGGCGAAGGAGGACCGAACGGATCTACGATATGTACCAAAGAAAGAGATCATAGCTGAAAATCGCAATTTGGGGATAATAATAACCATTAAGAATCAATCTCTAAATCTAAGGAAGCATATTTCTAATAGAGATAAACTTATCAAATCATATCCCTAATCTATTGTCAGGTTCCATCTGTGCTGCTAACCCAGTACTGTTCATGCACACAAATAGTGGATGTGAACTGTTACTCTATTTTCAGCAGAGTACACATGCCAAATCCTTCTATAAAGTACATACCATTCGATCATTCCAAAACTATAGACTTTCACACTGAACTTTAACTCTTATATGTCTACGACAGTTGAGATTAACTATGTATCTAATAATGCGAAGTTAGGTCTCTTGCATCTGTAAAATAGAGCTGCAGCTTGTGAAATACTATCTTGTAAGCTTTGCAAAATGTATCCTGAACACCTCTTGTAGCTTGAATTGGAAATATCATCTGTTCCAGTTCATGAATATAGACAGTTCGGAACAGTCAACAGCCTGCAGAACATGTCAAAATAATTTCGTATTTGAGCATGCATATGGCTTGGTGTGCTCACAAAACACATAAAGAAATTGATATATACAAGATGAGTTGACAGAGCCTGTAACATATGGAAAAGACATGCTGAGAACTCAAGTTTCTCCAATAATCAAAATAATACTAACAGAATAACACATTGACATCACCCACCAGGCTGCTCTAGGTGTTGGACATGGTGTTATTCATCAATTCATACCTCCATAGCATTGGCAGGTGTAGTGGACAGTCCCTCACTGGAGATAGATAACCAGGAAGCGGGTACCACCAAGTGACACCCTTGGGTCTTAGAGTGGAGTATCTGCTCAGTGATGCTTCTGCCACCAAGTGACATCTTCTGGGAGTACCCAGACGGTGAAGGTCCTTAACTTCTAGACGATATGGAGAATGCTGAACAAATGTTCCCTAGGGTGAATGAGAAAGCAAGCGGCTGAGGGATGCTAGAGTGTGTAATGAAGAAGAGGAGATGCCACTACATCCATCGCATATGTTTCCACTTGCCGAGACAAGGGAGAGAGATGAGTAAGGGGAGATAATAAGGCACGGGAGGGATGCCAAGTAGGGCCAATAAAAAATCTTGTAATGATGTTTTTTTTTATTTTGGATGTGGGGAGCTGATGTGGCTGCCACATCAGTTAGCCAAAGTCCACCTCAGCTCAAAGCTACCCTTCTATTGGGGCAAAGGGTACAATGTTACGGTACTGAGGGTTGGACTTGCAAATAAAACATCATTGAAACTGGGTTGCAATTTGAACCCGCGTCAATAATTGATGAACGAAACATGTAACTTTTTTATTCTAATACCCTTTGCTCAATTCTGGTTATCAACCTTGGGAGAAAGCTTTGTTTCTTTGGTCATCTATAGAGCATCCTCTTCAGCAACAGAGGAACTATAATCAGTGTAAGAACCGATTCCACTAACAGTAAAAGCAGAACATCTCTATAATACATTATTTTGCGACAATATAGAAAACACCATCTTCTTTTCAGCTCTTCTTGCAGAAGTCCGGTTTTTAGCCCTGAACTATGAAAACTGTCCACTCATCTGCTCTGTTGACAGGCCTGAACAATGAAAAACTGAGGTAGCTAGTGGCCTTCTCAAAGCATCTCCGCCCTTGCCATGCTGTCACCATCAATGGGTCTAATGACTAAAGGAGATGTACATGTTGCGCCCTTTCGGCCACCCACTGTTGTCATTCGATCCCAGGGGCGATGCCCTGATCTAGATGCCACTACCTCCAGTGCTAGTGGACGCTAGAACTCTTCAGAGACGGTTCTCCAGGGTCCCCGGCATGACCATCGTGTTTCTTTCAGCATCATTGCTGCTTAGCGAGGAAGTCTAGAGGGGGAGATGCTTGATTGGAAAGGGTTGGAGTATTAGAGTGAAATGTGGCCCCAGTGCCCACAACACTTCATTTCGTTATATCATTATGGTATTATTGCTTTGGTCACTGCATAAGGGATATTGTGATTTATTGTATCACATTCTTAATTTTACATATATCCAGTCATTATTATGGTTTATATTTAATGATTCCGCATGGTGAAAAAGTGCCGCGGTTACTTTTCTAGGACTAGTGTATTATATCAAATAGATATCTTGGAATAACCTCAATAATACATCTCATTAAAGAATGAAATTACCTTTTTCAATTAGTATCAACATTCGTATTCATGTCGACAGCATCAAGTCCTATGTTAAATACAAGCTCATGTGTACTTTATGTGCTCTAGTACATTATGCAACTTCGAAGGCTGTCTTCGAAATAAAGGTTCAAGACGGAAAGAAGAACTACCATTTTCCAACTTTTTAGCATCGTACATTTCGTTCCATGCTTGAACTATCTCATCAATCTTGAAGCTCAATCCTGAATAACAAAGAAAAAAAATCTTAACAACTTATATGCCCTTGAATGTAGTTAAGAGGATCTAAAATTTCGAACTTCTAGCATAGCAGATTAGTTAAGTTAAAATGTAACAATGAGCACCAGGATTAAATGTAATTTTTGCTATTTGTAAGGCATAACATGACCAAGACAAATTAATGATATCTGATTTTTTTGTCCATAAACATTTTTGAAGTAATACTGAAGTTGCTTCCGGAATCTATTATTACAAATTGTAGCATGACAGTTGTTGTGGACATACCTTACTATCCGCTGATGAAACCAATTGTCTTTGGATAGTGGCAAGCTACACACTGACTATGGCAGATCCTAATGTTTGCGTTTCTTCGCGATAACATACAAGTCTGTATAAGTTGGATATTTGGAAATTTGTCGTAGTCTTTTTTTTATACTATTACAAATAGCCATCCACCAATTTTGGTTAACACTAAAAATATTTGAAGATGGCTCCCTATGTTAGGGTTTAGATTGTCTTTCTCAATGAATGAGGTAGTAAAACTTGAACTGCGTGCAGAAGCTTACATTTCCCAGAATAATCATTAGAAGAAGCATGAAATTATTAACATACATGGTGTACATATACAAGTTTTGGTATTGATGATTTAGCAACAGAGGAAAAAAAATTACAGAAAAAGGTCACACGATTACATCATACCTTCTTGAGTTTTCTCATTCGCACAATGGTTCTTTATCATTACACTGATATCTGCCAGCGAAGCTCCACCGGTCTTAAATTTCTCAATTGCTTCGGTGAGACTCTCCTCCCAGCTAGCAAGACCTAACTGGAATTCTACTACTGATCGCTCATAAAGAATGGTAGCCCATGAAATGTTTAGCTGTGATCGCATATTTGAAGCTTGCTCAAACGCTTCATCTGCTGTTAAATCTTTTTGGTGCCCATCCAATCCCAACTTATCCAGTAGGATTTTCTCCTTTTTTGATTTAGATAACCCTTTTAGTCGCAAGTATTCTATTCCCTCCCACATCTCCATTCCTTTTTCCATATTATCCTCAGCACGATTGAATAGCTCTAGTACTTCAGTTCGCATGTCTACCTTACAAGCATCTGCATAACGCCAAGAAAGTTTTGCTTGCTCAAACTGTTGATTTCCAAGCGCAATAAGGCCTTCATAAAAGTCTGGCTTTACATCCACGGTATCTTCAAACTTCTTTCCAGCTTTGACGTATTCAGCGCATGCCAGTTCGTATGCGGTTTTGACCTGGGAAAGTACAGAGTCCTTTGAAGCATCCTCTGATAAAGATAGTCGTTTCTTTGCACGAGACATGTGTATGTTGCCCCAGTTAAACAATGCTAAAGCTGCCATTTCCTGAAATTTTGCCTCTGCAGCATGAAATATCTCCTGGGCTTCTTCGCTTGTGATGGTGTCTTCCATTGCCTCAATGCACAGCCGCGTACCAAGGTCACGGAGATCCACTAATGCATCAGAATCAAAACCAACATGGTTCTTGAATAGACGAGCGAACTGCACCATCCAGTCATCAGCATATGATGAGCTCTTGTCTTCTGCTGGGTGTCTAGCGCTTCCGCACTCAGAGATGCTATGCTTTCTTTCCAGTGTTGCCGTAGAAATATTGGGCATGACGATGTCCTTGGTGATCTCGCGCTCAGGACTTACTTCTTTTATGTACAGCCGAGCGGGTCCTTGCTTCAGATCCTCAACCCACCTTAGTTCCTCAGTTGATGTAATTGTCACCAAGTCACCCTCTATGTCCTGAAACTTAAGAAGCATTGCCTTCAGGTGGGGACTGTACTTACACCGAGCTACGTTTATCGCTTGCCGTAGACTACAGTCTTCTGGAACAAGTGCAATCCTTATGTCATCTCCCATAACAAACTTTACAGTCTTTGTTTCTCCATCGCTAGCATATGCGCGCTTCTGTTTTTGGTGCTCATCTCCCCCAGGACTTGCTAGTTTAACTGAAGTTTGCTTTTCCTGCTTGTCCCCGCCACGACTAGTATGCCGCTGTAAGGAGCGTCTTGCTTGGTTGCCATTGATAAACCTTTCATACATCTCAGAGTGAATTTCTTGGTTGCTACGGCTAGTGGTTGGTACATCCTCAATTTGCTTTTGACGCACATCCATATCGGCGACTTGATTCTGCTTTGTATGCATTACCTGCTGATCCTGACCACTTCTCACCTTTATCTCTTTGAGGGGCTTTTCATGCTTATTTTGACTCTCTGTTTCTTTGTGGTGCATTTGTTCCGCATCCCTCGGAGCATGCTGCAGTCGTTGGCCTTCATCATCTGCTCCTAGTTTGTGCTGACCATGCTTCACCTGGTTCTGTTCCGTGTTCCTTTTATCCTCGTCATGATTATGTCTCGATGGCATCTCCCGGGTATCATTTCCTTCATTGCTTAAGTCATTCTCCATGTGGTTTTCTTCACTGCACTCTTCTTCGTTGCCATCTTCATCATTCTCTTGCTCATCGTCATCGTGAATCAACCACACCTCCTCAACTATGGAATTGTTTCTAAATCTGCGAGATACTTTCCTCTGGATCTTCTCTTTTGAAAAACCGGCCTTAGGCTCTACCGGTGACACAACCTGATTCTCCAATAAATTTTCTGTCTCCATCTCCTCCCTAAGGCTCTCGTAGAGCTCCAATGCAGTGACATTGTTTGGTTCCAAGCTCAGCACCTTCTGCACATCCTCACAAGCCAGATCCAGCCTATCCAATGCTTCAAAGCATCGTGCCCTTTTCAGCAATGCATTTGTATACTTCGGCGATGCTTCCAGTGCTGCGTTGCACTCGTCAACCGCTCGTTCATAACTCTCAGGTTTCATGTGCATGTAACATGCAGCAATATTGCAGTGGAGGAAGGCGATATCATCGTGCCCCTTTGGCAAAAGCTTTATTGCCTTATCAAACTCAAGAGCCGCCCCCTCATAATCCCGCCTCTGGAATAGCCTTGTCCCCTCTCCCTTAAGTTCGATAGCCTTCTCATAGTCTCTCTTCTGGGATAACATCATCTTTTCCTCCAATTCGGTTTTCGCCCCCTCTTCCTTGGA
The DNA here is from genome assembly GCA_034509565.1 of Triticum monococcum. Lineage (NCBI taxonomy): Eukaryota > Viridiplantae > Streptophyta > Magnoliopsida > Poales > Poaceae > Triticum > Triticum monococcum. The sequence continues at coordinate 370,335,923 of CM067845.1, forward strand.
GTCAACAGCTGCCTCATCCTCCTTGGAAGCCCCTTCCTCCTTCAGTTGGGTGGTTGTACCCTCCTCCTTCAAGTCGATGGCCGTTGACGCCCTTTCCTCCTTCTGTTCAATGGGCGTCCCCTCCTTCTTTAACTCTGTTACCACCCCAATAGCGAGGTCTTCATCTTTATTCACCAGTGAATTGGGAATGTCCTGGCTGCTGCTTGAACTAGGTGCGCAATTAATTGATCCAGATTCACTTTGTTTCTTCTCGCTTGGCATCTCCTCCATGCTTCAGAATTTGCAAGCCTTCCCTTTTCCCCAAATCAAGGAAGAGGCATTTGAATTACACAAGCAAGCTGTTCTTGCGCCACCTTTTTCTTTTCTTCCTGGATCAACAAAAGGATCTTTTGCTCCTCCTTTCAGATGAAGTAGCCACAATGATAACAAAGAATGAAGTCGAGGAATACGGGAAAGAGAGATCGAGCAACAAGGATTCGCTCCTCCCTCTTCCCCGTGCAAATGGACGCCTTACCCTACCCTGGCAACTCCATTGGGAACACACAGGATAGAATGATGCATCAGATGGAGGAGGAACTGGTGGGGACTGTCCTAAATTTGGCAAGAAAGTAAATGCAAGGAGAAGGGGAAAATGCTTGAAGGAGGAAGAATGGGGCAAAGGGGAAAGCAAAGCATGAGGAAGCATGACACGAAATGGAGCAAAGGGTTGGATGGGCAGGGTGCGAGCAGAAGGGAAGCCACACACTTTTTGGGTAGCATCAGGGAACCATGGCATGCATGTTCCTTTTTTTGGGTCGTCTCTCAAAGGTTTGAAGTTCGTCAGCTATATTTGACTTGTGGCTTCTGTGGTTAGCATTGTGACTACGTGCGCATCAAAACCATTTTTTACTAATTTTAGCGCTTTCTAAGACTAATTTATCTAAGATAAGAATGGCTATAAGCCCACTTGGCGCTTCCTATTTCTTCCTGATTTCTGCTGCAGATGTTTACTGGAGCAACGTAAACATCCAAGAAAGGTTTCAGATCAGAATGTAGGCAAATGTTAAGACTCTCCTACTTGCCTCACTAGCCGTAGATTGGTGGAGGGTAAAATCGACATGAAAGCGCAGTATGTGCATGGAAGCAACATCCTAGAAAATGATGTGTGATTTTTTTTTAGAATATGGCGTGTTGAAGATAGGCCAATCTTTGTGTTACCCGCAACACCGTATTTGTTTAGGTCTTAACAAAGCGTACATCTGCTTATTACTAGCACATATCATGTTTTTTTTTCTTTGCAAGAAAGTAGTTTGTATTAGAAGGGGGCCTTGGCACAGCAGTAAAGCGGTTGCCTTGTGACCATGAGGTCACGGTTTCGAATCCTGAAAACAACCTCTTGCAAAACTGTAGAGAAGGCTGCGTACAATAGACCCAAAGTGATCGGATCTTTCCCCAAACCCTGCGCAAGCTGAAGTTACATGCATCGGACTGCCTTTCAAAGTAGTTTGTATTACTCAGCCTGGACCATTACAATGTTGTGAGATATGTTCACAAATTCATCCGGACCTGACCCTATCCACACAACCGTTTGGGCTTCGGTTCGGTCATTAGTACCCATGTAATCACTAGCAGTGTTTTGACTACGACAGCTACTGTAGCTCATGAATGGTCAAAGAAGACGCATTGAGAAGTGGCAATTTAGAATCCGGCACATTAGACGATTCCTTGGGGTTGGGCTAAGCGTATTAGCGATGAGTACAAGAAAGGAAAAGATCGTTTTCTGGCGATCGTTAAGCTTATTCAAAATATCTTTAATCTAGTCGATGCTTGAAGAATTTTGCAAATCTCTCTTAATGTTCAGGGCTTTGAGGACTTCGTCGTGGCGTCGCTTGGCACCTGAATAGCACGGGTGCATTTTCAGCACGTGCAACATATCATGTTCAGTGTTGCACTCTGTCATGCGTACGACGATCTATGGGACCAGCAAAGGCCCTTTTACGGTTTAACTGGGGAGATCGGCGAGCACAAAGAGCAGAGCTAGCAAAAACGCACGATGTTTACCCAGGTTCGGGCTGCTGTGAAGTGTGAAACCCTATTCTTGCTTTGTGTATTGGATGTGTATATGTCCAGTTACAAGGTGCACACGTCCTGGCAATGTGCTCGAAAGGTGTAGCTACATGTGCAAATGGACAGGGTTTCAATCTTTATCAAGGTAGCCATGAGCCTCCTTTTATAGATAAAAGGGTCACCATAGTGGCAAAATGGTAAATACGCACTGTAAATAGTGGCTACAGTGTCAAATACCTAACTCTGATGGGTTAGGACAAACACATTAATTACGCTGTAAGGTGTCTTGCTGATGCGGAGCATCCTACAAACATCATCATGTCAAGAGTCCATTTGGCGCAAGTGATACGTGCGACATCTACTTCACATACATAAAGGTGAATCATCTCCTTTACATGTGCTCGCTTCACCCCTTCGAGGATGGTATACTACTTGACCTTCCATCGCGCATGCATAAGTATTGTTGAAGCTTCACGAATGTCGAGGAGTGTAAGCGTCAATGAACGACTACACCATCCGCGAGGGAAGCGTGGGAGAGAAGAGGGAAGAAAGGAGAAGAAGATGGAGCAGCTGCCGGAGACAGGTCGGACATCCGGACCTCCTCCCGGACATTCGGAACCTCTCCCGGATCGTTCGGCTATGACGACGAGGAAGACAACATGGACCCATCCGAAGCCGAATCATTCGGACCCCCGACGCCCGAATCAGCCAGAATCTCGTTCAGATCATTTGGCCTTACCTGCGTGCATGCCTCCGGGCCGAGGCACATGTACCCATTCGCCCACCTAACTTACCCTTTCGCCCCTTAGACTATAAATTGACCTCCTCCCCATTTTTAGGGTCAGCAAATATGATGGCTCATTTCAAGACCTCCTTTGGAGAAGATCCCGAGGGATATCAAGACCCCCCCCCCCCCCCCCCGCCCATCAGAGAAGGATCATCTAGATCATGAAGACCTCATCTCTTTTGGATTTGGGATGAACTCTATCTAGTACCGATTTCCCTTTGTTGTTCGTGTACCTTGTGGGTTCATGTGTTTGTTAGTCTAGTGGATGTGCTTGTTTTTGAGTGTTTCCCCTTGTGATTTCTCTCCCGTTCTTCGTGTGTTCTTCATGTTCTTCACGGGACCCCCCTCCAAATCGTGAAAGATCGGCCCTTAGGGTTCCACCCTACATCATCTTGGTATCATGAGCCACGTTGATCATGAATTTGGAGTCCCTACCCCTATTTTTCTAGCATAATTTTGTTGATTTCGTCCCAAATTCGAAAATCCCCACCAAAAATAGTCCCATTTTTTGTGATTTGTTGGTTTGATGATGTTTTCTTGGATTTGATCCATGGATTTGACGTGTTACTCATAGATCTAGCTTCCCCACAAGTTTTCCCACCTTCCATCCACGAAATCTCCTCAATTTTGACCCCAAAATCATCCATTTCTACCCAAAAATCGTGTCCCTGAGAGGAAATCCCGAGTAGTGTGACCTGCCCGGATCATCCGGAAGTGCTCCTGGATCATTCGGATCCACCTGGATCAGCTGGGCCCTCTCTCGGACGTCTGGACACCCCATGCGCCCGAAAACCAGTTGACCTACCCGGATCATCCGGGCCAACTCCCGGATGTTGGGATAACCCTGAAACTGACACGACTGAATTTTTGTTTTGGCCATAACTAATTCATTCGGAGTCCGATTTTGACATTCTTTAGCTCGTTTTGAAGCTATTGACATCCCCAATCCCACAAAAATACTACCAACATCATTAGACTCCATCAAATTTTTGGAACTTTGGCATCTTTGCCTATTCCCTCCACCATATAATTCGCATAACCACCATCGTTTTCCGCAACCTAACCCATTTTGTTCCCCGTCGCATTTGTGGTTGCTTGAGTTATGATTTGAGTCTCCTAAGGTGTTTTGGCTACTTAGGGACAGTTGCTTCTTCATCAACCACCCCCACCACTTCCTCATTGTCACCTTCAAAACCACCATCGCTTTTGCACCACCACCATTTGATATTTGACATTTGAGATTTTGAGTTCACGATTTTTCCGTTTCCTAAGGTGTTTTGGCTAATTAGGAACGGTTCTACATCGAGCACACCGCCACTCATCTTCGCCACGAGGTCGTCATCGACATTGACCACTTAACCATCATCCGTCCTTGCTCACAAACGAGAAACCCTCGACGGTAACCTCGACGACATCCATTGTATATTCCCTTGCCATTGCATTGTTAACCCCGAGCCCATTTTGCGTCACTTGCCCATCGAGACTAGTCATTGAGTATTGCCAGCAACGTTACTTGTGCACATTAGTGATCCGTACCTTCCATTGCATGCATACCATATCATCTTGGTATCATCATATCATTTTGTGTTACAAGATTGTTCCCACATATACACAATTGCTATCTTGGTTTGTGCATTTCGCATAGTGGCCATAACAAAAAAGGCTTTTAAGCAAAAGAGAAAAGCAAAGAGCTTGTAAGCAATGGCCATAGCATGGCCACATTACATATCATACTACCATATTGATCATACCATACTACCGTATTGATCATCTTGGATCATCGTGTGTGAATCACCGGGAACCATACATACATAGCATAGTTGGGATAGAAAGTTGATACATTTTGCATCTTATAGGTTGTGCACAAGTGTTGTATCCGCCTAATGAGCAATCGTGCTAGCGTCTCTCTAGAGTTGTGCAGAATGTTATCACATGGTGAAAATGATACCATCGGAATGGGCTCGACGAGACAAAGAAGTGGGCTTTGGAATCACCTCATTTGGAGTAGGGAGTGAAAAGATATGATTGCTTTTCTACCAAGGACCCATGTGTATTAAAATCCTTACAAACATGCCCTCGGTTCGAAAAACAGAACGCGCCTTTGCCGAAAATACGTCTTCTGAAAAGGAAAGCGCATTCTCAGCCACAGTAAGAGGAAAGTACGTTTTTCAAAGAAGAAAGCGTATTTTTGGGAATACACTTCCACTTACTCCACGTCAGCGAGCCGGCCGGGTCAGCGCCTAGAGGCCAACAGGCGGGGCCCACGAGCAGGGGGGTCGTCGTCTTCAACTTTTCGCCCGCGCTCGACCGAGGCAAAGGCGAGGCTCGGCCAGCGTTTGCCGACGACTCCGGCCATCTCCCACAGAGTTCTACACATGGATGAGCTCAGCGCGGAGTGACGCATCGAGTGGTGTAAGTTACGACCTCCGAGAAGGGCCGAGGCGATGGCAGCTTTGACGCCAGCGGTGTGAGGTCGTCGGACGATGTTGGAGTCAGGGCTTCGGTGCACCGGTGGTCGAGGAAACTGGGTGGGAGGCTCCGCCGGAGATAGTGAGGTAGTTTGGTGGTGGTTGAATGGAGTGATGGACTTGTGGTCACTGGAATTTAAATGGGAAGACGCAGCGGCCGTGGTGGCTGATCGCGGGGAGGAAGAGCTCCGGGGATTGGGCAGGTAGCCAGGCAGGAGTAGGGGAGTGAGGTGGAGCTGCTGGTGAGCTCGGGAGGGGGTAGGAGTGCTCGGGATGGCTTAAATAGCCGAGGGGAGGGGTGTCACACCGACTGCCTCCGCGGACGCGTGGGCACATAGGCGAGCTCAGACAGTTGAGGCGACGGGAGAAAGCAGCGGGCAGACGCCCGTGAGACCATGTACGAGCGAGCACGGGCGGAGCAGGAAAGAAAAAGACATGGCGACGAACAGAGGTTGTCGGCCACTGTGCTCCCGCGGGCGCGCAACATGATTGGAGCCAAATTTGATGTCTCGGAGGTTTAGCATAGGAAGGACTATGATCCTGGGTGTTTTGGAAGGAAATGGATCAAAATTCAACATAGTTGCTTTGCAACTACCATTTTGGTCCATTTTGCTCCAGAAACTTGCTTAAGGGGACCCACATGGAGTTGCCACTTGAGCTGAAATTTGGCAGGGCCTAATGATATAGACATAAGAATATGCTGTAAAAATTTCATACCATTTGGACTTGCCAAAATGGTACTTCTATCACAGACATACTCTCTGTCCAGAATATTGGGATAATTTTGGAGAGAAAATGGCTTTCTGAAATGATCCCAAATTTGGTGGAGAGAAGTTATACTGGTAGGAGCATGATCTGGTAATTTTTCAGAATTAATGAAGCAATATAAATTATACTTGCTTCACACCTTGAAAATATTAACAGAATCAAAGATTTGAAGGTGTGCTCACATAGTTAATCGAATGGGGTTGAAAATTGGAGGAGTGTGATGATATGAGCACATGAAGAGTTATGCAAAATTTCAACTTATTTGGATAAACCTAGCTAGTACTTCCTTCACAAAGCCGCTATCTGAACAGAAACTTTAAAAAATCACTAAGGAAGATTCATTAGGAAAATGGAGTTGAATTTTGGCATGATGCAATGATATGGATATAAAAGGATGACCAAAAATTTTGGGAGCAATTAAGAAAAGATAAATGACACTTCCTTCACAAAGTGCATTCAGGGTAGAATAGGAAAAGGAATATTAATGGCTTATTTTTGAACTAGGCAAGGAAGATTTTTGACATTTTTGTGGAAGATATGACCCAAACAATTTATGAGAATTATTTGGGAATTTTGGGAGTGACAGAAATATAGGTTGCTTCACAACCTAGGGCAAACAGGACTATTCCTTTAATAGACAAAGGGATATTCCTGAGAAATAGAATTTTAGGGTTGGGCTGTAATAGAAATGATGTGATCTTTGGAAATATTTTGATAATTATGAGCCATTCCCAAGAAGAAATGATGATGATCTCCCATGTTTCAAGTCCACAGACCCACTCCGAAAGAAAATTAGGGCAAAACCATGGAAATCAAAGGAAAAAATAAGAAGGGCCAAAAACCAAGGTGTTACAAACCTCCCCCCCCCTTAAAGAAATCTTGTCCTTGAGATTTGGTTGCTCAGGGAACAAGTATGAATATACCTTAAGGAAACCGTTTCCAACTCGGGTATCCTTTTTCCTTTGTTTATTGTTCCCTCAAGAGTTTCATATGATCTGCTTACCTTGCTCTGGGGTGGTTTGCTTCACCTTTCCCAAATTCTGATGGATCTTTGCTCATATACCAAATCCTTTTTGCTGACATTGATTCTTTCATAGATGCGGTGATATCCAAGGGACCCGAGCATAAATTCCCTTTTGTCATGATTTTTTTTACTTCTGCCATGGGATTGCTCAAACAAATGCATGCCTTTCGGGTTCAATTAATGTTGAGTGTCATAACCATTCTGCTAACGGAATTTGACTGCTCGTAGGTGGTACTAACCTATCTTGACTTGTTTCTTTGGCTCAAGAAGGAGATACGTACCAAAGATTTGACTGCCTTCTGTTGTGAGCAATATAAAGGGGTAGGGATTTATAGCTGTAGCATACCGCAAGCATTAACATCCTGAGACTAGTCTGACAGGGATGCTGGCGGAAAGATACTTTTCATGACAGGCTGTCCGTGTACTTGGTTTCACCAGCGAGTATACCTGGTCTGAGATGATTGTTCGGCTTTTGGCTTACCCATGCTGTCGGTATACCTAGCTGTGGTAATAGGCTGTGAGCTGCTTCAACACTACCGCTGAAGTCAAACTGCTGAGGTTGCAAAGGGATCTTGGATTTGATAGAATAGGCTTGGATATTCCACACTAAACATTTTAAGCGGGTCAGCAGGATCTGAAGTCCTTGTAGAACAAAGTAGGCCTATGAGGGTATGCCTTTGTGGATCCATATGGAATCATGACCTCCAACTGACTTGGGTGTCTAGACCCTGATGGTTGCGCGAAACTCATCATACCTTTGCTGTCAGTCTCACCCTTTTGACGATCATGATTTTATTTGTCAGGATACCTTAGTGAAATAGCTTGGCCACATATGTCCTTGATTCTTTGTATGACCATGGATGTGGTTAGTGCAATATTTTGGCATCATTCCTTGTGCTTATTTTCTGACCATCCGCACATATATGACATATACTCGGGGCATGTAGCTGTACAAAGCTCGGTGTTGAGGCCAATCATACAAGAAGGTGACAAGAGTTCATGAGATGACCTTGTCTAGTACGGGAATATTGGCCTTGGTAACCATTGTCAAGACTTGTTGGGGATATAACATCAGTTATGACCCGCCCAGAAGGGGCCGGGTCAGCCCCAATGGCGGGTTACACAAGAAGCCCAGTAAACATTCAAGATGATAGTTTATTAAATCTTATAGAAGGCCCAAAGGCCTGGAGGCGGCTTAAGGCTTGATATTATGAACCGCCGTATGTAAGACTTGTAAAGAAAGGCATGCAAAGGAAGTCACCGAGCCGGACACGATTATGAGCCGACTAGGACTCTGTAGGCCACCAGGCGTCAACCCGTGTATATAAGGGGACGACCCGGTGGCGGCTTAGGGCAAGAAACAAGAGATCGATAGCCAAGCCGGCGAGTTAAGCCTCTTGGTGATCGAAACTCCCAGCAATACCAACACAACTAGACGTAGGCTTTTACCTTCATCGTAAGGGGCCGAACTAGTGTAAAACCTCTTGTGTCCTTTGTCCCGATTAACCCCTTTAAGTTTCCTAGTTGTGATGGCCCTACGACTAAGTCCTTTCTCTAGGACATCTGCCGTGACAATTCCACGACAGTTGGCGCCCACCGTGGGGCAGCGCACGGTGGATTTGAGTTCTTGAAGGGCAACTTCGAAGGGCTCAAGGGATACGATGTGAGCCGGATGACCAAGAGTCGTCGCGGTAAGCTCTACATCGACGACGAAGGCTGGGGCCCCGAGGCCGGCTCAATTGAGTACGGGTACCGGGTCTCCTTCGGCGGAATTCACGTCTTCATCGGCCGGATCGGCGGGTCAGGCCCTGAGCCGGACGTCCACACCAACCTCATAGAAACGGCTCAGCGCGCAAGGACCACCCGTGTTCAATCTATCGTGAAGCATGCCTTCGTAGGCTGTATCCACGGCGGTGAATACTCTGAAGGATCGGTGGAGGGCGGTGAGACGACCGTCTGTTCTGACACTGCATCATCAACGGGCGAGACGGACTCTTTGTACCAGCTGCAGGACGGCATGCTCGGGGGCTGTTCCGATGGCAGCAGTATTCCGGACCCTCTTGAGCCGCCGAATTGGGCCGGAGTCTTCATGGCAGGGACACAGCCCGGGCAGAACTCTACAGCAGCGGCAGCAAGCTACCGGGTCGGCTACAGCTGGGTCAGGAGACCCCGCGCTCCCCCCGGCTCAGATTCTAATGGACCTCATGGATAAACTGACGACTCTGTTAACCATCGTGGTAGAGCCGGCAGATAAAGCCTAGCACGATGCAGAGGTGGCACGCGTACGTGAAGAGATGGTGCAAGCTAAGGAAAATCTAGCCGTAGAGGAAGTCAGGATGGCAGCAGAGCGGGCGGCTTTGGACGTTCGTGCTCAACAACTACAAGCAAAGACCTTCCAGCTCTCGGTGGATCTTAACGCGTCAAACGAGGTCATGAGGAGGCATCAGAAAACTCAGTCACATCTACCTCTGATGCTTTATCCTAGGAACCTATTCCATACAGCCGGGGCTGGGGGAAGCAACCCGTCGGAGGCAAACCGGATCATGACACCCAGCGCACCGGTTCAGCCGCGTGTCGTGGAACCACCTCGTATAATTACCGCTCCACCTCATTACATACCAACACCGCCGGATCAATTCTCCAACCCCTTGGAAAACCTCATCGCAGCGTCGGCTCATTTGGCAGCTCTCCCAATGGAAGGTGACTCACCAGCGACGTTTGAAATGCGGAGGGTAAGAGAACTTCTTCAAATAGCTCTGGCACAGCAGGATGCGTACTCCTACAGTCGAGATAGGATCCATTCAACTCCTTGCCCAAGCCGGAGCCTAAGCTACAGTAGGCATATGGAATCCGCAGACATTACAAGCAATGCTCAACGCCACAACCGGCCACACAGGCATGAGCCGGTGCGGGCTGGAGGCCTTAACATGGCGGATCAGGAGAGGATTCGACAAGAGGCGGAACGAGCAGTTCAAATGGTGGCAGATCAGACGGCTCATCAAACTTTTCCGGCTTATCCAGCAACCTTGGTCGAAGCAGGAGTGGCCACAAGAACCGGAGGCGTCCCTTGCTTGGTGCCAACCATATGTAATGAGCGTTTGCCAAAGGATTTTAAGGGGCCTCGTAAGGTGCCTAATTACATGGTTGACTTACAGCCCGGGGCTTGGATTGAGAGTTATGAGATGGCTATGGAGTTGTTGGAGGTCAGCGACGCAGCAATGGCCAAGTATTTCACCATGATGTTGGATGGGACAACTCGTACTTGGTTGAAGGGGTTACCACCCAATTCTATCGGTTCATGGGCGGAGTTAAAGGCCCGGTTCATCCAAAATTTCAAAGACACATGTAAGCAGCCTATGTTGATTGTGGACCTGACCAATTGCAAGCAAGAGGTCGATTAATCCACAACCCATTGGGTGTGCCGGGTCAAGGAGATAATACATTCATCCAATAAGATGGATGCCGGCTCAGCAGTTTTGATGTTGGAGAAAAATTGCCGTTTTGAACCTCTGAAGCAGAAGTTGGGGCGGCTCAAGCGTGACTGTAATGACATGGGCCAGTTGATGGCGGCTCTCGTCAAGTATGCTGATTCTGATAGTACCAAAGACCCGGTGTCTGACGAAGAAAAGACAGCAAAGGGAAAGAAGAACGACAACAGCAAGGGTCACCAGCATAACTCGGCAAATCAAGGAGGTAATAAACGCAAGGCTGATGAGTTTGTTGCTAACACCAATGCACATGGCGGAAATCAACAGCGCAAGGGCAGACAACCCCCTCGGTCGGGCGGTTCAGGTTCCACCCTTGAGCAACTATTGAATGAACCTTGTCCAAGGCACGACACCCGGGAGAAGCCAGCCACCCACCTGTGGAAAGATTGTACGATCATGAAGGCGTTTAAAAATTCAAACACGTTTGATGGAGGTCACGACCCAGGTGGCGGTTCAGGTGGAGGCAGTTTCCAAGGCCCGGGCGCCGGTTCAGGTGGAGGAGGATTTCACGGTCAGGGCCATCCTGGTAACCAAGGAGGATATAATCCACAACCTGGCCAAGGTCATCAGCAGCAATAGTCCGGATATCAGAGCAACCCAAAACAACTAAATAGTGGGAAATACCATGTATTCACCACTAGTTTATGTAAGAGGGACCAGAAGCTTCACAAGAGGGCCATCAATGCCGTTGAGCCGGCTATTCCACGTTACTTATGTTGGTCAGAGCAGCCTATTGTGTGGAGCAGAGAGGATCACCCACCCCGGGTCGATAATCCAGGTCACTTGGCTTTGGTAGTGGCGCCTCAGGTTGGTGGATACAAATTCACTAAGGTACTCATGGATGGAGGCAGCAGCATCAACATCCTCTACTATGAGACGTTCCGCCGGATGGGATTGACTGATAAGAGTCTTAAACAATCCAACACTGTTTTTCACGGTGTGGTTCCTGGCAAGTCAGCGTACCCAGTGGGTAAGATTGAACTGGAAGTAGCCTTTGGGGATGAGTATGATTCCAGAGCAGAAAAATTAACCTTTGAGGTGGTAAAGATCAAAAGCCCATATCATGCTCTATTTGGACGGCCGGCTTATGCCAAGTTCATGGCTCGGCCGTGTTATGTATATTTGCAGTTCAAGATGCCGGGCTATAAGGGCACCATCATAGTACATGGGAGCCAGAAAATAGCTTTGGAGTGTGAAGAAGATGATGCTGCCTATGCCGAGTCTGTTTGTGCCACAGAGGAGTTAAAGTTTTACAAGGATCATGTTGACCCGGCAGACATGACGTCATTAATAAAACCAACAACACAGCATGAGCCGGTGTTGAAATTCAAATCAGCTGATGACACCAAGATGGTTGACTTTGTACCTGGCGACTCATCCAAGCAGTTCATCATCAGTGCAAACTTGGATCCAAAATAGGAAAGCACGCTCATCGAGTTCATCCGTGAGAACCGGGACATCTTTGCATGGAAACCTTCAGACATGCCGGGTGTCCCGAGGGAACTCGCTGAGCAATCTCTCAATATTGATCCAAAGTATAAACCTGTCAAACAGTTTCTCTGACGGTTCAATGAAGAAAGGCGCAAGGCCATTGGAGAAGAGGTGGCCCGGCTCTTGGCGGCCGGGTTCATCGTAGAAGTCTTCCACCCAGAGTGGTTAGCCAACCTGGTGCTTGTACTAAAAAGGAATGGCACCTGGCGTATGTGTATGGATTACACCGATCTGAACAAGGCTTGTCCGGCTGATCCTTTTGCCCTCCCCCGTATTGATCAGATCATCGATGCTATGGCAGGTTGTGCACGTTTGAGTTTCTTGGGTGCTTACTCAGGTTATCATCAGATTAAGATGGCGGTCAAAGATCAGGAGAAGACAACTTTTATCACTCCTTTTGGAGCTTTCTACTATGTGTCTATGCCTTTTGGGCTTAAGAGTGCCCGGGCGACTTACCAGCGGTGTGTACAGAACTAGCTTCATGATCAGATTGGGCGTAATGTTCATGCTTATGTGGATGATACAGTGATAAAATCCAGGGAGGAAACATTGGTCGCAGACCTGAAAGAGACCTTCGATAATCTCCAGGTCTACAAAATGATGCTTAACCCGGCCAAGTGTGTTTTTGGAGTCCCAGCCGGCAAACTCTTGGGTTTTTTTGGTGTCCAACCGAGGTATTGAAGCTAACCCGGAGGAAATCAAGGCAATTACATCCCTGGCCAAACCAACATGCATCAACGATGTTCAACGGCTGGCAGGTCGTGTTGCTTCTTTGAGCTGGTTCATAAGCCGGTTAGGGGAGAAGGCAATGCCTTTGTATCAGATGATGAAGAAAACATATGATTTTGTTTGGAGCGATGCTGCAAACTCTGCTTTTGAAGATCTGAAGACACAGCTTGCCGAGCTGCCAGTCCTGGCTGCTCCTTGAGAAAGAGCCGTTGTTGTTATACGTGGCCGCCAACTCACGCGTTGTTAGTGTGGCTCTTGTGGTGGAGCACAAGGAGGCTGGCAAGGAACATCCGGTTCAACGGACGGTTTACTACGTCAGTGAGATGTTAATTGAACCCAAGCAACGATACCCACATTGGCAGAAACTCGTGTATGGGGTGTTGATGGCGAGCCAGAAGCTTAAACATTATTTCCAAGGTCATCCAATCACTGTGGTTAGCTCTGCTCCTTTGGGAGACATCATTCAAAATAGAGAAGCCACTGGACGAGTCGCCAAGTGGGCCATTGAGCTTGGGTCTCATGGGTTGAAGTATGTACCACGTACCGCGATCAAGTCTCAAGCACTAGTTGACTTCATTAATGATTGGACAGAGATGCAGATGCCAGAAGAGAAACCAGACAACACGTATTGGACTATTCATTTTGATGGGTCCAGACAATTGGAAGGCTCGGGGGCTGGAGTTGTTTTAACCTCTCCTCGAGGTGACAAATTTTGTTATGTGTTACGACTGATGTTTCCTTGCACTAACAACGCAGCAGAGTATGAAGCCTTGCTCCATGGTCTTCGAGTGGCAAAAGAGATGAGTTTAAGCCGGGTCAGATGTCTTGGCGACTCAGATTTAGTGGCTCAACAGGTATCAAGCAAATGGGATTCCAAGGATCCTCTCATGGTGGCTTATCGCCAGGAGGTTGATGCTGTTGCAGGGCATTTTAAAGGTTATCAGGTGGAGCACATTGACCGTAGGAAGAACAAATAGGCTGATGCTTTTAAGCCGGTTGGGGTCTCAATGTAAGACGGTACCACCTAACACCTTTTTGGATGTTTTGCATAACCCGTCTGTCAAGTTGCCCACAGAAGAAGATTTAGTTGTTCCTGACCCGAAGGCGCAGTTGGTGGCGGCTCTTCATGTCATCCCAGATTGGACAGTGCCATTCTTGGCTTACATGACCCGGGGATAGTTGCCAGCGGATGAGACCTTGGCTCGACAGATAACCTGGCAGTCTAAGTCAATGACGATTTCTGATGGAGAACTATACCATCACAGCATCTCTGGAGCATTTCAACGATGTGTTTCCCCTGAAGAAGGCCAAGAAATACTTCGTGAGATCCATGAAGGCGATTGTGGTCATCATGCCGGGTCAAAATCTCTGGTGGCCAAAGCTTTTCGTCACGGTTTTTACTGGTTGACGGCTCACGCTGATGTAGAGGATCTGGTCAGCAGATGTGATGGATGTCAAAAATTTGCACGACGAGCACGGCTCAAGAGCTCTGAATGATTCCAATCACTTGGCCGTTTGTGGTCTGGGGGCTTGACATGGTGGGGCCTTTCAAAAGGTCTAAGGATAAAAAGACACATCTTTTAGTGGCAGTTGATAAATTCACAAAGTGGGTTGTGGTCAGCAAGAACTTAAACAACGGGTCATATTACCTCATTGACGTTCGAGAGCACAAAGACTCACGTAAGTCGGAGGAGGAGACCCGCCGGCCGTGGAACATTGCTCAACTTCGGCCATACTACACCTGAGCCACACGCTCTCATCATGTACATACTTTAACATTGTATATACCATGATAAGCAATAAAGTAAGACCACCGGTCTCTTTTCTTTTCAAAGATTATGCCTCTTTGTTATTTCTTATTTTCAAATGACTATTAAGGAGCTGATCATATTTGAATCAAGTCTAACCTTTTTTGGTCCGACTTATGATCGTATTCGAATCTAGCTGCAATTATCATGGTCACTTGGGGGCTTCCTATTCAAACATAGGTTGTATTCGAACCAAAGAGAACATAGCTGTCGCAACCCTCTTGATCGGCTCAAGGCCAAACTCACTAGCGGGCTTCTTGATCGTATCCGAATCATAGCTTAACCCCTTTTGGGTTCGACTTGGATCGTATTCGAATCGGGGTCGTTAAAAACCTCTCAAGGTCGTTTGGGGGCTTCTTGTTCAAACATAGGTCATATTCGAACCAAAGAGAACATAGCTGTCGGTACCCTCTTGATCGGCGCAACGCCAAAGCCACTGGGGGCTATATGGTCGCATTCGAACCTTAGCTTAACCCCTTTGGTCCGGTTTACTGATCGTATTCGAATCAGAAGGCACCAACCTTTAAATATAAGGTTAAATCGTACTTGTTACCTGTTATTTACCTTTTAGTTTTTTGTTGTCTCAATTCCACAAATAATTAGCATGATCTTCTTCGTTGGCTTGTTTATTTGACAACAAGGCCACCAAGGTATAATGATCATTAAATATTCAGAGGTATTGACTTCTCAGAAAGATTGAATTACCAACTTCATTACCCGGGTTATTCAAGCCGGTGGTCTAAGGATCAAAGGTACAAGTATGGCTATTATTTATACGCAATTTCCTGCTGCATTAACCAAAGGGTTAGTTTTCAGCCCTTGTCCTTTATTTATATCTGTTTCTGTTTTCTATTATGGTAAACATATTGGCTATAAGCCGGGTGTTTTAACCCGTTCGGTTCTAAGCCACCAAGCCAATTTTTTCTCTTGTATCTACAGGAACAAAGTTAAAGTGTTGTAGAAACAATCATCAAATATGATGCATATGTTGCCATCAGGAAATACGAAGTCACACATAGTGTTTTATGCATGATGGCACAGGTAAGGCATTCAGTGTTTTCACAGCTAAACTATTACAAGGCTTTTTATAAGCCAATGAAGATGGTTATTACTCCTCCCTCGCCGGTTCACCGCCCTCTATTGGCTGGAAGTTGGGTTTTGACCAGTCAAAACCATTCACGGCGAATTTTTTTTGCTTCTTCGTCGATCAGGCCGGCCGGGTCAACTTCCGGGGCAAATGTATCTTCTCTTACAGGTGGGATCAAATCTGTCACCTTGTATGAGGGAGTCGCCATCTTCTTATTTTCAACATCAAAACCCGACTGGTATTTGTCGATGTTGGTGTCATCTCCAAGGGTAGTTGCCTGAGGTCGGACTCCACGCACGCAAGCCAAGAAGTCATCCTACTCAAAGGGAGATCCGTCTTCCTTCACGGTGGGATAGCCTCTGGCCACGTCCGCCGGGTCTAGGTCTGGCACCCAAGCCTTGGAGCGGCTTAGGGCAGTCAAAGCTCCGGCTCATGCACAGGAGCGTTTCACTTCTTGAAATCTGGCAGGCAGGATTGACAATTTCTTCAGAACGTCGCTAAGCCGGTTGGGTCCTTGATTGGCAGGAGAGATGGCGGCAAGTGCCCTTTGTGCGCCAATATACAGTTGTTCTACTAAGGTATACACTGCCTTCAGTTTAATCAAAGGATCTTGGCTCAGGTTCTTGCTTCGTGGGCCTGCACATATTTTATACACAAAGTCAGCTGGCAGCTTATATTCCGGATCAGCAAAAGGTACACACGATTAAAAACAGATGGCTTACCAAAGATGGCGGCCACCATTTGAGACACCCGGCCCTTTAAACCGTTCAGCTCTGTTGACACTTCTTCAAGGGCTGCTTCGGCCTTCTCGGTGCGTTATGTCAGAAGCGTTTTTTCATCTGCCTAGGTTTTCTTCTTGGCGATGAAGCTGGTCTTTAAATTTTCCGTCTCAGAGAGACTTATTTGCAATTTGGAGTTAGCAGACTTGATTTCTTCTTCTTGACTCGCTAGTCAGGTCTTCGCATCAGTCAATTGCGAGTTCAGTTCAGATAAGGCATTATGCAAAAAAGCATATTCAGGTGAGTCAAGATTTCACTTAAAGTTCAAAAATCAAGATTCAAGTCTCAAGTACTTTACAAAAAAACCACTTGACACTTGGGGGCTAATGTATGCCAAAACAAATTTTTATGACTCTAAAGACATACTTTAAGTCCCAAGTACTTTACAAAGTAACAACACTTGGCACTTGGGGGCTAATGTATGCAATTCAGCAAGTTTCTCAAGGTGGAGCCGGAATATTAAGTTCTTTGAATACGGTACAAAACAATTTAAAGTACCGGCTCATTTTGATCAAAAGGAACCGACCCTTGGGGACTACAGGTGAAGCTTTGTTCTATTTTATTGAATTCAAGAAAAGTTTCAAAGGTAAAGGTCTTTGCCTATATTCTAAAGTCTACAGATCATTCCGCTTGTCTCATAATCTGAAGACTTGGGGGCTGGAAGAATATAGATAAGCCGGAAGAACATACCTCGTATTTCAGCTGCAACTATTTGACCATTTCAATCTCAGAGTCGCGACAGGAGTGCACATGGCTGAGATAGCCGGATAAAATATCATTGACATTTAGATGATCATAATTGGCAATGTCAAAGCGCACTTTCTACCTCTCCAATGCCTCTTGTTTTGCCGTGTGGCGAGCCAGCACGGTTGGATTCCCTGGCTCAATAAAACGGCTCCCGGTGATCTGAACGTCTTGTGCAGACGGTGATGGCGGGTTGGCTGAGCTTGATGGTCCAGTTGCGGAAGGGTTCACAGCGGTCTCATCAAACGACGGCTCAGGAGGATTTGTTTCTGCATAGACAGGTGGGTCTTCTGGAGCATTAGTTAATGGAGGAGAAGATGGCCTAGCCGGGTCAGATGCAAGCATTGGCGGGTCTTCCGCCGGTTTAGCTGCCTTTGACTTCTTGGATTTAGCTTGGCCACTAAGAGAGATGTTGCAGGACTATCAGTACAAAGATACAATTTGAAGAACCCGGAAAAGGAGGATTTTTCATTACCCAGGGGCAGTCTTGAAGGCTGGAAATTGAGTTTGCGATGAGTCGCCAGAAGAGCGAGACACCTCCTGAAAAGATAAAATAGAGTTAAAGTAATGCAAGGGAAATGATCCATTAAACGGAGTTAAAGACAAAAATAAGTAAACCTCATCCGGGCGCTTCTGAGGAGTTTGTTGAAGAATGACAGCCGGCTCATCTTCGGTCCGAGGTTGACGGCGGCTTTCATGTTGCTGCTTTTTCAAACGAAAGTTGGGATCCAAGTGAGCTAAAGGGTTAGAAAACCTTACTTTAGGACCACTCGTCGAATTTTTTGTCTTGGCAAGGGCTCTGAGTCGGAGGAAATGATAGTTACCTCTGCTTCCACGGCCTGACTGGCCCCATTGTCGTCCTGGTAATGATCAGTGTTAATAAGATTGTTAAAAAATTGGCCAAGGGAATCAAGGGCTACCTCCGAATCAGATGTATCATCAAGCTTCATCCAATCTTCAGCAGTGTTCTTTTTCTTCTTTTTCGACCTCCGGGTCGTTTTCTTGGCGTTTGTGGCGGTGACTCTCGCTTTCTTGGCAGCCTCGTGGTCATATTTAACTTTCCAAAAGTCAGAGTTGGCCTGTAGACAGGTAAAAACAAGATGAAGAGTCAGGCAAGTATTAAAACAATACGGCTGGGAAAAATACAAAGGAGAGAAATAAGAATATCCTTACTTCTGGCACCGGGTTAAGCTTGCAGAAGGGGTTTAACCCGACGACACTGCAATGTTCGTATTTCCCGTTCACCAGAAGAGTTGACATTGAAACAATATCTTCTTCTGTTAATTGAGCGGGGCTGTGATGAAGAGAGTCATCCGGGCCTCCACCATACTCATACATCAGCTTTAACCGACGGCTTAAAGGGATGACCCGCCATGAGATCCAGCAGCGGGTCAGATCAACTCCAGTTAACCCGTTCCCTAACAGAGCATTAATCCACTACAAAAAAAGACACATCCGTGACATTTTGGGCCGAACAATTTTTTTTTCTGTCATACATATGACACTTCTATGACAATAATTGTGACAAAACCCGGTATCATCATAGATGTGGTGGGCTCCTACTTCTATGACAAAAAATCATGACAGAAAATGGGCTTTTCGTCCTGGGCGGGCCGGAGATGCAGCTGCATGACATTCTTTGGGCCATCCATGACGGAAAAAACCATGGTAGAAGCGAGGGCGAGGAAAATTTCGGGGAGTTCCCAGTTACGGTGTTAGGTCGGGGGCCGAGCGATGCACGCTTCTCTCGTACACGTACGCGCGTGTGTGCGATGCGTTGGCTCTAACTGAACCCGAGCGAGGCGTTGGGCTCTAACTGAACCCGAGTGATTGCACTGCAGGCTATGCTTTACTGAACCCGAGCGATCGATCGATGGCTGTTAACTGAACCCGATCGAGCGATTCCTTCGCTACTGCCGCTAACTGAAGCCGATCGATGCTGCCTTTGGATGAACAGTGAGCGTTGTGCGGGGGGGGGGGGGGGGGGGGGTTGGATGAAAAGTTCCCGGTGGGGGTGTATGAACAGGACCTCGTGGTGTTGCCTCTGGATGAACAGGACCCCGATCGATCGAGCCGGTTGGGGCTGGATGAACAGGACCCCGTGGAGGGCTGGATGAACAGGACCACCCCGTGGAGGGCAGGATGAATAGTAGCCCGTGGAGGGGTGGTTGAACAGGAGCCCGTGGAGAGGGCTGGATGAACAGTAGCCGGTGGAGTAGCGCGCGATGGAGGCTGGATGAACAGGAGCCCGTGGATGAACAGTCGCAGGTGGAGGCTGGAGGAGGTCGATGGTGGATGAACAGTAGCTCGTGGAGGCTGGAGGGGGTCGACGATGGAGATGAATGGTATCCCGTGGAGTCCCGTTTGCGGTACGCCACACCCCTCCCGATGAACACGACCCCCGTTTCGACCGTAGCGCTCCAACACAAGTCCGTTTCATCCGTTTTGCGGTACGCCACACCCCCCGATCAACAGGACCCCCGTTTCGACCGTAGGAGGTCCGTTTCCTCCGTTTTGCGGTACGCCCGACCCCTCCCGATGAACAGGATCCCGTTTCGAACGTGGCCGGTCGAACACAAGGCCGTTTCCTCCGTTTTGCGGTACGCCAGGCCTCGTTTCCATCGCCTATTCCGTCCAAGCCCTCCCGATGAACACGACCATGCATTCCGTTGCCTCCCCATGAACACGATGCATTCCATTGCCTCCCCATGAACACGACGACGACGCTGTTTCTCCATTCCGACCCAGCCATGTACACGAGCCTTGCCGTACGTATGCGCGAGTAGGCGTTCGAGACCCCGCCCGTATGTACACATACATGGCCGTATTTTCTTTCTTGCACCCTGGCCGCCTCTACTACGACACGTGCGCGCCTCTACATCTACCAGTATATATGTACGTACATGTTCGCGACCAGAATGACAACGCTACGTACGCTTCGACCAGGTGGGTCCGACTGTCAGGCACTTCCTTGCGTGCGAAGATGTAGCTGGTGGGTCCCAGCAGTCAGGGGGGCGAAATACGGTGGCCCGTATAGTGGGTCCCCGTTGTCAGGTGGAGGAATAATTATTTTGCACGTAATAAGGAGGCACTTCCTTGCTACGGCCGTGGATCCAGCTGTCAGCCTCTCCATGTACAGTCCACGTCCGATGGAAGTCGTTCCTTGATCACGTTGACCACGCCGCGCCGAGAGCACCAGGGCGGTGGACGACGGCGAGGCCTAGGAAGGGGACAACGCAGAGCCGGGGAAGACGCGGCAGTGGATGCCCACGCGTAGAGGAGTACGACGGTTCACTGGTTCGCTGCGGTGTGAGGCTGCCGTCGCCGCAGAATAATAGGGGGTGTGGGTGAGTAGAGGGATGGCCTGGCCAGCGGTGGGAGTAGTAGGGGGCGGTGAGGCCTCCGCCGCATCGCAGCCGGCCACGGGAGGCAGGAGCACGAGGCACGGCCGGCGCTGGTTTGGGCGGCTGGAGCAATAAGACCAGAGGTTGAAGAAGCACTATGGCCGTTGGATGGAAATCGTACGGTCACTAGAGCTAGAATCTTGCATATTGACTAAGTTGACAAAGCCCTCCGTCCCCGTCAACTTAGTAGGCCCACAAGTCAGCTTGCCGCTATACTGGGTTCCAGCCAACAGGGGGAGTATTCATTTTTTTTGTGCGTAATAAGGAGGCACTTCCTTGCGTGCGAAGATATAGCTGGTGGGTCCGATCTGTCAGCGGCGGTAACGTTTTTTTCGTGAAATACAGAGGCCCTTTCGGTGGGTCCCTGATGTCAGGTGGAGGAATCATTATTTTGCGCGTAATAAGGAGGCATTTCCTTGTGTGCGGCCATGGACCCAGCTGTCGGCCTCTCCACGTAAAGTCCACTTCAGATGCATGTCGGTCGTTGACCACGTTGTCCAGGCCGCGCCGAGAGCACAAGGGTGGTGGACGACGGCAAGGCCTAGGAAGGGAACGACACGGAGGTAGGGAAGACTTGGCAGTTGTTTCCCACGTGGAGGGGAGTATGACTGTACGAGGGTTTACTGGTTCGTCTGCCGTCACCAGAGAATAACAGCAGGTGTGGGTGAGTAGAGGGACGGCTAGGCCAGCGATGGGAGTACGGTGGGGCGGTGAGGCCTACGCAGCAGCAGAGCCGGCCACGGGGAGGAGGGAGCAGGCAGTCCCGCCGGTGCCTATTTGAGCGGTTGGAGCAGGAAGAGCAGAGATTGAAGAAGCACGACGGCCGTTGGATGGCCATCCAACAGTCACTGCTTGTGCGTCAACCTTTTTTTAGGAAAGCCTCAAATCTGTGGAAAATAGCATACAACCCATCTGCCAATATTTCTAATAATTTACAGCTTATTTGCTAATTATTAAGGTTTTTTTTGGAGCCCATATTCTTTTTGTTAGCATTACAACCCATATTGTGGCCACGGTTAAAAAATTATACGAAATTTTGCATATTTCGGTGCGGTCCGAACTGTTTTTAATCCCGAAATTTCGACTCACATTCAAACTGATTTTAAAAATAAATGTATATCAATATAAAATCCAACAAATTCTCCACGCATAAAAATTAATGTAATTTTAAATCTTGAAATGAAAAAAAAGATATTTGAAACTAATTGCCGGTTTGATGTGTTTTAAAAATGTACAACCCATTTCTCATTACTGATGGGCCATTTTCTCGGCCAGCCGAATGAATGCTCTCCTCGTCTTGAAAGATTTGCAGCGCAATAGGCCTGACAAAGCGACTTACTTGGCAAATCACAAAAAACTGGGCTGTGGCCGTGGACCCAGCTGTCAGCCTCTCCACGTACAATACTCTTCTGATGGAATGTCGTTGACCACGTTGACCACGCCGCGCCGAGAGCACCAAGACGGTGGATGACGGTGAGGCCTAGGAAGGGGACGACGCGGAGCCAGGGAAGATCCGGCAGTGGATGCTCACGCGGAGAGGAGTACGAGGATTCACTGGTTCGGCTGCGGTGTGAGGCTGCCATCACCGCAGGGCCTGGCTAGCAGTGGGAGTAGTAGGGGGCGATGAGGCCTCATCGGCAGCACAGCCGGCCACTGGAGGCAGGAGCAGGCGGTCTCCCCGGCGCTGGTTTGGGCGGCTGGTGCAAGAAGAGCAGCGATTGAAGAAGCAGCAGGACCGTTCGATTCAAATCCAACGGTTACTGCTGCTAGAATCGTTTGTTGACCAAGTTGACAAGCCATGCGTACGCGTCAACTTAGTAGGCCCACAGGTTAGCTTCCCAACCAGTGCGCCCCAGATGTTAGTGGGAGGAATCATTTTTTTCGCGTAATAAGGAGGCAGTTGATTGCGTGCGGCCAGGCCAGCGGAGGGAGTAGGGTGGGCCGGGGAAGCCTGCGCGGCATCACAGCGGGCCACAAGAGGAGGGAGCAGGCAGTCTCGCTGGCGCTAGTTTAGGCGGCTGGAGCAGGAAGATCACAGATTGAAGAAGCACGTCAGCCGTTGGATGGACATCCAACACTAACTGCTGGTAGAATCATGTGTTCACTAACAAAGCCTTGCGTAAACAAGTCAGCCTCGAAATCTGTGGCGTGTACAGCCCATTTGCTATTATTTTTATAATTTTTACTCATTTTCTAATTCATATGGAATTTATTGCAGCCCGTTTTCCATTTTTAGAATTGCTGGCCATTTTCTGGTCAGTACGAGGGTAAAAAAATTAACTAAATATGTAGGAAATTTTGAAAATTCGCAAATTTTTGCTGGGGAACGAAATATTCTTAATCGAAAAATTAATAGCCATACTAGAACAAATTTAAAAATAAATTAGTACTATGTCATGTTAAATCCAATGAAATACGTATAAGATATCAGTGAAGAATAAAAACAAAAAAAGAAACTTATATCCCATTTGCTATAATTTTTTTGGAATTTTCAACCCCTTTTGATATTACTTTTAATAGACATTGACCATACTCTTAAGCCAGGCCGGAATGCATCCCTCCTAATCTTGAAAGATTTGTAGTCCAGTAATTCGGAGAAAACAAATAGGCCTAGTTTGGGTATTCTTCAAAAAGAAATACTGGCTACCTATTTTCCCAAAGAACTGGTGCATGAGCATTTAGCTTTATTTATTTATTTATTTACTTATTTATGTTTAGGGGACCATGAGCATGTACCTGGGCCGGATTCATGTGAGAGCCTCCCTTTCAGTTAATTATGGGCTTATCTATTGGGCCTTCATCAGTGGGCTGCATGTTATCAACAAGTGGAAAATGTGTTTCGAGTTTAAAAAAATGTGTTCCGTATGATAAATAGTATGCGCTACGTACGGTACGGGGCACTAAAGGATCGAACCGTGCAACGACTTCTAAAACATTGTATTTGTCATTCTAACAACACATTTATTCAACCAACAGACGAAATATACTACTGATTGTACATTAAAAACAGCAGCGGCAGCAACCAGGGCTGGGGGTGCAACAGAAGCAGTAAGCAGGCCAGAAGAGTGAAGATGCAACTCTCTCTTCCAAACCAAACATCAGCCATCATTACAAAAGGGCTACCAAAAAAGAACAAGTGTATGCATCAAACTAAATAAAGATCCTACTACACCAAGTGTACGCATCTAACTAACTGGCTCAGTTAGACATTACTATTTTTTTTGAAATGGAGGCAAAAGAATTGCCTCGTCGATTAATTAAGAAGAAGAGAATTGCCCGGTTAATCTACGGAAAACCGGGCTAAAACCGAAGACGTTACTATTTATTAAGCTGCTGTGGAGTTGCAGATGGAGAGGAGTGGGAAACTTCACTGGTTCGGGTGCGCGGCAACACAGCCGCGGTGCCGCCCACGGGAGACAGGAGCAAGAACAGAGGTTGAAGAAGGAGCACAACTATTGGATTAACATCCAACGGTCCATCTGCTAGAATCATTTGTTGATTAAGTTGACAAAGCCGTGCGTACACGTCCGCTTAGTAGGCCCACAAGTCAGTCACCAAATCTGACGGGTCCTAGCTGTCAACGGGATGAATAATTTTTTCGCAAAACAACAAGGCACTTCCTTCCGTGCGAAGATACAGCCGGTGGGTCCCAGCTGTCAGGTGGAGGAGACATTTTTTTCAGCTTAATAAGGAGGAACTTTCCTTGCGTGCGACCACGGACCTCGTGGGTCCCGACCGTCAGGCTCTCCACATAAAGTCCTCTTCCGATGACTCTCGTTTGTTGACCACGCCGCACCGAACACAGCGAGGCGGTGGACGATGGCGAGGCCTCGGACGGGAATGACTCGGAGATGGGAAAACGCGGCAGTGGAGTCGTAGATTGAGAGGAGGAGAAGGGTTATAACTGGTTCTGTTGCGGCGTGGGGCTGTAGTCTGTGGAGAATAACAGGAGGTGTCGAGGGGTGGAGGGATAGCCTGGCTGGCGGTGGGGTAGCGCTTCGCAGTGATGCGGGCTAAGCAGAGCCGGTAGCCGCCGGAGGCCGGACCAGGCGGTCCCGGCGACGCTGGAGGAAGAAGACGAGAGATTGAAGGTGCATGCCGGCCGTTGGATATAAATCCAATGGCTGTGGATGACACAATCATTTGTTGACCAAGTTGACAACGCCCTGCGTAGGCTTCGACCCATTGGCTCACATGTGAGGCTGCAAAAATGTGGCATATATTTAACCCATGTTTTCTAGAATGTACAGTCCATTTGCTGGTCTGGTGTCGGATTTCGGGTTCCGGCAGACCCTTGAGGTTCGAACACTGGGGTGCGCGCGGAGATCTCTCCCCTACCGATCTACGTCCGATCCTCTCGTGCGAACTAAGATGAAAATGATGGACAACACAAGGGACACAAGGTTTATACTGGTTCGGGCCACCGTTGTGGTGTAATACCCTACTCCAGTGTGTGGTGTGATGGATTGCCTCTGGGGTTGATGATGGACAGTACAAGGGAAGAACAGCCTCACGAGGGGCGTTCTTGAGCTGGTGCGGTGTGTTCTACTTAGTCTCTACTGGGTTTCTTCTCTCTCTCCTCTCCTTCTGCTGCTACCCCTCTCTTTTCTCTTTCTCTCTCTCTCTCTCTCTTTGTGGAGGCTAGCTCTATTTATAGAGGCCCTGGGCCTCTCCCCGAATAATTGAGCGGGAAGGGCGCCAACAATTGGCCATTTTGAAGGGGAATATCGTACAAGCTATCCTGACCAAAGGTGGTCTTCGGCTGCCAAAAGCACTGGTGATGACGCCGTCTTGGGCTCCACGGTGACCTCCGTCCGGCCGTCCGGCTGGTCTTGGTCTCGTTGCACCGGAATGGTAACCTTTGCCTGATACCTTGGCCTGTGCTTGCCCCCTTTGTACCAAAGGGGAAACAAGGACCCTGCGCAGGCCGGCGCCCGCCTGGCCTTGATCATCATGGCTTGCGTCATGGGATCCTCGCAAGGTACCCTTGCATTGATCTCTCCGCCTCCTCGCGAGCCTGCCTGATGAGGCCGCTCTCGAGGAAGCTCCCTATCGTCCGCCCCGCGAGGCTTGGCCCCTCGGAGGGTCTTGTGCTTGGGCTGATGAAGATGGGCCGCACTGGGCCCCCACCCGAGCCACACCGCAGGCAGGCAAGTCTGGGGACCCCCGTTCCTAGAACGCCGACAGTAGCCCCCGGGCCCAAGGTGCGCGCGGGCTTGGCTTAGCAGAGAAGCGAAGGGGCAAGCGCGAAGCGCCGCGGGCCCTAACAGCCTGCGGCCTTGGGCGCCTCGTGGGGGTTGATTGGACGTGGGCGTCTGCACTTCCCATGACGCCTCGGCAACCGCACGACTAACAAGTCCCTGCATGCAGAGATATGGGTCATGATTACCTGAGGTCATGGTGCTCGGCGGTTGGCCTTCCCCGGCTATAAGTTCGGGGCTGCGTGAGCTCCGCCAGTTCACCCCTTTCCGTTACTCCCTCTCTTCTTCTTCCTCATCCTTGCTTCCTCTTGCACCAATGGCACCGATCCGCCGGTTTTCAGCTGAGGAGAAGGGAAAGGCCCCCAGAGAGGGTCTTGCATGCGAATATAATGTCATGCAAACACTGCTCCATGGTGGGCGAAGTGCCCCCCCTCCTGCATTTCCAGATTGTACTCCATAGGAAGATAACTGTTCAGATGGAGATTCAGAAGGAGCCGACCACGCCTGTTTACCACCTGAGGTGTTTGCTCTAACCTAGCATGATGATGTTGGTCATATCATGCATATGGCGCCTTGCATTGCTTACATTATACATCTTATATGTCATCAGCTTAGTTTAGATTTGCTTCATGTGAATGCCACATGTTTGGTTTCTATATCATACTCCCACCATTCCTAAATATTTGTCTTTTTAGAGATTTCAACAAGTGACTACATACGGAACAAAATGAGTGAATCTACACTCTAAAATGTGTCTATATACATCCATATGTGGTAGTCCATTTGAAATCTCTAAAAAGACAAATATTTAGGAACGGAGGGAGTATATGGGAATTATGCAATGCCATCTTCTTTAGCCAGGCATCATATATGTGAATCATGCAATGCCATCCTGTTTAGCCAGTCATCGTATATGTGAATTGTATCGTGCCATATTTTTTCCATAATGTATTCCTTTTGTCAACAATGTTTATACATTCATCTACTCTTCCTGTGCATCAGCCATTTGAGTCGGTCATGGGAAAATCTGGAGCGAAAACAAGGTCTTCTGAGCAGTCAGTGCTACATGTCGATGCAGATTTCTTGCTGGTTACAAATAGCTCCTCAGAGGAGGATTCAGAGAGAGATGACTAGTCGTATCCCCCCGAGGTGCATGCTCTAACTTGGCTGGGTTATATTGCTCATATCATGCATATGGTGTCTTGCATTGCCATCCATCTGCTTAGATTAGACATGCTTTGTGTGAATGACTCCTGTTTGCTTTCTATATCAGATATGTGAATTATGCAATGCCATGTTTTTCAGCCAGTTATCATATATGTGAATTATGCATCGCCATGTAGCCAGGCATCATATATGTGAATTATCTCATGCCATCTTTTTTTTCATTACATATTCCATTTGTCGACAATCTGTATATATTGAACTACTCTTCATGTGTATCAGCCATTTGAGCCAGTTATGGAAATATTAGTAGTGAAGACAAGGTCTTCAGAGCAGGCAATGGTACCTGTTGAAGCATATATCTCGATGATTATAGGGAGCTCCTCAGAGGAGGATTCAGGGACAGATGACCAGTCCTATATCCCACCTGAGGTGTATGCTCTAAGTTGCAATGTTTATATTTCTCATATCATGCATATGGTGTCTTGCATTACTTAGTTTAGACATCATATGCACAATATTGAATTCCATCTGCTTAGTTTAGAGATAATACATGTGAGTGCCAGCTTCTTAGTATATGAATGAATTATGTCAATTATATCATGCCATCCTGTATACTTAGACAACTTGTATGTGAATTATTTCATCCCAACCTATTTTAGAAAGACATCATACAGTTGTGTCATGTCATCCTATTTAGGTACTCATCATATGTTGAATTATGCCATTATATCCTGTTAAGTTATCCATCATATATCTAAAATTGTGTCATGCTATCCTGTTTAGTTAGGCATCATATATGTGAAACTGTGTCATGCTGTCCTGTTTGGTTAGACAACATATATGTGAATTACCACATCTGTCTATCATACAATGTCTGTACTTTCAATTTCTTTTCTTGTTTATTAGCCATTTGAATTGGAGGGGGTGATGGCAGTATCTAAGGGAGCAAAAAAACGTTCTTCACAAAAGACAGTGCTACCCGTCGATGCAGATAGAACCATGGTTGTACTGGCCCACAAACTAGCCCCACCACACATAATCGAGACTCTTCCAGATTGCACACTTACACCGTTGGGCAGAGAACCAGCTACAACCCATCTAACCGCAACCCCGGCAGATAGTAACCCACTTATAGTTGACAAAGCACCATGTCCACCACAGAGTACCCCCACACGAGCAGTTTGTAAAGCTAATACAATGCCCAAAGCACGAAGACCACCACAGGTAACCCAAACTCCACGTTTAGAGCAAAAGAGCAATTGTTTTCAGGTCAGATTCCGTAGCTATGGTCCATACTCCTTTTCTGTTGCATCACTGTATTTACGCATACCATCTACTTTCGAATTTGAAGGATCCAATTGAAACTCCAATGGCGCAATAGGTATGTTTTAAACCTATTTTTTAACTGGATTGATGTTCTAACTTCTTGCTCTATGTTGATTTCAGTTTAAGTTGTATAAACAGTTATGTTCTCAGATGATGCACATTACAAGTGCTGCCATTGCTGTGTAGTTTCTCACACTTATATTCTGTCTATGCTGCTGTGTCTTAAAAATATATGAGTTGAACTGTGTCTCTATCTTGATTAGGGAACATAAACTAGAATGATATGGACAATACAGTGACCATAGTACATAGATATATGTTTGTTTCATGCTGTTATCCTGTCCACCTTACTACTGAACCGGTTTACCAAAATGAGTTTCGTATACTACAAGCTAAACCTGTGATGTGTCTGCTTGTTTCTCTCGTAGTATGGAAACAAAATATTGGAGAAGAGCACCCTAGTATGCAATGGTAGAGAAAGTAATGCAGATAAGGTTCAAGATAGTGAGACAACCCTGTGGGTCTCAAAGGAAGGTGATAAAAATGATCTTGTAGACAGTGAGAAAACCCCACAGTTCTGCATTGATTTAGTGTTCGAGTTACTGGCCAGTACCGCTGCCACAAGCTCTTCGAACTCGCTACCTGAATCACTTCGGCTTCTTCAGTATCAGCTACAAGCTGAAAGGCATCAGTCAGTTGTGCTGCAGCAAGAAGCCGAAGGATTGAGGAAGTCATTGTAGAATTAAAATGCTTACTTTCTTGTGCAACAACAAGCGCTGGAAGATTTAAGCGCCAAACAAGAGAAAGTTAATAATCTTGCTAAGCATCTTGCCAGCATTATGGGTACCCAGGATATTGTTTCTTGAACTCTTCTGAAGTGGTTTCAGTTCTGGACTTGTTTTGCTGCGGCGTTTATATGCTGCTTTGTTCCCTATATTTGCACTGGTGGTGAACTTTGATGCCCAGTGGATGTAATATGTGTAATAGCCGTGATAGCCTAGCATAAGTTGCTTGCTTATTTATTTCCTTGTTGTCTTGTTTATTTGTTTGCTTGTAGTCAGTGCAGTTCTTTTTCCGCGGTTTGCTAGTGGCTGCAATAACCTATTTTTTAAAACTAGGCCACAATAACCATGGGCTAATATTTATTGTAGTGACACTAGGCCTCCTACGAGCCGTAGAAACAGTGGGCCTTCTATGGGCCGTAGAAACAGTAGGCCTTCTACGGGCAGTAGAAACAATGGGCTTTCTACGGGCCGTAGAAACAATGGGCCTTCTACGGGCCCTATCATCAATGGGCCTTATACGGGACGTATGATCAATTGGCCAAACATGGGCCAATAACAGGCCGCATTATGGCCGTAAACAGGCCATCGTTAATAGGCCGTATTTGATGACGATATGAAAATGGCCCAACGTATTAACGGACCACAAACGGGCCGATTCTAACCACAGGCTGAATTTGGCCGACAAGCAAAAAATGACAGTAACGGGCCGTAAGTAAGCGAATGCTGGAAATGAGCCCAAGAATAAATGGGCTCTGAGAAGGCCGAAAGGTAACATGGGCTGGAAACGGCCCAATGGAATAACGGGCCATTAATGGGTATAAAGTGATACACTGTTCATTACGGGCCAGTTTCACCAAGGGTCGTTAATGGATGTAAAGTGATACACTGTTCATTACGGGCCAGTTTCACCATGGGCCGTTAATAGGCCAAGAGTTACATAGCACCTCATATGGGCCGAAAGACGTCATGGGCCATACATGGGCCAGAAGTGAAAACAGACTGGAATCATATTGGATGGCCCAGATGACGCTACTAGGCCTAATTCGGATAGGGCGTAACGGGCCTTGGGTTAGCGGGCTGTAAATGGGCTATATGCGAACATGCCGTTAACATGCTTTCCATGGGCCGGCCCGCCACCTTTTGACCAAGTCAAATGGGCCGGCCTTTTCACAGGAATGGGCCTCTGTTGGGCCGTGCCACGTGTCGACGTATCATAGGCGCCTTCTGTCCAATGAGTGGATGACATCTGTCCCAACGATGAGCCATCACGTGTTTCCTCCAGCCAATGATGATTTTACATGTGGAAAATCCCCATTGGTCGGGGCTATTAACGGGTTATCAGATCCAAAACCCGACCCGATAGCTTAACGATGTTCCGTTACGGTGGATGCCATGTGTCAGTCACCCTTGACGAAAGTACTTCTGTGACACGCGATTTATCATCATGGAAGTGCACACTTCCGCGATGATAATTTTGATAATGTCATGGAACACTTCTACGACAGCACAGGTATGACTATCTTGATTCTGTCATAAAATCGTCATGGATGTACATGCATGACAAAAAACGCGACCTACTGTGACAAACACGTATCATAACGGAAGTGTGTTTTTTTGTAGTGATCCTTTTGATGGAGGGTATCAGCCTCTTGCGTTCAGTGGCAGTAAGCTTGTCGGGAAGCACGAACTTGGAGTCAAGACGATCGGGGCGATAACCCGGCAGTGGCTTCTCGCTTGCCGGGGAAATGTCTTGACAGTAGAACCAAGTCTGGTTCCAGTCCTTTGGGTGACTTGGTAAGACTATGAGAGGGAAGACAACACCCTGCCGACGCTGAATTGAGATGCCTCCAAGCTCTAAGCTAAGGCCGTTGGTGCACTCATTTTGCCGGTTCAGATAAAAGTATTCTCTAAACAGCTCTACGGCCGGCTCTTGTTGAAGATACACCTCATAGAGCATTTGGAAGTTACAAATGTTAGATATGGAATTGGGCCTGATATCTTGAGGATGGAGTTTGAAAAAGTGGAGGACCTCTCTGAAGAACTTTGAGCCGGGCGGTGAGAAGCCACGGTTCATGTGGTCAGTAAAAACAATCACTTTGCCGTCTCTTGGATTGGGTCATTCTTCTTCCGAGTCAGGGGCACGGTAAGACATGACATCTTTTCCTGGCAGAAATCCTATGGTGAAAAACTCATTTATATGTTCTTTAGTGATAGTTGAGGGAACCCAGTTACAGATGGTTGGTGCTTTTGATGGCATGATGTTCAAAGACGAACTGAAAAGAAAATAGCATGACGGTTCAATTCAATGGTGAGATTGACAGTTAAGTGATGATGATGCAAATAAGTAATGGTGGCTTAGTTAAGGGCTAACGACATATAAGGAAAAGTAAGCGGGCATAGTAAGCCGCCATGACTACAGATATTTGAAGAAGGCAAATTCAGCTAAGTGTTGAGACAAACAAGTTTCCTTGATTGCCTGGTATTATTCCAGATCAAATGGCTATTCAAAATGAAAAAAAATCTAGACCTAAAAAGTTCAGCGCAGAGGAGTCTGTAAGTTCTAATGCAGCCTTTGAATCAGAGAAAGGGATCTGTGGATCAAGAAGAGGCACAAAAACACTATCGCACGAGCATATATACATATATATATATATATATATATATATATATATATATATATATATATATATATATATCTTTTTGGATCAAGAAGAGGCCTGCGGTGGAAGAACTACAAGGGACTGCGATGAACTAGGAAGAACATGAAGGAATCTGGAAACCCTAAATGCGGATCTGAGAAGAAAACTTATAGTCATAGGTCTTTTGCAGAGGTCGCCGCCGTTCTCTGGATCAGTTCAAGTTGATGCAGCGACCAAGGTTGACGGAGATGAAGGAGACGCGCAACAGCGATGAGGCTCGAGCAGCAGGAGGGTTGCGAGAGGAAGAAGACGGAGCAAGAGAGGAGAATGAGGAAGGCCGAGGCGTGCCTATTTATAAGGGAAAGATGTGAACAGACGGGCGCGGAAATCGAGGGAGAGCCGAATAATGGTTATCCAGCTACACAGGTCCTCGATTCTCGGGAAACATTAAAGATAAAAGATCTGTTGGGAGATGACGTCATGAAAGTTTTTTGCGTTTTCAAGAGATGACGTCACGGCGGGTTACAAAAACTTCAGCGAAGATAAGAAGATGGATGTTTGTCTAAGTATTGAAGATTGACAAAGAACGAAGTTCAAAGTCAACCTGGGGCCTAATGTTGGGGATATAACTATTAGTTATGACCCGCCCAAAAGGGGCCGGGTCAGCCCCAATGGCGGGTTACACAAGAAGCCCAGTAAACATTCAAGATGATAGTTTATTAAATCTTATAGAAGTCCCAAAGGCCTGGAGGCTGCTTAAGGCCTGATATTATGAACCGCCATATGTAAGACTTGTAAAGAAAGGCATGTAAAGGAAGTCACCGAGCCGGACACGATTATGAGCCGGCCGGGACTCTGTAGGCCACTAGGCATCAACCCGTGTATATAAGGGGACGACCCAGTGGCGGCTTAGGGCAAGAAACAAGAGATCGATAGCCAAGCCGGCGAGTAAAGCTCTTGGTGATTGAAACCCCCAGCAATACCAACACAACTAGACGTAGGCTTTTACGTTCATCGTAAGGGGCCGAACTAGTATAAAACCTCTCGTGTCCTTTGTCCCGATTAACGCCTTTAAGCTTCCTAGTTGCGATGGCCCTACGACTAAGTCTTTTCTCTAGGACATCTGCCGTGACAATTCCACGACAAGACTGTTGATTCTGCGTTGGCATCTCTAAAGCATGTCAATTCTTGCATTACATGAGTTGTATCTCTGCTTATCTTCATTGCCATGCCTCATGAGGTTGTGGGTTCCTTACCTTTCTTAGGTATATGTATCCTTGTTGTATCTTGTATGTGTGACTGGTATGACCGGGGATACATGCTCACCATATATATAAGAATCATATCCACCCGAACACTCGATTCCCGAGGTAGGCATATGTCTTGACTGAATTGTACTTCTAACCAAATTATTGCGAATCCGATCCTTGAGTTGCACTGTCATATACTGCCTACTTACTGTGTAATACCTGACGATGGTGCGTAGTGTTGTACTGACGCAGGCTGGGTGTCTTATGTGGGAAGCCATACGAGTAGCTTGTTGAAGAAAACTTGACATCTTATGTAACACCCTCGATGCGACTATATCTCCCACGTGTCGAGGCACGACTTAGAGGCATAATCGCATTGAAGGCATATGTCGCAAGTGAGGTAATCTTCACACAACCCATGTAATATAATAGGGGAAAAAGGTTACATAGTTGGCTTACAATCGCCACTTCACACAAATACATGAATAACGCATTACAACATCCAAATACACTCAGGGCCCGACTACGGAGCCAAAATAAAAGAAGAACCCCAAATGCGACAAAGGTCCCCGATCGACCCCAACTAGGCTCCACTACTGATCAACTAGAACGAAACAACACAAATGAACAAGGTCTTCAACGAGCTCCTCCTGAGCTGGGTTGCGTCAACTGCACGGACTCATCGGCACCTGCAAACTGGTTTTGGAAGTATCTGTGAGCCACAGGGACTCAGCAATCTCGCACCCTCGCGATCAAGACTATTTAAGCTTATGGGTAATGTAAAGGTATGAGGTGGAGCTGCAGCAAGCGACTAGCATATATGGTGGCTACATACGCAAATGGGAGCGAGAAGAGAAGGCAAAGCACGGTCGATAAAAGTATGATCAAGAAGTGATCCTGGACTACCTACGTCAAGCATAACTCCAACAACCGTGTTCACTTCCCGGACCCGCCGGAAAGAGACCATCACGGTTACACACGCGATTGATTCATTTTAATTAAGGTCAAGTTCAGGTTTTCTACAACCGGACGTTAACAAATTCCCATCTGCCCATAACCGCGGGCACGGCTTTCGAAAGTTCAAATCCCTGCAGGGGTGTCCCAACTTAGCCCATCACAAGCTCTCACGGTCAACGAAGGAATAGACCTCCACCCGAGACATTCCGATCAGACTCGGTATCCCAGTACAACAAGACATTTCGACAGGGTAAAACTAAACCAGCAACACCGCCCGATGCGCCGACATCCTGATAGGAGCTGCACATATCTCGTTCTCAAGGCAACACCGGATGAGCGCTCCGTACAACTAAAACCAGCCCTCAAGTTTCCCCGAGGTGGCGCTGCAAAGGACTCTAGTTCGGACCAACACTTAGACAAGCACTGGCCCCGGGGGGGGGTTAAAATAAAGATGACCCTCGGGATGCGCGACTCCCAAGGGAAAAAGGCTAGGTGGCAAATGGTAAAACCAATGTTGGGCATTGCTGGCAAAGCTTTACTTAAGGCGAACTGTCAAGGGGTTCCCATTATAGCCCAACCGCGTAAGGGACGCAAAATCCGGGAACATAACACCGATATGACGGAAACTAGGGCGGCAAGAGTGGAACAAAACACCAGGCATAAGGCCGAGCCTTCCACCCTTTACCAAGTATATAGATGCATTAATTAAATAAGATATATAGTGATATCCCAACAAGTAAATAAATGTCCCAACAAGGAACGGCTCCAATCTTCACCTGCAACTAACAACGCTATAAGAGGGGCTGAGCAAAGCGGTAACATAGCCAATCAACGGTTTGCTAGGACAATGGTGGGTTAGGGGCTGAACATGGCAATTGGGAGGCTGACACGCAAGTGGTAGGCATCGTAGCAATGGCATAGCAAAAGAGCGAGCATCTAGCATAGCAAAGATAGTAGTGATTTCGAGGGTATGATCATCTTGCCTGAAATCCCGCAAGGAAGAAGAACGAGTCCATGAAGAAGACAAACGGACGAAGATGAACGGGTCCTCACAAACTCGACGTTAACGGAACCAACCCGAAGAAGCAATCACCGGAAAAGAAGCACACAACATAGTAAACAACCAACACACGAACATGGTATGATATGCGAGATGCGGGATGCGATGCGGGATGCAAAAATGCAAGACATGACAAGAAATGCATGAACCTGGCCTCAACTTGGAAAACCAAGTGTGCCACTGGATAGAGGGGAAGAAATCCCCTGAAAACGATATAAAGATCATGGCAATCGGAGCTACGGTTTGGAAATGTCAAGCGTTTTATGAAACGAACCGATCTGCGATTTACAGCAAGTAGGCTCCTAAATGCCACCAAATGAACATGCTACAGCCACCAAACATGAAAACAAATTGCATGGCAGTGATGTACTCAAGAAGCTTAACAAATCACCAGGACTGAGGCATAGGCAAATTCATCCATTAAGGGCTTCAAACAAGCATGGCAAAACTGAATAAGCAAAACAGATTTCAGACTTAGCGAAATTAACGCTAGTCTGAAATTTCAGACCACGATGCTCTCTTCGGAGCAGCAAAACAACATGAAGGAAAACCTGAACATGGCAAGTAAGAGCATGGCATGGAGCTACTCAACAATCTTAACAAAACACCCAAAATGACCTGGGGCCAAAAGGGTTCACAAAATACTCTACCGAGTACACGAACATCGATGAAACACAATCAGTTTTCAGACTTAGTGAAAACTGGGACATGCTGAAATAATAACTCACGGAGGCATGTAAACGAGCTCGATGCACTCACTACGGTGCAAGTCATGGCAAGGCAAGCATATATCCATAAAGAAGGCACAAAATTCTAGCTAGACATGGCAAGAACAATGGCATAGCATGCATGGATCACTAGCAATAGCTCCGGCAAAATCGCAAAAGAGTTCACGACCTGCCCAAAACAGCAACTATCCAAAAGTTGAGCTCGATTGAGTCAACCTAGGGTGCTCCAACATAACAAGTAAAGAAATGGATGGATTAAGCACAACAAGCATAACAAACCACTCTTACTGATCATCCTCAAAAGAGGCACGGATCACTAGGAAACAAGCCGGACATATAGCATCGTGAACTAAAACGGCCCAGACTTAGTGAAAATCACTAAGTCCCTGAAATCGGTAAACTCAGGTAGCCCTCTTCGCAAGCTTGCACAAGACAACACACACATCCTAAAAATACATGGAAGGCACCTCTGGAAAGAAGACAACATGCTTAACAATTCATCCCAAAGGGGCACAGGCATATCATGCACGGATTAAACATGGCAAAAATGACAAAAGTGCATGATGAACTAACGGATCTGCAATTTAACTCATCATGCCTCCTTCCAACAGCATTTTGGGCACCAAGATGACCTCAAATGCAAATGAAGCAATGGAATGAAATGATGTACTCGTTGAGACGAAGATTTTGACATATCATATGCATGAATCGGAGCTACGGATGCAAAGATACAAGGCCTCGAACATGGCATCATGGATCTGGGAATTTCGGGGACTTAGCCAAATTTTATACCTCTCCGGGAAAAGTCAACGGGACGGAGCGGATCCGGGACGGGGCGGTGCAGATCTGAGACGGGACGTTTGGTTGGAGGGATGGGTGGATCTGATCCATCTTCTCCTTCGGATCCGGCGATGCACGAAACTCCGGCGATGACCGGACTTGACGGACCCCGATGAGGATGGTGCGGTGCGGGCTTCACGGTGGCGTGCGGGGACCACGACGGCGCTTGGGAGTGGCCTGGCGGCGGGTAGAGAGGCGGCATCCGGCGCGCCCCTGCGGTGGTGGCGCGGCACCGGAGCTCCGGCGGGCTCCTGCGGCCGGACGGCGAGGTGAAGAGATCCGGCAAGGTGCAGTTCCATGGCGGCGATGGGCTGCGCGGGGTGCTCCGGCCAGGCGGCGAGAGGCATGGCGGCGGCGGAGCGAAGGCGGCGGGAGGCGCTCCGGCGAGGTGGCGGTGGCCGGCGCCGAGGCCTGCGGGCAGCCGGGCGGCGAAGGCGTGGCCGCGATGCGGGCTGACGACGGCGGCGGTGCGGGCTTGCACGGGCCCGATCCGGGTCCCGCGGGCCGCGCGATGGAGGCGGCGGCTGAGGAGAGAGAGTGGAGGCGGGGTGAGGCTGACGTGGCAGCGCGGGATAGGTGGAGGGAGGCGGTGCGGCTGATGTGGCGGCTGCCCATTGGGCGCGGTGAGGTGGCCGGCTGGGTGGACACGTCCGGGCGCGGGGTGGACGCGTCCGGTGGCGCGAGGAAGACGAAGTTAGGGTTTCATCCGCGATTTCTCGGGGATGCCCACATATTTATAGGTAGAGGGAGCTAGGAGAGTCCAAATGAGGTGCAGTTTTCGCCCACACGATCGGGATCGAACGACCGAGACGATGGAGTAGTGTTTGGTGGGTTTTGGGCCAAATTGGAGGGGTGTTGGGCTGCAACACACACGAGGCCTTTTCGGTCCCTCGGTTAACCGTTGGAGTATCAAACGAAGTCCAAATGATACGAAACTTGACAGGCGGTCTACCGGTAGTAAACCAAGGCTGCTTGGCAAGTCTCGGTACAATCCGGAAATGTTTAGCCCCCACACACAAGAGGAAGGTAGAAATGACCACCGGAGGAGAACGGAACGCCGGAATGCAAAACGGATAACGGGGAAAATGCTCGAATGCATGAGACAAACATGTATGCAAATGGAATGCACATGATGACATGATATGCAATGCATGACACGCAAGCAATGACAAGGCAACACCAGCGAATAACTGCACAACACTTGGCACATCGGTCTCGGGGCGTTACAACACTCCACCACTACGAGAGGATCTCGTCCCGAGATCTAGAATGGCACCGGGGAAACAACGGAAGAGAAAGAGAAGAGGTAAAACTAAGTTGTTCCTTTGACCAATGAGTGACACCACGAACCTTGAAGAGGTTAAGCAAATACGAGAAAAGAATACAACGGAGATGAACAAAATTGAAAACACACCGTTAGAAAAGAGGAAGAAAGAAACATTGCGAAACCTTGAAGTTGAAGGGCAAGATATAAATTGAGAACACTCCGGTTAAGGAAGGGGATCAAGGAAAACCAAAATTCGGGCAGCACTCCGGTTGGAAAGAGAAAGAATTGAATAAGGACTTGATAAGATGAGAAGATTCTTGATGAAATCACAACACACTGCCACCGGAACTATTGAATGAATGGAACAAGGGGTAAGAAAGATCTCAGACCGCACTCCGGTTGAGAAGGGAGTCAAAATTTGATAAGATGAGAGAGCTCAATGAAAAACACGACACTCCGATTGAGAAAGTGATGCAAGACTTGATAAGGTGAAAAGAACTGAACAAAGGGGCACAATACTCCGGTTAAGCAAGATAGGGAAGGAATAAGAGTGATATAATTTGGACAGCACTCCGCCTGTAAATGGAAGGAATTGAACAAGACAAGCTGAGAGGATACTTGAAAAGAGGACACAACACTCCAATTAAAAGGATAGGCACGACAAGAACACGGTCCTGATAAAACAAGAAGATGGGTTGAAGAGAGCAACATCACCATGCCTCCGGAACAAAAGAATAGAATATAGATACTTGAATTAAAAGAATGGAGAAGAAAATGCCACTTCTGCCACAAAAGAGCTTGAAGAGGTATCTTTAGGAGAAAAGTCGAATGGAGTTGTTGTAAAAAACCAACAACGAAAAGAATAAACTTGATATGGTCTTATGGAATACATCTCAAAATTATGAGATGAAAAACCTGCCAGTCACGGGAAAAGAATTGGGTTGGAATGAACAAGGAGACGAGAAACTATTTCACCGGGAGGATAAATGGAAAACTTGGATCATTTATGAGCACCATAAATAGCAACAATCCTTAGGGAATGCTTTGGTGAAATATAACCCCAGATAACTCCAATGACGAGATTGATGGACTTAAAATATCCCAATCTTGACAACATGTGAATCATGACAATATGAACTCAAATTATCAAGAATGACATAATACCACCTCCAATGATATGGTAGAAAGAATTGCACTCCGGATTACGATATGAAGAATGCTTGAGCACCTCTGAAAAGAAACTTGATGAACACTTCGAGAAGGAATTAAATGCTTGGTGAACCAACACGTAGAGCCTCCATGAAGAACTCCGGTAAACAAAAGGATGAACAAACGGAAGGAAAAAGAAGTTGAAAACACAAGGTGAAACGTTGCAATGATTTAGATGGACCTCCACGGAGATGTAATTGAGAGAGCTTGGAATTGCGGGAAGAGAAGATGAAACAAAAGAAATCAAGAATTTTGATGAGCCTCCGGCATAAGGAATTAAATCACTTGGATGAAACAAGAGTAAGAATTACATTATGCTTATCCTTCACCAATTTAAATTGATGACAAACAATGGAATTGGCATACTACTTATCCTCGTAGAAAGATTAAGAGAGATATAGCGCAAACTTGAGAAGGTATTGAACGAACCACCGGAAGGGTTGAAACAACGAATAAAATAGATAAGATAAGGAAGAGAAATCTTGAATGAACCACCGTAAGAATTGAAAAAAATGAATGAAGAGAAGATAAAGAAACACTGGAAAGAATTAGCAAATGAACGAAGATGCTTGAGAGAATTTAGACCCATGAGAACGAAGAGATCACGAGCCGATTAAAGATCACTTGAACGAAGCACCGGTAAAATTGAAGAACGAGAGCTGAAAGCTGAGAATGAATAAATCTTAGATGATGGACTCCGGATAACAAACTGAGAAGATTCTTAAATTGCTCCGGATAGGTGAAAAGAATTCTCACAATCGAAAAATAATTATGAGAGGATGACAACAAGATAGAATCGCGAATCTTGAAGAGAATGGAGCAAGATTGAGAACAAAATTCTTCTTCGGTCTTCAAATGATGAGAATGACGACGAGAAACACCACCAATAAATATTTAGGCACTCTGGAAGAATCAAAAACGAAGAGGTTGAGCCAACAATGAAAAGAATTTGAAGATCTTGGAGAAATACATTTGACAGATGATAATCATTCTTACGTCAAACTTTGAAAAGAAATTTGAGGACAGCTCCGGGAAAATAAGAGGAGCCAGGTAAGATCCTGGGAAAAGACCTGTGGGTTAGGGCCCACTCAAAAGAAACACCGTAGAACGATTAAAGAGAGGGGTTGCACCGGTTGAATTAAATAGCTTGAATGGGATAACAACCTCGAAATAGGTTGAACAGATCTTGAATGACAAGACGAGCCTTTTGAGAAAGCTTTGAGCACGCCGGAACAATTAAATAGCGAGAAATGAATGAATATGATGAGCACCGGTATGATAAAGCTTCTGAAACGAGGAAAGGATATGATCAACACCGAAGGCTTGACTTGAATCCACCGGAGAAGAAAAGAATGAAGAATGACGAACTTGTAGGGCATCTTCATGAGAAACACCGAGTAAAAACATGAAGGAAAACAGAATGGAGAGACTTCACATCAATAAAATGGATACTAGAATAAGAAATCCGATTCCTCGAAGAAAACAAGGGTGGGAGGGAGGGAAAAACAAAGGCAACTTGGAGACGGATGAAACAACCACCGTTGATAAGAAGTGATAATTGTACTTGCGAATATTGAAGTGATCGGATCCACTTGAAGAGAAGCACACCGGTTAAAAGGATTGACATGACAATATCGATGATCAAGAAGGATTAGTATCCACATAGGAATATGAGAACACCATTTGGGGAAGGTATGGAATCAACATTTGACTTCGAAGCAACTCGAATACCACAACTCAAAACAAAACAAAGGATTGGCTTGCGGAATAAGCCAGAACAAACATATGATAGAGATTTCGTCCGAAGTTTTCGTGGTGGGACCTACACGGGCTCGATCGTACAGCACCATCATGTACAAGGCAGTGCACATGACATACGAAGCGTCCCCGAGTCAGCATAGCCAAGGACTCTTTAAGACACAACGAGGTCACTGTAAAATCGACCGTGAATAGGCGAACCACTAGACGTCGAACCCCAATTTCATATCACACATTTGTTCGAAAGATATCCTAAGAGCTACTTGAATTCCCACCTATGAAACTCCCGAAACTTTCCGGTTATGCAATCAGGTGTTGGGGATACAGGGGAAGCATAATATCTCACCCAAGCTAGCAAATCCTACATCCAGCTGCATCCATCCTTCAACACATAACCAAGAAACCTTCGGAAACCATCTACTCAACCTTCGAAAAGCATCCGTTATACAAGTTATGGCGATACTCCCGAACTCCCGCCCCAGTACTGGGTGGCGTCGAGGTTATCTCACCAACGAACTGCATAAAGGAGATTTTCGATGTCGCGAACATATCTCAAGTATACCAGAATTGCAACGATAGAATTATGATGACAACACCTTAGAGCTCAACTCCCCGGGACACTTCCACTAAACCCCTGACAGGAGGCACCAAGACAGTATTCTCATCATAAGCCATCGGAACAAAACCAAGATATTCGCGTGATCCTAAATTTTTTTTTAGTGAAATTTGAGAAGAGAAGAGTCAAAACTCTACGTCAGGATGCCTTACCAGAGCGATGAGGAGACTGGGAAGTAAAAAGAATTCCTAAGCTCTCCGATATATAATTCGTAAAGGACTCAAAACATTTTTTCTAGACACAACTCGGCCGCTAAAACGATCAATCAGTGGGGGCTCCTAAGGTCGGGGAAGGCTCTGATTACCAACTTGTAACACCCTCGATGCGACTATATCTCCCACGTGTCGAGGCACGACTTAGAGGCATAATCGCATTGAAGGCATATGTCGCAAGTGAGGTAATCTTCACACAACCCATGTAATATAATAGGGGAAAAAGGTTACATAGTTGGCTTACAATCGCCACTTCACACAAATACATGAATAACGCATTACAACATCCAAATACACTCAGGGCCCGACTACGGAGCCAAAATAAAAGAAGAACCCCAAATGCGACAAAGGTCCCCGATCGACCCCAACTAGGCTCCACTACTGATCAACTAGAACGAAACAACACAAATGAACAAGGTCTTCAACGAGCTCCTCCTGAGCTGGGTTGCGTCAACTGCACGGACTCATCGGCACCTGCAAACTGGTTTTGGAAGTATCTGTGAGCCACAGGGACTCAGCAATCTCGCACCCTCGCGATCAAGACTATTTAAGCTTATGGGTAATGTAAAGGTATGAGGTGGAGCTGCAGCAAGCGACTAGCATATATGGTGGCTACATACGCAAATGGGAGCGAGAAGAGAAGGCAAAGCACGGTCGATAAAAGTATGATCAAGAAGTGATCCTGGACTACCTACGTCAAGCGTAACTCCAACAACCGTGTTCACTTCCCGGACCCGCCGGAAAGAGACCATCACGGTTACACACGCGGTTGATTCATTTTAATTAAGGTCAAGTTTAG
The DNA here is from genome assembly GCA_034509565.1 of Triticum monococcum. Lineage (NCBI taxonomy): Eukaryota > Viridiplantae > Streptophyta > Magnoliopsida > Poales > Poaceae > Triticum > Triticum monococcum. The sequence goes on from CM067845.1 coordinate 370,378,360, forward strand.
GTTTTCTACAACCGGACGTTAACAAATTCCCATCTGCCCATAACCGCGGGCACGGCTTTCAAAAGTTCAAATCCCTGCAGGGGTGTCCCAACTTAGCCCATCACAAGCTCTCACGGTCAACGAAGGAATAGACCTCCACCCGAGACATTCCGATCAGACTCGGTATCCCAGTACAACAAGACATTTCGACAGGGTAAAACTAAACCAGCAACACCGCCCGATGCGCCGACATCCTGATAGGAGCTGCACATATCTCGTTCTCAGGGCAACACCGGATGAGCGCTCCGTACAACTAAAACCAGCCCTCAAGTTTCCCCGAGGTGGCGCTGCAAAGGACTCTAGTTCGGACCAACACTTAGACAAGCACTGGCCCGGGGGGGGGGGTTAAAATAAAGATGACCCTCGGGATGCGCGACTCCCAAGGGAAAAAGGCTAGGTGGCAAATGGTAAAACCAATGTTGGGCATTGCTGGCAAAGCTTTACTTAAGGCGAACTGTCAAGGGGTTCCATTATAGCCCAACCGCGTAAGGGACGCAAAATCCGGGAACATAACACCGATATGACGGAAACTAGGGCGGCAAGAGTGGAACAAAACACCAGGCATAAGGCCGAGCCTTCCACCCTTTACCAAGTATATAGATGCATTAATTAAATAAGATATATAGTGATATCCCAACAAGTAAATAAATGTCCCAACAAGGAACGGCTCCAATCTTCACCTGCAACTAACAACGCTATAAGAGGGGCTGAGCAAAGCGGTAACATAGCCAATCAACGGTTTGCTAGGACAATGGTGGGTTAGGGGCTGAACATGGCAATTGGGAGGCTGACACGCAAGTGGTAGGCATCGTAGCAATGGCATAGCAAAAGAGCGAGCATCTAGCATAGCAAAGATAGTAGTGATTTCGAGGGTATGATCATCTTGCCTGAAATCCCGCAAGGAAGAAGAACGAGTCCATGAAGAAGACAAACGGACGAAGATGAACGGGTCCTCACAAACTCGACGTTAACGGAACCAACCCGAAGAAGCAATCACCGGAAAAGAAGCACACAACATAGTAAACAACCAACACACGAACATGGTATGATATGCGAGATGCGGGATGCGATGCGGGATGCAAAAATGCAAGACATGACAAGAAATGCATGAACCTGGCCTCAACTTGGAAAACCAAGTGTGCCACTGGATAGAGGGGAAGAAATCCCCTGAAAACGATATAAAGATCATGGCAATCGGAGCTACGGTTTGGAAATGTCAAGCGTTTTATGAAACGAACCGATCTGCGATTTACAGCAAGTAGGCTCCTAAATGCCACCAAATGAACATGCTACAGCCACCAAACATGAAAACAAATTGCATGGCAGTGATGTACTCAAGAAGCTTAACAAATCACCAGGACTGAGGCATAGGCAAATTCATCCATTAAGGGCTTCAAACAAGCATGGCAAAACTGAATAAGCAAAACAGATTTCAGACTTAGCGAAATTAACGCTAGTCTGAAATTTCAGACCACGATGCTCTCTTCGGAGCAGCAAAACAACATGAAGGAAAACCTGAACATGGCAAGTAAGAGCATGGCATGGAGCTACTCAACAATCTTAACAAAACACCCAAAATGACCTGGGGCCAAAATGGTTCACAAAATACTCTACCGAGTACACGAACATCGATGAAACACAATCAGTTTTCAGACTTAGTGAAAACTGGGACATGCTGAAATAATAACTCACGGAGGCATGTAAACGAGCTCGATGCACTCACTACGGTGCAAGTCATGGCAAGGCAAGCATATATCCATAAAGAAGGCACAAAATTCTAGCTAGACATGGCAAGAACAATGGCATAGCATGCATGGATCACTAGCAATAGCTCCGGCAAAATCGCAAAAGAGTTCACGACCTGCCCAAAACAGCAACTATCCAAAAGTTGAGCTCGATTGAGTCAACCTAGGGTGCTCCAACATAACAAGTAAAGAAATGGATGGATTAAGCACAACAAGCATAACAAACCACTCTTAGTGATCATCCTCAAAAGAGGCACGGATCACTAGGAAACAAGCCGGACATATAGCATCGTGAACTAAAACGGCCCAGACTTAGTGAAAATCACTAAGTCCCTGAAATCGGTAAACTCAGGTAGCCCTCTTCGCAAGCTTGCACAAGACAACACACACATCCTAAAAATACATGGAAGGCACCTCTGGAAAGAAGACAACATGCTTAACAATTCATCCCAAAGGGGCACAGGCATATCATGCACGGATTAAACATGGCAAAAATGACAAAAGTGCATGATGAACTAACGGATCTGCAATTTAACTCATCATGCCTCCTTCCAACAGCATTTTGGGCACCAAGATGACCTCAAATGCAAATGAAGCAATGGAATGAAATGATGTACTCGTCGAGACGAAGATTTTGACATATCATATGCATGAATCGGAGCTACGGATGCAAAGATACAAGGCCTTGAACATGGCATCATGGATCTGGGAATTTCGGGGACTTAGCCAAATTTTATACCTCTCCGGGAAAAGTCAACGGGACGGAGCGGATCCGGGACGGGGCGGTGCAGATCTGAGACGGGACGTTTGGTTGGAGGGATGGGTGGATCTGATCCATCTTCTCCTTCGGATCCGGCGATGCACGAAACTCCGGCGATGACCGGACTTGACGGACCCCGATGAGGATGGTGCGGTGCGGGCTTCACGGTGGCGTGCGGGGACCACGACGGCGCTTGGGAGTGGCCTGGCGGCGGGCAGAGAGGCGGCATCCGGCGCGCCCCTGCGGTGGTGGCGCGGCACCGGAGCTCCGGCGGGCTCCTGCGGCCGGACGGCGAGGTGAAGAGATCCGGCAAGGTGCAGTTCCATGGCGGCGATGGGCTGCGCGGGGTGCTCCGGCCAGGCGGCGAGAGGCATGGCGGCGGCGGAGCGAAGGCGGCGGGAGGCGCTCCGGCGAGGTGGCGGTGGCCGGCGCCGAGGCCTGCGGGCAGCCGGGCGGCGAAGGCGTGGCCGCGATGCGGGCTGACGACGGCGGCGGTGCGGGCTTGCACGGGCCCGATCCGGGTCCCGCGGGCCGCGCGATGGAGGCGGCGGCTGAGGAGAGAGAGTGGAGGCGGGGTGAGGCTGACGTGGCAGCGCGGGATAGGTGGAGGGAGGCGGTGCGGCTGATGTGGCGGCTGCCCATTGGGCGCGGTGAGGTGGCCGGCTGGGTGGACACGTCCGGGCGCGGGGTGGACGTGTCCGGTGGCGCGAGGAAGACGAAGTTAGGGTTTCATCCGCGATTTCTCGGGGATGCCCACATATTTATAGGTAGAGGGAGCTAGGAGAGTCCAAATGAGGTGCGGTTTTCGCCCATACGATCGGGATCGAACGACCGAGACGATGGAGCAGTGTTTGGTGGGTTTTGGGCCAAATTGGAGGGGTGTTGGGCTGCAACACACACGAGGCCTTTTCGGTCCCTCGGTTAACCGTTGGAGTATCAAACGAAGTCCAAATGATACGAAACTTGACAGGCGGTCTACCGGTAGTAAACCAAGGCCGCTTGGCAAGTCTCGGTCCAATCCGGAAATGTTTAACCCCCTCACACAAGAGGAAGGTAGAAATGACCACCGGAGGAGAACGGAACGCCAGAATGCAAAACGGACAACGGGGAAAATGCTCGAATGCATGAGACGAACATGTATGCAAATGGAATGCACATGATGACATGATATGCAATGCATGACACGCAAGCAATGACAAGGCAATACCAGTGAATAACTGCACGACACTTGGCACATCGGTCTCGGGGCGTTACATCTTATGCTTGAAGCTTTTGTCGCAGTGGCGTGCTGGAGAAGTCTGGGTTCCATATCTAAGAAGCTTCTCCTCTAGTTACTTGTTGAGAAAGATTCAATGTCTTACATCAGAAGCCTTTACCAAGGTATCTTGCTGTGGAAGACCGGGCATCTTGGACCGGAATCCGTCCAGATATTGTACTAAGGAAAAACTTGAGGAGCCTTGCATCATAAGATTCCTCCGATAGCATGTAGAGGAAGACTAAGTTTCTCATATCCAAAGCTTCATACTGTGATATGCAGACTGAAAGCCATACACACCCATAATATTTTGCGGCTGGTTACTTGCATGAGAAAAATTGTTTGACGGTCTTCCTTGATCATAGCACATTCGGGCTTTCTTTCGGAGTAGAACATATTTCAAGCACCATTCATTTCTGAGCCAAAACTTGTATATGATCCATACCATTGACTGAAAATATACCGTTGATCCTGCACCTGACTTTTCTTCCTGCTTGCTGGATCTTTACTGTTGTGAGGATTAAGTACTGATGTAGACTTGATGTGCTTAGCTAACCTCCTTCCAAATACTTGAAATCCTTATTGCATCTTTGAGCCTGGTGTCGGTTGATGAGAAACTCTCATAAGGGGAAATAAGGTAACACCGAGGGCCCAAAAGAATGAAGCAAAAGAAACAACTCAACTAAACAAAAGCACACAAAAACAATCAACTCTCACACAAACAAAGTCACATATTACTGCTAGTCATACAATATGCATGCCAACTTAAGCACACAAATCTCATGGGAACTCCGGTACTACAATCTAACATGTTGTGACGGCGTGCACGAGGACAAATCAATGTGTCGAAGAGTTGGTGTAAACATAGCTACACCAAGTGCTAGATCAGCAAGGTAGCATCCTTGACTGGCTCGGAGGCGAGGACATACTTGGTAACCATGTTGCGGGACACGAATGTCGTGACCACATTATTATCAAGCGGGCGGAAGGGATCCGTACTCGTCCAAGGAATAGGATAGCAACGAAAACTGAGTCTGCTGGCATTGCCCTTTCTTGATGACTAAGTTCATTAAGGGTTGCCAACACAACAAGATAGAAGGCATGATCCAGGGTAGCAACATGTCTGCCACCGAAATGATAGGTGTGGATGGAAGGGAGAAGTCGGCGTGATACCTGAGCACCATTCCTGCAAATAGTGTCAAGAACACTTGGCATCACTCTGCTAGGACAAAAATGACACCTAACACTGAAGAACTGGCTCAAAGGAAACTGGAGGGATGCAGAGGCTGAGCTGTAGTGGATCCAAACCGATGCCAACTACACTCACAAGATAAACCGTTAGCAACAAATAATAAGGCTATATGCATGCTATGCAACAAACAAATGCATCAACCAATGGAACAAACAAGCCAGACTCTATATATACAACCGATTACTACCGCTCGCGCTGAATAGCGCGTCAAACAGCCAGACTTGCTCTGATACCAAGCTCTGTGGCACCTCGGCTCAGAGAAACCGGGGCACCCCGTATTCCAGCCCAGAGATCAAGTCTTCTGGAATACGACACTGCTTGACATAGAACAAATCAGCAATTATTAGAAAGGATAATGGATACAAAGGTCTGATGTTACAAAGGATCACATCAGTACAGCGACACTACGCCTGCTAAGGTAGCTCTATGCTAGTAGCGTAACAACTCGTGGCAACGGAAAACTTCTAGCAGTGGAACAACGATGACGATGGTGAATTCCACTCCGCAGGGACTCTGGCTAGGACACGATCTAGCTCGCACGTGCGATAACCTCGACAAGCAATCAATAACGGCATCGCCTACAATCTGGCATGGCACGCCAGGTCAGTACAATGAATATACTTGCAAGCTCACAACAACCAAAATCATCAAGGCAAGACAATAACATAGCATTAACAGGTTAAGTTATCAACAACTACTTTGGTGTGGAAGCAATAACTAAGCATGGTATGAAATTACTAGAATACTGATGAACCAACATCTCTGGTCTCAAGAACCATCTCACTCTTGGCTGTCCGGCCAAGCAATATATCACCTGGATCACCTCGTGATCAATACCTCCACATGATCACTGCGTGACCACATCACAAACTGAATGATCATCCTCAAGACCATCTCAACATCATCATCGGCATCCTGCCAAACTAATACTGCTCACATAATCAACATATAAGTCATCTAAAAAGTCATTCTATGATGTGAGTGTTGATCAAACGGTGCGACCTAGTATGAACTGTGCCCATGACCAAGGATGCGGCTATCGATAGTTTATACACACTCTGCAGAGGCTGGCACATTGTATTCACATCATAGAACCCATGGACTTGTGCTCCCATTCGGGTGGACCAACGGCGTTCCAACAAAACCAATCTACTGCATGACACTCTCCCGGCCACTCCGACCAACTCCCCTTTGGGCTAAGTCATGGGTGGCCCCGATGCCACTTTGGACATCCAACGACCACCGTCGTGGAAAAAACAAAACTGTCCCAAACGGGGACAACCCGGGTACAACACAACTCGGGCACACAAGGCTTATGGCTGCCTACCTGATTAGGGTAGCGCACGCACATAACCTTTCCTAGTTGGAGGAACCGGCGAGAGGCATGACAATAGACCACATTAGGGCCCTCCCATAAAGGAAAATGTGGTTGCACTGGAAAAGCCCGGTTCAGTGGCACCCGACCAACGAAATGACGGAATTTGTCCCCAAGATAGATCTGTGATAACTGCTGCTCTAATCTCATACCAACATGCGATCCAAGTTAAAGCAATATCCAAGAAATAATCTAGAGCATACCATCGTCATAACCAAATACTCCGAGGATAGCATATCACTACTATCATGATGAATCCAAGCATAATGATACTACTAAACCAATAGCAAGAGAAAGATAGCTAACCATAAATCAACATGATAGCATCAAATCCAAACCATATTCCAAAGCATAATATCTCATATAATCATGATGAGAATAATAATAATAATAATAGCCACTAATAATCCAAGACAACATGTCATCCTCATAATCTACAAACTATTATCCCTAGAAATGCAGACAACATCATGGCAGTAGCAAGATCAACATATCACTCCAAGAAATGCCATGAATAAATCATTTGTAGCTAAATGCACATTTTAAGCAAGTTCAAATAAGTAAACCATGGCATTGCATTGCAATCATGCAAATGGAGGGTGTGATTTGCCTGCGAGAGGTGCACCAGGAAGAAATGCGAGAAGGTCGCGGAAAGAATTGCAGGAAATATTTCTCCCTCGAAGGGGGCTGAATAAGGGCTGGGGCAAAATGGTCATTTTTAGAATGTTATCACATGGTGGAAATGATACCATCGGAGCAGGATCAATGAGACAAGGAAGTAGGCTTTGGAATCACCTCATTTGGAGTAGGGAGTGAAAAGATATGATTGTTTTTTGCCAGGGACCCAGCTGTAATAAAATCCTTACAAACGGGCCCTCGACTAGAAAAACACAACGCGCCTTTGCCGAAAATACATCTTCTGAAAAGGAAAGCGCATTGTTTGCCGAAGTAAGAGGGAAGTACTTTCTTCAGAGATGAAAGCATATTATTGGGAGTACGCTTCCACTTACTCCACATCAGCAGGCTGGCCGGGTCAAGGCCTAGAGGCCGACATGTGGGGCCCATGAGCAGGGGGTCATTGTCTTCAACTTCTCACCCGTGCGTGTCCGAGGCAGAGGCTAGGCTCGGCCAGTGTTTGCCGGCGACTCCGGCCATCTCCCACGGAGTTCTACACATGGATGATCTCAACATGGAGCGGCGCTTCCAGTGGTGTAGGTTACGGCCTCCGAGAAGGGTTGGGGTGATGGCAGCTTTGACACCGGCGGGCGAGGTCATCGGACGATGATGGAGTCAGGGCATTGGTGTGTCTGTGGTAGAGGGAACTGGGTGGGAGGCTCCGCCGGAGATAGTGAGGTGATCTGGTTGTGGTGGAATGGAGTGAGGGACTTGGGGTCACCGGTATTTAAACTGGCAGAGGCGATGGCCGTGGTGACCGATCGCGGTGAGTAGGAGCTTTGGGGATTGGGCGGGTAGCCAGGGAGGAGTAGGGGAGTGAGGTGGAGCTGCTGGTGAGCTCGGGCGGGGGCGGGAGTGCTCGGGCGGCTTAAATAGGCGAGGGGAGGGGGTCCACATTGGCTGCCGCCGCGGACGCATGGCCGGAGCCACGGATGCGTGGGCACGCAGGCGAGCTTGGACGGTTGAGGCGACGGGAGAGAGTAGCAGGCATATCCCGTGACACCAGGGACGAGCGAGCACGGGCGGAGCAGGAAAGAAAAAGACGCGGTGACGAACAGAGGTTGTCGGCCACGATGCTCCCGCGGGCACGCGGCGGCTAGCTCCGGCGAGGAGGTTTCTGGAGGGAGGGAGGGATCCAGCAAGCTACGTGGGAGGAGGGAGCTAGAATACATGGACGGCATGAGAGAACGGGCAGAGGAGAGAGGCCCGAAGCAAAAACAACGCTCTAGACGCGACCACAGCGAGCAGAGCGCGTGCACATGAAAAGTCCAACGCGGTCACCACGCGACATGGCAAGGAGGGGACGCAAGAGGCTGTCAATTTCTATCTGGTGTGTTGTCCCTACAACAGAGGGGCTGCTGGAGTTAATGGATCACTGGTACAACGAGGTGCTATACAGACGGTTTTTAACCCCTTTCTACGACGACATTTGGAACCGTCGCCAAGTGAGTGTGGGCGATAGAGGGGGTCCTTCCCACACGACCCAGAAACCGTCGGGGATGGGTGAGCGGCTACTGACGATCGCCATAGAATAAACGTATGAGCAGCCGCCCTAGTCCCACACATTACATCTCAACGTTACGTTTCTGATCAGAGAGACATCCCAAACGATTATGCTGCTATAGTCGTGTGAAAAAGGTGGACATCAACATTTAATCTGCCGATATGTTTGTGATAGGTACGTTATCACACACGGTTCAAGAATGTAAAATGTGTGCGGTGCCTCTACTAACGCCAACATGTCCATTTTCATAACTGGATGCGATTGGTATTCCTATCACACACACACACATTGGTTTGAAACATTTGTCGTATTACCATGAATCGCACATGCATATGAGACGAAACCGTGTGTGCGTCTGTCGGGCATCGCAAACATTTCACGTCAAAGAACCGTCTATGCTCTTGTTTTCATCGAACACACTGTTTTCTTTCTAGTCGTGTGCAAATTATTTTATTCGCTAATGTATATTCTTATATTTTCCTGTAATTTATTATTCAAATTGGAAATTTTGAAATGAAACGTGAAATTCAAATTCTCAGCACAATGGTTCAACAATGAATCCATAAATAAAATCATCAGTACAATATGTTTAGTAATTACAAGATTAGGTAGCAATTAACTATGATGAACCACAATATTTACAGGCGGTAAAGGTGAAGAGACAAGCGTAAATCATTTTGACTGCCGATGGTGTTGAAGAAGTGGAATGCCCAAAATGTGCCTTTCTGTATGCCATAGGCACGGACAACTTTTGTCCAACCCCTTGTGACGATCGCCCGCCCATCCTTCACGACCTTCAGGAAGACTTCTAGAGCATTATCATGGTAGCATGAATTATATACTTTAACTTTAGTTGCCTCAACTCCGATCATGTAGTTTGGAAGGTAATCATCAATAAATAGTTTCGGAAACCACTGAAAAGAGAAAAATATCAGATACTGAGGTCTAATAGAGTAACTTGTTGTGGTCTTGGGAAAAGGCAACACATTACTTACCATCCTAAAGTTCACTTTTGTCTTGGACAAAGTGTAAACAAAGAGCTTAATTCCCATCATCCATTTCTTTCGCCTAACAATCTTTCTTAGTTTCCTCACTTGACGCTTGTTCATGAATATCTCATTGCCCCATTCGCAAAAGGGATCAAAGCGTGGATCAGTACCACTCATATATGTACCTACAAGCAACCAGTAAATGTTAGAAGCTAAACTGAGATTGCACAAATGATGTAAAATACAACTACCTACGTTCCTAAGTACATGTATTTTTAGAGACTTCAATATGAACTACATACGGATGTATATAGAATTATAGATATAGTTTACATTAGAATCTAGATTCACTCATTTTTCTCCTTATGTAGTCTATATTGGAATCTCTAAAAATACTTATATTTAGGAATAGATGGTGTATAAGACATGGGATGCAGCTAACCTTGACGGCAAACAACAGCATCGCCCATTGTAGCCCTGTGTAAGTACATCGAAAGCCAATGTTGACTACAACAGGGTTAACATCCACCAAAAATAGCAAATGGTAATAAAATGGCAGCATCTGTAGTTATATCTTCATTGCGAAAGAGTAGCATGGTAGCAAAGGGACGGATTAAAAATGGATACAACTGTTAATTGCAACATGCTTGACAGCATCCTAATTCATGTTTTGTAAGTTTGTAGCCATAGAAATACAACTGTTTAAAAATGGATACAACTGTTAATTGCAACAGGCTTAATGGCCATTGAAACCGACACTGATAAAAATGGAATTGGCAGAGTTAAACATCACAACGCAAGTGTTGCCAGAGCACATAATGGCCTAGTTGTCTATAAAAAGGTAAGAAAAATAGCTAAAACATGTTAGGCATGTTTACTACAACATGCTTAATACATCGACCGTACAAAACAAAGCCATTAATTGCAACTGGTATTGGTAAGATTGAACTAGTGAGTACATACTTGGTTAGTCCTAAGAGGTAGTTGCTGGGGCACTTCATCCTGGCCAGAGCCCGCCCAAAGTCAGCGGTGGAGGCGAGCTATTCCTCCGGGTCGAAGCATGGATAAGTGCCACTGACATGTGTACCTACAGGCAACCAGTAAATGGAAGAAGTTAAACTGCAATTGCACAAATGATGTGAAATATTGTAAGACATGGGATGCGGCTAATCTTGACGGCAAACAACAGCATCGGCCGTTACGACCCTGCGTAAGTACATGGACAGGCATGTTAAGTACAGCAGGGTTAGCATCCACCAAAAATAGCAAATGGGTAGCATCTTTAGTATTACATATTTTGTGGAGAGTAGCATGGTAGCAAAGGGACAGATTAAAAATGGATACAACTATTAATTGCAACATGCTTAATAGCATCCTAAGCAATCTTTTGTAAGTTTGTAGCCATTGAAATACAACTGTTTAAAAATGGATTCAGCTATTAATTGCAACGGGCTTAATAGCCATTGAAACCGATATTGATAAAAATGCAATTGGCAGAGTTATGCATCACACGCAGATGCTACCAGAGCAGAGAATGTCCCAGTTGTCTATAAAAAGGTAGGGTTTGTAGCTAAAACATGTTAGAAATGTTTACTAGAACATGCTTAATACATCGATCGTACAGAACATAGCCATTAATTGCAACTTGTATTGGTAAGATTGAACTAGTGAGTACATACTTGGTAAGTCCTGAGAGGTAGTTGCTGGGGCACTTCATCTTGGCCAGAGCCCGCCCAAAGTTAGCGGTGGAGGCGAGCTGTTCCTTCGGGTCGAAGCGTGGATCAGTGCCACTGACATGTGTACCTACAGGCAACCAGTAAATGGAAAAAAGTTAAACTTCCATTGCACAAATGATGTGAAATACTGTAAGACATGGGATGCAGCTAACCTCGACGGCAAACAACAGCATCGGCCGTTAAGACCCTGCGTAGGTACATGGACAGGCATGATAAGTACAACAAGGTTAGCATCCACCAAACATAGCAAATGGGTAGCATCTCTAGTATATCTTCTTTGTAGAGAGTAGCATGGTAGCAAAGGGACAGATCAAAAAATGAACACAACTCTTAATTCCAATAGGCTTAATAACATCCTAAGTCATGTTTTGTAAGTTTGTAGCCATTGAAATACAACCGTTCAAAAATGGATTCAATTGTTAATTGCAACATGCTTAATAGCCATTGAAACCGGTGCAGATAAAAATGCAATTAGCAGAGTTAAAGATTAGAAGGCAGGTGCTGCTAGAACAGAGAATGGCCGCATTGTCTATAAAAAGGTAGGGAAAGTAGCTAAAATGTGTTAGGCATATTTACTAGAACACACTTAATACATCGACCGTACAGAACATAGCCATTATAATTTCAACTGGTATTGGTAGGATGGAACTGGTGAGTACATACTTGGTAAGTACTGAGAGGTAGTTGCTGGGGCACTTCATCTTGGGCAGAGCCAGCCCAAAGTCAGCGGCGGCGAAGCCGAGCTGTGCCTCCGGGTAGAAGCGTGGATCAGTGCCACTGACATATGTACCTACAGGCAACTAGTAAATAGTAGAAATTAAACTGCAATTACACAAATGATGTGAAATAGTGTAAGACATGGGATGCAGCTAACCTTGACGGCAAACAATAGCATCGGCCGTTATGACCCGGCGTAAGTACATGGACATGCATGTTAAGTACAACAGGGTTAGCATGCATCAAAAATAGCAAATGGGCAGCATCTCTAGTATTATCTTCATTACAGACAGTAGCATGGTAGCAAAGGGACAAATTAAAAATTGATACAAATGTTAAATGCAACAGGCTTAACAACATCCTGAGGCATGTTTTGTAAGTTTGAAGCGATTGAAATACAACTGTTTAAAAATGGATTCAACTGTTAATTGCAACAGGCTTAGTAGCATTGAAATTGATATTGATAAAAATGCAATTGGTATAGTTAAACATCACAGGGCAGGTGCTACGAGAGCAGAGAATGGCCCAGTTGTCTATAAAAAGTTAGGGAAAGTAGGTAAAACATGTTAGGCATTTCTACTAGAAAATGCTTAATACATCAACCGTACAGAACATAACCATTAATTGCAACTTGTATTGGCAAGATTGAACTGGTGAGTACATACTTGGTAAGTCTTGAGAGGTAGTTGCTGGGGCACTTCATCTTGGCTAGAGCCTGCCCAAAGTTAGCGGTGGAGGTGAGTTGTTCCTCCGGGACAAAGCATGGATCAGTGCCACTAACATGTGTGCCTACATGAAACCAGTAAATGGAAGAAGTTAAACTACAATTGCACAAATGATGTGAAATACTATAAGACATGGGATGGAGCTTACCTCGAGGGCAAACAACAACATCGGCCGTTATGACCCTACGTAAGTACATGGACATGCATGTTAAGTACAACAGGGTTAGCATCCACCAAAAATAGCAAATGGGCAGCATCTCTAGTATATCTTCATTGCCGAGAGTAGCATGGTAGCAAAGGGACCGATTAAAAAATGGATACAACTGTTAATTCCAACAGGCTTAACAACATCCTAACTCATGTTTTGTAAGTTTGTAGCCATCGAAATAGAACTGTTTGAAAATGGATTCAACTGTTAATTGCAACAAGCTTAATAGCCATTGAAACTGGTATTGATAAAAATGCAATTGGCAGAGTTAAACATCACAAGGCACGTGCTGCCCGAACAGAGAATGGCCATGTTGTCTATAAGAAGGTAGGGAAAGTAGCTAAGACATGTTAGGCATGTTTACTAGAACATACTTAGTACATCGACCGTACAGAACATAGCAATTAATTGCAACTGGTATTGGTAGGACGGAACTAGTGAGTACATACTTGGTAAGTCGTGAGAGGTAGTTGCTGGGGCACTTCATCTTGGCCAAAGCCTGCCCAAAGTCAGCGGCGGCGGAGGCGAGCTATTCCTCCAGGTAGAAGCGTGGATCAGTGCCACTGACATGTGTACATATAGGCAACCAGTAAATGGTAGAAGTTAGACTGCAAGTGCACAAATGATGTGAAATAGTGTAGGACATGGGATACAGCTTACCTCGACGGCAAACAACAATATTAGCCGTTATGACCCTGCGTAAGTACATGGATAGGCATGTTAAGTACAACAGGGTTAGCATCCAACAAAAATAGCAAATGGGCAGCATCTCTAGTATTATCTTCATTGCGGAGAGTAGCGACAAAGGGACAAATTAAAAATGGATACAACTATTAATTGCAACCGGCATAACAACATCATGTTTTGTAAGTTTGTATCCATTGAAATACAATTGTTTAAAAATGGATTCAACTGTTAATTCCAACAGGCTTAATAGCATTGAAACCGATACTGATAAAAATTCAATTGGCAGAGTTAAACATCACAGGGCAGGTGCTACCCGAGTAGAGAATGGCCCAGTTCTCTATAAAAAGGTAGGGAAAGTAGCTAAAACATGTTAGGCATTTTTACTAAAACATGCTTAATACATCGACCGTACAGAACATAGCCATTAATTGCAACTTATATTGGTAGGATTAAACTGGTGAGTACACAGTTGTTAAGTCCTGAGAGTTAGTTGCTGGGGCACTTCATCCTGGCCAGAGCCCGCTCAAAGTCAGCGGTGGAGGCGAGCTGTTCCTCCGGGTCGAAGCGTGGATCAGTGCCACTGACATGTGTACCTACAGGCAACCAGTAAATGGAGGAAGTTAAACTGTAATTGCACAAATGATGTGAAATACTATAAGACATGGGATGCAGCTAACCTCGATGGCAAACAACAACATCGGCCGTTATGACCTTGCGTAAGTACATGGATAGGCATGTTAAGTATAACAGGGTTAGCATCCACAAAAAATAGCAAATGGGCAGCATCTCTAGTATATCTTCATTGCAGAGAGTAGCATGGTAGCAAAGGGGCAAATTAAAAAATGGACAATACTATTAATTCCAACAAGCTTAACAACATCATGAGGCATGTTTTGTAAGTTTGTAGTGATTGAAATACAACTGTTTAAAAATGGATTCAACTCTTAATTGCAACATGCTTAATAGCCATTGAAACCGGTACTGATAAACATGCAATTGGCAGAGTTTAACATGACAAGGCACGTGCTACCCGAACAGAGAATGGCCCCGTTGTCTATAAAAAGGTAGGGAAAGTAGCTAAAACGTGTTAGGCATGTTTACTAGAACATGATTTATACATCGACCGTACATAACATAGCAATTAATTGCAACTTGTATCGGTAACACTGAACTGGTGAGTATATACTTGGTAAATCCTGAAAGGTAGTTGCTGAGGCACTTCATTTTGGCCAGGGTCCGCCCAAAGTCAGCGGCGGCAGAGGCGAGTTGTTCCTCCGGGTTGAAGCATGGATCAGTGCCACTGACATGTGTACCTACAGGCAACCAGTAAATGGTAGAAGTTAAACTGCAATTGCACAAATGATGTGAAATATTGTAAGACATGGGATTCAGTTAACCTCGACGGCAAACAACATCATCGGCTATTATGGCCCTCTGTAAGTACATGGACATGCATGTTAAGTACAACATGTTTAGCATCCACCAAAAATAGCAAATGGGTAGCATCTCTAGTATTATCTTCATTGCAGAGAGTAGCATGGTAGCAAAGGGATAGATTAAAATTGGATACAACTGTTTATTGCAACAGGCTTAACAACATCCTAAGTAAAGTTTTATAAGTTTGTAGCCATTGAAATACAACTGTTTAAAAATGGATTCAACTATTAATTGCAACAGGCTTAATATCATTGGAACCGATACTGATAAAAATGCAATTGGTAGAGTTAAACATCACAGGGCACGTGCTGCCAGAGCAGAGAATGGCCCAGTTGTCTATAAAAAGGTAGGGAAAGTAGCTAAAACATGTTAGGCATGTTTACTAGAACATGCTTAATACATCGACTGTACAGAACATAGCCATTAATTGCATCTTGTATTGGGAAGATTGAACTGATGAGTACATACTTGGTAAGTCCTGAGAGGTAGTTGCTGGGGCACTTCATCTTGGCCAGAGCCCGCCCAAAGTCAGCGGTGGAGGTGAGCTATTCCTCCGGGTTGAAGCGTGGATCAGTGCCACTGACATGTGTACCTACAGGCAACCAGTAAATGGAAAAAGTTAAATTGCAATTGCACAAATGATGTGAAATATTGTAAGACATGGGATGCAGCTAACCTCGACGGCAAACAACATCATTGGCCGTTATGACCCCGCGTAAGTACATGGACATGCATGTTAAGTACAACAGGGTTAGCATCTACCAAATAGCAAATGGGAAGCATCTCTACTATTATCTTCATTGCGGAGAGTAGCATGGTAGCAAAGGGGCAGATTAAAAATGGATACAACTATTAATTGCAACCGGCTTAACAGCATCCTAAGTCATGTTTTGTAAATGTGTAGCCATTGAAATACAACTATTTAAAAATGGATTGAATTGTTAATTGCAATAGGCTTAATAGCCATTGAAACCGGTACTGATAAAAATGCAATTGGCAGAGTTAAACATCACAAGGCAGGTGCTACCAGAGCAGAGAATGGGCCAGTTGTCTATAAGAAGGTAGGGAAATTAGCTAAAACGTGTTAGGCATGTTTACTAGAACATGCTTAATACATCGACCATACAGAACATAGCCTTTAATTGCAACTGGTATTGGTAAGATTGAACTGGTGAGTACATACTTGGTAAGTCCTGAAAGGTAGTTGCTGGGCACTTCATCTTGGCCAGAGCTCGCCCAAAAGTAAGCGGCGGTGTAGGCGAGCTGTTCCTCCGGGTCGAAGCATGGATCAGTGCCACGGACATGTGTACGTACAGGCACCCAGTAAATGGTGGAAGTTAAACTGCAATTGCACAAATGATGTGAAATAGTGTAAGACATGGGATGTAGCTAACCTTGATGGCAAACAACAACATCGGCGGTTATGACCCTGCATAAGTACATGGATAGGGGCCATTTAAGAAATCAGGCTGGGGCCGTGATAGAGATTGGTGGGTTACCTGACTAGATCCGAGCAGAACGTAGACGTGGTTGAAGCTGTGGTTGCGGCGGCGGCGGTTTGAGCTGTCGGTAGGGGGGATACTGAGGAAATTTGATGGGTGGGGATGTGGTTGGCGGAATAAATTCTGAATTAGTGCGCCTAATGAAAATTTCGCTGTGAAACTTGAAACTTGGGCAGGGGAAACACACAATGCAGACGAAACACGTATAATACTCGTGTGCGAGAAACAGAAAATTGGCAGATCCCATCTCCAAAAAAATGTACACATGTAGTTGATTTTTTCTGTCAATGGTATGCCTGGTTTATTAGGAAACATCGCACAGGTAACTGACTTATGGATCAATAACGTAGTAAACGCACACAGGTACGGCATAGAAACCGTGTGTTTTGTGATCTTCTAATGATTAATGCAAAAAACGCACATGGGCACACATGCTAATCAACACTCAATGCCCTCAAAGGTTGCTCTTACTGACATTGTACGTTAATACTACAAACTTAAAGTACTACAGGTAATTTGCTCTAATCAACACATGCTAATCAACACTCAATGCCGCTTAAATGGCGGCGGTGATGAACTTGGCGCGGCGAGATGCCATTGCTTCCTTACCATGTGTGCGGTCGCAGGCGGCGAGGAACGCGGCCCAGCGGGATGACATCGCTTCCTTACCAGTTACTGTGCGTCGCGGTGCCATGACGCTTGGAGAGAGCATTGGGGCGGAGGGGCCAGGCAGCTGTATAGTGCGATGGTATTTAAGAGCTAAATGACAAAGGAAATTTGGCTTCCCTTATAATTTTCCTCGTTCATTATCGCACATGGTTCATCTCCGTCGCTTCCATGAACAGTGTGCGCTGAGCCTATTGTGTGTTGCGTTATGACTGGTCGGAACCCCAGCCACGCGGATCGCGCGTGTGCACCGTAGGATGCACCGCGATCGAACGGAAATCCACGTCCCTCACATCACACCCGTGCAGCTGTAGCTGGATTGGATTTATATGCGCTAAATGCCTTGAAAATGCACATAATCCCCTAAATATGGTAAACGAGGCTGAAAAAAATGCCAAATTTGAACATGGTGATTTGCAAGGTGTATGTTCGTCGTAGAAAGAAAACTCTAGGGCAAAGAATGAAGAAAATTTGGATTCCCCTTCAATCTTTGTGATTTCCCTCTTGAAAGCATGGAACTTCCTCGGTGATGGTTCAATTTATGAAGGGCGTGCATGACGACATAAGCCAAACCTTCTCAAATTTTTACCAGGGCATGGTGAGTTCATACCATGGCACCATGCCAGGCGTCACGTTTTTCAAGGATTTATTTCATTTTTTCTCTAGTTGTAAACCCAATAAACAAATCTTTGTGGTTGACTCTTGCCACACATTTCATTGAAATATCTATCCATTCCTTGTAAAAGGCATACGGATTTACTAAATGGCACGAGCATGGTTTTCTAGGCCGTTCTTGTGCACCCTTTCGTGCATCGGTTGTTTGAACTTGAATTATGTGCATTCATGCCTAGAAAATGCACATAATCCCCTGAATATGGTAAATCAACCTGGAAAAGTGCCAAATTTGAACACGATGATTTGCAGGGTGTATGTTCATCGTAGAAAAAAACTCATGGACAATGGACAAAGGAAATTTGGATCCCCCTTCAATCCTCGTGATTTCCCCCTCGAAATCATGAAACTTCCTCGATAATGGTTCGATTTATGAAGCACGTGCATGACGACATAAGGAAAACATTCTCCAATTTTTACCAAGGCATGGTGAGGCCATACCATGGCACCACGCCAGGCGTCATGTTTTCCAAGCATGTATTTCATATTTGTATAGTTGTTAACCCAGTAACGACGCATTTATGGTTGACTATTGCCACACATTTCCTTGAAATATCTGCCCATTCCTTGTAAAAGGCATGAGAATGTACTAAATAGCACATGCATGATTTTCGAGACTGTTCTTGTGCATCATTGCATGCATCGATTGTTCGAATTTGAATTTTGTGCATTAATGCCTAGAAAATGCAAATAATCCCCTAAATATGGTAAATGAGCCCGGAAAAATGTCAAATTTGAACACGTTGCATTTGAGGCGGCATGTTGGTCATTGAAAAAACTGGATGACAAACTAGGACCTAAATTTGGATTCCCCTTCAATCTTGGTGATTTCCCTCTCGAAAGCTTGGAACTTCCTCGGTGATGGTTCGATTTATGAAGGGTGTGCGTGACGACATAAATCAAACCTTCTCAGCTTTTAACCAGGCATAGTGAGGCCATACCATAGCACCATGCCAGGTGTCATGTTTTTCAAGCACATATTTCATTTTTCTATAGTTGATAACCCAGTAAATGACGCATTTGTGGTTGACTATTTCCACACATTCCCTTGGAATCTCTGCCCATTCCTTGTAAAAAAGGCTTGAGTATTTACTACATACCACGAGTATGGTTTTTCCACACCGTTCTTGTGCACCTTTTCATGCACTGATTATTTGAATTTGAATTATGTGGATTAATGCCTAGAAAATGCACATAATCCCTAATATGGTACATGAGCTCGAAAAAATGCCAAATTTGAACACTTTGCATTCGAGGGGGTATGTTGATTGTAGAAAAAACTTAATGACAAGCTATGGAGGAAATTTGGATTCCCGACCCCTTCAATCTTGCTGATTTCCCCCTCGAAACCATGAAATTTCCTCGGTGATGTTCGATTTATGAATGGCGTGCATGACGACATAAGACAAACATTCTCAAATTTTTACCAGGTCATGGTGATGCCATACCATGGCACCACGCCAAGCGTCATGTTTTCCAAGCATGTATTTCATTTTTGTATAGTACCTGGTAAACACATTTCCTTGAAATATCTGTCCATTCCTTGTAATAGGCATGAGAATTTACTAAATAGCACGATCATGGTTTTCCAGACCGTTCTCGTGCACCTTTTCAAGCACGGATTGTTTGAACTTGAATTATGTGCATTAATGCCTAGAAAATGCACATAATCCCCTAAATATTTTAAATGAACCCGAAAAAGTGCGAAATTTGAACACGGTGATTAGCAGGGTTTATGTTCATCGTAGAGGAAAACTCATGGACAAAAGATAATGGAAATTTGGATTCCCATTCAATCTCAGTGATTTACTATCACACACGATTCATCTCTGTCGCCTCTGCGAACCATGTGTGTTCACTCACACATGCAAAAGGAAAAAAGAAAATCCTCGCCCACTTCGTCCCCACCCACTCGACGCGGACTCCTCCATAACTTTGCACCTCCTCAAATTCTATCGTGGCGGCCACCCTAAGCTCGACGGCTGTTGTCGGCGGGTGGAGGTCGTGCTCCAAACAACACAGAATTTTGCCCCTATCGCTGCCCGCCACCTATCTGCAGCGACATTCTAGACTCTGGCCGACTAGGGTTTTCTGCGGGATTGGGCCGGGGATTTTTCTCATGGAGAAGGTAAACTTAGCGAAATATTCACTCATCTCTTATCGTAGTCCGTCCATCGCTATTAATCAACCGGCGGAAATCGCCGTGGAATCATTTTCGTTCTAGCTGATTCGTGGGTGTTCATTCATGCGTCCACAGTGCGAGCAAAAATTGGGCAAGTGTGGTCGTGGCCAGTCGGAAATGAAGTTCTATCTCACATTCCGTATGACTTCAGGAAGCGCTCGGCATGTTCAATCTCAACCTACCACGGTCGGCATGGCCTAAATTTGTGAACTTATACCGTCTATTGCTACATTATCTATATATTGGCATCAAATCTTTGTTACGTTATCTATTTTTAATTATATATTTGTGTACTTTGCTTTCATCTATATAATGATATGTTCTATCAGTTACTCCCATATTTGCATCTTGCTCCGTCATTTCAATATATCTAATTTACGATCTTAATTTTCATTTCAAGCAGTACATCCCTTGCTTTGCAAGAACAAGAGTAGAAGAAAATCTTAGGCTTTACTTTGTTGATGACTCCCAGGATGTCATATTGACAATGCAGCATGGATTTACAATGACGGTTAGCGTAAAACTTGATAAGGATGGTCACTCCTATTTTAATGCGGACCTTTGGAGAAAAATGTGTTATGAACTGAAAGCTGGCAATAAAATTTTAGTGCATGCACCATTGCCTGGTCTGATTAGCATGGATGTTTACTTCGCCAACGTCATCAGCCGATCAAAGTCTGATTGAGGTTAGTGTGCTTTCAACTTTCTCCATGTTGTCATATTACTTAGCAAAATCGGGGTATTTATTCTGACTAATTGATCACTATTTAAGCAACCAATTGTAATTTCATTTTCTGACTCCGTTCCTAGGCAGTAAACAATTCTATTTACCAATTTATGGGCACTATATATATTCTTCTTCCATGTTCTGAATAAATAATACCTTTTAAGCAGGATATGTTGGATGCATAGTGAACAATCTGTATGTTACTAAGGTACCAAATTTCACTGGAAGGACTTGAAGCATGTCATAAACTTTGTTGATAATCTGACAAAGATGGCACATCGTATGAATGCTGGATTTTGGATGGGATTAATTATAACTATGGTGTACACATTGAACAAGACCAATCGTGTGCACAAAACACTGGTAAAAAGTCTTATTTTAATGTTGATGCTCATAAACTATATATATCTTCAACGATATGTTACAATTGGTTTTTATTCTACATTTCAACAAAAATTGCCTGATGTAGCAGTTCCTGGATCGATTTCCCAGCGTGGTCGAATTACACTTGTGCCTGCTAATAATGCCAAAGTGATTGCAAGGTACTGCATTTCCCACAAAAATGGAACCATTCAAATTAACAAGTTCTCGCTTGTTGTGGTAATGCATCCATATTGGAAAATTGCAGACACTGTTCTACTCATGCTCTACCAAGGCACAGGAGGGCTCTTCCTTTTCATTGATGAGATACCGAGTCGCCGTGATCAAGCTGCTTCCAGCAGATAGTTGTGGTTGTTGGCCCTCAGCCTCTTAAAATGTGCTAGCTGTTACTATGTTAAGTATGTAGATATGGACCATATGGTTGTCAAAATCGTGTTACGAGGATCCTCCTTTTGTCAAATAGTGTAACCACTATATATATGTTACTCAAATGCTGTTACCCAAGTTCTTAAATTTTCATGGAAAGTATTAGTATCGTACACAGTTCATTGAGTTTAAGCGCGTGGCCGATGTCTAGAAGGCATTTGCATATTAACTGTCCATATTACAAATTCACACACATGTTAACACAAGGAAATGTATGTGTAACTTGCTAATCATCGCACATGAGTACTCGCAAACGCATCATGTGCGATACTCCTAGCCACCACAAGCAACGAGTTTGCAATTTTCAAAGTTTTTTGTACACACAGAATCACACACGAACTAACTATATTAACCGTCGGTGTTGTAATTTCTCATCGCAAACAGTTCATCTGAGTTGGCTGTTTGCCCCATATCCCACACATCTTGTTTACACTACTCATTTGTGTTCTTTTGGCTCATCGCAAACAGTTCATCCATGTGAACTGTATGCCGCATATCACACACATCTTGATAAGTTGAACCGTTTCTGTTATGTTCCCTAATCGAAAATAGTTCGTCTGAGTGAACTGTATGTCGTAGATCACACACACCTAGATCTGGCTAGCCATTTCTATTGCACTCCCTAATAGCAAACAGTTCATCGGAGCGGACTGTATGCCGTATATCGCACACACACTGATATCACTGCCCGTTTCTGTTGTTCTGCCTCATCGCAAACAATTCGAATGGATTAACCGGGTGCCCTGCATCGCACACGCAACTAAAATCTGAACCGTGTTTGATGGCTTCGCCATCGCAAATGTTTTGCACCTTTTTATGGTTTTTACACCACCATTTGCGATTAATGCATCGCGTAAATTTTCATCAAAGGGTCTCTGATCGTAGTGTCGCGTTAGCAGCATCCTACAGTAGTGGATCATCAAAAGAAACCAAGGTGGGATGTGAGGCATCACTAGAAGTTTGTTGTATCAGACTTGACCATGACACTGTGCTTAATAGAGAAGTGGTTGGAGCCAAATTTGATGTCTGGGAGGTTTAGCATAGGAAGGACTATGATCCTGGGGGTTTTGGAAGGAAGTGGATCAAAATTCAACATAGTTGCTTTGCAATTACCATTTTTGTCCAGAAACTAGCTTAAGAAGGGGCACTCGCATGGAGTTGCCACTTGAGTTAAAATTTGGCAGGGCCTAATGATATGGACATAAGAATATGTTGTAAAAACTTCATACCATTTGGACTTGCCAAAATGGTACTTCCTTCACAGACATCTTCTCTGTCCAGAATATTGGGATAATTTTGGAGATAAAATGGCTTGTTGAAATAATCCCAAATTTGGTGGAGAGAAGTTATACTAGTAGGAGCATGATCTAGTTATTTTTCAGAATTAGTGAAGTAATATAAATTATACTTGCTTCACACCCTGAAAATATTAATAGAATCAAAGATTTGAAGGTGTGCTCACATAATTGACTGGATGGGGCTAAAAATTGGAGGAGTGTTAAGATATGAGCACTTGAAGAGGCACCCAAAATTTCAATTCATTTGGATAACCCTAGCTAGTACTTCCTTCACAAAGCCTCTATCTGAACAGAAACTTTGAAAAATCACTGAGGAAGATTCACTACGCAAATGGAGTTGAATTTTGGCATGACGCAATTATATGGACAGGAAAGTATGCCCAAAAAGTTTGGGATCAATTAAGAAAAGATAAATGACACTTCCTTCACAAAGTGCCATTCAGGGACAGTAGGAAAAGGTATATTAATGGGTTATTTTTGAACTAGGAAAGGAAGGTTTTTGACATTTTTGTGGAAGATATGACCGAAACACTTTCTGAGAATTATTTGGGAATTTTGGGAGTGACAGAAATATAGGCTGGTTCACAACCTAGGGCAAACAAGACTATTCCTTTATTTGAAAAGGGAATATTCCTGAGAAAAAGAATTTTAGGGTTGGGCTAGCTAGAATAGAAATGATGTGGTCTTGGGAAATATTTTGATAATGATGAGCCACTCCAGAGAAGAAATGATGATGATCTCCCAGGTTTCAAGTCCACAGATCCACTCCGAAAGAAAATTAGGGCAAAACCATGGAAATCAAAGGAAAAAAGAAAAAGGGCCAAAAACCAGGGTGTTACATGATCTTGGAGGATAGGAGCTTGCTCTTGGACCGGAGGTTCATTAGCTTGTCCCTGTAGTTGGTCACATTCATGTAGGCGTGCTTGTAACCCATTGTCGTGAAATGGATTTTGTGGAGCTTGATGAACTTCATGGTCTTGGGGAAGCTGTGGACGAGCTCTTGGAGGACATGCTGAAAGTGCGTTATATCGACTAGAGGGGGGGGGGGTGAATAGGCGATTTTTATGAAAGTCTTCAAAACGTGGAAGTTATGAAGACAAACAGAGTGGATAAGCCTATCACTATGCAGCGGAAGTTAGATTACACAAGGCAAGCCATAGTCAAGTACACAATATAGTGAAAGCACAGTGACAAACGGCTTCAGTGTAATGAGGATCAGGTAGGAAGAAGTTATGAAGCCAAACACATCATACAGTCAAGTTGTGAAGACAGAAGATAGAGCAAGCATGCAATGGCTTCACAATGTGTACTGGTAAGTAAAGGGGGTGAAGATGAAACCAGTGACACGCTGAAGACAATGATATGTTGGACCAGTTCCAGTTGCCGTGACAACTGTACGTCTGGTTGGAGCGGCTAGGTATTTAAACCAAAGGACACACAGTCCCGGACACCCAGTCCTGAACACGCAGCTCAGGACACCCAGTCCTCACCGTTTTCTCCTTGAGCTAAGGTCACACAGACCTCGCCCAATCACTCTGGTAAGTCTTCAAGGTAGACTCCCAAACCTTCACAGACTTCGTTCACCGGCGATCCACCATTTCTCTTGGATGCTCAGAACGCGACGCCTAACCGGCTGGAGGATGCACAGTCCTCAAGTGTAATAAGTCTTCAGATCACTCAGACAAGAAGACTTAAGTGATGCCCAATTACTCTGGCTCTGGGTGGTTAGGGCTTTTCTCCTCGCTAGGGATTTTCTCTCAAAGGCTTCGAGGTGGGTTGCTCTCAAACGACAAAAGCCGTGCACTAAAATCTGAGCAGCCAACCGTTTATGGTTGTAGGGGTGGACTATTTATAGCCACTTGGCAACCCGACCTGATTTGTCCGAAATGACCCTGGGTCACTAAGGAACTGACACGTGTATCAACGGTCGAATTTCGAACTCACACGATAACTTTACTTGGGCTACAAGTAAAGTTGACTTGTCTGATTCTGGACAAGATTTTCTCTCATTGTCTTCGCTCGAAGACATAGGATTTGAATTAGGCATCACTTCAGTCATCCTGACTGGTTCTCTTGGACCCCACTTAACAGTACGGTGGTTCCTATGACACAACATGAATGAAGTAAAACTACGAAGGATCTAAGTCTTCGAGTTCCATAAGCTTCATGGGGAGTCTTCACATGTCATTGTCTTCGACATGAATGTCTTCATAAACCACCATTGTCTTCAATGTCTTCTTACATTTTTAGGGGTCATCTCTGATAGCTAAGCCGAATCAATAAGGGACTTATACCTGTGTTATTCTGCAATTCTCACAAACACATTAGTCCCTCAACTAGGTTTGTCGTCAATACTCCAAAACCAACTAGGGGTGGCACTAGATGCACTTACAATCTCCCCCTTTTTGGTGATTGATGACAAACTAGTTGAAGTTTTCAACGGGGAATATAATTTGTGAAATTGTAAAGGAATTGTCTTCATAAGCTGCAAGGGCTCCCCCTGAAGATGTGCATATAAGTAATTTGCTTCTTGAACGCAAATGCACATGGCAGGTTGTACTTGTGGGAATCCACTTCAACTTATGACGACAATCCACCATGCATGTAAAGGTATATGAAGAGAATGACATGCATAATGAAAAATGGACGTCTGCGAAATGATATAAGTGCGGAATTTATCGTCGTACATGCGGAATTTATCTTCGCAAAAACATAGTGGCAAACAAGTAGCAGACGACCATCAACTTTAAGTGTTACAACTCAAAGAACCAAATGTAGCAAAACGAGAGTTGTAAGCACGAAGCAAAATGCAAAATATAAAGCACCCGCCCATATTATTGACCCGCTTGAAGACTATAAACATCATATGCTTCTCCCCCTTTTGTCAGTGATGACCAAAAAGGTTTGAAGACATAGAGTTTTCTACGCGTTCCCAGGCGCAGCAGGGTCGGTGGAGGCGTTTGGTGGTGCAGAAGAGCTTGGTGCAGGGTCGACGCACGCTGAAGAAGGTGGTGGTGATGTAGCATCGTCTTCTTCCTCAATGATTCTTCCAGTCATGGTGGCAGCAGAGGAAGAGAACTCTGAATCTTCAAGCGACGGAGTTCCGCGCAGCACAGCTCTTCTGGGGGGTGTGGAGTCAAACTTGAATCTCTCTCTGAAGCCATCCTCTTGAAGTTCAGCTTCAGTGCACATCATGATGAGGCCCTTCCAAGTGCGGCGACAGGTTTCATGTGCGACAAAGGCATTTTTGGTGGCCAGATTTCTGATGCGATTGACGTCTTGCATGATACTTCGCATCTGCCTTTTGAGCCAGTCGTGATGCCTATCTTGCTTTTGGTGAAGAGCCACAAGAAGTTCACGGTCATTGAGTGTACGAGCGCGTTTCTTGGGTCTCTATGCAGCTGTGCTGTCAGTGGCTTCAGTTGATGCAGGGGCACGTGTGGTGCCAGCCATTGGATACACTCTTGAGATGGCTTCAACACCTTCATCATTCTGAGTGAAGCTCTGGTGTTCTGCATTCTGAAGACTTAATGGTTGCTTGGCAGGCTCAGGATATATTGCTTCAGCAAAGGTGTCCACATCGGGTAAGAAGATTCTATGGTTGCGGGCAGAGGGCTGATAGGAGATAGCAGAGTGGAGCTTGATTAGCCTCATAACCCATGGAGCATAAATCTTCAAACCAAAGAGATCTAAGCCAGACGCTGCAAGTTGGCGTATAAAGAGATCCTGGGCGTTGAAGCATTTGCCATGCAGGATATAGAAGATGAGAGTCTTCATAGCACCTTCAACCTTGGCATATGGAGAGCGCCACTTAATGGGCCATAGAGTCCGCCTGACGATGTGGTATATAGTTCTGGGCAGGTAATCTAAGTCTTCAACGAAGAACTCAGTTGGGTAAGGTGCATCCAGAGGCAATGGCTTCATCATTGAGAGCATCTGACTCATATTTGGCTCAGGTCGCTGGAATATGCTCTCAATTGCTTCAGCATGGAGTTGGCAGCCTTCTTCGAAGAGTTCGCCAGGAGTGGGTAAGCCGGTAAGCTCAATGATATCGAATGCATTGGCTTCATGATGGACATTGCCGGTCATCCACTCCAGGACCCAAGTCTTCGGATCTCTGTTGTAGCCTTTGATATGCAATGTGGCATAGAACTGGAGCAGAAGCTCTTCATTCCAGTGCTCTTCATCGGTGATAAACAGCAGCAGTCCCACTTGCTTGAAGAAATCCTGTGCTTCTTCCAGACAAGGCAGACCAGCAACAGCTTCAACCTCAAGGCGCTGGTGAGGAAAGATACGGCCTTGGTTGTAGAGGATGCATGAATAGTAGCTGCGCTGTGGGTAGCTCCAGAACCTATCTGATACAATCCGTTCTCTTGAATAAGGGTTCTTGGAGCTGTTGAAGAACGTGTTATCTGCCCTGAAGCTATTGACATTAAAGGAGCCAGGAGCTGATGCAGGACCTGGGAACCTTGGCAGTCGTGGGATTGGCTTCTGGACCTGGGGCCTGTGCGCAACATGATAGTTGAACTGTGGACCGGTAGCAGACTCAGGCACAGAAGGTTCAGATGCAGTAGCTTCAGTGTCTCTTGAAGCTGTTGGTTGGTCGGGCTCCACAATTGCTTCAGTGTTGGTTGTGGCAGCCGCAATGTTTTCAGCCTCAACACGTGTAGTGAGAGGGACGGATTCAGGTACGTTCTCCTTGAGAACTTCTTCTTGTTGGTGCGGGGGAGATGGAGCTTGAGGTTCTTCATGCTCTTCTTCATGTTCTTCAGCTGATGCAGCCGGAATGTCGTCAGCAGCCTGAGCCCTTGGCCCTTTGCGAAGCCTACGGAATGCAGGCGACGCCGGTGGAGTTGCAGTGGGCTGGGGCTCATTCTCTTCCTCCTGCGGGTGATCTGCCCACGATGCATCTTGGGTGATTGGCGTCAATGGACGACCAATGCTGATCATTTCGCTTGTTTCAAGCTAAGGAAGGGCTGCATCACCTTGTACATTGTCTTGGAGACCAATGTCTTCAGCAGCATTGGGGTCGGCTGCTGGAATGTCCTCAGCGTGCGGAGCCTTTGTGAAAGCAGGCTCATGCACGGTCAATTGACGATCTTCGTCAGGATAGCGGACGGAGAGGGGTTCGACTATCAGGGGCTCTGTGGGAGCAGCCCGAGATTTCTTGGTCTTGCGCTTCTTGATGGTGGGGTCAGAAGGAGAGGCTTCAGGGTGTTTCCTCTTCCTTGCTTCAGCTTCGGCTATCCGTGTCTTCTTGAGCTCTGAAGCGGTTGACCGGTGCTTTGGCTTCGAGCCAGTCTTGGCAGTGGGGAAGACAATAGGAACAGCTTCTTGCCTTGGTGCCTCTTGTTCAGCCACAGCGGGCTACTTCTTTTTCTTCGCGGCCATCCTGGGGTCGATGCCGGGATGCCCAAGTGCCTTGCGCATCTCGGCCTCATTTTAGGCCTGCACACAGAGATCAGCCAAAGTCTTCATTCGCTCCCGCGAACCCTGAGCTTCGGCATGTTTCTTCAGAAAGTTTTCCTTCAACTCGTGCAACATGACCTTGAAGTCCTTGACTTCTTGGACGCTGAGCTGGGCCATATTCTGCTTGAACTAAGCCTTCTCAAAATCAATCTTCTGCTTTAGTTCAACAATGCGCTGGGCAATTGCAAGTTCTGAAGCAATAGCGCCTTGGAAGGCGATGCTGAGGCCAATGGGCAGCTGCAGATCATCGAAGCTGATATTGGGTGTATCAAACCACTCATCAATGAAGTTGTGTATGATTGCTGCATCAAACAGAGGTAGATTTTTGAAGATTTCAGCCTCCTCCTTGCTCTTGATGAGCTGCTCAAGAGCGTCATCGCCAAGGTCTTCGTCGCTGGACAGATCAATGGCATCACTGCGCAGAATGGCAGCGGCTGTGAGCTCTTTGCCAGTGTATGGCTGAGGCTTCTTTGCTTCTTGGGGCTTGGAGACTCGTGATAAGTCTTCAGACTGCACACTTGCTTCAGGAGGTGCAGTTGCCAATGGCTTCGCTCTGGAGATTTTGGGAGAAGCGGCTGGCTTTGAAGCTTCTGGCTTCTTCTTCGTCTGCTTCGGCTCCGGTGCAGCAGGAGCGTCATCTGACTCAGTGTCTGTTGGAGGGTCGTTCACGGCAGTCCCTTGGACTAGAATGCGAGTGATGAGGCCTTCGAGATTGGCATACGGCCCGATGATATTGGGATTTGCGTCGCGTGTGCCATCTGCCCTTGGTTTAGAGGGACCAGGGTTGAAGTCCAACCCAAACTCCTTCTTGTTTTGCTTCGCAGAGTTCTGAGAAAATTGGAAGTTGCGCTTGAACAAAGTGTCATCGCGACACCAGAGAAGTGATGACGGATGTGCGTCAGCTGGCTGTGGTCCTCTGACCATGCATGGAAAGAAGCCTTGAGCAATGGCTTCGTCTCTGGACCGGGGTACGAGATTTTT
Organism: Triticum monococcum; assembly: GCA_034509565.1. Taxonomy (NCBI): domain Eukaryota; kingdom Viridiplantae; phylum Streptophyta; class Magnoliopsida; order Poales; family Poaceae; genus Triticum; species Triticum monococcum. The sequence continues at coordinate 370,407,768 of CM067845.1, forward strand.
GTACAATGCGTCTCCCCATGGTCTCTTGATGGCGCACTTTTCTGCATACTCCTTAGTGACGAAGCGGTATTGGAACCACTGCTCTGCCCAATATCTTCGAATCCATTGGATTCTTGTCTTGCGCTGACCATAACTCTCTTCAGGATCAGTTTGGTACATTTCTGCCAAGTCATCAGGCAGATCTTTAGACGTTTCACCACGTCTCTGTCTGCCTCCCTTCCTTGCTGGTTTTTCTGCTGCCATGAAGCTTAACTTGGAAGGCTTCAAGATGTTCAAAGTCTTCAAAGGCTTCCTTTTGCTTGACCAACAAGAACTAGCTTCAGGAGAATTGATGTGACGCTGTAAGAACTCTGCAAATGAATGCAGACTATGAGAACCAAAAGATTCTCCCACGGACATGTACCTGTGACAGCATTAAGGTGCGAGGGAAGGGGAAGAGGTCATATGCATTCTTAGAAGATTTTGAAGACAAATCAGTTTAGAAGATATTGACCTCATCATGCGAAGACATTCACTTTATAGAAAAGAAGTTGGTTCCAGATTTGTACGAACCCATAGATCAGTACAAGTGAGGAATCTAACTACTTCATGAAGAACAAGTGAATATACTAGGCAAGTTATGAGATGCAGAGGAGAGAGATGAAACTTGTGTGAATAGAAACTTCTTATGGCAGAAAGTGATGGAGCTATAGGATCAAAAGAGGCTGTAAAAAGAGGTTTTATTTACCACACTTGGAACTGCTAGACGAAGAGAGAGTTGAGGCCGAGTAGTTCGATCCTCCGTGCCCTAACTTGGCAACGGAAGACACCTACGGCGACGGCGGAGAGACCGATGTCCGCAGTCGGCGTGAAAACAGCGTCGGAGAGGTTGCGGCAGTGAAGCACTTCGTCGCCGGCGTCGTTGAGAGCTAGCGGTGGCGCTAGGGTTCGTGCGAGGGTGGAAGAAGGGATAATGACCGCAGTGAATCATGTATTTATAGGGATAGGGGCGGCACTGCGCTATTACTCAGGTGCCCCTGGCGATTCGCATCTGATCATCACGTGGCCATCATGCGGTATTGTGGGGGCAGTTCCACACCCCACGCACGCCTTGTTTGTTGGGTGTCGTTCCTACTTCTCCGGATTTCTTGTTGATGTAATAACATAGAAAACGGTTTTAAAGTTTGTCTCTGTGTCTTCTGCTGACAAGGATTGAGTGAAGACATTCGACAGTTTCAATAGAATGCATACGACTTGGAGAGATAGAGTTTGAGGTAGGAAGCATGGAGAGGTTAGGGTCCGATCACATTCACTTAGTTCAAAAGATTCAAACAAGAAGACATAGCTATAAGTGAATGCTGTAGAGGACAGAACACCAGTACATATATATAATCAACATAGTGAAGATAATCATGAAGACATGTTGAGATTGAAGCCAAACCAAATGTGAAGACATAGCAAATGTAACGCCATGAGTGGAACACTTCAAACAGAAAATTTGGTGGTGGCGTTACCCACCGTATAGGAAGTATTAGACCCAGACACGGCGCACAATTATCATGGCGCTCCGAAGTCAAATTCCATGTTAATGTATTCACACTTGGAATGTATGTCTTCATTGATTGAAGATATATGTTATTTCGTGTGTTGCACATCTAAGTCATCAACATGCATAAGTGTTAGGATGTGTGCCTAATCACAGGACATTTGAGGATTCCAAGATATTTAGCTCACACCATAACTTGCAAAATCTCTTCTCATCCAAGGGCTTGGTGAAGATATCTGCCAATTGCTCTTCAGTGTTGACGTGTATGATATCAATGTCTTCCTTTGCAACATGATCTCTGAGAAAATGATGACGAATTTCAATGTGCTTTGTCTTCGAGTGCTGAACTGGGTTGTTGGCAATCTTGATGGCGCTTTCGTTGTCGTAGTAAAGTGGCACTTGCTTCAGATGAATGCCATAATCCTTGAGGGTTTGCTTCATCCATAGAAGCTGAGCGCAGCAGGATCCAGCAGCAATGTATTCAGATTCAGCAGTGGAGAGAGATACACAGTTCTGCTTCTTTGAAGACCAACATACAAGTGATCGGCCCAGAAAGTGACATGTGCCTGATGTGGACTTCCGATCAACCTTGTCACCAGCGTAATCAGCATCCGAAAATCCAACCAGATCAAACTCTGAGCCCTTTGGATACCATAACCCTAGAGTTGGGGTGTGAGCCAAATATCGAAGAATTCGCGTCACAGCTAAGTGATGCGACTCCTTTGGTGCCACTTGGAATCGAGCACACATGCAAACACTAAGCATAATATCTGGCCTAGATGCACATAAATAAAGCAAAGAACCAATCATGGAGCGGTATACCTTTTGATCGAACTCTTTACCATTGTCGTCAGGATCCAGATGATGTTTGGCTGGCATTGGTGTTGTGAAGCCTTTGCAGTCTTGCATACCGAACTTCTTCAGGCAATCTTTGAGATATTTCTCTTGAGATATGAAGATGCCATTGTGTTGTTGCCGTATCTGAAGACCGAGGAAGAATTTCAGCTCCCCCATCATAGACATCTGATATTGCTCTTGCATCATATATCCGAACTCCTCACTGTACTTCTGATTGGTGCAGCCGAAGATAATGTCATCCACATATATTTGGCACACAAACAGTTCACCATCATATGTCTTCGTGAAGAGAGTGGGATCTAGGGAACCAGGTATGAAGCCTTTGCTCTTCAGGAAGTATTTGAGTGTATCATACCAGGACCGAGGGGCTTGTTTGAGGCCATATAGTGCCTTATTGAGCTTGTAAACCATGTCAGGATGTTTTGGATCTTCAAACCCAGGTGGTTGTGCAACATACACTTCTTCTTCAATTTTGCCATTGAGAAAGGCACTCTTCACATCCATTTGATACAGAATTATGTTGTGATGATTTGCATAGGCCAGCAGTATACGGATGGCTTCAAGTCTGGCCACAGGAGCAAATGTTTCATCGAAGTCAATGCCTTCCACTTGAGTATATCCTTGAGCAACGAGACGAGCCTTGTTTCTGACGATTTGACCATGCTCATCTTGCTTGTTGCGGTATATCCATTTGGTGCCTATTATGTTATGCTTCCGTGGATCAGGACGCTTAACCAACTCCCATACATTGTTCAGCTCAAACTGTTGAAGCTCTTCTTGCATAGCTTGAATCCACTCAGGTTCCATAAAAGCTTCTTCAACTTTCTTGGGTTCTGTGATTGAAACGAATGCAAAGTGTCTGCAGAAATTTGGCAGTTGAGTTGCCCTTGAACGAGTCAGTGGACCAGGTGCATTGATGCTATCAATTATTTTGTCAATCTGCACTTCATTGGCAACATGAGGATGTATGGGTCGAAGACTTTGCTCTTGCTAATCTATGTTGTCATGGGGAGGAATGCCTTCAGGCTGAGCATTGTCTTCGTGTGGATCAGGTGCTGAGATGATAAGTTCTTCTTCAGGATGAGCTTCAGAAGGTATAATTTCTCCAGTTCCCATTAGCTTGATTGATTCACTGGCTGGAACTTCATCTAGCACATCTGGCAGTTGCTCTCTTTGTGACCCATTGGTCTCATCGAACCGCACATCCACTGTTTCAACCACTTTGTAGTGAAAGAGATTGAAGACTCTGTAGGAGTGCGAATCCTTTCCATATCCAAGCATAAAGCCCTCATGTGCTTTTGGAGCAAATTTTGAGGCGTGGTGAGGGTCCTTGATCCAACATCTTGATCCAAATACTCTGAAATAACTGACATTTGGCTTCTTGCCAGTTAGAAGTTCATAAGATGTCTTGTTCAGAAGCTTGTGAAGATAGACACGGTTGATTGTATGGCATGCAGTGTCAATGGCTTCAGTCCAGGATTTTCTTGGAGTCTTGTACTCATCTAGCATTGTTCTGGCAATCTCAATGAGTGTTCTGTTCTTGCGTTCGACGATGCCATTCTGCTGTGGCGTGTACGGAGCTGAGAATTCATGAGTGATGCCCAATGTATCAAGATATGTGTCAAGACCAGTGTTCTTGAATTCAGTGCCATTGTCACTTCTGATGTGCTTTATCTTGGCGCCATAATTGTTCATAGCCCGATTTGCGAAGCGTCTTAAGACATCCTGCACTTCAGTCTTGTAAAGGATTATGTGCACCCAAGTATATCTAGAGTAATCATCAACAATGACGAAGCCATAGAGGCAAGCAGTAGTGGAAAAAGTTGAGTAGTGAGTGGGACCAAAGAGGTCCATGTGAAGCAGTTCGAAGGGTTGAGTAGTGGTCATGATTGTCTTCGAAGGATGTTTTGCCCTTGTCATCTTTCCTGCTTCACAGGCACCGCATAAGTGATCTTTCTTGAACTTGACGCCCTCGATGCCTATGACATGCTTCTTCTTCACAAGGGTGTGGAGGTTCCTCATGCCAGCATGCCCAAGCCTTCGATGCCAAAGACAGCATTCTGAAGCCTTTGCGAGAAGACATACTGCAAGCTGTGGCCCTGCTGAGAAATCTACCACGTACAAATCATCTTTCCGATACCCTTCAAACACTAGAGACTTGTCAGATTCCATTAGTACCAGGCAACGATATTTTCCAAAGATTACAATCATGTTCAAATCGCAAAGCATTGAGACAGACATTAAGTTGAAGCCAAGGGATTCAACAAACATGACTTTATCCATGTGTTGATCATTTGAGATTACAACTCTACCTAGACCCAGTACCTTACTTTTACCAGTGTCAGCAAATGTGATGTGGCTCTTGTCAGATGGACGTAAGGTTGAGTCCATAAAGAGACTTCTTTTGCCAGTCATGTGATTTGTACACCCACTGTCAATAATCCATTCTGAAGACTCTGAAGTCACTGGTGTCGTACCCTACAGTGCAGTTAGGGGGATAGGCTTCACGAAGAGTATTGTGAAGCAAAAACATTTGACAAACCAGTGGATTATGAAAACTTAGATCCAGGTTAGGACAAGTAGGGAGAGTAGCATGCGATTCAGGTATGAAATGCATAGTGATGCCATTCGGGCATTTGATCTTGCGCCCCACAAGATTTTTAAGGTCCCCAGCAATAGCGTCAAAAGATTTTGGTTTTCTGCTGGAGACCTTTCCCTTGGCACCACGTGCCATGAAGCAGTAGGTAGGGGTAGAGTCGTCCTTGTCATTTGCATCGGTGTTGGTGATGAAGTCATTGTCTTCAGTGTTGAAGATGGACTTGGCGACGTAGGCTGTAGCCAGACTCGCAATGCCTGAATCAGACTCCTCCTCAGACTCCACCTCTACCTCCTCAGAAGTGGACTCCTCCTCTGAATCCATTTCCTTGCCAACAAACGCACGAGCCTTGCCAGATGAACTCTTCTTGTGTGATGAAGACTTTGAGGAAGACTTGGAAGAAGACTTTGAGTATTTCTTCGTCTTCTTATCGTCAGAGTCATATTCCTTGCTCTTCTTCTTCTTTCTGCTCTCATTGTCCCACTGTGGACACTCAGAGATGAAGTGTCCAGTTTTCTTGCACTTGTGACATGTTTTCTTCTTGTAGTCATGAGCAGAGGCTTCATCATTCCTTGAGCTTGATCGTGAAGACTTTCTGAAGCCTTTCTTCTTGGTGAATTTCTGGAATTTCTTCACTATCATTGCAAGTTCCCTTCCAATGTCTTCAGGATCAACAGAACTGCTGTCAGATTCTTCTTCAGATGAGGACACAGCTTTTGCCTTCAAGGCACGAGTTTGCCCATAGTTTGGACCGTAGATATCTCTTTTCTCAGAAAGCTGAAACTCATGTGTGTTGAGCCTCTCAAGTATGTCAGACGGATCGAGTGTCTTGAAGTCTGGACGTTCTTGAATCATCAGGGCTAGGATGTCAAATGAACTGTCAAGTGATCTCAGCAGCGTCTTGATGATTTCATGTTTGGTGATCTCAGTGGCGCCGAGGGCTTGAAGCTCATTTGTGATGTCAGTGAGCCGGTCAAATGTGTGCTGGACATTCTCATTGTCATTTCGCTTGAAGCGGTTGAAGAGGTTGCGAAGAACACTGATTCTCTGATCTCTCTAGGTTGAGATGCCTTCATTGACTTTGGAGAGCCAGTCCCAGACCAGCTTGGATGTCTTCAAGGCACTCACACGGCCGTACTGTCCCTTGGTCAGATGACCATAGATAATATTCTTGGCAGTAGAGTCCAGTTGAGTGAACTTCTTGACATCAGCAGCAGTGACACCTTCTCCAGCCTTGGGAACGCCGTTTTCGACGACATACCATAGGTCGACGTCAATGGCTTCAAGATGCATGCGCATCTTATTCTTCCAGTAGGGATATTCAGTTCCATCGAAGACGGGGCACGCAGCAGAGACTTTAATTATCCCTGCAGTCGACATAGCTAAAACTCCAGGTGGTTAAACCGAATCACACAGAACAAGGGAGCACCTTGCTCTGATACCAATTGAAAGTGCGTTATATCGACTAGAGGGGGGTGAATAGGCGATTTTTATGAAAGTCTTCAAAACGTGGAAGTTATGAAGACAAACAGAGTGGATAAGCCTATCACTATGCAGCGGAAGTTAGATTACACAAGGCAAGCCATAGTCAAGTACACAATATAGTGAAAGCATAGTGACAAACAGCTTCAGTGTAATGAGGATCAGGTAGGAAGAAGTTATGAAGCCAAACACATCATACAGTCAAGTTGTGAAGACAGAAGATAGAGCAAGCATGCAATGGCTTCACAATGTGTACTGGTAAGTAAAGGGGGGTGAAGATGAAACCAGTTACACGCTGAAGACAATGATATGTTGGACCAGTTCCAGTTGCTGTGACAACTATACGTCTGGTTGGAGCGGCTAGGTATTTAAACCAAAGGACACACAGTCCCGAACACCCAGTCCTGAACACGCAGCTCAGGACACCCAGTCCTCACTGTTTTCTCCTTGAGCTAAGGTCACACAGACCTCGCCCAATCACTCTGGTAAGTCTTCAAGGTAGACTCCCAAACCTTCACAGACTTCGTTCACTGGCGATCCACAATTTCTCTTGGATGCTCAGAACGCGACGCCTAACCAGCTGGAGGATGCACAGTCCTCAAGTGTAATAAGTCTTCAGATCACTCAGACAGGAAGACTTAAGTGATGCCCAATTACTCTGGCTCTGGGTGGTTAGGGCTTTTCTCCTCGCTAGGGATTTTCTCTCAAAGGCTTCGAGGTGGGTTGCTCTCAAACGACAAAAGCCGTGCACTGAAATCTGAGCAGCCAACCGTTTATGGTTGTAGGGGTGGACTATTTATAGCCACTTGGCAACCCGACCTAATTTGTCCGAAATTACCCTGGGTCACTAAGAAACTGACACGTGTATCAACGGTCGAATTTCGAACTCACACGGCAACTTTACTTGGGCTACAAGTAAAGCTGACTTGTCTGATTCTGGACAAGATTTTCTCTCATTGTCTTCGCTCGAAGACATAGGATTTGAATTAGGCATCACTTCAGTCATCCTGACTGGTTCTCTTGGACCCCACTTAACAGTACGGTGTTTCCTATGACACAACATGAATGAAGTAAAACTACGAACGATCTAAGTCTTCGAGTTCCATAAGCTTCATGGGGAGTCTTCACATGTCATTGTCTTCAACATGAATGTCTTCATAAACCACCATTGTCTTCAATGTCTTCGTATATTTTTAGGGGTCATCTCTGATAGCTAAACCGAATCAATGAGGGACTTCTACCTATGTTATTCTGCAATTCTCACAAACACATTAGTCCCTCAACTAGGTTTGTCGTCAATACTCCAAAACCATCTAGGGGTGGCACGAGATGCACTTACACATGCATCTGAAGAATAGTGTGAAGAATGATGACTTGAGTGGCTCCGTCTTGAATACGGCAAAGAGGTAGACGAGCGGTTGACTATCATGGCTCGTATGTCCTCCTAGAGAGATGCCATTGATGTGTCGAAGTAGTCTCTTGTACGTTGCTCTGATTGTCGCAAGTCTGTAGCGAGTAGGTCGATGTGGTCGCCAAATGCTTCATTCTCTTGATGCAAAGCTCTTTGTGCGCTGATACGTCTCCGTCGTATCTACTTTTCCTAACGCTTTTCCTCTTGTTTTGGACTCTAATTTGCATGATTTGAATGAAACTAACCCGGACTGACGTTATTTTCAGCAGAACTACCATGATGTTGTTTTTGTATAAAAATAAAAGTTCTCGGAATGGAATGAAACCTTTTGGAAAATTATTTCAAAATAAAAGAAAAATATTGGTGCCAAGAACCACCGGAGGGTGGCCCCTGGGTCAGCACAACTTACCAGGGCGCCCCCCCTTGTGGCCCTACAGACCTTGATCCCGACTCCATAAATACCTATAATTCTAGAAAAAATCAAGGAGGAAGAATTATCTTGTTTCACGATACAGAGCCGCCATCACCTCCTGTTCTTCATCGAGAGGCCAGTTCTAGAGTCCGTTTTGGGCTCCGGAGAGGGGGATCTTCGATCTTCGTCATCACCAACCCTCCTTCATCGCCAATTAAAAGGAGGAGTTCATGTATTCACTATGTGTTAATGCTTTGTTCTGGTTCTCTATTAAAAGGAGGCCTTAATATCCACTGGTACGCGTCGGTGCTATACAAACGGTTTTTAACCCCTTTCCGCGATGGCATTAGAAACCGTCGCCTAGTGAGTGACGGTGATAGGGGGCCCTTCCCACATGACCCAGAAACCGTAGGGGATATGCCCTCCTGGCACGCACGCTCGACAAAATGAGTTCGTGTGCAACTGACGAGCGCTCAAATACGGAAATACGTATAGTAGACCTAAAAAATACAATTACACATGCGAAATTGTTTCCGGTCGCAAGTACATCCCACACAGGTAGTCCCTGCTAAACGTTTCCGTTCGTATGTACGTCCCACACAGTAGCTCCAAGGAAAACGTTTCCATTCATAGGTACATCACACACAATTCTTCCTGTTAAATCGTTTGTGATAGTGTTGCCATTGCAAACGATATTAACAATTTTATCGTTTGCATTATTGAATGCATCACACACCGTCTGTAGAAGAAACTGTGTGGTAAAGACTGTCCATCACGCACAGTTTCTATGTGGTAAACGTTTGCACAATGTGGCCTAACGCAAACAGTTTTCAATAGAAAGTCATGTGTGATTGTTCATTGATCCAACATGGTTTATTCCTAGAAACTGTGTGCGTTGCCTGAGGTCATCGCCCACGGTATTTTTTCAATAACCGTTTGCAATAGAAAAATCCAATTAGTAGGCTAATTGCCCTATTATTAATAATCCATTTATTAATATAATTGACATTCATATTAACCACATAATATATTTCATTTCTATATTAAGGAAGCAAAATTTCATAATTGAAATACATCAGAGTACAAAATGATATAGCTTCGGCACTCAGCTACCCCATTACACAACTGCACCATCACCAAGTTTCACATGCAACATGTAGAACCTTTCAAAATTAGCATCATAGACGATATATAGACAGATGCATCTCATCTGGAAAACTGCTGAAGCGGAAGGCGAATATTGATCCTTCATTCAAGTTGATGGTGTCGTGGTTCTAAGTCTGACAGTGAGGTAGGGGGGTGTGTATGAAGGGGCTAGACCTTAGCTATCGGGAAGTTGTAAGCACGCAAGGTTTACGAGTTCAGGCCCTTCTCGGAGGAAGTAACAGCCCTACGTCTCGGTGCCCGGAGGCGGTCGATTGAATTATGCGTGTGTGAATGACAGGGGTGCGAACCCTTGATACTGAGGAGGGGGATGGCTTATATAGAGTTCGCCAGCCCTCTCCTGCCCTCAGTAATGCAGGGTTTAAGGTACATTTAAGGTGGGGCGTTACTGATAACGTCCCTAATAAAGTGTCATAATAACCATAAAGACTACTTAATAGCCGACCGTTTGCCTGCGGAGTGACTTCAGGTCTTTTGGTCGGTCGAGTGGTTGACTTCATGGTCGAGTGATAGCTTCTTGGTCGAGTGTCTTCAACCCGTCGAGTGGGATACCTTCAAGTTGATTGAAAGGTGACTTCTTCTAGGGATGTCCTACGGTAGGGCTCTTTAGGACGGGTCCGTGCCCCTACCATAGGTACATGGCTTCATCATTAGCCCCCGAATGGATCAAGGCTAGAGTGAGAAAAGGGGTTACGGACCTTTCCGACTGACTCTTCAGGTTATATGAGTGCTTCGTTCTGGGTCGACTGTCACGGATGACGTCATTAACCTCTTTCAGTCGCCTTGATCCGTTCCAGGTCTTCCGTCGGGTGGATTCCTTTACCTGTGAGGCATCGAGCGCCGGTGCGCGCGGGATTTCTGTTTTGACAAGTTGTTCTGCAGCCAGCGGATATCGCGAGATTCGGATTTTTGAGAAGCGCGCGGAACAGGGGCAGCCGCAGTAATCGGAAGTGACAATGCGAAGGCTCCTCGATCTCCGCGCCGCCTTTTTCGCCACGTACTGCGCGCGCGCCTGTCACGGGATTTGACTGGATAGCTTGGGCCTACTGGTCAGCCACTCGGAAGTGGCCCCTTATAAGTTGCCGGCTCGGAGTCCCCCAACAGTGCGCGTGCTCTTCTCTTCTCCTTCTTCCTCTCTTTCTTCGCAACCTCCCCCGCTTCCTCTGCTCTCGCCCAGCCATCACAAACCAGCTCGAGATCTCGCCGGCGACGATGGTGAAGGGCAAGACGACCGCTCTGGAGCGCGCGAAGAAGGCGGCGGCGGCGGGGAAGGGGAAGAAGTCCGCGCGCGGCGGATCTTCCTCTCAGACGGCCCTGCCCAAAGGTTGGATCCAGGGCGACTGGATGCCACCGGTGCTCCGGCAGGAGGATCTTGATGACCTGGTTGAGGGGGGAGCCATTCCTCACATGGCTGCGCGTCTTCCGGGGGGAGAGATCGAACCCCAACCTCGCGACGGTTAGTGCGTGCTCCTGGCCACTCACATCGATCGAGGGTTTTCTCTGCCGCCCCATCCTTTCTTCCGCAACTTCTTGAACTTCTTTGGAGCACAACTCCACCACTTTACCCCAAACTCCATAGTCTATCTTGCCGCTTTCATTTCTATGTGTGAGGCGTTCCTGGGTTGCCACCCACACTGGGGGCTTTTCAAGCACATCTTCACCTGTCGCTCTCAGTCGGTCAAGAAGGCCAAGTCGAGTGATGAGAAGACGCAAGTAATCCAGCTGTGTGGGGGCTTGGTGATCCAGACGAGGGGGAAGAGCTGTTTCCCATCCATTACTTTCCCGGAGTCAGTCCGAGGCTGGCAGGCGACTTGGTTCTACTGCCAGGATCAGGCGACTCCAGGGCAGTCGACTGGGCTCCCACCTTTCTCCCTCGACCGAGGCGAAAAGCCTGCTTCTCTGAAGGTGACGCCTGAAGAAAAAGCCCAAGTCAAGGTACTGGCGGGTCGAGTGGTTGAACTTGTCCGCGAGGGCATGACGGGGATGGATCTGCTGGAAGTCTTCCTCAAGAGGCGAATCCAACCGCTCCAGGCTCGGGACCACCCGATGTGGCTGTACTCTCGCCTCGAGGACACCACTCGGATCCACCCGGAGGAGGTCACCGACGAGATGTTGGAGGGGTGGCTGTCAAGCATCACGGGGAACAAGGACAACCCCCGAGGAGCCAGGAGGGTCATTCCACTCGACAGTTCGTATGAGGTCGACCAGGTGCGTTTTCATGTTTCCGACTGAAATCTTCGTTTTCTGCATTGGTCTTCTTTCGAGCAGGTCGATTGACTTTCGTTTTGTCTGTTGTTTTCCAGGCGACCACTGAAATGTACTCAACACCCATTGGGGCACAGGGGTCGACTGAGGAAGGAGAAGGGAGCGGAGGCGAGAGCGGGGATGACCAAGGCGAGTGGGAGTCGGATGGTGAAGGAGAGGGAGGCGATGATGTCTTCTCCAGCGAAGAAGAGGAGGAGGAGGCCGAACCCCCCCCCCCCCCCCCCCCCCCGCCCGGAAAGGCGATCCAAGCTCGCACACGACCCGGCGCAGGAACGTGGCAAGGCGACCGCCTCCGTTGGGCCGTCGTCAAAACGCCCTCGGACTTCTTCTCCAACACCGACTGGGAAGGTCCCCAAGCAACCACGCATGACGCTATCCAAGCCGCCCAAGACTCTGCCCAAGATGAAGATAACTCTCCCTATTATTTCCGGGTAATAAAGCTTGTTTTCCTTCGTCGATGGAGGACGGATCCTTGGTCGACTTGTTAAGCTAACTGGCTGACTTTTCGAAATTTGCAGCGCTGCTACCTCCGAAGTCTTTGCCAAAGACGACGACCAAGAGATGGGGGACGCTCTTACCTCCAACCGTGGTACGATTATTGACGTTCTGTTTGTGAGTCGACTGGTCGTTTCTTGCAATTCTGGTCGATTGAAAGTTTTTCTTGCAGCCCCTCCTCATGTTATCGACCTCCCGGATGACGACGACAACGAACCGCTGAGGATGAGGAGGACTAAGAGGTCGTCGGCTGACAGGACTCCCCAGCCTACTTCGGCGCCTGAGACCGTGGCTCGGGATGGTGGCGATGCCCCTCGGGCTTCTGTGACCTTTGCCAATCCCCTGTCGAGTGCGCAGCCTTCGGCGTCGACTGCAGATCCAACTTCGCTGTTTGTCGCATACCCTGCCCCTGAGGACAAAGTGGCTGCTGCGAAGGAGGCTATACGCCAGGCGGGGGTCATGATGGAACAGGTGAAGAAGGCTCGGGAGGCCAGCCAGGCAGCCTATGACGCAAGTTCGGCGCTTCAGAGCAATGTCCAGGTCAGTCGAGTTGATACTTGATTATTTGAAGAGTCTTTCTCCCTCTCTTTTTTTTGAAGATTTTTATATCTGTACACCCACTGGGTGTGTTTTCCCCTTCTTGGACTAGTGGGGGCACGCTGAGTGCACCCACTGGGTGTAGTCCCCGAGACTACGGTGGACTGCTGGCAGTCGACTGTAGTCTTTACATTGCGTTTCTGAATCTGTATTCCTTTTCTTGGTCTGGTCGAGCCATGTCGAATGGATCTGTATCTGGTCGACTGCGGACAGTCGACTTTTTTTTTCAAACCAGTGGGGGCACGCTGAGTGCACCCACTGGGTGTAGTCCCCGAGACTACTGTCGAATGTTTTTGATTCGGCTGTGGTCTTAGAAATGTCACCTTTTTTCCTTAGTTACTCGGAAGCAACTTATATTGGATGTCTATCGACTGAATTTTCCTTTTGCAGAAATCTTGTGAACTTGCATCTCGCTATACTGAGTTGGAGAAGCAGCGGATTCAACTGACTCTCGATCTGGAGCTGACCAGAACGGAGCTGCAGAAGGTCAGAGATGGCGTTGCTGGTAAGACGACCTTGTCGACTGGTTTTGTTTTAGGCTTGGGTACCTTTCTGTTGTTTCTGAACCAATCATCGTTTCTTTTGCAGGAGAACTGAGCAAGGCTCTGGCGAAGAAGGATCGGGACTTGGCTGCTGCCCACAAGGAGGCTGGTGACAAGATTGCTCTGGCTGAACAGAAGCTGGCTTCGGTCAGCCAGATAGAAGATGAGAATACCAAGCTGAAGACCGCTCTGAATGAAGCCAACAGGGAGTGCTCGCATTGGAAGAAGAAGCACCTCACCCTGAGCGAGCAGATGGAAGGCGTCGCTCGCAGGAGGGACGACCTGGAGAGCTACTTGAGGAGTCTCACCAAGACATTGTACACCAAGCTCGAAGGTGCGCATTCAATTCCGACTGGTTTTCTTTTGTGTCGACTCAGTTTGCGATCGTTGGCTTAACCTTGGGTCTTGTATGCAGAGTTTTGTCAGAACTTTGAAGAGGAGACCGGGCGAATTGAAGCACGTTTGGACCCAATCAATTCTCCGGTGAATGATGATGCCGCCATGAATCTGCTCCGACTGGAATCCCGTATCGATGGCGCCGTGGATTACTTGGCTCGGCTGAAGGTTGCCATGTCGCGGATCGACCCGACACTTTGGCCAGAGTCTACGCTCCAGAATGATCTCGAGTCTCTGATGACTCGACTTGACAGAATCCCCGATCGAGTGCAGGAGTGGAAGAAGTCTTCTGCCCGGTGTGGCGCTGATGTGGCTCTATCTTTAGTCCGCGTCCATTGCAAGGAGGCGCGAGAAGAGAAGTTGGCCGCCATCCAAGTCGCCAATACCAAGAGGCACAGCTTTCAAGACGTCATGGAGACCTTCATTGCTGCTGCCACTCGTATTGCGGACGGAATCGACCTGGATGAGTTTGTCGCCCCTGCTAGTCCTCCACCTGAGGAATGAAAAAAAACTTTTATGCCTTTCCTTAAATTTGCCTCGGAATGCCGAGTGGATTTGTAACTGTTTAAACTCTGCCGAGCCGAGGGCTCAAGTACTTTGATTCGGGGCCTGGGGCCTTTTAAGCTTTATCCAAACTTAATTTATTGCTGAATATCTTCGTGGTTTTGATCTGTCGTGTAGGACTTTGGTCTTGTATTCAGACGAGTGCTGGACTGCGGCTAAGTCCCCGAGTGGGAGGATTGCTCTCCACTCGGTAGGATTTTTTCAAACTTAGGCGAGTGCTTGACTGCAGCTAAGTTTCCGAGTGGGAGAACTTAGGCGAGTACTGGACTGCAGCTAAGCCCCCGAGTGGGAGGATTGCTCTTCACCCGGTAGGGTTTTTTAAACTTAGGCGAGTGCTTGACTGTAGCTAAGTTTCCGAGTGGGAGAACTTAAGCGAGTACTGGACTGCAGCTAAGCCCCCGAGTGGGAGGATCGCTCTCCACCCGGTAGGGTTTTTTTTTAAACTTAGGCGAGTGCTTGACTGCAGCTAAGTTTCCGAGTGGGAGAACTTAGGCGAGTACTGGACTGCAGCTAAGCCCCCGAGTGGGAGGATCGCTCTCCACTCGGTAGGGTTTTTTAAACTTAGGCGAGTGCTTGACTGCAGCTAAGTTTCTGAGTGGGAGAACTTAGGCGAGTACCGGACTGCAGCTAAGCCCCCGAGTGGGAGGATCGCTCTCCACTCGGTAGGATTTTTGAAACTTAGGCGAGTGCTTGACTGCAGCTAAGTTTCCGAGTGGGAGAACTTAGGCGAGTACTAGACTGCAGCTAAGCCCCCGAGTGGGAGGATCGCTCTCCACTCGGTAGGGTTTTTTAAACTTAGGCGAGTGCTTGACTGCAGCTAAGTTTCCGAGTGGGAGAACTTACGCGAGTACCGGACTGCAGCTAAGCCCCCGAGTGGGAGGATCGCTCTCCACTCGGTAGGATTTTTTAAACTTAGGCGAGTGCTTGACTGCAGCTAAGTTTCCGAGTGGGAGAACTTAGGCGAGTACTGGACTGCAGCTAAGCCCCCGAGTGGGAGGATCGCTCTCCACTCGGTAGGGTTTTTTATTCTTAGGCGAGTGCTTGACTGCAGCTAAGTTTCCGAGTGGGAGAACTTAGGCGAGTACTGGACTGCAGCTAAGCCCCCGAGTGGGAGGATCCCTCTCCACTCGGTAGGGTTTTTTTAACTTAGGTGAGTGCTTGACTGCAGCTAAGTTTCCGAGTGGGAGAACTTAGGCGAGTACTGGACTGCAGCTAAGCCCCCGAGTGGGAGGATCGCTCTCCACTCGGTAGGATTTTCCAAACTTAGGCGAAACGGATTCGCAGCCAAGTCACCCGCTGGGGGTTTTGTATGCAAACAAAGTGACAGCCATTATTGGAACACTCTTGTCTTTGATAAAAATGAACTGTAGAAATTATTTTTCTTATTACATCTCATCTAAAGGAGAACTCGAGTGTAAAAGGGGCGGAGCAGTTCCGCGTTCCAAGCTCGTGGCTCGTCGATCTGCCGATCGACATTGTAGAGGTGGTATGCTCCATTGTGGAGGACTCTGGTGACTATGAAGGGGCCTTCCCAAGTAGGAGCAAGTTTGTGTGGCTTCTGTTGATCCACTCGGAGGACCAGATCCCCTTCTTGGAAGGCTCGACTTTTCACATTCCGGGCGTGAAAACGACGCAAGTCTTGCTGATAAATGGTCGATCTGATCATGGCCATCTCCCTTTCTTCTTCTAAGAGGTCGACTGCGTCTTGCCGGGCCTGCTCTGCTTCGTCTTCGGTGTAAAGTTCGACTCGGGGTGCATTATGAAGAAGATCACTCGGCAGGACTGCTTCGGCTCCATAAACCAGAAAGAATGGAGTCCTTCCAGTCGACCGGTTAGGGGTGGTCCTTAATCCCCATAGAACTGACGGAAGCTCGTCGACCCAAGCGCCTGCCGCATGCTTGAGATCGCGCATCAGTCGAGGCTTTAGCCCTTTGAGAATCAGACCATTTGCTCTCTCAGCCTGTCCATTCGACTGGGGATGAGCGACCGAAGCGTAGTCGACTCGTGTGCCTTGAGAAGCGCAAAATGCTCTGAACTCGTCCGAATCAAAGTTCGACCCGTTATCAGTGATGATACTATGCGGGACTCCATATCTGAATGTTAACCCTCTGACGAAACTGATAGCAGTGCCAGCATCGAGGTTCTCGATGGGCTTAGCTTCGATCCATTTGGTAAATTTGTCGACTACCACAAGTACATGAGTGAATCCACTCCTGCCCGTTCTTAGGGGACCAACCATGTCCAATCCCCAGACGACAAAGGGCCAGGCGAGCGGAATGGTCTTCAGGGCTGATGCGGGCTTGTGCGACATGTTGGAGTAGAACTGGCACCCTTCACACTTGTCGACTATCTCTTTTGCCATCTCATTTGCTCTTGGCCAGTAAAATCCAGCTCGGTATGCTTTAGCCACAATAGTCCGAGAGGACGCATAGTGACCGCAGGTCCCCGAGTGGATATCATTAAGGATTATCTGACCCTCTTCTGGTGTTATGCATTTCTGGCCGACTCCGGTCGCGCTCTCTCTGTACAGCTGTCCCCTTATGACAGTGAAGGCCTTGGATCGGCGGACGATCTGTCGAGCCTCCTCCTCCTCCTCTGGGAGTTCTTTCCTTAGGATATATGCGATGTACGGTATTGTCCAGTCAGGGGTGATTGCCAAGACTTCCATGATTAGGTCGACCACTGCAGGCACTTCGACTTCAGTCGGATCTGTGGCACTTTTCGGCTGCGGGGCTTCTTCTGTGAAAGGATCCTCTTGGACTGACGGTGAGTGAATGTGTTCCAAGAACACGTTGCTTGGAATGGCTTCTCTCTTGGAGCCTATCTTTGCCAAGTCGTCAGCTGCCTGATTTTTCAGTCGGGGGATGTGGTGGAGCTCTAACCCCTCGAACTTCTTTTCTGGCTTTTGCAGTGCATTGCAATACCCAGTCATTGCCGGACTCCTGACGTCCCACTCCTTCATCACTGGATTAACCACCAAATCTGAGTCGCCATAGACCATGAGGCGACGGACGCCGAGTGAAATGGCCATGCGCAACCCATACAAAAGTGCCTCATACTCTGCTTCGTTATTGGAGGAATCAAAGTGAATTTGGCGAACATATCTGAGCTTATCCCCTCGGGGGGAGACCAAGACTACTCCCGCGCCCGATCCATTCAGCATCTTGGATCCATCGAAGAACATGGTCCAGTGCTCCGAGTGAACGTGAGTCAGAAGTTGCTGTTCAATCCACTCGGCGATGAAATCCGTGATTGCTTGGGACTTGATAGCCTTCTTTACTTCAAACTTGATATCTAAAGGAAGGAGTTCAATCGCCCACTTGGCTACTCGACCAGTTGCGTCTCTGTTATGCAGGATCTCTGATAATGGGGCGTCGATGACGACTGTAATGGAGTGGTCAGAGAAATAATGTGCAACTTTCTTCGTGGTCATATAAATCCCATATACAAGCTTCTGGTAGTGGGGGTATCTTTGTTTTGAAGGGGTCAAAACTTCAGACACATAATATACAGGGCGTTGAACTTTGAAGGCCTTCCCTTCCTCTTCCCGCTCGATCGTAAGTACTGTACTGACAACTTGTGCTGTGGCTGCAATGTAAAGCAACAGAAGCTCTTTGCTGATTGGGGCAGCTAGCACCGGCTGGGTGGAGAGCAGAGCTTTGAGCTCTGCAAATGTTGCATCAGCTTCTGGAGTCCACTCGAACTTGTCAGACTTCTTCATCAGTCGGTAAAGAGGCAACGCTTTTTCACCGAGTCGAGAAATGAATCGACTTAAGGTGGCCAAGCAGCCTGTAAGCTTTTGGACATCATGCACGCATACAGGACGCTTCATCCAGAGTATGGTGCCAATTTTTTCAGGATTGGCGTTGATTCCCCGTTCGGAAACGAGAAAACCGAGTAGCTTTCCACCTGGAACCCCAAAAGTGCACTTTGACGGATTGAGCTTGATATCGTACCTCCTGAGGTTGGCAAAGGTTTCAGCAAGGTCAGCCTGCAGGTCAGAACCTTTCCGGGACTTGACCACGATATCATCCATGTACGCCTCCACATTCCGACTGATTTGAGTGAGTAAACACTTTTGGATCATTCTCATGAATGTGGCTCCGGCGTTCTTGAGGCCAAATGGCATGGTGACGTAACAGAAGCATCCGAATGGAGTGATGAAAGCTGTTTTGATTTCGTCGGGCCCATACAGACGGATCTGATGGTACCCGGAATAGGCATCTAGAAAAGACAATCTCTCGCATCCCGCAGTTGAGTCGACAATTTGGTCGATGCGAGGGAGAGGAAAATGATCTTTCGGGCAGGCCCGATTGATATGTTTGAAATCAATGCACATACGGAGTGACTTGTCCTTCTTGGGGACCATGACGACATTGGCGAGCCACTCGGAGTGGTAAATCTCTCGGATGAACTCGGCTGCTAAGAGCCGAGCCACTTCTTCGCCAATGGCTTGTTTCTTGTTGACGGCGGACCGTCGAAGATGTTCCTTCACGGGCTTGAACTTTGGGTCGACTCGCAGACGGTGCTCAGCCAGCCTCCTGGGAACTCCAGGCATGTCAGAGGGTTTCCATGCGAAGATGTCCTAGTTCTCACGGAGGAGCTGGGTGAGCGCTTCTTCCTATTTGGAGTCGAGCGTCGTCGAGATGTGAGTCGGAGCAGCGTCGGATCGGTCGGGTGAATGTGGACTGTCTTTGTTTTGCCAGCCGACTGAAAAGCTGACTCGGAGGCGGGCTTCTTAGCCCGCAGCAATTCACTCGGGTCGGCAGTCTTTTGGTACTCTTTCAGCTCGACCACCGCCATCTGAGCGTCGGCGATCTTTGATCCCTTCTGAAAACATTCTTCTGCTTTCTTCCGGTTGCTCGTAACAGTGATCACACCTTTGGGGCCAGGCATCTTTAATTTAAGATACACGTAACATGGTCGAGCCATGAATCGTGCGTAAGCTGGCCTGCCCAAAATGGCGTGATAAGCACTCTGGAAGTCCACAACTTCAAATGTCAACTTTTCCTTGCGGTAATTCTTTGAATCACCAAAAACCACATCGAGAGCAATCTGGCCGAGTGACTCGGCTTTCTTCCCAGGAATGACTCCGTGGAAGCTCATGTTGCTAGCGCTGAGTCTGGACATCGGAGTGCCCATTCCTTTCAAAGTTTCAGCATACAGTATGTTCAGGCCACTGCCGCCATCCATCAGGACTTTGGTCGGTCGAGTACATTCGACGACCGGGTCGACCACCAAAGCTTGCCTCCCTGGGGTGGCAATGTGTGTCGGGTGATCAGATTGGTCGAATGTGATGGCGGTCTAAGACCATTTGAGGTAACTAGGTGTCACCGGAGCAACCATGTTCACCTCACGGTTAATGACTTTCAGTCAACTTTTGCTTTCGACATCAGCAAAAATCATCAAGGTGGAATTGACTTGGGGGTATCCATCGTCACTATCCTCCTTGTCCTCAACTCTATCTGGTTCTTTTTCCTTATCCTTGGGCTGCTTGCCCTGGAACTGCTGAATCAGGAGCCGGCACTTTCGAGTGGTATGCTTCGGGAAAATAAAATTTCCCTCTTCATATTTCTTGGTGTGGATGTGACATGGAAGGTCCAAAACATCATTCCCATCCTGATCCTTAACCTTCTTGGGCTTCCATGTGCCCTTGGGTTTTCCCTTGAAGTTTCCCTGGGCCACAGCCAGGGCCTCCCCAGGGGCGGCTGGCTCGGCCTTCCGCTTCTGCTTCCGACTGGAGTTTCCTCCGGTTTCTGGGGCGACTGATTTGAGTTTGCCACTTCGGAGTCGGTTCTCGTCTTCACCATTAGCGTACTTGGTGGCAATTTCTATCATCCGATTCAGGGACATCTCTCCAGTTCGACCAAACTTCAGATTCAACTCCCTGTATTTGACGCCTTCCTTGAAAGCGCAAACTGCTTGATGGTCTGGCACGTTCTCGACCGAGTGGTGCAGTGTGATCCACCTCTGGATGTATTCTCTCAGAGTTTCATTTGGCTTCTGCACGCAAGACGCAACTCCGTAAGGCCTGCAGGGCGCTTGCACGTCCCTTTGAAGGTTGTGATAAACACTCGGGCGAGATCCTCCCAAGTGTAAATGCTGCTGGGCGCCAACTGATTCAGCCACGCGCTAGCTGAGCCTTCCAACATGAGAGGTAAATGCTTCATGGCCACCTCATCATTGCCGCCGCCAATCTGCACAGCCACTCGGTAATCTTCGAGCCACGTGTCGGGCTTGGATTCATCGGTGAACTTGCTGACTCCATTTGCCAGCCTGAAGTTGGGAGGGATCACCGCGGCCCTGATGGCTCGACTGAAACATTCAGGCCCCGAGGCATGCGCTCTGCTGCCGATGGGTGTATCTCTATTGTGGCCCTCTCGATGAGCCCTGATCCTGTCCACCAAACCTTGAACGAGGATGGATCTCGCGTCAAAGCCTGGGTCTCTGGGTCGACTGGGATCCTCTACCCAGCATTATGGGGCGCCTGTCATCTTGATGTCGGGGTGCATACGATCCACTCCTCGGGGGAGGGGATGGCACTCGACGTCTATCATCACGGTCGGGTCGGTGATCATACTGTTCATTCCTCTTGTACTAATCGTGCCGGTCTCCATGTCCCTCACGCCTCGGGGGCGATCTCGGGCTGTGAGCCGACTGGACTGTTTCCGTTGCAGCGGATCGACTGTGGATCCTGTCCCGCGACTGAGAGACGGCGGAATTCTGATTTCCCGCCGCTCGGAGCAATGCTCTGATCTGCAACAATCCTCTGCCAGCCTCTGACTGAGAGGGCTGGATTGACTCTGCTATGCGGGCCGCGGCAGCCAAATTCTGAACTGGAGTTCGGTATACCTGCGGCGGTGGGAAGAGCTGACGTCGACTGGATTCAGGAGCTTGCTGTCGTCGACTGGACTCGGGAGCCCGCTGACGCGCTCGCTCGTCGAGTGCTCGCTGTAGATTCTCCAGTCAAGTGCGCTCGGCCAGATTAGCCAAGCGTGCGTCCTCCAAGGCCCGGGCCTCGGGGGTTTCCCCAACAATAGGAGTGTGGAGCGCGTCCATGTTCCGGCGACGAAGCTCCTCTCGCTGTAATGACGTAAGAGGTTCGGGGAGGTATTCGTCGTGGGGATGCGACGGATCGCCTCTATCCGCACCACTATCAGCGCGATGGAATCCAGGAGGACTACGTGTCCCCTCGACCGCCAGAACCTCCGCCAAAGGGTCGCTCCTATCGCACTCGGTTGCGGTCTCCGCGGAGCCAGTCGACAGATCGAACAGGCCGCAGAGGGATTCGTCGGGCTCGATTGCCGCAACTTGTGGGGCCGCCGACTGGCGGGCCACGGTGTGCTTCACCCACCGCTGGAATCTCGACCGACCTGAGCGCTTGTGCTGGTGGGAGACGGGGCGGGGAGATGACACGGGAGTCGACCGATATGGGGTCGACGGCTACCGCAGGAGGACGCCACGAACGCACGCGCAGAAGTGCGTCGCACCGCGGACGGGGAGCGCGTCAACGTCGGGCGGCGCCTCCTGGAGCCAGGCGGAGTCGTCGGCGACGAAGGTGAGTGTGCCGAGACGGATCTTGCGGCCCTCTGCCAAAGCCCCGCAGGAAAACATTATCAAGTGGATCGGAAAAATCGCAACTTCTCCAATTAGGCGCTAAGACTAATGCCCCACGGTGGGCGCCAACTGTCGTGGTTCAAAGTCTGACAGTGAGGTAGGGGGGTGTGTATGAAGGGGCTAGACCTTAGCTATCGGGAAGTTGTAAGCACGCAAGGTTTACGAGTTCAGGCCCTTCTCGGAGGAAGTAACAGCCCTACGTCTTGGTGCCCGGAGGCGGTCGATTGAATTATGCGTGTGTGAATGACAGGGGTGCGAACCCTTGATACTGAGGAGGGGGATGGCTTATATAGAGTTCGCCAACCCTCTCCTGCCCTCAGTAATGCAGGGTTTAAGGTACATTTAAGGTGGGGCGTTACTGATAACGTCCCTAATAAAGTGTCATAATAACCATAAAGACTACTTAATAGCCGACCGTTTGCCTGCGGAGTGACTTCAGGTCTTTTGGTCGGTCGAGTGGTTGACTTCATGGTCGAGTGATAGCTTCTTGGTCGAGTGTCTTCAACCCGTCGAGTGGGATACCTTCAAGTTGATTGAAAGGTGACTTCTTCTAGGGATGTCCTATGGTAGGGCTCTTTAGGACGGGTCCGTGCCCCTACCGTAGGTACATGGCTTCATCAGATGGTCTTTGCAACTTTAGGCCAGTGCCTGTGGATGATTGATCGTCCGTCCTTTGTCCTCTTTAAAAACACTTCAATATTGAACCGTGGGTGTCGTATGAAAACCTTCCTCGCCTCCTGACCATAGAGGTGGTTTGATAGGTAATCATCAATGAACTGCTTTGCAAAGGCCTAAAAACAAGGATGTGCATAAATATCTTCTCTATATTGGAAATGGGGCAAAGGAATAAAAAAGGCAAGGTATAATAGTTAGTACCATCTTGTAGTGAACTGATGTCTTCTTCATTGTGCAGACAAAGATCTTGTTGTTTTTTGTCCCTAATTTCATTATCCTAACAATCTTTCTGAGTTTCTTGACTTGATTGATATTCATGGACAACTCATTTCCCCATATGCAAAAAGGGTCGAACAGTGGGTCAAAACCGGTGACAGCAGGACCTACATGTGCAAGACCAAATTGTTAAAAACCTAAATATTAGAATGGTTCCTCCAATTGCACAATAATGTTCTATTAGACAACAGACCATGCACGTGCAGTTAACTAAACACCACAACAAATGAACCAAACATTAACTGAGCACCACATTGCACAATATAACATACTCCTAATAGAAGATCACAGTTAACCAAACCAAGCATGCTTAACAACTTGGAAATATATCAATTGTATTTTCCCTCATGTATTTAGTACATCCAAATTCGATTTATTTCTCACATGGTATATAATAACAGAATGCAGCCACAACAATTGAACATCGCATTGCAGAATTGAACCAAACAGTTAACTAAACACCACAACAAATGAACCAAACGTTAACTGAGCACCACATTGCACAATATAACATACTCCTAATAGAAGATCAGACAGGTAACCAAACCAAGCATGCTTAACAACTTGGAAATATAGCAATTGTATTTGTTTCTCATGTATTTAGTACATCCAAATTCGATTTATTTCTCACATGGTATGCAGTAACAGAATGCACCCACAACAATTGAACATTGCATTGCAGAATTGAACCAAACAGTTAACTAAACACCACAACAAATGAACCAAACATTAACTGAGCACCACATTGCACAATATAACATACTTCTAACAAAAGATCAGACAGTTAACCAAACCAAGCATGCTAGACAACTTGGAAAATTGCACCCTGAAGAATTGAACATCACATTTGCAGAATTGAACCAAACATTTAACTGAACACCACATTACACGACATATAAAACATATACTCTAGAGCAGAAGACTGCATGGTAAAAGTAGATTGCACAATTCACTAGAATTTGTTAAGGAAAGGCAGTAGCTAGCAAACTGAACATGGGTCCTTATAGTGAGCTAATAAGACAAGCTACTCCTCATTATCGGAGATATCGATGACGATTGGCTCCTTGGACATGGAAGAGGGCGAGGCATCCACTTCGTGGGTGCCCTCGTTGTAGTGGTGAGTTGCCTGAGTCGCTCCGGGCACCACCCTGCTGGCTCTCGAGATGAGGTAAGCACGTGCACACTGAGAAAACACCTCGTAGTCTTCGTCAAAGGCACCGATGGTGGCCTCAAGAAAACGCCAATCGTTTAAAGCAGCCAACCATGTTGCGGCGTTGGCGCACGAGGCATCGACGGTGGCCTCGACGGCGAGGTGCTCCTCCAAGATCTGGGGGTCGGCACCAATGGCAACCATCGCGACCTCATCTGCGCATGCAACCATGATTTTCTTCTCCGCTGCCAAATGCTCGTTCAGATCCTGGCTATACTATGTGCACCATGGCTTAGGGCAACGCTTATTTGGTGGAGGGGTCGGTGATTTGGGTGGAAGGTGTTGCGCTCGCACCGGAGGCTGGTGCATGTGGGATATGGAAGGAGGAGGGTGGGGTCGGGTGTGGATTACCTGCCTGGATAGGCGAGGCCGAGCAGCGTGAAGGAGGGTCGCTGGCAAGGAGGCGGCACTGCAAGCAAGGAGTGAAGGTTTCAACTTGGAAAGGAAGGTGAAAACAAGGGAAATGTGGTTTTTGGTAAGGGGGAGGGGGCGGGGAGGTAGATATTTTTGCGGAAGCCAAAAATTTGGAATCGCTTCAGCGAAAAAACTGGCACGCAAATTGTTATCAGACATGGTCCCTTTTTCAGAACTGTGTATGATATGTGAGCATCACAAACGCTTCAGATAGCTTAACCTGTGTGTGATGAGTTTGAACATCAAAATTTTTGGTTTGAATTTCCATGGTTACAGTGGCCATCCACGCCATTGCATAATTTGGGTACACAAAGGAGACTACAGCACACCCGCACTTCTTAATCAAGCAAGTTTAGCAATTAAAAAGAGCTAGCTGACCTAAACATTACTCTAACAAATTAAATACCGACGCTCTTAATTAAACAAAACAAAGAGTACTACTACGGCTGGTGCTCTTCCATCTCCGCTGCCGCCTCCATGTCGAGCTCGTGTCCGACGGTCTCCTGGGGAAGGGGCTCCATGGCATCCATCGCACCATGCTCAGCAAGCATCTCACCATCCGCGCCAGCCATCTCTTTAGAAAAGGCCGCCACGAGCTGGGCGTGGGCGGTCGTGATCTGGGCTTGGACGGACTCCATCTTTGCAAGGTATACGGCGGAGGAATGGACGGCTGCTCGAACGGTCTCGCCGATTGCCAGCTCTTCGGCCGTGGGTTGCCGACCGTTGTCGGAGAAGCTTCGTTCGATTTGTGCGGTAACCGCCAGGAGATGGGCGTGGGCGGCCTCGACATGGTCGTGGGCGGCCTCCATCAGGGCTAAGGCCGCCATTGCGGAACGGACAACTGTTGTGCCGCTCTCGCCAGTTGCTATCCCCGAGGCAAATGTTGCCGCCGCCACCTGAGAAGCAACATCGGCCGTTTGGGCTGCCTTGGCTGCCCGGTCGCAGATTGCGGCCGCACTCATGCACCTTTTTAGCACGCGCATGGCGGCTGCAGCCGCGCTCTCGCCGGAGTGGGCCACCGAAGTTGCCCTCACGACGCGTGTCCACGTGCCCATCTTTCACCAGTGACGATTGGGCAGTGAAATGATATTTGGGGAGTGAGCTACTATGCTTGAGACGCTGGCTGTGGACTGTAGCTGACGCACCTTCTCGCGTAAGCCATAGGCGTACTATATACCGACGGTGCTCCAGGATATTTTGTGCTGCATCTCACATGGTTGGTGACAATAAACTGTGTGCGATCTACTTGATTTTTCATCTTGATTTGAATTACATACTGGGGTCATAGCGGCAATGGATGGTGTTTGAATTGCTAGACCTTTTATCTGAAGTGAACATGTGTAACGCCCTGATAATTAAAGCTATAGTAAACTCTGCTAATGATGCCTTGTCACCATATTTTCCTAAGCCAAACTGCCTTTCGATAAAAAATCAAAGTCAAATTCAAATTTAAATTTGAAAGTCAATTTATTACTTCTTCAAACAGTAAAACAAAAATGTGTATAATCTGATCTAAAATCTCCAAGCATTGGTAAAAATAAAATCAACTCCATTGGATGCCCAAATTGCCCCTCAGAATTATTTTAGTGGACCAGTAGCATTAAATTAAGCCTTTTAGATTAAATAAATATTTAAACTATTCAAAATAAATTGAGGCTTGTTGTGCTAGCTGAAAACATTGCGTAGTATTTATATGATAACTATTAAGTTCAACTAAAATCATTTGGTATTTAATTAAATTGCCAAACTGAGAGGGAATAAAGGAACAATATAAGAAAAATAAGAATTAGAGTAAATCTCCTCTGCACTAGGCCTAGCTATCACTGTTCCAGGCCCAGCCCAGCTAAACGACCTTTCCTCCTCTCGCAGGAGATAGGCAGAGGCCATGGCGTGGCGGCCATCCACGGCCACCACGGCCGGATTGCCGACGCCTGGCGCTACAGAGCGCCTTGGAGAGGATAAGGACGCCGTCCCCGATGTCGTGGACAAACCCTAGCTGCTTTTCCACTTCCCCTCGCTCGCTCTCCTCTCCACAACATGCGCCCGAGACGCCGTCGCCGCCTCTCGTCGATCCCGCGGCCACTGGCCTCCCCTCGTCGCGCCAAGAGGTCCAGGAGAACCGTCGTGGTCTACTTCGTCTACCCCGAGCACTGAATCGAGCAAGGAAGGCCCGTACACTCGCCATCGACCTCGTCTTCAACGCGTACATCGCCGGCGTCCGGCGTCGATTGCCGCCGCTCCGGTCCACCTCCGGCCTCCCCGACCTCGCCTTCGTGCTCACTGTGAGCTCCTCCCTTGATTCCCCTGTTTTGCCCCGTCGATCCGCCGCCGTATGTTGCCTGCGCTCGTTGAGGCCGCCATGGCCGAAGCATCGCGTCCGCGCACGCACCCGCATGCCCCTGCCGCCTGTGTACGCCAGTGCCCGCTGCACATGTCTGCTGTAGCCCGCGCCCTCGTTCGCCCCTGGCTGTGTCCGTCCGCACGTGCGTGCACCCGCCGCACCCTGGCCGAGTGCCCGCGCCGCTCGCGGCTCCCGCGCTCGCCCTGCTACTTCTTGCTGCTGCTGCGCAACCGTTGCTGCTCGGCTACTGCCGCTACTACTTGCTATCGTGCTGCCCTGCTCCCACTAACTGCTGCTGGATTGCACTGCTGCTGCTAGGTACTTCTACAGCCGGTTGCTGCTGCTACAGGCCATGGCCATAGCCATGCCCGAGTGTGTTGTGTGGTGTGCGTGCGTGTATTCTGGGTATGAGGCCGGCCCTATCCAGATTAGTTAGTACTAATTAGATTAGTTTAGGGCTGCTACTTTTTATGTTAAATAGCCTGATGTGTTTGTGATAGGTGGTCCCTCACACTAAATACCCCCCTTTAGTTAAAATAGTAGTCAATGACAAGTAGGCCCCATGGCCACTATTCACACTTTGACCAGGTCAAACATTGACTATGGACTTGCTGACTGTGTATGCTGACTCAGCCACTGGACCCCACCTGTCATTCTAATAGGCTAGCTATGTGTCTATAAAAAGTAGTACACTGTTTAAATTCGAATTTAGATATATTACAGAAATCTAGAAAATGTTTTAAAACTTTGAAAATTCATAGAAAATAAACTGTATCTCAGATGAAAAAGTTTTGTACATGAAAGTTGCTCAGAACGACGAGACGAATCCGAATACGCGGTCCGTTCATCTTTCACATGCCCCTAGCATGCTGAACATGGAACCTTCCCCTCTCTTTTCATCTGCCCGGAAAACGCCAGACGTCGAGAAAACCCCTCCGGATGTTTCCCTCTCCATCTGCAATGTCTAGCATTGCGTTAGTTCACACCCGGCACATCATATTGCCATGTTATGCTTTGTGATTCTATGTTTGCTTTATATTTATTGTTTCTTCCCCCTCTTCTTTCCGGTAGACCCCGAGACCAATGCTGCCCCTGTGATCGACTACGTCGACGACGATCCCTCCTTGCCAGAACAACCAGGCAAGCCTCTCTTTGATCATCCCGATATCGCCCATTCCATTCTCTCATGCTTGCATTAGATTTTGCTACCGTTATTGTTTGCTCCAATTCTGATGCATAGCCTGCTTTTGTAACCTGCTTATTGTTACTTACCTGCTTATCCTAAACTGCTTAGTATAAGTTGGTTAGTGATCAATTAGTGAACCCACCTTGTCCTTGTTGCCCCTGCTTCATCATCGAAGACCCGTTCAACGGGATTGAAGACCAGGCCCCGACACCACACATCACTTTCCCCTTAGTTGCTCAACACTACTGGGATATTATCGAGTGCCGAGGGTGAGACCTCTTCAGCACTTCTGATGTTAACCCTGTAGTGTAGTCATTCGGTCGTGGTCATCGAGGGTGATATCCTCCTTAACCACTTCCGATATGACTCTGTCGTGCAACCCCTCAAGTGTGAACCTCGGGGGTGATTCCTCTTACATTCACCTTGATGATTACATCGAGTGGAATTCACCGGGGGTGATTCCTCGGGTTTTCCCCTTGATGTTTGGACACACAGTTACTATGGTTTCTATGACTTTACACTGAACCATGTTACTAAAGACGGGTCGGCCCAGAGGGGTACCCGCGCGAGTTTAATTGCGAGTGATGTGGAGACGGGTTGACCTGGAGGGTGCCCGCGAGATAATTACGAGGCGTGGCCGGGCATTCCTAGCCCTTGCCGCAAGTCCTCGAGATGGGGCAACGGGGTCACATCTTTTGTGAGTCTCTGCTTGTTACCGCGCATTCCTAATCCACTATGATTTGGATATTTGATCCAAGGGGCCTCTGGCCTGATAGGACTAACCATCACGTGGGCATAGTATGGGCGTTCTGCGTCATATACATCAACCGAAGCTTAATAGACGTCAGCGACTGAGCGGCGCGCGCCGGGTTGGACTGCGTAAGCACCTGCCTTGTTGAAGGAGGTAGCTAGGTCTGCTCACCGGCCGCCCACGCAACATGCAGGAGTTCCCGGGGAGATGGCCCATGACCCTTGGGGGCATAGGTTTAGTCCGGCGTGCTGACCTCTCTATTAAACCTAGGTCAGGTTGCGGCATATTGTTTAGCCGAGGCCGGGCATGACAAAGGAAAGTGTGTCCGGCCGGAGTTAATCGAGCGTGGTGGGTAAGTTGGTGCACCCTTGCAGGGAAGAAAACATCTATCAATAGCCTGTCCTACGGTAACGGACACTTGGAGTTGTATCCTGATCGATACAACTAGAACTGGATACTTCAGATGAGACATGGAGAAGAGACTTGGATATGAGATGATAACTGGATAGTATGGCTCTAGGATTGCTTTCTCGCAGGGAGTCGAGAAAGGATCTCTGGTCGAGGTTGATAACACTTCTACTACTCTACTTTATGCTACTCTATTCCTTCCTGTTGCTGCAAGATGGTGGTTTCCAGAAGATGCTAGTCTTCGATAGGCTAGGCTTTCCCCTTCCCTTCTGGCATTCTGCAGTTTAGTCCAGAGATACAACCCATTCCTTTGATACAGATGCATACTTAGTTTAGATCTGATGTAAGTCTTGCGAGTACTTTGGATGAGCACTCACGGTTGCTTCGCTACTTCTTTTCCCCCATACCCGATTGTTGCGACCAGATGACGGAGCCCAGGAGTCAGACGACGCCACTGACGACTACTACTACTACCCAGAGGATGTCTACTACTAAGTGACGGCCGCTGACGACTTGGAGTAGTTAGGAGGCTCCCAGGCAGGAGGCATTGCCTTTTCGATCATTGTTGCGTTTGTGCTAGCCTTCTTAAGGCAATCTTTTTTAAGTCATGTCTCTACTCAGATATTGTTGCTTCCGCTGACTCTTGTGTATTCGAGCTTATGTATTCGAGCCCTCGAGGCCCCTGGCTTGTATTATAAAGCTTGTATTATTTTAATTTGTGTCTAGAGTTGTGTTGTGATATCCTCCCGTGAGTCCTTGATCTTGATCGTACACATTTGCGTGTATGATTAGTGTACGATTGAATCGAGGGCATCACAAGTTGGTATCAGAGCCGACTGCCTGTAGGTAGCCCCCTTTACAACTCTTTGGCCAAAGTTGAGTCTAGTCACTGAAAAACTTTTACTAACATTGGCTGTGTGTCTTATGGACCCACGTCGTCATTGGGTGGTATTAGAATCTTTTACTCCTCGTCTATACTCTGGGGCTCTAATCTCTCTTCCCTTCGGGTTAAACATTTTACTAACTCTGACATTAGGTTCCCATACCCACTTCCTCCCGGAGAGCACCGACATTATCGATGATCTCTTGCTTCGCCAGAAGATTCTGCATATACTCCTCGATGTTTCCCGAGACCCTGTGCCCACTGCTTTGCAGATCCTTACCACCGATAAGTCCCCATGGATAACATCCTTGCCATTTGTACCTTCATCCCCAGTTGCTCTTGTTGTTACAAGTTACCCCTAACACTCTCCGTTGTTCCGAGAATCCTTTGTGCCTTATGCTTTGCAGCTTCATTTTGCACTATGGATAATTCACTTACACGGGGTCCGTTCCTCTTCAGTTGTTCGCGTGCTTTTCAAAATACTTTGAAATGCTATCTGATCTTCTAAAAATCCTTCGCATCCTTTTACTTTTGATTCACCTTGCCTGCTTGTATTATGGTTAATTCCATATGTCTAGCGATATTTATTAAAATCCTTTGTGATTGTCATTTTGTTCCTATGAATTCAACGTATGTGCGACTACTCGCAATCATCTATTGATCCATAGGAATTTTCATTTCGGCTCAGACATGATTCCAGATATGAGCTGGTTCTTGCCCAATCGAGATTCGATCGGTGTGCCTCTAAGTCTGTTCAACCTATCCATCTTCGATCGAAGCATCTGATTCTGATACACCGATCTAGAAATCAAATCTCCTTGTATTTAAGCTTCGGCTTATTCAGATGTTTCCATAAACCGATTCCTTTGCATCCCTTCTTCTGGTTGAGTACCGATATTCACATCAGATCCTTTGCGGACCACCTGATCTTTTGGTGAATTACTATCTGACAGCTCCTTCATATTTTAAATCATTAATGACTTTCTCATGATACAAAATGCCTCTGGCGAATTGTATCATCTACTCCGGTATCGCCAGCCCTTTGCTTTCGAGCGTGTACCCGTCGCTCCTGTTATTGTGTTGTATAGCTTCATAAAAATGTCCCGATGGGTTGAACCTATGCTTTTCGTAATTCGTGTGAACTCGAAAGTTATGCGAGTCATACTCTTCTGGTGCTTCACTAGATAAATCTTCAGCACTACAATTTCTTTGAAAACGAGGAGTGAATGAAAGGTTATGCATTGAAGAAGTGGGAGTCGACCTTGAACTTTGTGTTCATGCCCATGGACCCGATGTGGCACTTGTCATGGAAGCTTCTTGCGATAATAATAATCCCCTTGCTATAAGTTCATCTGGTATCTATGTTTGGTCCTTTGCAACCGTAGTTCTAACCATGATTGTTCCCCTTCGATTCCATTTCTCGGAAAAGTTCACGCACTTGTCTTCTGCAGATCAATGCAACTCCACAACCTTTATTTAGATCTTCCTTCAAGTATTATCCTCCGGTATATCAAGAATATCAGAGAACTGTGTTGCTTCCTATGAGTCTTCATCTAGTATTGCTTCTCACCGATTTCAGATTTCCCCCGGGATCTAAGTTATTAATCACTCGAGGACACCGATAAGTGAATCGGTTGAATCGATTTTGTACTCTGATTCTATAACTCTAAGTAATTTTCATTGCTGACGAGTTTAATAATCCTTCAGGTCATTCCTAGCCTGGCCGGCTATGTCATTATCGTGCTAAATTTTAACTGTGCTACCTGGTCCTTCTTCCCAGAACAGAAATTTCGACGATGAGCTAAGCTTATGTCGATCTTCCTCGTCATAGCATTTCGCCTTGAACAACAAGCTTGCTTTCGAGTTTGTGTTGTACCCATGGTTCCAATAATTTTTCACTTCATCATTCCTTTGACTTGATGTCATCGCTGATCGATTACATCTTCATGAAATCTCTCAACAAATGTGTCGCGATCATCATCAACATTATGAGCTCTTCCAGGATATCAATTGAATTCATGATGAGAAATACCAGCCTTGCCCCTCGATGATTAGTGTTATCATCGACCACATTCTTGCCTTCCCCCCAACACAAACTTCTTCATATAATTTTGGAAATACATCCTTTTTGACATGTCGATGGATTGCAGCTGAACCCATCGACCACATCCTCATCTTTTCCTTGCTGAAATTGTATGACTTATTTTATAAGTTGTTTCTGATGGATCCTTTGTGTATCCAAAGACTGAGCTTTACCTGATAACCATGTCAATACTATCCCGGAGCATGACAGTGGTTCTCCGAACATCATTACGAACATTGAGGCGCAATGCTAGATGTTTCATGATCTATTATCCAAACAACGTTGTATGGGTAATGTTACGAAATTCCTCTCCCCTTACCTAAATGGTTTCTACTTTCTATCATGTAAGGGATATCATGCTCTACTTGTCCTTGTAGGGGATATACCCTTGAAATATGTGTATCAACAAATTTTCCTTTCCATTGGTTTGTTTAAAACTGATAATCACCTTTTCCTTTCCATTGGTTTGGTTACCCTTTCTCGTGATCTACAAAGAATCTAAGCAGTAATAACTCTTTGCTTATGTAACACTCGGTTGTACAACTCTATCAGTAAGAACCTGTTACTATTGTTGATGACATTCCGGTATCCACCGATGGACGAGAACTTTGCCTAATGGTCCGCCTCGTTCAACGAGTAGGAAAATGGTTCTCTTCATCCCTCGCCCTTGGTACCAATGTCGTTGCCAATATAACTGACAGGCTACCCTATGACATGTCTTGGTATCATGACCGTGTAAGATGCCAACGGCTTTCCTACTTTTAACTACATGGTGGGCCCATAACCCACAGTTCCACAGGATCGAAACCTGATTCTCTTATACACCCTGTTGGGGAATGTAGCAGAAATTCAAAATTTTCCTACGTATCACCAAGATCTATCTATGGAGAAACCAGCAACGAGGGGAAGGAGAGTGCATCTACATACCCTTGTAGATCGCTAAGCGGAAGCGTTCAAGAGAACGGGGTTGAAGGAGTCGTACTCGTCCTGATCCAAATCACCGGAGATCCTAGTGCCGAACGGACAGCACCTCCGCGTTCAACACACGTACAGCCCGGTGACGTCTCCCATGCCTTGATCCAGCAAGGAGAGAGGGAGAGGTTGAGGAAGACTCCATCCAGCAGCAGCACGACAGCGTGGTGGTGGTGGAGAAGCGTGGCAATCCTGCAGGGCTTCGCCAAGCACCACGGGAGAGGAGAAGGACTTGGGAGAGGGGGAGGGCTGCGCCAGAACATTGGTGCGGCTGCCCTCCCACCCCCCACACATATATATAGGGGCAAGGGAGAGGGGGGCCGGCTCCCTCAGATCCCATCTGAGGAGGGGGCAGCGGCCAGGGGGGTTGCCTTGCCCCCCAAGGCAAGGAGGGCGCCCCCCTTTAGGGTTCCCCCAAAACCCTAGGCGCATGGGCCTTAGGGGGGGGAGGCGCCCAGCCCACTAAGGGGCTGGTCCCTCTCCACATACAGCCCATGGGACCCTCCGGGGCAGGTGGACCCTCCCGGTGGACCCCCGGAACCCCTTCGGTGGTCCCGGTACAATACCGGTATCCCCCCCGAATTATTCCGTGACCGTATGATGACTTCCCATATATAAATCTTTACCTCCGGACCATTCCGGAACTCCTCGTGACATCCGGGATCACATCCGGGACTCCGAAAATCATTCGGTAACCACGTATATCTATTCCTTATAACCCTAGCGTCATCGAACCTTAAGTGTGTAGACCCTACGGGTTTGCCAGACATGCAGACATCACCAAGACGTTCTCCGATTAATAACCAACAACGGGATCTGGATACCCATGTTGGCTCCCACATGTTCCATGACAATCTCATCGGATGAACCACGATGTCAAGGACTTAATCAATCCCATATCCAATTCCCTTTGTCTATCGGTACGATACTTGCCCGAGATTCGATCGTCGGTATCCCGATACCTTGTTCAATCTCGTTGCCGGCAAGTCTCTTTACTCGTTCTGTAACACATCATCCCGTGATCAAATCCTTGATCACATTGTGCACATTATGATGATGTCCTACCGAGTGGGCCCAGAGATACCTCTCCGTCACACGGAGTGACAAATCCCAGTCTCGATTCGTGCCAACCCAACAGACACTTTCGGAGATACCCGTAGTGCACCTTTATAGTCACCCAGTTACATTGTGATGTTTGGCACACCCAAAGCACTCCTACGGTATCTGGGAGTTGCACAATCTCATGGTCTAAGGAAATGATACTTGACATTTAGAAAAGCTTTAGCAAACGAACTACACGATCTTGTGCTAGCCTTAGGATTGGGTCTTGTCCATCACATCATTCTCCTAATGATGTGATCCCGTTATCAAGGACATCCAATGTCCATGGTCAGGAAACCGTGACCATCTATTGATCAACGAGCTAGTCAACTAGAGGCTTACTAGGGACATGGTGTTCTCTATGTATCCACACATGTATCTGAGTTTCCTATCAATACAATTCTAGCATGGATAATAAACGATTATCATGAACAAGGAAATATAATAATAACCAATTTATTATTGCCTCTAGGGCATATTTCCAATAGTCTCCCACTTGCACTAGAGTCAATAATCCAGTTCACATTGATATGTGATTAACACTTAAGGTCACGTCCCCATGTGACTAACACCCAAAGAGTTCTGGGTTTGATCATGTTATGCTTGTGTGAGAGGTTTCAGTCAACGGGTCTGCAACATTCAGATCCTTATGTACTTCGCAAATTTCTATGTCATCTTGTAGATGCAACTACTATGCTACATTTGGAGCCATTTCAAATAACTGTTCTACTTGGAGCTATTCTAAATTGTTGCTCCATTATACGTATCCGGTATCTCTACTCAGAGCTATCCGGATAGGTGTTAAGCTTGCATCGACGTAACTCTTTACGTCGAACTCTTTATCACCTCCATAACCGAGAAACATATCCTTATTCCTCTAAGGATAATTTAGACCACTATCTGGTGATCTACTCCTAGATTACATTTGCACCCTCTTGCCAGATATGTGGCAAGGCACACATCAGGTGCGGTACTCAGCATGGCATACCGTATAGAGCCTATGACAAAATCATAGGGGACAACCTTCGTCCTTCCTCTTTCTTCTGCCGTGGTCGAGCTTTAAGTCTTAACTTCATACCTTACAACTCAGGCAAGAACTCCTTCTTTGGCTGATCCATCTTGAACACCTTCAAGATCATGTCAAGGTATGTGCTCATTTGAAAGTACCATTAAGCGTTTTGATCTATCCCTATAGATCTTGATGCTCAATGTTCAAGTAGCTTAATCCAGGCTTTCCATTGAAAAACACTTTCCAAATAACCCTATATGCTTTCCAGAAATTCTACATCATTTCTGATCAACAATATGTCAACAACATATACTCATCAGAAATTCTATAGTGCTCCCACTCACTTCTTTGGAAATACAAGTTTCTCATAAACTTTGTATACACCCAAAGTCTTTGATCATCTCATCAAAGCATACATTCCAACTCCGAGATGCTTACTCCAGTCCTTAGAAGGATTGCTGGAGCTTTGCATACTTATTAGCATCTTTCAGGATTGACAAAACCTTCCGGTTGTATCACATACAACCTTTCCTCAAGAAAATCGTGAGGAAACAATGGTTTTTGACATCCTATCTGCAAGATTTCATAAATAATGTAGTAACCGCTAATATAATTCCAACAGACTCTTAGCATCGCTACGAGTGAGAAAGTCTCATCGTAGTCAACTCCTTGAACTTGTCGGAAAACATCTTAACAACAAGTCGAGCTTTCTTTATGGTGATACTTACCATCATTGTCCGTCTTCCTATAAAAATCCATATGTACCTAACAACCTTACGACCATCAAGTAGTTCTTCCAAAGTCTACACTTTGTTTTCATATATGGATCCTCTCTCGGATTATATGGTCTCGAGCCATTTTGGAATCCAGGCCCACCATCGCTTCTCCATAGCTCGTAGGTTCATTGTTGTCTAGCAACATGACTTCCAAGACAGGATTACGTACCACTCTAAAGTAGTACGCATCCTTGTCATCCTACGAGGTTTGGGAGTGACTTGATCCGAAGTCTCATGATCAATATCATAAGCTTCCACTTCAACTGGTGTAGGTGCCACAGGAAGAACTTCATTGGACTGCACACATCAAAATGTATTACTTCCAACAAGTTGCTTTCTAGTTCCATTTTACTGAAAACGAGGCTTTCAGTCATCTTGCCCATGTGGTATGATTTGCATGTCTCAAGTGATTCAAAATCAAGTGAGTCCAAACGGTCCATTTGCATGGAGTTTCTTCATGCATATACACCAATAGACATGGTTCGCATGTCTCAAACTTTACAAAACGAGTGAGTCCAAAGATCCATCAACATGGAGCTTCTTCATGCGTTTTATACCGATATGACTTACGTGGTAGTGCCACAAGTAGGTGGTACTATCATTACTATCTTATATCTTTTGGCATGAACATGTGTATCACTACGATCGAGATTCAATAAACCATTCATTTTAGGTGCAAGACCATTGAAGGTATTATTCAAATAAACAGAGTAACCATTATTCTCCTTAAATGAATAACCGTATTGCGATAGACATAATCCAATCATGTCTATGCTCAGTGCAAACACCAATCTCGATGGAAGAGGGAGCGTGCGATGCTTGATCACATCAAGCTTGGAAAAACTTCCAACACATATTGCCAGCTCACCTTTAGCTAGTCTCCATTTACTCCGCAGCCTTTTATTTCGAGTTTACTAACATTTAGCAACCGAACCGGTATCTAATACCATGGTGCTACTAGGAGTACTAGTAAAGTGCACATTAACATAATGTATATCCAATATACTTCTATCGACCTTGCCAGCCTTATCATCTACCAAGTATCTAGGGTAATTCTGCTCCAGTGGCTGTTCCTCTTATTACAGAAGCACTTAGTCTCGGGTTTTGGTTCAACCTTGGGTTTCTTCACTAGAGCAGCAGCTGATTTGCTGTTTCATGAAGTATCCCTTCTTGCCCTTGCCCTTCTTGAAGCTAGTGGTTTCACCAACCATCAACAATTGATGCTCCTTCTTGATTTCTACTTTTGTGGTGTCAAACATCGCGAATATCTCAAGGATCATCATATATGTCCCTGATATATTATAGTTCATCACGAAGCTCTAGCAGCTTGGTGGTGGTGACTTTGGAGAACCATCACTATT
This sequence comes from Triticum monococcum, assembly GCA_034509565.1. NCBI lineage: Eukaryota > Viridiplantae > Streptophyta > Magnoliopsida > Poales > Poaceae > Triticum > Triticum monococcum. Next base: position 370,445,138 of record CM067845.1, read on the forward strand.
TCATCTAGAAGATCAACTCCCACTCGATTCAAGCGATTGTTGTACTCAGACAATCTGAGCACAAGCTCAAGATTGAGCTTCTCTCCCTTATTATGCAGGCTAAGAAAATCGTCGGAGGTCTTATACCTCTTGACGTGGGCACGAGCCTGAAATCCCAATTTCAGCCCTCGAAACATCTCATATGTTTCGCGACGTTTTAAAACGTCTTCGGTGCCTCAACTCTAAACCGTTTAACTAAACTATCATGTAGTTATCAAAATGTGTATGTCAGATGTTCGCAACATCCATAGACGACGTTCGAGGTTCAGCACACTGAGCGGTGCATTAAGGACATAAGCCTTCTATGAAGCAATGAGGGCAATCCTCAGTTTATGGACCTAGTCCGCAGCCTTTTATTTCGAGTTTACCAACACTTAGCAACCGAACCAGTATCTAATACCATGGTGCTACTAGGAGTACTAGTAAAGTACACATTAACACAATGTATATCCAATATACTTCTATCGACCTTGCCAGCCTTCTCATCTACCAAGTATCTAGGGTAATTCTGCTCCAGTGGATGTTCCCCTTATTACAGAAGCACTTAGTCTCGGGTTTGGGTTCAACCTTGGGTTTCTTCACTAGAGCAGCAGCTGATTTGCTGTTTCATGAAATATCCCTTCTTGCCCTTGCCCTTCTTGAAACTAGTGGTTTCACCAACCATCAACAATTGATGCTCCTTCTTGATTTCTACTTTTGTGGTGTCAAACATCGCGAATATCTTAAGGATCATCATATATGTCCCTGATATATTATAGTTCATCACGAAGCTCTAGCAGCTTGGTGGTAATGAGTTCGGAGAAACATCACTATCTCATCTGGAAGATCAACTCCCACTCGATTCAAATGATTGTTGTACTCAGACAATCTGAGCACAAGCTCAACAATTGAGCTTTTCTCCCTTAGTTTGCAGGCTAAGAAAATCGTCGGAGGTCTTATACCTCTTGACGTGGGCACGAGCCTGAAATCCCAATTTCAGCCCTCGAAACATCTCATATGTTTCGCGAAATTTCAAAATGTCTTCGGTACCTCAACTCTAAACCATTTAACTGAACTATCACGTAGTTATCAAAATGTGTATGTCAGATGTTCGCAACATCCACAGACGACGGTCGAGGTTCAGCACACTGAGCGGTGCATTAAGGACATAAGCCTTCTATGAAGCAATGAGGACAATCCTCAGTATACGGACCTAGTCTGCATAATTGCTACTATCAACTTTCAACTAATTTTTCTCTAGGAACATATCTAAACAGTAGAACTGAAGCACGAGCTACGACATAATTTGCGAAGACCTTTTGACTATGTTCGGGATAATTAAGTTCATCTTATGAACTCCCACTCAGATAGACATCCCTCTAGTCATCTAAGTGATTACATGATCCGAGTCAACTAGGCCGTGTCCGATCATCACGTGAGACGGACTAGTCATCATCGGTGAACATCTTCATGTTGATCGTATCTACCATACGACTCATGCTCGACCTTTCGGTCTCTTGTGTTCCGAGGCCATGTCTGTACATGCTAGGCTCGTCAAGTCAACCTAAGTGTTTTGCATGTGTTCCAAGGCCATTTCTCTACATGCTAGGCTCGTCAACACCCGTTGTATTCGAACGTAAGAATCTATCACACCCGATCATCACGTGGTGCTTCGAAACGACGAACTTTCGCAACGGTGCACAGTTAGGGGGAACACTTTCTTGAAATTTTAATGAGGGGTCATCTTATTTACTACCATCGTTCTAAGAAAATAAGATGTATAAACATGATAAACATCACATGCAATCAAATAGTGACATGATATGGCCAATATCATATTGCTCCTTTTGATCTCCATCTTTGGGGCTCCATGATCATCATCATCACCGGCATGACACCATGATCTCCATCATCATGATCTCCATCATTGTGTCTCCATGAAGTTGTCTCGCCAACTTATTACTTCTACTACTATGGCTACCGGTTAGCAATAAAGTAAAGTAATTACATGGCGTTGTTCAATGACACACAGATCATACAATAAATAAAGACAACTCCTATGGCTCCTGCCGGTTGTCATACTCATCGACATGCAAGTCGTGATTCCTATTACAAGAACATGATCAATCTCATACATCACATATAATTCATCACATTCTTCTTGGCCATATCACATCACATAGCATACCCTGCAAAAACAAGTTAGACGTCCTCTAATTGTTGTTTGCATGTTTTACGTGGCTGCTATGGGTTTCTAGCAAGAATGTTTCTTACCTACGCAAAACCACAATGTGATATGCCAATTGCTATTTACCCTTCATAAGGACCCTTTTCATCGAATCCGATCCGACTAAAGTGGGAGAGACGGACACTCGCTAGCCACCTTATGCAACTAGTGCATGTCAGTAGGTGGAACCAGTCTCACGTAAGAGTACGTGTAAGGTCGGTCCGGGCCGCTTTATCCCACAATGCCGCCGAATCAAGATTGGACTAGTAACGGTAAGCATATTGAACAAAATCAACGCCCACAACTACTTTGTGTTCTACTCATGCATAGAATCTACGCAATAGACCTAGCTCATGATGCCACTGTTGGGGAACATAGCAGAAATTCAAAAGTTTCCTACGTATCACTAAGATCTATCTATGGAGAAACCAGCAACGAGGGGAAGGAGAGTGCATATACATACCCTTGTAGATCGCTAAGCGGAAGCGTTCAAGAGAACGGGGTTGAAGGAGTCGTACTCGTCGTGATCCAAATCACCGAAGATCCTAGTGCCGAACGGACGGCACCTCCGCGTTCAACACACGTACAACCCGGTGACGTCTCCCATGCCTTGATCCAGCAAGGATAGAGGGAGAGGTTGAGGAAGACTCCATCCAGCAGCAGCACAACGGCGTGGTGGTGGTGGAGGAGCGTGGCAATCCTGCAGGGCTTCACCAAGCACCACGGGAGAGGAGAAGGACTTGGGAGAGGGGGAGGGCTGCGCCAGAACATTGGTGCGGCTGCCCTCCCACCCCCCACATATATATAGGGGCAAGGGAGAGGGGGGCCGGCCCCCTCAGATCCCATCTGAGGAGGGGGCGGCGGCCAGGGGGGTTGCCTTGCCCCCCAAGGCAAGGAGGGCGCCCCCTTTAGGGTTGCCCCAAAACCCTAGGCGCATGGGCCTTAGGGGGGGAGGCGCCCAGCCCACTAAGGGGCTGGTCCCTCTCCACATACAGCCCATGGGACCCTCCGGGGCAGGTGGACCCTCCCGGTGGACCCCCGGAACCCCTTCGGTGGTCCCGGTACAATACCGGCATCCCCCCCGAATTATTCCGGTGACCGTATGATGACTTCCCATATATAAATCTTTACCTCCGGACCATTCTGGAACTCCTCGTGATGTCCGGGATCACATCCGGGACTCCGAACAACATTCGGTGACCACGTATATCTATTCCTTATAACCCTAGCGTCATCGAACTTTAAGTGTGTAGACCCTACGGGTTCGGGAGACATGCAGCATGACCGAGACGTTCTCCGGTCAATAACCAACAGCGGGATCTGGATACCCATGTTGGCTCCCACATGTTCCACGACGATCTCATCGGATGAACCACGATGTCAAGGACTTAATCAATCCCATATACAATTCCCTTTGTCTATCGGTACGATACTTGCCCGAGATTCGATCGTCGGTATCCCGATACCTTGTTCAATCTCGTTGCCGGCAAGTCTCTTTACTCGTTCCGTAACACATCATCCCGTGATCAACTCCTTGATCACATTGTGCACATTATGATGATGTCCTACCGAGTGGGCCCAGAGATACCTCTCCGTCACACGGAGTGACAAATCCCAGTCTCGATTCGTGCCAACCCAACAGACACTTTCGGAGATACCTGTAGTGCACCTTTATAGTCACCCAGTTACGTTGTGACGTTTGGCACACCCAAAGCACTCCTACGGTATCTGGGAGTTGCACAATCTCATGGTCTAAGGAAATGATACTTGACATTTAGAAAAGCTTTAGCAAACGAACTACACGATCTTGTGCTAGGCTTAGGATTGGGTCTTGTCCATCACATCATTCTCCTAATGATGTGATCCCGTTATCAACGACATCCAATGTCCATGGTCAGGAAACCGTAACCATCTATTGATCAACGAGCTAGTCAACTAGAGGCTTACTAGGGACATGGTGTTGTCTATGTATCCACACATGTATCTGAGTTTCCTATCAATACAATTCTAGCATGGATAATAAACGATTATCATGAACAAGGAAATATAATAATAACCAATTTATTATTGCCTCTAGGGCATATTTCCAACACACCCATCTTGCCAAAGTTATTCCTCGCACTTGACTTCGTATGTAAAGCACGAACCACCTTCCAAGTGATCTATTCTGGTATCAGATGCAATACTTATTCCCATTGCTCTGAACCCCTTTCGCCCCCCTTTATTTCAGACATCGAACGATTGCCTACCCGGTTGAAGCTTCTTATTTCACCTTCTCACCTTGCTCTCGATGACTTTCTTGAATTTCAACTCGAGAGATGCCTCTATGCCACGTTCACTGAGATAGCCCCCAGGTACCTATCTTGTATTGGGCCCTCTCCTTCCGAGTCTTTCTCCCTTACTCCACCCCTTAAATCTCGGGACGAGATTTCTTGTAATGGAGGAGATTTGTAACGCCCTGATAATTAAAGCTATAGTAAACTCTGCTAATGATGCCTTATCACCATATTTTCCTAAGCCAAACTGCCTTTCGATAAACAATCAAAGTCAAATTCAAATTTAAATTTGAAAGTCAATTTATTACTTCTTCAAATAGTAAAAAAATGTGTATAATATGATCTAAAATCTCCAAGCATTGGTAAAAATAAAATAAACTCCATTGGATGCCCAAATTGCCCCTAAGAATTATTTTAGTGGACCAGTAGCATTAAATTAAGCCTTTTTAAATTAAATAAATATTTAAACTATTCAAAATAAATTGAGGCTTGTTGCGCTAGCTGAAAACATTGCATAGTATTTATATGATAAATATTAAGTTCAACTAAAATCATTTGGTATTTAATTAAATTGCCAAACTGAGAGGAAATAAAGGAACAGTATAAGAAAAATAAGAATTAGAGTAAATCTCCTCTGCACTAGGCCTAGCGATCACTGTTCCAGGCCCAGCCCAGCTAAACGGCCTTTCCTCCTCTCGCAGGAGATAGGCAGAGGCCATGGCGTGGCGGCCATCCACGGCCACCACGGTCGGATTGCCGACGCCTGGCGCTACAGAGCGCCTTGGAGAGGATAAGGAGGCCGTCCCCGATGTCGTGGACAAACCCTAGCTGCTTTTCCACTTCCCCTCGCTCGCTCTCCTCTCCACAACACGCGCCCGAGACGCCGTCGCTGCCTCTCGTCGATCCCGCGGCCACTGGCCTCCCCTCGTCGCGCCAAGAGGTCCAGGAGAACCGTCGTGGTCTACTTCATCTACCCCGAGCACTGAATCGAGCAAGGAAGGCCCGTACACTCGCCATCGACCTCATCTTCAACGCATACATCACCGGCGTCCGGCGTCGATTGCCGCCGCTCCGGTCCACCTCCGGCCTCCCCAACCTCGCCTTCGTGCTCACTGTGAGCTCCTCCCTTGTTTCCCCTGTTTTGCCCCATCGATCCGTCGTCGTATGTTGCCTGCGCTCGTTGAGGCCGCCATGGCCGAAGCATCGCGTCCGTGCACGCACCCGCATGCCCCTACCGCATGTGTACGGCTATGCCCGCTGTCGCATGTCTGCTGCAGCCCGCACCCTCGTTAGCCCCTGGTTGTGTCCGTCCGCACGTGCGTGCACCCGCCGCACCCTGGCCGAGCGCCCGCGCCGCTCGTGGCTCCCGCGCTCGCACTGCTACTTCTTGCTGCTGCTGCACTGCCATTGCTGCTCGGCTACTGCCGCTACTACTTGCTATCGTGCTGCCCTGCTCCCACTAACTGCTACTGGATTGCACTGCTGCTGCTAGGTACTTCTATAGCCGGTTGCTGCTGCTACAGGCCATGGCCATAGCCACGGCCGAGTGTGTTGTGTGGTGTGCGTGCGTGTATTCTGGGTTTGAGGCCGGCCCTATCCAGATTAGTTAGTACTAATTAGATGAGTTTAGGGCTGCTACTTTTTATGTTAAATAGCCTGATGTGTTTGTGACAGGTGGTCCCTCACACTAAATACCCCCCCCCCCCTTTAGTTAAAATAGTAGTCAATGGCAAGTAGGCCCCATGGCCACTATTCACACTTTGACCAGGTCAAACATTGACTATGGACTTGCTGATTGTGTACGCTGACTCAGCCACTGGACCCCACCTGTCATTCTAATAGGCTAGCTGTGTGTGTATAAAAAGTAGTACACTGTTTAAATTCGAATTTAGATATATTCCAGAAATCCAGAAAATGTTTTAAAACTTTGAAAATTCATAGAAAATAAACCGTATCTCAGATGAAAAGGTTTTGTACATGAAAGTTGCTCAGAACGACGAGACGAATCCGAATACGCGGTCCGTTCATCTTTCACATGCCCCTAGCATGCTTAACATGGAACCTTCCCCTCTCTTTTCATCTGCCCGGAAAACGACAAACGTCGGGAAAACCCCTCCGGATGGTTCCCTCTCCGTCTGCAATGTCTAGCATTGCGTTAGTTCACACCCGGCACATCATATCGCCATGTTATGCTTTGTGATTCTATGTTTGCTTTATATTTATTGTTTCTTCCCCCTCTTCTTTCCGGTAGACCCAGAGACCGATGCTGCCCCTGTGATCGACTACGTCGACGATGACCCCTCCTTGCTAGAACAACCAGGCAAGCCCCCCTTTGATCATCCAGATATCGCCCATTCCATTCTCTCATGCTTGCATTAGATTTTGCTACCGTTATTGTTTGCTCCTATTCTGATGCATAGCCTGCTTTTGTAACCTGCTTATTGTTACTTACCTGCTTATCCTAAACTGCTTAGTATAAGTTGGTTAGTGACCCACCAGTGAACCCCACCTTGTCCTTGTTGCCCCTGCTTCATCATTGAAGACCCGTTCAACGGGATTGAAGACCAGGCCCCGACACCACACATCACTTTCCCCTTAGTTGCTCGACACTACTGGGATATTATCGAGTGCCGAGGGTGAGACCTCTTCAGCACTTCTGATGTTAACCCTGTAGTGTAGTCATTCGGTCGTGGTCATCGAGGGTCATATCCTCCTTAACCACTTCCGATACGACTCTGTCGTGCAACCCCTCAAGTGTGAACCTCGGGGGTGATTACTCTTACATTCACCTTGATGATTACATCGAGTGGAATTCTCCGGGGGTGATTCCTCGGGTTTTCCCCTTGATGTTTGGACACACAGTTACTATGGTTTCTATGACTTTACACTGAACCATGTTACTAAAGACGGGTCGGCCCAGAGGGGTACCCGCGCGAGCTTAATTGCGAGTGATGTGGAGACGGGTTGACCTGGAGGGTGCCCGCGAGATAATTACGAGGCGTGGCCGGGCATTCCTAGCCCTTGCCGCAAGTCCTCGAGAAGGGGCAACGGGGTCACATCTTTCGTGAGTCTCTGCTTGTTACCGCGCGTTCCTAATCCACTACGATTTGGATATTTGATCCAAGGGGCCTCTGGCCTGATAGGACTAACCATCACGTGGGCATAGTATGGGCATTCTGCGTCGTATACATCAACCGAAGCTTAATAGACGTCAGCGATGAGCGGCGCGTGCCGGGTTGGACTGCGTAAGCACCTGCCTTGTTGAAGGAGGTAGCTTGGTCTGCTCACCGGCCGCCCACGCAACGTGCAGGAGTTCCCGGGGAGATGGCCCATGACCCCTGAGGGCATAGGTTTAGTCCGGCGTGCTGACCTCTCTATTAAGCCTAGGTCGGGTTGCGGTGTATAGTTTAGTTGAGGCCGGGCATGACCCAAGAAAGTGTGTCCGGCCGGAGTTAATCGAGCGTGGTGGGTAAGTTGGTGCACCCCTACAGGGAAGAAAACATCTATCGATAGCCTGTCCTACAGTAACGGACACTTGGAGTTGTATCCCGATCGATACAACTAGAACTGGATACTTGAGATGAGACATGGAGATGAGACTTGGATATGATATGATAACTGGATAGTATGGCTCTGGGATTGCTTTCTCGCAGGGAGTCGAGAAAGGGTCTCTGGCCGAGGTTGATAACACTTCTACTACTTTACTTTATGCTACTCTAGTCCTTCTTGTCGCTGCAAGATGGTGGTTTTCAGAAGATGCTAGTCTTCGATAGGCTAGGCTTTCCCCTTCCCTTCTGGCATTCTGCAGTTTAGTCCACAGATACAACCCATTCCTTTGATACAGATGCATACTTAGTTTAGATCTGATGTAAGTCTTGCGAGTACTTTGGATGAGTACTCACGGTTGCTTTGCTACTTCTTTTCCCCCATACCCGATTGTTGCGACCAGATGACGGAGCCCAGGAGTCAGACGACGCCACTGACGACTACTACTACCCGGAGGATGCCTACTAATACGTGACGGTCGCTGACGACTTGGAGTAGTTAGGAGGCTCCCAAGCAGGAGGCCTTGCCTTTTCGATCATTGTTGTGTTTGTGCTAGCCTTCTTAAGGCAATCTTGTTTAACTCATGTCTCTACTCAGATATTGTTGCTTCCACTGACTCTTGTGTATTCGAGCTTATGTATTCGAGCCCTCGAGGCCCTTGGCTTGTAATATTTTAATTTGTGTCTAGAGTTGTGTTGTGATATCCTCCCATGAGTCCTTGATCTTGACCATACACATTTGCGTGTATGATTAGTGTACGATTGAATCGAGGGCGTCACAAGTTGGTATCAGAGCCGACTGCCTGTAGGTAGCCTGTAACGCCCTCGATGCGACTATATCTCCCACGTGTCGAGGCACGACTTAGAGACATAGGCGCATGGAAAGCAATGTCGCAAGTCGGGAATCATTACGCAACCCATGTACATATATAATATAAAGGGGGAAAATAGCATAGTTGGCTTACACTCGCCACGTCACATCAAAGTACATAAATAACATCCATCATACAATCACTCATGGCCCGACTACGGCGCCAAAAAAGAAAAGACCCCCAACAAGCGACTAGGCCCTGAATCTAACCCCGAATAGGCATCCCTACTGATCATCCGGCAAAGACACATAGTATCGCTGAGAGTCCTCGTCGTACTCCCACTTCAGCTCGAGCGCGCCATCCGGAGAGGTATCATCTGTCCCTGCATCTGGTGTAATAGTAATCTATGAGCCACAGAGGACTCAGCAATCTCGCACCCTCGCGATCAAGACTATTTAAGCTTAATAGGTAGGAAAGGGGGTAATGTATAAGTGGAGCTGCAGCAAGCGACTAGCATATATGGTGGCTAACTTATTCGCAAAGGAGAGCGAGAAGAGGAGGCAAGAAACGAGCGGGAAACTAGAGAGCAGCCTACGCAAACATAACTCCAACACCGTGTCCACTTCCCGGACTCCGCCGAGAAGAGGCCGTCACGGCAACACACTCAGTTGATTCATTTTAATTAAACAAGGTTCAAGTTATCTACAACCGAACATTAACAAATTCCCATCTGCCCATAACCGCGGGCACGTCTTTCGAAAGATCAATCCCTGCAGGGGGGTCCCAACTTAGCCCATAACAAGCTCTCACGGTCAACGAAGGAATAGACCTCCACCCAAGACACACCGATCAGACTCGGTATCCCGGTACAACAAGTTGATTCGACAGGTCAAAACTAGTCCAGCAACACCGCCCGAATGTGCCGACAAATCCCGATAGGAGCTGCACATATCTCTTTCTCAGGGCACACTCAGATGAACACTACGTACAACTAAAACCAATCCTCGAGTTGCCCCGAGGTGGCGCTGCAAGTGGCTTAGTTCGGACCAACACTCACAGGAGCACTGGCCCGTGGTGGGCTAAAATAAAGATGACCCTCGGGCTCCGGAAACCCAAGGGAAAAAGGGGTAGGTGGAAAATGGTAAAACCAATGTTGGGCATTGCTGGAAAAGCTTTAATCAAGGCGAACTATCAAGGGGTTCCCATTATAGCCCAACCGCGTAAGGGACGCAACAATCCGGGAACATAACACCGATATGACGGAAACTAGGGCGGCAAGAGTGGAACAAAACACTAGGTGAGAGGCCGAGCCTTCCACCCTTTACCAAGTATATCGATGCATTAAGATAACATAGCAATATAATGATATCCCAACAAGTAAATAAATGTTCCAACAAGGAACGGCTCCAATCTTCACCTGCAACTAGCAACGCTATAAGAAGGGGTCGAGCAAAGCGGTAACATAGCCAATCAAAGGTTTGCTAGGACAAAGGTGGGTTAGAGGCTCAATCACGGCAATTGGGAGGCTGACAAGCAAGTGGTAGGCATCGTAGCATTGGTAAAGCAAAAGAGCGAGCAAACTAGCATAGCAAAGATAGAAGTGATTTCGAGGGTATGATCATCTTGCCTGCACAGTTGTCAGAGTTGACTGGATCCTCAAAAGCAAACTCAACGGGCTCCTCGTTAGCGAACTCGTCTCCCGGCTCTACCCAACAACACAAACAAGCAACAAGGATACAATCAACCACGTGCAAGGGCAACCAATAAGATGCAAAGATGATATGCTATGCGGGATGCGATGCGGGATGTAAAATGCAAGACGTGACAGGAAATGCATGAACCTGGCCTCAACTTGGAAAACCAAGTGTGCCACTGGATAGAGGGGAAGAAATCCCCTGAAAACGATACAAAGATCATGGCAATCGGAGCTACGGTTTGGAAATGGCAAGCGATTTACGAAACGAACCGATCTGCGATTTACAGCAAGTAGGCTCCTAAATGCAATGAAATGAACATGCTACAGCCACCAAACATGAAAACAAATTGCATGGCAGTGATGTACTCAAGAAGCTTAACAAATCACCAGGACTGAGGCATAGGCAAATTCATCCATTAGGGGCTTCAAACAGGCATGGCAAAACTGAATAAGCAAAACAGATTTCAGGCTTAGCGAAATTAACGCTAGTCTGGAATTTCAGACCATGATGCTCTCTTCGGAGCAGCAAAACAACATGAAGCAAAACCTGAACATGGCAAGTAAGAGCATGGCATGGAGCTACTCAACAAGCTTAACAAAACACCCAAAATGACCTGGGGCCAAAAGGGTTCACAAAATACTCTAACAAGCACACGAACATCGATGAAACACAATCAGTTTTCAGACTTGGTGAAAACTGGGACATGCTGAAATCATAACTCACGGAGGCATGTAAACGAGCTCGATGCACTCACTACGGTGCAAGTCATGGCAAGGCAAGCATATATCCATTAAGAAGGCACAAAAAGCTAGCTAGACATGGCAAGAACAATGGTATAGCATGCATGGATCACTAGCAATAGCTTCGGCAAAATCGCAAAAGAGTTCACGATCTGCCCAAAGCAACAACTATGCAAAAGTTGAGCTCGATTGAGTCAACCTGGGGTGCTCCAACATAATAAGTAAAGACATGGATGGATTAAGCACAACAAGCATAACAAACCACTCTTACTGATCATCCTCAAAAGAGGCACGGATCACTAGCAAACAAGCTGGACATATAGCATCGTGAACTAAAACATCCCACACTTAGTGATTTTCACTAAGTCCCTGAAATCAGCAGGTACCCCTCTTCGCAAGCTTGCACAAGACAACACACACATCCTAAAAATGCAAGGGAGGCACCTCTGGAAAGAAGACAACATGCTTAACAATTCATCCCAAAGGGGCACAGGCATATCATGCACACAATAATCATGGCAAAAATGACAAAAGTCAATGTAGGGCTAACGGATCTGCAATTTAACTCATGATGCCTCCTTCCAACAGCATTTTGGGCACCAAGATGACCTCAAATGCAAATGATGCAGTGGAATGAAATGATGTACTCGTCGAGATGAAGATTTTGATATATCATATGCCCTAAACGGAGCCACGGATGCAAAGATATGATGCGTCAAAGTATGAATAAAATCTGGGAGAGGAGAGGGAAAGTCAACCCCGATCTAGATCTAGGGTTTACTGTAGCAGGTCCGGATCTCGCGCGGCGGCACTGTAGCACCGAGGTCGATCCGGGCGATGGCGCGGCCGGCGACGAGGGGCGGTGGCGGCCGGCGACGAGCCGGAGCTCGGGGAGGCGAGGAGCGGCGCGGGGAGGGCGCCGGGCGGCGCGGGCCGGCGACGAGGAGGCCCGGTGGAGGGTTGCGGCGGCGCGGGGCGGTCCGGTGCGCCGGGCGGCGAGGGTCGGCGGCGAACTTCCGGCGGGTGGCGACGATGGCGCGGCGGCGGCGCGGTGGTGCGCGGCGAGCGATGCGGCCGGCCTCGGGGAAGAGGGCGGCGGGAGGCGGCGGCCCCGATGGGCCTCGGGGGCTCGCAGCGGGCCGCGCGGGCCGGCGCGGCTGCGGGTAGCGGCGCACCACGTGGTGGCCCCCGGTTGGCTGCGGGCGGCGGCGGAGACGTCCGGCCGAGGCGGACAATGTCCGGCCGGCGCGGGGATCCGGGATCTAGGGTTTTGGGGTGTTTTGACCTAGAATTTTTGAGGGGGGGGGTGTATATATAGGCATAGAGGGAGCTAGGAGAGTCCAAATGAGGTGCGGTTTTCACCCCCACGATCGTGATCGAACGACCGAGACGATGGAGCAGAGTTTGGTGGGTTTTTGTGCCAAATTGGAGGGGTGTTGGGCTGCACACACACGAGGCCTTCTCGGTCCCTCGGTTAACCGTTGGAGTATCAAACGAAGTCCAAATGACCCGAAACTTGACAGGCGGTCTACCGGTGGTAAACCAAGGCCGCATGGCAAGTCTCGGCCCAATCCGGAAATGTTTAATCCACACACACGAAAGAAAGCTAGAAATGACCACCGGAGGAGAACGAAGCGCCGGAATGCAAAACGGATAACGGGGAAAAGGCTCGAATGCATGAGATGAACATGTACGCAAATGCAATGCACGTGATGACATGATATGAGATGCACGAAAACAAAAACAACACACGGAGACAAAGACCCGAACCCGAGGAATAAATATAACATAATGCCGGAAACGGCAAGAGTTGGAGTACAAATTGGGAAAGTTACATATGGGGCGTTACAACACTCCACCACTACGAAAAGATCTTGTCCCGAGATCTAGGACTGAAAGAACTCCGGGTACTCAGAACGGAGGTGACCCTCGCGTTCCCAGGTAGCTTCACGGTCGAAATGGTGTGACCACTTGACTTTGAGAAATTTGATTGACTTGTTGCGAGTTTTGCGTTCAGTCTCTTCAAGGATTGCAACTGGGTGCTCACGGTAAGAGAGATCTTCTTGGAGCTCAATGTCCTCAAAGTTGACTGTGCGTTCAGGCGTCTTGAAGCACTTACGGAGTTGCGAGACGTGGAACACATCATGAACATTGGCAAAGTTTGCAGGAAGCTCGAGTTGATAGGCGAGGTCGCCTCTCTTGCTGACAACCTTGAAAGGCCCGATGTATTTGGGGGCAAGCTTCCCTTTGATACCGAAGCGACGAGTCCCTTTCATAGGAGAGACGCGGAGGTAGACATGATCTCCGATCTCGAAAGCCAAATCACGGTGCTTGCTATCATAGTAGCTCTTCTGGCGGGATTGGGCTGCTTTGAGATTATCACGAATGACCTTGCACATTTCTTCTGCCTCTGTGATTAGGTCATTACCCAGCAGCTGACGTTCACCGGTTTCAGACCAGTTGAGAGGTGTACGGCACTTCCTACCATACAGAATTTCAAATGGGGCCTTGCCAGAACTTTCTTGGAAACTGTTGTTGTACGAGAATTCAGCATAAGGAAGACAATCCTCCCACTTCATGCCGAAGGAGATAACACAAGCCCTGAGCATATCTTCAAGAATCTGGTTGACACACTCGACTTGACCGCTTGTTTGAGGATGGAAAGCAGTGCTGAAGCGAATGCTGGTGCCCATGGCCTTCTGAAAAGAATCCCAAAACTTGGAGGTAAAGATGCTGTCACGGTCTGAAGATATCACTTGAGGAATACCGTGCAGAGAGACAATTCGAGAGGTGTAGAGCTCCGCCAATTGAGCTATAGTGATTGACTCTTTGATAGGCAGGAAATGAGCCACTTTGATGAGCTTGTCGATGACAACGAATATAGCATCATTGCCACGCTTGGACTTTGGAAACCCAGTCACGAAGTCCATTTCAATGTGGTCAAACTTCCATTCTGGAATGGCAAGAGGTTGGAGGAGACCTGCTGGCCTTTGGTGTTCTGCCTTCACTCTTCTGCAGACATCACATTCATTCACGAATTGAGCGATCTCGCGCTTCATTCGAGTCCACCAATAAGTTTGCTTCAGATCTTGATACATCTTCGTGCTACCAGGGTGGATGGAGAGGAGAGAGTTGTGAGCCTCATTCATGATCACTTTACGAAGTTCACCTTTGGGCACAACAATTCGATCCTCGAAGAAGAGAGTGTCCTTGTCATCAAGTCGGTAGCACTTGTACTTGGACTGACTCTTTGCAATACCAATCTTCACCTTTTTCACCATAGCGTCAAGAAGCTGGGCTTGGTGAATCTGGTCTTCCAAGGTAGGAGAAACTTGAAGGTTGGCGAGGAAACCTTGAGGAACAACTTGCAGATTAAGTTTGCGGAAAGCTTCACAAAGCTCGGGTTGATAAGGCTTGAGAATCAGACTATTGCAATATGCTTTTCTGCTCAAAGCGTCAGCAATCACATTAGCCTTGCCTGGAGTATACTAGATACTCGGATTGTACTCTTGAATCATTTCGACCCATCGAGTCTGCCTGAGGTTGAGATTAGGCTGAGTGAAGATGTACTTGAGACTCTTGTGATCAGTGAAAATGTCCACTTTCCTTCCCAATAGAAGATGTCTCCAAGTCAACAATGCGTGCACAACTACCGCCAACTCGAGATCATGAGTGGGGTAGGTCTTCTCATTAGGCTTCAACTGGCGAGAGGTATAAGCAACCACTTTCTTCTCTTGCATCAGTACAGCACCTAGACCTTGGAGAGAGGCATCACAAAAGACCTCGTACAGCTTGGTTTCATTAGGCGGAGTTAGAACTGGAGCAGTGATCAATTTCTCTTTCAAAGCGTTGAAAGCGATATCTCACTCCAAAGACCAAACGTACTTGACGTGCTTCTAAAGAAGATTTGAGAGAGGCTTCGCGATCTTGGAAAAGTTTTCGACGAATCTTCGGCAATAGCTTGCAAGACCGAGGAAGCTACGGAGTTGCTTCACATTCTGAGGAGGTTCCCAATTAACAATTGCAGACACCTTCTCAGGATCCACGGAAATGCCCTTGGCAGAGATGATATGACCAAGATAAAGAACCTCATCGAGCCAAAATTCACACTTGGAGAACTTGGCGTAGAACTGATGTTCCCTGAGCTTGTCAAGAACCAAATGCAAGTGCTTGGCATGATCTTCCTTGTTCTTCGAGAAAACCAGAATGTTGTCGAGATAGACCAAAACGAAGTCATTGGTGTAGGGGTTGAAGATGAAGTTCATCATGCAAGAGAACGTCGGAGGAGCATTGGCGAGGCCAAAAGACATGATAGTGTATTCATATGACCCATAGCTTGTTCTGAACGTCGTCTTGGGAATATCTTGCTCACGAATGCGAATTTGATGATAACCCATACGGAGGTCAAGCTTGGAGAATACTTGGGCACCCTTGAGTTGTTTGAACAGCTCATTAATGTTGGGAAGTGGGTATTTGTTCTTGATGGTCTTCTTGTTCAATGGACGATAATCAACACAAAGTCGGTCCGTTACATCCTTCTTCTTCACAAAAAGAACACCACAACCCCACGGTGAAGTACTAGGCCGAATGAGACCCATCCTTTCTTGAACATCGAGTTGTTTCTTCAACTCCTTCAACTCTTCGGGGCCGAGCTTGTAAGGACGTTTGCACACAGGTTCCGTACCGGGCTCAAGTTCAATAACAAATTCAACCGGCCGGTTTGGAGGCATGCCTGGGAGTTCTTCTCGGAAGACATCTTGATACTCACAAACAACCGGAATCTGCGAAATAGCATCCAATTCACCCTTCTCATTGAGAGAAAACAACCGGATGGTATTATCCCGAGCAGCAAAGACAATGACATCTTCAGACGAATGAGTTAGTTGAATCTGCCTGGCTGCACAATCGAGGTGAGCCTTGTGTTTAGAGAGCCAGTCCATCCCAAGAATAAGATCGATATCAGAATTACCAAGAACCACCGGAGAAGAGAGAAACTTGTAATCGCCCAATGTGATAGAAATATCCGGGACACAATTGTTAGAAGTCATTTGCTTGCCCGGAGACACAATCTTCAACGGAACAGGAATCCTTTCGGTCACAATATCATGCTTGGCCACAAATGCAGTTGAAATAAAAGAAAGCAATGCACCAGTATCAAAAAGTACTTTAGCGGGAACATCGTTAACAGGAAGGTTACCCATAATCACATCTGGCGAGTCCTCTGCCTGAGCTGCATTCAGCAAGTTGACCTTGGCGTGCTTGGGGTTATGCTTGAACACAGCTGTACTTGCCGATCTGACAGGAGGAGGAGGAAGACGCCTCTGGTTGAAACACTTGTTGGCATAGTGACCCTTCTGTTGGCACTTGTTGCATGTGACCTCTGAGAGCGGACGGTGGTACGGAGCACTCGATCTTGAAGCTTGAGACGAAGTCTTGTTCTGAAAGCCTTGGTTGGGTGGGTGGGATGAACCACTGCCACCTTTGCTCTTCTGTTGATACGGCTGACGGAACGGAGGAGGAGGAAGCCAATACTTCTGCTGCTTGGCCACTTGAGTAGAGGAAGAAGGCGTAGTGTCTCTGACTCGCTTCCTGGAAGCATCACACCTCAACTGAGCAGCCTCTTGCTTCAGTGCCATGTTGTAGAACTCATCGTATCTCAACGGCTCGAAGAGGACAAGAGCGAGCTGAATTTCTTCACGAAGACCACCCCTGAACTGATAGATCATGCTCTTCTCATCAGGAACATCCTGCTTGGCAAAATGGGCGAGCTTCTGGAACAACTTGTTATAGTCATAGACAGACAAAGAGCCTTGCTTCAGATTGCGGAATTCTTCACGTTTGCTTTCAGTCACACTCTGAGGAATGTGATGAGCGCGGAAATCACGACGGAAATCTTCCCAAGTGATCAAACGTCCACCTCTGGAATCCCGGTGCTGCTGAAACCACTCTGCGGCCTGATCCTTGAGCTGGAAAGACGCGAACTTGACGAAATCTTCAGGTCTGACGTTGCTACATTCAAAATTCTTGCCCAGATCGACTAACCAATCATCAGCATCGGTAGCCTCAACGCAGTTACTGAACGTCTTTGGACCATTTGCGAGCAACTGATTCAGAGATGCAAAATGGTTCTGGTTGTTGCCTTGATTCGCTTGACTACTTTGATTCCGCTCTTGGATGATCTGCATGATCAGCTGTGTGTTTGCATTAGTAGCGGCCATCACAGCTTGCCATGCTTCCGGAGGAGGCGGAGGTGGCGGCGGATCTTGATTCTGGTTCTGACTGGTGCTCTTAGCGGGAGCCATCCTGAAGAGGTTGACCACCGTTAGCACACAAATAGAGAAATATTGAAGGTGAATCCAACGGAATGAAAATTGCAACATAAAGTCTTCACATCCGAACAAAATGAACGAATGCACTTCTCTTGAAGTGGTCACATATTCCTAAATTGCGAAGCCACGAAGAATCAGGTAGAAGAGGTACATCAACGAGGGATGGAATCAACATATGACGTCGAAGCAGAACGAATACCACAACTCGAAATAAAACCAAGGGTTGGCTTGCGGGATAAGCCGGAACAAACACATGATAGAAATTCCGTCCGAAGTTTTCGTGGTAGGACCTACACGGGCTCGACCGTATAGCACCATCATGTACAAGGCAGTGCACATGACATACGAAGCGTCCCCGAGTCAGCATAGCCAAGGACTCTTTAAGACACAACGAGGCCACTGTAAAATCGACCGTGAATAGGCGAACCACTAGACGTCGAACCCCAATTTCATATCAAACATCTGTCGGAAAGATATCCTAAAGCTACTAGAATTCCCACCTATGAAACTCCCGGAACTTTCCGGTTATGCAATCAGGTGTTGGGGATATAGGGGAAGCATAATATCTCACCCAAACTAGCAAATCCTACATCCAGCTGCATCCATCCTTCAACACATAACCAAGAAACCTTCGGAAACCATCTATCTCAACCTTCGAAAAGCATCCGTTATATGAGTTATGGCGATACTCCCGAAATCCCGCCCCAGTACTGGGTGGCGTCGAGGTTATCTCACCAACGAACTGCATAAAGGAGATTTTCGATGTCGCGCACATATCTCAAGTATGCCAGAATTGCAACGATAGAATTATGATGACAACACCTCAGAGCTCAACTCCCCGGGACACTTCCACTAAACCCCTGACAGGAGGCACCAAGACAGTATTCTCATCATAAGCCATCGGAACAAAACCAAGATACTCGCGTGATCCTAAAATTTTTTTTAGTGAAATTTGAGAAGAGAAGAGTCAAAACTCTACGTCAGGATGCCTTACCCGAGCGATGAGGAGACTGGGAAGTAAAAAAGAATTCCTAAGCTCTCCGATATATAATTCCTAAGGACTCAAAACATTTTTCTAGACACAACTCGGCTGCTAAAAAAATGATCAAGCAATGGGGCTCCTAAGGTCGGGGAAGGCTCTGATAACCAACTTGTAACGCCCTCGATGCGACTATATCTCCCACATGTCGAGGCATGACTTAGAGACATAGGCGCATGGAAAGCAATGTCGCAAGTCGGGAATCATTACGCAACCCATGTACATATATAATATAAAGGGGGAAAATAGCATAGTTGGCTTACACTCGCCACGTCACATCAAAGTACATAAATAACATCCATCATACAATCACTCATGGCCCGACTACGGCGCCAAAATAGAAAAGACCCCCAACAAGCGACTAGGCCCTGAATCTAACCCCGAATAGGCATCCCTACTGATCATCCGGAAAAGACACATAGTATCGCTGAGAGTCCTCGTCGTACTCCCACTTTAGCTCGAGCGCGCCATCCGGAGAGGAATCATCTGTCCCTGCATCTGGTGTAATAGTAATCTGTAAGCCACAGAGGACTCAGCAATCTCGCACCCTCACGATCAAGACTATTTAAGCTTAATAGGTAGGAAAGGGGGTAATGTATAAGTGGAGCTGCAGCAAGCGACTAGCATATATGGTGGCTAACTTATTCGCAAAGGAGAGCGAGAAGAGGAGGCAAGGCACGACCGGGAAACTAGAGAGTAGCCTACGCAAACATAACTCCAACACCGTGTCCACTTCCCGGACTCCGCCGAGAAGAGGCCGTCACGGCAACACACTCAGTTGATTCATTTTAATTAAACAAGATTCAAGTTATCTACAACCGGACATTAACAAATTCCCATCTGCCCATAACCGCGGGCACGGCTTTCGAACGATCAATCCCTGCAGGGGGGTCCCAACTTAGCCCATAACAAGCTCTCACGGTCAACGAAGGAATAGACCTCCACCCAAGACACACCGATCAGACTCGGTATCCCGGTACAACAAGATGATTCGACAGGTCAAAACTAGTCCAGCAACACCGCCCGAATGTGCCGACAAATCCCGATAGGAGCTGCACATATCTCTTTCTCAGGGCACACTCAGATGAACACTACGTACAACTAAAACCAACCCTCGAGTTGCCCCGAGGTGGCGCTGCAAGTGGCTCGGTTCGGACCACCACTCAGAGGAGCACTGGCCCGTGGGGGGCTAAAATAAAGATGACCCTCGGGCTCCGAAAACCCAAGGGAAAAAGGGGTAGGTGGCAAATGGTAAAACCAATGTTGGGCATTGCTGGAAAAGCTTTAATCAAGGCGAACTATCAAGGGGTTCCCATTATAGCCCAACCGCGTAAGGGACGCAACAATCCGGGAACATAACACCGATATGACGGAAACTAGGGCGGCAAGAGTGGAACAAAACACTAGGCGAGAGGCCGAGCCTTCCACCCTTTACCAACTATATAGATGCATTAAGATAACATAGCAATATAATGATATCCCAACAAGTAAATAAATGTTCCAACAAGGAACGGCTCCAATCTTCACCTGCAACTAGCAACGCTATAAGAAGGGGCTGAACAAAGCGGTAACATAGCCAATCAAAGGTTTGCTAGGACAAAGGTGGGTTAGAGGCTCAATCATGGCAATTGGGAGGCTGACAAGCAAGTGGTAGGCATCGTAGCATTGGCAAAGCAAAAGAGCGAGCAAACTAGCATAGCAAAGATAGAAGTGATTTCGAGGGTATGATCATCTTGCCTGCACAGTTGTCAGAGTTGACTGGATCCTCAAAAGCAAACTCAACGGGCTCCTCATTAGCGAACTCGTCTCCCGGCTCTACCCAACAACACAAACAAGCAACAAGGATACAATCAACCACGTGCAAGGGCAACCAATAAGATGCAAAGATGATATGCTATGCGGGATGCGATGCGGGATGTAAAATGCAAGACGTGACAGGAAATGCATGAACCTGGCCTCAACTTGGAAAACCAAGTGTGCCACTGGATAGAGGGGAAGAAATCCCCTGAAAACGATATAAAGATCATGGCAATCGGAGCTACGGTTTGGAAATGGCAAGCGATTTACGAAACGAACCGATCTGCGATTTACAGCAAGTAGGCTCCTAAATGCAATGAAATGAACATGCTACAGCCACCAAACATGAAAACAAATTGCATGGCAGTGATGTACTTAAGAATCTTAACAAATCACCAGGACTGAGGCATAGGCAAATTCATCCATTAGGGTTTCAAACAGGCATGGCAAAACTGAATAAGCAAAACAGATTTCAGACTTGGCGAAATTAACGCTAGTCTGGAATTTCAGACCACGATGCTCTCTTCGGAGCAGCAAAACAACATGAAGCAAAACCTGAACATGGCAAGTAAGAGCATGGCATAGAGCTACTCAACAAGCTTAACAAAACACCCAAAATGACCTGGGGCCAAAATGGTTCACAAAATACTCTAACAAGCACACGAACATCGATGAAACACAATCAGTTTTCAGACTTAGTGAAAACTGGGACATGCTGAAATAATAACTCACGGAGGCATGTAAACGAGCTCGATGCACTCACTACGGTGCAAGTCATGGCAAGGCAAGCATATATCCATAAAGAAGGCACAAAATTCTAGCTAGACATGGCAAGAACAATGGCATAGCATGCATGGATCACTAGCAATAGCTCCGGCAAAATCGCAAAAGAGTTCACGACCTGCCCAAAACAGCAACTATCCAAAAGTTGAGCTCGATTGAGTCAACCTAGGGTGCTCCAACATAACAAGTAAAGACATGGATGGATTAAGCACAACAAGCATAACAAATCACTCTTACTGATCATCCTCAAAAGAGGCACGGATCACTAGGAAACAAGCTGGACATATAGCATCGTGAACTAAAACATCCCACACTTAGTGATTTTCACTAAGTCCCTAAAATCAGCAAACTCAGGTACCCCTCTTCGCAAGCTTGCACAAGACAACACACACATCCTAAAAATGCAAGGGAGGCACCTCTGGAAAGAAGACAACATGCTTAACAATTCATCCCAAAGGGGCACACGCATATCATGCACACAATAATCATGGAAAAAATGACAAAAGTCAATGTAGGGCTAACGGATCTGCAATTTAACTCATGATGCCTCTTTCCAACAGCATTTTGGGCACCAAGATGACCTCAAATGCAAATGATGCAGTGGAATGAAATGATGTACTCGTCCAAACGAAGATTTTGATATATCATATGCCCAAAACGGAGCCACGGATGCAAAGATATGACGCGTCAAAGTATGAATAAAATCTGGGAGAGGAGAGGGAAAGTCAACCCCGATCTAGATCTAGGGTTTACTGTAGCAGGTCCGGATCTCGCGCGGCGACACTGTAGCACCGAGGTCGATCCCGGCGATGGCGCGGCCGGCGACGAGGGGCGGTGGCGGCCGGCGACGAGCCGGAGCTCGGGGAGGCGAGGAGCGGCGCGGGGAGGGCGCCGGGCGGCGCAGGCCGGCGACGAGGAGGCCCGGTGGAGGGTTGTGGCGGCGCGGGGCGGTCCGGTGCGCCGGGCGGCGAGGGTCGGCAGCGAACTTCCGGCGGGTGGCGACGATGGCGCGGCGGCGGCGCGGTGGTGCGCGGCGAGCGATGCGGCCGGCCTCGGCGAAGAGGGCGGCGGGAGGCGGCGGCCCCGATGGGCCTCGGGGGCTCGCAGCGGGCCGCGCGGGCCGGCGTGGCTGCGGGTGGCGGCACGCCACGTGGCGGCCCGCGGTTGGCTGCGGGCGGCGGCGGAGACGTCCGGCCGAGGCGGACAATGTTCGGCCGGCGCGGGGATCCGGGATCTAGGGTTTTGGGGTGTTTTGACCCAGAATTTTTGAGGGGGGGGTGTGTATATAGGCATAGAGGGAGCTAGGAGAGTCCAAATGAGGTGCGGTTTTCACCCACACGATCGTGATCGAACGACCGAGACGATGGAGCAGAGTTTGGTGGGTTTTTGGGCCAGATTGGAGGGGTGTTGGGCTGCACACACACGAGGCCTTCTCGGTCCCTCGGTTAACCGTTGGAGTATCAAACAAAGTCCAAATGACCCGAAACTTGACAGGCGGTCTATCGGTGGTAAACCAAGGCCGCATGGCAAGTCTCGGCCCAATCCGGAAATGTTTAATCCACACACACGAAAGAAAGCTAGAAATGACCACCGGAGGAGAACGAAGTGCCGGAATGCAAAACGGAAAACGGGGAAAATGCTCGAATGCATGAGATGAACATGTACGCAAATGCAATGCACGTGATGACATGATATGAGATGCACGAAAACAAAAACAACACACGGAGACAAAGACCCGAACTCGAGGAATAAATATAACTTAATGCCGGAAACGGCAAGAGTTGGAGTACAAATTCGGAAAGTTACATATGGGGCGTTACATATCCCCCTTTCCAACTCTTTGGCCGAAGTTGAGTCTAGTCACTGAAAAACTTTTACTAACATTGGCTGTGTGTCTTATGGACCCACGTCGTCATTGGGTGGTATTAGGATCTTTTACTCCTCGTCTATACTCTGGGGCTCTAATCTCTCTTCCCTTCGGGTTAAACATTTCACTAACTCTGACATTAGGTTCTCGTACCCACTTCCTCCCGGAGAGCCCCGACATTATCGATGATCTCTTGCTTCGCCAGAAGATTCTGCGGATACTCCTCGATGTTTCCCGAGACCCTGTGCCCACTGCTTTGCAGATCCTTACCACCGATACGTCCCCATGGATAACATCCTTGCCATTTGTACCTTCATCCCCAGTTGCTCTTGTTGTTGGAAGTTACCCCTAACACTCTCCGTTGTTCCGAGAATCCTTTGTGCCTTATGCTTTGCAGCTTCCTTTTGCACTATGGATAATTCACTTACACGGGGTCTGTCGGGGATATACCCCGCGGCGTAAACCGGCCGGACTAGGCATTTCATTGGTAAACCGCTAGAGGATTGGCCGTTTACGTGTCTGGCGGTTCACTGGTATGACGATTCACGAGCCTGAAGACTCATTGGTGACCCGACATGTATTCCAGATGGATGACAAGGCCCAAGGCCCAACAGGCCAGTTTAGGTTAATGGTGGGCCGGTTTAAGAGGAAAGGCATGAGGAACGTTTATCTTACAAGGAGTTAAGACCTGGACTTGTATCCGGTTTGTATTAAAGATAGACTAGTTCTACTCCTAATAGGACTCTACATGTAACCCGCCCCTCCAACATATATATGGAGGGGCAGGGCTCCCCAAAAGGGACAAGATTCACAAGTTCCACAAGTTGGACAAGTTAGATTTAGACAATAGCCCTCGAGATAGAGCACTCTTGTAACCGTGATCATCATCATCAATATCAATGAAGCAGGATGTAGGCTTTTAACTCCACCATGAGGGGCCGAATCTGGGTAAAACATCGTGCCTCTCGTCTCGCTCAACCCCTCTCAAGCTGCCACATAGATGCATTGGCCTCGCGACTAAAGTCCTGACACTAAGGACATCTGCCGTGACAATTCCACGACAGTTGGCGCCCACCGTGGGGCTCGCGCACGATGGTGTTGAGTTCTTGAAGGGATCTCTTTTAAGGATTGGGAAGCTATGACCCGTTGGATCAACAAGAGCCGGCATGGAAGAACTAATGTCGACTATGAGTACATTAGTCAAGATTGAAGAAGTTTTCAGCGACGACATGTATAAGATTGCGATTGAGAATTTGGGGTTTCGTCTGTGCATCGCCACGCCCTAAGCCGCCGAGACATGCAAGAAATCGGTTTTGCCAGGATGAACCGCCACCTCAGGTGATCTGTCAAGATTACAGCTTCCATCAACCAAAGCAGGCGTGTCAGAGCAGTCCTCATCTGAGCCGATTGGAAAAAAAGGAAAGTTATCAGGTCAACCATGACCCGGAAGAGGAGTCCGGTTCGCCTTTGTTTCCTGCTCGCTTCGCTAGCGCCTTCGTCGCGGATCATCTGCCCTGGCCAAGTTGCAGCGGGGCCTGCGCCAGCTCTGCTTCACTTTCGTGGTTTGCCTCAGTCGCTCGACATGCCTGAGCCTCCGCCTCTGTGGCCTGCCAACACCTCTGCGTGGTCTTCTGAGCTCCCGGTTCCACCGCGCGCGAATTTACCTCCACTGTGAGGGGCCGAACCTGGGTAAAACATCGCGTCTCTCGTCCCGCCCAATCCCTCTCAAGCTACCACATAGATGCGTTGGCCTCACAACTAAGTCCTGACACTAAGGACATCTGCCGTGATAATTCCACGACAGTTGGCGCCCACCGTGGGGCATGCGCACGGTGGTGATGAGTTCTTGGAGGGATCTCTCCTAGAGATCGAGAAGTTCGCGATTTGCCGGGTAGAGAAGAACCGGTGCAGAAGGATCTAAATCAATTCTGAGTTTATCAGTGAAGATTGAAAAAGTTTTGGCAGATGTATAAACCAGACGAGAGTCAAAAGGTAAATTCAACGTCGACCGGCCAAACGCGTTTGCCCAACAAGATCTGTTGAAACCCTAGAAAGAGGGTCACGTCTGGGAGTGCAACCGCCGTTCTGCAATCTGTGACAAATATCGCCGAGACCGACCGAAGTTCAAGGAGATCGAAACCGTTTCCTTCACGGGTGCTCGCCTAATTACGCGGTCGGATCAACCCCTTGAAAGTAGCAGCTGATCGTCCACACGAAGGCCGACGAGCCGCCGTAGTCCTTGTTTTCCTCCCATCAACCAAGTTAGGCACCCGTGCATGCAAGGGGCCAGGCCAGCTTCGGTATCCTCACGTGAAACCTGCAATAATGGGAAGAGCCAACAAGTAGCAATGGTGCTATTCCAATTAGTACTCTGCCACGTGATGGCCAAGTTGATCTACAACTCTAAATTTTTTATTGGGCCAAAACTGCTATGTGGGGAAGCAAACCAGTGTCTGTAGATGCCTGAAGAAAGAAAGGACAGCAATAATTTCATTAGGCACACAGATCGAGGAAGTAACCAAGCGGCCGGAGTAATTCTTCCGTAGATGTCTGTGCAAGCCGCTGGGTCTGTTTCAACTGCCTGACACGATCCGGCCCTCCGCTGCTGCATCACGAGTCGTCACCAAGTCTGAGATATTGGTAAACCGCCGCGCGTCCGTTGCAAACCGCCGCGCGCTTAAATCGCTACCTTCGTTGTGGCCGCTATGACATTACGCGGAGCCATCCCCGACCGGCGTTTCTTCATGGTCACCGCACGTCCGTTGCGAGCCGCCGCCGCTGTCTCAAACGCGTTGTTGCTGCAGTTTTTGAGCCACCGCCATGATGATGCCTCTGTTTCGTTATTGTGTTAAACTGCCGCGGCCGTGTTGAGTCGCCTTTGCCGTTTTGAGTCGCTTCTGTTGCGTTGACGGATTAACCGTCATCCGAACAATCAGGCGATATTTATTCATTCAAATTTATTAGCATATATTATTTTTTGTCAAAGAACAATTACTCTGATTTTCGTTGTTTCCCCAGCATGTGCGGCCCCGACCCTGCCGTTCGCCTCCCGGCCGTTTTCGTTGCCTCTGCGAGTTACAGTCGCCATCACTAACAATCACCGCGAGCCACCTTTGCCTAGGCCTTGAGCATATAGTTAATACGGGAGAAGGTCACTTCAGCAATGGTTATGAGAAAAGTTGGCTGTTGCACACAGAGCTTGTACAAATACATACCGGAGAAAACATCAAGTATTTACATGGAAGATCAAATTGAAAAGTCAACCATATTATCAGGACATGTCTTTTGGCAGTACTTGATGGTATGGTCACGTGTATAGCTATTATCAAGGAAGGGTAGCTGCTGGAGATGTTCAGATGAGCTGCTATCAACATCTGAAAAATACCAGGTGTTGTTTGCCCTATTTATTTTTAAGCATATATTAATTCATCCAAGCAAAGCTACTTTGCCCTGTTGTATTTTATATGCAGGAAAATTATCCATCACAAAGTGGTATTATACCGCGGAGATGGAGACACACCAAACATTATTTGGCATAGGTGGTCGTCGTTACTCAACGGGCTCCTGCACCGGCTTACAACGCTGTGGCCGTCTCTCGCGGCCGCACCGGCTTACAACGTCATGGCCATCTCTCGCGACTGCACCGGTTTACAACGCCGCGGTCGACTCTCCCGTCCACGCCGGTTTAAAAACGCCGTGGCCGACAGATCTGTCAGCACCCGCGGCCGACTCGGCCGTGATTGTTTTCAGTTTCACCACGGTGATCATCAACTCCGCGGTGATAATTGCTGACCTGACGCATCAGGTGAAATCCATCCAGCATATTTTTATACATTATATATTGCTTTCTTTAAAAGAGCAATTACTCCAGTTTGCAAGTTGTCCCATGCAGGATTCAAACCGGTCTATATCATGGTTAATTATGAAGAATCTCAAGCCAACTCCTCAAGTCGCCTTGAGACTCGGGGGCTACAATGACATGACTCGGGAACTCCGGGTCATTGGAGGGAATGATAACCCGGTTCCGAAGGATACCGCCATATTGATGAAAATTGAAAGGCCGTCAGAAAATTGTCGGTTCAAAATAAAGAATGCTGGTTTAAAATCCGGTTTAAGGGAAGGATGTCTCCCACAAAGCTTTGAAGCTCTCATTATCTGGTTTAAGAATTTCCGGTTCAAGAAGGATTTATCTCTTGCAAAAAGTGAAAGGGTGCCAAAGAGGACATGCTGCCATGATGCGCGGTTCAAACATGGGTATCCTGCCTTATTGGCTTATCATATTATTGATCACTTGGGGGCTTGGTCGTATCCGAACCATAGCAACACCTTTTGATAGGCGTAAAGCCACAATATCACTTGGGGACTTGTGGTCATGTCTGAACCATAGTCACGCCTCTTGATCGGCCTAGTGCCACAGCATCACTTGGGGGCTTTGGTCGAACCCGAACCATCGCTACACCTCTTGATCGGCGTAATGCCAATGCATCACTTGGGGACTTGTGGTCACGTCTGAACCATAGTCACGCCTCTTGATCGGCCTAAGGCCACAGAATCACTTGGGGGCTTGGTCGAACCCGAACCATTGCCACGCCTTTTGATCGGCATAATGCCACTGTTTCATTTGGGGACCTGGCTAACTTGAACCATAGCTACGCCTATCGGGGATCGGCATAACGCCATTTGATCGGCTCAATAGCCTCTTTTTGCAAATGGTTTTATCATTGCCTTTGCTTGAAATTTTGTTTTGATAAATATTTCTTTTGTTGCGTTTTTAAACCGACAATTCTTAAACCGGTTCGACTATCAAATTACAAATTGACTGAACACAGTCAAATCTTAATCCGGAGGCTATCTGCCCGGTTTGATTTTCTGTTACTATCGTATTATGGAGTAAACCGGTGTTTATCAACCCGGCTTGGCTTTCAATTACAAGTTGAAAATACATGATCAATTATAATCCGGTGTTATTAACCCGGTTTGGTTTCGACTACAAGTCGCCAGCATCGAATATGGACAATCCGGTGTTTATCACAACCCGGTACGGTTTTATCATAAACCGGCACAATATGGAAGGAGTTATCAGTACTCAAGATTGGAATTATCACTCTTACTACAAAAAGTTGGTAAACCAACAATGTGATTCAATGTCACAGGTATGATATATTTCATATTTTTAAGTGCAGCCTTGGTTATAAACCCAGGTTATATGTTGGGCATTATGACCCGTCCGGCGGTAAACCGCCAGGACACTTTAAACTTGTTGTATGCAGAAACAGGTTTGTTAAACCGGCCTGGCTTTGGACTATAAGTCGCCAGTATATATATATATATATATATATATATATATATATATATATATATATATATATATATATATATATATATATATTTGGATTGCGCCATTGGAATCATGCGCTTATAAATCATTGGGTTATATTATTCAAATAGCCAAACTTGGCTGAATTTTCATTATGATATTGAATGAATAAGGTTTTCACTGGATTATATTATCTTGAATAGCCAACATGGCTGGATTTTTATGGTTATTAATAACCGGTATTATTGAGTTTTCAAAGTCGCTTTAGCGCAATGTCTATTATTTTATCAAAGGATATGATTTATTTTACAATGGAAGGAATAGTCCTGAGTCGCTGCAGGCTTACAACCCGGCACTTGGGGGCTACATTATTCAAATCAAGATTACATGCAAGTCTCATGTCGCTGCAAGCATGCATCATGACACTTGGGGGCTAATGCAAAGTCATTTTTACTAGTCTTATTGAAGACCCGACTCATCATATTATAATGAGCCGGCCCTTGGGGGCTACCAATTGCTCCTGTCAACAATTGAAGGTACACAAGTTTTCGCCCATAATATTGAAGGATCCATTGCTCAGTTGGTAAAGCACAAAGCTCTTAACCTTGTGGACGTGGGTTCAAGCCCTACGATGGAAGCTACATTATAAGATGTTATTTTCATTGAAGTATATATCATGTCCCGGTTCAGTATTATCTTACTAAGCCGGCACTTGGGGGCTAGATATATGGAGTATTCAGTTTATATGATTGAGATGAACAAACCGGATTTCTTCAAGGTTGAAACACTTATTGGAGCAAGTCTTAAGTTATCACTATGTTCTCCTCTTAAGGCAGCGGGGCTACAGGTATTATGCATATAAAGGAGGAACGTCTTCAGTTTATCAGTTTTGAGCAAATCAGGAAGATCAATTACATGACCCGGTGTCAACAACAATTATGACCCGGTGCCATCAATATTTATAAACCGGTAATTTTGGTAATATTAAACCGGCAAGTTTTACATCTTCAAACCGGCTGAATATCAGATAATTTCAAGACCCATATTTCTTAAACCGGCGCTTTGGAAGCCGACTCAAGTGGATTATTCTTCACAATATTTCTCTGTGAGAAACCAATGTCAGCAAATTGAGTATGAAGCTGGCTTGTTAACCTGGATTTTCTAGAAGGAGGAAATAACAAGGACTTAAGGGTGATCAGGTACCGGTTTACAAGAATTCTTAACCCGGAGCATAACCTGTCAAATTTATTCTTGTGTTTATTTTGCAGTATAAGTTTACCATAGATAAATCCAAGCTAAACTTGGGGGCTAATGTCGGGGATATACCCCGCGGCGTAAACTGGCCGGAAATATAACCCGGCCGGACTAGGCATTTCATTGGTAAACCGCCAGAGGATTGGCCGTTTACGTGTCTGGCGGTTCACTGGTATGACGATTCACGAGCCTGAAGACTCATTGGTGACCCGACACGTATTCCAGATGGATGACAAGGCTCAAGGCCCAACAGGCCGGTTTAGGTTAATGGTGGGCTGGTTTAAGAGGAAAGGCATGAGGAACGCTTATCTTACAAGGAGTTAAGACCTGGACTTGTATCCGGTTTGTATTAAAGATAGACTAGTTCTAATCCTAATAGGACTCTACATGTAACCCGCCCCTCCAACATATATAAGGAGGGGCAGGGCTCCCCAAAAGGGACAAGATTCAAAAGTTCCACAAGTTGGACAAGTTAGATTTAGACAATAGCCCTCGAGATAGAGCACTCTTGTAACCGTGATCATCATCATCAATATCAATGAAGCAGGATGTAGGCTTTTACCTCCACCGTGAGGGGCCGAACCTGGGTAAAACATCGCGTCTCTCGTCTCGCTCAACCCCTCTCAAGCTGCCACATAGATGCGTTGGCCTCGCGACTAAAGTCCTGACACTAAGGACATCTGCCGTGACAATTCCACGAAAGTTGGCGCCCACCGTGGGGCTCGTGCACGGTGGTGTTGAGTTCTTGAAGGGATCTCTTTTAAGGATTGAGAAGCTATGACCCGTCGGATCAACAAGAGCCGGCATGGAAGAACTAATGTCGACTATGAGTACATTAGTCAAGATTGAAGAAGTTTTCAGCGACAACATGTATAAGATTGCGATTGAGAATTTGGGGTTTCGTCTGTGCATCGCCACGCCCTAAGCCGCCGAGACATGCAAGAAATCGGTTTCGCCAGGATGAACCGCCACCTCAGGTGATCTGTCAAGATTACAGCTTCCATCAACCAAAGCAGGCGTGTCAGAGCAGTCCTCATCTGAGTCGATTGGAAAAAAGGAAAGTTATCAGGTCAACCATGACCCGGAAGAGGAGTCCGGTTCGCCTTTGTTTCCTTCTCGCTTCGCTAGCGCCTTCGTCGCGGATCATCTGCCCTGGCCAAGTTGCAGCGGGGCCTGCGCCAGCTCTGCTTCACTTTCGTGGTTTGCCTCAGTCGCTCGACATGCCTGAGCCTCCGCCACTATGGCCTGCCTGAGTTCCCGGTGTGCAGGCTGATCGAGAGGCGTGCAAGCTGTCCTCCAATGCGCAGGCTCACCGGGAAGCATGTTAGATGTACGCTGCGCAGGCTCAGTGGGAAGCGATCCCTTTGACTTCCATGGCCGCCTGCCTTCCCCTCAATTAATGGTGCCCGAGCCTCTATTTAATACAGGCGACCTTACCGTTCACCTCCCATTCCCCTCCCTCCCGTAGACCTCCACCAATGCCATGGCGCAGAATGATCATCTACCAGTAGTCTTCAAGTTTGGTGAAGTTGACTCCGAGCCGGAGGAGATAGAAAATAAGAGGAATGGGGCCTCATGGACATGGCCCAGAATGAGCTGGCCGCGGTGGTTGCTGCCCCCGCTACCATCCCAGCTCCCATCCCCGAGCCCGCGCCAGTGACCATCCCCATTGCATTGACGGGCTGGTCGCCGAGCACTATCGCAGAGCTAGAAGCCGCGGTCGTCAGCGAGTGATGACCCACAAGTATAGGGGATCTATCGTAGTCCTTTTGATAAGTAAGAGTGTCAAACCCAACGAGGAGCAGAAGGGAATGATAAGCGGTTTCCAGCAAGGTATTCTCTGCAAGTACTGAAATAAGTGGTAATAGATAGTTTTGTGATAAGATAATTTGTAACGAGCAACAAGTAACAAAAGTAAATAAGGTGCAGCAAGGTGGCCCAATCCTTTTTGTAGCAAAGGAAAAGCCTGGACAAACTCTTATAAGATGTAAAGCGCTCCCGATGACACATGGGAATATCGTCAAGCTAGTTTTCATCACGTTCATATGATTCGCGTTCGGTACTTTGATAATTTGGTATGTGGGTGGACCGGTGCTTGGGTGCTGCCCTTACTTGGACAAGCATCCCACTTATGATTAACCTCTATTGCAAGCATCCGCAACTACAACAAAAGTATTAAGGTAAACCTAACCATAGCATGAAACATATGGATCCAAATCAGCCCCTTACGAAGCAACGCATAAACTAGGGTTTAAGCTTCTGTCACTCTAGCAACCCATCATCTACTTATTACTTCCCAATGCCTTCCTCTAGGCCCAAATAATGGTGAAGTGTTGTAGTCAACGTTCACATAACACCATTGGAGGAGAGACAACATACATCTCATCAAAATATCGAACGAATACCAAATTCACATGACTACTAATAGCAAGACTTCTCCCATGTCCTCAGAACAAAAGCAACTAATCACAAAGCATAAACATGTTCATAATCAGAGGGGTATTAATATGCATATATGATCTGAACATATGATCTTCCACCAAATAAACCAACTAGCATCAACTACAAGGAGTAATTAACACTACAAGCAACCTACTAGCACCAATCCTAGACTTGGAGAGGAGAATTGGATACAAGAGATGAACTAGGGTTCTGAGATGAGATGGTGCTGATGAAGATGTTGATGGAGATTGCCCTCTCCCAATGAGAGGAGCGTTGGTGATGACGATGGCGATGATTTCCCCCTCCGGGAGGGAAGTTTCCCCAGCAGAACGGCTCCGCCGGAGCCCTAGATTGGTTCCGCCAAGGTTCTGCCTCGTGGCAGCGGAGTTTCGTTCGAGAAGATGGATTATGAATTTTTCCCATCAAAAGACTCCATATAGCAGAAGGTGGCCATCGGAGGGCCACCAGGGGGCCCACAAGGTAGGGGGCGCACCCTGGGGGGGGGGGGGTAGGGCGCGCCCCCACCCTCGTGGGCAGGGTGTAGCCCCCCTGGTGAAGTTCTTGCTCTCAGTATTTTTTATATATTTGGAAAACATCTTCCGTGAAGTTTCATGACTTTTGGAGCTGTGCAGAATAGGTCTCTAATATTTGCTCCTTTTCCAGCCTAGAATCCCAGCTGCCGGCATTCTCCCTCTTTATGTAAACCTTGTAAAATAAGAGAAAATAGGCATGAGTATTGTGACGTAATTTGTAATAACAGCCCATAATGCAATAAATATTGATATAAAAGCATGATGCAAAATGGACGTATCAACTCCCCCAAGCTTAGACCTCGCTTGTCCTGAAGCGAAAAGCCGAAATCGAAAAATATGTCCACATGTTTAAAGATAGAGGTGTTGATAAAAATAAAATACGGACATGAGGGCATCATGATCATTCTTAGAACAACAACTTATATAATTCTTGTCATATGATCTCTAATGCTAGAGTAATAATTCAATCACAATATCAAGTATGAATCGTAAACTTCATTGAAAACTAACAAACTACAATCTCAGTCATTGAAGCAATTGCAATTTATCATAACATAGGAAAGAGTCAATGTATAAGAGCTTTTCAGCAAGTCCACATACTCAACTATCATATAATCTTTCACAATTGCTGACACTCACACAATACTTATGGGTATGGAGTTTTAATCGGACACAGAGAAAGATAGGGGCTTATAGTTTTGCCTCCCAACGTTTTACCTCAAGGGTAATGTCAACAGTAATAATTCGTGAAAACTCACATCCAATTAGCCATATATACCCGGATCTTTCCAACATGTTGTGCTTGCCAAAGGATAAAGTGTAAAAAGGAAGGGTGACAATCACCATGACTCTTATGCAATGTAGGAGATAAAAGCAAAAGATAGGCCCTTCGCAGAGGGAAGCTAGCAGAGGTTGTCATGCGCTTTTATGGTTCGATGCACAAAATCTTAATGCGAAAGAACAACACTTTATATTGCCCCTTGTGATATGGACCTTTATTATGCAGTCTATCGCTTTTATTACTTCCATATCACACGATCGTATAAAGCTTATTTCCTCCACACCAATCAATCATACATATTTAGAGAGCAATTTTTATTGCTTGAACCGATGACAACTTACTTGATGGATCTTACTCAATCCATAGGTACATATGGTGGACTCTTATGGCAAGATTGGTTTAAGGGTATTTGGAAGCACATGTAGTATCTCTACTTGGTGCAATGAATTTGGCTAGCATGAGGGATAAAGGCAAGCTCATCATGTTGGAAGATCCAAGAGAATATAATTCATCTCAGATGTAAGAAAACATAACCCATTACGTTGTCTTCCTTGTCCAATGTCAACCTTTTAGCATGTCATATTTTAATGAGTGCTCACAATCATAAAAGATGTCCAAGATAGTATATTTATATGTGAAGACCTCTCTTTCTTTATTGCTTCCTATTAATTGCAACGATGACCAAAACTGTGTTTGTCAACCCTCAACAACTTTTATTCATCATACTCTTTCTATGTGAGCTCATTACTCTCCATAAGACACACATGATCTCTTTGTTTCTTTTTATTTCTTTCTCTTTTCTTTTATTCACTTAGGATCATGGCAAAATAATCAAGCCCTTGACTCAACACTAATCTTCATTATATAGCTCGCGGACTTGATTACCTAGAAGGATAATAAAGCAAAACTCACAACTAGATCACACTAAGAACTTTTATTCTACTAGATCAAGATATTACCAAAAGGATCGAACTAAGAAAAACGGTAAAGATAAAAGTGATGGTGATACGATACCGGGGCACTCCCCCAAGCTTGGCAGCTGCCAAGTGGAGTGCCCATACCCATGTGATTATGTCTCTCTTTTCGGGGATGGGTGATGTGATATTCTTGGCGATGATGCCCCTCAAGATACGGTTCTCCTCCTCAAGCTTGTTGACTTGTTGTTTGAGGTGATGAAGACATGTACCTAGGGTAGGGGCACGGACCTGCCCTAAGAGCCCTACCCAAGGACATCCATAGAAGAAGTCACCTTTCAATCGACTTCAAGATACCCATTCGACGGGTTCAAGACACTCGAGCAGGAAGCTATCACTCGACCACGAAGGCAACCACTCGACTGCCAGGAGATCTAAAGTCACTCCGCAGGCAAACGGTCGGTCATTAAGTAGCCTTTATGGTCATTATAGCACTTTATCAGAGGCGTTACCAGTAACGCCCAACCTTAATGTACCTTAAACCCTGCATTACTCAGGGCAGGAGAGGGATGGCGAACTCCATATAAGCCACCCCCTCCTCAGTATCAAGGGTTCGCACCCCTGTCATTCTCACACATATAATCCAGTCGACCGCCTCCGGGCACCGAGACGTAGGGCTTTTACTTCCTCCGAGAAGGGCCTGAACTCGGACATCTTCGTGTGCTTACAGCTCCTACATAGTTAAGATCTAGCCTCTCCATACTTACCCCCCTACATCACTGTCAGACTTAGAACCACGACAGTTGGCGCCCACCATGGGGCCGGAATCTTAGCGCTTGAATTGTAGGAGTTGCAATTTTTCCGATCCACTTGATCATGGTTTCATGCGGAGTTTTGGTGGAGGGCCGCGAGATCCGTCTCGGCGTGCTCACGTTCATCGCCGACGACTCCGCCTGGCTTCAAGAGGCTCCGCTCGACATTGACGCGCTCCCCGTCCGCTGGGCGACACACTTTCATGCATGTGTTCGCGGCGTCCTACTGCGGCAGCCGTCGACCCAGTATCGGTCGGCTCCCCTGTCATCTCCCCGCCTCGTCTCTCGCCGGCGCAAGCGCTCTGGTCGATCGAGACTTCAGAGGTGGGTGAGCCATGCGGTGGCTCGCCAGTCGGCCACCCCACAAGTCGCGGCAATCGAGCCCGATGAATCTCTCTACGGCCTGTTCGACCTGTCGACTGGCTCCGCAGAGACCGCATCCGAGTGCGACAGCAGTGATCCTGCGGCGGAGGTCCTGGCAATTGATGGGACACGCAGCCCTCCCGGTTTTACTCATACCGACGGAGGGGCAGGTGGGGGCGACCCGCCGCATCCCCACGAAGAATATCTCCGTGAGCCTCTCACGTCGCTGCAGCGAGAGGAGCTTCGCCGCCGGAACATGGATGCACTCTACACTCCTATCGTTGGAGAAACCCCCGAGGCCCGAGCCTTGGAGGACGCGCGCTTGGCTAACTTAGCCGAGCGCACTCGACTGGAGAATCTCCAGTGAGCACTCGACGAGCAAGCGCGTCGGTGGGCTCCTGAGTCCAGTCGACGTCAGCTCTTCTCGCCTACGCAGGTATATCGAACTCCCGTTCAGAATTTGGCTGCCGCGGCCCGAATAGCAGAGTCAATTCAGCCCTCCCAGTCAGAAGCTGGCAGAGGCTTGTTGCAAATCAGAGCGTTGCTCCTGGCAGCGGGAAACCAGAATTCCGCTGTCTCTCAGTCGCGGAATAGGATCCACAGTCGATCCGTTGCAGCGGATACTGTGCAGTCGGCTCACAGCCCAAGATCGCCCCCGAGGCGTGAGGGACGTGGAGACTGACCAGATCAGTACAGAAGAAACGAGTAGTATGATCACCGATTCGATCGTGATGATCGACGTCGAGTGCCAACCCCTCCCCCGAGGAGTGGGTCGTATGCGCCTCGACAGCAGGATGACAGACGCCCTCATAGTGTTGGGCGGAGGATCCCAGTCGACCCCAGGGAACCAGGCTTTGACGCGAGATCCATCCTCGTTCAAGGTTTGGTCGACAGGAATAGGGCTCACCGAGAAGGACATGACAGAGATGCTCCTACCAGCAGCATGGTACATGTTTCAGGGCCAGAATGTTTCAGTCGAGCCATCATGGCCGCAGTGATTCCTCCCAACTTCCGGTTGGCGACTGGAGTCAGCAAGTTCATCGGCGAGTCTAAGCCTGACACTTGGCTCGAAGACTACCGAGTGGCTGTCCAGATTGGCGGTGGCAATGATGAGGTGGCTATGAAGCATTTGCCTCTCCTGTTAGAGGGCTCAGCCAGAGCGTGGCTGAATTAGTTAGCACCCAGCAGCATCTACACTTGGGAGGATCTCTCTCGAGTGTTTGTGTCACGACCTTTGAAGGAACATGCAAGCGACCAGCAGGCCTTACAGAACTGCGGTCTTGCGTGCAGAAACCGAGTGAAACTCTGAGGGATTACATCCAGAGGTGGATCACTTTGCATCACATAGTTGAGAATGTACCAGATCACCAAGCAGTTTGTGCCTTTAAAGAAGGCGTCAAGAACAGAGAGTTGAACCTGAAGTTCGGTCGGACCAGAGAAATGTCTCTGAATCGGATGATGGAAATTGCCACCAAATACGCTAACGGAGAAGATGAAGATCGACTCCGGAGTGGCAAGCAGAAAGCAGTCGCCCAGGAAACCGGAGGCAATTCCAGTCGGAAGCAGAAGCGGAAGGCCGAGCCAGCCGCTCCTGGGGAGGCCCTGGCCGTAACCCAGGGAAAATTCAAGGGAAAACCCAAGGGGCCCTAGAACCCCAAGAAAGTAAAAGATCAAGACAGAAATGATGTTTTGGATCTGCCGTGTCACATTCACACCAAGAAAGACGAGGAGGGTAAACTCATTTACCCAAAGCATACCACTCGACAGTGTCGGCTCCTGATCCAGCAGTTCCAGGGCAAGCAGTCCAAAGACAAGGAAAAAGAGTCGAACAAGGTTGAGGATAAGGAAGATAGTGACGACGGGTACCCCCAAGTCAATTCCACCTTGATGATTTTTGCTGATGTCGAAAGCAAAAGTCGACTGAAAGTCATTAACCGTGAAGTGAATATGGTTGCCCCGGCAACACCCAGCTACCTGAAGTGGTCTCAGACTGCCATCACGTTTGACCAGTCCGATCACCCTGCGCACATTGCCACCCCTGGGAGGCAAGCTCTGGTGGTCGATCCAGTTGTCGAAGGCACTCGACTGACCAAAGTCCTGATGGATGGTGGCAGCGGCCTGAACATACTGTATGCAGAAACGTTGAAAGGGATGGGCATTCCGATGTCCAGGCTCAGTGCCAGTAACATGAGTTTCCATGGAGTCATTCCTGGAAAGAAAGCTGAGTCACTCGGCCAGATTGCTCTCGATGTGGTTTTCGGTGATTCAAATAATTACCGCAAGGAAAAGTTGACATTTGAGGTTGTGGACTTCCAAAGTGCTTATCATGCTATTCTGGGCCGGCCAGCTTATGCACGCTTCATGGCTCGACCGTGCTATGTGTATCTCAAGTTGAAGATGCCCGGCCCCAGAGGTGTGATCACTGTTACAGGCAATCGGAAGAAAGCAGAGGAGTGTTTTCAGAAAGGATCAAAGATCGCTGATGCTCAGATGTCAGTAGTCGAGCTGCAAGAGTACCAGAAGACTGCTGATCCGAGTGAATTGCTGCGAGCCAAGAAGCCAGCTTCAGAATCAGCTTTTCAGTTGTCCGGTGAAACTAAGCTAGTTCACATTCACCCGACTGACCCCAATGCTCCTCCGACTCACATCTCAACGACGCTCGACTCCAAATAGGAAGAAGCGCTCATCCAGTTCCTCCGTGAGAGCTGGGACATCTTCGCATGGAAGCCTTCTGACATGCCTGGAGTTCCCAGGGGGCTGGCTGAGCACCGTCTACGAGTCGACCCGAAGTTCAAGCCTGTGAAAGAACATCTTCGACGGTCCGCCATCTAGAAGAGGAAAGCTATTGGCGAGGAGGTGGCTCGGCTCTTAGCAGCGGAGTTCATCTGAGAGATTTACCACTCCGAGTGGCTCGCCAATGTTGTCATGGTCCCCAAGAAGGATAAGTCACTTCGCATGTGCATTGACTTTAAACATA
Organism: Triticum monococcum; assembly: GCA_034509565.1. Lineage (NCBI taxonomy): Eukaryota > Viridiplantae > Streptophyta > Magnoliopsida > Poales > Poaceae > Triticum > Triticum monococcum. The sequence goes on from CM067845.1 coordinate 370,483,661, forward strand.
TCAATCGGGCCTGCCCGAAAGATCATTTCCCTCTCCCCCGCATCGACCAGATAGTCGACTCGACCGCGGGGTGTGAGCATTTGTCTTTTCTAGATGCTTATTCGGGGTACCATCAGATCCGTCTGTATGGACCCGACGAGATCAAAATGGCTTTCATCACTCCATTCGGGTGCTTCTGTTATGTCACCATGCCCTTCGGCCTCAAGAATGCTGGAGCCACGTTCATGAGGATGATTCAGAAGTGTTTGCTCACTCAGATCAGTCGGAACGTAGAAGCGTACATGGATGATATTGTGGTTAAGTCATGGAAAGGTTCTGACCTGCTGACTGACCTTGCCGAAACCTTTGCTAACCTCAGGAGATATGATATCAAGCTCAATCCATCAAAGTGCACATTCGGAGTTCCAGGTGGAAAGTTACTCGGTTTTCTCGTTTCCGAATGAGGAATCGACGCCAATCCCGAGAAAGTTGGCACCATACTCCGGATGAAGCGCCCTGTGCGTGTGCATGATGTCCAGAAGCTTACAGGTTGCTTGGCCGCTCTAAGTCGATTCATTTCTTGTCTTGGTGAAAAGGCGTTGCCTCTTTACCGACTGATGAAGAAGTCTGACAAGTTCGAGTGGACTCCAGAAGCTGATGCAGCGTTTGCAGAGCTCAAAGCTCTGCTCTCCACCCAGCCGGTTCTTGCTGCCCCAATCAGTAAAGAGCCTCTGCTGCTTTACATTGCAGCCACGGGACAAGTTGTCAGCACAGTACTTACGGTTGAGCGGGAAGAAGAAGGAAAGGCCTTCAGAGTTCAGCGCCCAGTATATTATGTGTCTGAAGTTTTGACTCCTTCGAAGCAAAGATATCCCCATTACCAGAAGCTTGTATATGGGATTTACATGACCACGAAGAAGGTTGCACACTACTTCTCTGACCATTCCATTACAGTCGTCAGCGACGCTCCACTGTCAGAGATTTTGAACAACAGAGATGCAACTGGTCGAGTGGCGAAGTGGGCGATTGAACTCCTTCCCCTAGATATCAAGTTTGAAGCAAAGAAGGCTATCAAGTCCCGGGCAATTGCAGATTTCGTCGCCGAGCGGATTGAACAGCAGCTTCCGACTCAAGTTCACTCGGAGCACCGGACCATGTTCTTCGATGGATCTAAGATGCTGAATGGTTCCGGTGCTGGGGTAGTATTGGTCTCCCCCTGAGGAGATAAGCTCAGATATGTTCTCCAGATTCACTTCGATTCCTCCAATAATGAAGCACTCATGTATGGGTTGCGCATGGCCATTTCACTCGGCGTCCGGCGCCTCATGGTCTATGGCGACTCAGATTTGGTGGTTAATCAGGTGATGAAGGAGTGGGACGTCAGAAGCCCAGCTATGACTGGCTACTGCAACGCAGTAAGAAAGCTAGAAAAGAAATTCGAGGGGTTAGAGCTTCATCACATCCCCGACTAAAAAATCAAGCAGCTGATGATTTGGCAAAGATAGGCTCCAAGAGAGAAGCCATTCCCAGCAATGTGTTTTTGGAGCACATCCGCTCGCCGTCAGTCCAGGAGGATCCTTTTACAGAAGAAGCCCCGCAACTGAAAAGTGCCACAGATCCGACTGAAGTCGAAATTCCTGCTGTGGTCTACCTAGTCATGGAGGTCTTGGCAATCACTCCTGACTGGACGATACCATACATCGCGTATATCTTGAGGAAAGAACTTCCAGAGGACGAAGAAGAGGCTCGATAGATCGTCCGTCGATCTAAAGCTTTCACAGTCATAAAAGGATAGTTGTATAGAGAAAGCGCAACTAGAATCGGTCAGAAGTGCATAACGCCAGAAGAAGGTCAAATAATCCTTGATGATATCCACTCGGGGACCTGTGGTCACCATGCGTCCTCTCGGACCACTGTGGCCAAAGCATACCGAGCGGGTTTTTACTGGCCCAGGGCAAACGAAATGGCGAAAGAGATAGTCGACAAGTGTGAAGGCTGCCAGTTCTACTCCAACATGTCGCACAAGCCAGCATCAGCTTTGAGGACCATTCCACTCGTCTGGCCCTTCGCTGTTTGGGGACTGGACATGGTTGGTCCACTGAGAATAGGCAGGAGCGGGTTCACACATGTGCTTGTGGTAGTCGACAAGTTCACCAAATGGATTGAAGCCAAGCCTATCAGAAATCTTGATGCTAGCACTGCTATCAGTTTCATCAGAGAGTTGATATTCAGATATGGAGTCCTGCATAGCATCATCACTGGCAATGGGTCAAACTTCGATTCAGACAAGTTCAGAGCTTTTTGCGCCTCTCAAGGCACACGATTCAACTACGCGTCGGTCGCGCATCCCCAGTCGAATGGACAAGCTGAAAGAGCAAATGGTCTGATTCTCAAAGGACTGAAGCCTCGACTGATGCGTGATCTCAAGCACGCAGCATGCGCTTGGGTCGACGAGCTTCCGTCAGTTTTGTGGGGATTGAGGACCACCCCGAACCGGTCGACTGGAAGAATGCCATTCTTTCTGGTTTATGGAGCCGAAGCCGTCCTGCCGAGTGATCTACTTCACAATGCCCCCAGAGTCGATCTTTATAACGAAGATGAAGCAGAGCAAGCCCGGCAAGACGCAGTCGACCTCCTAGAGAAGGAGAGGGAAATGGCTATGATCAGATCGACCATCTATCAGCAAGACTTGCGTCGATTCCATGCCAGAAATGTGAAGAGCCGAGCCTTCCAAGAAGGAGATTTGGTCCTCCGAGTGGATCAACAGAAACCACAGAAACTTGCTCCTACTTGGGAAGGCCCCTTCATCGTCACCAGAGTCCTCCACAATGGAGCGTATCATCTCTACAATGTTGATCGCCGGATCGACGAGCCACGAGCTTGGAATGCGGAACTACTCCGCCCATTTTACACCTGAATTCTCACTCGGATGAGATGTAATAAGAAAAACTTCTGTAGTTTATTTTTATCAAAGACAAGAGTGTCCCAGTTCTTCCTGTAATTGCTGTCACTTTTGTTTGCGAGTGAAATCCCCCAGTGGGTAGCTTAGCTGCGAATCCGTTTCGCCTAAGTTTGCAAAAAATCCTACCGAGTGGTGAGCCAGACTCCCACTCGGGGGCTTAGCTGCAGCCCAGTGCTCGCCTAAGTGTTTGAAAATCCTACCGAGTGGTGAACCAGACTCCCACTCGGGGGCTTAGCTGCAGCCCAGTGCTTGCCTAAGTGTTTGAAAATCCTACCGAGTGGTGAGCCAGACTCCCACTCGGGGGCTTAGCTGTAGCCAAGTGCTCGCCTAAGTGTTTGAAAATCCTACCTAGTGGTGAGCCAGACTCCCATTCGGGGGCTTAGCTGCAGCCAAGTGCTCGCCTAAGTGTTTGAAAATCCTACCGAGTGGTGAACCAGACTCCCACTCGGGGGCTTAGCTGCAGCCAAGTGCTCGCCTAAGTGTTTGAAAATCCTATCGAGTGGTGAACCAGACTCCCACTCGGGGGCTTAGCTGCAGCCCAGTGCTCGCCTAAGTGTTTGAAAATCCTACCGAGTGGTGAGCCAGACTCCCACTCGGGGGCTTAGCTGCAGCCGAGTGCTCGCGTAAGTATATAAAAAATCCTACCGAGTGGAGAGCAAACCTCCCACTCGGGGGCTTAGCTGCAGTCCAAGTACTCGCCTAAGTATATAAAAATCCTACCGAGTGGAGAGCAAACCTCCCACTCGGGGGCTTAGCTGCAGTCGAAGTACTCGCCTAAGTATATAAAAATCCTACCGAGTGGAGAGCAAACCTCCCACTCGGGGGCTTAGCTGCAGTCCAAGTACTCGCCTAAGTATATAAAAATCCTACCGAGTGGAGAGCAAACCTCCCACTCGGAGGCTTAGCTGCAGCTCAGTGCTCGCCTAAGTGTTCAAAAATCCTACCGAGTGGAGAGCAAACCTCCCACTCGGGGGCTTAGCTGCAGTCCAAGTACTCGCCTAAGTATATAAAAATCCTACCGAGTGGAGAGCAAACCTCCCACTCGGGGGCTTAGCTGCAGCTCAGTGCTCGCCCAAGTGTTCAAAAATCCTACCGAGTGGAGAGCAAACCTCCCATTCGGAGGCTTAGCTGCATCCCAATGCTCGCCTAAGTGTTCAAAAAGCACACCGAGTGGAAAGCAAACCTCCCACTCGGGGGCTTAGGTGCAGCCCAGCACTCGCCTAAGTTCGGAACACGTCCCAATCCACAAGGACGGCAAGATGCGAATCGACTGTTACCTTTTCCTTCGGAGCTGCACCGCAAATACGAAGTTATTTCGAGTGAAGACCAAGTTCCACTCAACAGATAATTCCTGAAGATATTCAACGATAAATCAAGTTCGGATAAACCCAAAGGTCCAAGACCTCAGATCAAAGTACTCGAGCCCTTGGCTCGACAGAGTTTAATGGTTACAGAATCCACTCAGCATTCTGAGGCAAATTTAAAGTGAAGCATAAAAGTGTTTTACTCCTCCGGCGGAGGACTGGAAGGGGCAACGAACTCGTCCAAGTCGATCCCATCTGCAATACGGGTGGCAGCAGCAATGAAAGTTTCCATGAAGTCTTGAAAGTTAAGCTTCCTGGTGTTGGCAACTTGGATGGCGGCCAGCTTCTCCTCTCGCACCTCCTTGCAGTGGACGCGGACGAGGGACAAAGCGACATCGGCACCACACCTTGCGGAGGATTTCTTCCAGTCCGTCACTCGACCAGGAACGTTGTTCAGACGAGTCATCAGAGACTCGAGATCATTTGAAAGCGTCACCCTGGGCCAGAGAGACATGTCGATCCACGACACCGCAACTTTTAGCCGAGCCAGATAGTCAACCACGCTAGCAATACGAGACTCCAGACGGAGCACGTTCATTGCAGCCTCGTCCTTCACAAGAGAGTAAGCAGGATCCAAGCCTGGCTCCACTCGACTAGTCTCCTCGTCAAAGTTTTGACAGAATTCTGCAAACACGATTCAAGAGTAAGACGGTGGCCTTACGCAGGCTTGGTAACTGCAAGACAACCATATCGAAGTAATTACCTTCGAGCATGACGAACAACTTCTTGGCGAGTCCACTAAGATAAACCTCTAGATCGTTTACCTTCCCCGCCAGCTCACCCGCCTGGTCGTGCAGAACCATCTTGTCCTTCTTCAGTCGGCTGACCTCTTGATTGGCTGTCTCGAGAGCAATCTTCAGTCTGGAATTCTCCTATTCAAGAGTTCCGATGGAAGCCAGTTTTTCTTCAGCAAGCTTCGTTTTGCTCAAAGCCTCCTTCTGCGCTTCGGCAAGATCTTGATCCTTCTTCTTCAGAGCTTCTTCCAGTTTATCTGCAGCACGTCGAGTGAAATCAACATCAAGAATGGACAAGAAAGAAAAGTCACTCGTCAAGAATGGGGAACCTCACCAGCCATACATTTTGCTTCTTCTTGCGCCTTCTTCAAGTTCTCTTGAGCAAGCTTCAAATCAAGGTTGAGCTGTGTCTGCTTATTCTCCAACTCAGTATAGCGAGCTACAAGTTCGCAGGATTTCTACAAAACAAAAATCAGTCGACAGATGTCCAGGATAAGTTGCTTCCGAGTAACTAAGAGACAATGATGGCGTTTCTAAGACTACAGCCGAACCAAAAAAACATTCGTCAGTAGTCTCGGGGACTACACCCAGTGGGTGCGCTCAGCGTGTCCCCACTGGTTTTTGAAAAAAAATCGACTGCCAGCAGTCGACCGGATACAGTTCCATTCGGCACGGCCTGACCAGACCGAGTGAAGAAATACAACTATAGCAACACAATGTAAAGACTACAGTCGACTGCCAGCAGTCCACCGTAGTCCCGGGGACTACACCCAGTGGGTGCACTCAGCGTGCCCCCACTCGTACAAGAATTGGCAGACACACCCAGTGGGTGTACAGATGTAAAGATCTTCGGAAAAGAGATTCTTCTAACAGCATATCGTAATAGACCAAGTGTTGAGTCGACTGACCTAGATGTTGCTCTGAAGAGCCGAACTCGCGTCATAGGCTGCTTGGCTGGCCTCCCGAGCCACTTTCACTTGTTCCATCATGATCCCCGCCTGACGTATAGCCTCTTTCGCGGCACTCGCTTGGTCCTCAGGGGCGGGGTACGTGGAAAAAAGCGAAGGAGGATTTGCGGTCGACGCCTAAGGCCGCACGCTCGTCAGAGGATCGGCGAAAGTCACAGAAGCCCGAGTGGTGTCACCACCATCCCGAGCTACGGCCTCAGACGCCGGAGCAGATTGGGGGGTCTTGCCAGCCAACGCCCGCCTGTTCCTTCTCACTCTCAGCGGCACGTCGTCGTCGTCATCCGGGAGGTTAATAACATGAGGAGGAGCTACAAGAAAAAATTCAATCGACCAGAGTTGCAATAAATATCCAGTCGACTCAAGGCAGAACATCGGTAATCGTACCAGGGTTGGAGGTAACAGCATCCTCCATCTCTTAATCGTCGTCCTTGGCGGAGAGCTCAGAAGTAGCAGCGCTGCAAATCTCGAAAATCAGTCAGTTGACTCAATGAATCGACCAAGGATCTGTCCACGGTCGACAAAGGAGAACAAGTTCTATTATTACCTAGAAATGGTGGGGACGGTCATCTTCATCTTGGGCAGAGCCTTAGGCGGATTAGATGGCGTCGCGCGTGGGTGCTTGGGAGCCTTTTCGGCCGGCGGAGGAGAAGAGGTCCGAGGGCGTTTCGACGACTGCCCAACAAGAGTAGTCGACTTACCACGTTCCCGCGCCGGGTCGTTTGTAAGCTTGGATCGCCTCTCCGAGCGCGGGGGGGGGGGGGGGGGTCAACTTCTTCCTCCTCCTCTTCGCTGGAGTCGACGTCGTCGTCTCCCTCTCCTTCGCCATCGGATTCCCACTCGGCTTGTTCATCTCCACTCTCACCGCCGCTCGCCTCCCCTTCCTCAGTCGGCTCCTGCGCCCCATTGGGTGTCGAGTACATCTCAGTAGTTGCCTGGAAAACAACAGACAAGATCAAAGTCAATCGACCAATTCAAAGAAGACCAATGAAGAAAACAAGATCTCAGTCGGGAACATAAGGTCAGACCTGGTCCACTTCGTATGTATTGTCAAGTGGAGGAACCCTCCTGGCTCCTCGGGGGTTGTCTTTGTTCCCTGTGATGCTCGACAGCCATCCTTCTAGCATCTCATCAGTGACCTCCTCTGGGTGGATCCGAGTGGTGTCTTCAAGACCCGAGTACAGCCACATCGGGTGGTCGTGAGCCTGGAGCGGTTGGAAGACCTCCAGCAAGTCCATGCCAGTCACACCGTCACGGACAAGCTGAACCATTCGACCAACCAACACTTTGACTTGGGCTTTTTCTTCCGGCGTCACTTTCAGAGAAGCAGGTTTTTGAGCTCGTTCCAGAGAGAAAGTGGGAAGCCCAGTCGACTGTCCTGGAGTTGCCTGGTCTTTGCAGTAAAACCAAGTCGCCTGCCAACCGCGGACCGACTCAGGGAAAGTGATGGATGGAAAAGAGCTTTTTCCCCTCGTCTGGATCGCCAGACCCCCACACAACTGGATCACCTGCGTCCTTTCGTCACTCGACTTGGCCTTCTTGACCGATTGGGAACGACAAGTGAAGATGTGCTTAAAGAGTCCCCAATGGGGGCGGCAACCCAAGAAACCCTCACACAAGGAAATGAAAGCAGCTAGATACACGATAGAGTTGGGAGTGAAGTGATGGAGCTGCGCTCCAAAGAAGTTCAGAAAGCTCCGGAAAAAAGGATGAGGAGGCAGAGAAAACCCGCGATCAATATGGGTGGCGAGGAGCACACACTGACCATCAAGAGGTTGGGGCTCGACTTCTCTCCCGGGAGACGCACAGCTCCATAAGGGATGACTCCCCCCTCAACCATATTGTCGAGATCTTCCTGCCGAATCACCATCGGCATCCAGTCGCCCTGAATCCAGCCTCTGGGCAGAGAAGTCCTCGAGGAAGATCCGCCCCGAGCGGACTTCTTCCCTTTCCCCTGCGCTGCCGCCTTCTTCGCACGCTCCAAAGCAGACGTCTTATCCTTCACCATCGTCCTCGGCAAAGCTCGAACGGGCCTGTGGCGCTAGGGTGAGAGCGGAGGTGGCGGAGAACTTTGCGAAGGGAGAAGGGAAGGAGAGAGCACACTGTTTGGAAACCCCGAGCCGGTGGCTTATAAGAGGCCGCTTCCGAGTGGCTGACCGGTAGGCCCAGGCTATCCCGTCAAATCCCGCAGCAGACGCACGCGTGGTACATGGCGAAAAAGGTGGCGCGGGAATCGAGGAGCTTCTGCCTTATCACGACCGATTACTGCGGCCTCTCCCGTCCCGCGCGTTTCCCGAAATTCAAACCCCGCGAAATCCGCGGGTTGCAGAACAATTTGTCAGACAGAAGATCCCTTTCACATCGTCATTCGGAACTCCACAAGCAAGGAAACTCACTCAATGAAAGACTTGGAATGGATCAAGGCGACTAAAAGAGGTTGATGACGTCATCCGTGGTGATTAACCCAAAACAAGGCACTCACGTAGCACAAAGAACTAGTCGGAAAGGTCCCTAACTCTTTACCCACTCTAACCTCGATCCATTCGGGGGCTAATGATGAAGACATGTACTTAGGGTAGGGGCACGGACCTGCCCTAAGAGCCCTACCCAAGGACATCCATAGAAGAAGTCACCTTTCAATCGACTTCAAGATACCCATTCGACGGGTTCAAGACACTCGACCAGGAAGCTATCACTCGACCACGAAGCCAACCACTCGACTGCCAGGAGATCTAAAGTCACTCCGCAGGCAAACGGTCGGTCATTAAGTAGCCTTTATGGTCATTATAGCACTTTATTAGAGGCGTTACCAGTAACGCCCAACCTTAATGTACCTTAAACCCTGCATTACTCAGGGCAGGAGAGGGCTGGCAAACTCCATATAAGCCACCCCCCTCCTCAGTATCAAGGGTTCGCACCCCTGTCATTCTCGCACATATAATCCAGTCGACTGCCTCCGGGCACCGAGACGTAGAGCTTTTACTTCCTCCGAGAAGGGCCTGAACTCGGACATCTTCGTGTGCTTACAGCTCCTGCATAGTTAAGATCTAGCCTCTCCATACTTACCCCCCTACATCACTGTCAGACTTAGAACCACGACATGAGGTCCATTATTTCCTTTCGGAGTTTTCCTGTAACAGCCAAAGCTCCCTGCACCCAAGGGTGCTGCATAGCCGCGGGAGAACCAGTGACACTCTTTTTCATATTCTCATAAGAAAGAAATCTAACATTGGAAGGGATAATCGAGTTTGGAATAGCCGAGCTCTGCAGTTCTCCCATTGTGAATCCAGCTTGGAGGCTGAAAGTGACTTCTTGATCCTCTTCCATGGCATCTATCCTCTTCAAATCAGCCTCCATCTCTTCCTCCGTTGCTGGCCAAAAGGGGTCAACATGATTGTTTGTCGTTGATCTCGATGCCGGATAAGACACCTGGCTCTCCCCGACTGACTCTTGCGAAGACATCCTGCTCTAATCTGCAGCAACAAAAGCTCGAAACACAAACAGGAGATAATTGCATGATACGAGAGTCAAAACCTCCAGGAGATTATATAATGAATTTTTACCGACCAAAATACGTGTCGTGTATGAAAACGGAGTCCGGAGAGCACATGAGGTGCCCACGAGGTAGGGAGCGCGCCCAGTAGGGTAGGGCGCGCCCTCCACCCTTGTGGAGCCCTTGCGTCCTTCCCAGACTGCTGCTTATTTTTCTATTTTTCTAAATATTCCAAAATGGAGAAATATTGCCTTAAAAAGTTTTGGAGTCGGTTTACTTACCGTACCACATACCTATTCCTTTTCGGAGTCTGAAACGTTCCGGAAAGTGTCCCTTATGTATTTCTCCGGGGTTACGGTTTCAATAACATTGGTTTCGACATTTATGGGATTACCTGAGATATAGTGTTTGATTCTTTGACCGTTCACCACCTTCGGATTTGTGCCTTCAAAGTTGTTGATTTTTATGGCACCGGAACGGTAGACCTCCTCGATAACATAAGGACCTTCCCATTTAGAGAGAAGTTTTCCTGCAAAAAATCTTAAACGAGAGTTGTATAGCAATACATAATCACCTACATTAAACTCACGCTTTCGTATCCTTTTGTCATGCCATCTTTTAACTTTTTCTTTAAACAACTTGGCATTTTCGTAGGCTTGGGTTCTCCATTCATCAAGTGAGCTAATATCAAATAACCTCTTCTCACCAGCAAGTTTAAAATCATAATTAAGTTCTTTAATAGCCCAATAAGCCTTGTGTTCTAGTTCGAGAGGTAAGTGACATGCTTTTCCATAGACCATTTTATACGGAGAAATACCCATAGGATTTTTATATGCAGTTCTATAGGCCCATAATGCATCATCAAGTTTCTTGGACCAATTCTTTCTAGACCTATTAACAGTCTTTTGCAAAATTAATTTGAGTTCTCTATTACTCAATTCTACTTGACGACTAGACTGAGGGTGATAAGGAGATGCAATTCTATGATTAATATCATATTTAGCAAGCATTTTACGGGAAGCACCATGAATAAAATGTGAACCACCATCAATCATTAAATATCTAGGGAATCCAAATCTTGGAAAACTAACTTCTTTAAGCATTTTAATAGAAGTGTTATGATCAGCACTACTAGTTGGAATAGCTTCTACCCACTTAGTAACGTAATCAATAGCAACTAAAATATTTGTATAACCATTAGAGGAAGGAAAAGGTCCCATATAGTCAAAGCCCCAAACATCAAATGGTTCAATAACAAGTGAACAATTCATAGGCATTTCTTGACGTCTACTAATATTACCAATTCTTTGACATTCATCACAAGATAAGACAAACTTACGGGCATCCTTGAAGAGAGTAGGCCAATAAAAACCAGATTGCAGTACCTTATGTGCAGTTCTGTCTCCAGCATGGTGTCCTCCATAAGCTTCGGAGTGACACTTGCGTAGGATCTGTTCCTATTCATGCTCAGGTACACAACATCTAATAACACCATCTACTCCTTTATAAAGATGTGGGTCATCCCAAAAGTAATGCCTCAAATCATAGAAGAACTTTTTCTTTTGCTGGTATGCGAAACTAGGTGGTATAAACTTAGCAACAATGTAATTAGCATAATCAGCATACCATGGAGCAGTATGAGAAGCATTTATGACATTTAATTGCTCACCAGGAAAGCTATCATCAATAGGTAGTGGGTCATCAAGCACATTTTCTAACCTAGACAAGTTGTCTGCAACGGGGTTCTCAGCTCCTTTTATATCAACAATGTGCAAATCAAATTCTTGTAGCAAGAGAACCCATCTAATAATTCTAGGTTTAGCATCTTTCTTTTCCATAAGATATTTAATAGCTGCATGATCAGTGTGAATAGTTACTTTAGAATCAACAATATAAGGTCTAAACTTATCAAAAGCAAATACAACTACTAATAATTCTTTTTCAGTAGTAGCATAATTTCTTTGAGCATTGTCTAGAGTTCTACTAGCATATTGAATAACATTTAGTTTCTTATCAACTCTTTGTCCTAGAACAACTCCTATAGCATAATCACTAGCATCACACATTATTTCAAAGGGTAAATTCCAATCAGGTGGCTGAACAATAGGTGCAGACATCAATGCTTTCTTAAGTATTTCAACTGCTTCTACACAATCATCTTCAAAGACAAATGGTATATCTTTTTGTAATAAATTAGTCAGAGGCCGAGATTTTTTTGAGAAGTCCTTAATGAACCTCCTATAAAAACCGGCATGGCCAAGGAAACTTCTTATACCCTCGATGTCCTTGGGACATAGCATCTTTTCAGTAGCATCAACCTTGGCTTTATCAACTTCAATACCTCTTTCAGAAACTTTATGCCCCAAGACAATACCTTCATTAACCATAAAGTGGCACTTTTCCCAATTCAAGACAAGATTAGTTTCTTCACATCTCTGCAAAACTCGATCAAGGTTGCTCAAGCAATCATCAAAAGAAGATCCATAGACGGAAAAGTCATCCATGAAAACCTCACAAATATTTTCACAAAAGTCAGAGAATATAGCCATCATGCATCTTTGAAAGGTAGCAGGTGCATTACTTAAACCAAAGGCATACGTCTATAAGCAAAAGTACCAAAAGGGCATGTAAAAGTAGTCTTTGATTGATCTTTGGCTGACACAGGTATTTGAGAGAAACCAGAATAACCATCTAGAAAGCAAAAATGTGTATGTTTGGACAATCTTTCTAGCATTTGATCGATAAAAGGTAAGGGGTAATGATCCTATTTAGTAGCCTTATTTAATTTGCAGAAATCAATTACCATCCTATAACCTGTAATAATTCTTTGAGGAATCAATTCATCTTTATCATTAGGAACAATAGTAATACCTCCCTTCTTCGGGACACAATGGACATGGCTTACCCATTGACTATCAGCAACGGGATAAATTATACCTGCCTCAAGGAGCTTTAGTATCTCCTTTCTTACCACTTCTTTCATTTTAGGATTCAGCCGGCGTTGATGATCACGAACCAGTTTAGCATCTTCTGCCAAATTAATTTTATGTTGACATAGAGTGGGACTAATGCCCTTAAGATCATCAAGAGTATACCCAATAGCAGCGCGATGCTTCTTCAGAGTTTTCAATAATCTCTCTTCCTAATGCTCTGAAAGGTTAGCACTAATAATAACATGATCTATCTTTTTCTCATCAAGATAAGCATATTTAAGAGTATTAGGTAATGGTTTAAGCTCAAACACGGGATCACCTTTGGGTGGAGGAGGATCCCCTAGGATTTCAACAGGTAAATTGTTTTTCAGAATAGGTTCCTATTTAAAGAATACTTCATCTAATTCCCTTCTTTCATGGTCTAGCAAGTATTGTTCTAAAGGATCACTAGGAGGTACGGCAATAGAAGCAAGAACAATAATTTCATCCTTACTAGGTAATTCTTCTTCACGGTGTTGTCTACTAAATTTGGAAAAATTAAATTCATGAGCCATATCATCTAAACCGATAGTAACAACATCTCTTTTGCAATCTATGGTAGCATTAACAGTATTTAAGAAGGGTCTACCAAATATAATGGGACAAAAGCTATCTTGTGGGGAACCAAGAACAAGAAAATCAGCAGGATATTTAGTTTTCCCACACAAGACTTCAACATCTCTAACAATTCCCATCGGTGAAATAGTATCTCTATTGGCAAGTTTAATTGTAACATCAATTTCTTCCATCTCAGCAGGTGCAATATCATGCATAACTTCTTGGTATAAATAATAAGGTATTGCACTAGCACTAGCACCCATATCACATAAGCCATGATAACAATGATCTCCTATTTTAAAAGAAATAACAGGCATGCCTACCACAGGTCTAGGTTTATCTTTATCACAAGGTTTAGCAATTCTAGCAGTTTCATCACAAAAATAAATAACATGCCCATCTATATTATCAGACAAGAGATCTTTAACAATAGCAATATTAGGTTCAACTTTAACTTGCTCAGGAGGTGTATATGTTTTAATATTTCTTTTACAAACTACAGTTGAAGCTTTAGCATGATCGTTTATCCTAACAGGGAAAGGTGGTTTCTCAACATAAGAAGTAGAGACAATAGGATCATTATAAGTGATAGTCTTTTCTTCAACTTTAATAGGTGCAGCTACTTTTACTTCTATGAGAGGATGATATTTAAACCACTTCTCCTTGGGGAGATCAACATAGGCAGCAAAAGATTCACAGAAAGAAGCTACTATCTTAGAGTCAAGTCCATATTTAGTGCTAAATTTACGAAAAATATCGGTATCCATAAAAGATTTAACACAATCAAACTAGGTGTCATACCTGACTCCTTACCATTGTCGAGGTCCCAATCTTCAGGGTTGCGTTTAATTCTTTCCAATAAATCCCATTTGAATTCAATAGTCTTCATCATAAAGAGCCAGCACAAGAAGTATCAAGCATGGTGCGATTGTTACCAGAAAGCCGAGCATAAAAATTCTGAATAATCATTTCTCTAGAGAGCTCATGATTGGGGAATGAATATAACATTGACTTAAGCCTCCCCAAGCTTGAGCGATGCTTTCTCCTTCGCGAGGCCAAAAATTATATATATAATTGCGATCACGATGAACAAGATGCATAGGATAAAACTTAGATGAAATTCCAATTTCAATCGTTTGTAATTCCAAGACCTCATGTCATCACATAGCCTATACCATGTCGATGCATCTCCCCTCAAAGATAAATGAAAGACCTTCTTCTTAACAACATCTCCAGGTACACCTGCAAGCTTAAATAATCCACAAACTTCATCCACATATATCAGATGTTCATCAGGATGTTTTGTTCCATCTCCTAAAAAGGATTAGCTAACAGTTTTTCTATCATACCCGAAGGAACTTCAAAGCAAGCATTTTCATTTTCATTTTCATTTTCAGTAGGTTCAGTAGGTTGAGGAGAAACTCTTTGCTCTACTGTTTGGGGGTGAAGATACCCCAAACAAGCCCCTCAGAGGATTACTTTCCATGGTAACAAGTGACAGGAAATTTCAGCACACTATATAAATTTTTCCTTACCAAATTCCACCTACCAAAGGCGCTTCACTCCCCGGCAACGGTGCCAGAAAAGAGTCTTGATGACCCACAAGTATAGGGGATCTATTGTAGTCCTTTTGATAAGTAAGAGTATCGAACCCAACAAGGAGCAGAAGGGAATGATAAGCGGTTTCCAGCAAGGTATTCTCTGCAAGTACTAAAATAAGTGGTAACAAATAGTTTTGTGATAAGATAATTTGTAACAAGCAACAAATAACAAAAGTAAATAAGGTGCAACAAGGTGGCTCAATCCTTTTTGTAGCAAAGGACAAGCCTGGACAAACTCTTATAAGATGTAAAGCGCTCCCGATGACACATGGGAATATCGTCAAGCTAGTTTTCATCACGTTCATATGATTCGCGTTCGGTACTTTGATAATTTGGTATGTGTGTGGACCGGTGCTTGGGTGCTGCCCTTACTTGGACAAGCATCCCACTTATGATTAACCTCTATTGCAAGCACCCGCAACTACAACAAAAGTATTAAGGTAAACCTAACCATAGCATGAAACATATGGATCCAAATCAGCCCCTTACAAAGCAACGCATAAACTAGGGTTTAAGCTTCTGTTACTCCAGCAACCCATCATCTACTTATTACTTCCCAATGCCTTCCTCTAGGCCCAAATAATGGTGAAGTGTCATGTAGTCGACGTTCACATAACACCACTAGAGGAGAGACAACATACATCTCATCAAAATATCGAACGAATACCAAATTCACATGACTACTAATAGCAAGACTTCTCCCATGTCCTCAGGAACAAAAGTAACTATTCACAAAGCATAAACATGTTCATAATCAGAGGGGTATTAATATGCATATAGGATATGAACATATGATCTTCCACCAAATAAACCAACTAGTATCAATTACAAGGAGTAATTAACACTACTAGCAACCTACTAGCACCAATCCTGGATTTGGAGACAAGAATTGGATACAAGAGATGAACTAGGGTTTTGAGATGAGATGGTGCTGATGAAGATGTTGATGGAGACTGCCCTCTCCCGATGAGAGGAGCGTTGGTGATGACAATGGCGATAATTTCCCCCTCCGGGAGGGAAGTTTCCCCGGCAGAACTGCTCCACCAGAGCCCTAGATTGGTTCCGCCAAGGTTCCGCCTCATGGCGGCGGAGTTTCGTCCGAGAAGATGGCTTATGATTTTTTCCTTCGAAAGACTCCATATAGCAGAAGATGGCCATCGGAGGGCCACCAGGGGGCCCACGAGGTAGGGGGCGCGCCCTGGGGGGTAGGGCGCGCCCCCACCCTCGTGGGCAGGGTGTAGCCCCCCTGGTGAAGTTCTTGCTCTCAGTATTTTATATATATTTGGAAAACATCTTCCGTGAAGTTTTAGGACTTTTGGAGCTGTGCAGAATAGGTCTCTAATATTTGCTCCTTTTCCAGCCCAGAATCCCAGCTGCCGGCATTCTCCCTCTTTATGTAAACCTTGAAAATAAGAGAGAATAGGCATAAGTATTGTGACATAATGTGTAATAACAGCCCATAATGCAATAAATATTGATATAAAAGCATGATGCCAAATGGACGTATCAGCGAGGTCTCCACAGACCTGCGCGAGCTCGTGTACATGCCAGCGCCAGCGCCCGTGCCCGTGCGCGCCCCTCCACCCACCGTGGTGCTGGCCCCCGTGCATTTGGTTGCACCCGTCGCGCCCGTGCCCCTGCCCGTGCGCGCCCCTCCACCCGGCCCGCGCCGGTCCTCATGTGTTTGGCTGCACCCGCCGCACCCGTGCCCGTGCGCGCACCCCCCTCAGCGGCATGGGACACTGCGGTCGACCGCTACCTCTCAGTGGTCCCAGCTGTCGTCCTCCCACACCCCTCCCATCGATTGCACGACGACATGATGTTTGATTTACAAACTTATCAAAAAAAATTCTTTTGAAAAAACGTCAATGGTATTTAAATATAAAACACTCATCGCAAATGTTTTAGTTAGAACACCCGTATGCAAACCGACAGCTTCCCCAGGAAGCCAAGGGAAAATGAGCCGAGCAGGATTTCTGCAGCTCTTGATCGCAAACGTTATAGATAGAACACCCGTATGCAAAGTGAGAGCTATGGTCTTCCCTCGCAGTGCAGGATTTGTGTATCCCTTCAACGCAAACAATTGTTTTGCATGACCCATGTGCAACCACGTAGAAACAATTGGGTAAGATTTGCATCTGTCATTTTGGGTATGTTGCCATTTGTCAAACTGGAAAGATTGACATTTGTTTTTCTAGTAACATTGCCGTTTTTCAACCTTGTAACACTACGATTTGTCAAAATATGCAGCTAAAAGTCACAAGCACTATCTAATTTTTGCAACTAAAATCACTAGCACTGTTCATATGGACACCACTAGCAGGCGTGAGTTGATGGACGCATATACAAATGTACCATTGATTACATACAACAAGTCATCAACCCACAACGACAACGAGGATACACGTTGGATTATAGATCATTTCCAACAAAACATTCTAGTAAAGTATAGTTTTTCTCACACAACAAGTAACAAAGCGATGAAATGAACTTTAGCTCAACCACTCGTCGGCATTGGAAATGCTTGCCTTGAACCAGAATTGATTCTGTGGGAAGGGCCAGCTACTGTCAATCTCGAGACCAAAGCAGGACTAATCATCCCGGCTGAAGCGGGCTATGTCAGGACCTATATTGTGATGGTAGGGAAGCATAACACTGACCGAGGTATAGATATAGTTGCTTCTCATAAATGGTAGTAACATTGTGTCAATAGTAGCTGGATCGCCTTTCACCATCATTGGATAGTTTTGTCCAAGGAAGAGAGAGTTTCTGCCAAGACTTTCAATACTGAACCAGGGAGAAGGTGCCAATGCTAGTACACTAGTATCCACCCCGAATACCCTGCAACGAATGTTGGAATAGGTCCGGAGAGTGCAACCATGCGAGACAACACCTGCTTCCTTAGTAACATCAGCAGTGCCCTATATACAGACAAGAAGAGGTGATCCATGGGAATAAGTTGCCAGGTGCCACTGAGTATATGGGTCCTGCTCGTCCTCATGCTCGTGATCATCAGCATTGTCATCTCCCCCTTGGTTATAAATTTTTTTCAAGTATAGGTGGTGGAATGTTCACAGGACGTTGGAAACACAAGAATGTTAATTAGTAATGGTAAACTAGCTAACCCGCATGCATGTGGATTAAACAATTATAATTACGGTGGAAGACAAACGTACCGAAAGCATGATGATTCCATGCAAAAACAGTGCCACGAGTGGTGCTAGCAAACTCAAGACCCTCGTATTGAATTGCATCACAGTACTCATCCATGTAAATAAATTGATTTTTGAGCAATGTCCATCAAGGCATGGAAGTAAGGAAGGCAACAAGCTTGTCGAAGATAGCAACAACTTCATAGTTCGTGTAATCCGAAGAGCGGTTGGGAACTCGACAAATTGCTATCTTCCGTAGACGATAGTCACCATGATCGTATTTGAACTCACGTAGATCATTTGTGTGCTCAACCTCTGGGCAGTCTGAGATTTTTGGAAGTGGAACCCGGTGACGAGTGTACACATTCACAAGTTTCCACTCGCAGTTGTACCCAATATAAACAACCCAATCTTCACTTGCGCCTGCCCAAGCCTTTCCCTCAAGCGATGGATCTTAACATCACACGTATCATTATCAAGTGACATCAACTTGCACAAGGCGAGGCTTCCGTCATCCCCACGCCAGTCAGCAGGGTCACGACGAAGAAGATAGGGGAGATCAAACCACTCGTGGACCCTTGGGTTGCTTATAATGATGTTATTAGTTGAGTCGAGAATGGTCTTGAACGAACCTGCCATGCTAGCCGAGGTGATGACGTCGCACCAATCAATGAGTTCCTCCACCACGTCATCTTTCAGATCAGGGCAAGAATAACGGGGTCGTTTCCGGTCTGTTCCCTCCATGGAGAAGATGATCAAACAATGGCAGAAGGAAGGGTGAAGGCAAATGGATGGAGTAAGAGCGTGCGACAGCAGTTCCAAATCGAGTGGGAAAGGCGAAGAGGCAGTGGATGGTTGCCACGGTATAGGAAGAGGCTAGTGGGGAGCGAATGGTTGTCACAGAGGTCACACACTGACGACAAGGTCGAGTGAACCGCATGCCATATATCGCACACACCTTGATCTGGCTGACCGTTTCTTTTGTGTTGCCTAATCACAAACAGTTCATCCGAGTGAACCATATGCTGTACATCACACACACCTTCATCTGGCTGCCCGTTTCTTTTGTGTTGCCTAATCACAAACAGTTCATCCGAGTGAACCGTATGTTGTATATCGCACACACCTTCATCTGGCTGCCCGTTTCTTTCGTTCCTCCTCATCACAAACAGTTAATTGAACTGAACCGTATGGCCTGCATTGCACACGCAAATAAAATTCGAACCGTGTTTGATGCATCCGTCATCGCAAACGTTTTGCACCTTTTTGATGGTTTTTTACACCACCGTTTGCGATTATTGCATCACACACAATTTCGTCGAAGGGTCTGTGATCGTAGTGTCGCGTTAGCAGCATCCTGCAGTAGTGATCCCTTAATTTCTATATTGACCCCGCTACCACGGGAGGGTAGGACAAAAGATTTCATGCAAGTTCTTTCCATAAGCATGCATGACTATTTACGAAATACATGCCTACATTATATTTATGAACTGGAGCTAGTTTTGTATTGCCCTAGGTTATGACTATTATATGATGAATATCATCCAACGAGTTCACCGTTCCAATGCCTACAAATTTCCTATATATTGATCTTGCTATGTTACTACTGCTACTGTTACTGTCACACTTGCTACAAAATCATTGCTATTATTGTTACTGTTACTATTGTTGTTGTTGCTACTATCAAAACTATCGTATTATTGTGCTACTGATCGCTTTGTTGCATATAATTAATCTCCAGGTGTGGTTGAAGTGATAACTCAGTTGCTAATACATGAAAATATTCTTTGGCTCTCCTTGTGTCAAATCTATAAATTTGGGTTGAATACTCTACCCTCGAAAACTGTTGCGATCCCCTATACTTGCGGGTTATCAAGATCTTTTTCTGCCACCGTTGCCGGGGAGCATAGCTATATTTGTTGAGTAACTTGGGATTATTATTTATCTATCATTATGAAGAATCTGAAGGATACCAAGACTAAGATTTTCCCTCTAAGACGAGGGGAGGTAACGAACTGCCATCTAGCTCTATACTTGATTCACCTTCTATTTTGAGTAGAGTTGCAACACCCCCACATGCTATTAATCCTGATATGTCACAAGTTAATGATGATGCTAGTTCTATGAATGCTACTCATGATGATGCTAGTACCTTACTTGATGATAATATGCCACTAGATGAATTTCCTGATGAACAAATTGCTAGAGCTAAAAATATTGAGAGTGTTGAAACTGATGAAGTACTTGAATATGAAAATCTTGAAACACCTGTTAGATCTAGCTCTCCTAGATATGAGTTGCCTAAGATACCGGAAGGTTATGTTATGGATGAGGAGATAACGAAAGACTTTCTTGCTTGCAATGATAGAGATGATCTTAAGAAATTATTATGCACATACTGAAAGAAAATCTTTGAATGCTAGAATGAAATGTGATCCTATGTTTGCTACTTCACATATCTTTGTTGATGATAAGGACTATGAATTCTCTATCGACCCAGAGTTAATTACTTTGGTTGAATCCGAACCTTTCCATGGCTATGAAAATGAAACTGTTGTGGCACACATTACTAAGTTGAATGATATATCCACCCTTTTTACTCATGATCATAAAATTCTCTACTATTATATCCTCAAATTATTTCCGTTCTCATTAAAGGGTGAGGCTAAGATATTGTACAATACTCTTTCTCATGGTTGTGTGCGTAGCCCCCAGGGTATGATTTACTACTTCTCTGAAAAATATTTTCCTACTCATAAGAAACAAGTTGCCATAATATCTTCATAGTGGACTAACCGATGCTTCTAGGGATTTCCTAGATAGTTGTGATGGTTGTGTTTTCAGGGAACGAACCATTGAACAAGATGAGGAATTATTAAATTACATATTGAAAAATCATAATGATTGGACTCTTCCTGAACCACCTCCTAAACCCACTCTGAAGAAGAGGGGTATCTTATATCTCAGTCCTGAAGATATGCAAGAGGCAAAGAAATGTATGAATGAAAAAGGTATTAAAGCTGAACATGTCAAAAATATACCTCCTATTGAAGAAATACATGGACTTGATACACCACCACCCAAGGTGGTAGAGGTAAACTCTTTCATGAAATTTGATGAAAATGACAACCCTTACAATATGCATCCTAGTCAATGCCTTGATGAGTTTGATAACTACATTAGAAAACAAGATCACTTCAATGAAAATGTTGTGAAACAATTTAAATACAACTCTGATATGATTGCTCGCTTGAGTGTCTTGTTATTTAGAATCTATAATGATGTTAGAGGTGTAGGAAAACATGCTTCCATGGTTCATACTCAGTTAGAACAAGTTGCTAAATCTCAAAGAGAATTGCTTGATGAAATGAACAATAGTATCAATGAGCATGCTGTTAGAGTAATGACTAGAGGAGGTAGAATGACTCAGGAACCACTTTATCCCGAAGGACACCCTAAAATAATTGAACAAGACTCTCAAAGAATTAACACTGATGCTCCTAGTCCTTCCAGAAAAAAAGAAAAAATGATAGGACTTTGCATACCTCTAGTGAACCTGAAACAGAAAAACCTCCTGAAGATAATAATGATGTTTCTATCTTGGATGTTGAAACTCAATCTGGTAATGAACATTCACCTAGTGATAATGAAAAAGATAATGATGATGTTCATGAAGACACTCAACCAAACAATGATAAAGAACCAGATAATGATGTTGAGATAGAACTAGCTATTGATCTTGATAACCCACAACCTAAAAATAAAAGATATGATAAAAGATACTTTGTTGCTAGAAAACATGGTAAAGAAAGAGAACCATGGGTCCAAAAACCCATGCCCTTTCTAGATATTTTAAAGATGGCCCCTTATGCAAAATACATGAAAGACATCATCACTAATAAAAGAAAGATACCAAAAGCTGAAATCTCCACCATGCTTGCTAATTATTCTTTTAAGGATGGAGTACCTAAAAAACCTGGAGATCCGGGGATACCAACTATACCTTGCTCCATCAAAAGAAACTATGTTAAAACTCCTTTGTGTGACTTAGGAGCTGGTGTTAGTGTTATGCCTCTCTCCTTATATAAAAGACCTGATTTGAATAAACTTACACCTATTGAAATATCTTTGCAAATGGCTGATAAATCAACTGCCATGCCTGTTGGTATTTGTAAGGATGTGCCCGTTGTTGTTGCAAATATTACGATCTTAACTGACTTTGTTATACTTGAGATGCCCGAGGACGACAACATGTCGATTATCCTTGGTAGACCCTTTCTAAATACTGTAGGGGCTATTATTGATTGCAACAAAAGCAAGGTCACTTTTCATATCAATGGTAAGGAGCATATGGTGCACTTTTCGAAGAAACAATTCCAAGTGAATGGTATTAACGTTATTGAAAAATCTACTGGCGCGCCAGGTGGGCACAACCCACCTGGGCGCGCTAGCAGGCCCAGGAACGCCCTGGTGGGTTGTGGTCCCCATGTGAGCTCCCTCACTTATCTCTTTGGCCTATGTCATCTCCTACCTCCATAAAAATCACGATTGCTCTCTCTCTCTCTCTCTCGTTCTTTCTCTCAAACCCACGGATTTTGATCTCTTTGCTCAAAGCTCTATTTCCAAAACTGTTTTGCGGGATTGCTACTTGGTATGTGACTCCTCCATTGCTCCAATTAGTTTTTGCTTTAGTGGATTATATTTTGAATAATTAGCTACTCTTGGTGCTGCTGTAGATGAGCTTGCATGTTCAATTCTTAGAGTTCTAAGTAGTTTGAATGCTTGATATGGCCTCTATGCGTCTCTATGTGTAGTTGCTATCAATCTGTGAAGTTTTGTTGACAAAAAATTTGTGGACTAAAATTTTCAGAATTTTATCTATAGGAATCAGATGAGTTTCTTTAGGAGTTCTTCGAGGAGGACGTCTTTAGAGGCATCATCTAGTAGTGGTTTGGTGCATCGGTCTTATGTTGAACCAAACGCATGTTCGATATGGGAAGCAGCTATCAAATCTTGCATATGGCCATGCAACGATTTTATGGTGAGTGCAGGTATTAAAGAAGAATTTGAGCAATATGTTCACAATGCCGAGCTCGGTCCCTATATTGAAGATAAGTGCAACCAACATCTCAGCCTCACAGAATCGTTTACTAAAGAATTTAAATTTCGTCCTCGTAAGTCTAGAGTTTTGTTTAAACTTTATGACCATCTATTTACCATGCCTCTAGACGTTTTTAGTGGTATTTGTAAAATTGCATTTTGGGGTTCGCTGGTCGAACCACCAAGATCTGAGTATGAGACATTCTTGACTAGCCTTTACTATGGTAAGCATAGAGGAGTGACACAAGGTAGAATAAAGAGCATTCATTTCCCATCGATTCAATACTTTGCACACTTCAATGGGAAATGCATCGTGGGCAAGCAGGATTGCAGCACACTATGTGCCCCTGACTTGAGCCTTATACACACTGCTGTGACTATAATTAAATGCTATAATCTTGGAGCGATTGTTGCACACAATTTGCAACACAACGCTGGTAGTGGTTATTTCTACGGTGAGATTTATGCTACTCGATTAGCTAAAGAGGTGGGTGTTACACCCCTTCCTTATGATCCCATCTTACCCACTCAGTACTTAGACTTTGAGGCCATGAAGTGCCATACGTTCCTTAAGGGCAAAATAAATAATTCACTACAAAAAAATACACTTACGTGATGATACGTGTTTGTCACAGTAGGTCACATTTTCTATCATGCATGTACATCCATGACGATTTTATGACAGAATCAAGATAGTCATACCTATGTTGTCGTAGAAGTGTTCCATGGCATTACCAAAATTATCATCACGGAAGTGTCCACTTCCATGACGATTAAATTCCGCGTCATGGAAGTGCTTTCGTCAAGGGTGACCGACACGTGGCATCCACCATAACGGGTCGCCGTTGAGCTGTCGGGTCCGGTTTTGGAAATGATAACCCGCTAACAGCCCAGACCAATGAGGATTTTCCACATGTAAAATTCTCATTGGCCGGAGGAAACACGTGTTGGCTCACCGTTGGGACAGATGTCATCCATTCATTGGACAGGAGGCGCCTATGATATGTCGACATGTGGCACGGCCCAACAGAGGCCCATTCCGGTGAAAAGGCTGACCCATTTGACTTGGTCAAAAGGTAACGGGCCGGCCCACGAAAAGCCTGTTAATCGCCTGTTCGTATATAGCCCATTTACGGCCTATCGAAATTAAGCCCAGTAACTCATCTGGGCCATCCAATATGATTCCAGCCCATTGTAACTTCCGACCCATGTATGGCCCATGACGTCTTTCAGCCCATATGAGGCACTTTGTAACTCTTGGCCCATTAAAGGCCCATGGTGAAACTGGCCTGTCATGAACAGTATATCGCTTTATACCCATTAACGGCCTATTAGTCCATTGGGCCCTTTCAAGCCCATGTTATCTTTCAGCCTTCTCAAGGCCCATTTGTTGTTGGGCTCATTTCTGGCATTCAGTTACTTACGGCCTGTTACTGGCCTTTTCCGATTGTGCCAAATTCAGCCCATGGTTACAGTCGGCCCGTTTGTGGCCCGTTAATCCGTTAGGCCGTTTTCATAGCATCATCAAATACAACCGATTAACGACAGCCCGTTATGGTCGGCCCATGTACGGACGTTTGCAACTATAGCCCGTTTAAGGCCCATAATTCGGTCCGTTGTTGGCGCCGATCGATCATACGTCCCGTAGAATGCCCATTGTTTCTACAGCCCTTAGAAGGCCCATTGTTTCTATGGCCCGTATGAGGCCCATGGTTATTGTGGCCTAGTTTTAAAATTTAGGTTATTGCGGCCACTAGCAAACCGCGGAAAAAGAACTACACTGAGTACAAGCAAACGAATGAACAAGACAACAAGGAAATAAATAAGAAAGCAACTTACACTAGGCTATCACGCTTATTACACATATTACATCCACTGGGCATCAAAGTTTGCTACTAGTGCAAATATAGGGAACAAAGCAGCATATCCCATGCACTAGTCGTTAAAGTTGGCGACCAGTGCAAATAAACGCCGCAGCAAAACAAGTCTAGAACTGAAACCACTTTAGAAGAGCTCAAGAAACAATATCCTAGGTACCCATAATGCTGGCAAGATGCTTAGAAAGCTTATTAACTTTCTCTTGTTTGGTGCTTAAATCCTCCAGCGCTTGCTGTTACACAAGAAAGTATGCATCTGAATTCTGCAGGGACTTCCTCAGTCCTTCGGCTTCTTGCCGCAGCAGAGATGACTGATGCCTTTCAGCTTGTAGCTGATACTGAAGAAGCCGAAGTGATTCAGGCAGCGAGGTTGAAGAGCTTGTGCCAGTGGTACCGGCCAGTAACTCGAACACTACATCAGCGCAGGACTGTGGGGTTTTCTCACTATCTACAAGATTGTTTTTATCACCTTTCTTGGAGACCAACAGGGTTGTCTCACTATCTTGAACCTTATCTGCATTACTTTGTCTACCATTGCATAGTGGGGTGCTCTTCTCCAATATTCTATTCGCATACTACAAGAGAAACAAGAAGACACATCACAGGTTTAGCATGTAGTATACCAAACTCATTTTGGTAAACCGGTTCAGTAGTAAGGTGGACATGATAACATCATGAAACAAACATATATCTATGTACTATGGTCACTGTATTGTCCATATCATTCTAGATTATGTTTCCAAATCAAGATAGAGACATAGTTCAACTCATATATTTTTAAGACACAACAGCATAGACAGAATATAAGTGTGAGAAACTACACATCATTGGCAACACTTGTAATGTGCATCACATGAGAACATAACTATTTATACAACCGAAACTGAAATCAACATAGAGCAAGAAGTTAGAACAACAATCCTGTTAAAGAAATAGGTTTGAAACATACCTGTTGCGCCATTGGAGTTTCAATTGGATCCTTCAAATTCGAAAGTAGTTGGCATGAGTAAATATAGTGCTGCAAGAGCAAAGGAGTATTGACCATAGCTACAGAATCTGACCTGAGAATAGTTGCTCTTCTGCTTTAAACGTGGAGTTTGGGTTTGCTGTGGTGGTCTTAGTGCCTTGGGCACTGTAGTTGCTTTACAAACTTCTCGTGTGGGGTTACTCTGTGGTGGACATGGTGCTTTGTCAACTAGAAGTGGGTTACTATCCGCTGGGGTTGGGGTTCGATGGGTTGTAGCTGGTTCTCTTCTGCCCAATGGTGTAAGTGTGCAATCTAAGAGTCTCGATTATGTGTGGTGGGGCTTGTTTGTGGGCCAGTACAACCATGGTTCTATCTGCATCGATGGGTAGCACTGTCTTTTGTGAAGAACAGGATTTTGCTCCCTTAGATACTGCCATCACCCCCTCCAATTCAAATGGCAGATAAACAAGAAAAGAAATTGAACGTACATACATTGTATGATCGACAGATGTGGTAATTCAGATATATGTTGTGTAACCAAACAGGACATCATGACACAATTTCACATATATGATACCTAACTAAACAGGATAGAATGACACAGTTTCAAATATATGATGGATAACTTAATAGGATATAATGGCATAATTCAACATATGATGAGTATCTAAATAGGATGACATGACAAAACTATATGATGTCTTTCCAAAATAGGTTGGGATGAAATAATTCACCTAAATGTTGTCTAAGTATACAGGATGACATGATATAATTGACATATTTGAGTCATATACTAAGAAGCTGGCACTCACATGTATTATCTCTAAACTAAGCAGATGGAATTCAATATTGTGCATATGATGTCTAAACTAAGCAATGCAAGACACCATATGCATGATATGAGAAATATAAACATTGCAACTTAGAGCATACACCTCAGGTGGGATATAGGACTGGTCATCTGTCTCTGAATCCTCCTCTGAGGAGCTCCCTATAACCATCGAGATATATGCTTCAACAGGTACCATTGCCTGCTCTAAAGACCTTGTCTTCACTCCTGATTTTTCCATAACTGGCTCAAATGGCTGATACACATGAAGAGTAGTTCAATATATACAGATTGTCGACAAATGCAATATGTAATGAAAAAAAGATGGCATGATATAATTCACATATATGATGCCTGGCTACATGGCGATGCATAATTCACATATATGATAACTGGCTGAAAAACATGGCATTGCATAATTGACATATCTAATATAGAAAGCAAATAGGAGTCACTCACACAAAGCATGTCTAATCTAAGCAGATGGCATGGCTATGCAAGACACCATATGCATGATATGAGCAACATAACCTTGCCAAGTTAGATCATGCAACTCGGAGGGGGGGATACGACTGGTCATCTGTCTCCGAATCCTCCTCTTAGGAGCTATCTGTAACCAGCAAGAAATCTACATCGACAGGTAGCACTGACTACTCAGAAAACCTTGTTTTCATTCCAGATTTTCCCATGACCGACTCAAATGGATGATGCACAGGAAGAGTAGATGAATGTATAAACATTGTTGACAAATGGAATACATTATTAAAAAAATATGGCACAATACAATTCACATATACGATGACTGGCTAAACAGGATGGCATTGCATGATTCATGTATATGATGCTTGGCTAAAGAAGATGGCATTACATAATTCCCATATACTCCCTCCATTCCTAAATATTTGTCTTTTTAGATATTTCAAATGGACTACCACATACGGATGTATATAGACATATTTTAGAGTGTAGATTCACTCATTTTGCTCCGTATGTAGTCACTTGTTGAAATCTCTAAAAAGACAAATATTTAGGAACGGTGGGAGTATGATATAGGAACCAAACATGTGGCATTCACACAAAGCAAATCTAAACTAAGCTGATGACATATAAGAGGTATAATGTAAGCAATGCGAGGCACCATATGCATGATATGACCAACATCAGCATGCCAGGTTAGAGCAAACACCTTAGGTGGTAAATAGGAGTGGTCGGCTCCCTCTGAATCTCCATCTAAATAGTTATCTTCCTCTGGAATACAATTTGGAATGGCAGGAGGGGGCCCCACTTCGCCCACCATGGAGCGGCGTCTGCATGACATTATATGCCCACGCAACGGTCTTCTATTTTTCTCTACATGTTCAGTAGGATTGTGTACAATAACTGACATGCATAATAAAACAATTAGTTAGATTTTGTAAGGCATAAGGGGTGCATGCAGAAATCAAGACTCATGGTAGCAAATGAGTGGATAGATCCAAAACTAATGATAGCAGGTAGATTATAGCTTCAGTTTAAAAAGATAGACAATGGATCATCTACTGTTTGTTGCCCACCCAACATGAACCACATAGAAGACCCCAGATGAACTAGATAGTAGACAGATAATATTCGTTGCTGCCTCGATATGAGACCCACGGGCATTTTAAAAGTCAAGTTTCAATGACAAAGTAGCAGGTAATAATAACTGATGTATAACATAAGCAAACATGAAAGACTGCGACCTCTCTTTCGAAACTATCTAGTCCTCATGTTCATCTACTCAATCGATGATGGTAATGCGGTTGGCGTGGCTGCCGTCAACGGGGAAGATGATCTCAGGCGGAGAAAGAAAGTTTGCAGGGGGAATCTCTGCTGCAGTGAACGCTTCTGTCAATGGAGTACCTCAGGTGGGGTGGATGACGGCATGGCAGGAGCAGGACATAACACACAGAGTTTTCTTTGACGCCTATCTGAAAATGAAGTAAATCTGTAAGGGCTCCTTAGAATTGGAGGATTCTATAAACGCAGGGATAGGAAAAACACAAGAATAGGATAGGAATGCACATGCAAAACAGAGCATTTGGAAACATAGGATTTCTGTGAACCTCGATGTTTGGTTCACATGAATTGGAAGAACACATGAATGGATAAACATGGTCAAATTAAAGTCAAACCACGTGAAAATGAAAAAAAATAAGAATCTTATTATGCCAGTAATGCAATTAGTCCTATCCCACTAGATATTAAAATTCCTACCATTTTTCTTTGAAAGAGACACCAAAGGAAAAAAATCCTCCAGTTTTGCTTTGCTCCACTCCTAACCAAATGCACGAATAGTAGTACCATAGTAGTTCCATAGCAAAGGATCCCTAAGGGATCGACATGAATGTAGAGTAACAAAGTGATGCAACGAGTGTACAACCTCTTTGGCATAGCCTTGTCGACCTCAACATCATTGGGTTAGAAGTGGAGGATGGTGATGCTGGTGTGACTATCAGAGGCGGGAAAGACGATCTGAGGCCTCTGGAAACGGCGCCAAGGGTACTGCTCTGTTGTGATGGATGGTTCCGTCGTTGGTGCAGCTCCGGTGAGGTGTACGGCAGCGAGGCTAAAGTAGGACAAGATAGACAACGTTAATCTGAAGTGGGACTCTAATATCATCTGCAATAGATGATGTAAAATACATCACCAAAAAGTGCTAGATGTAAAACGCATCAGCCATGCCACGGCCGCTCCGACAGATGCTGTAAATTATTTTTACTCTGAACTTAACTGAAGAAACTGAACTTTACAGTCGAAACTGAATTTTACTGTCGAAACTGATTGAACTAGTAGAAGAGCATTGCAATAGATGTTTAGGGCGTTCGAGCAGTGATCTAAATCAGCAGACGCTCGAGCAAGGAACGCACTAGTAGAGAGCAAGTCGTTCAGCAAAACCGTGAGTGAGTGCTAAAGCCGCAACTCCTGTAGCTGCCTGAGGTCATGCATCACCAGTAGAGCGCGAGCGAGAGCAAGAGCAGAGCAGCAGCATGAACGCGAGCGAGAATGGAGTAATAGCGCGACCAACAACAATAGCAGAGCAGATCAGCAGCACGAACGAACGCAAGCGCAGTGCAGCAGCGTGACCGACAGCAAGAACAGAGCTGCAGAGCGAGCGAGAGCCGGAGCAGCTGCAGCTAGTGTCGGTGTGGAAGTCACCACTGAGGAAGCAATGACATGGGGGAGAGACGTCGTGGATGAATTGGCCGGCGACGGCACCATCGATGGACACCCACCATGGCTGCTCGGTATCGAGCACCTGCAGCCCCGTGAGATTGAATAAAAGATAAAATGCAGTGGTGAGTGCAAAACCTCCTTGGTGGCGCCAAGTTGGCCTCAGCTTCATTGGAGGAATTGGTGAGGGTGCTGCAGTTCTGGTGGGGCAGGTCAAGGTGATGCTATGGGGATGGAGGTGGCCCGATAAACGAGGCGAACATCGGGCCAGCTCCTCGGAGGTGGAGGACGGGGCGGCTGATCCGGTGGGACGACGAGATCGACGATGGATCCTCATCTGGTGCGGTGGATGAGGGACGGCGAGCTGTTGCAGTGGACGACATCGTCAGGGAAGAGTCTCCGACTGGGCGGCGGTCAGGAGGCCAATCGAGGAGTGTGGGGTTTCATGGGTTTTGGCGGCCTCGGTGTACGAATGGGGGGCAAAGGGGAAGGTAGGGGGAGCCATGGCTTACGGACACGCTTGTCCAAAATGTAGGGTATGTTACTAGTGTACCCCACCGGTTTTGACACCGCGATGTCGAGCCGGCATTTTCGGCTGAGGGGTAGAAGGGGGATTTCGCGTGTCTGGGCCGCGGGACCGATTTCGAATGAGGAGGGAGTTTTTGTGTGCGTCGAAATTTCGAGATAACAAGGCGCGTCGCGGGTTGAAGATGCGAGAGTTTCAAAGCAGATGAGACAAAAGATACTAGAGCTTGAAAATTTCAGGATAACAAGGCGCAGATTCCTTGTTCGGTAGAACAAAATTAACGTGTACAAAAAAAACAATTCATACAAGACACAAGAGAGTCATGTCCCCTTTTACTATATTGCTATAAATGTCATTCAAAAAACTACAATAAAAATGTAAAAAAATAGGGAGAACAAGATTACCCTGTACAGTACCAAATCGATTCGCACTTCCCTCAACAACAACAAAAAACAAATCAATTCCCACCAAAAGAAAGAGTCATGTCCCTTTTTATATGCTTACAAATGCCAGGATCTCGAATTTCAATTTTTGAATCCACATTATGTTGAATTCAAATATATCGTTAGGTGACCTTGTGGTTTATAATGGATGTAGTCCTACATTTTGATCTTCCATCATATATGAATATTTTACTCCACCCTATGAACATATATATTGTCGTCTACCATATGGACAAAATTTGGATCAATTTTCCTTA
The DNA here is from genome assembly GCA_034509565.1 of Triticum monococcum. Classification (NCBI taxonomy): domain Eukaryota; kingdom Viridiplantae; phylum Streptophyta; class Magnoliopsida; order Poales; family Poaceae; genus Triticum; species Triticum monococcum. The sequence goes on from CM067845.1 coordinate 370,514,632, forward strand.
TTTGAATACGATTGTTGTCAAGTTATACAATCATTTAAATATTATCTTGATAACACAAAACATGCATATAGCAGTAATCATATTTCACTATGAACTACATGTAACATACGATCTCCAATTCAAATATTTTATTCATTTTATGTTGAATTCAAATCAGAGTACATTGGTCGAGGTGGGGAGATGTTCGGGATAATCTAAACCCTGTTTTCATATGTATATAATTTTTGGCTGAATCGGGACAAGTTTTGGTATAAGGTTTTCTTGCAAAACCAGAGATTCTCTCAACAAGCCTCGTGGTTCTGAGAGGGAACATGTCACCTTTGTGTGTGAAATGTTATACGCTGCCTCTCCCTTGATTTTCTTTACAGAGGCAACATAGAACTATATGCGTGCCCTGTTAAATTTTGGATTTATTCCGGGTTCGTTTGGCCTTTTTATACATTAATTGAGTTTCTGGACATTTAATGTGCATAATCCAAATTTGAACTGCAAACACATGCTCTGGTGAACAAAAGTTCGTTGAACAATCACATGTGTGTCCTTGGGTGAATTTGTAGGTCCCATGCAAGAAATGGGAATGAAATTCAAACATCTGCGCGTCGTGACTCGGCCGAGAACATCGAGAAACTTGGTTTTTAAATTCATGTAAATCGAAAACTCACCTGGAAATCATGAAACTTGGCATGGTGTCATGTCATGGCACTAACATGCTATGGAAAAAAATTGGGCCAATTTGGAACAAGTTTTGGTATAAGCTTCTTGCAAACCGGAGCTTCTCTCAAGAAGGCTCATGGTTCTAAGAGGGAACGTGTCACCTTTGAGTGTGAAACGATATACACTGCCCACCTTGAGTTTCTTTATAGCGGCAACATAGAACTACATGAGTGCCCTGTAAAATTTTGGAATTATTCCGGGTTCGTTTCGCCTTTTTTATACATTAATTGAGTTTCTGGTCATTTAATGTGCATAATTCAAATTTGAAGTACAAGCACATGCTCCCATTTACCAAAGTTGGTTGAAAAATCGCATGTGTGTCCTTGGGTGAATTTCTAGGTCCAATGCAAGAAATGGGAATGAAATTCAAACATCTAGGAATCGTTGCTCGACCGAGAACATTGAGAAACTTGGTTTTAAAATTCTTGTAAATGCAAAACAAGCCTGAAAATCATGAAACTTGGCATGGTGTCATGTCATGGTACTACCATGCTGTGGTAAAAAAAATTGGCCGAATAGGAACAAATTTTTGAATAAGCTTCTTGCGGACTTGAGCTTCTCTCAAGACGGCTCATGGTTCTGAGAGGGAACGTGTCACCTTTGAGTGCGAAACTATATACGATGCACCCCTTCAATTTCTTTACAAAGGCAACATAGAACTATATGAGTGCCCTGTTAAATTTTGGAATTATTCCGGGTTCGTTTGGCCTTTTTATACATTAATTGAGTTTCTGGTCATTTAATGTTCATAATTCAAATTTGAACTAAAAGCACATGCTCCCGTGCACCAAAGTTGGATCAAAAATCACATGTGTGTCCTCGGGTGAATTTCTAGGTACCATGCAAGAAATGGGAATGAAATTCAAATATCTGGGCATCATGGCTCAACCGAGAACATAGAGAAAGTTGGTTTTAAAAATCTTGTAAATCCAAAACACGCCTGAAAATCATGAAACTTGGCATGGTGTCATGTCATGGTACTACCATGTTGTGGTAAAAAATTGGCCAAATAGGAACAAGTTTTGGTATAAGCTTCTTGCAAACCGGAGCTTCTCTCACGAAGGCTAGTGGTTCTAAGAGGGAACGTGTCACCTTTGAGTGCGAAACAATATACGCTGCCCCCCTTGAGTTTCTTTATAGAGGCAACATAGAACTACATGAGTGTCCTGTTAAATTTTGGAATTATTCCGGGTTCGTTTCGTCTTTTTTATACATTAATTGAGTTTCTGGTCATTTAATGCGCTTAATTCAAATTTGAACTACAAGCACATGCTCCCATGTACCAAAGTTGGTTGAAAAATCACATGTGTGTCCTCGGGTGAATTTCTAGGTGTAATGCAAGAAACGGGAATGAAATTCAAACATCTGGGCATCGTGGCTCGGCCGAGAACATAGAGAAACTAGCTTTTAAAATTCTTGTAAATCCAAAGCACGCCTAAAAAACATGAAACTTGGCATGGTGTCATGTTAGGGTACTACCATGTTATGGTAAAAAATTGGCTGAATAGGAACAAGTTTTGGTAGAAGCTTCTTGCAAACCAGAGCTTCTCTCAAGAAGGCTAGTGGTTCTAAGAGGGAATGTGTCACCTTTGAGTGCGAAACAATATACGCTGCCCCCCTTGAGTTTCTTTATAGAGGCAACATAGAACTAAATGAGTGCCCTGTTAAATTTTGGAATTATTCCGGGTTCGTTTGGCCTTTTTTATACATTAATTGAGTTTCTGGTCATTTAATGTGCATAATTCAAATTTGAACTGCAAGCACATCCTCCTGTGAAAAATCACATGTGTGTCCTTGGGTGAATTTCTAGGTCCCATGCAAGAAATGGGAATGAAATTCAAACATCCGGGCACCGTGGCTTGGCCGAGAACATTGAGAAACTTCATTTTAAAATTCTTGTAAATCCAAAACACGCCTGAAAATCATGGAACTTGGCATGGTGTCATGTCATGGCACTACCATGTTGTGGTAAAAAAATTGGCAGAATAGGAACAAGTTTTGGTATAAGTTTCATGCAAACTGGAGCTTCTCTCAAGAAGGCTCGTGGATCTGAGAGGGAACGTGTCACCTTTGTGTGCATAATTCAAATTTGAAATACAAGCACATGCTCCAGTGCATCAAAGATGGTTAAAAAATCACATGTGTGTCCTCGGGTAAATTTCTAGGTCCCATGCAAGAAATGGGAATGAAACTCAAACATCTTGGCGTCGTGGCTTGGCTGGAAACATTGAGAAACTTGGTTTTTTAATTCCTATAAATCCAAAATAAGCATGAAAATCGTGAAACTTGGCTTGGTGTCATGACATGGCACCAACATGTTGTGGTAATTTTGTTGTCCGATTTGCATAGGCGCACACATTAACAATCAACAAAGTCATTTTGGAACAAGTGTTGTCACATTACAATCGGAAAGACAAGTATTATTGAAACCATGGGCGTTCTATTTACCATTTACGTGCCGCCATGCGTCCCCTTTTTTTATTAGCTAGAAGGCGCCGTGCATGGTAGCTATTTGAGTACGGGAGGCGTGCGATTAGACCCTTGCGCGTGCTTATCGGGAGGAGAGCCCTTTGACCTCCATCTGCCGTCCACCTCTCTCCCAAGGTCTCCATTAATGGCGCCCGAGCCTCTGTTTAATGGCGTGGCTATGTCTCACTCGACTGAGATTTAAGAGAGAAAAAAGAAAATCTGTAAAGAAAATTTTGCACGGATCTTGATGTAAGAGCCGACGGACCTATATAACATCTACTGCGACTTATAGCAAGACTGATGAATATATATAAGGACGATGAGAGTGGATAATAATTGTCTTACATAATTAGGAAGATAATTAAGAAAGCCAAATGCGGCTATGCTCGAAATACACAAGGGCAAAAGAAGAAGGAAGACACATACAACGATCTGGCCCGCTGATCTCCACTTTCTTTATGCGTTGCAGGTCGCAGAGACTAGTTGTCGCGACGAATGGTGATTATCTCTTTCATCAGTTTCATGTCCTTAATACGCTGCTTGGCAGCATCCTTGGATTCCTCCACCAACCTTTTGCGCTCGATGCGGAGCATGGCATTCTCGTCCATAAGTTTCTTGACGATGACGCCCATCCTCTGCAACACGACAGCAGTCTCCTCTACCTGCTTCGCCCTTCCGACGATCTTCACCCTCAACAGGTCGCGCTCGGCCCTGAGCTTCGCATTGCCCTCCCCTAGTTGCCGGATGACGCCGGTAGCCTCGTCCGGCAACCCCGCCCAGCCGGAGATCTGATCCATCTGGCTATGGACGATCGCATGCATGCGCCTGTAAGAGTCCTCGCTTGCCCACAAGAAATTTTCCCAGGCCGACGCGGTGCGGCAGGACCCCCGTGCTACTTCAACAGCGCGGCGGGACATCTCTGCTGCTTCCACGGCATGGCCAGACCAGTCTGCTACATTGACGGCGCGGCAGGACCTATGTGCTGCTTTGGCTGCGCGGCGGGACCTCTGTGTTGCTACTGCTGCGCGGCTGGACATGTCGGATGCTTTCGCGGCGAGGCGGGACATCTCTCGTGCTTCCTCTTCCATGCTCGCCTCTCCCTGGTGGAAATCTCTCGACCTAGAACTCACGCTGGCCATGGCAGACGCAAGGGAAGGATGTTGAATGACTTGATTGTTTTTTGTGGATGAAGAGTTGAGGAGGAATGTGCAGTCATCTTGGCATAGTAGTATTTATAACCGAGTAGTACTAATACGCTCCTAAGGGGGAAACCGTTTAGGTTGTGATCGGTGTGAACAGGTTTGGAATGTGACGAGACGCAGGTTCAAAAATTATTGACGGTTCTAGTTTTGAAGTGCGACACTATTCCTGGATGGCGTAACGTGGGCACGTGTTCTCGGCTGTGGTGTAGCATATGCCATGGAACTTCTTTTTCTACTGCTATGTACGTGCAATAACTGGCACCACCGGATACATATTTTAAAGTTATTGGGGTGTTCGACAGGAATAGCCTGGTGGTGAGCTATAGACTAGTCTTTTTTCACACACATTACATCGACACATATCATCTCTCTCCCTCTTTCCCACGCACACACCTATCTCTCAGGACTTCTCGCATGCACCATCTCTAGCTCCCTAGGTCGATGCCACCCACATACACTTGTACTCTGAGTTTAGTACGTTATACATGAAGAGAAGAGGTGCATGCACGCACTCGTCCTCTCTGACACAAGCATCTGTAGCTATGAATTGTAGTGTTCTCAACCATCCGATTGGCTGTATCATAGGTTTCATGTTGCTCCTTGGCCTTGAGATTGACAAGTTTAAAACGCGGAGGCTAAGCTGGAGGCGCGAGGTTTTGGTTAATGCACGGGCCGCACACGGCACCAACACGACACGAGCTTCATCTGCCTGGTGTGCTGTCGGGTGGGTTGTCCAAGTATATACACAACCAGGCCCTCCTTGGTATCTGTGCCTCGACTTATGTGCAGAGAAATTAGGATCGGAGGGAGTACTACTAGTAGTAGTACTACTTTGATGTGTCGCGTCAACTCGCACAAGTATGCAACACTTCTTGAATAAACAAGCATATAAGCTATTATACTTCTTACCCAAATGATATTTATATCCAACAGACACAAGATATCCATTCGACTGTTGAAAATTACTTTAACTGCTAATCTGATGTCGAAGTAATTTCCGCATCGCCACCAAAACCCACCATCTCTTAAGCTAAAGTAGACCGAGCTAACCCCTATATTAGCATATTACGAAGATAAACAGAAGGCACTGTAGAATCATTTAGGACATGAGCTTGTCAATATGAATGTGGAGGGACACCAGCTTAGCCCCGACCAGTAGCTTGGTCGGAACTGTGAAGAAGGTCAGCTCCTACATGGCGACGTCGCCGGGATCCTTGCTTCTTGTCACCTCCATTTCCACTTTGACGGCGTCGGTCCTGCCTTTGGGCTCCCCCGACGGGCCGTTTACCCACAGCATGGCCACGTAGTATGGCAGTGGGGACGCCCCTGCTCTGATGCAGACGACCGACAGGGCGATAGGCGCGCCGATGTCGAGCACGCCGCTGACCTAGTAAACCACACAGCCGTCCTCCTCCGTGAACAGCAAGAGCCGTGGCTCCGACAGTGGCACTTGCAGCTAGAGCGCCTTGCCGTACTGGATCCTATGCACGGGCATGGGATGCATGGTGCTGATGTGGTGGGAGAGCACCGGCGGTGGGCCTTCGTTGCCATAGACGGGCACGGGACATTTGCAGGGCGCGAACGGACACACGCTCTGGTGATTGGCGAGCTTGTTGTAAGTGACGTAGAGCCCACAGCCTTCATGTGGGCACTCCACCCTCACCGAGGAGAGGACAGCGCCCACCGCCGTGTTCCGCACGTCAAAGCCACCGCCGCGCTCGCACTTCTGGCACTACCGCTAGTTATCGGGGCGCTCAACGTGACAGTCCGCACAGGCTAGGTGCCCTCCCTTGCACTGCACAAATGAATCGAACATCACATCAATCAAGAAACATGCACCTTGCTTGATCAGCCAAACGGACGAGGTGTATTCGAACCTCATACACTGGAGGCTTCAAGGGGCGGAGGCACAAGGGGCAATGGAGCAAGGTGAGTGTAACGCCCCGGATACAACTTTCCATATTTGTAACTCCGACTCTTGCCTTTTCCGTAGATGCAATACGATATTTCCTTCGTGGTTGGGTTTTTGTCTTTGTTTTGTTTTTGTCCAAGTCATGCATTTCATATCATGTCATCATGTGCATCGCATTTGCATACGTGTTCGTCTCATGCATCCGAGCATTTTCCCCGTTGTCCGTTTTGCTATCCGACACTCCTACGTCCTCCGGCGTCGCCCTTTTGTCTCTTTTCATGTGCGGGTGTTAAACATTCTCGAAATGGACCGAGATTTGCCAAGCGACCTTGGTACACCACCGATAGACCGCCTGTCAAGTTTCGTGCCATTTGGAGTCTGTTTGACACTTCAACAGTTAACCGGGGAACCGTAAAGGCCTCGTGTGTGTTGCAGCCCAACACCCCTCCAAAGCGGCCCAATAACCCATCCAAACCTCTGCCATGTCCTCCGTCGTCGGATCACGATCGCGTGGTCGAAAACTACACCTCATTTGGACACTCATACCTCTTTCGACCTACAAATAAGTGTCTCCCTCCGAATTTTCGCGGATCAAACCCTTCCTTCCCCTTCCTCGCGCCGCCGGACATGTCCACCCTTGCTGGACATGTCCAGCCAACCACGTCGCCCAAACCAATTGGGTCATGCCATCTCAGCACCGCCGCCACCCGGAGCCACTAGCGCGCCACCACGTCACCTCCCCACCGCGCCTCTCTCTCCTCGCCGCGCCGCGACCGCCCTCGGCCGATCTGGGCTGAGCCGTGCGCCGCTCGTCCAGCGCCGCCGCCCGAGCGCCCGCGCCGCCCGCTCTCTGCCGCCACCTCGCCGCCTCCGCCGCTCGCCGCTGCTCTATCGCGGAGCGCTGCCGCCCCGCCGGCGAACGCCGCCGTCTCCGCCGCCCTGCGCCTCGCCTCCTCACCCGGCGTACCTCCTCCTTCCCAAGCTCTGACTCTGGCGTGCTTCTCCATCTCCGGATCCATCCCCCTCTTTGGCCACAGCATCTCCGGCGAGATCCCGGCTGCCTCGACTTCCGTGCACCGAAACCCTAGATCTCGCGGGGTGAGATTTTCACCAAGTCATTTCTGTTAAGTTTTTATGCCCCTGTTCATCATGCCATAACTTCATGACCGTAGCTCCGTTTCATGCGCATGATATATCAAAATGTTCATCATGATGTGCTCTTCATTTTGTTCCATTGTGTCATGCTTGTTTGAGTCCATATTGATGCTCAAGTCATTGATGCAAGAGTGCTATAAAATGTTAGCTCCTGTTACTTATCAGTTTATGAGCATTTGTCAATTTTGTCACATTTGTTGTGTGCTGCATATGGGCTTGAGCTCTACATGTGTTTTGGTCTATGCCATGCCATCTTTACAGGGGTGTATGCCATGCATTTTTTTATCAATGTGGTGACTAGCACAAGCATGCAAAGTAGCCTTCGTGATATTGCTGATTTCAGGGACTTAGGGTTTTGCTAAGTCCTTGGTCTGCTGTTATTTTTATGCCATGTAACCATGTTGCTACAGTGAGATCCATGCTTCTTTTGAGTTGCTTCAGTAAGGATGATTTGGACATATGGTTGTGCTCTATCCATCCATGCTCCTGGTTGCATTTATGGAGTGCCCTAGCATGACTTAATCTTGCTCTACTTTTGCTATAAAATATTCCTGGCAGATTATTTACATGTTAATCAATTTTGCCATGGTTGTTGTAGTTGATCCAAGCATACTATAAACTTGCTATTGCCTTGGTTAGCTTAATAAACATGTCTTCTTGATGATTATATGCTTATCTTGTCATGCAATGCCTTGTGGTGAGTGAATCGAGCTCGCAAAGTTGCCTTCATAACTTTGTTTATGTCATGCTCAGTTTTCTGTCAAGTCTGAATCTGTTAACGAAACTTGCTATGTTTACGTGGGTGCCATCATATCTTCTGATCCGTTTTGACTCATGGTCAGTAAGGGACTTTTGATATATGCTTTGAGTAGATTCATGCCATGCCTTGTATTGCTATGATACGTTTATGTAGCATGTGGTTAGCTTGCTCTAAACATTTCTTCCTGGTGTTAATTTCCTGGCATGTTGATATTTTCACTAAGTCTGTGATGCTGATATCTTTTGCACTTTTGCCATGCTTCTTTGAACCTGCTCTTGTGTGATTTAACCGTAGCTCATTGTTCATCTTTTGTCAAGCATCTTGAGTAGATCATTGTCATGTGTTTTGTTGCTATGTTGGAGTGCAGTAGCTTAGTTTCTTGTTGCATTATAGATAGCATCGTGCTATTAATTGCAGAATTGTGCCTTTCTCGTTTTGCTTGCCATTTGCAAACCACGCATCCGATTCCGGTGATCTTTATATTGATTTCGACCGAAATCATCTCATCTTTCCAGCGGCACATTTGGTTTGCCAAGTTGATGCCTGGTTCAATTTTTTCCTTCTCGAAGCACGCATTTGCATTGCATCTCACATCCTGCATATCATGCCATGTTTTGCATCATGTTGCTTGCGCATTGCACCATGGTTGATTGTTGTTTCCTTTGCTTGTGTTCTTGCTTTGGGTAGAGCCGGGAGACGAGTGCGTGATCGAGGAACCTGTTGAGTATGCTAACGAGGATCAAGCTTTCGTCAACTCTGAAAACTTTGCAGGCAAGATGACCATACCCTCGAAATCACTTCTATCTTTGCTTGCTAGTTGTTCGCTCTATTGCTATGCCGCGATACCTACCACTTTCTTAATCATGCCTCCCATATTGCCATGTCAAGCCTCTAACCCACCTTTCCTAGCAAACCATTTTTTGGCTATGTTACCGCTTTGCTCAGCCCCTCTTATAGCGTTGCTAGTTGCAGGTGGAGATGAAGTTTGTTCCATGTTGGAACATGGATGTTGTTGGGATATCATTATTATATCGTATTTACTTTAATGCATCTATATACTTGGTAATGAGTGGAAGGCTCGGCCTTATGCCTGGTGTTTTGTTCCACTCTTGCCGCCCTAGTTTCCATCATACCGGTGTTATGTTCCTTGATTTTGCGTTCCTTACGCGGTTGGGTGTTATGGGAACCCCTTGACAGTTTGCTTTGAATAAAACTCCTCCAGCAAGGCCCAACCTTGGTTTTACATTTTCTTAACAACCTATCACCTTCCCTTGGGTTCTGCAAACTCAAGGGTCATCTTTATTTTAACCCCCCCCCCGGGCCAGTGCTTGTCTAAGTGTTGGTCCGAACCTGTCAGCTGCCGGTGGCCACCAGGGGCAACTCTCCGCTGGCCTACCGGAAGTTTGGACAATCCGGTGTTGCCCGGAGAACGAGATATGTGCATCTCCTATCAGGATGTCGGCACATCAGGTGGCTTTGCTGGTCTTGTTTTACCATTGTCGAAATGTCTTGTAACCGGGATTCCGAGTCTGATCGGGTCTTCCTGGGAGAAGGAATATCCTTCGTTGACCGTGAGAGCTTGTGATGGGCTAAGTTGGGACACCCCTGCAGGGTTTTGAACTTTCAAAAGCCCTGCCCGCGGTTGTGGGCAGATGGGAAATTGTTAATATCATGTTGTAGAGAACTTGAAACTTAACTTAATTAAAATGCATCAACCGCGTGTGTAGCCGTGATGGTCTCTTTCCGGTGGAGTCCGGGAAGTGAACACGGTTCTTGTGTTATGATTGAACGTAAGTAGTTTCAGGATCATTTCTTGATCATTTCTTGCTTCTCGATTGTGCTTTGCTTCTCTTCTCGCTCTCTTTTGCGTAAGTTAGCCACCATATATGCTAGTGCTTGCTGCAGCTCCACCTCACTACCCATTCCTACCTTTAAGCTTAAATAGTCTTGATCGCGATGGTGTGAGATTGCTGAGTCCTCGTGACTCAGAGATACTTCCTAACAATTTGTAACACCCACTATGCGGCTATATCTCGCACGTGTTGGGGCACGACTTAGAGGCATGGCCGCATAGCAGGTTTGTCGAAGAGGGGTAATCTTCACACAATCCCATGTACTGAATAAGAAAGGGATAAAGAGTTGGCTTACAATTGCCACTTCACACAAATACAAGTTAAGCATACATCATCCAGAATACAATCAAGGTCCGACTACGGAACCCAAATAAAAGAAGACAACCTCAAATGCTAGATCCCCGGTCGACCCAACTAGGCTCCACTACCGATCAAAAGGGAACGAAACAAGACAACAAGCAAGATCTTCATAGAGCTCCCACTTGAGCTGGGTGCGTCATCTGCACTGGTATCATCGGCACCTGCAACTGTTCGGAAGTATCTATGAGTCACAAGGACTCAGCAATCTCACACCCGCGAGATCAAGACTATTTAAGCTAATGGGTAAGAAAGGGTAGTGAGGTGGAGCTGCAGCAAGCACTAAGCATATATGGTGGCTAACATACGCAAATAAGAGCGAGAAGAGAAGCAACGCAACTGTCATGAAGCTAGAAATGATCAAGAAGTGATCCTGAATCTACTTATGTTCAAGCATAACACAAGAATCGTGTTCACTTCCCGGACTCCGCCGGAAAGAGACCATCATGGCTACACACGTGGTTGATGCATTGTAATTAAGTTAAGTTTCAAGTTCTTTACAACCGGACATTAACAAATTCCCATCTTCCCATAACCGCAGGCATGACTTTCAAAAGTTCAAAACCCTGCAGGGGTGTCCCAACTTAGCCCATCACAAGCTCTCACGGTCAACAAAGGATATTCCTTCTCCCAGGAAGACACGATCAGACTCGGAATCCCGGTTACAAGACATTTCGACAATGGTAAAACAAGACCAGCAAAGCCACCCGATGTGTCGACAAATACCGATAGGAGTCGCATGTATCTCATTCTCAGGGCAACACCAGATGTGACTAGCTACGAGTAAAACCAAACCTCAAGTTTCCCCGAGGTGGCCCCGCAGGCAGCTCAGTTCGGACCAACACTTAGACAAGCGCTGGCCGGGGGGGGCTAAAATAAAGATGACCCTCGGGAGCACGAATCCCAAGGGAAAAGTAGGTGGTGGTGAGGCAAATGGTAAAACCAAGGTTGGGCCTTGCTAGAGGAGTTTTATTCAAAGCGAACTGTCAAGGGGTCCCCATAACACCCAACCGTGTAAGGAACACAAAATCAAGGAACATAACACCGGTATGACGGAAACTAGGGCGGCAAGAGTGGAACAACACACCAGGCATAAGGTCGAGCCTTCCACCCTTTACCAAGTATATAGATGCATTAATTAAATAAGAGCTATTGTGATATCTCAACATATCCACGTTCCAACATGGAACAAACTTCATCTTCACGTGCAACTAACAACGCAATAAGAGGGGCTGAGCTAAAGCGGTAACTTAGCCAAACAATGGTTTGCTAGGAAAGGAGGGTTAGAGGCTTGACATGGAAATATGGGAGGCATGATATAGCAAGTGGTAGGTATCATGACATAGCAATAGATCGAGCAACTAGCAAGCAAAGATAGAAGTGATTTCTAGGGTATGGTCATCTTGCCTGAAATGAACTCAGAGTAGTCGAAAGCTTGATCCTCGTAATCGTACTCAACAGGTTCCTCGATCACGTACCCGTCTCCCATCTCCACCCAAGGCAAGAACACAAGCAAAGGAGCCAACAATCAATCACGGTGCAATGCGCAAGCAACATGATGCAAAACATGGCATGACATGCGGGATGTGATATGCAATGCATATGCGTGATCCGGAAGGAAAATAATGATCAAGGCATCAACTTGGAAAACCAAGCGTGCCGCTGGAAATATGAGTTGATTTCGGTCGAAATCGATATAAAGATCACCGGAATCGGATGCACGGTTTGCAAATGGCAAGCAAAACAAGAATGGCATGATTCTGCGATTAACAACACGATGCCATCTAGAATGCAACAAGAAACTAAGCTACTGCACTCCAACATAGCAACAAAGCATATGGCAGTGATCTAATAAAGATGCTTGAAAAAAGATGAACACTGAGCTACGGCTAAATCACACAAGAGCAGATTCAAACAAGCATGGCAAAAGTGCAAAAGATATCAGCATCACAGACTTAGTGAAAATACTAACATGCCAGGAATTAACATCAGGAAGCAATGTTTAGAGCAAGATAACAACATGCTACAGGAACAGAACATAGCAAACAAAGGCATGGAATGAATCTACTCAAAGCATAGAACAAAAGTCCCTTACTAACCATAAGCCAAAAAGGATCAAAAGATATGATGGCACCCATGTAAACATAGCAAGTTTCGATAACAGATTCAGACTTAGCAGAAAATGGAGCATGGCAAAACAGAGTTATGAAGGCCCCTTTGCGAGCTCGATACACTCAACACAAGGCATTGCATGACAAGATAAGCATAGCATGTAAGAAGACATGTTTAAGAAGCTAACCATGGCAAGACCATGTTTATAGCATGCATGGATCAACTACAATAACCATGGCAAAATTGATTAACATGTAAACAATCTGTGAGGAACATTTTATAGCAAAAGTAGAGCAAGTTTAAGTCATGCTAGGTTGCTCCATAATTGCAAACAGGGGCATGGATGGATAAAGAATAACCGCATGTCAAAATCACCCTTACTGAACATACTCAAAAGAAGCATGGATCTCACTGTAGCAACAAGAATACATGGCATAAAAATAACAGCAGGGAAAATGACAGTGAAATTCTAAGTCTCTGAAATCAGCAATATCCCGAGAGCTAATTTGCATGCTTGTGCTAGTCACCACATTGATCACAAAAATACATGGCATACACCCTTGTAAAGATGGCATGGCATAGACCAAAACACATGTAGAGCACATGACCATATGTAGCACACAACAATTGTAGCAAAAATGACAATTGCTCATAATCTGCTAAGAATCATCACCTAACATTTTATAGCACTCTTGCATCAGCCATTTGGGCATCAAGATGGCCTCAAACAAGCATGGCACAGTGGAACAAAATGAAGAACACAACGTGATGAACATTTTGATATATCATATGCATGAAACAGAGCAGCGAGAACAAAGTTATAGCTTGTCAAACATGGCACCAGAATGAAGACATTACGAGGACTTAGGCGAAATATACCCTCCAAAAAGTTGGACTAAGGGGATCGGGATGGAGCACTCTAGGCGCGGGCGTGTTTGGTTCGAGTGCCTGGTGGATCTCATCCAACTCGACGGGATCCGGCGACGAGGCGGCCGGCGATGGCGAATCCGGGGAGCGACGGCGTGGTCCGAGGGCGGGAAGGGGCGGAGGATGTCCGGCGGGCACCGGCGGAGGCGCGCGGCGGCTCCAGTCGCTGGCGGGAGGAGCAGGGGCGGTGCTCGGGGCGGCGGCTGCGGATGACACCGGCGAGGCGGCGGCGGAGCCTCGGGCAGCGATGGCGGCGGGGTACCCGGGCGGCGGCGCGGAGATCCTGGCCCGGGCGGGCCCGCGATGGGCTTCCCCGGGCCGCGCGGTGGTAGGACGGCAGCGGGACAGGTGGCGAGCTCGGGTTGGATGTGGACGGTGCTGCAGACATGTCCGGCGGCGGAGTGGACATGTCCGGCGCGTGGAGGAGGAAGATCTAGGGTTTAGACCGCGGATTTGGATGGGGGAGGCCTTTTTATAGGTAGGAGCAGGTAGGAGTGCCCAAATGAGGTGCAGTTTTCGGCCACGCAATCGTGATCGAACGGACAAGAGGATGGAGGGGATTAGGATGGGTTTTTGGGCTAACTTGGATGGGTGTTGGGCTGCAACACACACGAGGCCTTTACGGTTCCCCGATTAACCGTTGGAGTATCAAACGAACTCCAAATGGCACGAAACTTGACAGGCGGTCTACCGGTGGTGCACCAAGGCCGCTTGGCAAATCTCGGTACATTCCAAGAATGTTTAACACCTGCACATGAAAAGAGGCAAAAGGGGGTGCCGGAGGACATAGGAGTGTCGGATTGCAAAACGGACAACAGGAAAAATGCTCGGATGCATGAGATGAACACGTATGCCAATGCGATGCACATGATGACTCGATATGAAATGCATGACATGAACAAAATGCAAAACGAAGACAAAACCCAACCACGAAGAAATCTCATAACTCATCTCCGGAAAAGGCAAGAGTCGGAGTTACGAATATGGAAAGTTGTATCCGGGGTGTTACAAAGTTGAAGGTGCCGATGATGCCAGTGCAGGTGACGCGACTGAGCTCAAGTGGGAGCTCGATGAAGTTCGTGTTCGTTGTGTTGTTTCGTTGATCAGTAGTGGATCCCAGTTGGGACAATCGGGGATCTAGCATTTGGGGTTGTCTTTCTTTATTTTGGTTCCGTAGTCGGACCTTGATTGTATTCTGGATGATGTATGCTATATTTATGTATTGTGTGAAGTGGCGATTGCAAGCCAACTCTTTATCCCTTTCTTATTCAGTAAATATGATGTGTAAAGATTACCCCTCTTGCGACATGCCTACCATGCGGTTATGCCTCTAAGTCATGCTCCGACACGTGGGAGATATAGCCGCATCGTGGGTGTTACAGTGAGGTCCATCGACACCATAGAGAGCTCCATCGCCGGGTCCTGTTCCGTCTGCATAATCTCACCCTCCTCGTGCACAACCATCTCTCGCTTTATTCGAGCCGGGGCATTACAAGCTTTACGGTCACATATTCATACTACTTCAAGGTCCATTAAATCAACACATGCAAGTATCAAAAGGAGAGTCACGGCATGCATGCATGCATGCATTGTAATTAATGCATCGGTAAACGCAAATTGTTGAAATATATCGAGTGCTGTTGGGGATATAATTATCAGTCATGACCCGCCCAGGAGGGGCCGGGTCAACCCCAATGGCGGGTCATGAAGGAAGCCCAGTAAACACTCAAGACGATAGTTTATTAAACCTTATGGAAGGCCCAAAGGCCCGGAGGTGGCTTAAGGCCCAATACTGTAAACCGCCGTATATAAGGGAAAACTTGTGTAGAAAGGCATGTAAAAGAAGACACTGAGCCGGGCACATTTTATGAGCCGGCCGGGACTCTGTAGGCCACCAGGCATCAAGCCGTGTATATAAGGGGACGACCCGGTGGCGGCTGAGGGCAAGAAACAAGAGATCGATAACCAAGCCGGCGAACTAGCCTCTTGGTAATTGAAACCCCAGCAATACCAAAACAACTAGACGTAGGGTTTTACCTTCATCGTAAGGGGCCGAACTAGTATAAAACCTCTCGTGTCCTTTATCCCGGTTAACCCCTTTAAGCTTCCTAGTTGCGATGGCCCTACGACTAAGTCCTTCCACTAGGACATCTGTCGTGACAATTCCATGACAGTTGGCACCCACCGTAGGGCCAGCGCACGGTGGATTTGAGTTCTTGAAGGGCAACTTTGAAGGGCTCAAGGGATATGCTCTGGACCGGATGACCAAGAGTCGTCGCGGCAAGCTCTACATCGACGAAAAAGGCTGGGGCCCTGAGGCCAGCTCAATCGAGTACAGGTATCAGGTCCCCTTCGGCGGAATTCATGTCTTCATCGGCCGGATCGGCGAGCCGGGCCCTGAGCCGGACATCCACTCCAACCTTGTCGAAACGGCTCAATGCGCGAGGACAACCTGTGTTCAACCTGTCGTGAAGCATGCTTTCGTAGGCTGCATCCACGGCGGTGAATGCTCTGAAGGATCAGTGTATGGTGCTGAGACGGCTGTCTGTTCTGACGCTACATCATCAACGGGTGAGACGGACTCTTTGTATCAGCTGCAGGATGGCATGCTCGGGGGCTGTTCCGATGGCAGCAGTATTTCGGACCCCCTTGAGCCGCTGAATTGGGCCGGAGACTTCATGGTAGGAACACAGCCCGGGCAGAACTCCACATCAGCAACAACAACAACTATCGGGTCATCCGCAGCCGGGTTAGGAGACCCCGTGCGCCCCGCGGCTCAGATTCTAATGGACCTCGTGGATAAACTGACGACTCTGTTGACTGTCGTGGCAGAGCCGGCGGACAAAGCACAACATGATGTAGAGGTGGCACGTGTACGTGAAGAGATGGTACAAGCTAAAGAAAATTTAGCAGCAGAGGAGGTCAGGATGGCAGCGGAGCAGGCGGCTTTGGACGTTCGTGCTCAACAGCTTCAAGCGGAGACTTTCCGGCTCTCGGTGGATCTGAACGCGTTAAACGAGGTTATGAGAAGAAGGCATCAGAAAACTCAGTCACGTCTACCTCTGACGCTCAATCCTAGGAACCTTTTTCATACACCCGGGTCTGGGGCAAGCAACCAGCCAGAGGCAAATCGGATCACGACGCCTGGGGCACCGGTTCAACCGCGCGCCATGGAACCACCTCATGTACATACCGCTCCGCCTCATTATGTGCCAACACTGCCGGATCACTTCTCCAATCCCTTAAAAACCTCATTGCAGCGTTGGCTCGTTTGGTGGCTCTCCCGATGGAAGGCGACTCGCTGGCGGCAATCGAAACACGAAGGGTGAGAGAACTTCTTCAAACAGCTCTGGCATAGCAGGATGCGTACTCCTACAGTCGAGACAGGATCCATTCAACTCCTCGCCCAAGCCGAAGCCCAAGCTATAGTAGGCATATGGACTCAGCTGACATGTCAAGCAATGCTCAACGCCACAATCGGCCGCACAGGCATGAGCCGATACAGGCTCGAGCCCTTAACTTGGCAGATCAGGAGAGGATCCGACAAGAAACTAAGCGAGCAGTTCAACTGGCAGCGAAGCAGGCGGCTCATCAGACTTTTCCGGCTTATCCAGCAACCTCGGTTGAGGCAGGAGTGGCCACAAGAACCAGAGGTGTCCCTTTCCTGGTGCCGGCCATACGTAATGAGCGTTTGCCAAAGGACTTCAAGGGGCCTCGTAAGGTGCCTAATTACACGGTCGACTTGTAGCCTGGGGCTTGGATCGAGAGTTATGAGATGGCTATGGAGTTGTTGGAGGTCAGCGATGCAGCGATGGCCAAGTATTTCACTATGATGTTGCATGGAACAACTCGTACTTGGTTGACGGGGTTGCCACCCAATTCTATCGGCTCATGGGCGGAGTTGAAGACCCGGTTCATTCAGAACTTCAAAGACACATGTAAACAACCCATGTCGATTGTGGACCTGACTAATTGTAAACAAGAGGACGGTGAATGTACAACCCATTGGGTACGCCGGGTCAAGGAGATAATACATTCATCTGATAAGATGGATGTGGGCTCAGCAGTCTTGATGTTGGAGAAAAACTGCCATTTTAAACCTCTGAAACAGAAGTTGGGGCGGCTCAAGCGTGACTGCAATGAGATGGGCCACTTGATGGCGGCTCTCGTCAAGTATGCTGATTCTGAAAGTACCAAGGATCCGGTGTCCAATGAAGAAAAGACAGCAAAGGGAAAGAAGAACGACAACGACAAGGGTCACCAGCATAACCCAGCAAATCAAGGAGGTAATAAACGTAAGGCTGATGAGTTTGTCGCTAACACCAACGCGCAGGGCGGCAATCAATGGCGCAAGGGCAGGCAAACCCCTTGGTCGGGTGGGTCAGGTCCCACCCTTGAGCAACTATTGAATGAACCTTGTCCAAGACACGACACCCGGGAGAAGCCAGCCACCCACCTGTGGAAGGATTGTACAATCATGAAGGCGTTTAAAAATTTAAATGCGTTTGATGGAGGTCATGGCCCAGGTGGCAGTTCAGGTGGGGGCGGTTTCCATGGCCCGGGCGCCGGCTCAGGTGGAGGAGGATTTCACGGTCAGGGTCATCCAGGTAACCAAGGAGGATATAATCCACAACCCGGCCAAGGTAATCAGCAGCAATAGTCCGGATATTAGAGCAACCCAAAACAGTTGAATAGTGGGCAATACCATGTGTTCACCACTAGTTTATGTAAGAGGGACCAGAAGCTTCAAAAGAGGGCCGTCAATGTCGTTGAGCTGGCGATTCCACGTTACTTACGTTGGTCAGAACAGCCTATTGTGTGGAGCAGAGAGGATCATCCACCCTAGGTTGATAATCCGGGTCACTTGGCCTTGGTAGTGGCGCCTCAGGTTGGTGGATATAAATTCACTAAGGTGCTCATGGATGGAGGCAGCAACATCAACATCCTCTACTATGAGACGTTCCGTCGGATGGGGTTGACTGATAAGAGTCTTAAGCAATCCAACACTGTTTTTCACGGTGTGGTACCTGGCAAGTCGGCATACCCAGTTGGTAAGATTGAACTGGAAGTAGCCTTTGGGGATGAGTATGACTCCAGAGCAGAAAAATTAACCTTTGGGGTGGTTAAGATCAAAAGCCCATATCATGCTCTGTTTGGACGACCGACTTATGCCAATTTCATGGCTCGGCCATGTTATGTGTACTTGCAGCTCAAGATGCCGGGTTATAAGGGCACCATTACAGTACATGGAAGCCGGAAAATAGCCTTGGAGTGTGAAGAAGGTGATGCTGCATATGCTAAGTCTGTTTGTGCGACAGAGGAGTTAAAGCTTTATAAGGATCATGTTGACCTGGCAGACATGACGTCTTTAAAGAAACCAACAACGGAGCATGAGCCAGTGTTGAAATTCAAATCAGCTGATGACACCAAGATGGTTGACTTTGTGCCTGGCGACTCATCCAAGCAGTTCATCGTTAGTGCCAACTTGGATCCAAAATAGGAAAGCACGCTCATCGAGTTCATCCATGAGAACCGGGACATCTTTGCATGGAAACCTTCTGACATGCCGGGTGTCCCGAGGGAACTTGCTGAGCACACTCTCAATATTGATCCAGAGTTTAAACCGGTTAGACAGTTTCTCCGGCGGTTCAACGAGGAAAGGCGTAAGGCCATTGGAGAAGAGGTGGCCCGGCTCTTGGCGGCCGGGTTCATTGTGCAAGTCTTTCACCCAGAGTGGTTAGCCAACCCGGTGCTTGTACTCAAAAAGAACGGCACCTGGCGTATGTGTGTGGAGTACACCAATTTAAAAAAGGCTTGTCCGGATGACCCTTTTGCTCTTCCCTGTATTGATTAGATCATCGATGCTACAGCGGGCTGCGCACGTTTGAGTTTTTTGGATGCTTATTCAGGTTATATTCAGATCAAGATGGCAGTCAAAGATCAGGAGAAGACATCTTTTATCACTCCGTTTGGAGCTTTCTGCTATGTGTCTATGCCTTTTGGGCTTAAGAGTGCCCAGGCGACTTATCAACGGTGTGTGCAGAATGTCTTCACAATCAGATTGGGCATAATGTTCATGCTTATGTGGACGATATAGTGGTAAAGTCCAGGAAAGAGGAAACCTTGGTCACATATCTGAAAGAGACCTTCGATAACCTCCGGATCTACAGAATGATGCTTAACCCGACTAAGTGTGTTTTTGGAGTCCCAGCCGGCAAGCTCTTGGGGTTTTTGGTGTCCAACCGAGGTATTGAAGCTAACCCGGAGAAGATTAAGGCAATCACATCCCTGGCCAAACCAACATGCATCAATGACGTTCAACGGCTGGCGGGTCATGTGGCTGCTTTAAGCCGGTTCATAAGCCGGTTAGGGGAGAAGGCGATGCCTTTGTATCAGATGATGAAGGAAACAAATGATTTCGTTTGGAGTGAGGCTGCGAACTCTACTTTTGAGGATCTGAAGAAATAGCTTGCTGAGCCATCGGTTCTTGCTGCTCCAATTGAGAAAGAGCCGCTATTGTTGTACGTAGCCGCTAACTCACGGGCTATTAGTGTAGCAATTGTGGTGGAGCACAAAGAGGTTGGCAAGGAACATCCGGTTCAACGGCCGGTTTATTACGTCAGTAAGGTACTGATCGAATCTAAACAAAGATATCCACATTGGCAGAAGCTCATGTACGGGGTGTTCATGGCAAGCCGGAAGCTCAAGCATTATTTTCAATGTCACCCGATCACTGTGGTTAGCTCTGCGCCTTTGGGGGACATCATCCAAAATAGAGAGGCCACTGGACGAGTCACCAAGTGGGCCATTGAACTTGGATCTCTTGGGTTGAAGTATGTGCCATGTACAACGATCAAGTCTCAGGCGCTGGTTGACTTTATTAATGACTGGACGGAGATGCAGATGCTGGTGGAGAAACCAGACAACACATATTGGACTATTCACTTCGATGGGTCCAGACAGTTGGAAGGCTCGGGGGCTGGAGTTGTTTTAACCCCCCCCCCCCCCTCGAGGTGCCAAATTTTGTTATGTGTTGCGGCTGATGTTTCCTTGCACTAACAACGTAGCAGAATATGAAGCCTTGCTCCATGGTCTTCGAGTGGCCAAAGAGATGAGCCTGAGCCGGGTCCGGTGTCTTGGCGACTCAACATGTATCAGACAAGTGGGATTCCAAAGACCCTCTCATGGCGGCTTATCTCCGTGAAGTTGATGCTGTTGCAGGACATTTTAAAGGATATCAGGTGGAACACATTGACCGTAGGAAGAACGAAGCGACTGATGCTCTAAGCCGGTTGGGATCTCAGCGTAAGCCGGTACCACATAACACCTTTTTGGATGTTTTGCATAACCCGTCTGTTAAGTTACCCACAGAAGAAGATCTAGCCGTTCCTAACCCGGAGGCACAGTTGGTGGCGGCTCTTCATGTCATCCCAGATTGGACAGTGTCGTTCCTGGCTTACATGACCCGAGGAGAGTTGCCAGCGGATGAGACCCTGGCTCGACAGATAACCCGGCGGTTGATGTCTACTACACAACCTTATTCTTGTAGACGTTGTTGGCCCTCCAAGTGCAGAGGTGTGTAGGACAGTAGCAAATTTCCCTCAAGTGGATGACCTAAGGTTTATCAATCCATAGGAGGCGTAGGATGAAGATGGTCTCTCTTAAGCAACCCTGCAACCAAATAACAAAGAGTCTCTTGTGTCCCCAACACACCCAATACAATGGTAAATTGTATAGGTGCACTAGTTCGGTGAAGAGATGGTGATACAAGTGGTATATGGATGGTAGATAATAGTTTTTGTAATCTGAAAATATAAAAACAGCAAGGTAACTAATGATAAAAGTGAGCATAAACGGTATTGCAATGATAGGAAACAAGGCCCAGGGTTCATACTTTCGCTAGTACAAGTTCCCTCAACAATACTAACATAATTGGATCACATAACTATCCCTCAACATGCAACAAAGAGTCACTCCAAAGTCACTAATAGTGGAGAATGAACAAAGAGATTATGGTAGGGTACGAAACCACCTCAAAGTTATTCTTTCCAATCAATCCGTTGGGATATTCCTATAATTGTTACAAACAGCCCTAGAGTTCGTACTAGAATAACACCTTAAGACACAAATCAACCAAAACCCTAATGTCACCTAGATACTCCGTTGTCACCTCAAGTATCCGTGGGTATGATTATATGATATGCATCACACAATCTCAGATTCATCTATTCAACCAACACAAAGGACCTCAAAGAGTGCCCCAAAGTTTCTACCGAAGAATCACGATGAAAACATGTGCCAAGCCCTATGCATAGGTTCATGGGCGGAACCCGCAAGTTGATCACCAAAACATACATCAAGTTGATCACGTGATATCCCATTGTCACCACAGATATCCACGGCAAGACATACATCAAATGTTCTCAAATCTATAAAGACTCAATCCGATAAGATAACTTCAAAGGGGAACTCAATTCATTACAAGAGAGTAGAGGGGGGAAGAAACATCATAGGATCCAAATATAATAGCAAAGCTCGCGATACATCAAGATCATGTCACCTCAAGAACACGAGAGAGAGAGAGAGAGAGAGAGAGAGAGAGAGAGATCAAACACATAGCTACTGGTACATACCCTCAGCCCCGAGGGAGAACTACTCCCTCCTCGTCATGGAGACCACCGAGATGATGAAGATGGCCACCGGTGAGGGTTCCCCCCTCCGGCAGGGTGCCGGAACGGGTCTAGATTGGTTTTGGTGGCTATGGAGGCTTCTGGCGGCGGAACTCCCGATCTATTGTGCGTTCTGGAAGTTTTAGGGTATATGGAGTTATATAGGCACAAGAAGCACGTCAGGGGACCCACGGGGGCCCCACGAGGCAGGGGGTGTGCCCTAGGGGGGTGGGCGCACCCCCCACCCTCGTGGGCAGCTCCCGTATCTTCTGACGTGGGGTCCAAGTCCATCAGGTGTGTTTCCTTCCAAAAATAACTTCCCTAGTTGATTTCATTCCGTTTCAACTCCGTCTGATATTCCTTTTCTTCAAAACGTTGAAATAGGCATAAAACAGCAAATCTGGGCTGGGCCTCCGGTTAATAGGTTAGTCCCAAAAATAATATAAAAGTGGATAATAAAGCCCAATATTGCCCAAAACAGTAGATAATATAGCATGGAGCAATCAAAAATTATAGATACGTTGGAGACATATCAGCGGTCTAAGTCAATGACGAGTTCTGACGGAGAACTATACCATCGCAGCGTCTCTGGAGCATTTCAGCGGTGTGTTTCCCCTGAAGAAGGCCAATAAATACTTGGTGAGATCCATGAAGGCGATTGTGGTCATCATGCCGGGTCAAAATCTTTGGTGGCCAAGGCTTTTCATCACGGTTTTTACTGGTTGACGGCTCACGCTGATGCAGAGGATCTTGTCAGTAGATGTGATGGATGTCAAAAATTCGCACAATGAGCGCATGTGCCGGCTCAAGAGCTACGGATGATTCCAATCACTTGGCCATTCACGGTCTGGGGGCTTGACATCATTGGACCTTTTAAAAGGTCTAAGGACAAAAACACACATCTTTTAGTGGCAGTTGACAAATTCACAAAGTGGGTTGAGGTAGAGCCGGTGAGTAAGTGTGATGCGGCCATAGCGGTTCAGTTCATGAAAAAGGTGATCTTCCGTTTTCGTTTTCCACACAGCATTATCACTGACAATGGCACTAATCTATCATAAGGGGCTATGGAGGAGTTTTGTCAACGTGAGCATATTCGGCTTGATGTCTCTTCTGTAGCTCATCCTCAATCCAATGGTCAAGCTGAGAGAGCAAATCAGGAAATCTTAAAAGGTCTCAAGCCCCGGCTTATTGTTCCCTTGTAGCGAATGCCGGGTTGTTGGGTAGAGGAATTACCCTCGGTGTTATGTACTATCAACACCACACCTAACAGGTCTACAGGTAACAGACCTTTCTTCATGGTGTATGGAGCAGAAGCAGTGTTGCCTAGTGACATCCGTCATGACTCGCCCCGTGTGGTGGCTTATGTTGAAGCTAATAATGAACAAGCCAGACATGATGCACTCGACTTGTTAGATGAGGAAAGAGACTTAGCAGCGGCTCGATCAGCAATTTATCAACAGGACATGCGCCGTTATCACAGCCGCCGGGTTAAGTCCAGGACTTTTCAAGAAGGCGACCTGGTGCTCCGGCTCATCCAGGATCTGTCAGATGCACACAAGTTATCCCCACACTGGGAAGGACCCTTTGTGGTCAGCAAGAACTTAAACAACGGGTCATATTACCTCATTGACGTTCGAGAGCACAAAGACTCATGTAAGTCGGAAGAGGAGCCTCGCCGACCGTGAAACATTGCTCAACTTCGGCCA
This sequence comes from Triticum monococcum, assembly GCA_034509565.1. Lineage (NCBI taxonomy): Eukaryota > Viridiplantae > Streptophyta > Magnoliopsida > Poales > Poaceae > Triticum > Triticum monococcum. The sequence continues at coordinate 370,538,468 of CM067845.1, forward strand.
TACTACACCAGAGCCACCGGCTCTGATCATGTACATACGTTGATGTTATATATATCATGATAAGTAATAAAGCAGGACCATTGGTCTCTTTTTCTTTTCAGAAAGATTACACATCTTCATTATTTTTTACTATTATTTTCAAATGACTATTAAGGAGCTGATCATATTTGAATCAGGTTTAACCTTTTTTGGTTCGGCTTATGATCGTATTCGAATCTAGCTGCAACTCTCATGGTCACTTCGGGGCTTCCTATTCAAACATAGGTCGTATCAGAACCAAAGAGAACATAGTTGTCATAACCCTTCTGATTGGCTCAAAGCCAAACTCACTAGGGGGCTTCTTGATCGTATCCGAATCATAGCTTAACCCCTTTTGGGTCCGACTTGGATCGTATTTGAATCAGGGTCGTTAAAAACCTCTCAAGGTAATTTGAGGGCTTCCTGTTCAAACATAGGTCGTATTCAAACCAAAGAGAACATAGCTGTCAGTACCCTCTTGATCGGCGCAACTCCAAAGCCACTGGGGGCTATATGGTCGTATTCGAACCTTAGCTTAACCCCTTTGGTCCGGTTTACTGATCGTATTCGAATCAGAAACCCCCAATTTTTAGTCACAAGGCTAATGTTGTTTACCACCTGTTATTTGTCTTATTGGTTTTTTGATGTCTCAATTTCAAAATAATCAATCATGGTCTTTTCACCGGCTTGACTATCTAACAACAAGCTGCTAGGGCATGATAATCATCAGGTATTCAGAAGCATTGACTTCTCGCAAAGACTTGATTATCAACCTCATCACCCGGGTCATATAAACCGGTGGTCTGGAGGTCAAAAGATACATGTATGGCTATTGTATATGAACAATTTCCTTCTGTATTCATCAAAGGTTATTTCAACCATTGCTTTCTTTTTACGTCTGGTTCTGTTTTCTACTATGATAAACATATTGGCTATAAACCGGGTGTTCTGGCCTGTTCGGTACTAAGCCCCCAAGCAAGTTTTTTCCTTTTTTATCTACAGGACCAGAGTTCAAGTATTGCAGGGACAACCATAAATATGATGCATATATTAACATCAGAAAGCATAGAGTAACACACAGTGTCTTATGCACGATGGCATAGGCAGAATATGCAGTGTTTTCACAACTAATCTATTACAAGGCTTTTACAAGCCCATGAAGATGGTCATCACTCCTCCCTCGCTGGTTCACCGCCCTCTGCTGATTGGAAGCTTGGTTTTGACCAATCAAAACCGTTCACGGCAATAAATTCTGCTTCTTCATCAATCAGGCCGGCCAGATCAACTTCCGGAGCAAATGTATGTTCACGAACAGGCAGGATTAAATCGGTTACTTTGTAGGATGGAGTCGCCATCTTCTTATTATCCAAGTCAAAACCCGGCTTATTTTTATCGATCTTCATTTCATCCCCAAGAATGATAGCCTGAGGTCTCACCTCCCTCACGCAAGCAACAAAGTCGTCCTGTTCAAACAGTGACCCGTCTTCCTTTACCGTGGGGTACCTTCTGGCTACATCAGCCGGGTCTATATCTGGCACCCACGCCTTGGAACGGCTCAGGGCAGTCAAAGCTCCGGCTCTAGCACAAGAGCGCTTGACTTCTTGGAACCTCGCGGGCAAAATTGACAGCTTCTTTAAAATAGCACTGAGCCGGTTGGGTCCTTGATTGGCAGGAGAGCTAGCGGCGAGTGCTCGTTGTGCGCCAATGTACAACTGCTCTACTAAGCTATAGACCGCCTTTAGCTTAATCATGTGGTCTTGACTCAGATTCTTGCTTCGAGGGCCTGCATATGTTTTGAACACGAAGGATCAGCTAGCGGCTTGTAGTCCGGATCAAAAGAAGGTAAAAAGTTAGTACAGATGGCTTACCAAAGATGGCGGACACCATTTGTGACACCCGATTCTTTAAACCGGTCAGCTCCATCGTAACCTCTTCAAGGGCTGCTTCAGCCTTCTCGGCACATTGTGTCAGAAGCGTTTTTTCTTCAGCCCAGGTTTTCTTCTCGGCAGTAAAGCCGGCTTTTGATTTTTCCGTCTCAGAGAGACTCACTTGCAGTTTGGAGTTAGCAGACTTGATCTCTGCCTCCTAACCCGCCAGCCGGACCTTGGCGTCAGTCAATTGCGAACCCAATTCAGATAGGGCGTTCTGCAAGACATATACAGGTGTGTCAAAGCTCGAAATTCAAAATTTATGTCTCAAGTGCCTTTACACTGCAAAGTCACTTGACACTTGGGGGCTAATGTATGCCAAAACAAATTCTTTTGACTCTACTATACTTCAAGTCCCAAGTGCTTTACAAAGTAACAGCACTTGTATAACGCCCTCGATGCGGCTATATCTCCCACGTGTCGAAGCACGACTTAGAGGCATAACCGCATTGAAAGCAATGTCGCAAGGGAGGTAATCTTCACACAACCCATGTACTACAATAAGGGGAAAGAGATACATAGTTGGCTTACAATCGCCACTTCACACAATACAAGAATAAAGCATTACAATCATACAAATACAATCAAGGTCCGACTACAGAACCAAAATAAAAGAAGACTACCCCAATGCTACACAGACCCCCGATCGTCCCGACTGGGCTCCATTACTGATCAACAAGAACGAAACAACACAAAGGACAAGATCTTCATTGAGCTCCTCCTTGAGCCTGGTTGCATCATCTGCATGGTATCCTCGGCACCTACAAGCTGGTTTTGGAAGTATCTGTGAGTCACGGGGACTCAGCAATCTCACACCCTCGCGATCAAGACTATTTAAGCTTATAGGTAGGGTAAAAGGCATGAGGTGGAGCTGCAGCAAGCGACTAGCATATATGGTGGCTAACGACGCAAATAAGAGTGAGAAGAGAAGGCAAAAGCACGGTCGAACAACTATGATCAAGAAGTGATCCTAGAACAACCTACGTCAAACATAACTCCAACACTGTGTTCACTTCCCGGACTCCGCCGGAAAGAGACCATCACGGTTACACACGCGGTTGCTGTATTTTAATTAAGGTCAACTTTAGGTTTTCTACAACCGAACATTAAAAAATTCCCAACTGCCCATAACCGCGGGCACGACTTTTGAAAGTTCAAATCCCTGCAGGGGTGTCCCAACTTAGCCCATCACAAGCTCTCACGGTCAACGAAGGATATTCCTTCTAGCGGGAAGACCCGATCAGACTCGGAATCCCGGTTACAAGACATCCTCGACAATGGTAAAACAAGTCCAGCAACGCCGCCCGAATGTGCCGACAAATCCCGATAGGAGCTGCACATATCTCGTTCTCAGGGCACACTCAGATGAGACATCCTACGAGTAAAACCAACCCTCAAGTTGCCCCAAGGTGGCCCCGCAGTCTACTCGGTCGGACCAACACTCAGAGGAGCACTGGCCCAGGGGGGTTAAAATAAAGATGACCCTTGGGCTGGCCTAACCCAAGGGAGAAAGAGGCTAGGTGGCGAATGGTAAAACCAAGGTTGGGCCTTGCTGGAGGAGTTTTATTCAAAGCGAACTGTCAAGGGGTTCCCATTATAACCCAACCACGTAAGGAACGCAAAATCCGGGAACATAACACTGATATGACGGAAACTAGGGCAGCAAGAGTGGAACAAAACACCAGGCATAAGGCCGAGCCTTCCACCCTTTACCAAGTATATAGATGCATTAATTAGATAAGAGATATTGTGATATCCCAACAAGTAAACATGTTCCAACAAGGAACAACATCTCCATGTTCCAACAAGGAACAAACTTCAATCTTCACCTGCAACTAACAACGCTATAAGAGGGGCTGAGCAAAGCGGTAACATAGCCAAACAACGGTTTGCTTGGACAAGGTGGGTTAGAGGCTTGGTTCAACAATATTGGAGGCATGATAAGCAAGTGGTAGGTATCGCAGCATAGGCATGGCAAAAGAGCGAGCAACTAGCAAGCAAAGATAGAAGTGAGTTCGAGGGTATGGTCATCTTGCCTGAAATCCTGCAAGGAAGAAGAACGAGTCCATGAAGTACACAAATGGACGTAGTCGAATGGGTCCTCACAATCATGACATTACCGGAACCAACCCGAAGAAGCAACACCGGAAAGAAGCACACAACATAGTAAACAACCAACACATGAACATGATATGATATGCGGGATGCAGTATGTGATGCATATGCATGATTTGGAAAGGAATGATAGAACCTGGCCTCAACATGGAAATCCAAGAGTGCCACTGGAAAGATGAGTTGATTTCGGTTGAAATCGATATAAAGATCACCGGAATCGGATGCATGGTTTGGAAATGGCAAGCGAAACAAATATGGCAACGGCCTGCGACAATCAGCAAGTAGCCTTCTAAATGCATCAAGATAAATATGCTACAGCACTCAAACATGGCAACAAAATACATGGCAGGAATCCACTCATGATGCTTGATAAAAGATGAACACTTAGCTATGGCTAATTCATCCATTAACAGGTTCAAACAAGCATGGCAAAAGTGCAAATGATTACAGGTTTCAGACTTAGTGAAATTAACACAAGTTTGGAATTTAACATCAGGAAGCACACTTTAGAGCATGAAAACTATATGCTACCGGAACTTAACATGGCAAAGCAAGGCATGGCATGAAGCTACTCAAAGCACTTACCAAAAGTCCCTTAGTGACCTTGAGCCAAAAGGGATCAGAAAATACAATTGCAAGCATGTGAACATAGCAAAAACATAAACAGATTCAAACTTAGCAAAAAACTGGAGCATGCAAAACAGTTAACGAGTAGGCATGTTTACGAGCTCGATGCACTTACTACAAAGCATGGCATGACAAACTAAGCATACACCCATCAAGAAGACATGGCATAGAAGCTAGGCATGGCAAGAACAACAACATATCATGCACGGATCAATAGCAACGACCTCGGCAAAATTGCTAAACATGTCAACGATCTGCCAGGAACATTTTATAGCAAAAGTAGAGCTCGATTGACTCAAGCTAGGGTGCTCCATAATTGCAAACAAATACATGGATGGATAGAGCACCACAATGTTAACAAAACATCCTTACTGATCATCCTCAAAAGATGCATGGATCACTAGGAGACAACAAGAACATATGGCATAACAACAAAAACAGAACAAGGACTTGGTGAAATTCTAAGTCCCTGAAATCAGCATTATCGATTACGCTACTTTGCAAGATTGTGCTAGTCACCACAAATATCACAAAAATACATGGCAAGCACCTCTGTAAGGATGGCATGGCATATAACAAAACACATGTAGAGCTCAGGGTCATATCATGCACACATTAATCATGGCAAAAATGACAAAATGCCATTTGCTGAAACAGATCTGACAAATTACTCACATAGCCCTCTTCCAACAGCATTTCGGGCATCAAGATGAGCTCAAATGAAAATGATGCAATGAGATGAAATGATGTACTCGTCGAGACGAACATTTCAATATCCTACACACATGAATCGGAGCTACGGATGCAGACTTACGAGGCATTGAATATGGGCATATGAATCTGGAAACTTCGGGGACGGAGAGAAGCGGGACGAAGAGATCCAGGACGGAGACGGTGTTTGGATGGCGGGATTGGTGGATCTCATCCATCTTCTCCGGATCTGGCCGGAGAGGAACTCTGGCGAGACGAACTCCGGTGAGGGCGTCATGGGGCGGCGTGAGGACGAGGCGACACGCCGGTCATGGCCGAACCGGTGCGACGGCGGGGTACCGGGCGAAGACGGCGACATGGGAGGCGAGGCGGCGGCGACCATGGCGGGTCTGCCGAAACTTCGGCGGCTGGCGCGCGGGGCGGTGTGATAGGCGGCAGTGCACGCACGCGAGGCAGCAGGGTGCGGTGGCCGGCACGCTCGGCCGAGGCGGCGGCGCGTTCAGGCGGCGGGGCGCAGGAGCTCGCAGGCGGATCGGGCCCGGAGGGCCAGATCTGGGCCGCGGTGGGCTGGCGCTCGGGGAGGAGAGAGAGGGTGCTGGCATGGGTGAGGTGGCGGGACGCGATTGGCTGGCGGCAGCGGGGTGACTGTAACACCCTCGATGCGACTATATCTCCCACGTGTCGAGGCACGACTTAGAGGCATAATCTCATTGAAGGCATATGTCGCAAGTCGGGTAATCATCACAAACATCCCATGTAATATAGATAATGAAAGAGGACAACATAGTTTGCTTACACTCGCCACGTCAATCAAGTACATAAATAACATACATCATCCAAACACTCATGGCCTGACTACGGCGCCAAAATAAAAGATAACCCAACAAGCGACATGGTCCCGATCAGCCCAACTGGGCACCACTACTGATCATTAGGAAAAGAAACATAGTAACGCTGAGAGTCCTCGTCGTACTCCCACTTGAGCTCAAGCGCGCCATATGGAGTTGTATCATCTGTCCCTGCATCTGGTGTAATAGTAATCTGTGAGCCACAGGGACTCAGCAATCTCGCACCCTCGCGATCAAGACTATTTAAGCTTAATAGGTAGGATAGGGTAAATATATGTGGAGCTGCAGCAAGCGACTAGCATATATGGTGGCTAACTTATTTGCAAAAGAGAGCGAGAAGAGGAGGCAAAGCGCAAGCGAGAAACTAGAGAGCAACCTGCGCAAACATTACTCCAACACCGTGTCCACTTCCCGGACTCCTGCCGAGAAGAGGCCATCACGGTAACACACATAGTTGATTCATTTTAATTAAGTTAAGGTTCAAGTTATCTACAACCGGACATTAACAAATTCCCATATGCCCATAACCACGGGCATGGCTTTCGAAAGTTCAGTCCCTGCAGGGGAGTCCCAACATAGCCCATGACAAGCTCTCACGGTCAACGAAGGAATAGACCTCCACCCGAGACATTCCGATCAGACTCGGTATCCCGGTACAACAAGCCATTTCGACAGGTTAAAACAAGACCAGAAACACCGCCTGAATGTGCCGACAAATCCCGATAGGAGCTGCACATATCTCATTCTCAGGGCACACTCAGATGAGCTCTCCATACAACTAAAACCAAACCTCGAGTTTCCCCGAGGGGGCGCCTTCCACCCTTTACCAAGTATATAGATGCATTAAGATAACATGGCAATATAATGATATCCCAACAAGTAGATAAATGTTCCAACAAGGAACGGACTCCAATCTTCACCTACAACTAACAACGCTATAAGAGGGGCTGAGCAAAGTGGTAACATAGCCAATCAACGGTTTGCTAGGACAATGGTGGGTTAGAGGCTGAACATGGCAATTTGGGAGGCTGACAAGCAAGTGGTAGGCATCGTAGCAATGGCATTGCAAAAGAGCGAGCAAACTAGCATAGCAAAGATAGTAGTGATTTCGAGGGTATGACCATCTTGCCTACAAAGCTTTCAGAGTTGACTGGATCCTCGAAAGCAAACTCAATGGGCTCCTCGTTAGCGAACTCGTCTTCCGGCTCTACCCAAACAAGACAAACAAGCAACAAGGATACAATCAACCACGTGCAAGCTCAAACAATAAGATGCAATGATGGTATGCTATGCGGGATGCAACGCGGGATGCATATGCAAGATATGACAGGAAATGCATTAACCTGGCCTCAACTTGGAAAACCAAGTGTGCCACTGGAAAGATGGAATGAAATCGCTTGAAAACGATATAAAGAACGCCAGAATCGGAGTTACGGTTTGGAAATGGCAAGCGATTCAAATATGACACCGGTTTGCGATTTACAGCAAGTAGGCATCTAAATGCAATGAGATGAACATACTACATCACTCAAACATGGCATCAAAATACACGGCAGGGAAGCACTCAAGATTCTTAACAAAAATTTAGCACTGAGCTACGGCCAATTCATCCATTAAGAGGTACAAACAAGCATGGCAAAAATGCAAATGGTAAACAGATCTCAGACTTAGTGAAATTAACACTTGTCTGGAATTTCAGATCATGAAGCCCTCTTCGGAGCAGAAAAACAACATGCTGCAGGACCTAAACATGACAAAGAAAGACATGGCATGGAGCTACTCAACAAGCTTAACAAAAGTCCCTTAGTGACCTTGAGCCAAAAGAGATCACAAAATATACTAACAAGCACACGAACATAGTTAAAACATAATCAGTTTTCAGACTTAGTGAAAACTGGGACATGCTGAAACATAACTCACGAAGGCATGTTAACGAGCTCGATGCACTCACTACGGTGCAAGTCATGGAAAGACAAGCATACATCCATTAAGAAGGCACAAAATGCTAGCTAGACATGGCAAGAACAATGGCATAGCATGCATGGATCAACTACAATAACATCGGCAAAATCACAAACAAGTTGACGAGCTCGATTGAGTCAAGCCGGGGTGCTCCATATATGCAAACAAAGACATGGATGGATAGAGCACTACAATATTAACAAAACTCCTTTACTGATCATCCTCAAAAGAGGCACGAATCACTAGGAAACAACATGAACATATGGCATCATGAACTAAACAATCCCAGGACTTAGTGAAATTACTAAGTCACTGAAAACAGATTTACCAAGTGCCTCACTTTGCAAGCTTGCACAAGGCACCACACACATCACAAAAATCCATGGGTTGCACCTTTTGAAAGATGACAAAACCCTTAACAAAACATATGAAGGACTCATAGGCATATCATGCACACAATAATCATGGCAAAAATGACAAAAGTCTAAGATGAACTAGCAGATCTGACAATTAACTCACGAAGCCCTCTTCTAACAGCATTTTGGGCATCAAGATGAACTCAAAAGAAAATGATGCAATGGAGTTAAATGATGTACTCATCGAGACGAACATTTTGATATGCTATATGCATGAATCGGAGCTACGGATGCGGAGATATAGCAGGTCAAAGATTGCATAAAAATTAGGGTTTCTGAGGAAAAAGGCAACCCTAAAATTCCAGATCTCAGATCCGGCCGATGCACTGTTCACGCGCGCGACTCCCGAGGTTCACCGGAAGTCCTGCTCGCCGGAGGAAGGAGTCGTCGCCGGGGACCTTGCCGGAGAGGAGAAGGCGAGGCGAGGCGAGGTCGGCGCGGTGGGGGCCGAGGGGACGCGCGGGTCGGCGCCGGGGAAGACGAAGGAGCAGCGGCGCGGAGCTTGGCGGCGGGGTCCGGCGACCTCGCGGCGACCGGCGATGGCGGGCGGCGGCCGGTGTCGAAGACTCGCCGGCGCGGAGGAGGAAACAGGGCGGCGCAGCGAGGTAAGGGGCAGCGCGGGGCGCGCGGGCCTCGGGGGCTGTCCCCGGGCCGAGCGGGCCGGCGGCGGGTGAGACCCGGCGGTGACACGTGGCGGCGTGTGGCTGGCTGGGCGCGGCGGCGAATGTGTCCGGCCGACACGGACGTGTCCGGCGCGGCGCGGGGGCGATTTTTGGGTTTCGGAGAGGGAGAGAGATCCGAATTTCGGGGGGACCTATTTATAGGCATAGAGGGAGCTAGGAGAGTCCAAATGAGGTGCGGTTTTCGGCCACGCGATCGTGATCGAACGCTCTAGGTGATGGAGCAAAGTTTGGTGGGTTTTGGGCCAAATTGGAGGGGTGTTGGGCTGCAACACACACGAGGCCTTTTCGGTCCCTCGGTTAACCGTTGGAGCATCAAACGAAGTCCAAATGGTACGAAACTTGACAGGCGGTCTACCGGTAGTAAACCAAGGCCGCATGACAAGTCTCGGTCCAATCCGGAAATGTTTAATCCCCACACACGAAGGAAAGCTAGAAATGACCACCGGAGGAGAACGAAGCGCCGGAATGCAAAACAGACAACGGGGAAAATGCTCGAATGCATGAGATGAACACGTATGCAAATGCAATGCACATGATGACATGATATGAGATGCATGACAACGATAACAACACACGGAGACAAAGACCCGAACCCAAGAAAATAAATTAACTTAAAGCCGGAAACGGCAAGAGTTGGATTACAAATTGGGAAAGTTATATCCGGGGTGTTACAACACTCCACCACTACGAAAAGATCTCGTCCCGAGATCTAGGACTGAAAGAACGCCTGGTACTCAGAACGGAGGTGATCCTCGTGTTCCCAGGTAGCTTCACGGTCGGAATGGTGTGACCACTTTACTTTGAGAAATTTGATAGACTTGTTGCGAGTCCTGCGTTCAGTCTCTTCAAGGATTGCAACTGGGTGCTCACGATAGGAGATATCTTCTTGGAGCTCAATGTCCTCGAGGTTGACGGTACGGTCAGGCGTCTTGAAGCACTTTCGGAGCTGAGAGACATGGAACACATCATGAACATTTGCAAAGTTTGACGGAAGCTCGTGTTGATAGGCGAGGTCGCATCTCTTGCTGACAATCTTGAAAGGTCCCACGTATCTAGGGGCAAGCTTCCCTTTGATACCGAAGCGACGAGTCCCTTTCATAGGAGAGATGCGGAGGTAAACATGATCTCCGATCTCGAAAGCCAAATCACGGTGCTTACTATCATAGTAGCTCTTCTGGCGAGATTGGGCTGCTTTGAGGTTATCACGAATGACTTTGCACATTTCTTCTGCCTCTGTGATTAAGTCATTACCCAGCAGCTGACGTTCACCGGTTTCAGACCAGTTGATAGGGGTACGGCACTTCCTACCATACAGAATTTCAAATGGGGCCTTGCCCGAACTTGCTTGAAAACTGTTGTTGTATGAGAATTCAGCATAAGGAAGACAATCCTCCCACTTCATGCCGAAGGAGATCACACAGGCCCTAAGCATATCTTCAAGAATCTGGTTGACACGCTCGACTTGACCGCTTGTTTGAGGATGGAAAGCTGTGCTGAAGCGGATGTTGGTGCCCATGGCCTTCTGAAAAGAATCCCAAAACTTGGAGGTAAAGATGCTGCCACGGTCTGAAGAGATAACTTGAGGAATACCGTGCAGAGAGGCAATTCGAGAGGTATAGAGTTCCGCCAATTGAGCTGCAGTGATCGACTCTTTGATAGGCAGAAAATGAGCCACTTTGGTGAGTTTGTCGATGACAACGAATATAGCATCATTGCCATGCTTGGACTTTGGAAACCCAGTCACGAAGTCCATCTTAATGTGGTCAAACTTCCATTCTGGAATGGCAAGAGGTTGGAGGAGACCTGCTGGCCTTTGGTGTTCTGCCTTCACTCTTCTGCAAATATCACATTCATTCACGAATTGAGCGATCTCGCGCTTCATTCGAGTCCACCAATAAGTTTGCTTCAGATCCTGATACATCTTCGTGCTCCCAGGGTGGATGGAGAGGAGAGAGTTGTGAGCCTCGTTCATGATCACTTTGCGGAGGTCACCTTTGGGTACAACAATTAGATCCTCGAAGAAGAGAGTGTCCTTGTCATCAAGGCAGTAGCACTTGTACTTGGACTGACTCTTGGCAATCCCAATCTTCACCTTTTTCACCATAGCATCAAGAAGCTGGGCTTGGCGAATCTGGTCTTCCAAGGTAGGAGAGACTTGAAGGTTGGCGAGGAAACCTTGAGGAACAATTTGCAGATTAAGTTTGCGGAAAGCTTCACAAAGCTCGGGTTGATAAGGCTTGAGAATCAGACTGTTGCAATACGCTTTCCTGCTCAAAGCGTCCGCAATCACATTGGCCTTGCCTGGAGTATACTCGATACTCAGATTATACTCTTGAATCATTTCGACCCATCGAGTTTGCCTGAGGTTGAGATTAGGCTGAGTGAAGATGTACTTGAGACTCTTGTGATTAGTGAAAATGTCCACTTTTCTTCCGAATAGAAGATGTCTCCAAGTCAACAGAGCATGCACAACTGCCGCCAACTCGAGATCATGAGTGGGGTAGTTCTTCTCAGTAGGCTTCAACTGGCGAGAGGTATAAGCAACAACTTTCTTCTCTTGCATCAATACTGCACCGAGACCTTGGAGAGAGGCATCACAAAAGACCTCGTACGGCATGGACTCATCAGGCGGAGTCAGAACTGGAGCAGTGATCAATTTCTCTTTCAAAGTGTTGAAAGCAATATCACACTCCGGAGACCAAACATACTTGACGTGCTTCTGGAGAAGATTTGAGAGAGGCTTCACGATCTTATAAAAGTTTTCAACGAATCTTCGGCAATAGCTTGCGAGACCGAGGAAGCTACGGAGTTGCTTCACGTTCTGAGGAGGTTCCCAATTAACAATTGCAGACACCTTCTCAGGATTCACGGCAATGCCCTTGGCAGAGATGATATGACCAAGACAAAGAACCTCATCGAGCCAAAATTCACACTTGGAGAACTTGGCATAGAACTGATGTTCTCTGAGCTTATCAAGAACCAAACGCAAGTGCTTGGCATGATCTTCCTTATTCTTCGAGAAAACCAGAATGTCGTCGAGATAGACCAAAATGAAGTCATTGGTGTAGGCGTTGAAGATGAAGTTCATCATGCAAGAGAACGTCAGAGGAGCATTGACGAGGCCAAAAGACATGACAGTGTATTCATATGACCCATAGCTTGTCCTGAAAGCCGTCTTGGGAATATCTTGCTCACGAATTCGAATCTGATGATAACCCATACGGAGATCAAGCTTGGAGAATACTTGAGCACCTTTGAGTTGTTCGAACAGCTCAATTATGTTGGGAAGTGGGTATTTGTTCTTGATGGTCTTCTTGTTCAATGGACGGTAATCAACACAAAGTCGGTCTGTTCCATCCTTCTTCTTCACAAAAAGAACACCACAACCCCACGGAGAAGAACTAGGCCGGATGAGACCCATTCTTTCTTGAATATCGAGTTGTTTCTTCAGCTCCTTCAACTCTTCAGGTCTGAGCTTGTAAGGACGCTTGCACACAGGTTCCATACCGGGCTCAAGATCAATAATGAATTCAACTGGCCGGTGCGGAGGCATTCCTGGGAGTTCTTCTGGAAAGACGTCTTGATATTTGCAAACAACCAGAATCTACGAGATAGCATCCAATTCACCCTTCTCATTGAGAGAAAACAACCGGATGGTATTATCACGAGTGGCAAAGACAATTACATCCTCAGACGAATGAGTCAATTGAATCTGCCTGGCTGCACAATCGAGATGCGCCTTGTGCTTAGAGAGCTAATCCACCCCGAGAATAAGATCGATATCCAAATCACTAAGAACAATTGGGGAAGAAAGGAACTTGTAGTCGCCCAAGGTGATAGTAATATCCGGGACGCAGAAATTAGCTGTCATTTGCTTGCCCGGTGACACAATTTGCAAAGAATTTTGCAAATGCTGATAATCGCACTCATACTTAGATGCAAAAGGTTTGAAAATGAAACAATGCGGTGCACCCGTGTCAAAAAGAACTTTTGCAGGAATATCATTAACAGGAAGGTTACCCATGATCACATCTGACGAATCCTCTGCCTGAGCTGCGTTCATCAAGTTGACCTTGGCGTGCTTGGGGTTATGCTTGACCACAGCTGTACTTGCCGATCTGACAGGAGGAGGAGGAGGAAGACGCCTCTGGTTGAAACACTTGTTGGCATAGTGACCCTTCTGTTGGCACTTGTTGCACGTGACCTCTGAAAGCGGACGGTGGTACGGAGCACTCGATCTTGAAGCTTGGGACCAAGTCTTGTTCTGAAAGCCAGGGTTAGGTGGGTGGGAAGAACCACTCCCACCTTTGCTCTTATGCTGATACGGCTAACGGAACGGAGGAGGAGGAAGACAATACTTCTGCTGCTTGGCAACTTGAGTAGAGGAAGAAGGAGTAGCCTCTCTGACTCGCTTCTTGGAAGCATCACACCTCAACTGAGCAGCCTCTTGCTTCAGTGCCATGTTGTAGAACTCATCGTACCTCAACGGCTCAAAGAGGACAAGAGCGAGCTGAATTTCTTCTCTGAGACCACCCCTGAACTGGTATATCATGCTCTTCTCATCAGGTACGTCCTGCTTGGCAATGCGGGCGAGCTTCTGGAACAACTTGTTGTAGTCATAGACAGACAAAGAGCCTTGCTTCAGGTTGCGGAATTCCTCATGTTTTCTTTCAGTCACACTCTGAGGGATGTGATGAGCTCGGAAATCTTGACGGAAATCATCCCAAGTGATCAGACGTCCACCTCTGGAATCCTTGTACTGCTGGAACCATTCTGCAGCTTGATCTTTGAGTTGGAAGGAAGCGAACTTGACGAAATCTTCAGGCCTGACGTTGCTTCATTCAAAATGCTTACACAGATCCACCAGCCAATCGTCAACATTGGTTGCGTCAACACAATTACTGATTGTCTTCGGCCCATTAGCGAGGAGCTGGTTCAGTGTAGCAAAATGGTTCTGATTGTTGCCTTGATTCCCTTGACTGCCTTGATTTCGCTCTTGGAGGATTTGCATGATCAACTGTGTGTTTGCATTGGTTGTGGCCATCACAGCTTGCCAAGCCTCCGGAGGAGGTGGAGGTGGTGGCGGATCAGGATTCGGAGTCGTGCGCGTTGGAGGAGCCATCCTGAAGAGGTTGACCACCATTAGCACATAGACAGATAAATGAAGCTGAATCCAACGGAATGAAAATTGCAACATAAAGTCTTCACATCCGAACAAAACGAACGAATGCATTCCTCTTGAAATGGTCACATATCCATAAATTGCGAAGCCACGTAGAATTAGGTAGAATAAGTTAATCAACAAGGTACGGATGAAGAACGAATAATCGGTAAGAAACCCCAATCTCAAACCAATATCCGTGGAAGAAGAGCTAGAGCTACAAGAATTCCCACCTATGAAACTCCCTAACCTTTCCGGTTATGCAATCAGGTGTTGGGGATACAGGGGAAGCATAATATCTCACCCAAACTAGCAAATCCTACATCCAGCTGTATCCATCCTTCAACACATAACCAAGAAACCTTCGGAAACCATCTACCCCAACCTTCGAAAAGCATCCGTTATACAAGTTATGGCGATACTCCCGAACTCCCGCCCCAGTACTGGGTGGCATCGAGGTTATCTCACCAACGAACTGCATAAAAGAGATTTTTGATGTCGGCATACTAAACTCAGGTATTCCAGAACTGCAACGATAAAATTATGATGACAACACCTCAGAGCTCAACTCCCCGGGACACTTCCACTAAACCCCTGACAGGAGGCACCAAGACAATGTTCTCATCATAAAACCATCGAAACGATTCCAAGATACCCGCGTGATCCTAAATTTTTTTAGTGAAATTTGAGAAGAGAAGAGTCAAAACTCTACGTCAGGACGCCTTACCAGAGTGATGAGGAGACTGGGAAGTAAAAAGAATTCCTAAGCTCTCCGATATAATTCCTAAATGACACAAAACATTTTTTCTAGACACAACTCGGCCGCTTGAAACGATCAATCAATGGGGGCTCCTAAGGTCGGGGAAGGCTCTGATTACCAACTTGTAACACCCTCGATGCGACTATATCTCCCACGTGTCGAGGCACGACTTAGAGGCATAATCGCATTGAAGGCATATGTCGCAAGTCAGGTAATCATCACAAACATCCCATGTAATATAGATAAGGAAAGAAGCCAACATAGTTGGCTTACACTCGCCACGTCAATCAAGTACATAAATAACATACATCATCCAAACACTCATGGCCCGACTACGGCGCCAAAATAAAAGATAACCCAACAAGCGACATGGTCCCGATCACCCCAACTGGGCACCACTACTGATCATCAGGAAAAGAAACATAGTAACGCTGAGAGTCCTTGTCGTACTCCCACTTGAGCTCAAGCGCGCCATATGGAGCTGTATCATCTGTCCCTACATCTGGTGTAATAGTAATCTGTGAGCCACAGGGACTCAGCAATCTCGCACCCTCGCGATCAAGACTATTTAAGCTTAATAGGTAGGATAGGGTAAATATATGTGGAGCTGCAGGAAGAGACTAGCATATATGGTGGCTAACTTATTCGCAAAAGAGAGCGAGAAGAGGAGGCAAAGCGCGAGCGAGAAACTAGAGAGCAACCTGTGCAAACATTACTCCAACACCGTGTCCACTTCCCGGACTCCTGCCGAGAAGAGGCCATCACGGTAACACACACGGTTGATTCATTTTAATTAAGTTAAGGTTCAAGTTATCTATAACCAGACATTAACAAATTCCCATCTGCCCATAACCGCGGGCATGGCTTTCGAAAGTTCAATCCCTGCAGGGGAGTCCCAACTTAGCCCATGACAAGCTCTCACGATCAGCGAAGGAATAGACCTCCACCCGACACATTCCGATCAGACTCGGTATCCCGGTACAACAAGACATTTCGACAGGTTAAAACAAGACCAGAAACACCGCCCGAATGTGCCGACAAATCCCGATAGGAGCTGTACATATCTCGTTCTCAGGGCACACTCAGATGAGCTGCACAGGACTCTAGTTCGGACCAACACTCAAAGGAGCACTGGCCCGGGGGGGTTTAAAATAAGATGACCCTCGGGCTCCGGAAACCCAAGGGAAAAAGAGGCTAGGTGGCAAATGGTAAAACCAATGTTGGGCATTGCTGGAAAAGCTTTAATCAAGGCGAACTATCAAGGGGTTCCCATTATAACCCAACCGCGTAAGGAACGCAAAATCCGGGAACATAACACCGATATGACGGAAACTAGGCCGAGCCTTCCACCCTTTACCAAGTATATAGATGCATTAAGATAACATGGCAATATAATGATATCCCAACAAGTAAATAAATGTTCCAACAAGGAACGGACTCCAATCTTCACCTGCAACTAACAACGCTATAAGAGGGGCTGAGCAAAGCGGTAACATAGCCAATCAACGGTTTGCTAGGACAATGGTGGGTTAGAGGCAGAACATGGCAATTTGGGAGGCTGACAAGCAAGTGGTAGGCATCATAGCAATGGCATAGCAAAAGAGCGAGCAAACTAGCATAGCAAAGATAGTAGTGATTTCGAGGGTACGATCATCTTGCCTGCAAAGCTGTCAGGGTTGACTGGATCCTCGAAAGCAAACTCAACGGGCTCCTCGTTAGCGAACTCGTCTCCCGGCTCTACCCAAACAAGACAAACAAGCAACAAGGATACAATCAACCTCGTGCAAGCTCAAACAATAAGATACAATGATGGTATGCTATGCGGGATGCAATGCGGGATGCATATGCAAGATATGACAGGAAATGCATGAACCTGGCCTCAACTTGGAAAACCAAGTGTGCCACTGGAAATATGGGATGAAATCGCTTAAAAACGATACAAAGAACGCCGGAATCGGAGTTACGGTTTGGAAATGGCAAGCGATTCAATTATGACACCGGTATACGATTTACAGCAAGTAGGCATCTAAATGCAATGAGATGAACGTGCTACAGCACTCAAACATGGCATCAAAATACACGGCAGGGAAGCATTCAAGATGCTTAACAAAAGTCTAGCATTGAGCTACGGCCAATTCATCCATTAAGAGGTACAAACAAGCATGGCAAAAACGCAAACGGTAAACAGATCTGAGACATAATGAAATTAACACTTGTCTGGAATTTCAGATCATGAAGCCCTCTTCGGAGCAGCAAAACAACATGCTACAGGACCTAAACATGACAAAGAAAGACATGGCATGGAGCTACTCAACAAGCTTAACAAAAGTCCCTTAGTGACCTTGAGCCAAAAGGGATCACAAAAAATACTAACAAGCACACGAACATAGTTGAAACATAATCAGTTTTCAGACTTAGTGAAAACTGGGACATGGTGAAACATAACTCACGAAGGCATGTTAACGAGCTCGATGCACTCACTACGGTGAAAGTCATGGAAAGACAAGCATACATCCATTAAGAAGGCACAAACTTCTAGCTAGACATGGCAAGAACAATGGCATAGCATGCATGGACCAACTACAATAACATCGGCAAAATCGCAAACAAGTTGACAATCTGCCCAGATTCACAACGAAGCAAAAGTAGAGCTCGATTGACTCAAGCTAGGTTACTCCATATATGCAAACAGAGACATGGATGGATAGAGCACTACAATATTAACAAAACTCCTTTACTGATCATCCTCAAAAGAGGCACGGATCACTAGGAAACAACATGAACATATGGCATCATGAACCAAACAATCCCAGGACTTAGTGAAATTACTAAGTCACTGAAAACAGATTTACCAAGTGCCTCACTTTGCAAGCTTGCACAAAGCACCACACACATCACAAAAATCCATGGGTTGCACCTCTGGAAAGATGACAAAACTCTTAACAAAACATATGAAGGACTCATAGGCATATCATGCACACAATAATCATGGCAAAAATGATAGAAGTCTAAGATGAACTAGCAGATCTGACAATTAACTCATGAAGCCCTCTTCTAACAGCATTTCGGGCATCAAGATGAACTTAAAAGAAAATGATGCAATGGAATGAAATGATGTACTCATCGAGGCGAACATTTTGATATGCTATATGCATGAATCGGAGCTACGGATGCGGAGATATAGCAGGTCAAAGATTGCATAAAAATTAGGGTTTCTGAGGAAAAAGTCAACCCTAAAATTCCAGATCTCAGATCCGGCCGATGCACTGTTCACGCACGCGACTCCCGAGGTTCGCCGGAAGTCCTGCTCGCCGGAGGAAGGAGTCGTCGCCGGGGACCTTGCCGGAGAGAAGAAGGCGAGGCGAGGCGAGGTCGGCGCGGTGGGGGCCGAGGCGACGCGTGGGTCGGCACCGGGGAAGACGAAGGAGCAGCGGGGTCCGGCGACCTCGCGGCGACCGGCGATGGCGGGCTGCGGTCGGAGTCAAATACTCGGCGGGGCGGAGGAGGAAACGGGGCGGCGCAGCGAGGTAAGGGGAGGCGCGGGGCGCGCGGGCCTCGGGGGCTCTCCCCGGGCCGAGCGGGCCGGCGGCGGGGGAGACCCGACGGTGACACGTGGCGGCGTGTGGCTGGCTGGGTGCGGCGGCGGACATGTCCGGCCGACATGGACGTGTCGGGCGCGGCGCGGGGGCGATTTTAGGGTTTCGGAGAGGGAGAGAGATCTGAATTTCGGGGGGACCTATTTATAGGCATAGAGGGAGCTAGGAGAGTCCAAATGAGGTGCGGTTTTCGGCCCCGCGATCATGATCGAACGCTCTAGGTGATGGAGCAGAGTTTGGTGGGTTTTGGGCCAAATTGGAGGGGCGTTGGGCTGCAACACACACGAGGCCTTTTCGGTCCCTCGGTTAACCGTTGGAGCATCAAACGAAGTCCAAATGGTACGAAACTTGACAGGCGGTCTACCGGTCGTAAACCAAGGCCGCATGACAAGTCTCGGTCCAATCCGGAAATGGTTAATCCCCACACACGAAGGAAAGCTAGAAATGACCACCGGAGGAGAACGAAGCGCCGGAATGCAAAACGGACAACGGGGAAAATGCTCAAATGCATGAGATGAACACGTATTCAAATGCAATGCACATGATGACATGATATGAGATGCATGACAACGATAACAACACACGGAGACAAAGACCCGAACCCGAGAAAATAAATTAACTTAAAGCCGGAAATGGCAAGAGTTGGCTTACAAATTGGGAAAGTTATATCCGGGGTGTTACACAAGACTATGAGGGGGAAGACAGCGCCCTGCCGACGCTGAATTGAGATGCATCCAAGCTCCAAGCTAAGGCCGTTGGTGCACTCGTTCTGCCAGTTCAGATAAAAATACTCTCTAAACAGTTCCACGGTCGGCTCTTCCTGAAGGTACACCTCATAGAGCACTTGGAAGTTGGAGATGTTGGATATGGAATTGGGCTCAATATCTTGAGGGTGGAGTTTGAAAGAATGGAGGACATCTCTGAAGGACTTTGAGCCGGGCGGTGAAAAGCCACGGTTCATGTGGTCAGTAAAGACAATGACTTCACCATTTTTTGGATTGGGCCGTTCTTTGTCCGGGTTAGGTGCACGGTAAGACATGACATTTTTTCCTGGCAAAAATCCTATGGAGAATAAATCCTTCAAATGTTCCTCAGTCAAGCTTGAGGGAACCCAGTTGCAGACAATCGGCGCTTTGGACGGCATGGTGTTCAAAAGCGCACTGAAAGGAAGGTAACATGCCGGTTCAATTCACTAAGTATGATGAAAGTACAAGATGATACAGTGGAGTAATGGCGGCTTAATTAAGGGCTAATGTCAAACAAGGAAAAGTAAGCCGGCACAGTAAGCCGCCATGACTACATGCATTTGAGAAATACCACTAGCAGAGATTGGCTAAGTATGGAGACAAACAGGTTTCTTAACTTCTGGATATTAATATGGATCAAATGGCCATTCAAAATGAAAAAATTCCTAGACCTAAAAATATAGCCCAGATGAGTTCATCAGCTCTAAGAAGATATCTATGCAAAGGAAAGGGATCTACTAACATCTAAAATAGATGAGAAACAGCTACCGCTTAAGTTCTGCACTACTTTTAGATCAAAAGAGGGTGGGGTAAGAGAAGTTGCGATGAATCTACGACGAACAGCGAAGAACACAAGAAGGGAACCTCCTGAACCCTAATGCAGATCTATGGGGGTGAGAAGGTGAGAGCTTACGAGTGCGGAGTTGCTGCGGAGGATCGCCGCCATTCTCTGGACAGAATCAGGGTGATGCAGCGGCCGAGCTTGAGGACGACGATGAGCGCTGCGGCGGCGGTGGAGCTCGAGCGACAGGAGGGTTGCGAGAGGAAGGAGATGAAGAAGAGAGAAGAATGAGAAAAGGCTGCGGAGTGCCTATTTATAAGGGAAAAGGTGAACAGACGGGCGCGAAAATCGAGGAAGAGCCGAATAATGGTTATCTAACTAGTTGGACGCCTCGATTCTCGGAAGGCATTAAAGATGAAGATCCCTTGAGAGATGACGTCATGAAAGTTTTTCGTGTGTTCCAGAGATGACGTCATGGCGGGTTACAAAAACCTCTGCGAGGATAAGAGGATGGATTTTTCCTAAGTATTGAAGATTGACAAAGAACAAAGTTCGAAGTCAACCGGCCTAATGTTGGGGATATAACTATCAGTCATGACCCGCCCAGGAGGGGCCGGGTCAACCCCAATGGCGGGTCACGAATAAAGCCCAGTAAACACTCAAGACGATAGTTTATTAAACCTTATAGAAGGCCTAAAGGCCCGGAGGCGGCTTAGGGCCCAATATTGTAGACTGCCGTATATAAGGGAAAACTTGTGTAGAAAGGCATGTAAAAGAAGACACCGAGCTGGACACGTTTTATGAGCCGGCCGGGACTCTGTAGGCCACCAGGCGTCAACCCGTGTATATAAGGGGATGACCCGGTGGCGGCTGAGGGCAAGAAACAAGAGATCAATAACCAAGCCGGCGAACTAGCCTCTTGGTAATCGAAACCCCAACAATACCAAAACAACTAGACGTAGGCTTTTACCTTCATCGTAAGGGGCCGAACTAGTATAAACCCCTTTAAGCTTCCTAGTTGTGATGGCCCTACGACTAAGTCCTTCCACTAGGAAATCTGCCATGACAATTCCATGACAAGTGCAATGCTTTGATGTGTCGCGTCAACTCATACTAGATCGAGAAGTTTGATTACTACAACACCCTGTCCCTCGCGGACTGAGCTCCGGTGCCTTAACTACACCTGCCTTTGGCTGCATGACATGTGGGCCACCCACCTGTTGGACCCAGCTGTCATACATGCAAAGGCAGGAGCAGTAAGTCAATGAAGCTGCGTCCCTACCTTGCCCATGAGCGGGGTGGCTGGCAGGACTAGGAGAAGCTTTCGTTCGCTACACGCTCTCCCTCCCGCAAGTGGTGGACATGCAGTAGTTCAATCGGTGTCAGATGGCTAGAAGCATACTATAGTACTCCTCCATTGCAGTAGTACTCCATCATTGTTCGACTTCCGAAGAGGCAAAGAGCCAAGCACAGCCCGGACGCTCGTATGGCAGTTTCATGTGTAGAGTAGTCTAAGATAGCGTGTATAGTGCCTGTAAGCTTCAAATCGTTGGGGTTGGCTCCATGCTTTTTTGATTAAAATAATCTTCTGGCCCTGCCTGTCATCCTGGTGATTGTAGTTTGCATGCTCATCTGGTCAAGACAGGAATATATATTTTGATTTGTGGTGGGGTAAATGTTAGAGGTTGCAGCAAATGGAGTATTGTACATTGCGGGTCTTTCAGCCAAGTTTAGAGGCAACCATGTGGGGCCAGTGCTATGATGTGTCGCGTCAACTCTTACAACGAGTTGAAGCTTGATTTTTATACTACACACCTTCTCCCTCACCCATGCATGCAGTGGCTCGCAGACGAGGACATGTTTTTGCTTATAGTACTACAACAAGCTATCCCTACCGCTCGCGGTGGACGGACATGCAGTAGTGGATTCGATACTGTAGAAGCAGCAGTAGTAACATCATTGTTCGTCATCTCGAAGAGGTGAAGATCCAAGCGCAACACGAACGTGGCAGTTGTGAACCTTGTCGTACTGCTCCAGCCCGCACGCCCAGGCTCCTCATTGCGTGCCACCCTCATCGGACTCCATCATGACGAACTCTTTCAAGCCCTGGTGGCCCTGCAGGTGCCGGAGTTCATGACGAAGAATGTGCACCTCGAGGCTGCGCTCACCGCGCAGTGCCTCGCCATGCAAGAAACCGTCGACCCACACATCCACGTCTACGAGGAAATCGTCTACATAGGCCACTACAAGGACAGCGAGGATATAAAGACATTGGCCTTCTTCCAGCGGATGGAATCTTTGGACGCCATTGTTCAGAAGCACGTCGACCTTGCCACGAAAGCCGCTGCTACTTAGCTGCCGTTCGGTGTGCCCGCGCCCTGAGTCGAGGAGGTGGATGTCGTTGATGGATGCATCTCTTCTTCTTGCCTCCTGTAACCAGCACTGCATCGCCACATGGCCTTAATTTTTTATTAGTATATGAGTATATGGCATTTTTATTCCAGTCATAACATTTTCACTATGAGGTGGAGCCGCAATTGAGCAAATCGACCATCGGCAAATCCTCACCCCGCCCACCGGGCGTCGGCTGAGTTTAGAATTAGAAGAGAGAAACGAGGGAGAAGAGCTAGCTGTAGCACAGACACTGTTGTTAGATGGGACTTGTGTTGATAGAATAGGAGTACTAAGCACTCATACCTCTTTTTTGAGGGAAAAAGTAGTTGTATGTCTAGTACTACCACTAGTTGGGTGCGTGCGACCTATACATGTCATCACTTTAGGTCTCCTTTTCAAACCGTAGCTACGCTTCACCATACATATTTTTTCACGGATTTATCCTCCTATATGTACTCCTAGGCTATTTCCACGTGCTCCCTTTCACCAACATGTGGGACATAGAGCATCTGGGTCATAGTGCATGCATGACTCAGAGCATATGCTGGGGTACTTTACATTTCAGACCTCATGAATGGCATGCAAACCCCCCGCAGAAGAATAAATAAATGAATTACTACATGAAACCAGATTATTTTTGTAGAAACCAAAGCACGTTCATTAAATTTTGGACATAACACGTTTATAAAAAACTACCGGACCTAAACCAGTCTAAGGGCCTCTTTGATTCGCAGGATACTGAAAACATAGGAATGGGGAAAGTATGATGGCGATGAACCAAGACGAGGAGAACTCTAACACAGTTAGAGTTAGAGTTAGATTCTAACCCTGAACTAACTCTAAACCAAAGAGGTGTATGGATGGCAGTGTTATATTGACAATAAATGTTCTTTCTCAATCATTTGACTACTTTGGACCCTATTTCCTGCCGTATTTGGTGTGGCCGGATCTTGTGTGGCCTCCTCCCGCTCACAATTTACATATATGAACCATCTTTACAAATCAAGCATGCAAAATATTATAAATTTTACTTTGTCCATACAATTGAGATATCCCACTTAAACATACAAGTCCTCAATCAAGCTTCACAAAAAAATACACTCCATGAAACAAAGCATGAGCTAACTCATCACGGAAGTCATTCACGATAGGGAGGGAGCCCGGTGCCCCTCACACACCCAGGGAGGAGCTCATCATCGTCGCTCTGGAGGAAGGCTCTGTAGAGCCCAAGCCCCGGGAACTCCTCCGACGCTGGCGCTTGCGAGCTGAGGTCGACACCGGCATGGGTAGCAGGGCCACTTGCCGACGGCTGCGAACCGAATCTTTGGGCCTCTAGAAATAATGCAAGCCTGAAACTGAAATACCTAGAAAGGTGAACTGAATCTTTAGGCCACTAGAAATAATGCAAGCCTGAAACTAAAATACCTAGAATGGTGAACTGAATCTTTGGGCCTCTAGAAATAATGCAAGCCTGGAACTGAAATACCTAGAAAGGTGAACTGATTCTTTGGGCCTCTAGAAATAATGCAAGCCTAAAACTGAAATACCTAGAAAGGTGAACCAAATCTTTGGGCCTCTAGAAAGATTTATTACCTCCTCAAGCAGCATCAAACAATTCCATGCGTGCACCACAAATCTATACAGAGTTTAATCAGGATCTAATTTTCTAAATCAGAATTAGCGCTAGACCGAGCAAGATCAATGACATGGCTATGAGACAGAGAAGGAACGAACAAACTCACCCCTCTCGCGACCTCCCTGGTAGATGCGCCACCGCCGCGCACGACAGAGAGAGAAAAACAACCAGTGAAGAGGGAGCGGGGCGAGCTTCGAAGGTCGGAGGGAGAGAGCAGACGGAGGAGGGCGGCGGAGGCCGTAGGGAGAGGGCGGCCATAGGAGAGAGAGGGCGAGAGGCGGAGCGGCGCTTGGGCGGGCGGCCCAATGGGGAATAGAGAGGAGTCGCGCGAGGGGGTGGAGGGAGCGATCTGGTGCAGGCAGGGAGATTTTTTTAGTTCTCTTTTAGTGGGCCTGAGTAGAACTAACCCAATTAGAACCTCTCCACTGGGCTAGTTTTTTAGCTGGGTTAGAGCAAACTAGCTCAAACTAACCCCTCCTGTTTGGATAATTTGAGGCTATTTCAACCCAAACTAGCTCTAACTCAGGGATCCAAACAAAGAGGAGTTGTACTGTACATGCTACAGTCTGAACCATAGCACATTGTTTTTATGGCCATATTAGCACATTGTTTTTCTACTGCTGGTTCACTGGGCTGCCGTGGTTCGCACTCCTCCGACATGAGTAGTACTGCTACTAGTATATACCGCATGATTCTTTGCTCCTTCTTACTAATACGTACTTCCCCGACATGTGGGAGAGCTAGCATCCGGGTCGACGTCACATGCACCAGATTAGAGTGCGAAACGGAAGGGGGGCATCACCCCGGTTGTACGGCCAGTAATTCATGACTATAGTGAGTAGTCATATCACAAGTCTTTCCAATAGTAACGCGCCATCAAATCGCACAACCCGACCTTTCTAGCAGTAAGTAAGTTGAATCCGCTACTCCCTCGCCCTCCTCGCCACTATCTCAAACCGCCTACGCGAAAACTGCCGCCCGTACTACCCGGGAAAAGCCCCGCACTCAACTTTTAACTAAGCGAAAATAGTTCGAGCTTGTTCGTTCTATATAAATACTAGTACTATATGTTTATTCACCCGTGGGGTTGTTCAATGAATGGAGGTCCGAGGAGCACAAGTGAACAATACTACTACTAGTAGTAGTAAGTAGGAGTCATACAGTTAGTCACCTTAAATAGAGAGTTTCTTTTCTTTAATGCCACGTACATAAATTGAAACACTTGTTGTGGAGAGAAAAAGATAAGCACTCCACGATATATGTACGTAGGGGCCTGAGTGCTTGCTTTACTAGGGTTTCTCTCTTCATTCTCTCATCCTCTCCACATCTAAACAAGACAGCGGTAGCGACATTTTGTCTCTGCTCACCGCTGGTCACAGATCCGGCTGGATCCCTTCGGCTGGTGTGTGTAGAGGACTAGGTGCATCGTTCACAAGGTCATCGCCGGCAAGGGAGGAAACCCACAGCTGCCGGAAGGGCCCGATCCTCTGCTCGTGTTGTTCTCTCCGACACGGCACTGGCTCGGGAGGTCCTCCGACCGTTCTTCCTCCCTGCCGTATTGTGCGCAGATCCGACCTGCCCCCGCCGACACCCCGACGACCCTCAGGTACATGTCCTTCGAAAGTGGCCTTGCTCTACTGCCCCAGCTCCCCACGTGTCTGCATGTGCATCTTTTTCTACTCCCATCAGCTCATCCAAAGCCACCTAATTTTTTGTATTATTAGAGGTAAAGCTACTTCATGCATTCGAATCTAGGACTTGGTTCAAACAACGAAGAAAGGGCCGAAAGTTGTAGCATGAATCTAGCACTTGATTCAAAGGGGAAATAATATGGTGAAAGTAGTAGAGACCGGATACCCAACCGGTCTCTTGGTTGAAAAGGGAAATAATGGGAAAACGCAGTACAAACTAGATAAGGAATAGATCTATTATTGGTTGAAAAAAGGATAGAAAGTGGCGGCTGGTGAACAAGTCAATAGAGTATGTCCAGGATTAGATTTGTTGCCCTCACATCGTAAAAGGTCTCCAGGATTAGAATTGTTGTCCTCACATAGTAAAAGTTCTCCAATATTAGATTTGCTGCCCTCACATAGTAAAAGGTCTCCAGGATTAGATTTGCTGCCCTCACATAGTAAAAGGTCTCCAGGATTAGATTTGCTGCCCTCACATAGTAAAAGGTCTCCAGGATTAGATTTGCTGCCCTCATAGAGCATGAACAAACTCGGCATCACCACTTTATGCCTCCTTGTAGGTACATTGTACTGATGCGTCCATTGTCGCATGTCCTTATACCAACCTTTCGATGTTGTTAATGTAAGGGCGCATGTAAAATGAAGCGATCACACTGTTACCTTAAGGACACGTCTAACCGGTGTTATTGTTAATCTAATGCCTACAGTGATATGATGCAATTAAACTGTGTTACAAATGGTATTACTGCTGTTTTCCCTAGTATGATAAGTAAGTTGCTCCTTTACGCTGTTGAGTGTCCTGGTGTCCCCATGATCCCATGCCCTTAAACCAACTCTTTAGCTGCTGTTGATTTACCGTATCTGGTAAACAAGCAATGCCACCATTAAAGTAATCCCATATTTGACGAATGCCATTGTTGATCGTAATGCTTCCAGTAACATGAAGCATTGCTAACATTTTAAAATTTCTACTGTCCTTGTGTGATTGCCATGAACGTAATTAAGATGCTTCTTTTCATTTCATGTATGTTTCGTATATTCTTATTGACCAGCAACTGTTTACTTTCTATCTTTTTGTGCAGATAGGGATATCCATTTCACCTTGTTGCTATTGTGACCTTTTGGTGAACTGCACAAAACATTTTTTTTGAATGAGTGTCTTGTGCAGTTCAACTAAAATGTGACGTGGGCAACATCTCTCAATTTTGGTGGAACTGCACACAATGGTGATTGGAGTTTCCAAAATCTCCGTCAAATTCTGTTGGTAATCTCGTGCAACATTTTATTAGCCTTTACAAGATGAGCCGTCACTGTCACCACAATGGAACTTTATTTTAGTGGAACTGCACAAAAGGATAAGCAAATTATAGTTGCACCTTACATGAGCCGAACAACCAACCTTAATGTTCCTCAATTTTAGTGCAACTACTAAAGAAGAACCTGCCAGCTCACGAGAGCAAGTACTTCTTGCTAGCTGAATGATGCAATCTTTGCTTCATTTCAGGTGAACTGCAGAAAAAGGTGCATGAATTGAATCATGGAACTCTAGGCTAGCCTCATCCGAGTGGAGCTGCAGGTTGAGTTGAAGGAGTGCCATTATTATAGTAATCATGCTCTTCTTATTTGTGCTATGCAAACAGGAATACTCAACTACAGATGTTGTGACGGTCAAGAGCATTCACCAAGTTCTTCTGTTGTATGACACGGTATTCACTTTATCAAAAGGCTATAATGGGTTGGTTCTGTATCTTGCAAGCTGGGAATTAATGAGATGTGTAGGCATCTTTGTTGTACTTACTGTTTTAATCTTATTTGTTGGTTCTGAATCTTGCAAGCTGGGAATCAATGAGATGTGTAGGCATCTTTGTTGTACTTATTATTTGGATCTTATTTGTTGGTTCTGAAGCTTGCAAGCTGGGAAACAAGGCATGATGATGCAGAGGACAACAACCATAACAAACAGATCAAACTTGGTAGTATTATCTGTGTGAAAGTGCGACAAATGTGTTGATTGTGTGCGTCCTAAGAATAATAATTCTAATTGTTGTGCATGTTGATCCCGTGGTCCTGATAGAATGAGACAATGCATTGCTTGTTTTAAGTATAAATTTCTATTAAAGCTAATTAAATTTAAGTAAAGTGACCACTAACTCTTGTTATTACAGTACCAATACAGACCCGCTCATGAACCTACGTGTGGCCGGAGTAGGTTTCTTAATGGAGGCATTTGAATGCGCCGAGGGTGCATCTTCTGCCGGGCGTGCAGCAGGCGAGGGAGGGTAGTAACTATTGTCGCCTATACACACTTAGTTTACTGTTGAATTCAGTTCCCCAAGAGTTGAAAAACGAACGGCTGCCACCGCCTACCCACTCGTTCACTTAAAGAGACTCCAATGGCGATCCGAGGGGTGAGCCTGCTGGATATGGAATTCAGCAAGGTGTTCCCCTTTGTGTTCACCATTCAGTCCTATGGCTGCACCAAGTTGAATGTGATGTACACCAACAATCCGGACTCACTGAAGCTCTGCCTCCCCGGGTTCAAGCAGTACCTACTGGACGAGAAAGTACAAGGTCGCAGGACTAGACCTTGTGCCCATGCATTCGTCTCTTGACAGGGACCAGCGGATTGCCGTCGCCCAGGTATGTGTGTGTGACGAGGTTCTCATCTACCATTGCTGTAGGGCCATTAGAGGTTCTGGAGCATTCGCCCGTTTCATCGGCAACGCCGACTGCACCTTCCCTACGGTGGAGAGATGGAAGAATGCGACAATTCTGCCATCTGGTGCAACAAGCTTGTCGACATCTAGAAGCAATACAAGATCATCAACAACGAGCAGGAGAAGGACTCTGTGGTTGACCTCCTGAGACCATCATCGACCCCTGATACGCCAACATGAAAAAAGACAACGATACCAAGGACCTGAACACGTGGGAGGTACCTCTGAATCTAGCCTACATAACCTACGCGGCCAAGGACGCATACACATGCTACAACATGTACAGGCGGATCTTGGACATGAGGGTGTGTCTAGTTTCCATAACCGAGGAGTACACGGACACCCGCAGCGTCATGATCAAGCGTTCCAGGAAGGTCTAGATGTTGTACTTTATCTATTTATAAGCACCATTATCATCTGAGTGTTTCATGCATTAGCCTATGTGTCGTAATTATCTGTTTTGTCCGAAATATTTCTTTTAAGAACCCATTAACCTGTTTGCTTTTTTAGTGCCTATTTGCTTATGTACGTAACTAGTTCACTTGTCCATTTCAAAAAAAACTAGTTCACTCGACTGTCGTGCTTTGAATCTCCTTCCTCCCAACATATTCCGCTTCTTAGGTGAACCCAGCAGGTCTCGTACACAAACATATGGGACCAACCACCTATCCATTTGTATTTCTTTATTTTGTTCAATCTTTCGTCCTCTTCCTATACAACGGCTGGCCATCACAGCCTATGGCGTTGGCCAGGCCATCCCTCTACTCCCACACATTGTCCGGCGGCGGCAGCTCCATCGGCCCACCCTGCACCCGAACAAGTCAATGATCGTACTCCCCTCCGCCTGCGCCTTCCCCTGCTCCGGTTCGTTCGGTCCGAGGTCTCAACGTTGTCCTCCGCCTTGGTGCTCTCGCCATGGCGCCGCCTTCTGTCGTCCCCAACATGGTCAGCAAAACAAGATGAATCGGGAGACAACTGTTCATCGAGAGGCTGACAGTCCCGGGCCCACTAGGTCCATGGCCTAGGTTTTGTTGTTTAACATGGGAAACCCACGACATGTTTCAATATTTTTTGGATCCAGTAGGTATCAAGCAGCCTCTGCGCCTCCCAACCTAGCTTGTCTATAACATCAGCCGCCCAAGTTATGTTTGTTTTTTCAAGACGACGCACAGCTCAGTTATATTTTCCTATAAGAATGCAAAACTGAACCTACATTTATATCTTATTTTATTACATATATATAATAGAAACAACATAAGGTTCTGTTAAACCTGTGGTACATCCAACCATTTTATAGACCTTCACACTTCCATTATTTTTCGTTTTCATTAATCCTATATCTGAATTTTCTCCCACTTTCTTTTTGATGTAAACTGTGTTTTCCCCCAGTACTTTTCCCTAGAACCAACTCAACTGTCCCACGTCTAGCCTAAAAATTAATAATACCCCATGTCCTATTAACTCATCAAATTAAAATGTTATTTTATTTCGTAAATTTAAAGTTCTTACAAAATAATAATAATAATAATTGTTTATATATAACTTGGCAAGTTAACTCCTAGTGATTGCGTACATATGCTTGCAAAGATTTTACTGACCAATGCAGTAATAGACGTGCAATCATGTGTTTATGTTTTTATAACATTTCTCCGTGCAGCCCAACATGATATTTTCACACAGCCCAACAAGTCCGCGGATTTTGAGAAAAATGCAAATGGGCTTTAAATTCTACCATATATATAAACGAGCTGCATAGATGTTACATCATTGTTTCACCCAGCCCACCAAATGGACTAAAAAACAAATGGACTTGCTGACATGTGGGCCAGTAGGTCGAAGCCTAAGCAAGGCGTTGGATTTACATCCAACAGCCGACATTCTTCTTCGATCTCTTGTCTTCTTCCCCCAGCGCTGCCGGGACCGCCTGCTGCAGCCTCCGGCGTCCAGCACGTTGTTTGCGTGCCTCAGCAAAATGCTACCCCTTAAATGGCCAGGCCATCCCTCCACTCCACACCTCATGTTATTCTCTACCGAGTGTAGGCCCACCTCGCACCTGAACCAGTCAAGTTTCCCACTCCTCTCCGTCTGCAACTCCACTGCCGCGTCTTCCCCATCTCCGGGTCGTTCCAGTCTGGGGCCTCGCCATCGTCCACCACCTCGCTGCGCTCGGCATGGTGTGATCAACAAACAAGAGTCATCAGAAGAGGACTGTACGTGGAGAGCCTCACTGCTGGGACCCATGAGGTCCATGGCCGCACGCAAGGAAAGTTCCTCCTTAATAAGTTGTTTCCTCCCCTCGACAGCTGGGACCCACTGGCTGCATCTTTGCACGAAAGGAAGTGCCTCCTTATTATGCGAAAAAACCATTCCTCCCGATGACAGCTGGGACCCGATAGATTTGGTGGCTGACTTGTCGGCCTACTAAGCAGACGTGTACGCAGGGCTTTGTCAACTTAATCAACAAATGATTCTAGCGGCTGGACCATTGGATGTTAATCCAACAGTCGTGCTCCTTCTTCAACCTCTGTTCTTGCTCCTGTCTCCCGTGGGCGACAGTGCTGCCGCGCACCCGAACCAGTCAAGTTTCTCACTCCTCTCCATCTGCGGCTCCACTGTCGCGTCTTCCCCATCTCTGGTCGTTCCATTCTGGGGCATCGCGGTCATCCACCGGCCTTGGTGCGCTCGGCACGGTGTGGTCAACTTGGTCAAAAATCAAGAGTCATCGGAAGAGGACTGTACGCGAGAGGCTGACAGTGGGGACGCCCCACGCCCATAGACGCATGCATGCAAATGCATCCTTTTACCCTGAAAAATAATGTTTTCTCCCCCTGACTGCTGGGACCCACCAGCTACATCTTCGCACGCAAGGAAGTGCGTCCTTATTACAGGCAAAAAAATATCCCCCCTGATAGCTGGGACCCAACAGCTATATCTTCGAACGCAAGGAAGTGCGTCCTTATTACAGGCAAAAAATACCCCCCCTGACAGCTGGGACCCAGCAGGTATATCTTGGCACGCAAGGAAGTGCGTCCTTATCCTCCCTGACAGCTGGGACCCACCCGGTCGAAGCGTACGTACCGTTGTTTGTCTTGTCGGAACGTGTACGTACATGCTGGTCGATCGGTCTCTCTGCAAGTATGAACCATGGCCGAGTAAGTAGCGGCACATTTCATAGTAGAGCCCCCCACTTAGAAGTTCAGGCTGTCCCATCTAAACCGTGTACACGTACCTACAGCAACACGCCAAAAAATACGGCAACGTATGTACATACGGGCGGGGTCTCGAACGCCTACTCGCGCATACGTACGGCCAGGGCTCGTGTACATGACTGGGTCGGAACGGAGAAACTGCATTGTCGTCGTTTTCAATGGGAGGCAACGGAATGCGTCATGTTCATCGAGAGGCAATGGAACGCGTGTTGTTCATTGGGAGCCAACCGGCTTGGACGGAACAGTCAATGGAAACGAGGCCTGGCATACCGCAGATCGAAGGAAACGTCCTTGTGTTTGACCGGCCATGGTCAAAACGGGATCCTGTTCATCGGGAGGGGTCTCGCGTACCGCAAAACGGAGGAAACAGACTTCTCTTGGACCTCCTACAGTGGAAACGGGGTCCTGTTGATCGCGAGGGGTGTGGCGTACCGCATAACATCTCACCCAAGCTAGCAAATCCTACATCCAGCTGCATCCATCCTTCAACACATAACCAAGAAACCTTCGGAAACCATCTATCTCAACCTTCGAAAAGCATCCGTTATACAAGTTATGGCGATACTCCCGAACTCCCGCCCCAGTACTGGGTGGCGTCGAGGTTATCTCACCAACGAACTGCATAAAGGAGATTTTCGATGTCGCGCACATATCTCAAGTATGCCAGAATTGCAACGATAGAATTATGATGACAACACCTCAGAGCTCAACTCCCCGGGACACTTCCACTAAACCCCTGACAGGAGGCACCAAGACAGTATTCTCATCATAAGCCATCGGAACAAAACCAAGATACTCGCGTGATACTAAAAAAAATTTTAGTGAAATTTGAGAAGAGAAGAGACAAAACTCTACGTGAGGATGCCTTACCAGAGCGATGAGGAGACTGGGAAATAAAAAGAATTCCTAAGCTCTCCGATATATAATTCCTAAGGACTCAAAACATTTTTCTAGACACAACTCGGCTGCTAAAAACGATCAAGCAATGGGGCTCCTAAGGTCGGGGAAGGCTCTGATTACCAACTTGTAACACCCTCGATGCGACTATATCTCCCACGTGTCGAGGCACGACTTAGAGGCATAATCGCATTGAAGGCATATGTCGCAAGTGAGGCAATCTTCACACAACCCATGTACATATATAATAAAAAAGGGGGAATGATAATAATAGTTGGCTTACACTCGCCACGTCACATCAAGGTACATAAATAGCATCCATCATACAAACACTCATGGCCCGACTACGGTGCCAAAATAGAAAAGACCCCCAACATGCGACTAATCCCTGAATCGAACCCCGAATAGGCACCACTACTGATCATCCGGAAAAGAAACATAGTATCGCTGAGAGTCCTCGTCGTACTCCCACTTCAGCTCGAACGCGCCATCCGGAGGAGTATCATCGGTCCCTGCATCTGGTGTAATAGTAATCTGTGAGCCACAAGGAATCAGCAATCTCGCACCCTCGCGATCAAGACTATTTAAGCTAAATAGGTAAGGAAGGGGTAATATGAGTTGAGCTGCAGCAAGCGACTAGCATATATGGTGGCTAACTTATTCGCAAAAGAGAGCGAGAAGAGAAGGCAAAGCACGAGAGGGAACTAAATAGAGCAGACTACGCAAGCATAACTCCAACGCCGTGTCCACCTCCCGGACTCCGCCGAGAAGAGGCCATCACGGCAACACACGCAGTTGATTCATTTTAATTAATTAAGTTCAAGTTATCTACAACCGGACATTAACAAATTCCCATCTGCCCATAACCGCGGGCACGGCTTTCGAAAGATCAATCCCTGCAGGGGGGTCCCAACTTAGCCCATAACAAGCTCTCACGGTCAACGAAGGAATAGACCTCCACCCAGGACCCACCGATCAGACTCGGTATCCCGGTACAACAAGATGATTCGACAGGTCAAAACTAGTCCAGCAACACCGCCCGAATGCGCCGACAAATCCCGATAGGAGCTGCACATATCTCTTTCTCAGGGCAAACTTAGATTGTCCAAACTTCCGGTAGGCCAGCCCAGAGCTGCCTCCTGGTGGCCACCGGCGGCTGACATTCCGGACCAACACTCAGAGGAGCACTGGCCCGTGGGGGGGCTAAAATAAAGATGACCCTCGGGCTCCGGAAACCCAAGGGAAAGAAAAGGGTAGGTGGCAAATAGGAAAACCAATGTTGGGCATTGCTGGAAAAACTTTAATCAAGGCGAACTATCAAGGGGTTCCCATTATAGCCCAACCGCGTAAGGGACGCAACAATCCGGGAACATAACACCGATATGACGGAAACTAGGGCGGCAAGAGTGGAACAAAACACTAGGCGAGAGGCCGAGCCTTCCATCCTTTACCAAGTATATAGATGAGTAAATATAATATAGCAATAAAATGATATCCCAACAAGTAAATAAATGTTCCAACAAGGAACGGCTCCAATCTTCACCTGCAACTAGCAACGCTATAAGAAGAGCTGAGCAAAGCGGTAACATAGCCAATCAATGGTTTGCTAGGACAAAGGTGGGTTAGAGGCTCGATCATGGCAATTGGGAGGCTGACAAGCAAGTGGTAGGCATCGTAGCATTGGCAAAGCAAAAGAGCAAGCAAACTAGCATAGCAAAGATAGTAGTGATTTCAAGGGTGTGATCATCTTGCCTGCACAGTTGTCAGAATTGACTGGATCCTCAAAAGCAAACTCAACGGACTCCTCGTTAGTGAACTTGTCTCCCGGCTCTACCCAAGAACACAAACAAGCAACAAGGATACAATCAACCACGTGCAAAGGCAATCAATAAGATGCAAAGATGATATGCTATGCGGGATGCGATGCGGGATGCAAAAATGCAACATGTAACAGGAAGTGCATGAACCTGGCCTCAACTTGGAAATCCAGGTGTGCCACTGGATAGAGGGGAAGAAATCTCCTGAAAACAATATAAAGATCATGGCAATCGGAGCTACGGTTTAGAAATGGCAAGCGATTTACTAAACGAACCGATCTGCGATTTACAGCAAGTAGGCTCCTAGATGCAACAAACTGAACATGTTACAGCCACCCAACATGAAAACAAATTGCATGGCAGTGATGTACTCATCAAGCTTAACAAATCATCATGACTGAGGCATAGGCAAATTCATCCATTAAGGGCTTCAAACAAGCATGGCAAAACTGAATAAGCAAAACAGATTTCAGACTTGGCGAAATCAACGCTAGTCTGAAATTTCAGACCACGATGCCCTCTTCGGAGCAGCAAAACAACATGAAGGAAAACCTGAACATGGAAAGTAAGAGCATGGCTTCGAGCTACTCAACAAGATTAACAAAACACCCAAAATGACCTGAGGCCAAAAGGGTTCACAAAATGCTCTACCGAGCACACGAACATTGATGAAACACAATCAGTTTTCAGACTTAGTGAAAACTGGGGCATGCTGAAATAATAACTCACGGAGGCATGTAAACGAGCTCGATGCTCTCACTACGGTGCAAGTCATGGCAAGGCAAGCATATATCCATTAAGAAGGCACAAAATTCTAGCTAGACATGGCAAGAACAATGGCATAGCATGCATGGATCACTAGCAATAACTCCGGCAAAATCGCAAAAGAGTTCACGATCTGCCCAAAACAGCAACTATCCAAAAGTTGAGCTCGATTGAGTCAACCTAGGGTGCTCCAACATAACAAGTAAAGACATGGATGGATTAAGCACAACAAGCATAACAAATCACTCTTACTGATCATCCTCAAAAGAGGCACGGATCACTAGGAAGCAAGACGTACATATAGCATCGTGAACTAAAACGGCTCAGACTTTGTGAAAATCACTAAGTCCCTGAAATCGATAATCTCAGGTAGCCCTCTTCGCAAGCTTGCACAAGACAACACACACATCCTAAAAATACATGGAAGGCACCTCTGGAAAGAAGACAACATGCTTAACAATTCATCCCAAAGGGGCACAGGCATATCATGCACCGATTAAATATGGCAAAAATGACAAAAGTGCATGTTGGACTAACGGATCTGCAATTTAACTCAACATGCCTCCTTCCAACAGCATTTTGGGCAACAGGATGACCTCAAATGGAAATGATGCAATGGAATGAAATGATTTACTCGTCGAGACGAAGATTTTGACATATCATACGTCCAAAACGGAGCTACGGATGCAAAGATATGGCAGGTCAAACATCGCATAAAAAATTACGGAATTAGGGTTAGAGGGGGGAGAAGTCAACCCAGATCCGATCTGGAGCTACTGTAGCTGCACTGTTCACCGGCGCGGTTTTCGAAGTTCGCTGGCGCCGGGACCGGAAAGGAGGAGGTCGGCCGGCGTGGAGAAGACCGGAGGGCGGCGAGCGGGGGCACGGACGCCGAGGCGTGGGCGGCCGGGCTCCGGCAAGGCGCGGCGTGGCTCGGGCAACGAGGAGGCGAGGCGGCCGAGGTCGCCGGCGTTGAAGATCCGCGGCGGGGCGGCGAGGCGTCACGGCCGCGGTGCGGCGGCGCGGCCACCGGACGCGGGGAGGACGGAGGCGCGGGGCGGCGCCCGGATCTGGGCCGCGGGGGCCCCGGATGGGCTTTCCAGGCCGGCGGCGGGGACGGCGGCCGGGTGCCACGTGGCAGCTTGCCACTTGCGCGGGCCGGGCGGCGGCGATGTGTCCGGCGCCGGGCGGACGTGTCCGGCGCGCGGAAGGGAAATTTAGGGTTTCGGAGGTGGGAGGAGATCCGAAAAACGGGGGGTGTTTAAATAGGCATAGAGGGAGCTAGGAGAGTCCAAATGAGGTGCGGTTTTCGCCCACACGATCGTGATCGAACGACCGAGACGATGGAGCTGAGTTTGGTGGGTTTTGGGCCAAATTGGAGGGGTGTTGGGCTGCACACACACGAGGCCTTTTCGGTCCCTCGGTTAACCGTTGGAGTATCAAACGAAGTCCAAATGACCCGAAACTTGACAGGCGGTCTACCGGTAGTAAACCAAGGCCACATGGCAAGTCTCGGCCCAATCCGGAAATGTTTAATCCCCACACATGAAAGAAAGCTAGAAATGGCCACCGGAGGAGAACGAAGCGCCGGAATGCAAAACGGACAACGGGGAAAATGCTCGAATGCATGAGATGAACATGTATGCAAATGCAATGCACGTGACGACATGATATGAGATGCACGAAAACAAAAACAACACACTGAGACAAAGACCCGAACCCGAGAATTAAATATAACTTAATGCCGGAAACGGCAAGAGTTGGAGTACAATTGGGGAAGGATACATGGGGGGCCTTACAACACTCCACCACTACGAAAAGATCTCGTCCCGAGATCTAGGACTGAAAGAACTCCGGGTACTCGGAACGGAGGTGATCCTCGCGTTCCCAGGTAGCTTCACGGTCGGAATGGTGTGACCACTTGACTTTGAGAAACTTGATTGACTTGTTGCGAGTTTTGCGTTCAGTCTCTTCAAGGATTGCAACTGGGTGCTCACGGTAGGAGAGATCTTCTTGGAGCTCAATGTCCTCGAAGTTGACGGTGCGCTCAGGCGTCTTGAAGCACTTACGGAGTTGCGAGACGTGGAACACATCATGAACATTGGCAAAGGTTGCAGGAAGCTCGAGTTGATAGGCGAGGTCGCCTCTCTTGCTGACGATCTTGAAAGGCCCGACGTATCTGGGGGCAAGCTTCCCTTTGATACCGAAGCGACGAGTCCCTTTCATAGGAGAGACGCGGAGGTAGACATGATCTCCGATCTCGAAGGCCAAATCACGGTGCTTGCTGTCGTAGTAGCTCTTCTGACGAGACTGGGCTGCTTTGAGGTTATCACGAATGACCTTGCACATCTCTTCTGCTTCTGTGATCACGTCATTACCCAGCAGCTGACGTTCACCGGTTTCAGACCAGTTGAGAGGTGTACGGCACTTCCTACCATACAGAATTTCAAACGGGGCCTTGCCGGAACTTGCTTGGAAACTGTTGTTGTACGAGAATTCAGCATAAGGAAGACAATCCTCCCACTTCATGCCGAAGAAGATAACACAAGCCCTGAGCATATCTTCAAGAATCTGGTTGACACGCTCGACTTGACCGCTTGTTTGAGGATGGAAAGCAGTGCTGAAGCGAATGTTGGTGCCCATGGCCTTCTGAAAAGAATCCCAAAACTTGGAGGTAAAGATGCTGCCACGGTCTGAAGATATCACTTGAGGAATACCGTGCAGAGAGACAATGCGAGAGGTGTAGAGCTCCGCCAATTGAGCTGCAGTGATTGACTCTTTGATAGGCAAGAAATGAGCCACTTTGGTCAGCTTGTCGATGACAACGAATATAGCATCATTGCCACGCTTGGACTTAGGAAACCCAGACACGAAGTCCATTTCAATGTGGTCAAACTTCCATTCTGGAATGGCGAGAGGTTGGAGGAGACCTGATGGCCTTTGGTGTTCTGCTTTCACTCTTCTGCAGACATCACATTCATTCACGAATTGAGCGATCCCGCGCTTCATTCGAGTCCACCAATAAGTTTGCTTCAGGTCTTGATACATCTTCGTGCTCCCAGGGTGGATGGAGAGGAGAGAGTTGTGAGCCTCATTCATGATCACTTTACGAAGTTCACCTTTGGGCACCACAATTCGATCCTCGAAGAAGAGAGTGTCCTTGTCATCAAGTCGGTAGCACTTGTACTTGGACTGACTCTTTGCAATACCAATCTTCACCTTTTTCACCATAGCATCAAGAAGCTGGGCTTGGCGAATCTGGTCTTCCAAGGTAGGAGAAACTTGAAGGTTGGCGAGGAAACCTTGAGGAACAACTTGCAGATTAAGTTTGCGGAAAGCTTCACAAAGCTCGGGTTGATAAGGCTTGAGAATCAGACTGTTGCAATATGCTTTTCTGCTCAAAGCGTCAGCAATCACATTAGCCTTGCCTGGAGTATACTCGATACTCGGATTGTACTCTTGAATCATTTCGACCCATCGAGTCTGCCTGAGGTTGAGATTTGGCTGAGTGAAGATGTACTTGAGACTCTTGTGATCAGTGAAGATGTCCACTTTCCTTCCCAAGAGAAGATGTCTCCAAGTCAACAATGCGTGCACAACTGCCGCCAACTCGAGATCATGAGTGGGGTAGTTCTTCTCATTTGGCTTCAACTGGCGAGAGGTATAAGCAACAACTTTCTTCTCTTGCATCAGTACTGCACCGAGACCTTGGAGAGAGGCATCACAAAAGACCTCGTACGGCTTGGTTTCATCAGGCGGAGTTAGAACTGGAGCAGTGATCAATTTCTCTTTCAAAGCGTTGAAAGCAACATCACACTCCGGAGACCAAACGTACTTGACGTGCTTCTGAAGAAGATTTGAGAGAGGCTTCGCGATTTTGGAGAAGTTTTCAACGAATCTTCGGCAATAACTTGCAAGACCGAGGAAGCTACGGAGTTGCTTCACATTCTGAGGAGGTTCCCAATTAACAATTGCAGACACCTTCTCAGGATCCACGGAAATGCCCTTGGCAGAGATAATATGACCAAGATAAAGAACCTCATCGAGCCAAAACTCACACTTAGAGAACTTGGCATAGAATTGATGTTCCCTTAGCTTGTCAAGAACCAAACGCAAGTGTTTGGCATGATGTTCCTTGTTCTTCGAGAAAACCAGGATATCATCGAGATAGACCAAAACGAAGTCGTTGGTGTAGGGGTTGAAGATGAAGTTCATCATGCGAGAGAACGTCGGAGGAGCATTAGCGAGGCCAAAAGACATAACAGTGTATTCATATGACCCATAGCTTGTTCTGAACGCCGTCTTTGGAATATCTTGTTCACGAATGCGAATTTGATGATAACCCATACGGAGATAAAGCTTGGAGAATACTTGGGCACCCTTGAGTTGTTCGAATAGCTCATTAATGTTGGGAAGTGGATATTTGTTCTTGATGGTCTTCTTGTTCAATGGACGATAATCAACACAAAGTCGGTCCGTTCCATCCTTCTTCTTCACAAAAAGAACACCACAACCCCACGGAGAAGTACTAGGCCGAATGAGACCCATTCTTTCTTGCACATCGAGCTGTTTCTTAAACTCCTTCAACTCTTCGGGGCCGAGCTTGTAAGGCCGTTTGCACACCGGTTCTGTACCGGGCTCAAGTTCAATAACGAATTCAACAGGCCGGTTTGGAGGCATGCCTGGGAGTTCTTCAGGGAAGACATCTTGATACTCACAAACAACCGGAATCTGCGAAATAGCATCCAATTCACCCTTTTCATTGAGAGAGAATAACCAGATGGTATTATCCCGAGCAGCAAAAACAATGACATCTTCAGAGGAATGAGTCAGTTGAATCTGCCTGGCTGCACAATCGAGGTGAGCTTTGTGTTTAGAGAGCCAGTCCATCCCAAGAATGAGGTCGATATCGGAATTGCCAAGAACCATAGGAGAAGCCAAGAACTTGAATTCACCCAACATGATGGAAATATCCGGAATCTCCTGATTGGCGAGCAAACATTTACCCGGAGATACCACTGCTAACGGACTATGCATCACTTGGGAAAAGAACTCATGCTTAGATGCAAAAGGCTTCGAGATGAAACAATGCGATGCACCTGTGTCAAAAAGAACTTTTGCAGGAATATCATTAACAGGAAGGTTACCCATGATCACATCTGACGAATCCTCTGCTTGAGCTGCATTCACCATATTGACCTTGGCGTGCTTGGGATTATGCTTGACCACAGCTGTACTTGCCGATCTAACAGGAGGAGGAGGAGGAGGAGGAAGACGCCTCTGGTTGAAACACTTGTTGGCGTAGTGACCCTTCTGTTGGCACTTGTTGCACGTGACCTCTGAGAGCGGACGGTGATACGGAGCACTCGATCTTGGAGCTTGAGACGAAGTCTTGTTCTGAAAGCCTGGGTTGGGTGGGTGGGAAGAACCACTGCCACCTTTGCTCTTCTGCTGATACGGCTGACGGAACGGAGGAGGAGGGAGCCAATACTTCTGCTGCTTGGCCACTTGCGTAGAGGACAAAGACGTAGTGTCTCTGACTCGCTTCCTGGAAGCATCACACCTGAGCTAAGCAGCCTCTTGCTTCAGTGCCATGTTGTAGAACTCATCGTATCTCAGCGGCTCGAAGAGGACAAGAGTGAGCTGAATTTCTTCACGAAGACCACCCCTGAACTGATAGATCATGCTCTTCTCATCAGGAACATCCTGCTTGGCAAAACGGGCGAGCTTCTGGAACAACTTGTTGTAGTCATAGACAGACAAAGAGCCTTGCTTCAGATTGCGGAATTCTTCACGTTTGCTTTCAGTCACACTTTGAGGAATGTGATGAGCTCGAAAATCACGACGGAAATCATCCCAAGTGATCAAACGTCCACCTCTGGAATCCCGGTACTGCTGAAACCACTCTGCGGCCTGATCCTTGAGCTGGAAAGATGCGAACTTGACGAAATCTTCAGGTCTGATGTTGCTACATTCAAAATGCTTGCCCAGATCGAATAACCAATCATCAGCATCGGTAGCCTCAACGCAGTTGCTGAACGTCTTTGGAGCATTTGCGAGGAACTGATGCAGAGT
Source organism: Triticum monococcum (assembly GCA_034509565.1). Taxonomy (NCBI): domain Eukaryota; kingdom Viridiplantae; phylum Streptophyta; class Magnoliopsida; order Poales; family Poaceae; genus Triticum; species Triticum monococcum. The sequence continues at coordinate 370,580,021 of CM067845.1, forward strand.
TGCAAACTGGTTTTGGTTGTTGCCTTGATTCGCTTGACTGCTTTGATTCCGCTCTTGGATGATTTGCATGATCAGCTGAGTATTTGCATTAGTAGCAGCCATCACAGCCTGCCATGCTTCCGGAGGAGGCGGAGGTGGCGGAGGATCTTGATTCTGGTTCTGACTGGTGCTCTTAGCGGGAGCCATCCTGAAGAGGTTGACCACCATTAGCACACAAATATAGAAATATTGAAGGTGAATCCAACGGAATGAAAATTGCAACATAAGTCTTCACATCCGAACAAAATGAACGAATGCACTTCTCTTGAAGTGGTCACATATTCCTAAATTGCGAAGCCACGAAGAATCAGGTAGAAGAGGTACATCAACGAGGGATGGAATCAATATATGACGTCGAAGAAGAACGGATACCACAACTCAAAATAAAACCAAGGGTTGGCTTGCGGAATAAGCCGGAACAAACACATGATAGAAATTTCGTCCGAAGTGTTCGTGGTAGGACCTACACGGGCTCGACCGTACAGCACCAGCATGTACAAGGCAGTGCACATGACATACGAAGCGTCCCCGAGTCAGCATAGCCAAGGACTCTTTAAGACACAACGAGGCCACTGTAAAATCGACCGTGAATAGGCGAACCACTAGACGTCGAACCCCAATTTCATATCACACATCTGTTGGAAAGATATCCTAAGGCTACTTGAATTCCCACCTATGAAATTCCCGAAACCTTCCGGTTATGCAATCAGGTGTTGAGGATACAGGGGAAGCATAATATCTCACCCAAGCTAGCAAATCCTACATCCAGCTGCATCCATCCTTCAACACATAACCAAGAAACCTTCGGAAACCATCTATCTCAACCTTCGAAAAGCATCCGTTATACAAGTTATGGCGATACTCCCGAACTCCCGCCCCAGTACTGGGTGGCGTCGAGGTTATCTCACCAACGAACTGCATAAAGGAGATTTTCGATGTCGCGCACATATCTCAAGTATGCCAGAATTGCAACGATAGAATTATGATGACAACACCTCAGAGCTCAACTCCCCGGGACACTTCCACTAAACCCCTGACAGGAGGCACCAAGACAGTATTCTCATCATAAGCCATCGGAACAAAACCAAGATACTCGCGTGATACTAAAAAAATTTTTAGTGAAATTTGAGAAGAGAAGAGACAAAACTCTACGTGAGGATGCCTTACCAGAGCGATGAGGAGACTGGGAAGTAAAAAGAATTCCTAAGCTCTCCGATATATAATTCCTAAGGACTCAAAACATTTTTCTAGACACAACTCGGCTGCTAAAAACGATCAAGCAATGGGGCTCCTAAGGTCGGGGAAGGCTCTGATTACCAACTTGTAACACCCTCGATGCGACTATATCTCCCACGTGTCGAGGCACGACTTAGAGGCATAATCGCATTGAAGGCATATGTCGCAAGTGAGGCAATCTTCACACAACCCATGTACATATATAATAAAAAAGGGGGAATAATAATAATAGTTGGCTTACACTCGCCACGTCACATCAAGGTACATAAATAGCATCCATCATACAAACACTCATGGCCCGACTACGGCGCCAAAATAGAAAAGACCCCCAACATGCGACTAATCCCTGAATCGAACCCCGAATAGGCACCACTACTGATCATCCGGAAAAGAAACATAGTATCGCTGAGAGTCCTCGTCGTACTCCCACTTCAGCTCGAACGCGCCATCCGGAGGAGTATCATTGGTCCCTGCATCTGGTGTAATAGTAATCTGTTAGTCACAAGGACTCAGCAATCTCGCACCCTCGCGATCAAGACTATTTAAGCTAAATAGGTAAGGAAGGGGTAATGTGAGTGGAGCTGCAGCAAGTGACTAGCATATATGGTGGCTAACTTATTCGCAAAAGAGAGCGAGAAGAGAAGGCAAAGCACGAGCGGGAACTAAATAGAGCAGACTACGCAAGCATAACTCCAACGCCGTGTCCACCTCCCGGACTCCGCCGAGAAGAGGCCATCACGGCAACACACGCAGTTGATTCATTTTAATTAATTAAGTTAAAGTTATCTACAACTGGACATTAACAAATTCCCACCTGCCCATAACCGCGGGCACGGCTTTCGAAAGATCAATCCCTGCAGGGGGGTCCCAACTTAGCCCATAACAAGCTCTCACGGTCAACGAAGGAATAGACCTCCACCCAGGACCCACCGATCAGACTCGGTATCCCGGTACAACAAGATGATTCGACAGGTCAAAACTAGTCCAGCAACACCGCCCGAATGCGCCGACAAATCCCGATAGGAGCTGCACATATCTCTTTCTCAGGGCACACTCAGATTGTCCAAACTTCCGGTAGGCCAGCCCAGAGCTGCCCCTGGTGGCCACCGGCGGCTGACGTTCCGGACCAACACTCAGAGGAGCACTGGCCCGTGGGGGGGCTAAAATAAAGATGACCCTCGGGCTCCGGAAACCCAAGGGAAAGAAAAGGGTAGGTGGCAAATAGGAAAACCAATGTTGGGCATTGCTGGAAAAGCTTTAATCAAGGCGAACTATCAAGGGGTTCCCATTATAGCCCAACCGCGTAAGGGACGCAACAATCCGGGAACATAACACCGATATGACGGAAACTAGGGCGGCAAGAGTGGAACAAAACACTAGGCGAGAGGCTGAGCCTTACACCCTTTACCAAGTATATAGATGAGTAAAGATAATATAGCAATAAAATGATATCCCAACAAGTAAATAAATGTTCCAACAAGGAACGGCTCCAATCTTCACCTGCAACTAGCAACGCTATAAGAAGGGCTGAGCAAAGCGGTAACATAGCCAATCAATGGTTTGCTAGGACAAAGGTGGGTTAGAGGCTCGATCATGGCAATTGGGAGGCTGAAAAGCAAGTGGTAGGCATCGTAGCATTGGCAAAGCAAAAGAGCGAGCAAACTAGCATAGCAAAGATAGTAGTGATTTCAAGGGTGTGATCATCTTGCCTGCACAGTTGTCAGAATTGACTGGATCCTCAAAAGCAAACTCAACGGGCTCCTCGTTAGCGAACTCGTCTCCCGGCTCTACCCAACAACACAAACAAGCAACAAGGATACAATCAACCACGTGCGAAGGCAATCAATAAGATGCAAAGATGATATGCTATGCGGGATGCGATGCGGGATGCAAAAATGCAACATGTAACAGGAAGTGCATGAACCTGGCCTCAACTTGGAAATACAAGTGTGCCACTGGATAGAGGGGAAGAAATCCCCTGAAAACGATATAAAGATCATGGCAATCGGAGCTACGGTTTAGAAATGGCAAGCGATTTACTAAACGAACCGATCTGCGATTTACAGCAAGTAGGCTCCTAGATGCAACAAACTGAACATGCTACAGCCACCCAACATGAAAACAAATTGCATGGAAGTGATGTACTCATCAAGCTTAACAAATCATCATGACTGAGGCATAGGCAAATTCATCCATTAAGGGCTTCAAACAAGCATGGCAAAACTGAATAAGCAAAACAGATTTCAGACTTAGCGAAATCAACGCTAGTCTGAAATTTCAGACCACGATGCCCTCTTCGGAGCAGCAAAACAACATGAAGGAAAACCTGAACATGGCAAGTAAGAGCATGGCATGGAGCTACTCAACAAGCTTAACAAAACACCCAAAATGACCTGGGGCCAAAAGGGTTCACAAAATGCTCTACCGAGCACACGAACATTGATGAAACACAATCAGTTTTCAGACTTAGTGAAAACTGGGGCATGCTGAAATAATAACTCACGGAGGCATGTAAACGAGCTCGATGCTCTCACTACGGTGCAAGTCATGGCAAGGCAAGCATATATCCATTAAGAAGGCACAAAATGCTATCTAGACATGGCAAGAACAATGGCATAGCATGCATGGATCACTAGCAATAACTCCGGCAAAATCGCAAAAGAGTTCACGATCTGCCCAAAACAGCAACTATCCAAAAGTTGAGCTCGATTGAGTCAACCTAGGATGCTCCAACATAACAAGTAAAGACATGGATGGATTAAGCACAACAAGCATAACAAATCACTCTTACTGATCATCCTCAAAAGAGGCACGGATCACTAGGAAGCAAGCCGTACATATAGCATCGTGAACTAAAACGGCTCAGACTTAGTGAAAATCACTAAGTCCCTGAAATCGATAATCTCAGGTAGCCCTCTTCGCAAGCTTGCACAAGACAACACACACATCCTAAAAATACATGGAAGGCACCTCTGGAAAGAAGACAACATGCTTAACAATTCATCCCAAAGGGGCACAGGCATATCATGCACCGATTAAATATGGCAAAAATGACAAAAGTGCATGTTGGACTAGCGGATCTGCAATTTAACTCAACATGCCTCCTTCCAACAGCATTTTGGGCAACAGGATGACCTCAAATGCAAATGATGCAATGGAATGAAATGATGTACTTGTCGAGACGAAGATTTTGACATATCATACGTCCAAAACGGAGCTACGGATGCAAAGATATGGCAGGTCAAACATCGCATAAAAAATTACGAAATTAGGGTTAGAGGGGGGAGAAGTCAACCCAGATCCGATCTGGAGCTACTGTAGCTGCACTGTTCACCGGCACGGTTTTTGAAGTTCGCCGGCGCCGGGACTGGAGAGGAGGAGGCCGGCCGGCGTGGAGAAGACCGGAGGGCGGCGAGCGGGGGCACGGACGCCGAGGCGCGGGCGACCGGGCTCCGGCGAGGCGCGGCGGGGCTCGGGCAACAAGGAGGCGAGGCGGCCGAGGTCGCCGGCGTTGAAGATCCGCGGCGGGGCGGCGAGGCGTCACGGCCGCGGTGCGGCGGCGCGGCCACCGGACGCGGGGAGGACGGAGGCGCGGGGCGGCGCCCGGATCTGGGCCGCGGGGGCCCCGGATGGGCTTTCCGGGCCGGCGGCGGGGACGGCGGCCGGGTGCCACGTGGCAGCTTGCCACTGGCGCGGGCCGGGCGGCGGCGATGTGTCCGGCGCCGGGCGGACGTGTCTGGCGCGCGGAGGGGAAATTTAGGGTTTCGGAGGTGGGAGGAGATCCGAAAAACGGGGGGTGTTTAAATAGGCATAGAGGGAGCTAGGAGAGTCCAAATGAGGTGCGGTTTTCACCCACACGATCGTGATCGAACGACCGAGACGATGGAGCTGAGTTTGGTGGGTTTTGGGACAAATTGGAGGGGTGTTGGGCTGCACACACACGAGGCCTTTTCGGTCCCTCGGTTAACCGTTGGAGTATCAAACGAAGTCCAAATGACCCGAAACTTGACAGGCGGTCTACCGGTAGTAAACCAAGGCCACATGGCAAGTTTCGGCCCAATCCGGAAATTTTTAATCCCCACACACGAAAGAAAGCTAGAAATGGCCACCGGAGGAGAACGAAGCGCCGGAATGCAAAACGGACAACGGGGAAAATGCTCGAATGCATGAGATGAACATGTATGCAAATGCAATGCACGTGAAGACATGATATGAGATGCACGAAAACAAAAACAACACACTGAGACAAAGACCTGAACCCGAGAATTAAATATAACTTAATGCCGGAAACGGCAAGAGTTGGAGTACAATTGGGGAAGGATACATGTGGGGCGTTACAACTGTTAAACCAGCCCTCCATGGGGTTGCACTGATAATCCACCCCTCCATGTGGTCCTGTTCATCCACCCCTCCATGGGGTCCTGTTCATCCACCCCCCAACCGACTTGATCGGGGTCCTATTCATCCAGCGGCAACACCACGGGGTCCTGTTCATCCACCCCCACCGGGAACTGTTCATCCAAACCACCCAAGAACACTCATTGTTCATCCAGAGGCAGCATCGATCAGCTTCAGTTAGCAGCAGTAGCGAAGGAATCACTCGGGTTCAGTTAACGGCAAGGGATCGATTGATCTCTCGGGTTCAGTAACGCGTAGCCTATAGTGCAATTGCTCGGGTTCAGTTAGAGCCCAACGCCTCGCTCGGGTTCAGTTAGAGCACAACGCCTCGCACAAACACGCATACGTACGAGAGAAACACGCATCGCTCGGCCCCCGACCACCCACCGTAACCGGGAACTCTCCCGATATTTTCCTCGCCTTTGCTTCTACCATGGTTTTTTCCGTCATGGATGGCCCAAAGAATGTCATGCAGCTGCGTCTCCAGCCCGCCCAGGATGAAAAGCCCATTTTCTGTCATGATTTTTTGTCATAGAAGTAGGACCCCACCACATCTATGATGATACCGGCTTTTGTCACAATTATCGTCATAGAAGTGCCATAAGTATGACAGAAAAAATTGTCTGGCCCAAAATGTCACGGGTGTGTATTTTTTGTAGTGATTATACTTATAACTTGCGATTCAATAAAGAATCCATTGTGCATACCTTTTTACTTGCACCTGCTCTCTTTGATTCTCACAGCAAAGGAAGATATTATGTTTTGGAGAGCGAGGCCCGTGCACACAATGCGGAGGTCGCGGCTGCTCGGCGTGCTGAGGTGGTTGCACTAAGAGCCTCCGTGAGCTACCACTCTGACTACTATGCAGGCCATAGATGGTGATTACCAAGCTAGGGAAAAAGCCTAAGCTTGGGGGAGTACGTATTTCCACCAACATTACATTCATGCTCACACATTTTATTCCAGTTGTCAGTGTTCACACTTTTTCATTGTATCATCCATGCTAGATTTATTTTCTCGCTTTCTTCTTGTGTGTTTGAAAAACTTTGAGAAAACCCAAAAATATTTCTTGCTTCTTTTTGGTTTTTCTTTATAGTTTAATTAGTTGTAGTATTAAAAGAAAACTCAAAAAGATTTCTCAGTTCTTCTTGCTTGTTGAGAGCTCTCCCGTGTAAATAGTTTTTCTCGTTTTTGTTTTCTTCCTTTTAATTTGCCATCTTCAAGAAAAACTAAAAACTTCGAAAATATTTCAGTGTGTTTCACTGAACTTCTTTTCTTTTTATTGAGTCATATTAAGGAGAAGACCACGATGAAAATGATTGAGTGGCTCTCATATGAATTATTGTCAATCTAACAAAGAGCCTGAATTGCTTTATCTTCTCCTGTTGAATAAAATGTTTGCAGATTCCAGCTTAGTCCACGACACTCTTGCACTATTATTATTTTCATATCATTTTGTCGTGCAAGTGAAAGGCAATAATGACGATATTCAATGAACTGATTGTGACAGAGAGAAACAGGTATGAACTCAACTTGTTCTGCTTTTGTCAACTTGTTCTTAAAGTAGGATGATGTTACGGTTCTTGCTTAAAAGCTCTTTGCTTTTCTTTCTCTTTTGCTTAAAATCTTGTTTGGCTCCTTCTATTTTGAGCTCTTTTGTATGCCACCTATGCAAAACTTCATGAACCAGGATAGCAATTGTGTATATGCAATGACAACCTTGTGACACGAGAGATGATATGAAGATGCTTGTACCAAGATGATATGGTATGTGTGCAATGGGGAACGGTGATCACTACACTACAAAAAAATACACTTCCATGATGATGCGTGTTTGTCATAGTAGGTCACATTTTCTGTCATGCATGTACATCCATGACGATTTTATGACAGAATCAAGATAGCCATACCTCTGCTGTCGTAGAAGTGTTCCATGACATTACCAAAATTATCATCATGGAAGTGTCCACTTCCATGACGATAAACCGCGCGTCATAGAAGTGCTTTCATCAAGGGTGACCGACACGTGGCATCCACTGTAATGGGTCATCGTTATGCTATCGGTTACGGCTTTGGATCCGATAACCCGTTAACAGCAAGGACCAATGAGGATTTTCCACATGTAAAATTGTCATTGGCCGGAGGAAACACGTGTTGGCTCACCATTGGGACAGATGTCATCCATTCATTGGACAGGAGGCACCTATGATACGTCGACACCTGGCACGGCCCAACAGAGGCCCGTTCCTATGAAAAGGCCAGCCCGTTCGGCTTGGTCAAAAGGTAATGGGCCGGCCCACGAAAAACATGTTAACGACTTGTTCGTATATAGCCCATTTACGGCCCGCTAACTCACGACCCGTTACGGCCTATCGGAATTAAGACCAGTAGCTTCATCTGGGCCGCCCAATATGATTCCAGCCCGTTGTAACTTCCAGCCTATGTATGGCCCATGATGTCTTTCGGCCCATACGAGGCCATTTGTAACTCTCGGCCCATTAACGGCTCGTGGTGAATCTGGCCCACAATGAACAGTGTACCGCTTTATACCCATTAATGACCCATTATTCCATTGGGCCATTTCCAACCCATGTTATCTTTCGGCCTTCCCAGGGCCCATTTATTCTTGGGCTTATTTCCAGCATTCGGTTACTTACGACACGTTACTGGCCTTTTCTGCTTGTGGACCAAACTCAGCCCGTGGTTACAATCGGCCGTTTGTGGCCCGTAAATCCGTTGGGCCATTTTCATAGCGTCATCAAATACGGCCGATTAACGAAGGCCCATTATGGCTGGCCCATGAATAGATGATTCCAAATATAGCCCATTTACGGCCCATAATGCGGTATGTTATTGGCCCGTCGATCATACGGCCCGTAGAAGGCCCATTGATGCTACGGCCCGTAGAAGGCCCATTGATGCTATGGCTCGTAGAAGGCCCATTATTTATACGGCCCTTATAAGGCCCATGTTTCTATGGCCCGTAAGAGGCCATGGTAACTACAGTAAATATGTAGCCCATGGTTATTGTGGCCTACCTTTAAAAAATAGGTTATTGCGGCCACTAGAAAACCGTGGAAAAAGAACTGCACTGACTACAAACAAACAAATAAACAAGACAACAAGGAAATAAATAAGCAAGCAACTTATGCTAGGCTATCACGGCTATTACACATATTACATCCACTAGGAATCAAAGTTCGCCACCAGTGCAAATATAGGGAACAAAGTCGCATATCATATACACTGGTTGTCAAAGTTGGCGACGAGTGCAAATAAATGTCGCAGCAAAACAAGTCTGAAACTGAAACCACTTTAGAAGAGCTCAAGAAACAATATCCTGGGTACCCATAATGCTCGCAAGATGCTTAGCAAGCTTATTAACTTTCTCTTGTTTGGCGCTTAAATCCTCCAGCGCTTTCTGTTGCACCAGAAAGTATGCATCTAAATTCTGCAGGGACTTCCTCAGTCCTTCAGCTTCCTGTAGCAGCACATCTGATCGATATATTTCAACTTGAAGTTGATACTCAAGAAGATGAACTGATTCAGGCAGCGAGATCGAAGAGCTTGTGCCAGTAGTAGTGGACAGTAACTCGAACACTACATCAAGACAGGACTTTTGGGTTCTCTCACTGTCGTCAAGATAGTTTTTATCAGCTTTCTTGGAGACCAACAGGGATGTCTCACTATCTTGAACCTTATCTGCATTACTTCCTTTACCATTGCATAACGGGGTACTGTCCTCCAATATTTTGTCCGCATTGTAAAAGAGAAACAAGCAGACACATCACAGGTTTACCATGTTGTATATGAAACTCGTTTTGGTAAATCAGTTTAGTAATAAAGTGGACAGGATTACAGCATGAAACAAACATATATCTATGTACCATGGTCACTTTATGGTCTATATCATTCTAGTTTTTGTTGCGAAATCAAGATAGAGACATAGTTCAAATAATATTTGTTCAAGACAAAGCAGAATAGACAGAATATAAGTGTGGGAAACTACAGAGCAATAACAACACTTGTAATGTGCATGACATGAGAACAAAACTGTTTATTCAATTGAAACTGAAATCAACATAGTGCAAGTTACAGCAGCAAACCAGTTAAAGAAACAGGCCTAAAACATACCTGTTGCACCATTGGAGTTTCAATTCCATCGTTCAAATTTGAAAATAGTTGGTATGAGTAAATATAGTGATGCAAGAGCAAAGGATTATGAACCATAGCTACAGAACCTGACCTAAGAACAATTATTCTTCTCCTTTAAGTGTTGAGTTGGTATGAGTAAATACAGTGATGCAAGAGCAAAGGATTATGAACCATAGCTACAGAACCTGAGCAAAGGATTATGAACCATATAAATCACTATTTTTAGTGTTGAGTTGGGATTCGGAGTGGTGGTCCTAAGAACAATATATGGATTTCCAAGTTTGAGCATAGACCTCAGGGGGGAAATAGGACTGGTCATCAGTCTCTGAATCCTCCTCTGAGGAGCTCTCTGTAACCAGCAAGATGTCTGCTTCAGCAGGTAGCACTGTCTGCTCTGAATACCTGATTTTCACTCCAGATACTTCCATCACCGCTTCAAATGGCTGATCCACAAGAAGAGTAATTGAATATACAAACGCTATGGACAAATGGAACACATAATACAAAAAAATGATAGCATGATATATTTCACATACATGATGATTGGCTAAACGGCATGGCATTGCATAATTCACATATATAATGCCTTTGCAACAAGATAGCATTGCATAATTCACATATATAATGTGTTGCAACAAGATGGCAATGCATAATTCACACATATGGTAATTAGACACTAGACAGGTGGCATTCACACAAAGCATGTCTAAACTAATCAAATGACATAGCAATGCAAGACACCATACGCACGATATGAGCAACATAACCCTACCAAGTTAGAGCATACACCTCGGGGGGAATAGTACTGGTCACCTGTCTCTGAATCCTCCTCTGAGGAGCTATCCGTAACCAGTGAGATATGCTCTTCGTCAGATAGCATAGTCTGCTCTGAAGACCTTGTTTTCACTCCAGAATTTTCTGTCAACATGTCAAATGGCTGATGCACATGAAGAGTAGTTGAATGTACTAACATTGTTGACAAATGTAATATGTAACGGAAAAAAGGATGGCCTAATATAATTCAGATATAAGATGACTGGCTAAGCAGGATGGCATTGCAAAATTCATATATATGATGCCTGGCTAAACAAGATGGCGTTGCATAATTCACATAAATGATGAATAAACTAAACAGATGGCATTCACGCAAAGCATGTCTAAGCTAAGCAGATGACATATTTGTTGTATAAAGTAAGCAATGCAAGGCACCATATGCATGATATAACCAACATCAGCATGCCAATTTAGAGCGAAGACCTCAGGGGGTAAATAGGAGTGTTCTTCTCCTTCTGAATCCCCCTTGGAACAGATATCTTCCTCTCGATTACAATCCGAAATGGGTGGAGGGGGGCTGCCCTTGCGCCTACCATGGAGTGACGTATGCATGAAATTTTATTGCCACACAAGGCTCATCTCCTTTGCTCTACATGTTCAGTTCCATTGTGTACAATAACTGACATGCATAGGAATAGAACATAGTGAGATTATGTAAGGAGTGCATGCAAAAATCCAAAGTGATGGTAGCAACCTATGGATAGACCCAAAACCAATGATAGCAAGCAGATAATGGCTTCAGTTAAAAAATACAGATAATGGCTTCTTTACTGTTTGTTTGCCACCCAATATGAAACTCATAGTAGACACCAGAGATTAACCAGATAGTAGATAGATACTACTAGGACATATGCCCGTGCATTGCAACAGGAAAATAAATTGACGTGCATGTGCTAGCACGACAACCCGTGCTTCGCTAGGCCAAAATGCGTACCAGCAACACGACATCCGAACAATGACATGGAGTTGCCAAGGTTTAGACAAAAAATACATTCGCCGAACAGTTTAGGCCTCTAGTTAATAAACGGCGCATGTCATCACACACAAAAACCTTGCTATCTTTGTAGCCATAAAATTCTTCCTTCCTTTAACTTTAAAAATACTCATAGTGTCATGCAACGTTTCCTTCCTTGAATGTTCCGACCCACACACACAATCCTTCCTAGTAAGTGCATTCTTTTAGCCCACACGTCCCTCTTTGCAGGGTGCACCACATCCTAAATCCATCGTGTCTTTTATCATGAGTTTAATCGCCCTCTCGTCCGTTGTCCTCGTCCCTTTTTCTAGATGTCTTGTTGATATTACAGCCAACTTCCTAACCTATATAAATGGGTGGGAATTGTCTTAAAGGAGCAAGGTAGGATTATTTCACATGAAATATTGATGTTTTGCAGTGTATTGGACTGGAGATTATGTTTTTCTCATGTAGCTCGCGGCCCAGAAATGTTGGGGAACGTAGCAGAAATTCAAAATTTTCTACGCATCACCAAGATCAATCTATGGAGTAATCTAGCAACGAGGGTGTAACACCCTCGATGCGACTATATCTCCCACGTGTCGAGGCACGACTTAGAGGCATAATCGCATTGAAGGCATAAGTCGCAAGTGAGGCAATCTTCACACAACCCATGTACATATAAATATAAAGGGGAAATAATAATAATAGTTGGCTTACACTCGCCACGTCACATCAAGGTACATAAATAGCATCCATCATACAAACACTCATGGCCCGACTGCGGCGCCAAAATAGAAAAGACCCCCCAACATGCGACTAAACCCTGAATCGAACCCCGAGCAGGCACCACTACTGATCATCAGGAAAAGAAACATAATATCGCTGAGAATCCTTGTCGTACTCCCACTTCAGCTCGAACGCGCCATCCGGAGGAGTATCATCGGTCCCTGCATCTGGTTTAATAGTAATCTGTGAGCCACAAGGACTCAGCAATCTCGCACCCTCGCGATCAAGACTATTTAAGCTTAATAGGTTAGGAAGGCGTAATGTGAGTGGAGCTGCAGCAAGCGACTAGCAGATATGGTGGCTAACTTATACGCAAAAGAGAGCGAGAAGAGAAGGCAAAGCACGAGCGGTAACTAAGTAGAGCAGGCTACGCAAGCATAACTCCAACGCCGTGTCCACTTCCCGGACTCCGCCGAGAAGAGGCCATCACGGCAACACACGCAGTTGATTCATTTTAATTAATTAAGTTCAAGTTATCTACAACCGGACATTAACAAATTCCCATCTGCCCATAACCGCGGGCACGGCTTTCGAAAGATCAATCCCTGCAGGGGGGTCCCAACTTAGCCCATAACAAGCTCTCACGGTCAACGAAGGAATAGGCCTCCACCCAGGACCCACCGATCAGACTCGGTATCCCGGTACAACAAGATGATTCGACAGGTCAAAACTAGTCCAGCAACACCGCCCGAATGCGCCGACAAATCCCGATAGGAGCTGCACATATCTCTTTCTCAGGGCACACTCAGATTGTCTTAGGTACGGGTAGGCCAGCCCAGAGTTGCCCCTGGTGGCCACCGGCAGCTGACAGTTGGACCAACACTCAGAGGAGCACTGGCCCGGGGGGGGTTAAAATAAAGATGACCCTCGGGCTCCGGAAACCCAAGGGAAAGAAAAGGGTAGGTGGCAAATGGTAAAACCAATGTTGGGCATTGCTGGAAAAGCTTTAATCAAGGCGAACTATCAAGGGGTTCCCATTATAGCCCAACCGCGTAAGGGACGCAACAATCCGGGAACATAACACCGATATGGCGGAAACTAGGGCGGCAAGAGTGGAACAAAACACTAGGCGGGAGGCCGAGCCTTCCACGCTTTACCAAGTATATAGATGAGTAAAGATAACATAGCAATATAGTGATATCCCAACAAGTAAATAAATGTTCCAACGAGGAACGGCTCCAATCTTCACCTACAACTAACAACGCTATAAGAAGGGCTGAGCAAAGCGGTAACATAGCCAATCAATGGTTTGCTAGGACAAAAGGTGGGTTAGAGGCTCAATCATGGCAATAGGGAGGCTGACAAGCAAGTGGTAGGCATCGTAGCATTGGCAAAGCAAAAGAGCGAGCAAACTAGCATAGCAAAGATAGTAGTGATTTCAAGGGTGTGATCATCTTGCCTGCACAGTTGTCGGAATTGACTGGATACTCAAAAGCAAACTCAACGGGCTCCTCGTTAGCGAACTCGTCTCCCGGCTCTACCCAACAACACAAACAAGCAACAAGGATACAATCAACCACGTGCAAGGGCAACCAATAAGATGCAAAGATGATATGCTATGCGGGATGCGATGCGGGATGCAAGAATGCAACATGTAACAGGAAATGCATGAACCTGGCCTCATCATGGAAATCCAAGTGTGCCACTGGATAGAGGGGAAGAAATCCCCTGAAAACGATATAAAGATCATGGCAATCGGAGCTACGGTTAAGAAATGGCAAGCGTTTTACTAAACGACCCGATCTGCGATTTACAGCAACATGCCTCCTAAATGCAACAAAATGAACATGCTACAGCCACCCAACATGAAAACAAATTACATGGCAGTGATGTACTCATCAAGCTTATCAAATCATCATGACTGAGGCATGGGCAAATTCATCCATTAAGGGCTTCAAACAAGCATGGCAAAACTGAATAAGCAAAACAGATTTCAGACTTAGCGAAATTAACGCTAGTCTGGAATTTCAGACCACGATGCCCTCTTCGGAGCAGCAAAACAACATGAAGGAAAACCTGAACATGGCAAGTAAGAGTATGGCATGGAGCTACTCAACAAGCTTAACAAAACACCCAAAATGACCTGGGGCCAAAAGGGTTCACAAAATACTCTACCGAGTACACGAACATCGATGAAACACAATCAGTTTTCAGACTTAGTGAAAACTGAGACATGCTGAAATAATAACTCACGGAGGCATATAAACGAGCTCGGTGCTCTCACTACGGTGCAAGTCATGGCAAGGCAAGCATATATCCATTAAGAAGGCACAAAATGCTATCTAGACATGGCAAGAACAATGGCATAGCATGCATGGATCACTAGCAATAACTCCGGCAAAATCGCAAAAGAGTTCACGATCTGCCCAAAACAGCAACTATCCAAAAGTTGAGCTCGATTGAGTCAACCTAGGATGCTCCAACATAACAAGTAAAGACATGGATGGATTAAGCACAACAAGCATAACAAATCACTCTTACTGATCATCCTCAAAAGAGGCACGGATCACTAGGAAGCAAGCCGTACATATAGCATCGTGAACTAAAACGGCTCAGACTTAGTGAAAATCACTAAGTCCCTGAAATCGATAATCTCAGGTAGCCCTCTTCGCAAGCTTGCACAAGACAACACACACATCCTAAAAATACATGGAAGGCACCTCTGGAAAGAAGACAACATGCTTAACAATTCATCCCAAAGGGGCACAGGCATATCATGCACCGATTAAATATGGCAAAAATGACAAAAGTGCATGTTGGACTAGCGGATCTGCAATTTAACTCAACATGCCTCCTTCCAACAGCGTTTTGGGCAACAGGATGACCTCAAATGCAAATGATGCAATGGAATGAAATGATGTACTTGTCGAGACGAAGATTTTGACATATCATACGTCCAAAACGGAGCTACGGATGCAAAGATATGGCAGGTCAAACATGAGCATATGGAGTAAAAAATCCTGGGACTTAGCAAAAAAAACAACCTCCCAGATCTAGGGTTTCGCACGGAAACCGAGGCACGGCGCGAGCACTGTTCACCGGCGAGTGGAGGTGGCCGGGGCCGGCGAGGACGGCGGGCGCTCCGGCGAGGGAGCTCGTCGGCGCCGAGGTGGCAGGAGGAGGACGGCGGGGCCGGCCGGATCCGGCGGTCGCCGGGGCGGCGTGGTCGAGGCGGCGGTGGCCGGCGTGGTGTGGCGGCGTTGGCCGGCCGGCGCGGGCTCCGGCGAGGTGCGGGCTTCGGCGAGGCGCTCCGCGGCGGCGCGGTGGAGCTCCAGCCACCGAAGTGTGGAGAGGCGACGGGGGGACGGGCGGCGCGGCTACGGGCTCGCGGGGGCCCGGCTTGGGCCTCCCGGGCCGCGGCGGCGGAGGCGACACGTGGCGGCCTGCCACAGGCTGCGGTGCGGCGGCGCGGCGTGTCCGGCGCGGGCGGACACGTCCGGCCGGGCGCGGGGCTCCGAGATCTTTTTTTTGGACTAGGGTTTCGAGGGGGAGAAGAAGAGATCCGAGAAGGAGGGGTATTTATAGACATAAGTGGAGCTAGGAGAGTCCAAATGAGGTGCGGTTTTCGCCCACATGATCGTGATCGAACGACCGAGACGATGGAGCTGAGTTTGGTGGGTTTTGGGCCAAAATGGAGGGGTGTTGGGCTGCACACACACGAGGCCTTTTCGGTCCCTCGATTAACCGTTGGAGTATCAAACGAAGTCCAAATGACCCGAAACTTGACAGGCGGTCTACCGGTAGTAAACCAAGGCCGCATGGCAAGTCTCGGCCCAATCCGGAAATGTTTAATCCCCACACACGAAAGAAAGCTAGAAATGGCCACCGGAGGAGAACGAAGCGCCGGAATGCAAAACGGACAACGGGAAAAAATGCTCGGATGCATGAGATGAACATGTATGCGAATGCAATGCACGTGATGACATGACATGAGATGCACGAAAAACAAAACAACACACGGAGACAAAGACCCGAACCCGAGAATTAAATATAACTTAATGCCGGAAACGGCAAGAGTCGGAGTACATTTGGGGAAGGTTACATGCGGGGCGTTACAACACTCCACCACTACGAAAAGATCTCGTCCCGAGATCTAGGACTGAAAGAACTCCGGGTACTCGGAACGGAGGTGATCCTCGCGTTCCCAGGTAGCTTCACGGTCGGAATGGTGTGACCACTTGACTTTGAGAAACTTGATTGACTTGTTGCGAGTTTTGCGTTCAGTCTCTTCAAGGATTGCAACTGGGTGCTCACGGTAGGAGAGATCTTCTTGGAGCTCAATGTCCTTGAAGTTGACGGTGCGCTCAGGCGTCTTGAAGCACTTACGGAGTTGCGAGACGTGAAACGCATCATGAACATTGGCAAAGGTTGCAGGAAGCTCGAGTTGATAGGCGAGGTCGCCTCTCTTGCTGACGATCTTGAAAGGCCCGACGTATCTTGGGGCAAGCTTCCCTTTGATACCGAAGCGACGAGTCCCTTTCATTGGAGAGACGCGGAGGTAGACATGATCTCCGATCTCGAAGGCCAAATCACGGTGCTTGCTGTCGTAGTAGCCCTTCTGACGAGACTGGGCTGCTTTGAGGTTATCACGAATGACCTTGCACATCTCTTCTGCTTCTGTGATCAGGTCATTACCCAGCAGCTGACGTTCACCGGTTTCAGACCAGTTGAGAGGTGTACGGCACTTCCTACCATACAGAATTTCAAACGGGGCCTTACCGGAACTTGCTTGGAAACTGTTGTTGTACGAGAATTCAGCATAAGGAAGGCAATCCTCCCACTTCATGCCGAAGGAGATAACACAAGCCCTGAGCATATCTTCAAGAATCTGGTTGACACGCTCGACTTGACCGCTTGTTTGAGGGTGGAAAGCAGTGCTGAAACGAATGCTGGTGCCCATGGCCTTCTGAAAAGAATCCCAGAACTTGGAGGTAAAGATGCTGCCACGGTCTGAAGATATCACTTGAGGAATACCGTGCAGGGAGACAATGCGAGAGGTGTAGAGCTCCGCCAATTGAGCTGCAGTGATTGACTCTTTGATAGGCAAGAAATGAGCCACTTTGGTCAGCTTGTCGATGACAACGAATATAGCATCATTGCCACGCTTGGACTTAGGAAACCCAGTTACGAAGTCCATTTCAATGTGGTCAAACTTCCATTCTGGAATGGCGAGAGGTTGGAGGAGACCTGCTGGCCTTTGGTGTTCTGCTTTCACTCTTCTGCAGACATCACATTCATTCACGAATTGAGCGATCTCGCGCTTCATTCGAGTCCACCAATAAGTTTGCTTTAGGTCTTGATACATCTTCGTGCTCCCAGGGTGGATGGAGAGGAGAGAGTTATGAGCCTCATTCATGATCACTTTACGAAGTTCTCATTTGGGCACAACAATTCGATCCTCGAAGAAGAAAGTGTCCTTGTCATCAAGCCGGTAGCACTTGTACTTGGACTGACTCTTTGCAATACCGATCTTCACCTTTTTCACCATAGCATCAAGAAGCTGGGCTTGGCGAATCTGGTCTTCCAAGGTAGGAGAAACTTGAAGGTTGGCGAGGAAACCTTGAGGAACAACTTGCAGATTAAGTTTGCGGAAGGCTTCACAAAGCTCGGGTTGATAAGGCTTGAGAATCAGACTGTTGCAATATGCTTTTCTGCTCAAAGCGTCAGCAATCACATTAGCCTTGCCTGGAGTATACTCGATACTCGGATTGTACTCTTGAATCATTTCGACCCATCGAGTCTGCCTGAGGTTGAGGTTAGGCTGAGTGAAGATGTACTTGAGACTCTTGTGATCAGTGAAAATATCCACTTTCCTTCCCAAGAGAAGATGTCTCCAAGTCAACAATGCGTGCACAACTACCGCCAACTCGAGATCATGAGTGGGGTAGTTCTTCTCATTTGGCTTCAACTGGCGAGAGGTATAAGCAACAACTTTCTTCTCTTGCATCAGTACTGCACCGAGACCTTGGAGAGAGGCATCACAAAAGACCTCGTACGGCTTGGCTTCATCAGGCGGAGTTAGAACTGGAGCAGTGATCAATTTTTCTTTCAAAGCGTTGAAAGCAACATCACACTCCGGAGACCAAACGTACTTGACGTGCTTCTGAAGAAGATTTGAGAGAGGCTTCGCGATCTTGGAGAAGTTTTCAACGAATCTTCGACAATAACTTGCAAGACCGAGGAAGCTACGGGGTTGCTTCACATTCTGAGGAGGTTCCCAATTAACAATTGCAGACACCTTCTCAGGATCCACGGAAATGCCCTTGGCAGAGATAATATGCCCAAGATAAAGAACTTCATCGAGCCAAAACTCACACTTAGAGAACTTGGCATAGAATTGATGTTCCCTTAGCTTGTCAAGAACCAAACGCAAGTGTTTGGCATGATCTTCCTTGTTCTTCGAGAAAACCAGGATATCATCGAGATAGACCAAAACGAAGTCGTTGGTGTAGGGGTTGAAGATGAAGTTCATCATGCGAGAGAACGTCGGAGGAGCATTAGCGAGGCCAAAAGACATAACAGTGTATTCATATGACCCATAGCTTGTTCTGAACGCCGTCTTTGGAATATCTTGTTCACGAATGCGAATTTGATGATAACCCATACGGAGATCAAGCTTGGAGAATACTTGGGCACCCTTGAGTTGTTCGAATAGCTCATTAATGTTGGGAAGTGGATACTTGTTCTTGATGGTCTTCTTGTTCAATGGACGATAATCAACACAAAGTCGGTCCGTTCCATCCTTCTTCTTCACAAAAAGAACACCACAACCCCACGGAGAAGTACTAGGCCGAATGAGACCCATACTTTCTTGCTTATCGAGCTGTTTCTTCAACTCCTTCAACTCTTCGGGGCCGAGCTTGTAAGGCCGCTTGCACACCGTTTCCGTACCGGGCTCAAGTTCAATAACGAATTCAACAGGCCGGTTTGGAGGCATGCCTGGGAGTTCTTCAGGGAAGACATCTTGATACTCACAAACAACCGGAATCTGCGAAATAGCATCCAATTCACCCTTCTCATTGAGAGAGAATAACCGGATGGTATTATCCCGAGCAGCAAAGACAATCACTTCCTCAGACGAATGAGTCAGTTGAATCTGCTTGGCTGCGCAATCCAGCTGAGCTTTATGTTTAGAGAGCCAGTCCATCCCAAGAATGAGGTCGATATCGGAATTGCCAAGAACCGTTGGAGAAGCCAAGAACTTGAAGTCACCCAACTTGATAGAAATATCCGGAGCAATGGAGTTAGCCTGCATGCGTTTACCAGGAGAGACGACTGCTAATGGACTAGGCAGAATTTGCTGAGCCAAACCATGCCTAGATGTAAAAGGCCTTGAAATGAAACAATGCGATGCACCTGTGTCAAAAAGAACTTTTGCAGGAATACCATTAACAGGAAGGTTACCCATGATCACATCTGACGAATCCTCTGCTTGAGCTGCGTTCATCAAGTTGACCTTGGCGGACTTGGAATTATGCTTGACCACAGCTGTACTTGCCGATCTGACAGGAGGAGGAGGAGGAAGACGCCTCTGGTTGAAACACTTGTTGGCGTAGTGACCCTTCTGTTGGCACTTGTTGCACGTGACCTCTGAGAGCGGACGGTGGTACGGAGCACTCGATCTTGGAGCTTGAGACGAAGTCTTGTTCTGAAAGCCTGGGTTGGGTGGGTGGGACGAACCACTGCCACCTTTGCTCTTCTGCTGATACGGCTGACGGAACGGAGGAGGAGGAAGCCAAAACTTCTGCTGCTTGGTCACTTGAGTAGAGGACGAAGACGAAGTGTCTCTGACTCGCTTCCTGGAAGCATCACACCTGAGCTGAGCAGCCTCTTGCTTCAGTGCCATGTTGTAGAACTCATCGTATCTCAGCGGCTCGAAGAGGACAAGAGCGAGCTGAATTTCTTCACGAAGACCACCCCTGAACTGATAGATCATGCTCTTCTCATCAGGAACATCCTGCTTGGCAAAACGGGCGAGCTTCTGGAACAACTTGTTGTAGTCATAGACAGACAAAGAGCCTTGCTTCAGATTGCGGAATTCTTCACGTTTGCTTTCAGTCACACTTTGAGGAATGTGATGAGCGCGGAAATCACGACGGAAATCATCCCAAGTGATCAAACGTCCACCTCTGGAATCCCGGTACTGCTGAAACCACTCTGCGGCCTGATCCTTGAGCTGGAAAGACGCGAACTTGACGAAATCTTCAGGTCTGACGTTGCTACATTCAAAATGCTTACCCAGATCGATTAACCAATCATCAGCATCGGTAGCCTCAACGCAGTTACTGAACGACTTTGGACCATTAGCGAGGAACTGATGCAGAGATGCAAACTGGTTCTGGTTGCAGCCTTGGTTCGCTTGACTACTTTGATTCCGCTCTTGGATGATTTGCATGATCAGCTGAGTATTTGCATTAGTAGCAGCCATCACAGCCTGCCATGCTTCCGGAGGAGGCGGAGGTGGCAGAGGATCTGGGTTCGGAGTCGTGCGCGTTGGAGGAGCCATCCTGAAGAGGTTGACCACCATTAGCACACAATTAGAGAAATATTGAAGGTGAATCCAACGGAATGAAAATTGCAACATAAGTCTTCACATCGGAACAAAATGAACGAATGCACATCTCTTGAAGTGGTCACATATTCCTAAATTGCGAAGCCACGAAGAATCAAGTAGAAGAGGTACATCAACGAGGAATGGAATCAACATATGACGTCGGAGAAGAATGAATACCACAACTCGAAATAAAACCAAGAGTTGGCTTGCGGAAATAAGCCGGAACAAACACATGATAGAAATTTCGTCCGAAGTGTTCGTGGTAGGACCTACACGGGCTCGACCGTACAGCACCATCATGTACAAGGCAGTGCACATGACATACGAAGCGTCCCCGAGTCAGCATAGCCAAGGACTCTTTAAGACACAACGAGGCCACTGTAAAATCGACCGTGAATAGGCGAACCACTAGACGTCGAACCCCAATTTCATATCACACATCTGTTGGAAAGATATCCTAAGGCTACTTGAATTCCCACCTATGAAATTCCCGAAATTTTCCGGTTATGCAATCAGGTGTTGAGGATACAGGGGAAGCATAATATCTCACCCAAGCTAGCAAATCCTACATCCAGCTGCATCCATCCTTCAACACATAACCAAGAAACCTTCGGAAACCATCTATCTCAACCTTCGAAAAACATCCGTTATACAAGTTATGGCGATACTCCCGAACTCCCGCCCCAGTACTGGGTGGCGTCGAGGTTATCTCACCAACGAACTGCATAAAGGAGATTTTCGATGTCGCGCACATATCTCAAGTATACCAGAATTGCAACGATAGAATTATGATGACAACACCTCAGAGCTCAACTCCCCGGGACACTTCCACTAAACCCCTGACAGGAGGCACCAAGACAGTATTCTCATCATAAGCCATCGGAACAAAACCAAGATACTCGCGTGATCCTAAAAAAATTTTTAGTGAAATTTGAGAAGAGAAGAGACAAAACTCTACGTCAGGATGCCTTACCAGAGCGATGAGGAGACTGGGAAGTAAATAGAATTCCTAAGCTCTCCGATATATAATTCCTAAGGACTCAAAACATTTTTCTAGACACAACTCGGCTGCTACAAACGATCAAGCAATGGGGCTCCTGAGGTCGGGGAAGGCTCTGATTACCAACTTGTAACACCCTCGATGCGACTATATCTCCCACGTGTCGAGGCACGACTTAGAGGCATAATCGCATTGAAGGCATAAGTCGCAAGTGAGGCAATCTTCACACAACCCATGTACATATAAATATAAAGGGGAAATAATAATAATAGTTGGCTTACACTCGCCACGTCACATCAAGGTACATAAATAGCATCCATCATACAAACACTCATGGCCCGACTACGGCGCCAAAATAGAAAAGACCCCCCAACATGCGACTAAACCCTGAATCGAACCCCGAGCAGGCACCACTACTGATCATCAGGAAAAGAAACATAATATCGCTGAGAATCCTCGTCGTACTCCCACTTCAGCTCGAACGCGCCATCCGGAGGAGTATCATCGGTCCCTGCATCTGGTTTAATAGTAATCTGTGAGCCACAAGGACTCAGCAATCTCGCATCCTCGCGATCAAGACTATTTAAGCTTAATAGGTTAGGAAGGGGTAATATGAGTGGAGCTGCAGCAAGCGACTAGCAGATATGGTGGCTAACTTATACGCAAAAGAGAGCGAGAAGAGAAGGCAAAGCACGAGCGGTAACTAAGTAGAGCAGGCTACGCAAGCATAACTCCAACGCCGTGTCCACTTCCCGGACTCCGCCGAGAAGAGGCCATCACGGCAACACACGCAGTTGATTCATTTTAATTAATTAAGTTCAAGTTATCTACAACCGGACATTAACAAATTCCCATCTGCCCATAACCGCGGGCACGGCTTTCGAAAGATCAATCCCTGCAGGGGGGTCCCAACTTAGCCCATAACAAGCTCTCACGGTCAACGAAGGAATAGACCTCCACCCAGGACCCACCGATCAGACTCGGTATCCCGGTACAACAAGATGATTCGACAGGTCAAAACTAGTCCAGCAACACCGCCCGAATGCGCCGACAAATCCCGATAGGAGCTGCACATATCTCTTTCTCAGGGCACACTCAGATTGTCTTAGGTACGGGTAGGCCAGCCCAGAGTTGCCCCTGGTGGCCACCGGCAGCTGACAGTTGGACCAACACTCGGAGGAGCACTGGCCCGGGGGGGTTAAAATAAAGATGACCCTCGGGCTCCGGAAACCCAAGGGAAAGAAAAGGGTAGGTGGCAAATGGTAAAACCAATGTTGGGCATTGCTGGAAAAGCTTTAATCAAGGCGAACTATCAAGGGGTTCCCATTATAGCCCAAACGCGTAAGGGACGCAACAATCCGGGAACATAACACCGATATGGCGGAAACTAGGGCGGCAAGAGTGGAACAAAACACTAGGCGGGAGGCCGAGCCTTCCACCCTTTACCAAGTATATAGATGAGTAAAGATAACATAGCAATATAGTGATATCCCAACAAGTAAATAAATGTTCCAACGAGGAACGGCTCCAATCTTCACCTGCAACTAACAACGCTATAAGAAGGGCTGAGCAAAGCGGTAACATAGCCAATCAATGGTTTGCTAGGACAAAATGTGGGTTAGAGGCTCAATCATGGCAATAGGGAGGCTGACAAGCAAGTGGTAGGCATCGTAGCATTGGCAAAGCAAAAGAGCGAGCAAACTAGCATAGCAAAGATAGTAGTGATTTCAAGGGTGTGATCATCTTGCCTGCACAGTTGTCGGAATTGACTGGATCCTCAAAAGCAAACTCAACGGGCTCCTCGTTAGCGAACTCGTCTCCCGGCTCTACCCAACAACACAAACAAGCAACAAGGATACAATCAACCACGTGCAAGGGCAACCAATAAGATGCAAAGATGATATGCTATGCGGGATGCGATGCGGGATGCAAGAATGCAACATGTAACAGGAAATGCATGAACCTGGCCTCATCATGGAAATCCAAGTGTGCCACTGGATAGAGGGGAAGAAATCCCCTGAAAACGATATAAAGATCATGGCAATCGGAGCTACGGTTAAGAAATGGCAAGCGTTTTACTAAACGACCCGATCTGCGATTTACAGCAACATGCCTCCTAAATGCAACAAAATGAACATGCTACAGCCACCCAACATGAAAACAAATTACATGGCAGTGATGTACTCATCAAGCTTATCAAATCATCATGACTGAGACATGGGCAAATTCATCCATTAAGGGCTTCAAACAAGCATGGCAAAACTGAATAAGCAAAACAGATTTCAGACTTAGCGAAATTAACGCTAGTCTGGAATTTCAGACCACGATGCCCTCTTCGGAGCAGCAAAACAACATGAAGGAAAACCTGAACATGGCAAGTAAGAGTATGGCATGGAGCTACTCAACAAGCTTAACAAAACACCCAAAATGACCTGGGGCCAAAAGGGTTCACAAAATACTCTACCGAGTACACGAACATCGATGAAACACAATCAGTTTTCAGACTTAGTGAAAACTGAGACATGCTGAAATAATAACTCACGGAGGCATATAAACGAGCTCGGTGCTCTCACTACGGTGCAAGTCATGGCAAGGCAAGCATATATCCATTAAGAAGGCACAAAATTCTAGCTAGACAAGGCAAGAACAATGGCATAGCATGCATGGATCACTAGCAATCACTCCGGCAAAATCGCAAAAGAGTTAACGATCTGCCCAAAACAGCAACTATCCAAAAGTTGAGCTCGATTGAGTCAACCTAGGGTGCTCCAACATAACAAGTAAAGACATGGATGGATTAAGCACAACAAGCATAACAAATCGCTCTTACTGATCATCCTCAAAAGAGGCACGGATCACTAGGAAACAAGCCAGACATATAGCATCGTGAACTAAAACGGCTCAGACTTAGTGAAAATTACTAAGTCCCTGAATCTGAAATCTCAGGTAGCCCTCTTCGCAAGCTTGCACAAGACAACACACACCTCCTAAAAATACATGGAAGGCACCTCTGGAAAGAAGGCAACATGCTTTACAATTCATCCCAAAGGGGCACAGGCATATCATGCACCGATTAAATATGGCAAAAATGACAAAAGTGCATGTTGGATTAACGGATCTGCAATTTAACTCAACATGCCTCCTTCCAACAGCATTTTGGGCAACCAGATGACCTCAAATGCAAATGATGCAATGGAATGAAATGATGTACTCGTCGAGACGAAGAATTTGACATATCATACGCCCAAATCGGAGCTACGGATGCAAAGTTATGGCAGGTCAAACATGAGCATATGGAGTAAAAAATCCTGGGACTTAGCAAAAAAACAACCTCCCAGATCTAGGGTTTCGCACGGAAACCGAGGCACGGCGCGAGCACTGTTCACCGGCGAGTGGAGGTGGCCGGGGCCGGCGAGGACGGCGGGCGCTCCGGCGAGGGAGCTCGTCGGCGCCGAGGTGGCAGGAGGAGGACGGCGGGGCCGGCCGGATCCGGCGGTCGCCGGGGCGGCGTGGTCGAGGCGGCGGTGGCCGGCGTGGTGTGGCGGCGTTGGCCGGCCGGCGCAGGCTCCGGCGAGGTGCGGGCTCCGGCGAGGCGCTCCGCGGCGGCGCGGTGGAGCTCCGGCCACCGGAGTGTGGAGAGGCGACGGGGGGACGGGCGGCGCGGCTACGGGCTCGCGGGGGCCCGGCTTGGGCCTCCCGGGCCGCGGCGGCGGAGGCGACACGTGGCGGCCTGCCACAGGCGGCGGTGCGGCGGCGCGGCGTGTCCGGCGCGGGCGGACACGTCCGGCCGGGCGCGGGGCTCCGAGATCTTTTTTTTTGGACTAGGGTTTCGAGGGGGAGAAGAAGAGATCCGAGAAGGAGGGGTATTTATAGACATAAGTGGAGCTAGGAGAGTCCAAATGAGGTGCGGTTTTCGCCCACACGATCGTGATCGAACGACCGAGACGATGGAGCTGAGTTTGGTGGGTTTTGGGCCAAAATGGAGGGGTGTTGGGCTGCACACACACGAGGCCTTTTCGGTCCCTCGGTTAACCGTTGGAGTATCAAACGAAGTCCAAATGACCCGAAACTTGACAGGCGGTCTACCGGTAGTAAACCAAGGCCGCATGGCAAGTCTCGGCCCAATCCGGAAATGTTTAATCCCCACACACGAAAGAAAGCTAGAAATGGCCACCGGAGGAGAACGAAGCGCCGGAATGCAAAACGGACAACGGGAAAAAATGCTCGGATGCATGAGATGAACATGTATGCGAATGCAATGCACGTGATGACATGACATGAGATGCACGAAAAACAAAACAACACACGGAGACAAAGACCCGAACCCGAGAATTAAATATAACTTAATGCCGGAAACGGCAAGAGTCGGAGTACATTTGGAGAAGGTTACATGTGGGGCGTTACAGAGGGGAAGGAGAGTGCATCTACATACCCTTGTAGATCGCTAAGCGGAAGCGTTCAAGTGAACGGGGTTGATGGAGTCGTACTCGTCGTGATCCAAATCACCAATGATCCTAGTGCCGAACGGACGGCACCTCCGTGTTCAACACATGTATAGCCCGGTGACGTCTCCTACGCCTTGATCCAGCAAGGGGAGAAGGAGAGGTTGGGGAAGACTCCATCCAGCAGCAGCACGATGGCGTGGTGGTGGTGGAGGAGCGTGGTACTCCAGCAGGGCTTCGCCAAGCACCGCAAGAGACGAGGAGGAAGAGGGGTAGGGCTGCGCCAAGAAGGAGATTCAATCGTGTCTATGGCAGCCGAAAACCTCAAGTATATATAGGGGGAGGGGAGGGGCTGCGCCCCCACCTAGGTTTCCACCCCTAGGGGTGGCGGCCAGCCCTAGATCCCATCTAGGGGGCGGCCAAGGGGGGAGAGAGCGGGGCGCGCCACTAGGTGGGCCTTAGGCCCATCTGAGCCTAGGGTTTGCCCCCTTCCACTCTCCCTTGCGCCTTGGGCCTTGGTGGGGAGGGCACACCAGCCCACCAGGGGCTGGTCCCCTCTCACACTTGGCTCATGCAGCCCTCCGGGGCTGGTGGCCCCACTTGGTGGACCATCGGGACCCTCTTGGTGGTCCCGGTACATTACCGATAAAACCCGAAAGTTTTCCGGCGACCAAAACAGGACTTCCCATATATAAATCTTTACCTCCGAACCATTCCGGAACTCCTCGTGACGTCCGGGATCTCATCCGGGACTCCGAACAACATTCGGTAACCACATATATCTATTCCCTATAACCCTAGCACCTCAGGAAACAGGTAATTCGCCGTCTGTGAATCACAGACGGCAAAGACTTTGCCGTCAGGAAGCAGACGGCAAAGTCAGAGGGCAAAGATAAATCGGCAAAGAATACTTTGCCGTCTACTATTTTTCGGGATGACGACAAAGAGTTAGCCGTCTGTCAATATAGTTTGCCGTCAGCTGACTAGCTAGACGGACGCTATGTCTTTGCTGTCTTCCTTGTATGCCCAGACGGCAAAGCAAAGATTTTTTTAATAAAAAAAATCTAATCTGTACACAATATCCATACACAATGCACATGTGGACTGAAGAAACGTACGCGGTGAAGGAAACATACGAACAAGGAACTGCTTAAGTGCTTATACATATGCGATGGTTACACTTTACATGAAGGACCTCCACATAGAAAAACAATAAATGAGTCCTTCTTTCTTGCAAGAAGAACCTTACAAAAAATTGTAAAAAAGCAATCGAGTCTTCGTCTTCTCCTGGGCAAGGCAGGGCCGGCGGTGTGGCTGGGGTGCGGCGGTGCTGACATGGCGAGGCAGGGAGGTCCGGCGGGGTCATGGGCATCAGATCCGGCGATGGCTGCTCGACCTCGACCGGATCTGCAGGGTCGGGCGCGACGTCAGGAGCTCGGGCGGCGGCAGCGTGAAGGTCCTCCATGGCCAGCTCCTACGGATGAGAGAACTTCGTGTGAGAGGGAAATAAATGAGGAAAGGGAGAAGAGCTCGGGCCGCGGTGTATGGTGGACGGCCGGTGGGAGTCTATGGTCGACGGGCGGCGGACACGGACGGACGCTTCTGGTGGAGGTGGCGACGGGAGGCCGGCATGGCGGAGGCAAGGGGAGACGGGCCGACCGCGCCTGGGCGACGGGGCACCCGGCCGGCACAGTGGAGGCGATGGGCGATAGGCCGGCGCGCCGGAGGCGGGGCCGACCGCGCTCGACGGGCACCGGGCCGGCACAGCGGAGCCGACGGGCAATGGAGGGGGCCGGCTGGACCGGAAGCGACTGGAGGCGGGGCCGGCCACGCCGGTGGCGAGTAAAGGCGGGGCCGCTGCCTCCCTGCTCGCCTGCGCCGGCCATGGATATGTGCTAGATGTGTTGTGTGGTGTGTAGTGTGCGTGTGTGGGTGGGGTGGGGCGTGGGTTAGTGGGTGTGTGGTGTGTAGTGTGCGTGGGTGGGTGGGGTGTGGGTTAGTGGGTGGGTGGGCCTAGCTAGGTAGTGCATGTGTCGGGATGGGTAGGTGGGGCTGGTGGGTTTTGGGTGGGCTGACACGTCATTGATGCGTGGGATCGATCCGCGTGATATGCTTCTTCTTTGCCGTCTGTGATTTTTATTACAGACGACAAAGATCTTTGCCGTGTGTAATTTTTTATTACAGACGGCAAAGTGTATATTTTGCTGTCTGTAATAAAAAATGTAGACGGCAAAGATGTTTGCTGTCTGTGTTTTTTATTGCAGACGGCAAAGTGAGTTCTTCGCCGTTTGTGTTTTTTCCATAGACGGCAAAGTATATTTTATCATCAGTTTTTCTTTGCCGTCTATTGATGACGGCAAACCCTTTCTTTGCCGTCTTGCCCGACGAAAAGCTGACGGCAAAGCTGCCTACTGACGGCAAATTAGCTGTTTCCCGTAGTGTAGCTTCATCGAACCTTAAGTGTGTAGACCCTACGGGTTCGGGAACCATGCAGACATGACCGAGATAACTCTCGGGTCAATAACCAACAGCGGGATCTAGATACCCATGTTGGCTCCCACATGTTCCACGATGATCTCATCGGATGAACCACGATGTCGCGGATTCAATCAATCCCGTATACAATTCCCTTTGTCTATCGGTACGATACTTGCCCGAGATTCGATCGTCGGTATCCCGATACCTTGTTCAATCTCATTACCGGCAAGTCTCTTTACTCGTTCTGTAACACATCATCCCGTGATCAACTCCTTGATCACATTGTGCACATTATGATGATGTCCTACCGAGTGGGCCCAGAGATACCTTTCTGTTTACACGGAGTGACAAATCCCAGTCTCAATTCGTCCCAACCCAACAAACACTTTCGGAGATACCTGTAGTGTACCTTTATAGCCACCCAGTTACGTTGTGACGTTTGGCACACCCAAAGCACTCCTACGGTATCCGGGAGTTGCACAATCTCATGGTCTAAGGAAATGATACTTGACATTAGAAAAGCTTTAGCAAACGAACTACACGATCTTGTGCTAGGCTTAGGATTGGGTCTTGTCCATCACATCATTCTCCTAATGATGTGATCCCATTATCAACGACATCCAATGTCCATGGTCAGGAAACCGTAACCATCTATTGATCAACGAGCTAGTCAACTAGAGGCTTACTAGGTACATGGTGTTGTCTATGTATCCACACATGTATCTGAGTTTCCTATCAATACAATTCTAGCATGGATAATGAACGATTATCATGAACAAGGAAATGTAATAATAACCAATTTATTATTGCCTCTAGGGCATATTTCCAACAGTCTCCCACTTGCACTAGAGTCAATAATCCAGTTCACATCGATATGTGATTAACACTCAAGGTCACATCCCCATGTGACTAACACCCAAGAGTTCTGGGTTTGATCATGTTATGCTTGTGAGAGAGGTTTCAGTCAACGGGTCTGCAGCATTCAGATCCATATGTACTTCACAAATTTCTATGTCATCTTGTAGATGCAACTACAACGCTACATTTGGAGCCATTTCAAATAACTGTTCTACTTGGAGCTATTCTAAATTGTTGCTCCATTATACGTATCCGGTATCTCTACTCAGAGCTATCCGGATAGGTGTTAAGCTTGCATCGACGTAACTCTTTACGTCGAACTCTTTATCACCTCCATAACCGAGAAACATATCCTTATTCCTGTAAGGATAATTTAGACCGCTATCTGGTGATCTACTCCTAGATCACCTTTGTACCCTCTTGCCAGATATGTGGCAAGGCACACATCATGTGCGGTATTTAGCATGGCATACCGTATAGAGCCTATGACAAAAGCATAGGGGACGACCTTCGTCCTTCCTCTTTCTTCTACCGTGGTCGAGTTTTAAGTCTTAACTTCATACCTCACAACTCAGGCAAGAACTCCTTCTTTGACTGATCCATCTTGAACACCTTCAAGATCATGTCAAGGTATGTGCTCATTTGAAAGTACCATTAAGCGTTTTGATCTATCCTTATAGATCTTGATGCTCAATGTTCAAGTAGCTTAATCCAGGCTTTTCATTGAAAAACACTTTCCAAATAACCCTATATGCTTTCCAGAAATTCTACGTCATTTCTGATCAACAATATGTCAACAACATATACTCATCAGAAATTCTATAGTGCTCCCACTCACTTCTTTGGAAATACAAGTTTCTCATAAACTTTGTATACACCCAAAATCTTTGATCATCTCATCAAAGCATACATTCCAACTCCGAGATGCTTACTCCAGTCCTTAGAAGGATCGCTGGAGCTTTGCATACTTGTTAGCATCTTTCAGGATTGACAAAACCTTCCGGTTGTATCACATACAACCTTTCCTCAAGAAAATCGTCGAGGAAACAATGTTTTGACATCCTATCTGCAAGATTTCATAAATAATGCAGTAATCGCTAATATAATTCCAACAGACTCTTAGCATCGCTATGAGTGAGAAAGTCTCATCGTAGTCAACTCCTTGAACTTGCCGGAAAACATCTTAACGACAAGTCGAGCTTTCTTAATGGTGATACTTACCATCATTGTCCGTCTTCCTTTTAAAATCCATATGTACCTAACAGCCTTACGACCATCAAGCAGTTCTTCCAAAGTCTACACTTTGTTTTCATATATGGATCCTCTCTCGGATTATATGGCCTCGAGCCATTTTGGAATCCAGGCCCACCATCGTTTCTCCATAGCTCGTAGGTTCATTGTTGTCTAGCAACATGACTTCCAAGACAGGATTACGTACCACTCTGAAGTAGTACGCATCCTTGTCATCCCACGAGGTTTGGTAGTGACTTGATCTGAAGTTTCATGATCACTATCATAAGCTTCCACTTCAATTGGTGTAGGTGCCACAGGAACAACTCCCTGTGCCCTGCCACACACTAGTTGAAGAGACGGTTCAATAACCTCATCAAGTCTCCACCATCCTCCTACTCAATTCGTCGAGAAAGGACCCGATTCTAGAAACAATCCCTTATTGCTTTCGGATCTGAGACAAGAGGTATCCCTAACTGTTTTGGGTGTCCTATGAAGATGCATTTATCCGCTTTGGGTTCGAGCTTATCAGCCTGAATTTTTTTTCACATAAGCATCGCAGCCCCAAACTTTTAAGAAATGACAGCTTAGGTTTCTCTAAACCATAGTTCATACGGTGTCATCTCATCGGAATTACGTGGTGCCCTATTTAAAGTGAATGTGGTTGTCTCTAATGCCTAACCCATAAACTATCATGGTAATTCGATAAGAGACATCATGGTATGCATCATATCCAATAGGGTGCAGTTATGATGTTCGGACACACCATCACACAATGGTGTTCCAGGCTGTATTAGTTGTGAAACAATTTCCACAATGTCTCAATTCTATGCCAAATTCTTAATTCAGATATTCATCTCTATGATCATATCATAGATATTTTATCCTCTTGTCACGACGATCTTTCAACTTCACCCTGAAATTACCTGAACCTTTCAATAATTCAGACTCGTGATTCATCAAGTAAATACACTCAACATCTACTCAAATCATCTGTGAAGTAAGAACATAACGATATCCACTACACGCCTCAGCACTCATTGGACTGCACACATCAAGATGTATTACTTCCAACAAGTTGCTTTCTAGTTCCATTTTACTAAAAACGAGGCTTTCAGTCATCTTACCCATGTGGTATGATTTGCATGTCTCAAGTGATTCAAAATCAAGTGAGTCCAAACGGTCCATTTGCATGGAGTTTCTTCATGCATATACACCAATAGACATGGATCGCATGTCTCAAACTTTTCAAAAACGAGTGAGCCCAAAGATTCATCAACATGGAGCTTCTTCATGCGTTTTATACCGATATGACTTACGTGGCAGTGCCACAAGTAGGTGGTACTATCATTACTATCTTATATATTTTGGCATGAACATGTGTATCACTACGATCGAGATTCAATAAACCATTCATTTTAGGTGCAAGACCATTGAAGGTATTATTCAAATAAACAGAGTAACCATTATTCTCTTTAAATGAATAACCATATTGCGATAGACATAATCCAATCATGTCTATGCTCAACGTAAACACCAATCTCGATGGTAGAGGGAGCGTGCGATGCTTGATCACATCAAGCTTGGAAAAACTTCCAACACATATCGCCAGCTCACCTTTAGCTAGTCTCCGTTTACTCCGCAGCCTTTTATTTCGAGTTTACCAACACTTAGCAACCGAACCAGTATCTAATACCATGGTGCTACTAGGAGTACTAGTAAAGTACACATTAACACAATGTATATCCAATATACTTCTATCGACCTTGCCAGCCTTCTCATCTACCAAGTATCTAGGGTAATTCTGCTCCAGTGGATGTTCCCCTTATTACAGAAGCACTTAGTCTCGGGTTTGGGTTCAACCTTGGGTTTCTTCACTAGAGCAGCAGCTGATTTGCTGTTTCATGAAATATCCCTTCTTGCCCTTGCCCTTCTTGAAACTAGTGGTTTCACCAACCATCAACAATTGATGCTCCTTCTTGATTTCTACTTTTGTGGTGTCAAACATCGCGAATATCTTAAGGATCATCATATATGTCCCTGATATATTATAGTTCATCACGAAGCTCTAGCAGCTTGGTGGTAATGAGTTCGGAGAAACATCACTATCTCATCTGGAAGATCAACTCCCACTCGATTCAAATGATTGTTGTACTCAGACAATCTGAGCACAAGCTCAACAATTGAGCTTTTCTCCCTTAGTTTGCAGGCTAAGAAAATCGTCGGAGGTCTTATACCTCTTGACGTGGGCACGAGCCTGAAATCCCAATTTCAGCCCTCGAAACATCTCATATGTTTCGCGAAATTTCAAAATGTCTTCGGTACCTCAACTCTAAACCATTTAACTGAACTATCACGTAGTTATCAAAATGTGTATGTCAGATGTTCGCAACATCCACAGACGATGGTCGAGGTTCAGCACACTGAGCGGTGCATTAAGGACATAAGCCTTCTATGAAGCAATGAGGACAATCCTCAGTATACGGACCTAGTCTGCATAATTGCTACTATCAACTTTCAACTAAATTTTCTCTAGGAACATATCCAAATAGTAGAACTGAAGCGCGAGCCATGACATAATTTGCGAAGACCTTTTGACTATGTTCAGGATAATTAAGTTCATCTTATGAACTCCCACTCAGATAGACATCCCTCTAGTCATCTAAGTGATTACATGATCCGAGTCAACTAGGCTGTGTCCGATCATCACGTGAGACGGACTAGTCAACATCGGTGAACATCTTCATGTTGATCGTATCTTCTATACGACTCATGTTCGACCTTTCGGTCTTCTGTGTTCCGAGGCCATGTCTGTACATGCTAGGCTCGTCAAGTCAACCTAAGTGTTTGCATGTGTAAATCTGTCTTACACCCGTTGTATGTGAACGTTGGAATCTATCACACCCGATCATCACATGGTGCTTCAAAACAACGAACTGTCGCAACGGTGCACAGTTAGGGGGAACACTTTCTTGAAATTATTATGAGGGATCATCTTATTTACTACCGTCGTTCTAAGTAAACAAGATGCAAAAACATGATAAACATCACATGCAATCAAATAATAGTGACATGATATGGCCAATATCATATAGCTCCTTTGATCTCCATCTTGGGGCTCCATGATCATCTTGTCACCGGCATGACACCATGATCTCCATCATCATGTCTCCATGAAGTTTCTCGCCAACTATTACTTATACTACTATGGCTAACACGTTTAGCAATATAGTAAAGTAATTTACATGGTGTTTCTCAATGACACGCAGGTCATACAAAAAAATAAAGACAACTCCTATGGCTCCTGCCGGTTGTCATACTCATCGACAAGCAAGTCGTGATTCCTATTACAAGAACATGATCTCATACATCACATATATATCATTCATCACATCCTTTGGCCATATCACATCACAAAACACTTGCTGCAAAAACAAGTTAGACGTCCTCTAATTGTTGTTGCAAGTTTTTACGTGGCTGCTATAGGTTTCTAGCAAGAACGTTTCTTACCTATGCCAAAACCACAACGTGAATTGCCAATTTCTATTTACCCTTCATAAGGACCCTGTTCATCGAATCCGATCCGACTAAAGTGGGAGAGACAGACACCCGCCAGCCACCTTATGCAACTAGTGCATATCAGTCGGTGGAACCGGTCTCACGTGAGCGTACGTGTAAGGTTGGTCTGGGCCGCTTCATCCCACGATGCCGCCGAATCAAGATAAGACTAGTAACGGCAAGATAATTGACAATATCGATGCCCACAACTACTTTGTGTTCTACTCGTGCATAGTAACTACGCATAGACCTAGCTCATGATGCCACTGTTGGGGAACGTAGCAGAAATTCAAAATTTTCTACACATCACCAAGATCAATCTATGGAGTAATCTAGCAACGAGGGGAAGGAGAGTGCATCTACATACCCTTGTAGATCGCTAAGTGGAAACGTTCAAGTGAACGGGGTTGATGGAGTCGTACTCGTCGTGATCCAAATCACCGATGATCCTAGTGCCGAACGGACGACACCTCCGTGTTCAACACACGTACAGCCCGGTGACGTCTCCTACGCCTTGATCTAGCAAGGGGAGAAGGAGAGGTTGGGGAAGACTCCATCCAGCAGCAGCACGACGTCCTGGTGGTGGTGGAGGAGCGTGGTACTCCAGCAGGGCTTCGCCAAGCACCGCAAGAGATGAGGAGGAAGAGGGGTAGGGCTGCGCCAAGAAGGAGATTCAATCGTGTCTATGGCAGCCCAAAACCTCAAGTATATATAGGGGAAGGGGAGGGGCTGCGCCCCACTTAGGTTTCCACCCCTAGGGGTGGCGGCCAGCCCTAGATCCCATCTAGGGGGGCGGCCAAGGGGGGAGAGAGGGGGCGCACCACTAGGTCGGCCTTAGGCCCATCTAAGCCTAGGGTTTGCCCCCTTCCACTCTCCCTTGCGCCTTGGGCCTTGGTGGGGGGGGGGCGCACCAGCCCACCAGGGGCTGGTCCCCTCTCACACTTGGCCCATGCAGCCCTCCGGGGCTGGTGGCCCCACTTGGTGGACCACCGGGACCCTCCCGGTGGTCCCGGTACATTACCGATAAAACCCGAAACTTTTCCAGCGACCAAAACAGGACTTCCCATATATAAATCTTTACCTCCGGACCATTCTAGAACTCCTCATGACGTCCGAGATCTCATCCGGGACTCCAAACAACATTCGGTAACCACGTATATCTATTCCCTATAACCCTAGCATCATCGAACCTTAAGTGTGTAGACCCTACGGGTTCGGGAACCATGCAGACATGACCGAGATAACTCTCCGGTCAATAACCAACAACGGGATTTGGATACCCATGTTGGCTCCCACATGTTCCACGATGATCTCATCGGATGAACCACGATGTCGCGGATTCAATCAATCCCGTATACAATTCCCTTTGTCTATCGATACGATACTTGCCCGAGATTCAATCGTCGGTATCCCGATACCTTGTTCAATCTCGTTACCGGCAAGTCTCTTTACTCGTTCTGTAACACATCATCCCGTGATCAACTCCTTGATCACATTGTGCACATTATGATGATGTCCTACCGAGTGGGCCCAGAGATACCTCTCCGTTTACACGGAGTGACAAATCCCAGTCTCGATTCGTGCCAACCCAACAGACACTTTCGGAGATACCTGTAGTGTACCTTTATAGCCACCCAGTTATGTTGTGACGTTTGGCACACCCAAAGCACTCCTACGGTATTCGGGAGTTGCACAATCTCATGGTCTAAGGAAATGATACTTGACATTAGAAAAGCTTTAGCAAACGAACTACACGATCTTGTGCCAGGCTTAGGATTGGGTCTTGTCCATCACATCATTCTCCTAATGATGTGATCCCGTTATCAACGACATCCAATGTCCATGGTCAGGAAACCGTAACCATCTATTGATCAACGAGCTAGTCAACTAGAGGCTTAATAGGGACATGGTGTTGTCTATGTATCCACACATGTATCTGAGTTTCCTATCAATACAATTCTAGCATGGATAATGAACGATTATCATGAACAAGGAAATATAATAATAACCAATTTATTATTGCCTCTAGGGCATATTTCCAACAAGAAAAGCCTAGCAACAATTATTAGATGCTCAAATAGGCCCAGCAATTTGATTGAAAGAAGGCATGCAAGCAGTCTTTAGTACTGTTTAGAAAGGCAGGTAAGTCTGAAAGGAGAGGTCATTATCTCGAGAAAAAAAAATAGAAATATGGGCTATCTGCTTAGTTTCCTTAACATGTATGCTTAGTTTCCTTTGCACGTACATCACGTCACGGTTTCTTTTCGTTTGCACATGTATATTCATCAAACGGAAAACGGACCTTACCAAAAACAAATTATTGTACATGAAAAATACTTAGAACGGGACAAAACAAAGCGGAACCAAACCAAGAATACCTATTCCCTTTAATAGTATGTATAGATTGATTGCGGCCCCGATATGTGATACGTCTCCAACGTATCTATAATTTTTATTGTTCCATGCTATTATATTATTTGTTTTGGATGTTTACGGGCTTTATTATACACTTTTATATTATTTTTGGGCTAACCTATTAACCCAGAGCCCAGTGCCAGTTTCTGTTTTTCCCTTGTTTCAGTGTTTTGCAGAAAAGGAATATCAAATGGAGTCCAAACGGAATGAAACCTTCGGAAAAGTTATTTTTGGAAAGAAAGCAATACAGGAGACTTGGAGTGCATGTCAGGGGATCAACGAGGAGAGCACGAGGTAGGGGGGCGCGCCCACCCCCTTGGGCGTGCCCTCCACCCTCGTGGGCCCCTCGTGACTCCCCTAATGTATTTCTTCCGCCTACATATATCCATATACCCTATGAATAGGAAGTGGGTTAGACTGAAATGTGCTAGTCATATTCTTCATGATGCTCTCTTTATGTTTCAATTCTTATCTTTTATGTGAGCACCATTGAAATCATCATGCCTATCTAGGGGCATTAAACATAAGCGCTTGTTGGGAGGCAACCCCATTTTATTTTTGTTCCTGTTTAGTAAAAAATAGTTTATCTAGCCTCTGTTATGATTGATTTTTTATGTTTTAATTAGTGTTTGTGCCAAGTAGAACCGTTAGGAAGACTTGGGAAAAGTCTTGTTGATCTTGCTGTAAAAAACAGAAACTTTAGCGCTCACGAGAATTGCTGCTATTTTTTATTGGAGAGTGCTATTTAGTTAATTATTTTTTAAGGTGATTAATAGATAAATCCCTCACGTCCAGCAATTTATTCTAGAATTTTTGGGGTTCCATAAGGTTGCGTTAGTTACAGATTACTACAGACTATTCTGTTTTTGACAGATTCTGTTTTCATGTGTTCTTTACTTATTTTGATGAATCTATGGCTAGTAAAAGAGTTTATAAACCCTAGAGAAGTTGGAATATAGTAGGTTTAACACCAATATAAATAAAGAATGAGTTCATTACAGTACCCTGAAGTGGTGTTTTGTTTTCTTTTGCTAACGGAGCTTACGAGTTTTCTGTTAAGTTTTGTGTTGAGAAGTTTTCAAGTTTTGGGTAAAGATTCGATGGACAATGGAATAAGGAGTGGCAAGAGCCTAAGCTTGGGGATGCCCAAGGCACCCCAAGGTAAAATTCAAGGACAACCAAAATCCTAAGCTTGGGGATGCCCCGGATGGCATCCCCTCTTTCGTCTTAGTTCATCGGTAACTTTACTTGGAGCTATATCTTTATGACTAATGTTGAGTCCATGGATTATACGCACTCTCACCCTTACACCATTGCTAGCCTCTCTAGTACCGCGCAACTTTTGCCGGTACCATAAACCCACCATTTACCTTCCTCAAAACAGCCACCATACCTACCTATTATGGCATTTCCATAGCCATTCCGAGATATATTGCCATGCAACTTTCCACCGTTCCGTTATTATGACATGTTTCATCATTGTCATATTGCTTTGCAAGATCATGTAGTTGACATTGTATTTGTGGCAAAGCCACCATTCATAATTCTTTCCTATATGTCACTCATGAGTCATTGCACATCCCGGTACACCACCGGAGGCATTCATATAGAGTCATACTTTGTTCTAGTATCGAGTTGTAATCTTTTAGTTGTAAATAAATAGAAGTGTGATGATCATCATTAATAGAGCATTGTCCCCAAAAAAAGAGAAAGGCCAAAAAAGGGGGGCCAAATAAAAAAAATAAAAAATAAAAAGGGGCAATGCTGCTACCCTTTTACCACAGTTGTGCTTCAAAGTAGCACCATGATCTTCATGATAGAGAGTCTCTTATGTTGTCACTTTCATATACTAGTGGGAATTTTTCATTATAGAACTTGGCTTGTATATTCCAACAATGGGCTTCCTCAAATGCCCTAGGTCTTCGTGAGCAAGCAAGTTGGATGCACACCCACTTAGTTTCTTTTATTGAGCTTTCATGCATTTATAGCTCTAGTGCATCCGTTGCATGGCAATCCCTACTCACTCACATTGATATCTATTAATGAGCATCTCCATAGCCCATTGATACGCCTAGTTGATGTGAGACTATCTTCTCCCTTTTTGTCTTCTCCACAAGCACCATTCTATTCCACCTGTAGTGCTATGTCCATGACTCATGCTCATGTATTGCGTGAAGATTGAAAAAGTTTGAGAACATCAAAAGTATGAAACAATTGCTTGGCTTGTCATCGGGGTTGTGCATGATTTAAATGTTTTGTGTGGTGAAGATGGAGCATAGCCAGACTATATGATTTTGTAGGGATAGATTTCTTTGGCCATGTTATTTTGAGAAGACATGATTGCTTTATTAGTATGCTTGAAGTTTTACTATTTTTATGTCAATATTAAACTTTTGTCTTGAATCTTATGGATCTGAACATTCCTGCCATAATAAAGAGAATTACTTAGAAAAATATGTTAGGTAGCATTCCACATCAAAAAATCTGTTTTTATCAATTACCTACTCGAGGACGAGCAGGAATTAAGCTTGGGGATGCTGATACGTATCCAACGTATCTATAATTTTTGATTGTTCCATGCTATTATATTATCTATTTTGGATGTTTATGGGCTTTATTATACACTTTTATATTATTTTTGGACTAACCAATTAACCCAGAGCCCAGTGCAAGTTTCTGTTTTTCCCTTGTTTCAGTGTTTCGCAGAAAAGGAATATCAAATGGAGTCCAAACGGAATGAAACCTTCGGAAAAGTTAATTTTTGGAAAGAAATCAATACAGGAGACTTGGAGTGCACGTCAGGGGATCAACGAGGAGAGCACGAGGCAGGGGGCGCGCCCAAGCGCCCTCCACCCTCGTGGGCCCCTCATGGCTCCCCTGATGTATTTCTTCCGCCTATATATATCCATATACCCTAAAACTATCAGAGAGCACAATAGATCGGAAGTTCCGCCGCCAGAAGCCTCCGTAGCCACCGAAAACCAATCTAGACCCGTTCCGGCACCCTGCCGGCGGGGGCAATCCCTCTCCGGTGGCCATCTTCATCATCCCGGTGCTCTCCATGATGA
Organism: Triticum monococcum; assembly: GCA_034509565.1. Classification (NCBI taxonomy): domain Eukaryota; kingdom Viridiplantae; phylum Streptophyta; class Magnoliopsida; order Poales; family Poaceae; genus Triticum; species Triticum monococcum. The sequence continues at coordinate 370,620,030 of CM067845.1, forward strand.
GGAGGGAGTAGTTCTCCCTCGGGGCTGAGGGTATGTACCAGTAGCTATGTGTTTGATCTTTCTCTCTCTCTCTCTCGTGTTCTTGAGGTGATACGATCTTGATGTATAGCGAGCTTTGCTATTATAGTTGGATCTTATGATGTTTCTCCCCCTCTACTCTCTTGTAATGGATTGAGTTTTCCCTTTGAAGTTATCTTATCGGATTGAGTCTTTAAGGATTTGAGAACACTTGATGTATGTCTTCGTGGGATACCTGTGGTGACAATGGGGCATTCTATTGACCCACTTGATGTATGTTTTGGTGATCAACTTGCGTGTTCCGCCCATGAACCTATGCATAGGGGTTGGCACACGTTTTCATCTTGACTCTCCGGTACAAACTTTGGGGCACTCTTTGAGGTTCTATGTGTTGGTTGAATAGATGAATCTAAGATTGTGTGATGCATATCCTATAATCATACCCATGGATACTTGAGGTGACATTGGAGTATCTAGGTGACATTAGGGTTTTGGTTGATTTGTGTCTTAAGGTGTTATTCTAGTACGAACTCTAGGGCTGTTTGTGACACTTATAGGAATAGCCCAACGGATTGATTGGAAAAAATAACTTTGAGGTGGTTTCATACCCTATCATAATCTCTTCGTTTGTTTTCCGTTATTAGTTACTTTGGAGTGACTCTTTGTTGCATGTTGAGGGATAGTTATATGATCCAATTATGTTATTATTGTTGAGAGAACTTGCACTGGTGAAAGTATGAACCCTAGGCCTTGTTTCAATGCATTGCAATACCGTTTACGCTCACTTTTATCATTAGTTACCTTGCTGTTTTTATAATTTCAGATTACAAAAACCTTAATCTACCATCCATATACCACTTGTATCACCATCTCTTCGCCGAACTAGTACACCTATCAATTTACCATTGTATAGGGTGTGTTGGGGACACAAGAGACTCTTTGTTATTTGGTTGCAGGGTTGCTTGAGAGAGACCATCTTCATCCTACGCCTCCTACGGATTGATAAACCTTAGGTCATCCACTTGAGGGAAATTTGCTACTGTCCTACAAACCTCTGCAATTGGAGGCCCAACAACGTCTACAAGAAGAAGGTTGTGTAGTAGACATCAAGCTCTTTTCTGGCACCATTGCCGGGGAGGTTAGCGCTTGAAGGTATATCTTTAGATCTTGCAATTGAGTCTTTTTGTTTCTTTTTTTAGCACTAGTTTAGTTTATAAAAGAAAATTAAAAACTAAAATATGGAATTGAGTTTGCCACATAAGCTTCATCTTTTTAATTTCTTCCATGAGTATGATGGGAAGGAAAATTGTGCCAAAGTGTTAGAAGAAGAATGCATTAAAATGTTTTGCAATAAATCTTTGAATGATGAGCATGATTGCAATGTTGGTAGTATGAATTCCTTGAATATCCATGATGCTAATGATATGCAAAGCCACAATCTTGGGGAAGCTATGTTTGATGAAGAAGATATTTTTGTCCCCCAAGTTTTGATGAGAAAATTTATTATGATGAAAGCATGCCTCCTATTTATGATGATTATAATTATGAAAGTGGATTTGGAGAGGTCATGACTTTATTTAGTGATGATTCCACTATCTTGGAACAGGTTTCAATCGATTATGATGAGAACAAAGTTGCTACTTATGATAATTATTTTGTGATGATACATATGCTATAAAAAGTAGAGACGATTATATTTATAAAACTTATCATGATTATGATTACCCTTTTTCTGAACATTACTCTTTTAATGTGGAAACAATTTATAATATTCAAGTCTCTTATGATACTCCCACTATCCCGAATGAGAAGAATTTTGCTTATGTGGAGAGTAGTAAATTTCTATGCGTGTAGATCATGAAAAGAATGCTTTAGGTGCTGGTTATATTGTTGAATTAATTCATGATGCTACTGAAAATTATTATGAGGGAGGAATATATGCTTGTAGGAATTGCAATAATATCAAGTTTCCTCTCTATGTGCTTAAAATTTTGAAGTTATGCTTGTTTTACCTTCCTAAGCAAGTTGATTCTTGTTCCCACAAGTTGTTTGCTCACAAAATCCCTATGAATAGGAAGTGGGTTAGACTGAAATGTGCTAGTCATATTCTTCATGATGCTCTCTTTATGTTTCAATTCTTATCTTTTATGTGAGCATCATTTAAATCATCATGCCTAGCTAGGGGCATTAAACATAAGCGCTTGTTGGGAGGCAACCCCATTTTATTTTTGTTCCTGTTTAGTAATAAATAATTTATCTAGCCTCTGTTATGATTGATTTTTTATGTTTTAATTAGTGTTTGTGCCAAGTAGAACCGTTTGGGAAGACTTGGGAAAAGTCTTGTTGATCTTGGTGTAAAAAACAGAAACTTTAGCGCTCACGAGAATTGCTGCTATTTTTTATTGGAGAGTGATATTTAGTTAATTATTTTTAAGGTGATTAATAGATAAATCCCTCACGTCCAGCAATTTATTTTAGAATTTTTGGGATTCCATAAGTTTGCTTTAGTTACAGATTACTACAGACTATTCTGTTATTGACAGATTCTGTTTTTCATGTGTTGTTTACTTATTTTGATGAATCTATGGCTAGTAAAAGAGTTTATAAACCATAGAGAAGTTGGAATACAGTAGGTTTAACACCAATATAAATAAAGAATGGGTTCATTACAGTACCCGTAAGTGGTGTTTTGTTTTCTTTTGCTAACGGAGCTTACGAGTTTTCTGTTAAGTTTTGTGTTGTGAAGTTTTCAAGTTTTGGGTAAAGATTCGATGGACGATGGAATAAGGAGTGGAAAGAGCCTAAGCTTGGGGATGCCCAAGGCACCCCAAGGTAAAATTCAAGGACAACCAAAATCCTAAGCTTGGGGATGCCCCGGATGGCATCCCCTCTTTCGTCTTCGTTCATCGGTAACTTTACTTGGAGCTATATTTTTATTCGTCACATGATATGTGTTTTGCTTGGAGCATCATTTTATTTTCTTTTGTTTTTCTTGCTGTTTGAATAAAATACCAAGATCTGAAATTCTTAAATGTTAGAGAGTCTTCACATAGTTGCATAATTATCCGACTACTCATTGATCTTCACTTATATCTTTCGGAGTAGTTTGTCGTTGCTCTAGTGCTTCACTTATATCCCTTTAGAGCACGTTGGTGGTTTTATTTTATAGAAATAGATGAAATCTCATGCTTCACTTATATTATTTTGAGAGTCCCTAAACAGCATGGTAATTTGCTTTGGTTATGAATTTAGTCCTAATATGATGGGCACCCAAGAGGGATATAATAAAATTTTTCATATGAAGTGCATTGAATACTAAGAGAAGTTTGATACTTGATGATTGTTTTGAGATATGGAGATGGTGATATTAGAGTCATGATAGTTGAGTAGTTGTGAATTTGAGAAATACTTGTGTTGAAGTTTGTGATTCCCATAGCATGCACGTATGGTGAACCGTTATGTGACGAAGTCGGAGCATGATTTGTTTATTGATTGTCCTCCTTATGAGTGGCGGTCGGGGACGAGCGATGGTCTTTTCCTACCAATCTATCCCCCTAGGAGCATGCGCGTAGTACTTTGTTTCGATAACTAATATATTTTTGCAATAAGTATGTGAGTTCTTTATGACTAATGTTGAGTCCATGGAATATACGCACTCTCACCCTTCCACCATTGCTAGCCTCTCTAGTACCGCGCAACTTTTGCCGGCACCATAAACCCACCATTTACCTTCCTCAAAACAGCCACCATACCTACCTATTATGGCATTTCCATAGCCATTCCGAGATATATTGCCATGCAACTTTCCACCGTTCCGTTATTATGACATGTTTCATCATTGTCATATTGCTTTGCAAGATCATGTAGTTGACATTGTATTTGTGGCAAAGCCACCGTTCATAATTCTTTCCTACATGTAACTCATGAGTCATTGCACATCCCAGTACACCACCGGAGGCATTCATATAGAGTCATACTTTGTTGTAGTATCGAGTTGTAATCTTTGAGTTGTAAATAAATAGAAGTGTGATGATCATCATTAATAGAGCATTGTCCCAAAAAAAGAGAGAGGCCCAAAAAGGGGGGCCAAATAAAAAAAAAAAAAATAAAAGGGGCAATGCTGCTATCCTTTTACCACACTTGTGCTTCAAAGTAGCACCATGATCTTCATGATAGAGAGTCTCTTATGTTGTCACTTTCATATACTAGTGGCAATTTTTCATTATAGAACTTGGCTTGTATATTCCAACAATGGGCTTCCTCAAATGCCCTAGGTCTCCGTCAGCAAGCAAGTTGGATGCACACCCACTTAGTCTCTTTTATTGAGCTTTCATGCATTTATAGCTCTAGTGCATCCGTTGCATGGCAATCCCTACTCACTCACATTGATATCTATTAATGGGCATCTCCATAGCCCATTGATACGCCTAGTTGATGTGAGACTATCTTCTCCCTTTTTGTCTTCTCCACAACCACCATTCTATTCCACCTATAGTGCTATGTCCATGGCTCATGCTCATGTATTGCGTGAAGATTGAAAAAGTTTGAGAACATCAAAAGTATGAACAATTGGTTGGCTTGTCATCGGGGTTGTGCATGATTTAAATTTTGTGTGTGGTGAAGATGGAGCATAGCCAGACTATATGATTTGTTAGGGATAGATTTCTTTGGCCATGTTATTTTGAGAAGACATGATTGCTTTATTAGTATGCTTGAAGTATTATTATTTTTATGTCAATATTAAACTTTTGTCTTGAATCTTATGGATCTGAACATTCCTGCCATAATAAAGAGAATTACTTAGAAAAATATGTTAGGTAGCATTCCACATCAAAAAATCTGTTTTTATCAATTACCTACTCGAGGACGAGCAGGAATTAAGCTTGGGGATGCTAATACGTATCCAACGTATCTATAATTTTTGATTGTTCCATGCTATTATATTATCTATTTTGGATGTTTATGGGCTTTATTATACACTTTTATATTATTTTTGGGACTAACCTATTAACCCAGAGCCCAGTGCAAGTTTCTGTTTTTCCCTTGTTTCAGTGTTTCGCAGAAAAGGAATATCAAACGGAGTCCAAACGGAATGAAACCTTCGGAAAAGTTATTTTTGGAAAGAAATCAATACAGGAGACTTGGAGTGCACGTCAGGGGATCAACGAGGAGAGCACGAGGCAGGGGGCGCGCCCAAGCGCCCTCCACCCTCGTGGGCCCCTCTGATGTATTTCTTCCGCCTATATATATATATACCCTAAAACTATCAGAGAGCACAATAGAACGGAAGTTCCGCCGCCAGAAGCCTCCGTAGCCACCGAAAACCAATCTAGACCCGTTCTGGCACCCTGCCGGAGGGGGCAATCCCTCTCCGGTGGCCATCTTCATCATCCCGGTGCTCTCCATGATGAGGAGGGAGTAGTTCTCCCTCGGGGCTGAGGGTAGGTACCAGTAGCTATGTGTTTGATCTCTCTCTCTCTCTCTCTCTCTCTCTCTCTCTCTCTCTTTCTCTCTCTCTCTCGTGTTCTTGAGGTGATACAATCTTGATGTATAGCGAGCTTTGCTATTATAGTTGGATCTTATGATGTTTCTCCCCCTCTACTCTCTTGTAATGGATTGAGTTTTCCCATTGAAGTTATCTTATCGGATTGAGTCTTTAAGGATTTGAGAACACTGGATGTATGTCTTGCGTGGGATACCTGTGGTGACAATGGGGCATTCTATTGATCCACTTGATGTATGTTTTGGTGATCAACTTGCGGGTTCCGCCCATGAACCTATGCATAGGGGTTGGCACACATTTTCATCTTGACTCTCCGGTACAAACTTTGGGGCACTCTTTGAGGTTCTATGTGTTGGTTGAATAGATGAATCTGAGATTGTGTGATGCATATCCTATAATCATACCCATGGATACTTGAGGTGACATTGGAGTATCTAGGTGACATTAGGGTTTTGGTTGATTTGTGTCTTAAGGTGTTATTCTAGTACAAACTCTAGGGCTGTTTGTGACACTTATAGGAATAGCCCAACGGATTGATTGGAAAGAATAACTTTGAGGTGGTTTCATACCCTACCATAATCTCTTCGTTTGTTTTCCGCTATTAGTGACTTTGGAGTGACTCTTTGTTGCATGTTGAGGGATAGTTATATGATCCAATTATGTTATTATTGTTGAGAGAACTTGCACTAGTGAAAGTATGAACCCTAGGCCTTGTTTCAACGCATTGCAATACCGTTTACGCGCACTTTTATCATTAGTTACCTTGCTGTTTTTATAATTTCAGATTACAAAAACCTTTATCTACCATCCATATACCACTTGTATCACCATCTCTTCGCCGAACTAGTGCACCTATATAATTTACCATTGTATAGGGTGTGTTGGGGACACAAGAGACTCTTTGTTATTTGGTTGCAGGGTTGCTTGAGAGAGACCATATTCATCCTACGCCTCCTACGGATTGATAAACCTTAGGTCATCCACTTGAGGGAAATTTGCTACTGTCCTACAAACCTCTGCAATTGGAGGCCCAACAACGTCTACAAGAAGAAGGTTGTGTAGTAGACATCAATATGTACCCCAAAACCATTTAAAATCTCAAGTTTGACCATTAATTTGGAGCTGACTTAGAGTCTAATCGGTGAACATGACGATAAAGTAGCATGTCATATTAAGCGATGCATAACGTAAGCAGACACGAAAGAATGCGACCTCTCTTGCGGACCCGTGTTGTCCTTGAGGTCATCTGCTTGGTTGATGATGGTAATGTAGTTGTCATGGCTGCCGGTGGTGGGGAAGAAGATCTGAGGCGGCGAAAGACAGTTTGGAGGCCGGATCCCTGTTGTGCTAGACCCTTCTATCATTGGAGCAGCTGAGCTGGGGTGGACGACGGCGCGGCAGGAGCGGGACAAACCTCACAAGGTTCTCTTTGACAACTATTTGTAAGAAAAGTACTTCTATAAGGGATCGTTTGAATTGGAGGATTCTAACAACGCAGGGATAGGAAATAGACAGTAATAGGATAGGAATGCACGTGCAAAATAGAGAATATAAAAAACACATGATTTCTGCCAATATGGGTGTTTGGTGCACAAGAATTTTAAGATCACATGATGCAATGAAGCATGGTGAGATTAAGTCAAACCACAAGAAAATGTATGGTTATAATGCTATTATGCTACTATCTCTCAGTCTTGTGCTTCATGGATAGGAATTCGAAAAGGAGGACAAGTGGATATTAAAATTCCTATGGTTTTTCTTTCAAGGAGACACTAAAGGAACAAATCCTATAGTTTTCCTTTCCTCCATTCCTTTGAACCAAATGCATGAATAGTAGTACCATAGGAAACTTTCCAATTCATATGTTTTCCTTCACTTTTCCTTTGAAGCACTGGCGATTCTAGTAGGCGGGCTTGAGAAAGGAAAATCCTACACTCAAAAAATGTTTTTGTGCTACTTCTACTAATTTGGACCCAGGCCACTACCCTACTAGCTCAACTCCCAGGCCCATCGACAAATGCACAGCTCAAACGCGCAAAGATAAATAATGATGGCATTCAAGAGAGTCCATCACGGATAGCTAAGTTGCCTGGTACCTCACTGCTTGTCTTATAGTAGGAGAAACTAATCGTATTTCACGTTACTACATGTGCTCAGTGGACAATATATATAACAGGTAGAGTAAAAAATAGATGCAACAAGTGTACAACCTCTTTGGCGAAGCCATGTCGATCTCAGCGTGATTGGGTTGGTCAGTGAGGATGATCCAGTTTACTTGGTTGCCGGAGGAGGGGAAGAAGATCTTAGGCATCTTGAGATGGAGCCCGGGGTACTGCTCCACTGTGATGGAGGGTTTCGTCATTGGAGCAGCTCCGATGAGTTGTACGATGCCGAGGCAGAAACAAGACAAGAGAGACAATGTTAACCTGAGTGGAATTCTAATAGCATCTCCAATAGATGACGTAAAATACATGACCATGAAGTGCCAAATGTAAAATACATCAGCCGCTCATCTCTGAACTTAACTATCAAAACTGAATTTAACTGTCGAAACTAAACTTAACTGTTGAAACTGAATTTTGTTGTTGAAACTAAATTTGACTGTCGAAACTGAACGCACTAGTAGCAGAAAAGCAGTAGCAGCAGCGCGTGCGAGAGCCGGGGCAACTGGTAATCTTCAACCTCCACCCCCCTCGAGCCGCCAGCCACCACTGACCAAGCCGCTGCCCCCCGCCACCCGCGGTCGGCGGTGCGCCGCCCTGCCCGCCCTGAAACCACTCCCCACCGCCGGTACGTTGCCGCCCCGGTCATCCCTCTAGGCCCCCCGTGCCGAGCTTATTCTCCGACGATCCCCACGGCCCCGCCCCACCACCGCCGGCGACCACCGCCCCCACCCTAAACCCTAAGATAGATAGTGGGGTACCTCTCCGAAGAGCCCACCTCCCCGCTACGGCTGGTTCTTCCTTAACTCCGGCGAGCCCCCCCACCCCAGTCCCCCACCCCCATGAAAATCGACTGACCCAAAAGTCGATTCTGTCGACTGAAGTGTTGCCAAATGGCAAAGCAGCAACATGAGCGAGAGCTAAAGCAGGAGCAGCTCCTACTGATGTGGACGTCACTGCCGAGGGAGCGACACCATGGAGGAAGTGGCCGGCGACGCCGCCGTGGATGGAGCCGCGCCATGTCAGCTCGGGACAGAGAGTCAGCAGCACCGTGAGATTGAATCAAGAAGAAAATGATGCGATTAGTGTACAACCTCTTTGGTGGCACCGATTAGGCCTCAGCTTCATCCGAGGAAACGGTGATGATGCTGCTCTTTCGGTGGTGCAGGTAAAGACGGCGGTGTGGGAATGGAGGTGGCATGAAAGATGAGGGGAACGTCGGGGAAGCTCCTTGGAGGTGGAGGACGGGGTGGCTGAACCGGCGGGACGACGAGATCGATGATGGATCCTCATCCGGTACGGTGGATGAGGGACATCGAGGTGTTGCCGTGGACGACGTCTTCGGGGAAGAGGCTCCAGCTGGGTGGCGGACGAAGGAGGGTGTGGGGCTTTGCGGGTTTTCGGGGCCTCGGTGTATGAATGGGTGGGCGGATGGGATGGGAGTGGGGAACCATGGCTTAGGGATGCGCTTGTCCGAAATGTGGGGTAAGTTACGAAAGTACCCCACCGTTTTGAGCTAGATGGTTCTTTCGGTTCAGGGGTATCACGGGCATTTCGCATGTCGGGATTTCGCAGGAGGTGGGAGTTTTCGCGCGCGTTGTAATTTTGGGATAGCAAGGCGCGGGTTGAGATGGAGGGAGTTTTCGGAGCACAATGAGACAAAGATATATCTCAAACATTTCGTGGTAACAAGGCGCGGGTACAAGCCTAACGTGTACTTTACCAAATCAATTCGCACTTCCGTCGATGAAAAAACAAAAAGAAATCAATTCGCACCACACAAAAGAGTATAGTCCCGTGTAATGTACCAAATCAATTCACACTACAAATGCCATTCAAAACTTTGAATTCATGTTATGTTCAATTAAAATACTTTGCTACGTGCATGATGCATGCAACCTGCTACTCAAATGAACGTTTTAGTTCATTCCAAACGTATATACAACCGCTTCAATATGAACTAAATTTGAATTCGTTTCTCTATTTGAATAAGATCTACAATAATGATTGTTGTGAAATCAAACCATTTGAATTTGTTTCTCTATTTTAATAAGATCCACAATCATCATTATTGTCAAGTTAAACCATCGTTTGTGTATTATCTTCACAGGACACCACATGATTACTGTCGAGTTAGATACGAACTATGTGTACTATATGAACTCGAACTCGATTTTTTGAATCAATTTTATGTTGATTTCGATCATAGTACATTTCAAGCTCTAGCTAGATCTTCATAATCTATACCATGTCTCATATGTATAATGTGTTTATCACATAATGTATGGTGCCCCGCCCCCTACGCCTACAAGTATTTAGATGTGAGTTGCAAACGCCACACATTACCACAAATTCAAATAAAATGTTAGATTGTTCGATATATAGTATTGTTTTGATTGTTCGAAATTTAGTTGTAAGCTGCAAATGCCACACATTATCACAAATTCAAATAAAATGTGAGATGGTTCGATGTATAGTATGGTTTAGATTGTTCGACATTTAGCTGTGAGTTGCAAACGCCATGCATTATCACATTATGGTATAACATGTGCAAAACCACAACATGCGTATCACCGCTATATTCATGCATGCATGTGTTTATAACACTATGATCTCCTATTCATATATATGAATCCACTTTCATATCAAATTATGATCTTTGTTAGTCTCTTAGACCCACACAATCCTCTAACCTTTGTAGCTAGCACTAACTTTCTCTGGTGCATGCACATGCCCTCCTCGCCCTACCCCTCCCTCAGCATTCTATCCATCGCGCACATTCATTTTTTTCTTTAGGTCGTTCTCCCAAAGTCTCCACAACTCCTTTCCGACACACACCGGTTGATAAACCTCTCCAGCGATGTCTGCCTACAACATACACACGCACCTTCCATCTCCTCCTTTCTGTGTCCATGCCTCGTGTCTCTCATACGGTCCCACACACGTGTAAACTCTCGGCCCTCTTTTCATCGATCTCACAATCGCACACTCCTCCCCCTATCTAGCTAGTAGCTCGGCCTCCCGCACCATCTCCTAGCTCCATTCTCTCTGTCTATCTATATCACTGTGCCTTATTTGCCACTAACAAATGGATGTACATCGACCGATCTCCCGCTATACATATAGCTAGCTATGTCCTTATAAATCTTTTTCCCCATGCGTCGATCGATCTACCTCATTAGTTATGTATCTCCCTTCCTCCGACAAACAACAATTGATCTACCAATCTACTTAGGTTTGGTTACCAAACACATGGTTCCCCTTCATCATCCATGCATGTGTCCTGACACATCTATCACGCACAGGCACACACACAAACACATCCCCACTCTTATTGATAATATTGCAGTTCTACCCTCAGTTTGTCTAGTAGGCCTCTCCCACCGTCTTCGAGAAGCAACTCCATCACCCATCCAGCACTCTACCCCTCTCCCTCCCTCTCCTCTCTCTCTCTCTCTCTCTCTCTCTCTCTCTCTTCGTCCCAACCTATTTCCCGTCCTTTAGTTATGTATGGATGTTGACCGATCTCCCTCAAGACATAGCTGGGTCTCTCCTTCTCAACACATATACGAGTCGTTCTACCTCTCTAGTTAGGCCTCTTCCTCCCCCCTACCCCCACACACCGATACATTCAGCACTCTAGTCATGTCTCCCTTCCACACACACCAATACATCGAGCGCTCTAGTCATGTCTCCCTCACACACACAAACTTGCCCTATGCCCTCTGACGTTCCGGTAGGTTAGTCGCCCTATATCTTTGACTTGCACACACACAATTTCGATGGTATCTTCATCGATCTCGCACCGACCCACTTGATCTTCTCTTCGAATCTATCAATATCTATGACCCCTCCATCTCTTCTCGTGGATCGACCCCTCTATATATGATATAGATAGGCCTCTATTTCACACACATTGCATGCATAAAATTTTTGTTTGAGATGTCATCGACACATATTCCCACAAATACATTCACAAAATCACCCTCCCAACAAAAAACACTCATGAACGCACATGCCATCTATCTTTGTATCTGTCTCACACATGCCCATGTAGGTGGGGGCATGCACGAAGAGAAGAGGTGCATGCACGGTGCACACACGGCGCACGTACTCCTGTCTCTTTCCCAGACACACCCGCGCGGGTACATGGTGGAGCTCATTTCTGAATGAAGAGGCAGCCCACGTGGTAATTTGACACGTGTACTGGTTGTCCACTTGATGGAGGATCATCTACCATGGGTGAACAAACAAATTGCGACTTCATGTGTTATGTTAAAAAAGAGGCAAACCATGTGGGCCCTACCTTAGAGGCAAGGCTCTATACACTGGAGATGCTCTGTACGTATTACTTTTGATGTGTCCCGTCAACTTGCAGAACGAGGAGAAGCTTGGTTAGTACGCCGTCTCCCCCGCCCACAGGCACGGTGGCTCGTAGAACGAGGTGAAGCTTGCTTACTAGGCCTTACACCCGTGAAAGTGCTAGTTATCGACTAGAGGGGGTGAATAGGCAATTTTTATGAAAGTCTTCAAAACACGGGGGTTTTGAAGACAAACTGTAGAAATGAACCTATTGATATGCAGCGGAAGGTAGACTACACTAGACAAGCCATAGTCAAGTAAGCAATGAAGTGAAAGCACGAAGACTATCAGCAGTTAGGAAGAATGGATCCAGATGGAAGATAGTATGAAGCCAATCAACAACAGTCTTCACACAGTGAAGTTAATCATATCATGCAAGCAGGCAATGACTTCACGAAGACAAACAGTAAGTAAGGAGAGGTAAAAGATAGAACACGTTGCTTGGTGAGGACAGGTATTTGTTGGACCAGTTCCAGTTGTTGTGACAACTGTACGTCTGGTTAGGGAGGCTGAGATTCAACTCAGAAGACCGTGTCTTCACCTTATTCCCCTTGCGCTAAGGACACACAGTCCTCGCCCAATCACTCTGATAAGTCTTCAAGGGAGACTTCCAAACCTTCACAGACTTCGTTCATCGGCGATCCACAATGACTCTTGGATGCTCAGAATGCGACGCCTAACCGGCTGGAGGATTCACAGTCCTCAAGTGTAATAAGTCTTCAGATCACGCAGACAGAAAGACTTCAGTCATGCGTAACACTCTTGGGTTCTGGGTGTTTAGGGCTTAGCCCTCGCAAGGATTTCTCTCTCAAAGGCTTCGGAGGTGGGTTGCTCTCAAACGACAAAAGCCGTGCACTAACTTTGAGTGGCCACCAATTTACGGTGTAGGGGGTGGGCTATTTATAGCCAGGAGGCAACCCGACCTGATTTGTCCGAAATGACCGTGGGTCACTAAGGAACTGACACGTGTCCAACGGTCAGATTTCAAACACACGCGGCAGCTTGACTTGGGCTACAAGTAAAGCTGACTTATCCAGCTCTGGATAAGATTTGCTCTCATTGTCTTCGCTCGAAGACATAGGATTTGGTTGAGCATCACTTCAGTCACCCTGACTATGTTCACTTGGACCCCACTTAACAGTACGGTGGTTCCTATGACTCAACAAAGAAGAAAAGGAAACTACGAAACGACTATGTCTTCGCAATCCATAGTCTTCATATGATGTCTTCTCATGTCATAGTCTTCAATGTGAATCTCTTCACAGACCACCATTGTCTTCAATGTCTTCACACATTTTTAGGGGTCATCTCTGGTGGGTAAACCGAATCAATGAGGGACTACTACCTGTCTTATCCTGCAATTCTCACAAACACATTAGTCCCTCAACCAAGTTTGTCATCAATACTCCAAAACCAACTAAGGGTGGCACTAGATGCACTTATAGGCCGCTCCCTCCCCCACGCGCGCGGTGGCTAGTAGGATGAGGAGAAAATTTTACTACTCACTTCGTTTACTCCTCGTCCATACCTTGGTTAGAGAGATTATCATATTGTTTGGAATATATGTCCTTTAGTAGATTTCAATATGAACTACTCCACTAGTACATACTCCAAACACTGATGTATATAGATATATTTTAGAGTGTAGATTCACTCATTTTTCTTCGTATGTAGTCCATATTGAAACAGGCGTAATAGTACGCACTCTCCCTCGCCCCTCGACCCTCGCCCACGTGGTGGACGTGCAGCAATTCATTAGGTCTCATATAGCCAGAACGACATATACTATCGTACCATTATTGCTCGACTTCTCGAAGAGGTGAAGAGCCAATCCCAAGGTTAATATCTTGGAGATGCCAAGTGCAAGGTTTATAGGAGAACGAGTAGTAGTACTAGTAGTACATACCAGTGGTACATACTGTACAAGGAAGAAGGCAACAAGATGTATGTTTTGTGTGACAGTCTCTTCTTACAGGATGTGCTATACTAGTGGACCTCATTGTTGCAATGGGACTACTCCCTATCATAGATGGCACGATTTAGAGTGGTGGGCAGCGGGCATAATTCGGAGCTGCGTAGTCTTAAACCCCATGAAGAAGTCCCATCGAAACAAATAGCCATCCTCTACACGTGTTCCTATGTAAAATGAGTAAATGAGACGAAAAGAGAAAGAGACAAAGTAAAAAAAATCACCAGCCTTAGATCCATCCCTATTGTATCAGTGAATGATATTTCTACGTTGTGATTGACATGGCTATATTATTAACCATGCTACGGAGGTAGAAGCGGATTTTTATTTATTTGCAGAGGTAGCAGCGGATGGATATTCAACGGGGAGTGAAATGATGGCTGCTTCCTCGGTCAAACATAGAGAAAGGTGGGCCTCGTGATTTCACGGCTTATTAGTCATTATCACTGCCTATACTCTTTGCCATATATAATAACCGTGTGGTAGTACAGTAGTGGGCTATACTTTTAATAACCATGCTCGAAGAGAAGGGGTGTGTGCACCCACGCACGTAGTGTACTAGTAGTAGCACTCTTTGCGTCTTTAGCGTCTTCCCCAACCACACACGTGACACGGTGAAGCTCATTTCTGTAAGACGATGCAGCCCATGTGATAATTTGACGCGTCTAGTAGTAGTTACTCACTTATAAATAATGGAGGGCCGGGAACCACGCATGAACGGTTCCGCGTCATTTATAAATAAAGTTTTTTTTCTTCAGTGGCACGTACGCAATATAAATAGGTTCATATGGAGTGAAAAGGAAACCACTCCAATATATACATATCCAGGACGAGCCTACACGGTTTCTTGTTGGGGTTGCTCTCTTCACACTCTCTCGCACAAAATGATTGTGGCCACATCTCTAACATTTGGGCGGATCACGTCCGCCGGGGGAAGGGGTGGATGCTTAGTGTAGATGCGGTTGCCGTCGCCGACGGAGAAAACCCACAGTCGGCATGTCCTGATCAGGGGTCCCCTCCGTTCTCTCTCACAAAGCCGGTGAGGTTGCCTTCGTCCCTTGCTCACTGCCACGACGTGGGCAGTTGTCGCCTCCCGCCGCCCTCCTCTAGGTTGAGCTACGTCCCGACATCCCTCAGGTACAACTTCCTTTACAGCCGGCTTGCACCACTGCTCCAGCTGCCCACATCACTCCATGTGGATATTTCTCTACTTCTTTACCCCGCACATACCTCTGCTGGCTTCTACGTATTGTATTTGTGATGAGTTTATGTCTCACCAACTAGTCCCAGTAATCTTATTCTAATCACGCTTCTTCAATTTCTTTGCCACGGGGATGCTCATCTCGATTTTGGTGAAACTGCACAAAATGATCCGATGGTCAAAGGGTTGCAAACTTCATTCCTTTGGAAGCTCCAACATTGCCGGCAAATTAAAGCCTCGTTAGGGTTTATGGTTGTTGGGCTAGGGACTGCATGGATCATCTTTTTCTTTAGCTGTCTCTGTTACAAAATAAGTGTCAACTTTAGTAGTAGTACAACTTTGTAGTAAAGTTTGCATAAAGTTGAGACACTTATTTTGGAACAAAGGGAGTACATATTGTCTATGATCTGTCAATCATTGAGATGCAATAGCATGCATGTTAGGGGCTGTTTGGTTTCTAGCCACATCTTGCCACACTTTGCCACACCTCACCTTAGGCAAGTTTGATCAAGTTTGGTGTGTGTTTGGTTCTAGCCAGACCTAAGGCAAGATTTTTTTTACAACAAGTGAACCCCACATGTCATAGACACGAAAAGTGTGGCAAGATTCCCTTAGGTAGGCCAAAGTGTGGCTAACAATTTGAGCAACTCAAGTTAGGCAAATGTGGCAAGTGTGGCAAAAATAATGTGGCAATATATGGAAACCATAGTCACAATCCAAACAGCCCCTTAGTCTCCTTTGTATTTGATCAAATGTTGCAATGGGCAACCTTGGACGCAAGATACATGAAACAGAAGCTGGAAACTTCATAGCATTGTACAAATTTATCTCGCTGAGAAATTACAATATGTACTATAGTAGTACTATGTAAAGAGTTAGGTGTCGCACGGTGTCCAGAAAATATGGTGATAGTGTGAGGTGGGCCATGTAATCACTGAGCATGCGTGCTTTCACTTCTTTTGCACTCCTACGCTGTAAGAATGGAGAAAATTGTAATCTACTAGTACCTCCTTTCGCCGAAAGAGTGGGACATCTAGTAGTCGTACCACCTCAGTAATAATGACCAATGAGCTGTCAAATCACATAGACCCAGCAGTAAGTTGGATGGACGAAGAAATCATCACTCTCAAATCCGCTTCTCCCTTCAATGCAGGCGCCAGTGAGAGGTCACGTCCTCTCTGCCTAGGCATGAATGTGGCACCGATTCTTTGGAGCGGCACTGACCGTTTCGGGCGGGAAGCGCGCGCGGGCGATGGAGGGGATTTGGGTGGGCCAGGCTGGTCAGGAGCAGGCGTGGCATCTGTCCGTCTGTCCCGACCAGACGCCCGGAAACCAGAGGATGCACCGACTCTTGCGGCTAAATCGTACACTACACACAATCTCTCTGTAGGAGTAGGTCGATGTGTCGCTCTCTCTAACACACACATGATGTTAAACACACACACACACACACACACACGTAGACACACACGCACACACATGTTCATAGAATAGGAATATCCTACGAGTGCGAAGCCACAGGAAGTGAGATAAAAATGGAGTACGTACAAGAAGAGAAGAGGTGACGAATATTCCATCAAACCCGGACTAATGAGTAGTACTCCCTCCGTCTAGGTGTTAAGTCATCTTACGAAAATCAGATATTCCCAAAATGTTTAGGCGTCGTCATTAACTTTGCATCTCAATCCCTTCCCGGCCTCATTGCTAGTGAGCGTTGTAACTTAGGGAGCATTTGGATCCTTAGCAAGAACAGTTTATAGCCTAGCCGGGCAAGGTTAAGCGTTTGGAACAGTTAAAATATGTTAGCTTTTGTGGGCCAGCTAGCTTGGGTGGGCTAGAAAAACCTTGCTAGCTTAGGAGGGCCAAATCGGCTCGCTTCCGACGGAAAACATCATGCATGGAAAAATTGGCGACACACTTATGACAACGATTTTCATGGGGCAAGGCTGGTAAGAAAAAGAACTAAACTGTTTGACTAGGCAAGGTTGGCAAAGCAAAAGCTGGCTAGCTGGGCTAGCCATAGTGGGAGCAACTTAGGTACTAGTAACATAGCACATCCCAAGAAAAAATTTCTTATGTGGCATGGAGTTAATGAGGAAAGAGATGCTTGTGGTAACATAATATGTTACTGTAACATAACACACCCCGAGGTAAAATGAGTCTATACCTCAATTAATGAAGACTTGCATGTTACAATCCATATGTTACTACCCACTATGAAAGTAGTAACATAGACTAGTAACATGCCCACTATGACCAGCCTAAGCAATGTGACCAAACGCTCCTTACTCTGCCTTGTTATATCCCCTAGAAACCCAATGCATGGAGTGCAACTACGCGTTGATCAGTCAAGAAATCAAAGTCGGCTTGCATGCGAGTTAACACGTGGCCCTGCATGGTAGCTAAAATGGCATCTCTTAGTTGTTGTGATTAATTGTTGCATTTAGAGATAGAAATCAGGGCTTTCATTGGAGGAAGGACCGGTCAAGTTTCTCCTCCTCCAATATGCTTGCACCTTGGTCCCGCTGCACCTTCTAACGTGAATTATACCTAGACGGAGGGAATAGTACGAGATATGGTGGCACACGGACTTAAGTCGAATACAAGTGCCCAAAATTATTGGAAGAGAGCAAAGTGTACAAACTAAAGAATTAAAAGAGTAAAATGCATTGTTGGTCACTGAACTTATCGTATAAGTTCACTTTGGTCAATGTACTCAAGAATACGATCAATACGGTCACTATATACGTGATGAGCTAAATACGGTTACTGCATGTCGGCGTCCTAGGAACGGGGGTCCCCAGACTTGCCTGCCTGCGGCCCAGGGCGTGGCTCCACCAGTGGCCTGGTACAACCCATCTTCTTCAACAAACACTCAAGACTCTCGCAAGGGGCCAAACCTCGCGAGGCGGACGGCACAAGACCTCCTCAGGGGCAGCCTAACTAGACTGGCTCGCGGGGAGTGGAGAGATCAACGTGAGGGGCACCTTGTGAGGTTTCCGTGACGTGAGCCATGACGACCAAGGCCAGGCGAGCGCCAGCGTGCAGAGTACTGGTTGCCTCTTTGGTGCTGAAGGGGCAGGCGTAGACGAGGAGTCCCGAGGCATCAGGCAAAGGTTTCGATATCGATGCAATGAGATCAAAACCAGTAGGACGGAAGGACGGAGGTCATCACGGAGCCCACGACGGTGTCACCACTAGAGCATTTGGCAGGCGAAGACCACCTTTTGTCAGGATAGCTTGTACTAGCTGCCCCCTTCAAATTGGCCGTTGTGGGATCCCTTCCTGCCTAATATTTGGGAATAGGACCCGAGCCTCTATAAATAGGACTAGCCACCACCTTAGGAGGGAGGACTCATCTTGGACTAGATCCATTCCACCAAGGCAACCACACAAGCTCATCAAGCTCGAGAACGCCTCTTCTCAGGAGGTTTCTCTTCCTTTGTATTTGTTCATCCCCAGCCTACAAGGCAATCCACCACACCGCACAGGAGTAGGGTATTACACCACATCGGTGGCCCGAACTAGTATAAACTCTTGTGTCTCTTGTTCCTTGGGTTCGACAAGCTACGCTTTGAGATCGTGGTGAGAATGTGAGCTAGGGGGAGAGAGATCTTCGTGCGCACCCAAGAGTTCAAACCTCAAGGGTTTTACCGGTACCCGTAATGCGACATTTGGCGTGCCAGGTAGGGGTGCTGAAGCTTTTCTTCCATCGATCCGCGTTCCACGGCTCCATCGCATCCATGTCTGCCGCTCGCCGAGCCCATGTTGAGCGCCGCACCGCCCTTGCCGCCCGCGTCGCTCAGACGGCGCCCGTTGGTGGACCTCCCCGCTGTTCTCCATCACCTGCTACCAACGCCGCCACTGGCCCGATAGCGAACGAGCAGCAAGCGTCATCGCTGCACCCCTCTGTGCGGCGGGACGGACGCACTGCCACCCCGTCGCTGACTCCGGCCGGCTTGTCGTCCCACCCTCATCGCACGCCCACGGACGCGCAGGCCGTGCTGCTCATGGCACGCGAGCTCCTACGTTACCGCCCGGTCAACGACCTCTACGATGACTGGCTGGACCGCATCACCGAGCTCGTCAGCGCCGCTGGGGGCTCTCCTGCACCATCCCTCTCACTGCCTCGCCCACCTCCAGCTGCGGGCGATGTACCTCATGGAGCGCCTCCGCCACCTCCGCATCAAGATGGCGCCCTCGTGCCAAGATGCGCGGCTCACGGAGTGCCCCTTCCTCCTCCGCATCAAGATGTGTCCTCGCCCCAAGAAGCGCAGTCCTGCGGCGTGATCCGCCATGCCATGTGCCCGCGCACGAAGAAGCAAGCTGCTAGGAGGTCCCTCGACGGCAAGAAAACGCTCCTACACTCCCTGCACCACCACGTCAAGACCGTGCGCCGCCTGCGGTGGCGGTGCGTGGGCACCAAGACCAGGCTCCACCACCATGATGGGTTCCGGTGACCACAGCAGGAGGCCGAGCCTTTACTCCCGAGCTGCAGACCGCTGTCTGGCCACGAAGTTCAAGTTGGACCTGCCTCCGTGCTACGACAGCACCCCCGACCCAGCAGAGTTCTTGCAGCTCTATGAGCTGAGCATCGAGGCAGCCAACGGAGACGAGAAGGTCATGGCAAACTGATTTCCCATGGCCCTCAAGCATGGCACGCGCTCGTGGCTCCTAAACCTGCCCGCGGGATCGATCTCCTCCTGGGGCGAGATGCGTGACCGTTTCATCGCCAACTTCCAGGGCACTCGCAACCGCCCACCAGCCATAGGCGACCTGCGGCGCATCAAGCAGCAACTAGGGGATACCCTGCAAAAGTACATCTAGCGCTTCAATAGCGTCTGCCTCAAGATACCGAAGGTGACAGACGAGGCCATCATCTCCGCGTTCTCCGATGGCGTCCGTGACGTCAAGATGAAGGAGGAGCTCGCCATCCATGAGGAGCTATGCTCGGCACTGGAGATGTTCAACATGGTGACCAAGTGTGCAAGAGCTGAGGAGGGGCGCCTCTCCCTCCTCGAGCTCCCTAGTGCCGACCTAGAAGAGAATAAAGTCAAGGCCAAGGTCGTGAAGCGCAAGGGAGTAGCCGTCTAAGAGCAGGCGTCCATTCTGCGCCTTCCACAATGTACACAACCACAACACCAACGACTGCCAAGAGCTCAGGGCCATTCGAGATGGATGCTTTGGTCGGCGCCCCGAGCGCAATGACCGGGGCTACGGCCGAGGAGGAGGGCGAAGTAGGGGACGCTGGGACGACCGCAGCCCCCGTCAAGAGTGGCGCGACCGGCCTCGCGAGGACCACTGGTAGGACTAGCCTCGCGAGGGCGCCTGCATGGACCAGCCTCGTGATAACCGTCCTCAGGGCAATGTTGGCCTCCCTCCGCTGTCGCCACCACCAAGGAGGAACGACGACCACCATCAGGACGAGGGGGCTGGGGGCTTCCAGGAGCCGCGAGCTATCTCCTGCATCCCGGGCGGTGCTTAGGCCCCAGCTTCCCAGTGCATCTTCAAGCAGCTTGCACATGAGGTGAACATGGCCCTTCCTAGGCTTGAGGCCACGCGCCCACTCAGGTGGTCCAAATGCGCCATCGCCTTCAGCTTGGCGGACTAGCTCAAGTGCGCGGCGACCGCTGGCGTACTTCCGATGCTTTGTTCACCCGTCATCAGAACGTTCAAGTCACCAAGACCCTCATCGACGACGGCGCAGGGCTCAATGTCCTGTCCGTCGAGATGTTCAACAGCCTTCAAGTGCCATACGACCAGCTTCAGCCTACCAAACCTTTCTCAGGAGTGACCGACGGCTCCACCACCCCGATAGGGCAGGTCCGCCTCCCTGTCACCTTCGGCCAGCGTAACAACTACCGCACCAAGCTCATCGACTTCGATGTCACCCACATCCGTCCATCGTACAATGCGATCCTTGGGTATACAGCATTGGCCAAGTTTATGGCAGTGACCCACCACGGTTAGAAAGTCTCTCAAGATGCCAAGGAGTGGCGGAGTCATCATGGTCCCCTATGAAGAAAGAGATGCAGTGTGCTCCCTTGAGCACGCCTTCCTAGCCGCTGTGATCGAAGACCCCGACAACGAAGGCACCCCGTACCCTCTTGAGGCCATCCCCAAGAAGAAGAAGAAGAAGAAGAAGAAGAAGAAGCTACTCCAACTAGGGCCTCAGGAGAGCGGAATCTCTAGCGGTACCACCTCAAGATCCGCGCCCGCAACTGGGGCGCCTCCCTCTCTTGCATAGGAAGGCATGCTTGGCCCTCCTCGGGAAAGGCTCGGGGGCTCTCTTCTGGAGGGCCCCAGACCTATCCAACATCACGAGGTAAACGCTCGGGCACCATGTGGAGGCGTGCTTCGCCGCACATTTCCATCAGGAGGACTCTGGGCGAGGAGCGCCCTGTGCTCAGGAGTTCATCGTCAAGGCGATCCAGGAGCTTCAAGACGCAAGGGCCATACGCGGTGACTGCCACCCACCACCTGACGTAGCTCCCCGTCCTAGCAAGGATGGCGGGCTACGCGTCTATGTCGACATTCTAGGGCTCAATAGGGCCGCATCTCAAGAGCGCTTCTGGCCTTCGCGCATTGGTCGGTGCGAGGGTCCACCTCACAGCTACGCCCGCATGCCATTTGGCTTGCCAGAGGCGACTGTCACCTACTAGTGCCATCTATGGAGCATCCTGGCGGCTCAGGAGGCCAGGCATCATGCCGTCTGGGAGGAGATCGTGATGGTTCTCCAGGAGCCACTAGGGCCCCCGGAGCCTCCCGAGGCTCAGTGCCCTGGCGGCTCTGAGAAACGACTCCTTCAGCGCGCACCTTCAGCTACTCCAACACCACTCCGGCTACGGTATCAGGTGACTCTTTCTAGTTCATTCAGTTGGGGGCGGCCCTCGTGCAACATTATCCCCAAATCGCACGGGCCTGTCCCTGCAACATGTATCCTTTTGCATCTCTAGCTTACTTTGATGGGGGCACCCCTCGGGCTGCATCATCCCTAGGCCGCTCAGGTCCGTCCCAGTGGCTTGTATCCTTCTTGCATCTATCTAAGCTAACCTGCCGCTTTGCTTGAGTCATTTCATGATTATCACCTGCTTTCTTATTATCCATTGCGGCTACCCACGTTGCCCATTGTCCCCTGCTCATCCCGCAATAGGGGCTACTCATGCTGGCACGACGCTTGTGCTCGGGTTCGTCCATGCAACGCTGACAAATCTGAGCGGTCGAGCTCTGGCTCGCGGCACGCCCCGCGCACGTCACCTCACCAGGCCCTCAGTGCCTTCATCTTCTTGCGGAACGACCAGTGGCGGACCGGCAAGCGCGGTTGCAACCTGTATTCCTCCCTTGCGCTAACCTGTAGGAACCTCCAGAGGCTGATGGCGGGCGGCACCGCATGCTCCTTCTTTTTTCACACAATTCTCTTGCACGTTACACTACAAAAAAACACTTCTGTGATGATACGTGTTTGTCACAGTAGGTCATGTTTTCTATCATGCATGTACATCCATGACAAATTTATGACAGAATCAAGATAGTCATACTTGTGCTGTCATAGAAGTATTCCATGACATCATCAAAATTATCATCACGGAAGTGTCCACTTCCATGACGATAAATCGCGAGTCACAGAAGTGCTTTCATCAAGGGTGACCGACATGTGGCATCCACCGTAACATAACGTCATTAAGCTATCGGGTCTGGGTTTGGATCCGATAACCCGTTAACAGCCCCGACCAATGGGGATTTTCCACGTGTAAAATCATCATTGGCTGGAGGGAACACGTGTTGGCTCGCCGTTGGGACAGATGTCATCCACTCATTGGACCCAAAGCACCTATGATACGTCGACACGTCGCACGGCCCAACAGAG
The DNA here is from genome assembly GCA_034509565.1 of Triticum monococcum. NCBI lineage: Eukaryota > Viridiplantae > Streptophyta > Magnoliopsida > Poales > Poaceae > Triticum > Triticum monococcum. The sequence goes on from CM067845.1 coordinate 370,643,112, forward strand.
GCCCATTCCTGTGAAAAGGCTGGCCCGTTTGACTTGGTCAAAAGGTGGTGGGCCGGCCCACGGCAAGCCTGTTAACGGCATGTTCGCATATAGCGCATTTACAGCCTGCTAACCCAGGGCCCGTTTACGGCCTATCCGAATTAGGCCAATAGCGTCATCTGGGTCGTCCAATATAATTCCAGCCTATTTTAACTTCTGACCCATGTATGGCCCATGACGTCTTTCGGCCCATATGAGGCCCTTAGTAACCCTCGGCCCATTAATGGCCCGTGGTAAAACTGGCCCGTAATGAACAGAGTATCACTTTATACCCATTAACGGCCCATTATTCCGTTGGGCCATTTCCAGCCCATGTTATCTTCCGGCCTTCTTAGGGCCCATTTATTCTTGGGCTCATTTCCAACATTCGTTTACTTTCGGCCCATTACTGTCATTTCTACTTGTGGGCCAAATTTAGCATGTGGTTATAGTCGGCCCGTTTGTGGTCCGTTAATACGTTGGGCCATTTTCATAGCGTCATCAAATACGGTCGATTAATGACGGCATGTTCTGGTCGGCCCGTTATGTTTGGCCCATGAACGGATGATTTCAACTCTAGCCCATTTACGACCATAATGTGGTCTGTTATTGGCCCATGGTTGGCTGACTGATCATACGGACCATAGAAGGCCCATTAATGATACAGCCGTAGAAGGCCCATTGTGTCTATGGCCCGTATAAGGCCCATTGTTTCTACGCCCCGTAGAAGGCCCATTTTTTCTATGGCCCTTAGAAGGCCCATTGTTTCTATGGCCCATAGGAGGCCCATGTTAAATACAGTAAATATGTAGGCCATGGTTAATGTGGCCTTGTTTTTAAAAAATAGGCTATTGCGGCCACTAGCAAACTGCGGAAAAAGAACTGCACTCACTACAAGAAAACAAATAAACAAGACAATAAGGAAATAAATAGGCAAGCAACTTACGCTAGGCTATCATGGCTATTACACATATTACATCCACTAGGGATCAAAGTTCGCCACCAGTGCAAATATAGGGAACAAAGCAGCATATAAACGCCGCAGCAAAACAAGTCCAGAACTGAAACCACTTCAGAAGACCTCAAGAAACAATATCCTGGGTGTCGGATTTCAGGTTCCGGCAGACCCTTAAGGTTCAAACACTGGGGTGCGCACGGAAATCTCGCCTTCAACCTCTCCGCCTCGATGGGATCTAAACTACTAAAAGAGCTGCACGAAAGACACAAGATTTATACTGGTTCGGGCCACCGATGTGGTGTAATACCCTACTCTAGTGTGTGGTGGATGGATTGCCTCCTGGGGCTAGTGTGGATGAACAATACAAGGAAGAACAGCCTCGCGAGGGTCTGTTCTTGGCTGTGGTGATGAACTGCTATGAAGAGTTCAGCCACCTTTCTCTCTCTTTCTCTCTCAGGTCCTGGACCGAATAACCAGGAATCGAACCGATGAACCCGCGAACCGAACCTAACCGAACCCCACCGAACCCCTCGCTATGTGGGTGGCTAGTCCTATTTATAGAGGCCCTGGTCCTCTCCCCAAATATTGAGCGGGAAGGGATCCAACAATGGCGGGCTAATTTGAAGGGGGACAGCGAGTACATCTATCCTGACAAAAGCAGTCTTCACCTGCCAAAGGCTCTGGTGATGACGCCGCACTGGGCTCCATGGTGACCTCCGTCTCGTAGTCCTCTTGGTCTTGGTCTCGTTGCACTGAAGTGGCAACCTTTGCCTGATGCCTCGGTACTCCGCGGATACGCTTGCCCCCTTTGCACCAAAGAGGAAAGAGGGACGCTGCGCGCACTGGCACCCGCCTGGTGCCCCGTGTCGTCATGGCTTGCGTCATGGGCACCTCGCGAGGTACCCCGCCTTGAACTCTCCGCCTCCTCGCGAGCCTGCCTGACGAGGCTGTGCCTGAGGATGCGCCGTGTCGTCCGCCTTGCGAGGCTTGGCCCCTCGCGAGGGTCTTGAGCCCCGTGTTGATGAAGTTGGGCCGCGCTGGGGCCCCACTTGAGCCACGCCACAGGCCGCATGCAGGCAAGTCTGGGGACCCCCATTCCCAGTACGCCGACATTGGGTACCCATAATGCTGGCAAGATGCTTAGCAAGCTTATTAACTTTCTCTTTTTTGGCACTTAAATCCTCCAGCACTTGTTGTTGCACCAGGAAGTATGTATCTGAATTCTGCAGGGACTTCCTCAGTCCTTCAGCTTCCTGTCGCATAACATCTGATCGATGTCTTTCAACTTGAAGTTGAGACTCAAGAAGCCGAACTGATTCAGGCAGCGAGTTCGAAGAGCTGGTGCCAGCAGTAGTAGCCAGTAACTCGAACACTACATCAAGAAAGGACTTTGGGTTTGTCTTAATGTCTTCAATATAGTTTTTATCAGCTTTCTTGGAGACCAACAGGGATGTCTCACTATCTTGAACCTTATCTGCATTACTTCCTGTACCATTGCATAACGGGGTACTCTTCTCGAATATTTTATCCGCATTCTAAAAGAGAAACAAACAAACACATCACATGTTTACAATGTAGTATATGAAACTCATTTTTGTAAACCAGTTCAGTAATAAGGTGGACAGGATAACAACATGAAAGAAACATATATCTATGTAGTATGGTCACTGTATGGTCTATATCAGTTTATGTTGCCAAATCAAGATAGATACAGTTCGAATCATATCTATTTAAGACAAAGCAGCTTAGACAGAATATAAGTGTGGGAAACTACACAGCAATAACAACACTTGTAAGGTGCATGGCATGAGAATATAACGGTTTATTCAATTTAAACTGAAATCAACATAGAGCAAGTTACAACAGAAAACACATTAAAGAAACAGGTTTAAAACATACATGTTGCACGATTGGAGTTTCAATTGCATCCTTCAAATTTGAAATTAGTTGGTATGAGTAAATACAGTGATGCAAGAGCAAAGGAGTATGAACCATAGCTACGGAACCTGACCTGAGAACAATTCTTCTTCTGCTTTAAGAGTTGACTTGGGGTTCGGAGTGGTGGTCCTCATGCTTTGGGCACTGCAGTTGCCTTACTAACTGCTTGTGTTTGGGTGCTCTGTGGTGGAGACGATGCTGTGTCAACGGGAACTGGGTTACTATCTGCTGGGGTTGGGGTTAGAAGGGGTGTAGCTGGTCTCTGTCCAACTGGGTAGGGGTACAATCTGCATGAGTCTGGGTTATGTGTGGTGGGGCTGGTTCTTGGGAAAGTACAAATGTGGTTCTATCTCCATCGACGGGTAGCACGATCTTTTCTGAAGACCGTGTTTTTACTCCCACAGATACTGCCATCACCCCCTCTAGTTGAAATGGCTGATAAACAAGAAAAGTAGTTGAATGTACAGACATTGTAAGATAGACAGGTGCAATGGAAAGTAGGGAAGAAAACAGGGCATGAAATAATTCATATTTATGTTGTCTAACCAAAAAGAATAGCAGGACATAATTTCACATATATGATGGCTAATTAAACAGGATAGCATGACACAATTTCACATGTATGATGGCTAACTAAACAGGATAGAATGACAGACTTCAAAATATGATGACTATGTAAACAGGATGACATGATATAATTATACGATGTCTATATTAAAGTGGTTGGCATGCCATAAATCACAAACATGCCGTCGATGGAAACATGATGGCATGATATAATTCATGGATAGAATGACATAATTCAAAATATACCGACTATGTGAATAGGATGAGATGATATAACTATATTATGTCTTTAGAAAATGGGTTGGCGTGCCATAATTCAGATACATGCTGTCTATGTAAACATCATGGCATGATGTAATTCAAATATATGATTTATATACTACGGAAGTGAGCAGAGGGTAATCACATATATGTTGTGTCAACTAAGGAGATGGCATTCAATATCGTGTATGTAATGTAAAAACTAAGCATTGCAATACAACATATGCATGACATGAGTAATATAACCCTGCCAAGTTTGAGCATACACCTCAGGGGGATAATAGGATTGGTCATCTGCCTCTGAATCCTCCTCTGAAGAGCTATCTGTAACCAGCAAGATATCTGCTTCACCAGGTAGCATTGTCTACTCTGAAGACCTTGTTTTCACTCCAGATTTCTCCATCGCCAATTCAAATGGCTGATGCACAAGAAGATCAGTTGAATATACAAACATTGTTGACAAAAGCAATGAGAAATACAAAAAAAGGATGGCATGATATAATTCACATATATGACGCTTGGCTAAACAGCATGGCGTTGCATAATTCACATATATAATGCCTTACAACAAGATAGCATTGCATAATTCACATATATAATGTCTTGCAACAAGATGGCATTGCATAATTCACATATATGGTAATTAGACACTAAAGAGGTGGCATTCACACAAAGCATGTCTAAACTAAGCAAATGACATAGCAATGCAAGATACCAAACGCACGATATGAGCATCATAACCCTGCCAAGTTAGAGCATGCACCTCGGGGGAAATAGGACTGGTCATCTGTCTCTGAATCGTCCTCTGAGGAGCTATCTGTAACCAGCAAGACACGTGCTTCGTCAGATAGCATTGTCTGTTCTAAAGACCTTGTTACCACTCCAGATTTTTCCATGACCGTGCTGAATGGCTGATGCACAGGAAGAGTAATTGAATGTACTAAAATTGTTGACAAATTTAACACATAATAAAAAAATGATGTCATGATATAATTCACATATAAGATGACTGGCTAACCAGGGTGGCATTGAAAAATTCACATATATGATGCCTGGCTAAACAAGATGGCATTGCATGATTCACATATACGATAAAGAAACTAAACATATGGCATTGACACAAAGCGTGTATAAACTAAGCAGATGACATCTTTAATGTATACAGTAAGCAATGCAAGGCACCATATGCATGATATTACCAACATCAGCATGCCAAGTTAGAGCAAAGACCTCATGGGGTAAATAGGAGTGGTCTTCTACTTCTGAATCCCCCTCAAAACAGTTATCTTCCTCTTGATTACGATCCGAAATGGGTGGGAGGGGGCTGCCTTTGCGCCCACCATGGAGTGACGTCTGCATGAAATTTATTGCCACGCAAGGCTCGTCTCTTTTGCTGTACATGTTCAATTCCATTGTGTACAATAACTGACATGCATAGGAATAAAACATAGTGAGATTATGTAAGGAGTGCATGCACAAATCCAGAGTGATGGTAGCAAACTGTCGATAGACCCAAAACAAATGATAGCAGGCAGATAATAGCTTTATTTATAAAATACAGATAATGGCTCCTTTAATGTTTGTTTTCACCCAACATGAAACTCATAGTAGACACCCAAGATTAACCAGATAGTAGATAGATAGTACTAATTGATGCCCTAATATGTACCCCACAACCATTTAAAAACTCAAGTTTCAACATAAGTTTGGACCTGAGTCGGAGTCTAATAGGTGAACACGGCGATAAAGTAGCATGTCATCATATTAAGCGATGCATAACGTAAGCAGTCACGAAAGAGTGCGACCTCTCTTGTGGGCCCGTGTAGTCCTCAAGGTCATCTGCTCAGTCGATGATGGTAATGTAGTTGTCGTGGCTGCTGGCGGCGGGAAGAAGATCTGAGGTGGTGAAAGACAGTCTGGAGAGCGGATCCCTACTGTGGTGAACCCTTCCGTTGTTGGAGCAGCTGAGCTGGGGTGGAACACAACACCGCAGGAGCAGGACAAACCTCACAAGGTTTTCTTTGACAAATATCTGTAACAGAAGTAATTGTGTAAGGGCTTGTTTGAATTTGAGGATTCTAACAATGCAGGGATAGGAAATAGAAAGGAATGGGATAGGAATCCACGTGCAAAATAGAGAATTTAAAAACACAGGATTTCTGCCAATCAGGATGTTTGGTTCACAATAACTGGAAGATCACGTGATGCAAAGAAGCATGGTGAGATTAAGTCAAACCACAAGAAGTGTACAACCTCTTTGGCGAAGCCATGTTGATCTCAGCGTGATTGGGTTGGCCGGTAAGGATGCTTCGGCTGACTTAGCTGTCGGAGGAGGGGAAGAAGATCTTAGGCGTCTGGAGATGGAGCCCGAGGTACTGCTCCGCTGTGATGGAGGGTTTCGTCGTTGGAGTAGCTCCGATGAGTTGTACGACGCCGAGGCTGAAGTAGGACAAGAGAGACAACGTTAACCTGAGTGGAATTCTAATAGCATCTCCAATAGATGACGTAAAATACATAACCACAAAGTGCTAGATGTATACATCAACCGCTCTTCTCTTAACTTAATTGCTGAAACTGAATTTAACTGTCGAAACTGAACTTAACTGTCGAAACATAATTTTGCTGTCGAAACTGAATTTTACTGTCGAAACTGAACGCACCAGAGGTGAGGCTACAAGTCAGTCGACTGACTTTTTCATCTCTGGTCGGTCGATTTTGCAGCCGTTGGATATGCAATCAAGGGCCTGCAGTTCATCTTCAACCTCCACCCCCCTGAGCCGCCAGCTACCACCAGCTAAACAGCCGCCCCCCCGCCACCCCACCCGCCCCGAAAACACTCCCCACCGCCGGTCCGCCGTCGGCACAGCCATCCCCGTAGCCCCCCCTCCCCCCCATGTCGAGCTTTTTCTCCAGCGATCCCCACGCCACCGCCCCACCATCGTCGGCGACCACCGCCCCCACCCTGAACCCTAAGATAGATAGTGGGGTACCTCTCCGGCGAGCCCCCCCCTCGCTGTGGCTGGTTCTTGCTTAACTCCGGCGAGCCCCCCCCCCCGAAAATGGACTAACCCAAAAGTCGATTCAGTCGACTGAAGTGTAGCTAAATTGGAGCAGCATCGCAAGTAAGAGCAAGAGCGAGAGCAGCAGCGCGAGCAAGAGCAAGAGAAGACCAGGTAGCGGACCGAGAGAAAGAGCAGAGCAGTAGCACGAGCGAGAGCTAAAGCAGCAGCAGCTCCTCCTGATGTGGGCTTCTCCGCCGAGGGAGTGACGCCATGGAGGAAGTGGCCGGGGGCGCCACCATGGACGCAGCCGCGCCATGTCGGCTTGGGACTGAGCGCCGGCAGCACTATGAGATCGAATCAAGAAGAAAATGCGGCGATTAATGTACAACCTCTTTGGTGGCGCCAATTAGGCCGCAACTTCATCCAAGGAAACGATGATGGTGATGCTCTTCCGGTGGTGCAGGTGAAGACGGCGGTGTGGGAATGGAGGTGGCGCAAAAGACGAGGGGAACGCCAGGGCAGCTCCTTGGAGGTGGAGGATGGGGTGGCTAAACTGGAGAGACGACCAGATCGATGACGGATCCTCATCTGGTACGGTGGATGAGGGACGTCGTGGTGTTGCTGTGGACAACGTCGTCGGGGAAGAGGCTCCGGCTAGGTGGCGGATGGAGGAGGGTGTGGGGCTTCGCAGGTTTTGCCGGCCTTGGTGTACGAATGGGTGGGCGGATGGGATGTGAGTGGGGTACCATGGCTTAGGGACACGCTTGTCCGAAATGTGGGGTAAGTTACGAAAGTACCCCCACCGATTTGAGGCGATTCTTTCGGTTCAGGGGTTTCACGGGCATTTCGCGTGTCGGGATGTCATAAGAGGTGGGAGTTTTCGCGCGCGTTATAATTTTGGAATAGCAAGGCACGGGTTGAGATGGAGGGAATTGTCGGAGCACACCGAGACAAAGATATATCTTAAATATTTCGGGCTAACAAGGCGCGGGTTGAAGAGGCGGGAGTTTCACAGCACAATAGATAGAGACACTAGCTTGAAATTTCGGCATAACAAGGCGTAGCTTGAAATTTCGGGAGAACAAGCTTAACATGTACCCAAAAAAGACAATTTAGACTAGTATGATATACTACATACAATGTGTTTAACACGCACAACACACACACAGACACCATTTAGACTAGTAAGGTACACATGCATTGCACGCATGAGATTTGGCATCCAAATTATGAAAAAATACCACATTATAGCATGTAAGCTCTGAGTCATATATGCATGATGTAGATGTTCGTTTAATTTTTATAGTTCATTTCATTCAAAATCATCTAGTTTTTATAAGAAAGCTAATCTATTTTAAGATTCATGGAATTGCGCATTGTAAGGCATAAAGTAAAAAAAATCATGTAGAAAAACATTTGGGCAATTCTGATATGGAAGATTCTAGAACAAAGAAGAAATCCTTGTGTTTTGAGGTTTGTGCATTATGCTTAAGTTCAACCATAGAGTCTTCTAGATTGTACATGTGGCAAAATCTGGTGGAATCTAGATGATATCCAACGGCCAGTAGTGCTCAAATTTGCCTGCTCTGCACCATCGGATTGGCCTCATCCAACGACCATCTTTCAAAGTTAAAGTTATCCGCACACTATATAAAAAATATAAAATATAATATACATATAGGAGTATAGATATAGATATGTGATGCGAAAGCCACCCATCATCTCCAATTAGAATAGTGTGTCCATGCACGGATGCAATGTGGCCAAACGATGTCTGCCATCGGTATCTCAAATTCAAACCAATCTGACCTTGTTCAATGTGTATACATTGCAACATGCTCGTTTCCAAACCACATCGCGCAGATCTCCGTTATATTCATGCATGCATGGGTTTCAAACATCATGATCTCTTATTCAAATATTTGAATTCAACTTTACATTGATTATGACCTCACCTAGTCTTTTACACCCACACATTGGTCTTCTCTTTATAATTGTACCACTAACTTTCTCTCGTGCATGCATGCACACACACTACCAGTCAGCATTATCCATCGCACACATGCAATCTTTTTCTTTAGGTCGGTCTCCCATGAAGGCACACACACACATCCCCCTCTCCATCATATCGGGCATTCGTTATCTCTCACGTGCATGTGCAACGATCGAAGTTCCTCTATGTGTGTGTGTATAGCTAGGTCTTTCATAGTTTTCCACATAAACCGATCAATCTATATATCTAGTGAGGTCTCACCCTCTTTCCGATGTCCACATCGATCAATCTATACCTCTCTTTATAGGATTACATATATAGCTAATACACCCACATTAATTATATATCCAACACCCCCCTCTCATCATCCATGCCTTTCGCTTCATCTCTCAAACGCGCGCACAATGGCGAAGACAGGGGGCAGTAAGGGCCCTGCCCCCCTAACATCACTATATATCGAGGCTAATATGAATGTGATCATTAGACAATTGCTGGTAAAAATGGTTTAAGTTGATGAATTGGCCCTCCTCGTAAAGGATTAGCAATGCTTTCCCCCCTAGCTCATGGGACATTTTTCATGGCTCCGCCACTGCACACAACAGCGCACGTTCTCGCCCCCTCTCTCTAAGTAATTGTTGTTATTACATGACCCCAAAAAAACATTTTGTGCCACATCAGTAGATGCACGGACATCACAACAGGCATGCTGATTGGATAAACATTTGAACTTAGCTATTATGAAGGAAATTTTGTATGGACAACAGTTTTAGATAGTAGGAGACGCCTAGCCTGCTCTGCCTCTGCTAGCTTATTTCTGGTTTCTTCCATCTCTTCTTTGACTTTGGTGAAGAGAGCATCTGATTGCTATTTTCGCTTCTTCAGGAACTCAGCTATATTCTCAAGGGCTGTTGCATGCTTTCTTTCAGCCTTTACTAATGCCACGAGGACACGAATAGCTGATGACTCCACCTGGCTTGTGTGTAATCCAGCATCATCTGGGAATTTGCACCTTGTGTCTAATCCAGCATCTTTAGGGAACTGGCACCTTGTGTGTAATCCAACCTCATTTTGGAAACATGATCTCGACGTTGACCATACTTCCCTCCTCGCAGGAACTGCATCCTGACATGAAGTTACTTCTTTTTTAGATAAATACTCAGAGCAACCTAGATCCATTTAGTAGAAGCCAGATAAACAGAACTCGGAGAAGTGAATTCAAAAGGAAAAAAAACAGACTACAAGGTGAGAACACCCACTTCCTACATCAAGCTAAAAACGAAAGCATTAGGACGATTAAGACTCTTCTTATTACACATCGAAGAACACCACGCTTAAGAGAAACAAAAACTACAACATATACACATCAAAGAACATGAGGCTACATGAAAGTAATTGAAAGGGTGTTACTTACCAAAGCTCGTTTTACAGGTTCGGTGCATCTCCTCTTTAACTTGCCACGCTCCTTGAAGATGTCCCGAATATCCTGTGTTTGGTCTTCATTGCTCCTCTGCATGTTCGCACTCGTGGTTTTAAAATCTCAACATGGAAAGAAAAATATACTACTAGTAATACTCGTGCATCTTGTGGGCAACATTAAAGCACTCGTCTGCCATGTTAGAGCATCTCCAACAGAATCGCAACGCGCGGCGCTTTAAAAATCTCAACATGCTATCTCTACTCTCTTCTCTACTGTTATATTTATTTTATATTTTATATTTAATATTTATCTCCACTTCCTTTACTGTCTACTTTTTTCTCTATACTTTTTTTCTTGCAATATAGGTCATCCGATTTATATCTGACAGATAGGAAGGAAACAAATGAGAATTTTGCAAAAAGATACCCATACCCTCTCTAGATTTTCAAATAAGGCCTTCCCTCGTTCATCCTTTTCTCCCACAAGATAAACTACTCATACAAATGCATCTTGATGCGTGCAACGCATGGGCATCTTGCTAGTTCTAAAAACCTTTCCATCATTTGCCACACTACTAGTTGCAGATGAAAAACCTACCCAAGCACAATGCAATACAGGAGCGACGCACAATTACAAGCTGATATTCTGTTGGACAATCGAGACTATAACCAATTACTTTTACGGGAACAATAACCCAGGAAATTTGAAGGGTAGGTATGAACAAAATTGGAACTGCACATGTACTGCTAAGTGATTCAATACACACATTACCAATCGAGGAGGAGAACAATGGTCGCGGCGGCCTCTATGAGTCATGGTCGGCAATGGGAGTCAGTTCATTGTCCACGACGATGGAACTTCTGTGCTTGGCGTCGGCTTCCGGGAAGTAGATTCGAGACCGTGGAAGACGATGTCGGGGAAGAGGCTCCGTGTACGATCACGACGGTGGACCGGCTCCAGTGCGGCGTACGAGGTCGTCGATGAGGCAGATGCGCTGCGGTGGACGAGTGCGCCGATGTAAAGGGGAGGAGCACGAAGGCTGCGGTGCCGTGGAGAAGTCTATTTTGCGGTGGGGATAGAAAATGGGGAGTATTCAGGTGTACTACTCTGGGTGCCGGGGTGCGGTTGGCTGGGTAGGGTGAACCTGAAGTTATGAAAATAACCCCCTACCAAGCGTCATCCGTAGGCCTACTCCGAAGGCTATGATGGTAACTTCCCACTGCTCGAATCAGGGTCGCGGGAGATTTTCCCGCCGACCTCAAAATTTTGTGACAGTGGACTCCCCGTGTGGCGTTTGAGTGATTCGGCTAAGCAACTAGTGAGTAGTAGTAGTAAAGTCTGCATATTAGGTTCGACCGAAGTCAAACTTCCTAAAGTTTGACCAAGTTTATAGAAAAATATAAACATTTACCATAACAAATATGTATGATCTGAAAGTACATTCAATAATGAATCTAATGTTATTTATTTGTTATTGTATATGTTAATATTTTTTGTTATAAGCTTTCTGAGAGTTTACAAAACTTGACTTTGACCAATGCTAATACGGGGACTTAAATAAAAACGGAGGGAGTACACATTTGTTTTCTTAGTTTGTAGTGAACTAATCATTTGTTGAAATTGTGAAATAAATATATTAGGCTATTGACTTCGAATGTAATGGTCTATACAATTCAATAGTTACAATCATTGTCGAATCCCAAGATGTATACAAGGTGTATAGTACTTCACAACATGCTCAAACTCACATAATCCTAGTCAACTGAGAATTTAAATGCATTTCATAGTTATTACTTTGTAGGAGGCAACAAAAACAACCATAACTCTACATCAGCCATTAGAGAAGCAACATTTTGACATATCCCAATGTGTGAATGAAATGTGCAGAGAGAGCTTTTGAAGATGGAGCAGATAGGGCGGGAAAGATTGTATGTATGTGGACGAGAGAGTAGGAGACAAACCTAACAAGACACAGAGAGAGAGAGAGAAAGAGAGAGGAAGAAGTTAGGTTTGTGAGAAAGATGGGTACATGTAATATACATGAGATGCGTGTGCATTTGGATTCTGTATACGTAGAAGGAGAAGAGACAACATGTTTGATGAGAGAGCTGGAAAAACATGGACGAGAGGGGAAGGATCTCGTGGGTTGAGGGATTGACAATTTTGTGCGGGGGAGAGAGGGATTGGTAATTTTGTGCAACAGAGAGAGGGGGGGGGGAGGAGTCAGTCAGCCGTCGTCACATCACGCTACTTCCAAATGACCCCGCATTCTCTAGCGTGGTGTGGTCGCCGTCTTCGATCTGCTCGATGCCCTCTTTGAAGATTGAGGTGTTGTGCATGTTGGGGTGCAAAGAAGCACAAGCGAGAGTGGTCGCCGTATAACCTTGGATGGGGATGAATTGTGTGCTCGGGGGGAGTGTGTGTGTGTGTGTTGTGCTGCATGTGTCTGTGTGTGTGCGTGTGTGTCAGATATTGAGAGAAAACAAACCTAAGGAGAGAAATGGATATTCACTTAGAGATTGTGCGGACCTTGAGGTGGGCAGGAGCCAAGTGAGGGTGTCAAAATGTGCGCGTTGATGCATGTGTTGCATGCGACCGTGCGAGGGACGGACGAATCGAGAGAGATGGTTGTTGTGTTATGGATGCTCCTCTCTCTCTCTCTCTCTCCCTCTCTCTCTCTCTCTCACACACACAAGTAAACTAGAAGACCGTTCTCTCATGTATACACAACGTATCGGCATCTGTCTATGTCTCACTCATGCATGATCATCTGCACATTCACACCTCTCTATGTCTGTATCACACGCACACCGTCTCCACATTGCCCTTCCGCCACAACACACATATGGACACATACACACGTTCTCTCTCAGTCACACACACAAAATCAGTATTAAAAAAACTAGGGCGCACCTAAAACGTCCAAATCCAAATAAACACGAACTAGAGCTAAATTCAAATATATGGAAATATTGTATCGTCAAGAACTTTCACAGGGAAAAAAAGTTGAGTAATATTCGAGGATTGTTTTCACACACACAAAAAGGTTCAGTGGATGTCCTTCGAGCACGACATGGTGACGCATCGTTCGATCGACCGTGCGGCCGTGGTTCACGCGCTTGCACAGGATTCCGTATCATGGCTCTGGTACTAACTAATAAAAGCGCTGCCTAAGTCTAATGTTTACATGTACTAGTACAGTTTTCTTTTAAGTTTGACCAACCTTATATATTAAACTAAAGTAAGCTCCCACACGCGCACTCATCAATATGCCGCCGCCGCCGTTGCGCATGCCGGCGCCCGCCTGCTCCGGCCAACAATTTCTCGCCCATCACCGCCGTGTCGCCGCCATCCCTGTGTCATGAAGCCGAAGGCTCACCCGCTCAAGTCGTCTGCAGTCCCTCCTCGCGATGTCGCCGCGCTGCCAAGCACGCGAGCAGCTGGTGGAGCCGCGTCTATGCACGCAGCATATGAAGAGGAGGAAGAGCGCGTGCTCCAGCACGCTGGTGAGGAGGAACTAGCGTGTCATTGTCGTCTCCGCCCGCGCGGAGGAGGTGCGCATGGTGGCTATCGCGGCGGAAGCTGGTCGCGCGCGCGTCGAGCCTGCAAACTGGGTGCGGACGCGGAATCTACCTTCGAGACCTTGAATGCCATGTGGATCCTGCAATCTGAAGGAGCAATTTGGGTCAGTTGACTCATGTGAGCCGTTTGATGCAACATGGATGGCTAGAAGGGCTTCTTCCACCTCTTCTGCCGTCTTCTTCCTTCGCTCCGTCGAACTTCTTTCACAAATTGACTGACCCAAATTATACTAGTAGTACGAACGTATTAAGTATAGTAGGAACACGAGGTTACGAGCAGTAGTACCAACTGCAAGAAGAACAGTAGTAAGACATAGTACTAGTACTACTGTACGTACTAAAGAGTTCAAATAAAGAGAAAGAACATAAACATAGTTCTGCTGGGGCCTCATCACAACACACCCTTGAAAATAAACTGAGCAACTAGTCCGCTTGACACTGTAGTAGAACCAGCATGAGCCACAGCACTGCCACCTACTCGGATTCCGAGTCCACGTCCTCGACTTTGTCCTCGTCCCTCTTCCTCTTCCTCTTCGCCGATGCTTCTTTGCTTGAACCGGACACTGGGCTCTGCTTCTTCATCCAACCCTTGTAGATATTTAAACAAAGGTAGGCATCCATTGCTGCGTACAGGATGTGATCTTCATCTAATGTCTTTGACTCCCATGCATGATGAAACTCGTGATGAGGTTTCTTCAGTTTAGCGTACGAAGCATCAATCATGGCTACTGCTAGGGTCAGCATTGAAGGTTGAGAGGAGGACACCAGGCTTGCCTTCTGGAGATCGAAGGGCTGGCCTACAACAAGACCTATCCGACGCAGGACATCCCTGTCGTTCTTAAAGCCTACAGTAACGAATTTCACTCTTTTGTCCTTGAGGAAGTTCTTAAAATCCTGGCACTCAACGTTGGCATGGCATATGTGGTAGACCAAGGAAACGTTATGTACGCAAACCTGGATCACAGCGGGCTTCTTCCTCTCTTCGTCCTTTAGATCCTTCTCTCGTCCCAGGACTGTGGTGTACTCAACATCTAGCCCAGCGACCCACTCATCCATTGAACTGTTGAACATGCGTAGGAAGCGAGCAAGCCATGATTTCACTGTCTCGGATCCACGTGTGTAGATGACGATGAACTGATCGCCGGTGATGGCTCTAACCTGGTACTCAGCGGCGACCATGGAGATTTGGGAGGCCATGGATTTTGGAGGAGGGTTAGGAGAAGTTGAACTGTTGTACCCCGCAAAAAAAACTGGGAGCGAACTAATGTGAAAGGACGGGACGACTAGAGTGAACTGTTGTAAGGTAGAAGACGGGGACGAGTAGGGCGTGCGAATGGCGTGGGTTTGCTGGCTTGCCCGGTGGATAAACGGCTGCAAGCCCCCAAAGAGTTCTCGAGAACTATGCGGGACCCACTAGATGTCATGTCTACTAGACCCATATCGTAGGCTTGACGGTATAGCTTCTGCCTGTTCGCACGCCATGCCGGCGCGTGGATGTAACTTCACTTAATTCCGTCAAACATCGCGCCTCCCACGACCTTCGCCTCCCACGCGCGGTCGCGCCCTTTGAGACTTCGACCGGCTATAAATGAGCAATGTTTTCTGCCTTTTTAGACAAGCAATTTTTTGCCTGCTCCGCATGCATGATACTCCCTCTGGTCCTCTTTACTCCCGTCAACGTTTGCAAAGTGTTTGACCAAATTTATACTTTTTTGACACCACCTTATATTAATTAACCAGCCACACCAGTACACTCATTCGATACAATATTCACCACACAGGGCGGTATGTTATTTACAAGAATACCATCTAATATATTGTCAAAGCTATACTTAGCGATTAAGTGTGCCACCTTATTGGCCAAATGGCTAATCTTTGACAATTGAAGATTGTTGATCAACTTCGAGATGCTCAACGCTTTCATCTTCAGGTCACGCATAGCAGACCTGACATAGTCCCCCGATGCAAGATACGCTACCACAAAAGCGCAATCTGTCTCTAAAATTACAGGATTATGAAGAGAAATACCTATGTAGAGACCGGCAATGCAAGCCTTAAGCTCCGCTTCCACCACGCTTTGACAGGCATCAATGAAATCCCACGACCAAATGTATACTAAAAATATCAATATCTACAATACTGATTATAATGAGTATAAGAACTACATTTTATAGTGAGTGTAAAAATATTGATTTGACATTGTGAATGTTGACACATTTTTCTATAAGTCTGGTGAAAGTAGAGGTACATTGACTTCAGACAAAACTTAAATGCACAATGCAGACTAGTTCCTCCATCCAGGTGCGTGACATGTCCTATCTTGTCATCACAACAAGGTTAGCTATTAGAGTACCACTACCTCCCTTCTAGTTTAAAGGGCTCGATTCAAAATTTTCACCTACTCTTAGCAAGATAGTAGAGGCGGTGGAATAGTTTATGAAGTCTGCAAAAGTACTCAACTAGTGTTGTCGTTCTTCACAAAAAAATGTGTTTACCAATGCATGCATGAACACTAGTTACTCTAACCCCCCTCTCTTCTTTAATTCTTTACCACATCAGCATGTTTGCTATTCCCGTGTGCATGATACCAGCTAAGATACCAGCATTATGGCCATCCTTAATCATCGCATGCAATAATTTAGTGCACCTCGAAATATGAACATGTGTGGGGCGTGTATGTTTTTAATGACTTGAGACTATACCTAGCCCGGCATGCAAGATGACTTATTATGCACCGTTCCCCATACCTGCAGGAAGCCCTTGTGAAAAAAATCTGCATGCATGACTCTCCTCCCCCCACGCTCGTCCAATCCGTTGTGACCAGCAATATTTCCACCCCTCCGCTCCCCCGTATTTTACTCCAACAAATATGCCCACGTAGTTGTTACTTAACTACAGGTGCATTGGTTCACTGACATATGGGCCTAACAGGGGTCTGACCCACACGTCAGTGACACAACTGGACAGTTAAGTCAGTGCAGCTCAGTCCATATCTTACGTAGGTGTGCCATTGCTCGCTATAAATACTGCGCCTCCCACGACATCGCTATCTCCTTCCCCTCACTTCACGTTCATCGCTAACTCCTCCCCCTCCCTCTCACATCGACCACCATGGCATCGCCCCTCCCAAGCCCTAGGAGCCCGTCGCTGCACCGCGCGGACGGTCACGCGTCGTTGTTCCGTTCCTCGCCGCCACTAGTCGAGGAGGACGCGTCGGTGTTCCGCTCCTCGCCGCTACGTGACGCATCGCCGTTCCATTCCTCGCCGCCACTAGTCGAGGAGGACGTGTCGGTGTTCCGCTCCTCGCCGCCACTAGTCGAGGAGGACGCGTCGGCGTTCCGCTCCTCGCCGCGACGTGACGCATCGCCATTCTGTTCCTCGCCGCCACTAGTCGAGAGGAGGACACGTCGGTGTTCTGCTCCTTGCTACGACGCGTCAACGTGGACACGTCGGCGTTCCAAATCTCGCCAGCACGCGCGCCAAAGGACGCGTCAGCTCCCCGCTACGAGGAGAACGCCGCGCCGCCCGCCGAGCCCCCAGCCTTGAGGAGCTTTGGAAAGAAATGGATGTCGCCTTGTGGGAGGCTTTGCCTCCAGCAGAGCGCGCCAAAATAGAGGTGGAGAATAAGGCCGAGGAAGAGAAGCGCACCACGGAACAAGCTGCCTGGGAGGCCTATGTCGCGTCCGAGAGAGTCAGGCAATTGGCTCTTTGGCAGAAGGCTCGTGCGAGGGCCGTGAGGGTGGCGGAGGACGCCCGTGCCGATGCCCTGGGTGCAGTCAGGCCCAAGCGCCTCATCTACGCTTGGCGGTACATGGACCGGGTGCACGCTTCCAGCGAGGAGGAGTACCTGTTGGCGCCGGATCACCACACCGGTGAGATCGCGCTCGCACGCCGGCAAGCCGCCAATCAGCACCCCGCGAGTTGCGAGGCTGAGAAAGAGGCGTTGTGTCGGTGTGCTGGGAAACGACCGCGCACCAGGGCACTCGTGGCGCGCCGCAAGCGCTCCTGCGAGCGCCGTGGCTTTTAGGAGGAGTATAATTTTTGTTTCGTAAGGCGATCTCATTAGTTTTGGGACGCAAATAATAAATCCCGAACGTTCAGGAATTTTTAGCGTCCTTAATTAAGTATGTAAAAGGGGAAGTTTGGAAACCTTGTGTATTCGTACGCATTTTGCAAGTACATGCATATATCACAAACTTTACTATATACTATTGCACTACACGTCTCTCTTAGGCTGTGCACCGTGACCAAGGAGGAGGGGAAAATGAGAAACATTTATGTTTATTTGCTAATTAATAGTATTGCATGCAATGAACTAACTACTGCATGTCGTGTTTGATATCTCAAGTCATTAAAAGCATGCACACTCTTTATCTCTTATTGGTTGATATGTGAAGAAACAAGAAACGAGGTAGAAGTTAATGCACCGTGCCTAAGTGTTTTGGGATTATTTGGTTTTCGTAAGATGACTTACACACCTAGACGAAGGGATTACAATGGTGAGGAATAAACCAGTTAAATCTTTGGTCAAAATTTAGCACAAATTACAATGGTGAGGAATAAACCAGGACGGGGTAGTAGTTTAGAAACCCAAATAAATGAGTGCGGCGCCTTATTGTTACTCTCCACTGTGACTAGTCTTGTGGGAAAAGCTGGGGAAGCTGCCAAAAGAACTGGCCCTAGGAGTAGTAGCTAGGGATCGAGTGTGCGAGATGAACCGGAGAAAGTAAATGCAGAGAGATGAAATGCAAAAAATACGAAGGGATGAGAGGGTTGCTTGTCCATTTATTTTACCAGGCCACTTATTACTGGGAGTGGTTGGGTTTTGCGATATGACGGCTTTACTGCCGCACCACGAGCGGGGTGAGAGGTGAGACTCCCGTGCAGCGCCGCCCTCTACACTTGTATTACATCGGTCGTGGTTTATTTGTCCCCCATTGAATTTGAATGAAGATTTAACTGACAAAATGTTAGTGCATGTCAAGAAAAACTATATCGTTGGATTCATATTTGAACATAGTTTTGAATGATATAATTTTAGGTGACATGCATCAGCATTTATCATACTATATATAATGTTAGTTCAATTTTTGGTCGTACTAATCTATAGTAGTAAGGTGCCCGTGCATTGCACCGAAGAGTGAAATGCATTGATCGGGGAGTTGTTTATTTTGACAAAGGATGTGGGGGTCATCTCATGTCTAATGGGTATCGATAGGTTTCTTCGGATATTATTTCATCTCTTGAGCTCACAAACATCCGGGTGAAATAGATAAAAAGGTAAATTTTGCAAACAAAAGCGTTCAACCTGCAACCAAAACTTGTGAAGAAATAACACTTATTGTGCTTTGCAAGAAATGATTTTTAAGAATTAGTTTTTGAGTATCGATTGTTATACATGTTGGCTACAGATGACATGGCACTTTCTTATAGTCAACAGTTGGCTATACTATTAAGTAATATTAACCATGCCCTTATACACCTAGACGGAGGGATTAAATCAGGATGACTTGCAAGCGGGCAGAGGAGATGTAAGAAATGGTTCATCGTAAGCCTTTCACCAGTATTGTAGTAAAAATTCATACATGGAAGATTCTAGACTAACCCATAAACGGATACACTTTTATTCATGCACGATACTCCAATAGAGCAAGATCATGCATGGAAGTCTCCACATGCTTAGACATCGGATTACATTGAGCGAAGACTAATGATAAACATTTAACTTGATAATCTGTATGTAGAAGTGAACCTCGTTGGAGTCCCCGTGCACCGCGTCGGTGGGTAAAGGATGCCATGGGTTTTCCAAGTCCACATTGGCGGGATAGTCCCAGCTCCCCAGAGTCCAAGTCCGTTCGATGGGGCCGGTGTCGCCGCCCACGCGACTCAGAGGGGTAGTAACACTGACCATGCACCCGTACATTGGCCTCGTGTCAGTGTCAGCATCAGCGGCGTCGCCCCTGATGCACATTACAGAGACGGGGCGACAGCCTGCGCGGGCCTCGCCGGTGCCCACGATCAAGAGGAAGACGTTGTCGTCCTCCTCCGAGACTAGTAGGCGGTGGTGATCCTCCAACGACTCCGTCATGGTGAATGGGTAGCATGTCTTGTACTTGATGTTCTCCGCCAAGGGCCAGCAGTGACCGCTGCACGCATCCGTCAGGTGATGCACCATGTCCGCCGGCGAGCCACAAAATGGCATCGGGCACTCATAGCAGTGGATGAAGGGCTCCTTGGAGGCATTGACCAGGTCGTCATTGAAACGGGAGTGGCTGTAGGGGACGTTGCGCCAGTTGAATATATGAGCAAGTTACTACGAGATTTAATCCGAATAAGGACAAAATAAATCATGAATTCTACCATGATTTCGAACAGGAAGGAAAGAAACACATACGGTGCAACATGAGCAGCACCGTTGGCGTTGAGGTTGTCGCCCATGTCCAAACACCACATAGACCCGGTCTTTGAACACGGTTCGTAGTCGTTCCATGCTCCGGCATTGAAGTTTGTAACTATTTTAGATTAGAATATACTACTCCTCTGGTGCTAGTAGTAGAGTAGAGTCCTACTCTACTACTCTACTCAAGCAAGTTAGGGCATAGCACTGTAGGGAGTACCAGTACTGTGATCACTCAAGCAAGTTGTCTGGCATCGACATGACCCTACGCTGATGGTATGTGTCTCGTAAGTCAAGCAGCGTGCTTTAGTCATCATCACCTGTCCACTTCCCGCGGCACATATTCGCTTCTCCATCTTTGTCCGCACATAATCTCGTCCAATCTTCCATCCCCGCTAAGGCGCCTCCCCCCCTCGTCCGAAACCCAAGCACTAACAATGGCAGAACCGAGAAACGTTCGCCGAAAGAGTGGCTGGAATTCGCTCCCCACAGAGGTAATCAAGCTCATTGTTTCGCGTGTGGACAATCTCAGTACCATGCCGCTCGATGCGTGCTCGTCGGGGCTGTACTGTTTACTCAAAGCCCTCAGGCCGGAGATTTTTAAGCCAGCTCCTTGCTTGCTGATGTCGCCTGATCTTCAGAAACGGCGTGTCAGGCAGCATAATGATCATAGGGTGGCGACCATCAACCCCCTTGACTACGATCTGATCCCCGTCAGCCTCAACTACATTAATGGTACACATTGGGTCGGCATGAACACGTCTTGGATGGTGCTCGTCGACGGTCGCGACAGCTGGATGCTCGTGGAGGTCTACACCCGGTGATTGATCCCCCTTCCTTCGATTAACACTACACTGCTTTGGCACCGCGGCCCAGAATACTCGGAATCTTACAGTAGCCAACACGATACCAAGTTTGATTTGCTCAAGGTTGTAATCTGCCAAGTGTCCACAAGATCTGCGAATATAAAGACTTTAGGCTAATTGCGTTCTTCAACCACGGTCTCGCCTACCTGACAGGTCACTTTGGTAGGTGGATAAATATGCACGTCCATCACAGGATCATACATCCTCCATGGTTCTCTGATGCCATTAAACACAAGGGCTTCATTTACGGTGTCGACTCCTTCTATGGCTGGACGTATTGCTGGCCTACTCCAGTCATCGCTACAAACGGCTATTATAGTAGTATGTTACTTTCCTATGATATCATGATGGCTTGCTTATATTACTGTCAACATTTGCTGAAAAAATATTCATGCTCATAACATGTTGTTCTTAAGATTGACTAAATCAAGAGCCTTTTTTGATTTGACTCCAACTTGATATGATGTTGTAGGCCGCCTGGTGTCCCTACCCTTCCTAATCCCAGAACCTTTCAAAGAAAAGCGGCATGGCAGTTGCAAGTGGTTCCTGGCTCAATCACACGACGGCGAAAGATTGATGATCATTCGCATGTACCGGACGTGTTGTTTCGCGGAATACAATCACAGTCACTGCAAGGTCTTTGAGCAGGATCCCAGCTTCTTTGGGCCTTCAGGAATTTTTGACTGGAGGCTGGTAAGTAGCCTTGGTACACGCTCTCTATTTGTTGGACCGAATTATCCGATTAACCAGGAGATAACCGACGGCAAGGATCATGATGGCAGCGCGGTTTCGCTCATCAGGCAAAACTGTTTGTACACAGCGTACCATGCGTCTCTGCATGCACCATACCCTGATATGTGCCGCCACGCTCTATAGCCCAAAGTAGGAGAGGGGGTTGGAAGTATTAGACTTCGACCTGCTGGCTGGAGTTTCCCCCGTCAGGCACCAATCTGGTTCAAGCCGTCAGCCAATCTCCACAGCTTAATAAATAGTAACGTCTAACTGAGCCAGTTAGTTAGATGCGCACACTTGGTGTAGTAGCATCTTTATTTAGGTTGATGCATACACTTGTTCTTTTTTGGTAGCCCTTTTGTAATGATGGCTAATGTTTGGTTTGGAAGAGAGAGCTGCGTATTCACTCTTCTGGCCTGCTTACTGCTTCTGTTGCACCCCAGCCCTGGTTGCTGCTGCTGCTGTTTTCAATGTACAATCAGTAGTATATTTTGTCTGTTGGTTGAATAAATGTGTTGTTAGAACGACAAACACAATGTTTTGGAAGTTGTTGCACGGATCGATCCTTTAGTGCCCCGTACCGTACGTAGCACATACTATTTTTCGTACAGAACACATTTTCCACTTGTTGATAACATGCAGCCCACTGATGAAGGCCCAATAGAGAAGCCCATAATTAACCGGAAGGGAGGCTCTCACATGAATCCGGCCAAGGTACATGTTTATGGTCCCCTAAACATAAATAAGTAAATAAATAAATAAAGCTAAATGCTCATGCACCAATTATTTAGGAAAATAGGTAGCCCAGTATTTCCTTTTGAAGAATACCCAAGCTAGGCCTATTTGTTTTCTCCGAATTACTGGGCTGCAAATCTTTCAAGACAAGGAGGGATGCATTTCGGCCTGGCTTAAGAGTATGGTCAATGTCTGTTAAAAGTAATATCAAAAGGGGTTGAAAATTCAAAAAAATTTTATAGCAAATGGGATATAAATTTCTTTTCTTGTTTTTGTTCTTCACTGATATCTTATACGTATTTCATTTGATTTAACATGACATAGCACTAATTTATTTTTAAATTGGTTTTAGTATGGCTATTAATTTTTGGATTAAGAATATTTCGTTCCCCAGCAAATATTTGTGAATTTTCAAAATTTCCCACATATTTAGTTAATTTTTTGACCCTAGTACTGACCAGAAAATGGCCAGCAATTCTAAAAATGGAAAACGGGCTGCAATAAATTCCATATGACTTAGAAAATGAGTAAAAATTATAAAAATAATAGCAAATGGGCTATACATGCCACAGATTTGTCAGTGAACACACGATTCTAGCAGCAGTGATTGCTGGATGTCCATCCAATGGCCAACATGCTTCTTCAGTCTCTAATCTTCCTGCTCCAGCCGCCTAAATTAGCGCCGACGGGACTGCCTGCTCCCTCCTCTTGTGGCCCGCTGTGATGCCGCGTAGGCTTCCCTGGCCCACCCTACTCCCTCCGCTGGCATGGCCGTACGCAATGAAGCGCCTCCTTATTACGCGAAAAAATGATTCCTCCCACTGACATCTGGGGCGCACCGGTTGGGACGCTGACCTGTGGGCCTACTAAGTTGACGTGTACGTAGGGCTTGCCAACTTAGTCAACAAACGATTCTAGCAGCAGTAACCGTTGGATTTGAATCGAACGGTCCTGCTGCTTCTTCAATCGCTGCTCTTCTTGCACCAGCCGCCCAAACCAGCGCCGGGGAGACCGCCTTCTCCCGCCTCCAGTGGCCGGCTATGCTGCTGTTGACGCCTCATCTCCCCCTACTACTCCCACCGCTAGCTAGGCCCTGCAGCGACGGCAGCCTCACACCGCAGCCGAACCAGTGAACCCTCGTACTCCTCTCCGCGTGGGCATCCACTGCCACATCTTCCCCGGCTATGCGTCGTCCCTTTCCTAGCCCTCGCCATCGTCCACCGCCTTGGTGCTCTCGGTGCGCCGTGGTCAACGTGGTCAACGACATTCCATCAGAAGAGTACTATACGTGGAGAGGCTGACAGCTGGGTCCACGGCTATAACCCAGATTTTTTGTGATTTGCCAAGTAAGTCGCTTTGTCAGGCCTGTTGGGCTGTAAATCTTTCAAGACGAGGAGAGCTTTCATTCGGCTGGGCGAGAAAATGGCCCATCAGTAATGAGAAATGGGCTTTACATTTTAAAACACATCAAACCGGCAATTAGTTTCAAATATCTTTTTTTTTCATTTCCAGATTTCAAATTACATTAATTTTTATGCGTGGAGAATTTGTTGGATTTTATATTGATATACATTTATTTTTAGAATCAGTTTGAATGTGAGTCGAAATTTCGGGATTAAAAACAGTTCGGACCGCACCGAAATATGCAAAATTTCGTATAATTTTTTAACCGTGGCCACAATATGGGTTGTAATGCTCACAAAAAGAATATGGGCTCCAAAAAAACCTTAATAATTAGCAAATGGGCTAAAATTATTAGAGATAATGGCAGATGGGTTGTATGCTGTTTTCCACAGATTTGAGGCTTTCCTAAAAAAAGGTTGACGCACAAGCAGTGACTGTTGGATGGCCATCCAACGGCCGTCGTGCTTCTTCAATCTCTACTCTTCCTACTCCAGCCGCTCAAACAAGCCCCGGCGGGACTACCTGCTCCCTCCTCCCCGCGGCCGGCTCTGCTGCCACGCAGGCCTCACCGCCCCACCATACTCCCATCGCTGGCCTAGCCATCCCTCTACTCACCCACACCTGCTGTTATTCTCCGGCGACGGCAGACGAACCAGTAAACCCTCGTACAGTCCTACTCCCCTCCGCGTGGGAAACAACTATCGAGTCTTCCCTACCTCCGTGTTGTTCCCTTCCTAGGCCTCGTCGTCGTCCACCGCCCTGGTGCTCTCGGAGCGGCCTGATCAACATGGTCAACGACCGACATGCATCTGAAGTGGACTGTACGTGGATAGGCCGACAGCTGGGTCCACGGCCGCAGGCAAGGAAATGCCTCCTTATTACGCGCAAAATAATGATTCCTCCACCTGACATCAGGGAACCACCAAAAGGGCCTCTGTATTTCGCGAAAAAATGTTACCGCCACTGATAGCTCAGACCCACCAGCTATATCTTCGCACGCAAGGAAGTGCCTCCTTATTACGCACAAAAAAATGAATACTCCCCCTGTTAGCTGGGACCCAGTATAGTGGCAGGCTGACTTGTGGGCCTACTAAGTTGACGGGGACGGAGGGCTTTATCAACTTAGTCAATATGCACGATTCTAGCTCCAGTGACCGTACGATGTCCATCCAACGGCCGTAGTGCTTCTTCAACCTCTGGTCTTCTTGCTCCAGCCGCCCAAACCAGCGCCGGTCGTGCCTCGTGCTCCTACCTCCCATGGCCAGCTGCGATGCTGCGGAGGCCTCACCGCCCCCTACTACACCCACCGCTGGCCAGGCCATCCCTCTACTCACCCACACCCCCTGTTATTCTGCGGCGATAGCAGCCTCATACCGCAGTGAACCAGTGAACCCTCGTACTCCTCTACGCCTGGGCATCCACTGTTGTGTCTTCCCCGGCTCCGTGTCGTCCCCTTCCTAGGCCTCTCCGTCGCCCACCGCCCTGGTGCTCTCGGCGCGGCGTGGTCAACGTGGTCAAGGAACGGCTTCCATCGAACATGGACTATACGTGGAGAGGTTGACAGCTGGGTCCACGGCCGCAGCAAGGAAGTGCCTCCTTATTACGTGCAAAATAATTATTCCTCCACCTGACAGCGGGGACCCACCGGACGGGCCACCGTATTTCACGAAAAAAAATTCCCCCCTGACTGCTGGGACCCACCAGCTACATCTTCGCATGCAAGGAAGTACCTGACAGTCGGGACCCACCTGGTCGAAGCATACGTAGCGTTGTCATTATGGTCGCGAACATGTACGTACATATATACTGGTAGATGTAGAGGCGCGCACATGTCGTAGTAGAGGCGCGCATGTAGCATGTACACGTACGTACAACGGCCAGGGTGCAAGAAAGAAAATACGGCCACGTATGTGTACATACGGGCGGGGTCTTGAATGCCTACTCGCCCATACGTACGGCCAGGGCTCATGTACATGGCTAGGTCGGAATGGAGAAACAGTGTCGTCTTTGTGTTCATGGGGAGGCAATGGAATGCGTCGTGTTCATGGGGAGGCAACGAAATGCGTCGTGTTCATGGGGAGGCAACGGAATGTGTCGTGTTCATCGGGAGGCAACAGAACGCGTGGGAGCCAACCGGCTGGATCGGAACGGAATGCGTGGTCGTGTTCATCGGGAGGGCTTGGGCGGAACAGGCGATGTAAACGAGGCCTGGCGTACCGCAAAACGGAGGAAACGGACCTCCTACGTTTGGAACAGGGTCCTGTTGATCAGGTGGGGTGTGGCGTACCGCAAAGCGGAGGAAACGGACCTCCTACGGTCGAAATGTGGGTCCTGTTGATCTGGAGGGGTGTGGCATACTGCAAAACGGACGAAACAGACCTCCTACAGTCGGAACGGGGGTCATGTTGATCGGGAAGGGGTGTGGTGTACCGCAAAACAGATGAAACAGACCTCCTACGGTCGAAACGGGCGTCCTGTTCATCGGGAGGGGTGTGGCGTACCGCAAAACGGGACTCCACGGGATACTGTTCATCTCCACCGTCGACCTCCTCCAGCCTCCACAGGCTACCGTCGACCTCCTCCAGCCTCCACGGGCTCCTATTCATCCAGCCTCCACCGCGCGCTACTCCACCGGCTACAGTTCAACCACCCCTCCACGGGCACCCCTCCACCGTCTACTGTTCAACTAGCCCTCCACACCACGGGGTCCTGTTCAACCACCCCTCCACGGGCACCCCTCCACCGTCTACTGTTCATCCAGCCCTCCACACCACGGGGTCCTGTTCAACCACCCCTCCACGGGCACCCCTCCACCGTCTACTGTTCATCCAGCCCTCCACACCCGGGGTCCTGTTCATCCAGAGGCAATGCCACCGCTCACTATTCATCCAACCCCCCCGCAACGCTCACTATTCATCCAATCGATCGTCTTCAGTTAGCAGCAGTAGCGAAGGAATCGCTCGATCGGGTTCAGTTAACAGGCATCGATCGATCGCTCGGGTTCAGTAACATGTAGCCTGCAGTGCAATCGATTGGTTCAGTTAGAGCCCAACGCCTCGCTCGGGTTCAGTTAGAGCCAACGCCTCGCACACAAGCGCGTACGTGTATGAGAGAAACGCGCATCGCTCGGCCCCGACCTCCCACCGTAACTAGGAACTCCCCGAAATTTTCCTCCCCCTTGCTTCTACCATGGTTTTTTCCGTCATGGACAGCCCAAAGAATGTCATGCAGCTGCGTCTCCGGCCCGCCCAGGACAAAAAGCCCAGTTTCTGTCATGATTTTTTTGTCATAGAAGTAGGAGCCCACCACATCTATGATGATACCATGTTTTGTCACAATTATCGTCATAGAAGTGTGTAAGTGCATCTAGTGCCACCCCTAGTTGGTTTTGGAGTATTGACGACAAACCTAGTTGAGGGACTAATGTGTTTGTGAGAATTGCAGGATAACACAGGTAGAAGTCCCTCATTGATTCGGTTTTCCTACCAGAGATGACCCCTAAAAATGTATGAAGACATTGATGTCAAAGGTGGTATATGAAGATATTCACATTGAAGACTATGACAAGAGAAGACACCGCATGAAGCCTATGGAGCTCGAAGACTTAGATCTTTCGTAGTTCTTTTTATTCTATGTTGAGTCATAGGAACCACGGTACTGTTAAGTGGGGTCCAAGAGAACCAGTCAGAATGACTGAAGTGATGCTTAAACAAAACCTATGTCTTCGAGTGAAGACTATGAGAGCGAATCTTGTCCAGAGTCGGACAAGTCAGCTTTGCTTGCATCCCAAGTAAAGTTGCCGTGTGAGTTTGAAATCTGACCGTTGGAACACGTGTCAGTTCCTTAGTGACCTAGGGTCATTTCGGACAAATCAGGTCGGGTTGCCTAGTGGCTATAAATAGCCCACCCCCTACAACCATAAATGGTGGGCTTCTCAGATTCAGAGTACGGCTTTTGTCATTTGAGAGCAACCCACCTCAAAGCCTTTGAGAGAGAATTCCTTGCGAGGATAAAGCCCTAACCACCCAGAGCCAAAGAGAATTAGGCATCACTTAAGTCTTCTCGTCTGTGTGATCTGAAGACTTATTACACTTGAGGACTGTGCATCCTCCAGCCCGTTAGGCATAGCGTTCTGAGCATCCAAGAGACATTGTGGATTGCCGGTGAACGAATTCTGTGAAGGTTTGGGAGTCTACCTTGAAGACTTACCAGAGTGATTGGGCGAGGTCTGTGTGACCTTAGCTCAAGGGGAATACGGTGAGGACTGGGTGTCCTGAGCTGCGTGTTCAGGACTGGGTGTCCGGGACTGTGTGTCCTTTGGTTTAAATACCTAGCCGCCCTTAACCAGACGTACAGTTGTCACAGCAACTGGAACTAGTCCAACAAATCATTGTCTTCAACGAGTCACTGGTTTCATCCTTCCTTTCTCCTTACTTACTGTTACTCCTTGTGAAGTCATTGTATGTCTGCACTATCTTTTGTCTTTGCTGAGTGACTGTGTGATCTGTTTGGCTTCTTAATATCTTCCTGCCTGATCCTTACTACCTAGCTGCTATTAGTCATTGTGCTTTCACTTCATTGAATACATGACTATGGTTTACCTAGTGTAGTCTACCTTCCGCTGCATGGTAATAGGTTTATTTCTATCGTTTGTCTTCGAAACTTCCGTGTTTTGAAGACTTCCATAAAAATCGCCTATTCACCCCCCCTCTAGTCGATATAACACACTTTCAATTGGTATCAGAGTGAGGTGCTCCCTTGTTCTGTGTGATTCGGTTTAACCACCTGGAGTTTTAGCTATGTCGACTGCAGGGATAATTAAAGTCTCCGCTGCGTGCCTCGTCTTCGATGGAACTGAATATCCCTACTAGAAGAATAAGATGCGCATGCATCTTGAAGCCGTTGACGTCGACCTATGGTATGTCGTCAAGAACGGCGTTCCCAAGGCCGGAGAAGGTGTCACTACTGCTGATGTCAAGAAGTTCGTTCAACTAGACTCTACTGCCAAGAATATCATCTGTGGTCATCTGACCAAAGGACAGTATGGCCGTGTGAGTGCTTTGGAAACATCTAAGCTGGTCTGGGACTGGCTCTCCAAGGTCAATGAAGGCGTCTCAATCCAGAGAGATCAGAGAATCAGTGTCCTTCGCAACCTCTTCAACCGCTTCAAGTGAAATGACAATGAGAATGTCCAGCTCACATTTGACTAACTCACCGACATCACAAATGAGCTTCAAGCCCTCGGCGCTACTGAGATCACCAAGCATGAAGTCGTCAAGACACTCCTGAGATCACTTGACAGTTCGTTTGACACCCTAGCCCTGATGATTCAAGAACGACCTGATTTCAAGACGCTCGATCCGTCCGACATACTTGAGAGGCTCAACACACATGAGTTTCAGCTTTCTGAGAAAAGAGATATCTACGGTCCAAACTATGGGCGAACTCGTGCCTTGAAGGCAAAAGCTATCTCCTCATCTGAAGAAGAATCTGACAGCTGTTCTGATGATCCTGAAGACATTGGAAAGGAACTTGCTATGCTTGTGAAGAAGTTCCAAAAATTCACCAAGAAGAAAGGCTTAAGAAAGTCTTCACGATCAAGCTCAAGGAATGATGAAGCTTCTGCTCATGACTACAAGAAGAAAACATGCCACAAGTGCAAGAAAACTGGCCACTTCATCTCTGAGTGTCCACAGTGGGACAATGAGAACAGAAAGAAGAAGAAGAAGAGCAAGGAATATGACTCTGACGACAAGAAGAAGAAGAAATACTCAAAGTCCTCTTCCAAGTCATCCTCAAAGTCTTCATCACACAAGAAGAGCTCATCTGGCAAGGCACGTGCGTTTGTTGGCAAGGAAATGGATTCAGAGGAGGAGTCCGCTTCTGAGGAGGCGGAGGTGGAGTCTGAGGAGGAGTCCGATTCTGGCGTTGCAAGTCTGGCTGCAGCATACGTTGCCAAGTCCATCTTCAACACTGAAGACAATGACTTCACCACCGACACCGATGCAAAATGACAAGGACTACTCTGCTCCTACCTACTGCTTCATGGCACGCGGTGCCAAGGTAAACACACGCACTACTCACTATCAAACATCTAGTGACAATGACTCTGATTGTGATTCAAGACCCAGCTACAAAACACTTGCTAAAATTGCAATTGAACAACAGAAAGCCATGGAACATATTCAAAAACTGTTAGACAAAAGCGATGATCTGTTGGGCGCTGAAATGACTCGATCTGAGTCCTTAATTGAAGACATAAAAAATCTTCACATTAAGTATGAGGAACTTGAAAGTCATCATCAAACGCTCTCAACAACTCATGAAAAGCTTTCCTATGATTATCTTCAAAGGAAGCAAGATCTTGAGAAATTGAGAGCGGCTCATGAAGATCTTCAAAAGGAAAATGAGTCACTTCGTGGCGAACAGATCAGTTCCGCTCAGGAAGGATTTGAACCACCATGTCTTAAATGCATTGAGCGTGATAATGCTACTTCTGTTGCTGAATGTTCTACTGCTGCTACTATTGCAATATCTTCAACTGTTGATGTGGTAACTAACCCCTCTGCTAAGGATAGCACTGCTATTGCTGATGAGAATGCTAGGTTGAAGACATTGCTTGAAACAGGGATGTACAAAAGTCTTAAAGGGCATCAAACACTATGTGATGTCCTCAAAAAGCAGATTCTGAACCAAAACCCGAGGAAAGAGGGTGTTGGGTTCATAAGGAAAATGAATGCTGATGGCTCTTACTGGAAACCCGAGCAGTATCCCAAAACCGCATGGGTTGCTGCAAAGGAACCTTCAGCAGATCCATCCAGTCTATCTGGCTTCACTTCTGCTAACCGCATTGTCATTGATGAATCCTTTGATGCAAACTATAAACTATTTAAGAATCATAATGGTGAAGTGTTTGCGAGGTACATTGGTACTAACTGCAGGAATGGACCGCCTATGAAGAAGATCTGGGTGCCCAAAAGGTGTTTGGAAAATCTTCCTGTGAATGTCATCATGACACCACAGATGAAGAAGACTAACCCCAGACCACAGGCTTCATACGGCCCAAAGGCTTCATACACATAGAGGACTCACCTGAGTCGCACTAACGCAAATGTTTTGCAGGGAAACCATACTCAGGCCTATGAATATGAGCGCGGTTCATCAAACCGCCATGTTCATAAGACCAAGAACTATTCTGCTTATTCTTATGAGTACTGTTGTCCACCTGCAAGACTTTTTGCTAGGGCTCCAAAGCCAAAGTTTTCAGACGCTGCACTTAGACTAATCGCTTCTAAGCCACCCTTGAAGATGTAGGTGGTTAAGAAGGCTTAACTCTCTTTTGCAGGGAAAGGTCTCCAGCAGAAAACCAAAATCTTCTGACGCTATTGCTGGGGACCTTAAACATCTTGTAGGGCGCAAGATCAAATGCCCAAATGGTCTTGCTATGTACTTTGTTCCTGAGTCGCTTGCTACTCTCCCTATCAGTCCTAATCTGGATCTAAGCTTTCATAACCCACTGGTTCGTCAAATGTTTTTGCTTCACAATTCTCTTCGTGAAGCCTATCCCCCTAACTACACTGTAGGGTACGACACCAGCGTCTACAGAATGGATTATTGACAGTGGGTGTACAAATCACATGACTGGCAAAAGAAGCCTTCTTATGGACTCAACCTTACGTCCATCCGACAAGAGCCACATCACATTTGCTGACACTGGTAAAAGTAAGGTATTGGGTCTAGGTAGAGTTGCAATCTCAAAGGATCAACACATGGATAAAGTCATGCTTGTTGAATCCCTTGGCTTCAACTTAATGTCTGTCTCAATGCTTTGCGATTTGAACATGATCGTAATATTTGGAAAATATCGTTGCCTTGTTCTAATGGAATCTGACAAGTCTCTAGTGTTTGAAGGGTATCGGAAAGATGATTTGTACGGGGTAGATTTCTCAGCAGGACCACAGCTTGCCGTATGTCTTCTAGCAAAAGCTTTAGAATGCTGGCTCTGGCATCGGAGGCTTGGGCATGCTGGCATGAGGAACCTCCACACCCTTGCAAAGAAGAAGCATGTCATAGGCATCGAGGGCGTCAAGTTCAAGAAAGATCACTTATGCGGTGTCTGTGAAGCAGGAAAGATGACGAGGGCCAAACATCCCTCGAAGACAATCATGACTACTACTCGACCTTTCGAACTGCTTCACATGGATCTTTTCGGTCCCACTCATTACTCAACTCTTACTACTACTGCTTGTCTCTATGGCTTTGTCATTGTTGATGATTATTCTAGATATACTTTGGTGCACATAATCCTTTACAAGACTGAAGTGCAGGATGTCTTCAGACGCTTCACCAATCGAGCAATGAACAACTATGGCGCCAAGATAAAGCACAGCAGAAGTGACAATGGCACTGAATTCAAGAACACTGGCCTTGATACATATCTTGATACCTTGGGCATCACACATGAATTCTCAGCTCCGTACACGCCACAGTAGAATGGCGTCGTCGAACG
Organism: Triticum monococcum; assembly: GCA_034509565.1. Taxonomy (NCBI): domain Eukaryota; kingdom Viridiplantae; phylum Streptophyta; class Magnoliopsida; order Poales; family Poaceae; genus Triticum; species Triticum monococcum. The sequence continues at coordinate 370,675,490 of CM067845.1, forward strand.
CAAGAACAGAACACTCATTGAGATGGCCAGAACGATGCTAGATAAATACAAGACTCCAAGAAAATTCTGGCCTGAAGCCATTGATACTGCATGCCATACAATCAATCGTGTTTATCTTCACAAGCTTCTGAACAAGACATCTTATGAGCTCCTTACTGGCAAGAAGCCAAATGTCAGTTACTTCAGAGTATTTGGCGCCAGGTGCTGGATCAAGGACCCACATCACACTTCAAAGTTTGCACCAAAAGCACATGAGGGTTTTATGCTTGGATATGGAAAGGATTCGCACTCCTACAGAGTCTTCAATCTCTTTCATTATAAAGTGGTTGAAACAGTGCATGTGCGGTTCGACGAGACTAACGGTTCACAAAGAGAGCACCTACCAAATGTGCTAGATGAAGTTCCATCCAGTGAATCAATCAAGCTAATTGGAACTGGAGAAGTCATACCTTCTGAAGCTCATCCTGAAGAGGAACTTATCATCTCCGCACCAGACCAACCTGAAGCCAATGCTCAACCTGAAGACAATCCCTCTAACAACGACAATGATCAGCAAGAGCAAAATCTTCGCCCTATACATCCTCGTGTTGCCAATGAAGTGTAGATTGAGAGAATAGTTGACAGCATCAATGCACCTGGTCCGCTCACTCGATCAAAGGCAACTCAGCTGGAAAATTTCTGTGGGCACTTTGCATTCGTCTCAATAACAGAACCCAAGAAAGTGGAAGAAGCCTTCATGGAACCTGAATGGATTCAAGCTATGCAAGAAGAGCTTCAACAGTTTGAGCTGAATAATGTATGTGAACTGGTTAAGCGTCCTAATCCTCGGAAGCACAACATAATAGGCACAAAATGGATATACCGCAACAAGCAAGATGAGCATGGTCAAGTTGTCAGAAACAAAGCTCGTCTCATTGCTCAAGGATATACTCAAGTGGAAGGCATTGACTTCGATGAAACATTTGCTCCTGTGGCTAGACTTGAAGCCATACGCATACTGTTGGCCTATGCCAATCATCACAACATACTTCTATATCAAATGGATGTGAAGAGCGCTTTTCTCAATGGCAAGATTGAACAAGAAGTGCATGTTGCACAACCGCCTGGCTTTGAAGATCCAAAACTTCCTGACATGGTATACAAGCTCAACAAGGCACTGTATGGCCTCAAACAAGCCCCTCAGGCCTGGTATGACACACTCAAATACTTCCTGAAGAGCAAAGGCTTCATACCTGGTTCCCTCGATCCCACTCTCTTCACGAAGACATATGATGGTGAACTGTTTGTGTGCCAAATATATGTGGATGGCATTATCTTCGGCTGCACCAATCAGAAGTACAGTGAAGAGTTTGGATATATGATGCAAGGGCAATATCAGATGTCCATGATGGGAGAGCTGAAGCTCTTCCTCGGTCTTCAAATACGACAGCAACGCAACGGCATCTTCATATCTCAAGAGAAGTATCTCAAAGATTGCCTGAAGAAGTTCGGTATGCAAGACTGCAAAGGCTTCACGACGCCAATGCCAGCCAAGCATCATCTGGGTCCTAACGACAATGGTAAAGAGTTCAATCAAAAGGTATACCGCTCCATGATTGGTTCTTTGCTTTATCTCTGTGCATCTAGGCCAGATATTATGCTTAGTGTTTGCACGTGTGCTCGATTTCAAGCGGCACCAAAGGAGTCGCATCACTTAGCTGTGAAGCGAATTCTTCGATATTTGGCTCACACCCCAACTCTAGGATTATGGTATCCAAAGGGCTCAGAGTTTGATCTGGTTGGATTCTCGGATGCTGATTATGCTGGTGACAAAGTGGATCGCACATCTACATCAGGCACATGTCACTTTCTGGGACGATCACTTGTATGTTGGTCTTCTAAGAAACAGAACTGTGTATCTCTCTCCACTGCTGAATCTGAATACATTGCTGCTGGATCTTGCCGCGCTCAGCTTCTGTGGATGAAGCAAACACTGAAGGACTATGGCATTCATCTGAAGCAAGTGCCACTCTACTGCAACAACGAAAGCGCCATCAAGATTGCCAACAACCAAGTTCAGCACTCGAAGACAAAGCACATTGAAATTCGTCATCACTTTCTCAGAGATCATGTTGTGAAGGAAGATATTGATATCATACACGTCAACACTGAAGAGCAATTGGCAGATATCTTCACCAAGCACTTGGATGAGAAGAGATTTTGCAAGTTACGGTGTGAGCTAAATATCCTGGAATCCTCAAATGTCCTGTGATCAGGCACACATCCTAACCCTTATGCATATTGATGACTTAGATATGCAACACACGAAGTAAAGTATATCTTCAATCAATGAAGACATACATTCTAAGTGTGAATACATTAATGTGGAATTTGACTTCGGAGCGCCACGATAATTGTGCGCCGTGTCTGGATCTAATACTTCCTATACGGTGGGTAACGCCACCACCAAATGTTCTATTTGAAGTGTTTCACTCATGGCGTTACCTTGCTATGTCTTCACATTTGGTTTGGCTTCAATATCAACATGTGTTCATGATTATCTTCACTCTGTTGATTATATATGTATACTAGTGTTCTGTCCTCTACAACATTCACTTATAGCTATGTCTTCTTGTTGAATCTTTTGAACTAAGTGAATGTGATCGGACCCTAACCTCTCTGTGCTTTCTATCTCAAACTCTATCTCTCCAAATCATATGCATTCTATTGAAACTGTCGAATGTCTTCTCTGTGTCCTTGTCAGCAGAAGATACAGAGACAAACATTAAGTCCGTTTTCAATGCTCATTCCTCCACATGAAACCCGGAGAAGTAGGAACGACCACCCGACAATCCAGGCGTGCGTGGGACGTGGAACAAACCCCAATATGCTGCATGATGGCCACGTGTTCCTCAGATGCGAATCGCCAGGGGCACCTATGTAATAACGCAATGCCGCCCCTGTACCTATAAATACACACTTCACAGCGGTCATTATCTCTTCTTCCACTCTCGCAGGAACCCTAGCGCCACCGCTAGCCCTCGACGACACCGGCGACGAAGCGCTTCGCTGCCGCAACCTCTCCGACGCCGTCTTCACGCCGACCGCGGACATCGTCCTCTCCGCCGTCGCCGTAGGTGTCCTCCGTCGCCAAGTTAGGGCATGGAAGATCGAACTGCTCGGCCTCCTCTTCCACTCCGTCTAGCAGTTCTTAGTGTGGTAAATAAAACTTCCTTTTTACGGCCCCTTTGATCCTATGGCTTTGTCACTTTCTACCACAAGCAGTTTATATTCACACAAGTTGGATCTCTTTCATACTGCATCTCATAACATGCCTAGTATACTCACTTATGCTTCACAAAGTAGTTAGATTCCTCACTTGTACCGATCTCTGGATTCGTACAAATCTGGAACCAACTCCTTATCTATGAGTGAATGTCTTCGCACGATGAGGTCAATGTCTTCTAAACTGATTTCTATTCAAAATCTTCTGAGAATGCATATGACCTCTTCCCCTTCCCTCGCACCTTAATGCTGTCACAGGTACATGTCCGTGGGAGAATCCCTTGGTTCTCATAGTCTGCATTCATTTGCAAAATTCTTACATCATCATATAAATTCTCCCAAAGCCAGTTCCTGTCTGTCCAGCAAGCGAAAGCCCTTGAAGCCTTTGAACGTATTGAAGCCTTTCAGTTTAAAGTTCATGGCTTTAGAGAAATCAGTAAGGAAGGGTGGCAGAAAGCGTCGTGGAGAAAAATCAAGGGATCTGCCAGATGACCTCTCAGAACTGTACAAGACAGATCCTGAAGAGGATTACAATCAGCGCAAAACACGAATCCAATGGATTCGACACTATTGGGCAGAATAGTGGTTCAAGTACAGATTTGTGACAAAGGAATATGCTGAAAAGAATGCCATCAAGCAACCATGGGGAGACATCCTCTACAAAAATCTTCAACCCAGGACCAGAGATGAAGCCATTGAACAAGGCTTCTATCCCTGCATGGTCCGTGGACCACAGCCTGCGGATGCTGACCCATCATCACTGCTATGGTGTCGTGATGACATTCTGTTCAAGCGCAACTTTCAGTTTGCCTAGAACTCAGCGAAGTAGAACAAGAAGACATTGGGACTAGACTTCAACCCTAGTCCTTCTGCTCCAAGGGTTGACGGCAGACGTGATGCAAAACCCAATGTCGTCGGTACTTTCTACAACCTTGAAGGTCTCATCACCCATATCTTGGTTCAAGGGACAGCCGTGAATGAGCCTGCAGCTGACGCTGAATCAGATGAAGCGCCTGCAGTGCCGAAGCCAAAGAAGTTGAAGAATCCTAAAGCTTCAAAGCCTGCCCCTTCACCAAAAATCTCACGGGCGAAGCCACTGGCAACTGCACCTCCTGAAGACAGTGTGCAGCCTAAAGATTTGTCACGCATCTCCAAGCCCCAGAAGGTCAAGATACCTCTGCCACACACCGGCCAAGAGCTAACTGCTGCTGCCATTCTGCGCAATGATGCCATTGATCTATCAAGTGATGAAGATCTTGCAGATGACGCTCTTGAGCAACTCATCAAGAGCAAAGAAGAAGCAGAAATCTTCAATGATCTGTCGCTCTTTGATGTAACAATCATCCACAACTTCATTGATGAGTGGTTTGACACGCCAAACATCAGCTTCGAAGATCTCCAACTACCCATTGGCCTCAGTGTCGCCTTCCATGGCGCCATTGCTTCAGAGTTAGCCATCACCCAGCGCATTGTTGAACTGAAGCAGAAGATTGACTATGAGAAATCTCAGTTCAAGAAGCATATGGCCAAGCTCAGCGTGCAAGATGTGAAGAACTTCAAGATTATGCTGCACGAGCTCAAAGAAGCCTTTCTAAAGAAACGTGTAGAAGCTCAGGGTTCTCGTGAGTGCATGAAGGACCTGGCTGATAGGTGTGTGCAATCCTACAATGAAGCTGAGAAGCGCAAGGCCCTTGGGCGTCCTGGCATCGACCCCAGGATGGCTGCCAAGAAGAAGAAGAAGCCCGCTATGGCTGAACCCGATGCACCAAGGCAGGAAGCAGATCTCCTTGTCTTCCCAACTAGCATGACTGGCCCGAAGCCAAAGGCTAGGTCAAGCGCTTCAGAACTGAAGAAGACCAGGACTGCTGAGGCTGAAGCAAGGAAGAGAAAACATCTTGAAGCCTCTGCTACTACCCCCGCCAAGAAGAAAAGAAAGACCAAGAAGGAACGGGCTGCTCCCACAGAGCCCTTGATTGTTGAACCCATTTCCATGGTTCACCCCGACGCTGATCCATGAGACCGTCAACTGACTGTCCATGAGCCTGCTTTCACAGAGGCTCATGAAGCTGAAGACTTTCCAGCAGCTGATCCCATCGCTGCTGAAGACATTGGTCACCATGACCATGTTGAAGATGATGCAGTCTTTCCTCAGCTAGAGCACCAACAGGTATCATCGCCTATGCTAACGCATAGCAAACTCATAAGCATTGGTCGTCCACTGACGCCAATTGCACAGGATGCTTCATGGGCTGATCGCCCACAAGAGGAAGAAGACTTTGAGGCCCAGCCAACACCAACTCCACAGGTGCCGCCTGCATTGCGCAGGCTTCGCAAAGGTCCAAGGCCTCAAGTATCTACGTCTGAAGATAAAACTGCTGAAGACAATCCGGCTGCATCAACAGCTGAAGAAGAAGTCCCACAAGTTGCTACTCCCCTGTCCCACCAAGAAGCGGTTCTCGAGGAGAACATGATCGTGACCGACCCTCCAGCTCGTCAAGTGGAGGTTGAAAATTGTGAGGCTGCCACCACCAACACCACTGAAGCCACTGACGCTGTCATGGCTGAAGCTAATGTGGAGCCCTCACCAACAAAAGCACCAGAAGTTAGTGAAGCCACTGATCCCACTGCTTCTGTTCCTGCGTCTGCTGCTGGTCCCCAGTTCGACTATCATGTTGAGCATAAGCCTCAGGTATAGAAGCCAATCCCAAGATTGCCCAGGTTCCCAGGTCCTGCATCAGCACCTGGCTCCTTCAATATCAATGGCCTCAGAGCAGACAACACATTCTTCAATAGCTCCAGGAACCCCTACTCAAGGGAAAGAATATCATCTGATCAGTTCTGGAGCTATCCACAGCGAAGCTATTACTCATGCGTTCTTTACAACCAAGGTCGCATCTTCCCACACAAGCGCCTTGACATTAAAGCAATAGCTAGTCTGCCCTGTCTAGAAGAAGCTCTGGATTGCTTCAAAGAGGTTGGACTGCTGCCGTTCGTCACTGACCAAGAGCATTGGAATGAAGAATTGCTGCTCCAATTCTATGCCACACTTCACATCCGCGGGTATAACAGAGATCCGAAGACTTGGGTCCTGGAGTGGATGATAGGAAACGTTCATCATGAAGCCAAAGCCTTTGACATCATTGAGCTCACTGGTTTGCCCACTCCTGGCGATCTCTACGAGCATGGCTGTCAGCTTCATAGTGAAGCTGTTGAGAGCATCTTTCAGAAGACTGAACCTAATATGAGTCAGATGCTCAGTATGATGAAGCCATTGCCCCAAGATGCTCCTTATCCCACGGAGTTCTTCGTTGAAAACCTTGAGTATCTGCCAAGGACCATTTATCACATCATAAGGCGAACTCTCTGGCCAATCAAAGGACATTCTCCCCATGCCAAGCTGGAAGGTGAAACCAAGACTTTGGTCTACTATATTCTTCATGGAAAATGCTTCAATACACAGGATTTCTTCATTTGCCAACTTGCTGCATCAGGCTCTGATCTGTTTGGCTTGAAGTTCTACGCCCCTTGGGTGATGCGGCTGATCAAACTTCACTCCGCTATCTCATATCAGCCATCTGCCCGCAATCATCGGATCTTTTTGCCCGATGTGGATATGTCTATTGAAGCCATCTATCTTGAGCCTGCCAAGGAACCTCTCAGTCTTCAGAATGCAGAGCATCAAATTTTTTCTCAGAATGTTGAAGGTGTTGAAGCAGTAACTTGTGTGTATCCTTTGGCTGGCACTACACGTGCACCGCATCCTGCTCTCACTGAAGCCACTGATAGAACCATTGCACACCGACCCAAGAAGCGCACTCGTGTTCTCAATGACCAAGAGCTTCTGGTGGCTCTTCATCAGAAACAGGATAGGCATCATGACTGGCTAAAGCGTCAAATGCAAAGCCTCTTGGTGGATGTTAATCACATTCGCAATCTTGCCACCAAGAACGCCTTTGTTGCTCATGAAACCTCTCGACGCACATGGAAAGGGCTGACGTTGATGTGTTCTAAAGATGATCTTCAAGAGGATGGCTTCTCTGAGCGATTCAAGTTTGACTCCACACCTCCTTGAAGGGCAGTGTTGCGACAAACTCCATCACTTGAAGACTCTGAGTTCTCTTCCTCTGCTGCAACTGTGAATGCCAGAGTGATTGAGGATGAAGACGATGCTACTTCACCGCCACCTCCTTCAGCACGTGTCGACACTGCTCCAAGTTCTTCTGCACCGCCAAACACCACTGACGACCCTGCTGCTTCACCTACTCTTCATGGGAACGAGTAGATGCTCTATGTCTTCGCACCTTTTTGGTCCTTACTAACAAAAGGGGGAGAAGCATATGAGTTTGATAGTCTTCAAGCGGGTCCATATGGGCGGGTGCTTTATATTTTGCTTCGTGTTTACAACTCCCATTTTGATACATTTGGTTCTTTGAGTTGTAACACTTAAACTCGATGGTCGTCTGCTACTTATTTGCCACCTTGTGTTGCGATGATAAATTCCGCATGTGCGACGATAAATTCCGCACTTAGATCATGTTGTAGACGTCCATTTTCCATTATGCATGTCATTATCTTCACATACCTTCACATGCATAGTGGATTGTCATCATAAGTTGAAGTGGATCTCCACAAGCACAACCTGCCATGTGCATTTGCATTCCAAAAGCAAATTACTTATATGCACATCTTCAGGGGAGCCATTGCAACTTATGAAGACAATTCCTTATCCTTTACAATTTCACATATTATATTCCCCATTGAAAACTTCAACTAGTTTGTCATCAATCACCAAAAAAGGGGGAGATCGTAAGTGCATCTAGTGCCACCCCTAGTTGGTTTTGGAGTATTGACGACAAACCTAGTTGAGGGACTAATGTATTTGTGAGAATTCGAGGATAACACAGGTAGAAGTCCCTCATTGATTCGGTTTTCCTACCAGAGATGACCCCTAAAAATGTATGAAGACATTGATGTCAAAGTTGGTATATGAAGATATTCACATTGAAGACTATGACAAGAGAAGACACTGCATGAAGCCTATGGAGCTCGAAGACTTAGATCTTTCATAGTTCTTTTTCTTCTTTGTTGAGTCATAGCAACCACCGTACTGTTAAGTGGGGTCCAAGAGAACCAGTCAGAATGACTGAAGTGATGCTTAAACAAAACCTATGTCTTCGAGTGAAGACTATGAGAGCGAATCTTATCCAGAGTCGGACAAGTCAGCTTTGCTTGCAGCCCAAGGAAAGTTGTTGTGTGAGTTTGAAATCTGACCGTTGGAACACGTGTCAGTTCCTTAGTGACCCAGGGTCATTTCGGACAAATCAGGTCGGGTTGCCTAGTGGCTATAAATAGCCCACCCCCTACAACCATAAATGGTGGGCTGCTCAGATTCAGAGTACGGCTTTTGTCGTTTGAGAGCAACCCACCTCGAAGCCTTTGAGAGAGAATTCCTTGCGAGGATAAAGCCCTAACCACCCAGAGCCAAAGAGAATTAGGCATCACTTAAGTCTTCTTGTCTGTGTGATCTGAAGACTTATTACACTTGAGGACTGTGCATCCTCCAGCCGGTTAGGCGTCGCGTTCTGAGCATCCAAGAGACATTGTGGATTGCTAGTGAACGAAGTCTGTGAAGGTTTGGGAGTCTACCTTGAAGACTTACCAGAGTGATTGGGCGAGGTCTGTGTGACCTTAGCTCAAGGGGAATACGGTGAGGACTGGGTGTCCAGAGCTGCGTGTTCAGGACTGGGTGTCCGGGACTGTGTGTCCTTTGGTTTAAATACCTAGCCACCCAAACCAGACACACAGTTGTCACAACAACTGGAACTGGTCCAACAAATCATTGTCTTCAACGAGTCACTGGTTTCATCCTTCCTTTCTCCTTACTTACTATTACTCCTTGTGAAGTCATTGTATGTCTGCACTATCTTTTGTCTTCACTGAGTGACTGTGTGATCTGTTTGGCTTCTTAATATCTTCCTGCTTGATCCTTACTACCTAGCTGCTATTAGTCATTGTGCTTTCACTTCATTGAATACATGACTATGGTTTACCTAGTGTAGTCTACCTTCCACTTCATGGTAATAGGTTTATTTCTATCGTTTGTCTTTGAAACTTCCATGTTTTGAAGACTTTCATAAAAATCGCCTATTCACCCCCCCTCTAGTCGATATAACGCACTTTCAAAGTGTCATATGTATGACAGAAATTTTTTTCGTTCGGCCCGAAATGTCATGGATGTGTCTTTTTTTGTAGTGTTGATGATATGAGTATTACAAGAGTTGATCTACCACGAGATCGTAGAGGCTAAACCCTAGAAGCTAGCCTATGGTATGGTTGTATGTTGTCCTACAGACTAAAACCCTCCTGTTTATATAGACACCGGATGGGGCTAGGATTACACAGAGTCGGTTACAAGGAAGGAGATCTACATATCCGTATTGCCAAGCTTGTCTTCCACGCCAAGGAGAGCCCATCCGGACACGGGACAAAGTCTTCAATCTTGTATCTTCATAGTCCAATAGTCCGGCCAAAGGATGTAGTCCGGCTGTCCGGAGACCCCCTAATCCAGGACTCCCTCAGTAGCCCCTGAACAAGGCTTCAATGATGATGAGTCTGGCGCATAGTTTTGTCTTCAACATTGCAAGGCGGGTTCCTCCTCCGAATACTCCATAGAATATTTTGAACACAAGGATAGTGTCCGGCTCTGCAAAACAAGTTCCACATACCACCATAGAGAGAATAATATTTCCACAAATCTAATCTGCTGACACGTTTGACGGCATGACATCATACGACGGCCTGGTCATTATTCGAACTGTTTTTCTCAACAAGCTACTGCACATATCGCGAGGTGGTTTCCTTGGCACGTCTTGTCGAAGCAGAGATCATGTCCCCTTATTACGGGATTCTCATCAATATGGATGTGGGTAACCCAACCGCACCATCAATTACGGCGCTTGGGGAATGAGTGGGGAGGCGCGTCACCTCTTCCGCCCTTATAAAGGGACAAGGATTCACTCTTTTCACCCACGCCTTCTTCTCGATTCATTCCCTTCTGCTCAGGCTCTAGCGCCCAAGCGTTCACCTTCTCTGCCCACAAAAGGTCTTCCAAAGATGTCCATATCCAGAGCATGAGGAAAATGGATGGCCTCTACCATCTGAGAGAAGGATATCAAAAAGCTTCGGGAGGCCGGGTATCTGGCCAACAAAATCGGCCACCGTCTCCCGATGGCGGGACAGATCGTCCCCACTCCGGAACCCCACGAGAGGGTTGTATTCCTCCCTCATTTTGTCCGCGGGCTAGGGTTTCCCCTCCACCAGTTCGTTCATGGCATCATGTATTATTATGGGATCGATCTTCATGGTCTGTCCCCTAATTCATTCCTCAACATCTCGACATTCATTGTCGTGTGTGAGGCTTTTCTCCGCATTTCGCCGCACTTCGATTTATGGCTGAAGGTTTTTAATGTGAAGCCCAAGGTGGTGGGCGGCGAGCACGTCGAGTGCGTGGGCGCTATGGTGAGCGAGATGCCCAACGTCATAGGGCCAACGGGAACCTTTAATGATTCTGTCAAGGAGTGGCAACAGCAGTGGTTTTACATCACTAAGCCGTGCGACAGCGAATGGGCCGCCTCTCCCGAATTTCGATCTGGCGCCCCTCTCCGGCTTACATCCTGGGTTAAGAAAGGCCTGGACAGGTCCTCATCCGACGAACTGTCGGTGCTCTGGACGCGTGTTACAGATATGGGAGATAAGAACATTGAATTTGTCAACATAGTCCAGGTGATGTTAGTTCGCCGGGTACTGTCTTGTCAACACCGGACGTGGGGGAAAAGATTCCCATGGGGTCTGACGGCAGGGGTGATCCTGAGTTCGGGTTCCCACCGGTTGCGATTCCAGAGACCTACACGGCTCCAGAATCGAGAAGGAAGCCTCCTTCGGTTGGAGGGGGCGTGCCTATTCCGCCAGCAACCTCTGTCCATCCAGAAGTGTCGGATGCTTTGTTGGTGGTGTTGCAAGACGCCTCCACCGTTGATGAACACCGTGCCCTTATGGGTGCAGTGATTGAGAAGATTCAGTCAACTGAGAGTGGACTGAATGAAGCCTGTATCAGCCTTATAAGAGGCTTTGAGGTATGTTTTATGAGTTGTCGAAGAGTCTCATAGTATAGATAGTAGCTCCTAATACACTGTTCGGTGAAAGAAAGAACCGGACAGGGGATCAAATTGATGATCACAGGAAGACTCATTGAATGAAATTGATTTATCTTCTGTTTCAAGCAGGTACCTGTAGCGGCTGCTGCCTCTCATACCGCGGAGATCTCTGGACTGAATCAAAGTCTGGAGCGGACAATAGAAGAACTTGGCCAATTGAAAATGCAGTTGAGGGATAAACAAGGTATGCACAAGCGTTGCGTGCATTTATTGTGAAATAATTTGTGCTAGGGTTTATGACCGAAGTCGAGGCCCTCAAAAGGGTCGTTGCCGAGGCCAAGAAAAAGGCGGCCACAGAGCGGACTCTTCTTGAGAAACACGAGGCCAGAGTTATTAAAGCTGAGTAGGAGCTGCAAGAGGCCGTAAGTAAATGTGAGACCTTGGAGCAGAGTTGAACGGAGAAAGAGTCCGAACTCACCAAGGCGCTTCAAGCCACGAGCGATGCCCTGGGGGAAACCCAAAGCGCCCTGCAGGGGATCCAAGAGGTGAGAAAGATCGTGACGGGTAAGGCTTTTCCCATGTAAAGCAAGTATTTGAAGGGAAAAATATGTTTCTAATTTTGAATCTAGATTTCTCAGGTGTATTTGCCGAGCTACCTTGCAGCATATCAGATGCCGCCCAATTCAACCGAGCCGAAGAAAGGAACACCTCAGATAAGCTCTTCTGGTCGCAGTATTTGGCGTCGAATTATCCGGTGCCTTTTGCCGATGAACTGAAATAGCTGATCGAACTGCATAAGGCTGCGGAACTAGCCATGAAAGATACGGTTATCCGGCTATGGCCTGCCAAGCCGATTCCAAGCAGCTACTTCGGGCTCGTGAGGTGGCTTGTAAGTGCTTGCCCTCGACTTGACATCATCAAGTGGTCGTCTGTATAGAAGGAGCATGAATGGCCTTCGCCCGCGCAAAGGTGCACTAGGGGAAGGTGGATGCCGAAAAGCTGATGACCAGAGGACCGCCAGAGGGGAAGGAGCACCGAAGCCCGAATTATATTATGAAAGTGTCCTGAAAGGATCCTACCTTGCGGCGGAGCTATGCACCAAGGACATTATATTTCCATGAATGCCAATCATGTTGTCCTTTGTAATGTTTGAACAAGGTCATTTATTTGTCGCCTGTTATATAAAAGTTTACCCTCCTGTGCGGCCGTTTTTGTATTAAACCTGAGAGTTGGCCAATCGTCGGCTTCTGCCCCCACGTAAAAAGTACGGGGGTGTTCGGGATAAACCTGAGCACTCTTTATCCCAGTTTTGGGTCCTTCGAAGGAGGTCCTCAACACAATGAACTAGGCAATCAAACTATA